>CM038669.1:245443627-247843627 GCA_021605145.1 Aegilops bicornis
ACCACCTATTTGGTGCTGTGAGCGTTGCACCAAGAACAACAAGCAATGAGCGACCGCGCCGACAACCTCGCCACCGACTTGCGACTCTCAGGAGCAGCATTACAAGAGACTACTTGACAACAAGTTCGAGGCTCACAAGCAAAGAGAATGATGCAAGAATGGGCCGAGATCCGCGTTGATGAGAAACCGGCATCATTCAACTTCTTCATCATCAAGGCGGAACGCTTTCGAGTCGACATTCCGGCGACACCTTCTACGACTCAAGTACACCTTCATCGAACACTCTTGACGAGCAGCGCGCCAAGACCGTCATGCATCTAGCAACCGCTACATGTCAAGCATTCACAAGAGCAAGTTGATGATCAAGTTCCTCGTCCTCAATCTAATCAAGAGGCTTTTGCTCAAGCTCAAGAACGACAACGTCTTCGTGCCAACAAGAGGAAGAACGAGCACGTCTTCACCAAGGCGAACAAGGCGCCAAGGCTCAACGTCTTCAACAACAACAACGTGAGGCGCAAGCTCTTGAGGCGCAACGTGCCCTTCAAGAATCAAGTAGAGCCTTAGCCAACCGCAATCAGCGAGCGAGGCGCAATCAAGAGGAAGCCCTTGAGAAGAAATCCAAGAGAGGAACTACCAACCTCATGCCTGCACGACAAGTTCCTCAAGCTCCTCCACAAGCTCGTCAAGCTCCACCTCAACCTCAAGTTCAACAAGGCAAAGTTGATCATGGTCTTCCTCTCCGGCCGCCAAGAGCAACATGAAGATTTAATACAATCCACGCCAAGGACATCATCATCAACATCGCCAACAACACAATGAAGAGCAACGCTACTGACAAGCTAAAATTCACCATGCCCAAGTTCAATGGAAGCAATGACCCGAAGACTACCTCTCATAGGCATTGAAGGTTGACAAAATCTTTCGCTTGCACAACTACGATGAAGCGAAGAAAAATCGCTATGGCATCACTTGAGTTCCAAGACTATGTGCTCATATGGTGGGAACAAATCATTGGCTTGACGACAAGCAAGAGGTGAACCTCCAATCACCACTTGGGCTCAAATGAAGGATGTCATGCGAGCACGTTTTGTGCCAACCTACTACAACCGTGACCTCTTCAACAAACTCCAACTACTCAAGCAAGGAACAAAGAGCGTTGAAGAATATTACAAGGAAATGGAGATAGCCATGATTCGAGCCAATGTCAAGGAAGATGATGAAGCGAAACTATGGCACGTTTCTTGAATGGACTCAATCATCCCATCAAGAAGATTGCCGACTTCCAACCATACTCATCCCTCATTGAGCTCGTGCATCAAGCTACAAAGGCGGAGCATGAAGTGCAAGATGACTTCAAGTACGCCAAGTACTCATCCAAGACCTATGGCTCCTCCAACAACCAAGCTTCAACGACTCCTCCAACATCTACATCAACCAAACTTTCTTCAAGAAAGCGGCGACAAGTCAAGTTACAAGAAGACTTCGACAAGCTCAAGTCGTCCTCCTCCTACTACAAGCAACATCAAGCCGCGTGCTTCATCCTCTACTCCGACCGAGTGAGACCATCAAGACAAGCTCCTTCAAGTGTTTCACTTGCGGTGGCCGAGCCACAAGTCATCTGAATGCACCAACAAAGCGCACCATGATCCTCAGCAGCGATGGCACATATGACTCCATGAGTGAAGAGGAGATGGAAGCTCTCAAGCAAGTGGCCATGCAAGCAAGTGAGCGAAGAAGAAGATGATCAAGTCTTTTGTGATGAGGATTCGAGCCCGCCCTAGATTGTCTCCAAGGTCTTGACTCTTCAACATCAACAAGAAGAAGACCAACGATGCCACATCTTCCACACAAAAGCCGGCATCAATGGACGGTCCATCAAGGTCATCATCCATGGAGGTAGTTGCCACAACTTGGCAAGTGAAGAACTATGCTCCAAGCTCCAATTGGTCGAGAGGAAGCACCGCACCTACAAGGTTCAATGGCTAAGTGACTCCGGCACTTTCTCTGAGTCGAGCATACGGTCCAAGTCTCCTTCAAAATTGGTGCTTATGAAGACACGTTGGAATGTGATGTGGTCCCAATGACCGTTTGCCACCTACTTCTAGGTCGACCATGGCAATTCGGCCAGTGGTGTCATCCTCAATGGGCGCACCAATCACTATAGCTTCAAGATGAAAGGGAAGGAATATGTACTTTCGACCTATGTCTCCTACTCAAGTGATAGCCGATAAACAAGCCACACATCATAGAAAAAAGAGTGAGAAAGTGATCCACCCAAAAGTGAGTGAGAGCCACAAGCCAAATTTGAAGCGACTCTTACTTTGAAAAACCTCATTCTATTTGCCACCAAAAGTAAGATGAGAGAAGTGTGTGAGAACCCATCGAGTGTGATGCACTTTGTCCTTGTGTGCAAGGATGGAGAACCAAAAACTAACACCATTCACGAGCTACCTTTGGTGTTTCAATCTCTTTGCAGGAATTTCAAGATGTTTTCCCCGATGAGCTACCTCGGGGTCTACCTCCTCTTGAGGCATAGAGCATCGAATTGACCTCATCCCGGGCGCCTCTACCAAACAAAGCTCCATACCGAGTCAATCCGGAAGAAACCAAGGAGATTGAGCAGCAAGTACAACAACTCATCGACAACGGTCATGTCGTGAAAGCTTAAGCCCTTGTGCCGTTAGGTTATTCTTGTACCTAAGCTCGATGGAAGTCTCCGCTTGTGCTCCGATTGTCGACCTATCAATGCTATTACCGTCCGATATAGGCATCCCATTTCTCGCTTAGATGATATGCTTGATGAACTTAGTGGAGCCAACTTTTTCTCAAAAATTGATCTTAAAAGTGGCTATTATCAAATCCGCATACAAGAGGGTGATGAATGGAAAACTGCTTTCAAAACCAAATTTGGTTTATATGAATGGTTAGTGATGCCTATGGGTCTTCGGAAGCTCAGTACTTTTATGCGTCTTATGCATCATGTGCTTCGATCCAGTATATTGGAGTCTTTGTTGTGGTTTACTTTGATGATATTCTTGTGTTTAGCAAAACCATGCAAGAGCACATCAATCATGTAAAATCATGTTGCAAACTCTTCGCAAGGAAAGCCTTTACATAAACTTGAAAAATGCACTTTTGGGGTTGACAAAGTGATTTTTCTTGGGTTATGTAGTTTCCTCAAAGGGTGTCCGTGTTGATGAATCTAAAATTGAAGCAATTAAAACTTGGCCCCAACCCACCAATTTGCAACAAGTGCGAAGTTTTCTTGGTCTTGCGGGTTTCTATAAATGCGCTTTGTGAAAGATTTTAGCAAAATTGCCGCTACTTTGCATGCTTTGAGCAAGAAGAATACTCCCTTTGTTTTGGGAACTTTGCAATCAACCGCTTTTGATGAGCTCAAGTCTTTGCTTACTCATGCTCCGATTCTTGCTTTACCCAATTTTGACAGAACTTTTGAGGTTCATTGTGATGCAAGTGGTAGGAATTGGCGGAGTTTTGATGCAAGAAAAGCGAGCCATTGCTTATTTTAGTGAAAAACTCTCCGTGCTCAACTTAATTATCCCATCTATGACAAAGAATTGTATGCTTTAGTCGTGTGCTACATGTTTGGGAACATTACCTTAGACCTCATGAATTTGTCATCCATTCCGGTCATGAAACACTTAAGTACCTCAAAGGTCAAACTAAATTGAACAAGCGTCATGCAAAATGGAGTGAATTCATTGAATCTTTTCCTTATGTGATCAAGTACATTAAGGGTAAAAGAAAATGTAATTCTTGACAACGCTTTCACGCATATGCATGCTTGTCACACAACTTGAGTTGAATGTTATTGGTTTTGAGCATATAAAAGACTTGTATGAGCATGATCCATCTTTCACTTCTCCTTATGCTAAGTGTTTGACACATACGTCTTGGGAACAGTATTACATCAAGGATGGATACCTTATGAGAGCTAACAAACTTTGCATTCCCGAGTCTTCTCTTCGTTTGCTCCTCTTGCAAGAGGCCCATGGAGGCGGACTCATGGGACACTTTGGGCCAGCGACAAGACATTAGCCATGCTCTCCACCAACTACTTTTGGCCCAAGATGTTCACATGACGTCTCACGCTTCACCAACCGATGCTATACATGTCGCAAAGCTAAGTCTAAAGCTCAATCTCATGGTCTTTACATGCCTCTTCCTATTCCATATCAACCATGGGAAGACATTAGTATGGATTTTGTACTTGGTTTGCCTAGGACCCAAAATGGCAAGGATTCCGTCTTTGTTGTTGTGGATAGATTTTCTAAGATGGCACATTTCATACCTTGCAACAAGATGAGCGATGCTTCACATGTTGCCAATCTCTTTTGTAGGGAAATCTTGCGACTCCATGGCGTACCAAAGACAATCGTCTCCGATCGTGACGTCAAGTTCTTGAGTTACTTTTGGAAGACCCTATGCGCCAAGCTCGGAATCAAGCTCTTGTTCTCCTCGGCATACCATCCTCAAACCGATGGCCAAGCGGAGGTGACGAACGCACACTATCCACTCTACTTGGCGTCTTGATAAAGAAGAACATCAAGGAATGGGAAGCATGTCTACCCATCGCCGATCGCCTACAATCGTGCAAGACACTCAACTACCCGGCAAGTCCCCTTGAGGGTCGTCTCTGGTTTCAACCCGTTGTCCCCATTGGACATTCTACCTCTTCCTCTCCAAGAAGCGCACCAACATGGATGCAATGAGCGAGCAAGCTACATCAAGAAGATGCCGCGAAGACACAAGGCACACCATTGGCGCCAAGTACAACATCAAGCAAACAAGCTCAGCGCCAAAAAGCAACCCATCGTCTTCAACATGGTGATCTCGTGTGGCTACACCTTCGCATGAGACCGCTTCCCCAAAGAGCATAAGTCCAAGCTTCTCCCTCGAGCCGATGGACCTTTCAAAGGTGCTAACGCTACTAGCGACAACGCCTACAAGATCGACCTACCTCGAGACAAATACAACGTGGCGACATCTTCAGCGTCAAGGACCTCGCACCATTCCATGGAGATGAAGCTTTTGATCAGGGTCGGATCTCTCCCAAGGGGGAGATGATGCGGAGCATCCACGATCATCCCCATGGACTTACAACCGTCTCATCAAGAGCCAAGAGGACCCATGACCACGAGCTAGAGCTAGAGCTCTAGAGCGAGGTGACCTCTTTCCTTATTGATATCGCATATGATCCTCTCGAGACATGGCTACTACCTAAGTCCGATATGCTATGCATGATTAGGTGTCAAGGGAACCTCCAGGGGCCTTGCGTGAAGATGGACAAGCCACCAAGTCCGTGGATGAAGAGAACCATCGGAGAAGGCCGAGAGCACCTTCGGGCCCGGACATCCGGCCATGGCCCCGGACATCCGGCCCTGGAGCTTCGACCTCAGCGGGATCCAATCGGCCAAGTCTCCGGGGCAGGACATCCGGCGTCAAGCCGGACATCCGACCCGGATCAATATCCGGGCCCCGTCAAATCCGGCGCCCCTTTCCGGTCTTGAAGCAGTCGCCCCGACCCGGACATCCGGTGAGAGCCGGACATCCGGCGCCTCATGAAGCTTCGGACATCCGGCCGGCCTTGGGACGTCCGGCCTCCCCCTCTGCCTTGTGATGCCTCGAGGCCTTGTCCCTTGTACCCCTTTCGCCCAAGACTATATATACTTGTTCCCTTTCCTCTTTCTAGGGTTAGCATTGGATTAGCTCATATTCTTGTGTGAGAGCCTTTGCTCATCCACTTGGCTACTTCTCCACGAGATCGGGACCTCTCAGGAGAAAGATCCCCAAGCGGATTCAAGACCCCCTTCTAGGGTGGACCCCCTCAAGGCCTCCTCACGGAGAAGAACGGTTACCGTTTGTATCTTACCTTTGTTGATCTTGAATCTTGTGCCACTCTATGTGATCGATAATCTAGCACTTGTGTGATTGATCTCTTGTCGGTTTCGTGATTTCTCTCTCGTTTCTCTCGTGTTCTCCCGCGTGTTCCTCGTGATTCCCCGTAGGATCCGCTCCAACATGAAAGATCATACACGTAGGGTTCCGCCCTACATCAGGACGTCCGACAAGTACCAGGAACCAGACGACCGAAGCCGACCGGACGACCGGCACCTCCTGTCCAGAGCCAAAACGTCCGAAGTCCGACGCCCTCCGGACGTCCGTACCCCCGCGAGCGACCGGACGTCCGACCCCGACCGGACGTCCAGGCATTAGCTCTTTGGTAAGACCTTTGCCTTGTATCCCTCTCCCACTTACCCCTTCGTGGCTTAGACTATAAATAGACCTTCCCCTCATCCTTTCTAGGGTTAGCAAAGTGATAGCTCATTTGTATGTGAGCTTTGTTCCTACCTTCCTCTACTCATGAGAGAGAGAGAGACCATGATACGGGGCTAACCCGGTGTAGGCCGATCTTTCACGTTTGGAGTGGGATTCCTCGAAGAACACGATGAACACGGGGAAGAACGGAGAGAAATCACAAGGGGAAACACTCAAGAACAAGTCAATCACACATCCACTAGACAATCAAACACACAAGATCACAAGGTACATGAACAACAAAGGGAAAGATACAACGTAAAGGTTCATCTCCAAGAGGAGGTCTTGATGATATCCTAGACGGATCTTCCCTTGAGAAGTCTTGATGATATCCATGAGGATCTTCTCACATGGAGGTCTTGAACTCCATGGGAGTGGTAGTCTCTCTCTCCCTCAAGAGTAGAGGTAGGAGCAAAGCTCACCTAAGAATGAGCTATCATATTTGCTAACCCTAACTAGAGGAAGGGGATGGAGTATATATAGGCTAGTCCACGAAGGGGTATGTGAGGAGGGATACATGGGCCTTTGGCCCTACTCTGCTTGTATGACGGCCCGGATGTCAGTGAGGGCGGATGTCCGGCGTTCATGAGGCCGGATGTCGGGGCATGGGCGGATGTGCAAGGCTGGGGAGGTCGGCCTCGGTGCTCTCTGGATAGGGGTGTCAGTTTCGGGCTTGGCCGGGATGTCCGGCTGTCGGGAGGCACCGGATGTCAGGCTTCTTGGGCGGATGTCCGAACTGTAGGTACTTGGCGGCTGGGCGGCTGCGTGGGTGAAGCTCGAGGGCGGATGTCCGAGTCTGGCCGGATGTCCGGGTCCTTGGGGTTATCTCCATCTTCTTTTGTAAATCGATTCGAGCTTCCCTTGCGGATGGTGTAGTTGTTCCTTGGCGCTTGCACTCCTCTTCAACATCCGTGAAGCTCAGAGCAATACCTATGCATGCACCACGGTGATGTAGGGTGGAACCCTATGTGGACGATCTTTCATGTTTGGAGAGGATCCCTACTAGGAACCACGAAGAGCGGCGGAAGAACACGAGGGAAATCACAGGGAAAACACAAGAGAATCACTCAAACCAACAAGATCAATCACACATGTGCTAGATCGATGAACACAAAGGGAGATACATGATTCAAAGGTCAACAAAGGCCGATACAAGCGGTAGCCGTTCTTCTCCATGAGGAGGTCTTGATGGGGGCCACCCAAGAGGGTCTTGAATCCAAGGTGGATCTTCTCCGAAGAGGGGCAGCGGTCTCTCTCGTGGAGTAGATCCGGTATGGATGATGACTCTATCTAACAATGAGCTAAATCAGCTTCTTAGTAACTAGGAGGAGGTGGAGGAGTATATATAGTCTCTATCCACGAAGGGGTAAGTGAGAGAGAGGATACATGGGCCTCGGGCCGAACAACATCTTGTGAGACAGTGCAGGATGTACGCTAGGGGCGGTCGTCCGGTGGCTCGTGGGCATCCGGGACGTCCGGTGATCTCCGGACTTCCGCTAATTCGGCTCGGGTGTTGTGGCACGGTCGTCCAGTGGAGTCCGGTCGTCCGCTTCATTGGGAGGAATGGCGGTCGTCCGGTCTGGACGGATGTCCGCTCATTGTAGCTGTAACTTTGGTACTTAGCGCCATAAGTTTGCTTCAGTCTTGGACGTCCGGTCCCGGCCGATCGTCCGGTGGCTGGAGTTTCTTTGGCAGCTCTTCTTCTTGTACTTCCACGGTCGGTGTCCTCGCCGTCTTGTCCATGGTCTTCCTCCTTGTTCTTGGTCATGCATAGCACATATATTTGAGGTAGTAACCATGTCTCACATGTGGAAAGTGATGGTTCGGAGATGGCGAGTTCACCTTGTGTCCAATGGCGTATAGTCGAGGTCTCATCTTATGTACCCTTGGGTCATGGGGAGTGGTCGAAGTGGACATGGGGATGATCGTAGGATGTTAGCATCATCCCCCTTGGGAAAGATCCGACCTCGGATCGTGATCCTCATCACCATGGAAAGCGGTTGTCGTGGGACGGACTTGAAGTTGGACGGAGTTGAAAACATGGCGCAATCCAAGTACTTCAAGGTGTCATGGGAGGCGATAGACATGCAAAAGAGCAAACACAAGCAACACTTTCGGGAATACAATGGTTAGCGCACACAAAGTGTCCATCATGTAAGAATGAGTCCGTGCGGCAAGATTGGTCATGACAAAGCGCATGAAGCTTATCAAGATGATCTAGAATGAGATGCAAAGCATTCATGGGAACAAAAGTATGGTGCACAAAGCGAAAAATTCTACCATTGTGCAAAATGATGTCATAATGTGATGGTTTATCAAGAGCATGAACATGGTAATTGGTGCTCAATGTGATTATGTTATCATGCAATTGATGATGGGCAATATGATCATGATGTATGAATATGCCATCAAGAAAGATCACAACAAATTTGCTAAGAAAATGCACAAGTTCATATATCATGGATGACATGGGAAGAGGTGCAACAAGACAATCATAGTGTGTGTCAATCCATGCATAGGGTGCAAATTTGTGGTGAGTATGATATGTCCATCGAGCATGACATGTATGAGCACAATCAACAAATATGGAGGTGTTGGTGTACCAAAGCTCGATGTCGAGGCATGAGTGGAGTTAGAAGGTGCACCCAATAAGTCTGGCGCTCCTCAATGTGAAGGTCCATGTAGCCAATCTCCAATGTCGCTCCTCCGTTCACGAGATGTATCATGTAGACAACAAGAAGGAAACAACAATGAAAGAGTGACCCATCTAATATGCGTATTTGAGGATGGCTCAAAGGGAAGGAGGTCACCACTAGGAGGTTCTCAAGGATGATGGAGTTAGCATCTTGTATGCCTTCACATAAGCAAGTTGTCTCGTGATGTTACCGCCTTGTGAATCCTTCAAAATGAAAGAACATGACAAACACTCGGAAAAACAAATGAGGTTGGCGGAAGTGCAAAACCTATCATTAGGTGTGGTAAGATATCCAACAAGTGTATGCATCATGCTCTTCATAAGAAAGTACAAGGTTGCATTTTATAGTATGGAGGCATATGATGCGAGAACAACCAAATACAATAGGCTCAAGTAAACAAGCATGCATCACAAGTAAAGTGTCAAAGTCTCCAAGATCAATAAGCATAGATGCAACAATTGGAGGCAATCGACAATGAACAAGATATATCATGTGAGAGCCATGAACATATATGTCATCAACCCAAGAAAGCAAGTGATAGTGGAACATGGGTGATGCAACATAGCAAGCAATCATAGCGATCAAGTCAAGCAAGCTAGTAGTGCGAAGATGCAACATACTAGAAGGAATCATGGCAAGCATGTCATGTGTGCAAATAGTGGGCATGAGTAAATCACATGACATAGCACAAACATGAAAGCAAGATATGAGGACAATAGCATGAATGTATTGGTGAGGAGCCATATGTAAATAGCAATGGTGATGTAGGGCGCAATCCTACGGGGATGATCTTTCACGTTGGAGCGGGACCTACGGTGAATCCACGAAGAATCTGGCGGAAGAACACGAGGAAATCACGGGGAGGAGCGAGGGAAAACACTCAACCAACAAGGAATCGGTCACACAAGTGCTAGATCAAAGAACACAAAGAGATACCACGAGATCCAAGGTCAACAAAGGTAAGGATACACGAGTAGCCGTTCTTCTCCGAGAGGAGGTCTTGATGGGGTCCACCCTAGAAGGGGTCTTGAATCCGCTTGGGGATCTTCTCAGAAGAGGTCCTGAACTCAGGAGAAGTAGCCAAGTGGATGAGCAAGGCTCTCACACAAACATGAGCTAAACCTAAGCTACTCTAGCTAGGAGGAGGAGGGTTCTATTTATAGTCTTAGTGCAAAAAGGGAAGTGAAGGGGTACATGGGCTTGGCCCGGCTATCTTGAGATAGAGTACGGACGTCCGCTGGGACCGGTCGTCCGGCTTTCAGAGGGACCGGACGTCCGGTGTCGTCAGACGTCCATTGGATCAGTTCTATGAAGGAGGCGCGGACGTCCGGTTTCTTCATACTTCCACCGATTTGGTTCGGGTCCAGGGGCACCGGGCGTCCACTTTTTCCGATCGTCCGGTCAGCCGATCGTCCGTTGCCGGTGTTCGCATGATTCAGCTCGGGTCTTGAGGGCGGTCGTCCGTGGAAGCCGGACGTCCGCTTCGCTGTGGAGTGTGTGGCGGTCGTCCGCCGGGCGAACGTCCGCTTTGGGGCTTCAGGCGCGGATGTCCGGTCCCTACCGGTCGTCTGGTGTGGTGGAGTTTTCTCCGGTAGCTCTTCTTCTTCTCCTTTGCGGTTGGTAACCGTCTCCTTGTCCAATGGATGTAGATGCACCATGGCTTTCCTCCAGTACTGATCACACACAAAGTGTCCATATGAGGTAGTAGGCAAGTCTCGTGAGTAGAGAGAGGAAGTTCGGAAAGGAGCGAGTTCACCTTATCTTCGATAGCCTTGGCTCTAGCTCTTGTCATGGGCCCAAGTGGTGTTGAGGAAAATGTAGTGTACATGGGGATGAGCGAGGGATGCTCCGCATCATTGCCCCCCCCCCCTTGGGAAGGATCCGACCTCGGATCAAGATCTTCATCTCCATGGTATGGCGCAAGGTCCTTGACATTGAAGATGTCGCTCACATTGTACTTGTCTCGAGGTATGTCGATCTTGTAGGCGTTGTCGTTGTAGCGTGCTATCTCCTTGAAAGGTCCATCGGCTCGAGGGAGAAGCTTGGACTTGCGTTCTTTGGGGAAGCGGTCCTTGCGAAGGTGTAGCCATACTAGATCACCAATGTTGAAGACCATGGGTTGCTTGTTGATGTTGAGCTTGGTCGTTAGTCGTTGAACTTGTCGCTCGATGGCATGTCTTGTATCCTCATGCATCTTCTTGATGTAGCTTGCCCGTGCACTCGCATCCATGTTGGTGCGCTCTTGTAGAGGAAAAGGTAAAATGTCCACTGGTGACAACGGGTTGAAGCCGTAGACGAACTCGAAGGGGGACTTGCCGGTAGTCGAATGTCTTGCTGCGGTTGTAGGCGTACTCGGCGATGGGTAGACATGCTTCCCACTCCTTGATGTTCTTCTTGATCAAGACACGGAGTAGAGTGGATAGTGTGCGGTTCGTCACCTCCGTTTGGCCGTCGGTTTGAGGGTGGTATGCGGATGAGAACAATAGCTTGATTCCGAGCTTGGCGCATAGGGTCTTCAAAAGTAATTCAAGAACTTGGCGTCACGATCGGAGGCGATTGTCTTTGGTACTCCATGGAGTCGCAAGATTTCCCTACAAAGAGATTTGCAACATGTGAAGCATCGTCTATCTTGTTGCAAGGAATGAAATGTGCCATCTTAGAAAATCTATCCACAATAACAAACACGGAATCCTTTCCATTTTGAGTTCTAGGCAAACCAAGTACAAAATCCATGCTAATGTCTTCCCAAGGTTGATAAGGAATAGGGAGAGGCATGTAAAGACCATGGGATTGAGCTTTTGACTTAGCTGCGACATGTAGAAACAACGGTTGGTGAAGCGTGAGACATCACGAAACATCTTGGGCCAAAAGTAGTTCTTGGAGGCGTGGCGAATGTCTTGTCGCGTGCAAAGTGTCCCATGAGTCCGCCTCCATGAGCCTCTTGCAAAAGGAGCAAGCGAAGAGAAGACTGGGAATGCATAGTTTGTTAGCTCTCATAAGATAACCATCCTTGATGTAATATTTTTCCCAAGAGGTATGTGTCAAACACTTGGCATAAGGAGAAGCAAAAGATGGATCATGCTCATACAAGTCTTTTATATGCTCAAAACCAATAACATTCAACTCAAGTTGAGTGACAAGCATGCATATGCGTGAAAGCGCGTCGGCAACTACATTTTCTTTACCCTTAATGTACTTGATCACATAAGGAAAAGATTCAATGAAGTCACTCCATTTGGCATGACGCTTGTTCAACTTAGTTTGTCCTTCTAAGTACTTAAGCGTTTCATGATCGGTATGGATGACAAACTCATGAGGTCTAAGGTAATGTTCCCAAACATGTAGCACACGCACTAAAGCATATACTTCTTTATCATAGATGGGATAATTAAGTTGAGCACCGGAGCATTTTCACTAAAATAAGCAATGGCTCATTTTTCTTGCATCAAAACTCCGCCAATTCGGTACCACTTGCATCACAATGAACCTCAAAAGTTTTGTCAAAATTGGGCAAAGCAAGAATCGAGCATGAGTAAGCAAAGACTTGAGCTCATCAAAAGCGGTTGATTGCAAAGTTCCCCACACAAAGGGAGTATTCTTCTTACTCAAGGCATGCAAAGGAGCGGCAATTGTGCTAACATCTTTCACAAAGCGACGATAAAAACCCGCAAGACCAAGAAAACTTCACAATTGTTGCAAATTGGTGGGTTGGGGCCAAGTTTTAATTGCTTGATTTTAGATTCATCAACATGGACACCCTTTGAGGATACTACAAAACCCAAGAAAACCACTTTGTCAACTCCAAAAGTGCATTTCTTCAAGTTTGCATAGAGGCTTTCCTTGCGAAGAGTTTGCAACACAGATTTTACATGATTGATGTGCTCTTTCATTGTTTTGCTAAACACAAGAATATCATCAAAGTAAACCACAACAAAGACTCCAATATAAGAATGAAGCACATGATGCATAAGGCGCACAAAAGTAGGGAGCTTAGAAAGACCCATAGGCATCACTAACCACTCATATAAACCAAATTTGGTTTTGAAAGCAGTTTTCCATTCATCACCCTCTTGTATGCAGATTTGATAATAGCCACTTTTAAGATCAATTTTTGAGAAAAAGTTGGCTCCACTAAGTTCATCAAGCATGTCATCTAAGCGAGGAATGGCATGCCTATATCGAGCAGTAATAGCATTGATAGGTCTACAATCGGAACACAAGCGGAAACTTCCATCGGGCTTAGGCACAAGAATAACCGAGCAGCACAAGGGCTTAGGCTTTCACGTACATGGCCGTTGTTGATGAGTTGTTGTACTTGCCGTTGAATCTCCTTGGTTTCTTCGGGATTGACTCGGTATGGAGCTTTGTTTGGTAGAGGCGCTCCGGGGAAGAGGTCGATTCTATGCTCTATGCCTCGAAGAGGAGGTAGACCCGGAGGTAGCTCATCGGGGAAAACATCTTGAAATTCCTGCAAAAGAGATTGAAACACCAAAGGTAGCTTGTGAATTGTGTTAGTTTTTGGTTCTCCATCCTTGCACACAAGGACAAAGTGCATCACACTCGATGGGTTCTCACACCTTTGATAGGCGGGGTGTCCCGATCTTTCGATGAGATGATAACTATCGATTTGGCGGAGGCGACTTTGGCGATCCGACTACAAGCGTGCAAGGCGTTGCGCCTTAGCAATCGCTAAACCAACTCAGGAGGTTATTGACCACTTATTTGGAGCACGATCAACGACCACGAAGGTCTATTCACGCAAGCAATCGAAGAACAAGCAAGAATATGATAAAGCAATCTGAATATTGCGAATATATATGAAGTATTGATAATGGTGGGGATCCGTGGCGGTCTTGGTCTGGTCGTTGGACACAAGCGAAGTACCGCGAAGTTGCAATGGCTAACTTTTAACTAACAAATCCCAAGGAAAAAGCTACTACATGGATCTACTTATATAGGATCAAGGGGTGGCGGCCAAGGAGGTGGTAGGACGTCCCAAGGCAGCCTAAAACTAACCCTAGGTCGTACAAGGCCAATGGGCCCAAGCGGAGGTGACGTAACACCTTTGGACTTGTAGTTTGACTCGGATTCTGCTGCGACATCAGTTGTTTCGTCCATAACTCAACGCTCGGACGAATTTGAAGGTGAATCAATTGGGTTGGAAGGTGCACGAAATTATTTTCCAACAAAAAGCGAATCACCCAATTTGGAGTCCAGATGAAAAAGTTATTGACGTTTTGAGTCGGTATATGCATGCAGTCCGAATCTGAGTCCAGAACGTGAGAGACTTGGACTCTATCTTCTCTTGGTCCAAAAGTGACGTGAGAGGACTTTTTGAACAACACCTAAACGTCTCCTTTTCCCTTATCTTCATATGTGTATTGTACAAATGTCCCATACACCTACAATTAGACAAAACACAAAAGTATGTGATGTATTTTTGTTACGGATAACATAAATAGATTATTGAATAGTTTGCACTAGAAATCACACGACAAATATGCATGTATGCAATATTTTTGGTCTTATCCAAGGTAGTCATGTCCTCATCATCCTCCACTTCTTGAAAACAAAGCCGTCCTCGGCGGTTCTTACTCTGAAATGTGGCTAACAAAAGAGACAAGGTGTACATGTTGTATATGTATATGTCATCCATTTTATTTCCCTTGATTTTTGCACATATGACACATAAATAGATGAGTAACTTGCATAGTTCATAAAATCTAAAGCCAAAACATTATCACAAGAAGTAGAAGGCATGAAAATATTGCAACTCAGTTTGCACATAAGTGAAGCTCTTATTCATTTCAAAAGATTGACAATGTTCATCATTAAACCATCCCAACATTGGTGAATAAACCTTACTTGCATCAAGTTTACATGCTACAACATGCTTAAATAAGTAAACATGCTATAAGTCATTCGACCACAGAATCATCACCAAGATTAGAGGTCATATCAAAATGATTAAATATTGATTCTTTTGCATCAACAATTAATTCAATGGGTGCACTCAAAATTGTTGGTATTTCAGTTGTTTGATCACATGGCAAAGTCAAATTATCAATATAATCCTCTAAAATAGGTGGTGTGATCAAAGTAGTGGGTAGCTCAACACATGATGTATTCAAGTTAACTAGGCATGCATCATTCTCATGTAAAAGTGGAAAATCTGTACCTTTGTCATTACCTCTTATAGTCAACTCGGATGATGCAGGCACTCTCGATGATGATGTGTCACATGGTGGAGATGATGTAGTCCTCGCAACAACGGATGTGGTTGTCATAGTACGCCTAGTAGTTGAATAAACATCTGTATCAACAGTTGGAATGTGCACCGTCTTGTTCTCCTTGTGGGCAACACGTCGTTTTATTTCCTGTTCAGCTTTGCAAGCAAGACGAAACAAATGGTCCATAGGATAACACTCTTCATGAATTAGTATCTCCTGAATATTATGGTTTAATCCTCCCCAAAATCTATCCATAAAATCTTCTTCACTTTCTTCTAAAAATGAGTGCAACAAGGTAGTTTGTAAATCATCATAATATTTTGTTACGGTGTCACTACCTTGTTTTAAATGTTCGATTTTTAATCATGCCATGAGTATAATAAACATCGACGAATCTATCTCTCATGACATGTTTTAAATCATCCCAAGTATTAGGTACATAATCAGGGTGTAACCGACAATATTCACTCCACCAAACTAGAGCATAACCGGTGAAAGAACCAACCGCAACCATAACTTTTTCGTTCATCAAAATTATGGGAAGCAAATATATTATTTATGTCTAACTCCCATTCAATATATAGAGGAGGTCTAAAACGGCCATTAAATGGTGGTATAGAAACATGAACCTGATCATGTGCATTTGGATGTTTGTGCACCTCTCGTGACGGTTGTGGTATTTGCATAGGTGGTGGCATGTCTCCCTTGATCGACAAAGCCCATGAATTGACTCTGGATCCTGTCATGATTAGTAGAACAAGAAACAAAATCCAAAAATAATGTTTCTATAACTACTAGGATGTGGTGGTAAAAGCGCTCACGATAAAGCAAATATCAATGTCTTACAAGTTCTTACCATGCACGTGATGGTGACGAGGCAACCAGCGGTGTCAAGTAACTCTGAAGATTGTGTAAAGAGATTGCCGGGGAGCGTCATTATACGGTGTAGAAATATGTGGAGCTGGGTTGGCTATATATGGTAGCAAAAGATTAGCAATAATCAATTCAAAGATGCAATGTTGAATAAGCGCTCAACGACAGTCTTGTCTTTGGTCCTAGGCTAGACCCGGACTAGAGCCTTGAGCCTAGAACACTAATGAGGTCACGGCGTAGCACAACTAGCATCAATGAAGGATAATGAGTAGCTCTAGACAGCAAGATATAAGTGAAGAGCACAACGGCGGTAAAGATAATGATGAAAAACAAGCGCCAAGCGGGATATACAACAACTCTCTCTCCGGTTTTCCTCTTGAAAAGTTTGAGCCAATTTTCTGATAACTTTTTTCAAAGAATGCTACTAACTCAAGCTTTCCAATGCAAAAAGAATCACTCAATTCCGAGTTGATATGAGGAGTCAAAAAATTCTAAAACTGATTTGAAAAACTAGAATAAGCTGTGTTCACGAACTTCGGAGGGCAATAAGACCTATTTAGGAGCCAATTTTGAGGTGCCAAATATTGAACTAGCTTCTGCAACTATTTAGATGCGGCTCGTCTCTAGCTTTAATTTGAGTACTCATGAGTCAAAAGCGGACTTCGTATGAGGAAGTTATGCCTGTTTTACTGAGCGATTGCACAAAACAGATTCTGATACCACTTGATAGAGGCGAGGGTCCCGATCTTTCGATGAGATGATAACTATCGATTTGGTGGAGACGACTTTGACGATCCGACTACAAACGTGCACGACGTTCTGCCTTAGCAATCGCTAAACCAATCTCCCGAGGTTCTTGGCGATCTTTGGAAGCACAATCGGCTGACCACGAAGGTCTATTCCTGCAAGCAATCGAAGAGCGAGCAAGAATATGATAAAGCAATCTGTATATTGCGAATATATATGAAGTATTGATAATGGTGGGGATCCGTAAGCGGTCTTGGTGCAGTCGTTGGACACAAGCGAAGTACACGAAGTTGCAATGGCTAACTTTTAACTAAACAAATCCCAAGGAAAAAGCTACTACATGGATCTACTTATATAGGATCAAGGGGTGGCGGCCAAGGAGGTGGTAGGACGTCCCAAGGCAGCCTAAAACTAACCCTAGGTCGTACAAGGCCAATGGGCCCAAGCGGAGGTGACGTAACACCTTTGGACTTGTAGTTTGACTCGGATTCTGCTGCAGCATCAGATTGTTTCGTCCATAACTCAACGCTCCGGACGAATTTGAAGGTGAATCAATTGGGTTGGAAGGTGCACGAAATCTATTTTCCAACAAAAAGAATCACCCAATTTGGAGTCCGGATGAAAAAAGTTATTGACGTTTTGAGTCAGGTATGTCTGTGCAGTCCGAATCTGAGTCCAGAACGTGAGAGACTTGGACTCTATCTTCTCTTGGTCCAAAAGTGACGTGAGAGGACTTTTTGAACAGCATCTAAACTTCTCCTTTTCCCTTATATTCATATGTGTATTGTACAAATGTCCCATACACCTACAATTAGACAAAACACAAAAGTATGTGATGTATTTTTGTTCTGGATAACATAAATAGATTATTGAATAGTTTGCACTAGAAATCACCTGACAAATATGCATGTATGCAATATTTTTGGTCTTATCCAAGGTAGTCATGTCCTCATCACACACTTCTCTCATCTCACTTTTGGTGGCAAATAGGATGAGGTTTTTCTCTCTAGGCGAAGAGGCGCTCACGTTTGGCTTGTGGCTCTCACTCACTTTTGGTTGGATCACTTTCTCGCTCTTGTCTCTATGATTGGTGGCTTGTTTGTCGGCTATCACTTGACTAGGAGACATAGGTCGTAGCACATATTATTTCCCTTTCATCTTGAAGCTATAGTGATTGGTACGCCCATTGTGTATGACACCACGGTCGAATTGCCATGATCGACCAAGAAGTAGGTGACAAACTGTCATTGGGACCACATCACACTCCAAAGTGTCTTCGTATGCACCAATTTTGAAAGAGACTAGGACCGTATGCTCAACTCGTATAGTGCCGGAGTCACTTAGCCATTGAACCTTGTAGGGATGCGGGTGCTTCCTCTGTACCAATTGGAGCTTGGAGCATAGTTCTTCACTTGCCAAGTTGTGGCAACTACCTCCATCGATGATGACCTTGATGGACCTTCCGTTGATGCGGCTTTTGTGTGGAAAATGTGGCATCGTTGGTCTTCTTCTTGTTGTTGTTTAAGAGTCAAGAGATTTGTGACAACGAGTGAGTGGATCGAATCATCATCTCAAATGACTTGATCATCTTCATCTTCGTTCACTCGCCGGTGCATGGCCACTTGCTCAAGAGATTCCATCTCCTCTTCACTCATGGAGTCATATGTGCGCTTGTTGGTGCATTCGTATGACTTGTGGCCTCGGCCGCCGCAAGTGAAACACTTGAAGGAGCTTGTCTTGATGGTCTCATCGGTCGGAGTAGAGGATGAAGCACGCGGCTTGAGGTTGCTTGTAGTAGGAGGAGGACGACTTGAACTTGTCGAAGTCTTCTTGTAACTTGACTTGTCGTCGTTTCTTGAAGAAAGCTTGGTCGAAGTAGATGTTGGAGTAGTCGTTGAAGCTTGGGTGTTGGAGAAGCCGTAGGTCTTGGATGAGTACTTAGAGTACTTGAAGTCATCTTGCACTTGGCGTTCCGCCTTTGTAGCTTGATCTTGTGAGCTCAATGAGTGTTGAGTATGGTTGGAAGTCGGCGATCTTCTTAATGGGATGATTGAGTCCATTCAAGAAACGTGCCATTGTTTGCTCATCGTCTTCCTTAACATTGGCTCGAATCATGGCTATCTCCATTTCCTTGTAATATTCTTCAACACTCTTTGTTCCTTGCTTGAGTAGTTGGAGTTTCTTGAAGAGGTCGCGGTTGTAGTAGGTTGGCACAAAACGTGCTCGCATGACATCCTTCATTTGAGCCCAAGTGGTGATTGGAGGTTCACCTCTTGCTTGTAAATCGCTCAGTGATTTGTTCCCACCATATGAGCACATAGTCTTGGAACTCAAGTGATGCCATAGCGATTTTCTTCGCTTCATCGTAGTTGTGCAACCGGAAGATTTTGTCAACCTTCAATGCCCATGAGAGGTAGTCTTGAGGTCATTGCTTCCATTGAACTTGGGCATGGTGAATTTTAGCTTGTCGTGGCGTTGCTCTTCATTGTGTTGTTGGCGATGTTGATGATGACGTCCTTGGCGTGGATTATGTCGTCTTCATGTTGCTCTTGGCGTGGAGGAAGACCATGATCAACTTGCCCTTGTTGAGCTTGAGGTTGGGGTGGAGCTTGACGAGCTTGTGGAGGGCTTGAGGAACTTGGCGTTGTACATGAGGTTGGTAGTTCCTCTCTTGGATTTCTTCTCGAAGGGCTTCCTCTTGATTGTGCCGTTCGCGATTGCGGTTAGCGAAGGCTCTACTTGATTCTTGAAGAAGGGCACGTTGCGCCTCAAGAGCTTGCCCTTCACGTTGTTGTTGTTGAAGACGTTGAGCCTTGGCGTCTTGTTCATCTTGGTGTAGACGCGCTCGTTCTTCCTCTTGTTGGCGACGAAGACGTTGTCGTTCTTGAGCTTGAGCAAAAGCCTCTTGGTTTGATTGAGGACGAGGAACTTGATCATCAACTTGCTCTTGTGAATGCTTGTCATGTAGCGGGTTGCGAGATGCATGACGGTCTTGACGAGCGGCACGACGAAGAGTGTTCTAAGTAGGTGTACTGGAGTCGTAGAAGGTGTCGTCGGAGTGTCGACTCGAGCGGCTCCGTCTTGATGATGAAGTAGAATGATGTCGGCTTCTCATCAAAGGCGCGTATCTCGTCCATTCTTGCATCATTCTCTTGCTTGTGAGCGTCGAACTTGTTGTCGAAGTAGTCCCTTGTACGTTGCTCGGAGAGTCGCAAGTCGGTGGCGAGGTTGTCGATCTTGGTCGCTCATTGCTTGTTGTTCTTGGTGCAATGCTCGTTGTGCACCAAAGAGGTGGCTCTTGGTGACGTATGATGACATGTCGTCGTCTTGCTTTCGATGAAGAGTGGGTTGGTAGAGGTACTTGGCCTATCCATCATTCCAAGCAAAATGTGAGTGGTAGAGCGGAAAAGAACTTATACCAATGTACCTTTGACCGATGTTGAAGATGAATCAAGTTCACTCAAATGCGGACAATGAAATAGCACTATTGGTACCAATCCTTGTCGGTTCTCACACCTACACAAATAAGAGCTTATGGTGGAGCTTGGTGAGGATGGTGGCACAAAATTTGATGCAATTGTAAGTGGCGTCAATAATGTTGGAAAAGGTTCACAAATTTGCAAATGCTACAAGTAGACCAATAGCAAGATATGGTACACGGAAACACACACGCAAATAGATAATATGGGGTTATGCAACCAAAGATGAGCCAAAATGTGGAATTCACCAAGATGTTCTTGTTGCACAACACTAGAGAGACGCTATACGATTGCACAATAAGGCGGATCGCAAACTTGTGCACAACCTACTAGGAAAAATGCAACTATCTCTATCCCAATTATGCTATATGTATGGTATTTGGTGCTATGATCCAAGATGATCCAATATGACAATCTTAATGTAGTATGATGCTATGGTTCTTGCTCATAAGCTCTTTGCTTATCTTTCTCTCTTTGCTTAAAAGCTTGATTGGCTCTTTCTCTTTTGAGCTCTTTTCTCATGCAAAACTTCACGAACCAAGATAGCAATTGTGTATGCTATGACAACCTTGTGACACACAAGTGGATCCCAAGATATGCACCACTATGGTATGGTATGTATGCTATGGAGTATGATCACGAAATGTGCACAAGTCACGTAGCCGGCAATACTCAATGACTAGTCTCGATGGGTAAGCTACGCAAAATGAGGCAATGTGGGTTATCAATGCAAATGCAAGGTATGACAAAGATGTCGTCGAAGTTACCGTCCTTGCGATGATGACTAGTCGATGTAGATGAGCGGTGGTGATGATGAATTCGAACCGTACCTAGATAGCCGAAACACACTAGGATACGGAAACCACAACTCAAAATCTCAAGGACCAAAATGTGTCAAAATCGTCATCGAAGTATCGTGGAAGATTTTTGGTGTATGTGGGTTTGGGAGATGTGGTGGGAGGTGGGGTTGTGGTGGTGGCGAACTGAAAATTCAGTTTAAATCGAGAGATGAGCAGACGTCCGGTTTTTGCGATCGTCCGGCCGTCGGATGTCCGGTACTTGCCGGTCGTCCGGTGCACAGGTGGTGTTCGAACGCAGGAAGAACTGCTCGGTTTGAGGTGGAAGGGGATGGTGAGGTCGAAATCGGGTGGTTTGGTGGATGGAAAAGGGTGGGGAGGGTGGGGAAAGCTAGATCCACATGTAGCAACACAAATCCATGGACCAAATCCAACAAAATCTCAACTCACAAACAAATCACAGAAAAAATTTTGGGGCTACTTTTGTGGGGAATTTTGAATTAGGACAAAAACAACAAAATCAAGCTAGAAAAAGAGGGTAGGGGCTCCAAAACGTGATCAACGTGGCTCATGATACCAAGATGATGTAGGGCGGAACCCTCGTGGATGATCTTTCACGTTGGAGCGGGACCTACGGTGAATCACGAAGAATACGCAGAAGAACACGAGGAAATCACGGGAGGAGCGAGGGAAAACACTCAACCAACAAGGAATCGGTCACACAAGTGCTAGATCAAAGAACACAAAGAGATACCACGAGATCCAAGGTCAACAAAGGTAAGGATACACGAGTAGCCGTTCTTATCCGAGAGGAGGTCTTGATGGGGTCCACCCTAGAAGGGGGTATTGAATCCGATTGAGTTATCTTCTCCTAAGAGTTCATGAACTCCGAGGAGAAGTAGCCAAGTGGATGAGAAAGGATCTACACAAACATGAGCTAAACCTAAGCTACTCTAGCTAGGAGGAGGGTTCTATTTATAGTCTTAGTGCAAAAGGGGCGAAGTGAAGGGTACATGGGCTTGACCGGCTATCTTGTGAGCAGTGCAGACGTCCGCTGAGGGACCGGTCGTCCATTAGCTCGGGGAGGACGGACGTCCGGTGTCGTCGGACGTCCGCTGGATCAGTTCTGTGAAGGAGGCACCGGACGTCCGGTTTCTTCCTACTTCCGCTGATTTGGTTCGGGTCCAGGGGCACCGGACGTCCGCTGGTTTCCGGTCGTCCGTTGGCACCGGTCTTCCCCAGATTCAGCTCGGCTCTTCAGGGGCCGGTCGTCCGCTGGAAGCCGGACGTCCGCTCGCTGTGAGTGTGTGGCCGGTCGTCCGGTCCGGGCAGACGTCCGCTTCTTTGAACTTCGGTAGCGCCGGACGTCCGGTCCCTACCGGTCGTCCGGTGGCTGGAGTTTTCTCCGGTAGCTCTTCTTCTTCTCCTTTGCGGTTGGTAGCTTCGTCTCCTTGTTGATAGAGGCAAAGGTGTCCCGATGTTTCGATGAGATGGTGGCTATCGTTTCTGTGGGAGTCGACCTTGACGATCCGACTACGTCGTCACGAGACGTCGGCGCCTTAGCAATCGCTAAACCAACTTCCGAGGGTTATTGACCACGCCGAGCACGATCAACGACCACGAGGGCCTGTTTCCTGCGAGCAAGCGAAGAACAAGCAAGAAACTAAGATTGCAATCTGGATATTGCGAATATAAGAGGAAAGCTTTATTAATGAAGGTGGGGTTACTGTGGCGCCTTGGTGCAGTCGTTGAACACAAGCGAAATGCTGTGAAGTTGCAGCTATGGCGAACTTTTGATCTAAACAAAACCCAAAGTCTAAACGACGCCCTAAGGGCTGTATATATGGAGAAAGAGGAGGAATTTCGTGGCCCTTGAGGGAGGGGTCCGAAACCAACCCTAACTCTTGTTTCCCCACACATACGGACTCTAAAAAAGCCTACACTTAAGTATTTCGAAATTACATGGGCCTGGCCCAATATTAAGGTGACGCAGCACCTAGAATAGCCTATGGACGAATATTATGAAGTGGCATCTTGTATATTTCGTCCAAGGCCTCATGCTCTCATTAGGGTGGCTTCAAAGTCCTGGAATCATCACTTGTAACTCCGTTCTTGTTCCCCTTAGCATGCCAACATCTCCATGCTTGAACTTGCTCCAAGGTTCATCTTTCTTGTCCATGGTAGGCCCTTCATTTGTAAGCAAAACAAATGTATCCAATTTAGGCAGCATCATATTCTCATGAACATTGGAATCGTTACCAAGAAGCGAAAGTACACGATAATTCAATTGGCGTCTTGTGAGCTCTAGTAATTGGTCCAGTATGTATAGCAGCAGGGGCTGTGGGTGTAACAATGTGATTGATGTCCTCATCATCCTCCCTTCTTGAAATGAAGTCGTCCTCGGCGGAAACTCATCTTCCTCACCCAAATAAGGCTTCAAATCTGCAATGTTAAAAGTGGGACTAACCCCAAAATCTGCGGGCAGCTCAAGTTTATATGCATTATCATTTATTTTCTCTAACACCTTAAATGGACCATCAAGACGTGGCATTAGCTTTGATTTGCGCAAATTAGGAAACCTATCCTTACGCAAATGTAACCAAACAAGATCTCCGGTGCAAAGACAACATGTTTTCTACCCTTATCTCCAGCAAGTTTATATTTAGCATTCATACGCTCAATGTTTTCCTTAGTTAACTCATGCATTTTTAAAATCAATTCAGCACGTTCTTTAGCATCAAAATTAACCTTCTCCGAAGATGGAAGAGGCAACAAATCAATAGGTGCACGAGGTAGGAAGCCATACACAATTTCAAAAGGGCACATCTTAGTAGTAGAATGCAATGAACGATTATAAGCAAATTCAATATGAGGCAAGCATTCTTCCCACATTTTCTTATTATTCTTCAAAACAGCCCTAAGCATAGTAGACAATGTTCTATTGACTACTTCAGTTTGTCCATCGGTTTGGGGGTGACAAGTAGTACTAAAAAGCAGTTTAGTCCCCAACTTAGCCCATAAACATCTCCAAAAGTGGCTAAGAAATTTAGTATCACGATCTGAAACAATAGTATTTGGCACACCATGCAAGCGAATAATTTCACGAAAGAACAAATCAGCAACATTAACAACATCATCGCTTTTATGACATGGTATAAAGTGTGCCATTTTCGAGAATCTATCCACGACAACAAATATGCTATGCCTCCTTCTTTGTTCGAGGTAAACCTAAAACAAAGTCCATAGATATATCCTCCCAAGGAACACTAGGTACAGGCAAAGGCATATATAAACCATGAGGATTGAGTCGTGACTTAGCTTTTTGACATGTAGTGCAGCGAGCAACAAAACGCTCAACATCCCGTCTCATCTTTGGCCAAAAGAAATGTGTAGCAAGTATATCCTCCGTCTTCTTCACGCCAAAGTGTCCCATTAATCCTCCTCCATGCGCCTCCTGCAACAACAAAAGACGAACAGAGCTAGCAGGAATGCATAGCTTGTTAGCACGGAACACAAAACCATCCTTAATAACAAACTTGTTCCATGTTCTTCCTTCTTTACAATTCTGCATTACATCTTTAAAATCAGCATCATGCACATATTGATCTTTGATGGTCTCCAAACCAAATATTTTGAAGTCAAGTTGTGAAAGCATAGTATAGCGACGAGACAAAGCATCAGCAATAACATTTTCTTTACCCTTCTTGTGTTTAATGACATAAGGGAAAGTCTCAATGAATTCAACCCATTTCATGTCTACGATTCAGTTTAGCTTGACTTTTAATATGTTTCAAAGATTCATGATCAGAATGTATAACAAATTCTTTGGGCCATAAATAATGTTGCCATGTCTCTGAAGTCCGAACAAGAGCATATAATTCTTTGTCATAAGTAGAATAGTTCAGACTAGGCCCACTCAATTTTTCAGAAAAGTATGCAACAGGTTTGCCATCTTGTAATAACACACCTCCTAAACCAATTCCACTAGCATCACATTCAAGCTCAAAAGTCTTATTAAAGTCAGGAAGTTGGAGTAAAGGAGCATGTGTCAACTTATCTTTCAATACCGTGAAGGCTTCTTCCTGTGCGGTACCCCAAACAAAAGGCACATCCTTCTTTGTAAGTTCATTGAGAGGTGCAGCAATGGTGCTAAAGTCTCTCACAAACGCCTATAGAAACCAGCGAGTCCAAGAAAATTCCTCACTTGTGTGACCGTTTTGGGCTGCGGCCAACTCTCAATAGCTTCAATCTAGGCTTTATCAACTTCAATTCCACTGGTGTAACAACATAGCCAAGAAAAGATACTCGGTCGGTGAAAAAGGTGCACTTCCCAAGGTTACCAAACAAACGTGCATCACGTAGAGCAATAAAAACAACACGTAAATGTTCCAAATGTTCTTCCAAAGATTTGCTATAAATCAGTATATCATCCAAATAGACTACCACAAATCGTCCAATGAAAGCACGTAAAACTTCGTTCATTAGTCTCATGAAAGTACTAGGTGCATTAGTTAACCCAAAAGGCATGACTAACCACTCATATAAACCAAACTTAGTGATAGAGGCGAGGGTGTCCCGATCTTTCGATGAGATGATAACTATCGATTTGGTGGAGACGACTTTGACGATCCGACTACAAACGTGCACGACGTTGCGCCTTAGCAATCGCTAAACCAACTCCGAGAGGTTATTGACCACGCCGAGCACAATCAACGACCACGAAGGTCTATTCCTGCAAGCAATCGAAAAACAAGCAAGAATATGATAAAGCAATCTGAATATTGCGAGTATATATGAAGTATTGATAAAGGTGGGGATCCGTAAGCGGTCTTGGTCTGGTCGTTGGACACAAACAAAGTACACGAAGTTGCAATGGCTAACTTTTAACTAAACAAATCCCAAGGAAAAAGCTACTAGATGGATCTACTTATATAGGATCAAGGGGTGGCGGCCAAGGAGGTGGTAGGACGTCCCAAGGCAGCCTAAAACTAACCCTAGGTCGTACAAGGCCAATGGGCCCAAGCGGAGGTGACGTAACACCTTTGGACTTGTAGTTTGACTCGGATTCTGCTGCAGCATCAGATTGTTTCGTCCATAACTCAATGCTCCGGACGAATTTGAAGGTGAATCCAATTGTGTTGGAAGGTGCACGAAATCTATTTTCCAACAAAAAAAGAATCACCCAATTTGGAGTCCGGATGAAAAAGTTATTGACGTTTTGAGTCAGGTATGTCATGCGGTCCGAATCTGAGTCCGAACGTGAGAGACTTGGACTCTATCTTCTCTTGGTCCAAAAGTGACGTGAGAGGACTTTTGAACAGCACCTAAACTTCTCCTTTTCCCTTATCTTCATATGTGTATTGTACAAATGTCCCATACACCTACAATTAGACAAAACACAAAAGTATGTGATGTATTTTTGTTACGGATAACATAAATAGATTATTGAATAGTTTGCACTAGAAATCACACGACAAATATGCATGTATGCAATATTTTTGGTCTTATCCAAGGTAGTCATGTCCTCATCATCCTCCACTTCTTGAAAACAAAGCCGTCCTCGGCGGTTCTTAATCTGAAATGTGGCTAACAAAAGAGACAAGGTGTACATGTTGTATATGTATATGTCATCCATTTTTATTTCCCTTGATTTTTGCACATATGACACATAAATAGATGAGTAACTTGCATAGTTCATAAAATCTAAAGCCAAAACATTATCACAAGAAGTAGAAGGCATGAAAATATTGCAACTCAGTTTGCACATATAAGTGAAGCTCTTATTCATTTCAAAAATTGACAATGTTCATCATTAAACCATCCCAACATTGGTGAATAAACCTTACTTGCATCAAGTTTACATGCTACAACATGCCTAAATAAGTAAACATGCAATAAGTCATTACACAGAATCATCACCAAGATTAGAGGTCATATCAAAATGATTAAATATTGATTCTTTTGCATCAGCAATTAATTCAATGGGTGCACTCAAAATTGTTGGTATTTCAGTTGTTTGATCACATGGCAAAGTCAAATTATCAATATAATCCTCTAAAATAGGTGGTGTGATCAAAGTAGTGGGTAGCTCAACACATGATGTATTCAAGTTAACTAGGCATGCATCATTCTCATGTAAAAGTGGAAAATCTGTACCTTTGTCATTACCTCTTATAGTCAACTCGGATGATGCAGGCACTCTCGATGATGATGTGTCACATGGTGGAGATGATGTAGTCCTCGCAACAACGGATGTGGTTGTCATAGTACGCCTAGTAGTTGAATAAACATATGTATCAACAGTTGGAATGTGCACCGTGCGCTTGTTCTCCTTGTGGGCAACACGTCGTTTTATTTCCTGTTCAGCTTTGCAAGCAAGACGAAACAAATGGTCCATAGGATAACACTCTTCATGAACTAGTATCTCCTGAATATTATGGTTTAATCCTCCCCAAAATCTATCCATAAAATCTTCTTCACTTTCTTCTAAAAATGAGTGCAACAAGGTAGTTTGTAAATCATCATAATATTTTGTTACGGTGTCACTACCTTGTTTTAAATGTTCCAGCTTTTAATCATGCCACGAGTATAATAAACATCGCACGAATCTATCTCTCATGACATGTTTTAAATCATCCCAAGTATTAGGTACATAATCAGGGTGTAACCGACAATATTCACTCCACCAAACTAGAGCATAACCAAAGTGAAAGAACCAACCGCAACCATAACTTTTTACGTTCATCAAAATTATGGGAAGCAAATATATTATTTATGTCTAACTCCCATTCAATATATAAAGGAGGTCTAAAACGGCCATTAAATGGTGGTATAGAAACATGAACCTGATCATGTGCATTTGGATGTTTGTGCACCTCTCGTGACGGTTGTGGTATTTGCATAGGTGGTGGCATGTCTCCATGATCGACAAAGCCCATGAATTGACTCTGGATCCTGTCATGATTAGTAGAACAAGAAACAAAATCCAAAAATAGTGTTTCTATAACTACTAGGATGTGGTGGTAAAATGCTCACAGTAAAGCAAATATCAATGTCTTACAAGTTCTTACCATGCAGCAGGCGGTGACAAGCAACCAGCGGTGTCAAGTAACTCTGAAGATTGTGTAAAGAGATTGCCAGGGGAGCGTACGTATACACGGTGTAGAAATATGTGGAGCTGGGTTGGCTATATATGGTAGCAAAAGATTAGCAATAATCAATTCAAAGATGCAATGTTGAATAAGCGCTCAACGACATCTTGTCTTTGGTCCTAGGCTAGACCGGACTAGAGACGCGAGCCTAGAACACTAATGAGGTCACGGCGTAGCACAACTAGCATCAATGAAGGATAATGAGTAGCTCTAGACAGCAAGATATAAGTGAAGAGCACAACGGCAATAAAGATAATGATGAAAAACAACTGCCAAGCAGGATATACAACAACTCTCTCTCCAGTTTTCCTCTTGAAAAGTTTGAGCCAATTTTCTGATAACTTTTTTCAAAGAATGCTACTAACTCAAGCTTTCCAATGCAAAAAGAATCACTCAATTCCGAGTTGATATGAGGAGTCAAAAATTCTAAAACTGATTTGAAAACTGGAATAAGCTGTGTTCACGAACTTCGGAGGGCAAAAAGACCTATTTAGGAGCCGATTTTGAGGTGCCAAATATTGAACAAGCTTCTGCAACTATTTAGATGCGGCTCGTCTCTAGCTTTAATTTGAGTATTCACGGAGCCAAAACGGACTTCGTATGAGGAAGTTATGCCTGTTTTACTGAACAGTGCACAAAACAGATTCCAATCCGAATTCAGCTACGAGATTGAGTCTAGATAGATCCAAATTTTGTTTTTTTCTTCTCTCTTTTTTTTCTCACACTTTTTTTCCTTTTTCTTTCTCTTTTTTTCTGACTTTTTTTTTACTTTTTTTTCTCTTTTTTTTTCTTTTTTTTTCTCTTTTTCCAAAACAAACTAGATAAGATGCAGATTGGATCAAGCGAAGATGTGAATGACCTCAACTATGATTATGACAATGAATAGTGCATAGCACGTGGTGGAAATTGTTGGATGGTATGGTGGACAGTGGAAGGGATAATGATGCAGCGGCGGCGTGACTAATGTGAACAGAACTCGAAACTCTAAAGGAACTAGACACTAAGACCAGCAACTCGACACGACGATGCAACCGATAATTCAATAATGCAAACAATGAAAAGAAAAAATTGCAAAGGCTTGGACTGGCTAGGACAAATGATGAATAGATCTAACTTTTCTGGTGGCCTTTTCTTGGACAATAGGTAAGAAAATAAATCGAATCTAGGGACAATTGGAAATTCTCACCGAGCAACCTGAAAACCGATACCACTTGATAGAGGCAAAGGTGTCCCGATGTTTCGATGAGATGGTGGCTATCGTTTACGTAGAGTCGACCTTGACGATCCGACTACGAACGTGCGAGACGTCGCGCCTTAGCAATCGCTAAACCAACTTCCGAGGGTTATTGACCACGCCGAGCACGATCAACTCCGACCACGAGGGCCTGTTTCCTGCGAGCAAACGAAGAACAAGCAAGAAACTGAGATTGCAATCTGAATATTGCGAATATAAGATGAAAGCTTTATTGATCAAGGTGGGGTTTCGTGGACGCCTTTGTGCAGTCGTTGAACACAAACGAAATGCACGAAGTTGCAGCTATGGCGAACTTTTAATCTAAACAAAACCCAAGGTCTAAACGGTGCCCTAAGGGCTGTATATATGGAGGAAGAGGGAATTTCGTGGCCCTTGGTGGAGGGGTCCGAAATCAACCCTATCTCTTGTTTCCCCACACATACGGACTCTAAAAAATAGCCTATACTTGTGTATTTCGAAATTACAAGGGCCTGGCCCACTAATAAGGTGACGCAGCACCTAGAATAGCCTCGGGACGACATTTATGAAGTAGCATCTTGTATATTTCGTCCAAGGCTTCATGCACCCATTATGGTGGCTTCAAAGTCCTGAAATCATCACTTGTAACTCCGTTCTTGTTCCCCTTAGCATGGCATTATCTCCATGCTTGTTCTTGCTCCAATGTCCATCCTTCTCCAAGCTAGGGCCTTCATTTGTAAGCAAAACAAATGTATCCAATTTAGGCAGCATCATATTCTCATGAACATTAGAATCATTACCAAGAAACGAAAGTACCTGATAATTTAATTGGCGTGCGCGAGCTCTAGTAATTGGTCCAGTATATGTAGCAGTAGGGGCTGTGGGTGTAACAATGGTATTGATGTCCTCATCACTTAGTTTTAAATGCTGTTTTCCATTCATCTCCCAATTTCATACGAATTTGATGGTATCCACTACGCAAATCAACTTTGGAGAATATTGTAGAGCCACTCAATTCATCAAGCATATCATCTAGCCTAGGAATAGGATGACGATAACGAATAGTAATATTATTAATGCCTCTACAATCAACACACATACGCCGACGTACCATCCTTTTTAGGCACTAGTATAATAGGAACAGCACAAGGACTAAGAGATTCACAGATATAACCTTTGTCGAGCAGCTCACTGTACTTGACGCATAATCTCCTTCGTCTCCTCTGGATTGGTACGGTATGGTGCACGGTTGGGTAGCGATGCACCAGGAATTAAGTCAATTTGATGCTCAATCCCTCGAATAGGTGGTAATCCGGTGGTACGTCTTGTGGGAAGACGTCGGTGAACTCTGCAAAATGTTAGTGACAGCAGGGGCAAAGAGGAAGGCACGTCCTCGAATGAAAATAATGCCTCTTTGCACACAAAAGCATAGCAAACAGATTTGCTAGAATCTAGCTCCTCAATATCAGATTTGGTGGCAAGTAAACATGCACTTTTCAGTTTAATTTCAGAAGCAACATTAGATGGTTTATTATTAGGCTTCATTTGTTGCTCAAATTCTTTTGCCACAATCTGATTTTCACTCTTATTTTTCTCCTGTTTTGCTTTATTAGCTCTATTAATATCATCTTTCAAAATTGAATCAGAGTCATAGGAAGGAAAGTAATATTTTATCCTTGTGAACAAGAGTATACTGATTGTTTCTACCATGGTGTACAGAATTTTTATCAAATTGCCATGGTCTACCAAGTAATAAGGAACATGCTTGCATAGGTACCACATCACAATCAACATAATCAGCATATGTAGAGATACTAAAATACACACGAACAAAGACGTGTTACCTTAACCTTGTCGCTGTTGTTGAACCATTGGATGTAGTAAGGATGTGGATGTGGTCTTGTGGTGAGAGAAAGCTTCTCCACCATATCCATGCTAGCCAAGTTGTTGCAGCTCCCTCCATCTATGATGACGCTGAATAGAACGTTCCTTCACAACTCCCTTTGTATGGAACAAATTATGCCTCTGATTTTGCTCAACTTGTGTAACTGCACACTCAAAACACGTTGAGCAACTAAACATTCATACCTGTCAGCATCTTCAAGAGCCATGTATTGCGTCTCATGATCAGAATCATCTCCACCATGTTCTTCACGTGTAATAAGAGCCAAAGTCTCCTCATTATAGTCACTAAGCGGACTCATACCCACCATCCTCAGTAGCAATCATCACACGCTGAGATTGGCATTCTCTGGCAAAATGTCCTCTTCCCTTACAACGACGACAAATAATATCACTTGTGTGCCCTGTTGACGCCATGGAAGAAGAAGAGCTCTGTAGGCCCAAAGCCAGTGCGCTCTTGGCGGATAGTGGTGGTTGTGCACCTTTCTTGTATCACGGTTGGAGGTGGCAGCGACGGAGGTGCCGGTGTAGTAGAACGTGTGGAAGTAGATGATGCACGTGGTGTCCATGATGAAGGTCGACCTGCAGAAAAGTTAGTCCGCCGCCAACGCTGTCGATCCTGCACTTCACGTTCAGCTTTACAAGCAAGATGGAATAATCGAGTGATATTAGTATAATCCTTGTAGTCTAGAATGGTCTGAATATCTCTATTTAATCCACCCGTAAAACGTGCAAGCATAGCTTCATTCTCCTCAACAATACCACATCTAATCAAGCCAGTTTGTAATTCCCGATAATATTTTTCTACGAATTTTTTCCTTGTCTTAAGCGCTGCAATTTTTGAAGTAATTCACGTTGATAATATGGTGGAACCCAACGAGTACGCATAGCAGTTTTCAAAGCAGCCCAAGTAGCTGGAACAGGATATAATCTACAATGTTCAGACCACCAAACACATGCAAAGCTAGTGAAAGCACAAACAGCAGCGGGAACACGTCTCTCCTCAGGATATTGTAAACATGTAAATCGTTGTTCAATTTCTAACTCCCAAGTAAGATATATATCAGGAACATATCTACCCGCAAATGGTTGAATATTCAACTTCAATTTAGGGAGATGGTCATGATCTCGTACCTGAAGGGGAGCCCTAACATTGCCATTATTTGCATGTGGACGACCGGGTGGTTGTGGTGCTGGTGGTTGCACGTAGTTCTGAAGTTGATCAACCTCATCCTCGTACTCTCTCACATAATCATCCTCCCCCACATCAGCAGCAGGAGCCACGGAAGAAACAACAGCACCAGCAGTTTGGCCAGTGAAGAGGGACACGGCTCGCTTCGGCGGAGGGTCGCCAGCGATGTGGAGGTAGTCGTTGTTGTTGTTGTAGAGGTGCATTAGGTGCGATCGGTGGTGGTGGTGGTAGACGCGAGCAATTCATTAAACTTGTTATCGAGCTTTGTTTGAACGCCTTCTCAATGCCATCTATCTTCTCCATGGCCTCTTCAAATCTATTTAGAACATCTTCCACCTGCCCACTCATCATTTGTTGAAACTTATCATGTAGCGCTTTGTTTGTCATGTTCTCCCGGTCGGTCTAAATGACTTGTGATCCTGCCATGGTTAGCAAGAATAGAAACACACAAGAATATGATTCGACAGACTACTAGGAAGTGGTGGTGGTGGTGTGGTGGACAGTCCAAATCCGTCAAGCAAATCTCAAATTCGACCAGTTCTTACCCAAGAAGGCGGTGATCGGCAACCGATGTAGTCAAAACTCTCAAAGCTTGGATAGAGCGATTACCGGGGAGAGTCAAGCATACGATGTAGATGTATGTGGAGCTGGGAAGGCTTATAATATGGTAGCAAAAAGGGTCAAGAATAATCAATTCGTAGATGCAAAGTTGAATAAACGCTCAACGACGATCTTTGTCTTTGGTCCTAGGCTAGACCGTGCTAGAGACGCGAGCCTAGAACACTAACAAAATCACGGCGCTGCACGGAAACAACGGAAAAGCACACTCTGGAAATTTTTTTTTTCGCTCTTTTTTTTTTCTTTTGCGCTGCTCTTTTTTTTTCGAAAAATCACTATAATGGCGAGTGTCTCAAAACTCTTCCCAGGTCAAACTGACAGGATGGGCACGAAATTTTTTCGACCAAAATATTTTTTTTTTTGCCGGACCCAAAAAGCTGAAGCAGGTCAAAAAAACTTTCTATAATGGCGACTGTCTCAATACTCTTAGAAACACCTAAAAATAGGATAGCCAGAAATTTTTTCGACAAGTGCGTTTTCGGAAAATTTTGGGCCTAAACGGAGGGTGATTTCCAGACTCGATGGATCTCGAAAACAAACCTAATATGAGAAGAACTCGGATTGGTGGTGGATATATGGATACGGATTCAGAGCGGTGGCGGATAAGCAATGGTGGTAGATGGCAAGGCGATGATGATGGTGCGGCGGCGGCGTGAAAACTTACGACCAGAACTCGAAACTCGAAAAGACTAGACGCTAAGACCAGCAACTAGACACGACGATGCAACCGCAAATTCAACAAAGCAAAAACCCTAAAAAGATTATGCGAAGGCTCAGATTGGTTCGGATATGATGAACTAACCCTAATTTTTTGTGGCTTTTTCGTGGACTTTAGGTATGAAGAAACAGACTCGATCTAATCTACGAAAAAGCTGTAAAATCTCACCGAGCAACCCGAAAATCTGATACCACTTGATAGAGGCAAAGGTGTCCCGATGTTTCGATGAGATGGTGGCTATCGTTTACGTGGGAGTCGACCTTGACGATCCGACTACGTCGTCGAGACTTGGCGCCTTAGCAATCGCTAAACCAACTTCCGAGGGTTATTGACCACGCCGAGCACGATCAACCTGACCACGAGGGCCTGTTTCCTGCGAGCAAACGAAGAACAAGCAAGAAACTAAGATTGCAATCTGGATATTGCGAATATAAGAGGAAAGCTTTATTAATGAAGGTGGGGTTACATGGACGCCTTGGTGCAGTCGTTGAACACAAGCGAAATGCTGTGAAGTTGCAACTCTGGCGAAATTTTGATCTAAACAAAACCCAATTTCTAAACGACGCCCTAAGGGCTGTATATATGGAGAAAGAGGAGGGAATTTCGTGGCCCTTGAGGGAGGGGTCCGAAACCAACCCTAACTCTTGTTTCCCCACACATGCGGACTCTAAAAACAGCCTACACTTAAGTATTTCGAAATTACATGGGCCTGGCCCAATATTAAGGTGACGCAGCACCTAGAATAGCCTATGGACGAATATTATGAAGTGGCATCTTGTATATTTTGTCCAAGGCCTCATGCTCTCATTAGGGTGGCTTCAAAGTCCTGGAATCATCACTTGTAACTCCGTTCTTGTTCCCCTTGCGCATGCCAACATCTCCATGCTTGAACTTGCTCCAAGGTTCATCTTTCTTGTCCATGGTAGGCCCTTCATTTGTAAGCAAAACAAATGTATCCAATTTAGGCAGCATCATATTCTCATGAACATTGGAATCGTTACCAAGAAACGAAAGTACCTGATAATTCAATTGGCGTGCGCGAGCTCTAGTAATTGGTCCAGTATGTATAGCAGCAGGGGCTGTGGGTGTAACAATGGTATTGATGTCCTCATCACTTGTCCAATGGATGTAGATGCACCATGGCTTTCCTCCAGGTACCTGATCACACACAAAGTGTCCATATGAGGTAGTAGGCAAGTCTCGTGAGTAGAGAGAGCAAGTTCGAAAGGAGCGAGTTTACCTTATCTTCGATAGCCTTGGCTCTAGCTCTTGTCATGGGCCCAAGTGGTGTTGAGGAAGATGTAGACACGTCCATGGGGATGAGCGAGGATGCTCCGTATCAAATGGGTCATCATGACTCTCCCAACACAACAAGCATCAATAGCATGGGGCACAAAGAAATCATGACAATAGCTACTAGGATCTCCACCAAGCATGCAAATACACATAGGAGTAGCATAATGGTGAATCATGGGTAGATGCAAGCAAGGGTCACAAGTGCATGGCAAAGGCATAGAAGCAAGTATAACATGCAAAGTGAACAAGGTAAAATGAGCATATGGTGGCAAGTGGTAAATAGCCCATAGCCGTGTGAGAGCCAAGTAGAAGAGATGCGCGTAGTCCTTGCAAAAGGAATGGTGGGAATGAAAATCCACGTGATCTCAAGTCATCGTTGCTCTCAAGAGCTCGTTTAAATCAACTATTGGGACCGAGAGGTTGGCGAGTATACGTGAGTACCTACACAAAACAAAGACAAAGGGAAAATTGTGTGTGTGCGTGGTAGATGTACACATCATCCATCATGATGCGACGTGCATGTGTTGGTTAGCACAAAATAGCCAATGCTCAAATAAATGAGATGATGTAGGGCGGAACCCTCGTGGGACGATCTTTCACGTTGGAGCGGATCCTACGGTGAATCCACGAAGAACACGCGGAAGAACAAGAGGGAAAACACGGGAAAGCGAGAGAGAATTCACTCAACCGACAAGAGATCAATCACACAAGCGCTAGATCGATGAACACAAAGGGAGATACATGATTCAAGGTCAACAAAGGGACGATACAAGCGGTAGCCGTTCTTCTCTGTGAGGAGGCCTTGATGGGGTCCACCCTAGAAGGGGGTCTTGAATCCGCTTGGGGGATCTTCTCCGTAGAGGTCCTGATCTCCGAGGAGAAGTAGCCAAGTGGATGAGCAAAGGCTCTCACACAAGAATATGAGCTAATCCAATGCTAACCCTAATACGAAGCTGTCAGGACCCAAATGTCTATGTCTGAAGATCTGATCGCTGCAATGGGGGATTCAGTTAATTCAAACTCTTTCGGTCAAGGGAAACGCCAAGATAGCCACATCGTCGATCGCACGGCCGAGACCTCGTCGTGCAACGCTTCGCCGATTATGATGACCCGTGGAGCGTCCGATCTCCATCGTGTGGCGGGGATTGCTCGAGGTCGCTGTTCCCTTTCCCAAGGACCGCGCCCCTCTTTTTCTTTTTGCTTTCTCTCTTCTTTTTCCTTCCCTTTTGTAAGGCTATAAAGCCAGGAGTTGGGATCGAGGGGAGGATATTCTTGTTGTTAGGGTTTCCCCCTTATGCGCCGCCAGTGTTCCTGGTTGGCAAGAACCACTGTAACGAGCAAGACTCGCCTAATCTTTCCTCTGAATTCAGCTAAATTCGACTAGAAATGTTCATGTCTTTCTGAATTTCGTCCTTCAGACCACCCGGGTCTGACAAGTGGTATTCAGAGCAAGGTTCTTCTCCTTGGCGGCGTGAATTCTGGTGCCGAAGTGGAGTTGGAGGAGCCGTAAAATCCTTCACTTTTCACCGGACTTTCTTGGCGGCGGCGTGGTGAAAGCGGCGTTAGCGGCGAATAACTTGGTACAGGTTTGGTCTTTGGGGCGTGGTTGCAGGAACACCTTGTTTCAGCGATAAATCCCACCTCCCACCAGATCCGGTGTACTTCCGGCGCGGCGGCAATGGCGGCAAAGCGGCGGCAGGATCTACTGACGGTCGGGTTGCGGCATGTCTGTGGTAAAATTCCTCCCTTCACTGACGATCTCGGCGGTGAGGTTAATTGGCTCCCTGCCAGTTTTAAAAACCCTCTCTGCGTTCCTTCTTCAAGATGACGGGCCCATCAAATTCATCCTCCACCAGCAATCTGGAGATGCAGTCCTTACAACTTGATGTCCAAACTCTGCAGAGAAATCGAGAGCAGGACAGACAGGACTTTGAGGATTTCAGAGATCATGTGCAAGAAAATTTTCAATCCATGCAGAAGGCTTTGGGGGAATTATAGGGCACACTCAACAAATTTATCTCTGGTTTTCCTAAGCCACGAGAAAACCCACCCATTCCCCAAGATATCCCTTAGGGCAGTGGCCAAAACCATACACCGCAAGGACCAGTGACTCGGCCAGTCGATGGCCTCCAAACCCCCCCTACTGCGGGCTCTGTAACCTTGGTGGATAAGCACACTGGCAAAGAACTTAACTTGGATGGCAGCACCAAACTTCCTTACAGGCACCCCCACTTTGCTGACAACAAGCTTCCTCCACCTAATGCCAGAGCAGCTACTGCAATTCCTCAAACAGGAAACATGCAACAAACCACTCAGTTGGAACAAGAGCAAGGTGAGGAGCAGGCGCAGCAAATTGCTGGCAGAGGAGGTCATGCTCAGAGAGATCAAGTCCAAGACAACAGAAGACCTCTGACTCTGGTAAAACCTGCCAAGTACAACATACCTGTGTTCGAGGGAAGTGGAACTGACTCTTGGATCCAAACCATTGAAATGTACTTTGAAGCTGCTAGGACACCACTAGAGCAGAAATGCAGATTGCTGTCACTTACTTAAAAGGGCCGACAATAGAGTGGTGGAGAGGAACTGGAATTACTGCCAATACCTTACCATGGTACAGGTTACGTAGAGACTGATTGGAGACAGGTTTTCAGAAACTTCAGTGTGTGACAATGTCAGAACTTTTCATGCTCTCAATCAATCTGGGTCTGTTAATGACTATGTTCTCAAGTTTGAACAGTCCATGAACTTACTCAGAAGGGATAACCCTGCTTTACCTGCTGATTATTACAAAGCTAGTTTCATTGCTGGCCTGAGTGACTCTATCCAACACTATGTTCAATGTCATGAACCAGCACACCTACAAAAAGCCATTTGGTTGGCCAGAAGAATGGAACAAGCTCAGCCTAGCAAGAAAACACCCGCGTGGCTTATATAAATCAGCCGCTTAGGAGGCGAGTTCAGTTTGACCAGGAAAACCCCCTCCTAACAACACACCTACTGTCATCCAACAGGCCAGAATGAAAGGGATCTGCTACAAGTGCAAAGAACCATGGTTTCCTGGCCACAAGAAAGTTTGCAAACTGGCAAATCAAATGCAAATACAAGCCTTGCAAGAGACTTGCCCTGAGGATGCAGAATTGGTCTACTACACTGCTGATGATACTGAAACTCCTCCTCCCACTGACTTGGATGACACTCCCTTGCAAATATCCATGCATGCCCTCATGGGAGTCACTTCTTCCAAGCTGAGTTTCACTGTCACAGTCTTGCTGGGAGACAAACCTGCACCTGCCCTCATTGACAGTAGCAGCACTGCAACATTTGTAACTCCTGCACTAGCAAAGCTGGCTCTATGTGCTCTCACACCAACTAAGAAGAAGAAAGTGTTAGTTGCCAATGGTGCAACTTTGTGGTCTGAATTCATTGCTCTCCAGTGCCCTTTTGTGGTGCAGGGAACTGAATTTGCTCATGATTTCAGAATCCTACAGTTACAAGGATATGATGTGATATTGGGAGCTCATTTGGATGAAAACTGTTAGTCCTGTACAGCTAGATTTTGAGGAAATGGAAGTGCAAGTCACACTGAAATCAGGAGAAAAGAAAATCATCAGGGATGAAAGCCTACCCAGTGAACCAATTCAAGAAATGGACAGCATGGAGCACTTATCTGATGACAATATCTATGGAGTCAGATTGTTGCTAAAGAATTGCTCTGACAGAACATGAGGACACTGTTGTTCCCCCTCCTGTCCAGGAACTTCTGGGTCAGTACAAGGATATTTTTGGAACTCCTACTGAATTACCTCCCAAGAGAACTGTTGATCATGCAATTCCCTTTGAACCTGGTGCAAAAGTTATAAACCAAAGGCCTTACAGATTGCCTTATCACCAGAAGGAAGCTATGGAACAGATCATTCAGAAATGATTAAAAACAAAGTGATCGTAGATAGTTCTAGTCCTTACTCCTCTCCTGCAATTTTAGTGAAAAAGAAAGACCTCTCCTGGAGACTTTGCAATGATTTCAGAAAGGTCAATACTCAGACTATCAAAAACAAGTACCCCATCCCTGTTATTGAGGACTTGTTGGATGAACTACATGGAGCCACTGTTTTCACTAAACTGGATCTCAGAAGTGGTTACCACCAGATAAGAATGAAGGAAGAGGATATTGAGAAAACTGCCTTTAGCACCCACTGTGGGCACTATGAATACTTGGTCATGCCTTTTGGTTTAACCAATGCCCCTGCAACTTTCCAAATGCTCATGAATACTATCCTTGCCAAGTACCTCAGAAAATTTGTACTAGTATTCTTTGATGATATCCTGGTGTTCAGTAAAAACATGAAGGAACACACACTTCACTTGAAACAAGTATTTGAAACATTGAAGGAACACTAGCTGTACATCAAAGCAAGCAAATGTGTCTTTGCTCAGCCTCAGGTGGAGTACTTAGGACATGTTATTAGGGCTGATGGAGTAGCAACTGACCCTATCAAAATTCAGCAAAGGCAAAGCAATGGCCGTAACACGAAAATGTCACACAGCTCAGGAGCTTTTTAGGCTTAACAGGGTACTATAGAAGATTTGTGGAAAATTATGGACTAATTTGCAGGCCACTGTTTAACTCCCTGAAAAAGGACAGTTTCAGTTGGGGGCAAGAGCAAGTTCAAGCTTTCAACACCCTGAAGAACAAAATGACACAAGCCCCAGTGTTGGCCCTACCAGATTTCTCAAAGCCTTTCATCCTTGAAACAGATGCTTGTGCCTATGGACTAGGTGCAGTTCTAATGCAAGAGGGGAGACCTATTTCCTTTTTCAGTAAGGCAATTGGTCCTAGAGCAGCAGCATATTCCACTTATGACAAGGAAGCTTTAGCAATTATTGAAGCCCTCAAGCACTGGAAACATTATTTTGCTGCATCCTCTCTCATCATCAGAACTGATCAACAGAGTTTAAAATATATACAAGAACAAAAACTCACCGAGGAATTCAGCACAAGCTTACGGTCAAACTTCTTGGCTACAATTACACTGTGGAGTACAAGCAGGGAAAGAAAAATAAAGTGGCTGATGCCCTCTCCAGGGTGCACCACAAAATTCATGCACTAATTGCTTCTTCTGTCAAACCTGCCTGGATAACTGAAGTGGTGGACAGCTACAAAAATGAACAAAGATGCAAGGATCTTCTAGCCCAACTGATTGTAAATCCTGCTTCTGAGACCAACTACACTGTGCAACAGGGTGTGCTCAGATACAAAAACAGAATTGTCATTGGAGCTGATAACTGAAGGAAATATGCCCTAGAGGCAATAATAAAGTTATTATTTATTTCCTTATATCATGATAAATGTTTATTATTCATGCTAGAATTGTATTAACCGGAAACATAATACATGTGTGAATACATAGACAAACAGAGTGTCACTAGTATGCCTCTACTTGACTAGCTCGTTAATCGAAGATGGTTATGTTTCCTAACCATAGACATGAGTTGTCATTTGATTAACGGGATCACATCATTAGGAGAATGATCTGATTGACATGACCCATTCCGTTAGCCTAGCACTTGATCGCTTAGTATGTTGCTATTGCTTTCTTCATGACTTATACATGTTCCTGTAACTATGAGATTATGCAACTCCGTTTACGGAGGAACACTTTGGGTACTACCAAAGCGTCCACAACGTAATCGGGTGATCATAAAGGAGTACTACAGTGTCTCCAAAGGTACTTGTTGGGTTGGCATATTTCGAGATTAGGTTTTGTCACTCCGATTGTCTGGAGAGGTATCTCTGGGCCTTCTCGGTAATACACATCACATAAGCCTTGCAAGCATTACAACTAATGAGTTAGTTGTGAGATGATGTATTACGGAACGAGTAAAGAGACTTACCAAGATGCTAGATTGAACTAGGTATTGGATACCGACGATCGAATCTCGGGCAAGTAACATACCGATGACAAAGGGAACAACGTATGTTGTTATGCGGTCTGACCGATAAAGATCTTCGTAGAATATGTAGGAGCCAATATGGGCATCCAGGTCCCGCTATTGGTTATTGACCGGAGACGTGTCTCGGTCATGTCTACATTGTTCTCGAACCGTAGGGTCCGCACGCTTAAGGTTTCGATGATGCTTATATTATGAGTTTATGAGTTTTGATGTACCGAAGGAGTTGAGTCCCGGATGAGATCAGGGACATGACGAGGAGTCTCGAAATGGTCGAGACGTAAAGATCGATATATTGGACGACTATATTCGGAGTTCGGAAAGGTTCCGAGACATTCGGGTATTTTTGAATCTGGAGAGTTACGGGAATACGTATTGGGCCTTATTGGGCCATACGGGAAAGAAGGAAAAGGGCCTCAAGGGTGGCCGCACCTTCCCTTGGTCTGGTCCGAATTGGACTAGGGAAGGCGCCCCTTCCTTCCTTCTCCTTTTCCCTTCCCTTTCCTTCTCTCCTACTCCTACTACATGGAAGGTTTCCTAGTTGGACTAGGAAAGGGGGAATCCTACTCCCGGTGGGAGTAGGACTCCCCTATGGCGCGCCTCCTCCCTAGGCCGGCCTCCTCCTCCCTCCCTTGCTCCTTTATATACGGGGGCAGGGGGGCACCCTAGAACACACAAGTTGATCCTTGAGATCGTTCCTTAGCCGTGTGCGGTGCCCCCTTCCACCATATTCCACCTCGGTCATATCGTAGCGGTGCTTAGGCGAAGCCCTGCGTCGGTGAAACATCAAGATCGTCCTGCCACGCCGTCTTGTGGAACTCCCTCTCCCGGAGCTTTGCCGGATCGGAGCCCGAGGAGGCGTCATCAAACCGAACGTGTGCCAAGAATCCTGAGGCGCCGGAGTAACGGCTACCGGGATCGGCCGATCGCGGGGAGAACGTCGACTACTTCCTCTACGCCATCATCGACTCGGAGGTGCCGGAGTAACGGCCTTTGGGATCGGCAGATCGCGAGGAGAACGTCTGACTACTTCCTCTACGTTGTGATCGCTTCGCTTTGGTCTCACGAGGGTACGTAGACAACACTCTCCCCTCTCGTTGCTATGCCATCACCATGGTCCCGTGTGCGTGGGAAAATTTTGAAATTACTACGTTTCCCAACAAGTGGCATCCGAGCCTGGTTTTATGCGTTGATGTCATATGCACGAGTAGAACACAAGTGAGTTGTGGGCGATACAAGTCATACTACCTACCAAAGCATGTCATACTTTGGTTCAGCGGTATTGTGAGATGAAGCGGCCGGACCGACATTACGCGTGACGCTTCTGGCGAGACTGGTTTCATCGTTCACGAGCATTCGTGCTTAAAGGTGGCTGGCGGTGTCTGTCTCTCTCACTTTAGTTGAACCGAGTGTGGCTACGCCCGGTCCTTGAGAAGGTTAAAAGCGAGTCTATTTGTGAAGTATCGTTGTGGTTTTAATGCGTAGGTAAGAACGGTTCTTGCTCAGCCCGTAGCAGCCACGTAAAACTTGCAACAACAAAGTAGAGGACGTCTAACTTGTTTTTGCAGGCATGTTGTGATGTGATATGGTCAAGACGTGATGCTATATTTTATTGTATGAGATGATCATGTTTTGTAACCGGTTATCGGCAACTGGCTGGAGCCATATGGTTGTCACTTTATTGTATGAAATGCAACGCATCAGAATTGCTTTACTTTATCACTAAGCGGTAGCGATAGTCGAGAAGCAATAGATGGCGTAACGACAACGATGCTACGATGGAGATCAAGGTGTCGCGCCGGTGGCGATGGTGATCACGACGGTGCTTGAGATGGAGATCACAAGCACAAGATGATGATGGCCATATCATATCACTTATATTGATTGCATGTGATGTTTATCCTTTATGCATCTTATTTTGCTTTGATTGTGGTAGCATTTTAAGATGATCTCTCACTAAAATTATCAAGTAGTGTTCTCCACAGTATGCACCGTTGCCAAAGTTAAATGCGTCTTAGAGACACCACGTGATGATCGGGTGTGATAAGCTCTCGTCCATCTACAACGGGTGCAAGCCAGTTTTGCACGCCAGAATACTCGAGTTATACTTGACGAGCCTAGCATATGCAGATATGGCCTCGGAACACGGAGACCGAAAGGTCGGCGTGAATCATATAGTAGATATGATCAACATAAGATGTTCACCATTGAAAACTACTCCATCTCACGTGATGATCGGTTATGGTTTAGTTGATTTGGATCACGTGATCACTTAGATGACTAGAGAGATGTCTATCTAAGTGGGAGTTCTTAAGTAATATGATTAATTGAACTTTAATTTATCATGAACTTAGTCCCGGTAGTATTTTGCAAATTATGTTGTAGATCAATAGCTCGCGTTGTTGCTTCCCTATGTTTTTATATGTGTTCCTAGAGAAAATTGTATTGAAAAATGTTAGTAGCAATGATGCGGATTGGGTCCGTGATCTGAGGTTTATCCTCATTCTTTGCCTGTAAGAATTATGTCCTTAATGCACCGCTAGGTGACAGACCTATTGCGAGGAGCAAATGTAGACGTTATGAGCGTTTGGCTAGCTCAATATGATGACTACTTGATAGTTTAGTGCACCATACTTAACAGCTTAGAATCGGGACTTCAAAGACGTTTTGAACGTCATGGACCATATGAGATGTTCCAGAATTGAAGTTAATATTTCAAGCAAATACCGAGTTGAGAGATATGAAATCTCCAACAAGTTCTATAGCTAAAAGATGGAAGAGAATCGCTCAACTAGTGAGCATGTTCTCGATTGTCCAGGTACTTCAATCGCTTGAATCAAGTGGGAGTTAATCTTCCGGATAAGATAGTGATTGACAGAATTCTCTAGTCACCAACACTAAGTTACTAGAACTTCGTGATGAACTATAGTATGCAAGGGATGACGAAAACGATTCCCGAGCTCTTCGTGATGTTGAAATCGGACGAAGGTAGAAATCAAGAAAGAGCATCAAGTGTTGATGATTGACAAGACCACTAGTCTCAAGGAAAAGGGCAAAGGGAAGAAGGGGAACTTCAAGAAGAACGGCAAGCAAGTTGCTGCTCGAGTGAAGAAGCCCAAGTCTGGACCTAAGCCTGAGACTAAGTGCTTTTGCTGCAATGGAACTGGTCACTACCCCAAGTGATTGGTGGATAAGAAGGATGGCAAAGTGAACATAAATATATTTGATATACATGTTATTGATGTGTACTTTACTAGTGTTCATAGCAACCCCTCAGTATTTGGTACTAGTTCAGTTGCTAAGATTAGTAACTCGAAAAGGGAGTTGCAGAATGAACAGAGACTAGTTAAGGGTGAAGTGACGATGAGAGTTGGAAGTGGTTCCAAGATTGATATGATCATCATCGCACACTCCCTATACTTTCGGGATTAGTGTGGAACCTAAATAAGTGTTATTTGGTGTTGAGCATAAATATGATTTGATCATGTTTATTGCAATACGGTTATTCATTTAAGTAAGAGAATAAATTGTTGTTCTGTTTACATGAATAAAACCTTATATGGTTACACACCCAATGAAAATGGTTCATTGGATCTCGATCATAGTGATACACATATTCAAAATATTGAAACCAAAAGATTCAAAGTTAATAATGATAGTGCAACTTATTTGTGGCACTGCCGTTTAGGTCATATTGGTGTAAAGCACTTGAAGAAAACTCCATGCTGATGGACTTTTGGAATCACTTGATTATGAATCATTTGATGCTTGCGAACTGTGCCTTCTGGGCAAGATGACTAAAACTCCGTTCTCCGGAACAATGGAACAAGCTCTTGACTTATTGGAAATAATACATACCGATGTATGCGATTCAATGAGTGTTGATGCTCGTGGCAAGTATCGTTATTTTCTGACCTTCACAAGATGATTTGAGCAGATATGGGTATATCTACTTGATGAAACATAAGTCCAAACATTTGAAAAGTTCAAAGAATTTCAGAGTGAAGTGGAAAATCATCGTAACAAGAAAATAAAGTTTCTGCGATCCGATCGTGGAGATAAATATTTGAGTTACGAAGTTTGGTCTTCATTTGAAACAATGTGAAATAGTTTCGCAACTCACGCCATATGGAACACCACAACATAATGGTGTGTCCGAAATTAAATGAACCGCACTTTATTGGATATGGTGCGATCTATGATGTCTCTTATCAATTTACCACTATCGTTTTGGGGTTATGCATTAGAGACAGCTGCATTCACGTTTAATAGGGCACCGTCTAAATCCGTTGAGGCGACACCGTATGAACTATGGTTTAACGAAGAAACCTAAGCTGTCGTTTCTTAAAGTTTGGAAGTTGTGATGCTTATGTGAAAAAGTTTCATCCCGATAAGCTCAAACCCAAATCGAGAAGTACGTCTTCATAGAATACCCAAAGGAAATTGTTGGGTATACCTTCTATCACAGATCCGAAGGCAAAAACATTCGTTGCTTATAAATGGATCCTTTCTAGAGAAGGAGTTTCTCTCGAAGAAGTGAGTGGGAGGAAAGTAGAACTTGATGAGGTAATGGCACTGTACCCTTTTTGGAAAGTAGTTCATCACGTAAATCAGTTCCTCGTGACAAATACACCAATTAGTGAGGAAGCTAATGATATTGATCATGAAACTTCAGATCAAGTTACTACGTAACCTCGTGAGGTCTTCCAGAGTAAGATCCGCACTGCAGTGGTGTAGTAATCATGTTCGGAAGTCATGTTACTAGACCATGATGAACCTCTGAACTATGAGGAAGCGATGATGAGCCCAGATTCCATGAAATGGCTCGAGGCCATAAAATCTGAGATATGATCCAAGTAAGAGAACAAAGTATGGACTTTGATTGACTTGCTCGATGATCAGCAAGCCATGTTAAATAAATGGATCTTCAAGAGGAAGACGGACACTGATAGTAGTGTTACTATCTACAAAGCTAGACTTGTCGAAAAAGGTTTTTGACAAAGTTCAAGATGTTGAATACAATGAGATTTTCTCACTCGTATCAATGCTTAAAAGTCTGTCCGAATCATGTTAGCAATTGCCACACTTTATGAAATCGGCAAATGGATGTCAAAACTGCATTCCTTAATGGATTTATTAAAGAAGAGTTGTATATGATGCAACGTAAGGTTTTGTCGATCCTAAAGGTGTTAACAAAATATGCAGGCTCCAGCGATCCATCTATGGACTGGTGCAAGCATCTCGGAGTTGGAATATACACTTTGATAAGTTGATCAAAGCATATAGTTTTATACAGACTTGCGGTGAAGTCTGTATTTACTAGAAAGTGAGTGGGAGCACTACAAGCATTTACGATAAGTATATGTGAATGACATATTGTTGATCGGAAATAATGTAGAATTATTCTGCAAAGCATAAAGGAGTGTTTGAAAGGAGTTTTTTTTCAAGGAAAGACCTCGGTGAAGCTGCTTACATATTGAGCATCAAGATCTATAGAGATAGATCAAGACGCTTGATAAGTTTTTTTTTCAATGAATACATGCCTTGACAAGATTTTGAAGTAGTTCAAAATGGAACAGCCAAAGAAAGAGTTCTTGCCTGTGTTACAAGGTGTGAGATTGAGTAAGACTCAAAACCCGACCACGGCAGAAGATAGAAAAAGAATGAAAGTCATTCCCTATGCATCAGCCATAGGTTCTATAAAGTATGTCATGTCATGTACCGGATCTATTGCATACCCTACCACTATGCTTGGCAAGGGAGTGCAATAGTGATCTAGGAGTAGATCAATGGACAGCGGTCAAAATTATCCTTAGTAGAATAAGGATATGTTTCTCGATTATGGAAGTGACAAAAGGTTCGTCGTAAAGGGTTACGTCGATGAAAGTTTTGACACCGATCTAGATGACTCTAAATCACGATCTAGATACATATTGAAAGTGGGAGCGATTAGCTAGAGTAGCTCCGTGCAGAGCATTGTAGACATAGAGATTTGCAAAACACTTACGGCTCTGAATATGACAGACCCGTTGACTAAAATTATCTCACAAGCAAAACATGATCACACCTTAGTACTCTTTGGGTGTTAATCACATGGCGATGTGAACTAGATTACTGACTCTAGTAAACCCTTTGGGTGTTGGCCACATATAGATGTGAACTATTGATGTTAAATCACATGGCGATGTGAACTAGATTATTGACTCTAGTGCAAGTGGGAGACTGAAGGAAATATGCCCTAGAGGCAATAATAAATTTATTATTTATTTCCTTATATCATGATAAATGTTTATTATTCATGCTAGAATTGTATTAACCGGAAACATAATACATGTGTGAATACATAGACAAACAGAGTGTCACTAGTATGCCTCTACTTGACTAGCTCGTTAATCAAGATGGTTATGTTTCCTAACCATAGACATGAGTTGTCATTTGATTAACGGGATCACATCATTAGGAGAATGATCTGATTGACATGACCCATTCCGTTAGCCTAGCACTTGATCGTTTAGTATGTTGCTATTGCTTTCTTCATGACTTATACATGTTCCTGTAACTATGAGATTATGCAACTCCCGTTTACGGAGGAACACTTTGGGTACTACCAAAGCGTCACAACGTAATCGGGTGATCATAAAGGAGTACTACAGGTGTCTCCAAAGGTACTTGTTGGGTTGGCGTATTTCGAGATTAGGTTTTGTCACTCCGATTGCCTGGAGAGGTATCTCTGGGCCTTCTCGGTAATACACATCACATAAGCCTTGCAAGCATTACAACTAATGAGTTAGTTGTGAGATGATGTATTACGGAACGAGTAAAGAGACTTACCAAGAATGAGATTGAACTAGGTATTGGATACCGACGATCGAATCTCGGGCAAGTAACATACCGATGACAAAGGGAACAACGTATGTTGTTATGCGGTCTGACCGATAAAGATCTTTGTAGAATATGTAGGAGCCAATATGGGCATCCAGGTCCCGCTATTGGTTATTGACCAGACGTGTCTCGGTCATGTCTACATTGTTCTCGAACCGTAGGGTCCGCACGCTTAAGGTTTCGATGGCGGTTATATTATGAGTTTATGAGTTTTGATGTACCGAAGGAGTTCGGAGTCCCGGATGAGATCAGGGACATGACGAGGAGTCTCGAAATGGTCGAGACGTAAAGATCGATATATTGGACGACTATATTCGGAGTTCGGAAAGGTTCCGAGACATTCGGGTATTTTTTGAATCTGGGAGAGTTACGGGAATACGTATTGGGCCTTATTGGGCCATACGGGAAAGAAGGAAAAGGGCCTCAAGGGTGGCCGCACCCCTTCCCTTGGTCTGGTCCGAATTGGACTAGGAAAGGGGGGCGCCCCCTTCCTTCCTTCTCCTTTTCCCTTCCCTTTCCTTCTCTCCTACTCCTACTACATGGAAGGTTTCCTAGTTGGACTAGGAAAGGGGGAATCCTACTCGGTGGGAGTAGGACTCCCCTATATGGCGCCTCCTCCCTAGGCCGGCCTCCTCCTCCCTCCCTTGCTCCTTTATATACGGGGCAGGGGGCACCCTAGAACACACAAGTTGATCCTTGAGATCGTTCCTTAGCCGTGTCTGGTGCCCCCTTCCACCATATTCCACCTCGGTCATATCGTGGCGGTGCTTAAGGCGAAGCCTGCGTCAGTGAAACATCAAGATCGCCACCACGCCGTCGTCTTTGATGGAACTCCCTCTCCCCGAGCTTTCTGGATCGGAGCCCGAGGAGCGTCATCGAGCTGAGCGTGTGCCAAGAACTGAGGCGCCGAGTAACGGCTACCGGGATCGGCCGGATCGCGAGGAGAAGCGTCTGACTACTTCCTCTACGTCATCATCGACTCGGAGGTGCAGTAATGCAACCTTTGGGATCGGCGAGGATCGCGAGGAGAGAGCGTCTGACTACTTCCTCTACGTTGTGATCGCTTCCGCTTTGGTCTACGAGGGTACGTAGACAACACTCTCCCCTCTCGTTGCTATGCCATCACCATGGTCCTGTGTGTGCGTAGGAAAATTTTGAAATTACTACATTTCCCAACAATAACACCATCAGAACTAAATTGCTAGCTGCTCTACATAGCTCTGAACTGGGGGGCCATTCAGGACACAGAGCTACATACCAAAGAGTTAAGCTCCTCTTCCACTGGCCTGGCATGAAGCAATTTGTGGTTGACTATATTAAACAATGCCCTACCTGTCAAATAAACAAAGCAGAACACTGCAAGTACCCATGGCTACTCCAACATCTGCCAGACCCAGACTTTGCACAGTGCCACATAAGCATGGATTTTGTGGAAGGTCTCCTACTTCTCACAACAAGAACATGATCTTGGTTGTGGTCGACAGATTCACCAAATACTGATCACTTTATCCCAATGAAACATCCCATTACAGCTACTATCATGGCCAAGGCCTTCACCGATAACATCTTCAAACTCCATGGACTACCAAATGTGATTGTCCTTGTGAGACAAAATCTTCACCAAAGAAGCTCTGGCAGGACTTGTTCAAGAAGTTGGGCATCAAATTACACTTGAGCACTTCTTATCACCCTCGGTCGATGGTCGGCAGAAGAGTCAATCAGTGACTTGAAAATTACCTCAGATGCATGGCTTTCATCCAGCCCCAGAAATGGCTCAACTGGTTATCCCTAGCAGAGTGGTGGTACAATACTAGCTACCACACAGCCCTCAAGATCACCCCCTTCCAGGCCCTGTATGGCAGACCCCCTCATATGCTTGCTGAATCGGCTCTTTATCCTGTGGAAGAACTGGAACAGTTCCCTGATGTACTCACTGCCGAACAAACAGCAGCACACATTAAGGAAAATCTCCTGAGAGCTCAAGCCAGGATGAAACATTACGCCGACAAGAAGAGATCTGAGAGAACTTTGGAAGTAGGTGACATGGTCTACTTGAAACTACAACCTTACAGCATACCACTCTCAAAGATCCATAGATGTCTTAAGCTGCATTCCAAATATTATGGCCCATTCAGAGTTACCCAGAGTTGGTCCGATTGGCTTACAAGCTCCTCCTCCCCGATTTAATCGCAAACTACATGATACTTTTCATGTGAGCCAGCTCAAGAAGCATATTGGCCCAATGGCGATTCCAAACCCCAAGCTTCCTTTGCTCAATCCTCGATGGAACAATCTTCGAACCGTAACAACCGCTGAACGCATAAACTAGTCCCGCGTGTGCAAGGCAACATCGGTATTCCCATGGTTCGATGGCTTATCAAATGGAGCAATCTACCGGGAGGAGGCCACTTGGGAGGACGCCACATTCATACAAAAAGTGTTTCCTAATTTCCAGCCCTGAGGACAGGTCTGTTCTGGAACGGGGGGAGTTGTCAGGATCCAAATGTCTATGTCTGAAGATCTGATCGCTGCAATGGGGGATTCAGTTAATTCAAACTCTTTCGGTGGCGGGAAGCGCCAAGAGCCACACATCATCGATCGCACGGCCGAGACGTCGTCGTGCGCTTCGCCGATTATGATGACCCGTGGGCGTCCGATCTCCATCGTGTGGCGGGGATTGCTCTGAGGTCGCTGTTCCCTTTTCGCAAGGACCATGGCGCCCTCTTTTTCTTTTTGCTTTCTCTCTTCTTTTCCTTCCCTTTTGTAAGGCTATAAAGCCAGGAGTTGGGATCGAGGAGGATATTCTTGTTGTTAGGGTTTCCTTATGCGCCGCCAAAGGTTCCTGGTTGGCAAAAACCACTGTAACGAGCAAGACTCGCCTAATCTTTCCTCTGAATTCAGCTAAATTCGACTAGAAATGTTCATGTCTTTCTGAATTTCGTCCTTCAGACCACCCGGGTCTGACAGAAGCTAGGAGAAGAGTATATATAGTGCTAAGCCACGAAGGGGTAAGTGAGGGCGAAGGGGTACACGGGCTCGACCCAATACATCAGGCGCAGCCAGCCGGGTTGTACCGGTCATGGGCGGTTGTACCGAGAGCTCTGAGGCGGTAGTTCCGGCCGAGGAAGGCGGTACTACCGCTGGGAGGTCGGCAACTGCTTCGGAGGTGGGCGTCGAAGGAGCCAGCGGTTGTACCGGATGTCGAGGCGGTTGTTCGGTCTTTGGGCATAAACCGGTAGAACCGGTGCTGTACCGGCCTAGAACCGCTTGATCACAGAATGGTGGCCGGTTGTTGGGTGGCGTCTAGCCGGTTGTTCCGCCAGTGCGGTGGTTGGGCGGTTGAACCGGTCGGGTGGCTTTAGCGGTAGTATCGCTTTGTAGTGGGCGGTAGTACCGCTCGTCTTTGGAGCGGCCGGTTCTCTTCCTCCTTCTCTTCCATGCTTGGCCTCGGTCCTTGGATTCTCCATGGTCGTCTCGGTCGTACTGAGTATATGCAAGATCCATGCATGAGGTAGTAGCCATGTCTCACATGTAGAAAGTGAAGGTTCGAAGAGGAGCGAGTTCACCTCGTGTCCAATGGTGCATATTCGAGGTCTCGTCATATGTCCTCTTGGGGCTTGGAGAGTAGTCGTGATGAGGACATCAATACCATTGTTACACCCACAGCCCCTGCTGCTATACATACTGGACCAATTACTAGAGCTCGCGCACGCCAATTGAATTATCAGGTACTTTCGTTTCTTGGTAACGATTCCAATGTTCATGAGAATATGATGCTGCCTAAATTGGATACATTTGTTTTGCTTACAAATGAAGGGCCTACCATGGACAAGAAAGATGAACCTTGGAGCAAGTTCAAGCATGGAGATGTTGGCATGCGCAAGGGAAACAAGAACGGAGTTACAAGTGATGATTCCAGGACTTTGAAGCCACCCTAATGAGAGCATGAGGCCTTGGACGAAATATACAAGATGCAACTTCATAATATTCGTCCATAGGCTATTCTAGGTGCTGCGTCACCTTATTATTGGGCCAGGCCCATGTAATTTCGAAATACTTAAGTGTAGGCTGTTTTTAGAGTCCGTATGTGGGGAAACAAGAGTTAGGGTTGGTTTCGGACCCCTCCCTCAAGGGCCACGAAATTCCCTCCTCTTTCTCCATATATACAGCCCTTAGGCGTCGTTTAGACTTTGGGTTTTGTTTAGATCAAAAGTTCGCCATAGCTGCAACTTTGCGTACTTTGTTTGTGTTCAACGACTGCACCAAGGCGCTCGTAACCCCACCTTCATTAATAAAGCTTTCCTCTTATATTCGCAATATCCAGATTGCAATCTTAGTTTCTTGCTTGTTCTTCGTTTGCTCGCAGGAAACAGGCCCTCGTGGTCGGGTTGATCGTGCTCGGCGTGGTCAATAACCGTCGGAAGTTGGTTTAGCGATTGCTAAAGGCGCCGACGTCTCGCACGCGTCGTGGTCGGATCGTCAAGGTCGACTCCCACGTAAACGATAGCCACCATCTCATCGAAACATCGGGACACCTTTGCCTCTATCAAGTGGTATCAGTTTTCAGGTTGCTCGGTGAGAATTTCCAATTATCTCTAGATTAGATTTATTTTCTTACCTATTGTCCAAGAAAAAGCCACAAAAAAAAGTTAGATCTATTCATCCTTTGTCCAAGCCGATCCGAGCCTTTGCAATTTTCTTTTCATTGTTTGCATTATTGAATTATCGGTTGCATCGTCGTGTCGAGTTGCTGGTCTTAGTGTCTAGTTCCTTTAGAGTTTCGAAGTTCTGTTCACATTAGTCACGCCATTGTTGCATCATTATCCCTTCCGCTGTCCACCATACCATCCATCAATTTCCACCACGTCCCTCGCACTATTCATTGTCATAATCATAGTTGAGGTCATTCACATCTTCGCTGATCCAATCTGCATCTTATCTAGTTTGTTTTGGAAAAAGAGAAAAAAGAGAGAAAAAAGAGAAAAAAAGTAAAAAAGTCGAGAAAAAAGGTCTTTTTGCCCTCAAGTTCGTGAACACACGACTTATACCAGCTTTTTCAAACCAGTTTTAGAATTTTTGACTCCTCATATCAACTCGGAATTGAGTGATTCTTTTTGCATTGGAAAGCTTGAGTTAGTAGCATTCTTTGAAAAAATTATCAGAAAATTGGCTCAAACTTTTCAAGAGGAAAATTGGAGAGAGTTGTTGTATATCCCGCTTGGCGCTTGTTTTCATCATTATCTTTCTTGCCGTTGTGATCTTCACTTATATCTTGCTGTCGAGCTACTTATTATCCTTCATTGATGCTAGTTGTGCTACGCCGTGATTTTGTTAGTGTTCTAGGCTCGCGTCTCTAGCACGGTCTAGCCTAGGACCAAAGACACAGATCTGCGTTGAGCGTTTATTCAACATTGCATCTCTGAATTGATTATTGATAATCTTTTGCTACCATATATAGCCAACCTAGCTCCACATATTTCTACACCGTGTATCGTCGTTCCCCAGCAATCGCTTTACACAATCTTCACGATTACTTGACACCGCTGGTTGCCTGTCACCACCGCCGCATGGTAAGAACTTGTAAGATATTGATATTTGCTTTATTGTGAGCACTTTACAACCACATCCTAGTAGTTCATAGGAACATTATTCTCGAATTTTGTTTCTTGTTTCTACTAATCATGACAGGTTCCGGAGATAGAAGTTCTTGGACGACGGACACATCTTCATCATCACGAGAGTTGGGACAACACACACAAGCATATGGTCGTGGTATGTCTTTACCATCATTTGAGGGTAGATTTAATCCTGCTATTTATCTAGCTTGGGAGCTTGAATTAGAAGAAGTTTTTAGTCACCATGATTTTTCTGAACTTGAGAGAGTACGAGCTACCACTAGAGCATTTACTGGTTTTGCTTCTCTTTGGTGGAGTGTACATTGTAAGAAAAACATTGATAACCAACCCACAACTTGGAAAGTTTTGAAAGCTGTAATGAGACAACAATTTTTTCCTCCTTACTATAAATGGTGAATTGCTTCGCAAATTTGAACAATTAAAACAAAGGCAGTAACACTGTTCATGCTTACTACAAAGAGTTCAAATCTTATATGCATCATTGTGACATAGAAGAATCTGAGGATGATACAATGAATAGATTTTTGGTGGTTTGAACCATGATATCCGTGCAAGATTTCACTATATTCCTCGTTCCATTATTGGTATGTATGTTCGCTTGTACCTTTGAGAGACAGCTACAGGAGGATGCATTGGGTGACTACAACAACTACTATTCTAGTTCATGCTCACCATCGCCATTGGTTCCTCCACCATTGCACCTACTAGAGCAGCCCCACCCCAGATTGTGAGCGCGACATCATCTCAAGTGTATGGTGCATTATCAAGGCCCGTACCTACATCAGCTACGTCTTTGCGACAAGGTAACAGTAAAGGTATTAATGATATAACTTCACATGAGAATGATGCATCCCTAGTTAACTTGAATGCATCATGTGTTGAGTTACCAGTGATTTGAGCACATTACCTATTTTAGAGAATCTTGATACTATCATGAATGCGTCATGTGATCAAACAACTGAAATACCAACAATTTTGAGTGCACCCATTGAATTAACTGTTGATGCAAAAGAATCAATGTTTAATCATTTTGATATGACCACTAATCTTGTTGTTGATTCTGTTTAAATAACTTATTGCATGTTTGCTTATTTTAGCATGTTGTAGCATGTAACCTTGATGCAAGTAAGGTTTATTCACCAATGTTGGGATGGTTTAATGATGAACATTGTCAATCTTTTGAAATGAATAAGAGCTTCACTTATATGTGCAAACTGAGTTGCAATATTTTCACGCCTTCTACTTCTTGTGATAATGTTTTGGCTTTAGATTTTATGAACTATACAAGTTACTCATCTATTAATCATCATATGTGCAAAAATCAAGGGAAGTAAAAATGGATGACATATACATATACAACATGTACACCTTGTCTCTTTTGTTAGCCACATTTCAGACTAAGCAACGCCGAGGACGGCTTTGTTTTCAAGAAGGGAGGATGATGAGGACATGATTACCTTGGATACGACCAAAAATATTGCATACATGTATATTTGTGAGGTGATTTCTAATGCAAACTATGCAATAATTTATTTATGTCATCCAGGACAAGAATACTTCACAAACTTTTGTGCCATGTCTAATTGCCGGTGTATGGGACATTTGTACAATCCACATATGAAGATAAGGGAGAAAGAGATGTTTACCTGCTGTTCAATGTTAGGGCTCCCCTCAGTGCGAGATCATGACCATCTCCCTAAACTGAAGTTGAATATTCCACCATTTGAGGGTAGATATGTTCCTGATCTATATCTTACTTGGGAGTTAGAAACTGAACAACGATTTACATGTTTACAATATCCCGAGGAGAGACGTGTTCCCATTGCTGTTTGTGCTTTCACTAGCTTTGCATGTGTTTGGTGGTCTGAACATTGTAGATTATATCCTGTTCCATTACTTGGACTGCTTTGAAAACTGCTATGCGTGCTCGTTGGGTTCCACCATATTATCAACGTGAATTACTTCAAAAATTGCAGCGCTTAAGACAAGGAAAAAATTCGGTGAAGAATATTATCGTGAATTACAAACTGGCTTGATTAGATGTGGTATTGTTGAGGAGAATGAAGCTATGCTTGCACGTTTTACGGGTGGATTAAATAGAGATATTCAGACCATTCTAGACTACAAGGATTATACTAATATCACTCGATTATTCCATCTTGCTTGTAAAGCTGAGCGTGAAGTGCAGGATCGACAGCGTTGGCGCGGACTAACTTTTCTACGTGGTCGACCTTCATCATGGACACCACGTGCATCATCTACTTCCACACGTTCTACTACACGGCACCTCCGTGGCTGCCACCTCCAACCGTGATACAAGAAAGCGTGCACAACCACCACTATCCGCCAAGAGCACACCGCTGGGCCTACACAGAGCTCTTCTTCTTCCATGGCGTCAACAGGACACACAAGTGATATTATTTGTCGTCGTTGTAAGGGAAGAGGACACTTTATGAGAGAATGCCAATCTCAGCGTGTGATGATTGCTCTTGAGGATGGTGGGTATGAGTCCGCTAGTGACTATGATGAAGAGACTTTGGCTCTTATTACGCATGAAGAACACGGTGGAGAGGATTCTGATCATGAGACGCAATACATGGTCTTTGAAGATGCTTGTGGTATGAATGTTTTTTGCTCAACGTGTTTTGAGTGTGCAGGTTACACAAGCTGAGCAAAATCAGAGGCATAACTTGTTCCATACGAAGGGAGTTAAGGTAACACGTACACATCCACATCCTTACTACATCCAATGGTTCAACAACAGCGGCAAGGTTAAGGTAACACGTACTGTTCGTGTGTATTTTAGTATCTCTACATATGCTGATTATGTTGATTGTGATGTGGTACCTATGCAAGCATTTCCTTATTACTTGGTAGACCATGGCAATTTGATAAAATTCTGTACACCATGGTAGAAACAATCAGTATACTCTTGTTCACAAGGATAAAAATATTACTTTGCTTCCTATGACTCTGATTCAATTTTGAAAGATGATATTAATAGAGCTAATAAAGCAAAACAGGAGAAAAATAAGAGTGAAAATCAGATTGTGGCAAAAGAATTTGAGCAACAAATGAAGCCTAATAATAAACCATCTAATGTTGCTTCTGAAATTAAACTGAAAAGTGCATGTTTACTTGCCACCAAATCTGATATTGAGGAGCTAGAATCTAGCAAATCTGTTTGCTATGCTTTTGTGTGCAAAGAGGCATTATTTTCATTCGAGGACGTGCCTTCCTCTTTGCCCCCTATTGTCACTAACATTTTGCAGGAGTTCGCTGACGTCTTTCCACAAGACGTGCCACCGGGATCACCACCTATTCGAGGGATTGAGCATCAAATTGACTTAATTCGGTGCATCGCTACCCAACCGTGCACCATACCGTACCAATCCAGAGGAGACGAAGGAGATTATGCGTCAAATGCAGAGCTGCTCGACAAAGGTTATATACGCGAATCTCTTAGTCCTTGTGCTGTTCCTATTATACTAGTGCCTAAAAAGGATGGTACGTCGGCGTATGTGTGTTGATTGTAGAGGCATTAATAATATTACTATTTGTTATCGTCATCCTATTCCTAGGCTAGATGATATGCTTGATGAATTGAGTGGCTCTACAATATTCTCCAAAGTTGATTTGCGTAGTGGATACCATCAAATTCGTATGAAATTGGGAGATGAATGGAAAACAGCATTTAAAACTAAGTTTGGTTTATATGAGTGGTTAGTCATGCCTTTTGGGTTAACTAATGCACCTAGTACTTTCATGAGACTAATGAACGAAGTTTTACGTGCTTTCATTGGACGATTTGTGGTAGTCTATTTTGATGATATACTGATTTATAGCAAATCTTTGGAAGAACATTTGGAACATTTACGTGCTGTTTTTAATGCTCTACGTGATGCACGTTTGTTTGGTATCCTTGGGAAGTGCACCTTTTGCACCTACCGAGTATCTTTTCTTGGCTATGTTGTTACACCACAGGGAATTGAAGTTGATAAAGCCAAGATTGAAGCTATTGAGAGTTGGCCGCAGCCCAAAACGGTCACACAAGTGAGGAGTTTTCTTGGACTCGCTGGTTTCTATAGGCGCTTTGTGAGAGACTTTAGCACCATTGCTGCACCTCTCAATGAACTTACAAAGAAGGATGTGCCTTTTGTTTGGGGTACCGCAGGAAGAAGCCTTCACGGTATTGAAAGATAAGTTGACACATGCTCCTTTAGTCCAACTTCCTGACTTTAATAAGACTTTTGAGCTTGAATGTGATGCTAGTGGAATTGGATTAGGAGGTGTGTTATTACAAGATGGCAAACCTGTTGCATACTTTTCTGAAAAATTGAGTGGGCCTAGTCTGAACTATTCTACTTATGACAAAGAATTATATGCTCTTGTTCGGACTTTAGAGACATGGCAACATTATTTATGGCCCAAAGAATTTGTTATACATTCTGATCATGAATCTTTGAAACATATTAAAAGTCAAGCTAAACTGAATCGTAGACATGAAATGGGTTGAATTCATTGAGACTTTCCCTTATGTCATTAAACACAAGAAGGGTAAAGAAAATGTTATTGGATGCTTTGTCTCGTCGCTATACTATGCTTTCACAACTTGACTTCAAAATATTTGGTTTGGAGACCATCAAAGATCAATATGTGCATGATGCTGATTTTAAAGATGTAATGCAGAATTGTAAAGAAGGAAGAACATGGAACAAGTTTGTTATTAAGGATGGTTTTGTGTTCCGTGCTAACAAGCTATGCATTCCTGCTAGCTCTGTTCGTCTTTTGTTGTTGCAGGAGGCGCATGGAGGAGGATTAATGGGACACTTTGGCGTGAAGAAGACGGAGGATATACTTGCTACACATTTCTTTTGGCCAAAGATGAGACGGGATGTTGAGCGTTTTGTTGCTCGCTGCACTACATGTCAAAAAGCTAAGTCACGACTCAATCCTCATGGTTTATATATGCCTTTGCCTGTACCTAGTGTTCCTTGGGAGGATATATCTATGGACTTTGTTTTAGGTTTACCTCGAACAAAGAAGGGAGGATAGCATATTTGTTGTCGTGGATAGATTCTCGAAAATGGCACACTTTATACCATGTCATAAAAGCGATGATCTTTGTTAATGTTGCTGATTTGTTCTTTCGTGAAATTATTCGCTTGCATGGTGTGCCAAATACTATTGTTTCAGATCGTGATACTAAATTTCTTAGCCACTTTTGGAGATGTTTATGGGCTAAGTTGGGGACTAAACTGCTTTTAGTACTACTTGTCACCCCCAAACTGATGGACAAACTGAAGTAGTCAATAGAACATTGTCTACTATGCTTAGGGCTGTTTTGAAGAATAATAAGAAAATGTGGGAAGAATGCTTGCCTCATATTGAATTTGCTTATAATCGTTCATTGCATTCTACTACTAAGATGTGCCCTTTTGAAATTGTGTATGGCTTCCTACCTCGTGCACCTATTGATTTGTTGCCTCTTCCATCTTCGGAGAAGGTTAATTTTGATGCTAAAGAACGTGCTGAATTGATTTTAAAAATGCATGAGTTAACTATGGAAAACATTGAGCGTATGAATGCTAAATATAAACTTGCTGGAGATAAGGGTAGAAAACATGTTGCCTTTGCACCTGGAGATCTTGTTTGGTTACATTTGCGTAAGGATAGGTTTCCTAATTTGCACAAATCAAAGCTAATGCCACGTGCTGATGGTCCATTTAAGGTGTTAGAGAAAATAAATGATAATGCATATAAACTTGAGCTGCCCTCAGTTTTTGGGGTTAGTCCCACTTTTAACATTGCAGATTTGAAGCCTTATTTGGGTGAGGAAGATGAGTTTCCGTCGAGGATGACTTCATTTCAAGAAGGGAGGATGATGAGGACATCAATACCATTGTTACACCCACAGCCCTGCTGCTATACATCTTGGACCAATTACTAGAGCTCGCGCCGCCAATTGAATTATCGTGTACTTTCGTTTCTTGGTAACGATTCCAATGTTCATGAGAATATGATGCTGCCTAAATTGGATACATTTGTTTTGCTTACAAATGAAGGGCCTACCATGGACAAGAAAGATGAACCTTGGAGCAAGTTCAAGCATGGAGATGTTGGCATGCAAGGGAAACAAGAACGGAGTTACAAGTGATGATTCCAGGACTTTGAAGCCACCCTAATGAGAGCATGAGGCCTTGGACGAAATATACAAGATGCCACTTCATAATATTCGTCCATAGGCTATTCTAGGTGCTGCGTCACCTTATTATTGGGCCAGGCCCATGTAATTTCGAAATACTTAAGTGTAGGCTGTTTTTAGAGTCCGTATGTGTGGGGAAACAAGAGTTATGGTTGGTTTCGGACCCCTCCCTCAAGGGCCACGAAATTCCCTCCTCTTTCTCCATATATACAGCCCTTAGGGCGTCGTTTAGACTTTGGGTTTTGTTTAGATCAAAAGTTCGCCATAGCTGCAACTTCGCGTACTTCGTTTGTGTTCAATGACCAGACCAAGGCGTCTCAGAACCCCACCTTCATTAATAAAGCTTTCCTCTTATATTCGCAATATCCAGATTGCAATCTTAGTTTCTTGCTTGTTCTTCGTTTGCTCGCAGGAAACAGGCCCTCGTGGTCAGGTTGATCGTGCTCGGCGTGGTCAATAACCCTCGGAAGTTGGTTTAGCGATTGCTAAGGCGCGACGTCTCGCACGTACGTAGTCAGATCGTCAAGGTCGACTCCCACAGAAACGATAGCCACCATCTCATCGAAACATCGGGACACCTTTGCCTCTATCAAGTCGGAGTGTACATGGGGATGAACGTGGGATGCTCCGCATCATCTCCCCCCCCCCCTTGTGAAAGATCCGACCTCGGATCGTGATCCTCATCACCATGGAAACGGTTGTCGTGGAGGGACTTGTAGTTGGACGAAGTTGAAGACATGGCGCAATCCAAGTAGTCCAGGGAAATACGATGGTTAGCGCATACAAAGTGTCCATCATGTAAGAATGAGTCCGTGCGGCAAGATTGGTCGTGACAAAGCGCATGAAGCTTATCAAGTTGATCTAGAATGAGATGCAAAGCATTCATGGGAGGAAAAGCAATCATTGTGTACACAAATGTGTTATGAATATGAGCAATGCAACCACGATGCAAAATGATGTCATAATGGGATGGTTTATCAAATGCATGAACATGGCAATGGATGCTCAACATGTGTATGTTATCATGCAATTGATGGTGGACAATATGATCATGATGTATGAATATGCCATTAGGAAAGATCACAACAAATTTGCTAAGGAAATGCACAAGCTCATATATCATGGATGACATGGGAATAGGTGCAACAAGACAATCATAATGTGTGTCAATCCATGCGTAGGGTGCAAATTTGTCATGGGTGGTGTTGTACCATAGCGCGATGTCGTGGCACTCCTCAACTTGAAGGTCCATAGGGTCCATCTCCAATGTCGGTCCTCCATCCAATATATGTATCATGTAGACAAGGAGAAGGAAACAACAATGAAGGAATGACCCGTCAATATGTGTATTTGAGGATGGCTCAAAGGGAAGGAGTTCACCTTTAGGAGGTTCTCGAAGATGTTGGAGTTGCACATCATGTATGCCTTCACATAACTAATATGTCTCATGACGGTAATGCCTTGTGAATCCTTCAAAATGAAAGAACATGACAAACACTCGGAAAAACAAATGAGGTTAGTGCAAATGCATGACCTATCATTCGTGTGGTAAGAGACCCAACAAGTGTATGCATCATGCTCATCATGAGAAAGGTCAAGGGAGCATTTCGTAGTATGGAGGCATATGATGCGATAACAACCAAATGCAATAGGCTCAAACAAACAAGCATTCATCACAAGTGAAGTGTCCAAGTCTCCAAGATCATTAAGCATAGAGGTAACTATAGGAGGCAGGCGACAATAAACAAGATATATCATGTGAGAGGCATGAACATATATGTCATCAACCCAAGAAAGCAAGTAATAGTGGAACATGGGTGATGCAACATAGCAAGCAATCATAGCAATCAAGTCAAGCAAGCTAGTAGTGCGAAGATGCAAGATACTAGAAGGAATCATGGCAATCATGTCATGGGTGCAAATAGTGTGCATGAATAATTCACATGGCATAGCACAAGCATGAAAGCAAGATATGAGAAAATTATCATCAATGTATTGGCGAGAGGCCATATGTAAATAGCAATGGGACATCATGACTCTCCCAACACAACAATCAACAATAGCATGGGGCACATGATAAACATGGCAAAAGCAACAAGGATCTCCACCAAGCATGCAAATACACATAGGAGTATCATAATGGTGAATCATGGGTATATGCAAGCAAGGGTCGTAATTGCATGGCAAAGGCATAGAAGCAAGCATAACATGCAAAGTGAACACAATAGTATGGGCATAAGGTGACAAGTGGTAAATAGCCCATAGCCATGTGAGAGCCAAGTAGAAGAGATGCGTAGTCCTTGCGCCAAGGGAGCGGTGGTAAAGATAGTCCACGGGATCCCAAAGCATCGTTGCTCTCAAGAGCTCGTTTAAATCAACTCATGGGATTGAGATGTTGACGAGTGTATGTGGGTACCTACACAAAACAAAGACAAAGAGAAAATTGTGTGCGTGGTAGATGTACACATCATCCATCATGATGCATACGTGCATGTGTCGGTTAGCACAAAATATCCAATGCTCAAATAAATGAGATGCGTGATATAGAAACATGTCATCCATCATGATAGGTTTGTTGTTATGTACGGCATAATGGAGACTCAAATTGTGTAATGCATCATGGGAAATATCTAGAGCATTGTTATTCATGGGAAGCATATGGTGCACGCATAATTATGGGAATCATGCAAAGTATGGCATGTATCAAAAATCTCCTAATATGTATGAGGAAATTATGGGGGTCTCCTCATGAGTATGAGTAGCAACATCACATGGAGAATATTGACAACATCCAAAACAAAGCATATTTGGTTCAATGTGATCATGGCATGACATAGTAGATGAATTGCGCAAATCATGTAAAGGAAGCATGGCAATATCATCACAAGAGAAGCAAAAGCCAATGACCATCATCTTGTCATCTATGCCATAAGTGCAAATGGGATTTATGTTAACGGGGCATGCATAGTTACTATGTTGAGATTGAAATGAGGCTATATGGGAGATCTCACTCATAGCATATGACAAGTTCAATGGATTGTCAAACATGAAGTGACCAATAGAATTTTCACAAGATATCCTATGAAGCATAGCATCACAACTAGGCAAACTCAACATGCTCATCATCATATTCATCATAAATAGGTAAGTCAAGGCATGAAGAAGTTTCACTAGCATGAAGCATGGTAATAGGTGGGTCAACATCATGGGAGCAATCGATGGTAAGAGAGTCCACTAGTGGGACAAGAGAAGCACCATCACCTATGTTACCTTTGGAGCATCGCTCATGTGTTGTAGGTGAGGTGTCAATGATCCATTCGTTGTCATCTTCATCGTGATGGAACCATGTGGGGGGTGTATCATCGTCCACCATGGCCATCGTCATCTCCAATGTAGGGATGGACTCGTCGAGGATAGGCATGTCGTCATGTAGGAGACCTAGCACCAAAGAAGAAAACACACTAGGAGTAGAGGTTAAGTCGTTAGAAATCATAGTGGCCTCACATGCCGTGTCAACTACCTCACTCACTAAGTGTTGTGGCTCACTCACTCTCAATATGATGCTCTCACTCGTATGGTTAGTAGAGTCACTCAAATGGCTCTCAACCTCACATAGGATGTGTGGCATGCTCTCATGTGTGGGGCTAGTGGTGGTCACACTCATCCTCTCAAAGAAAATGCTCTTAATGTCACGTATGGTGGAGTCCCTCATGTCACTCATGGGGTGGTGGCTCTCCTCACATGGCAATTGGGGCATCTCGACATATGTGGGTGCCGGAGAGATGTAGGTGCAAATGTCTCCATGCTTGGCAGTCGCGTAGCTTGACTCGGAGTATGGAGTCCAATGTGGGCGTCGTCTTCATGTTTTTGAAGAGGTTCGCGCTTGTCGCCCGTGGTCGAAGGGATGGCCCTTGCTCGACCGTCTTGTCACCGTCTTGGTGTTGGAGGCCCATATGATGTGGCACCTCATAGCTCGTCTCCATGACCGAAGGAAGTTTCCCATGCTCGGCCATCTTCCTTGAGGGGCTTCCGAAGATGGAAGTGTCGCCCTCGCTCGTAGGTGGTCGCCTTGGACTTGATGAAGTCGATGTAGGCGTACACGTGGGAAGTAGGCGAAGATGCCGTACGTCCAAAGGCGAAGATGTCTTGATTGCACTTGGCGAAGATGCCGAAGTGGTTGTTGTAGCCGTAGCGCCGTCTTGGTGGTGCTCGTCTCGCGGTCTTCTCTTTTGCTTATGAAGCTTCGACTTGGCGTGAAGTAGGGCTTGTTGGGACTTGTGGATTTGCGCTTGTGGAGCATCTTCGTGATGATGATGTCGTTGTCGTGCTTGAGCTCCTTGGAGTTCATCGTCGTCGTTCACATGATGCTTGGAGGTAACTTGCCCCTTAACGACGTTGATCACGAACGTGATGGTGGTCGCCATGTAGATGTTGACTTGGACGAATTGCGCTTGCATCTTGTTTGCGCTCCGAAGACTTGTGGCTTGAATGTCGCCGCCTTGAAGATGACGAAGGGGAAGTAGACTTGAGCAAGGTCCTAATCTCCTCCATCCTTGCATGATGAGGACATCAATACCATTGTTACACCCACAGCCCCTGCTGCTATACATACTGGACCAATTACTAGAGCTCGCGCACGCCAATTGAATTATCGGTACTTTCGTTTCTTGGTAACGATTCCAATGCTCATGAGAATATGATGCTGCCTAAATTGGATACATTTGTTTTGCTTACAAATGAAGGGCCTACCATGGACAAGAAAGATGAACCTTGGAGCAAGTTCAAGCATGGAGATGTTGGCATGCATAGGGAACAAGAACGGAGTTACAAGTGATGATTCCAGGACTTTGAAGCCACCCTAATGAGAGCATGAGGCCTTGGACGAAATATACAAGATGCCACTTCATAATATTCGTCCATGATAGAGGCCAAGGTGTCCCGATATTTCGATGAGATGGTGGCTATCGTTTCTGTGGGAGTCGACCTTGACGATCCGACTACAAACGTGCGAGACGTCGCGCCTTAGCAATCGCTAAACCAACTTCCGAGGGTTATTGACCACGCCGGAGCACGATCAACCTGACCACGAGGGCCTGTTTCCTGCGAGCAAACGAAGAACAAGCAAGATACTGAGATTGCAATCTGAATATTGCGAATATAAGATGAAAGCTTTATTGATCAAGGTGGGGTTACTGTGGCGCCTTTATGCAGTCGTTGAACACAAGCGAAATGCAGAAGTTGCAGCTATGGCGAACTTTTAATCTAAACAAAACCCAAGGTCTAGACGGTGCCCTAAGGGCTGTATATATGGAGGAAGAGGGGGAATTTCGTGGCCCTTGGTGGAGGGGTCCAAATCAACCCTAACTCTTGTTCCCCACACATACGGACTCTAAAACAGCCTATACTTAAGTATTTCGAAATTACATGGGCCTGGCCCAATAATAAGGTGAGGCAGCACCTAGAATAGCCTATGGACGCATATTATGAAGTGGCATCTTGTATATTTCGTCCAAGGCCTCATGCACTCATTAGGGTGGCTTCAAAGTCCTGGAATCATCACTTGTAACTCCGTTTTTGTTCTCCTTGCATGCCAACATCTCCATGCTTGAACTTGCTCCAAGGTTCATCTTTCTTGTCCATGGTAGGCCCTTCATTTGTAAGCAAAACAAATGTATCCAATTTAGGCAGCATCATATTCTCATGAACATTGGAATCGTTACCAAGAAAGCGAAAGTACTGATAATTCAATTGGCGTGCGCGAGCTCTAGTAATTGGTCCAGTATGTATAGCCGCAGGGGCTATGGGTGTAACAATGGTATTGATGTCCTCATCATCCTCCCATTCTTGAAATGAAGTCGTCCTTGACGGAAGCTCATCTTTCTCACCCAAATAAGGCTTCAAATCTGCAATGTTAAAAGTGGGACTAACCCCAAAATCTGCAGGCAGCTCAAGTTTATATGCATTATCATTTATTTTCTCTAACACCTTAAATGGACCATCAGCACGTGGCATTAGCTTTGATTTGCGCAATTTAGGAAACCTATCCTTACGCAAATGTAACCAAACAAGATCTCCAGGTTTAAAGTCAACATGTTTTCTACCCTTATCTCCAGCAAGTTTATATTTAGCATTCATACGCTCAATGTTTTCCTTAGTTAACTCATGCATTTTTAAAATCAATTCAGCACGTTCTTTAGCATCAAAATTAACCTTCTCCGAAGATGGAAGAGGCAACAAATCAATAGGTGCACGAGGTAGGAAGCCATACACAATTTCAAAAGGGCACATCTTAGTAGTAGAATGCAATGAACGATTATAAGCAAATTCAATATGAGGCAAGCATTCTTCCCACATTTTCTTATTATTCTTCAAAACAGCCCTAAGCATAATGTTCTATTGACTACTTCAGTTTGTCCATCAGTTTGGGGGTGACAAGTAGTACTAAAAAGCAGTTTAGTCCCCAACTTAGCCCATAAACATCTCCAAAAGTGGCTAAGAAATTTAGTATCACGATCTGAAACAATAGTATTTGGCACACCATGCAAGCGAATAATTTCACGAAAGAACAAATCAGCAACATTAACAGCATCATCGCTTTTATGACATGGTATAAAGTGTGCCATTTTAGAGAATCTATCAAAGACAAATTATATGCTATCCCTCCTTCTTTGTTCGAGGTAAACCTAAAACAAAGTCCATAGATATATCCTCCCAAGGAATACTAGGCACGAGCAAAGGCATATATAAACCATGAGGATTGAGTCGTGACTTAGCTTTTTGACGGGTAGTGCAGCGAGCAACAAAACGCTCAACATTCCGTCTCATCTTTGGCCAAAAGAAATGTGTAGCAAGTATATCCTCCGTCTTTTTGACGCCAAAGTGTCCCATTAAGCCTCCTCCATGCGCCTCCTGCAACAACAAAAGACGAACAGAGCTAGCGAGGAATGCATAGCTTGTTAGCACGGAACACAAAACCATCATTAATAACGAACTTGTTCCATGTTCTTCCTTCTTTACAATTCTGCATTACATCTTTAAAATCAGCATCATGCACATATTGATCTTTGATGGTCTCCAAACCAAATATTTTGAAGTCAAGTTGTGAAAGCATAGTATATCGACGAGACAAAGCATCAAGAATAACATTTTCTTTACCCTTCTTGTGTTTAATGACATAAGGGAAAGTCTCAATGAATTCAACCCATTTAGCATGTCTACGATTCAGTTTAGCTTGACTTTTAATATGTTTCAAAGATTCATGATCAGAATGTATAACAAATTCTTTGGGCCATAAATAATGTTGCCATGTCTCTAAAGTCCGAACAAGAGCATATAATTCTTTGTCATAAGTAGAATAGTTAGGACTAGGCCCACTCAATTTTTCGTAAAAGTATGCAACAGGTTTGCCATCTTGTAATAACACACCTCCTAATCCAATTCCACTAGCATCACATTCAAGCTCAAAAGTCTTATTAAAAGTCGGGAAGTTGGAGTAAAGGAGCATGTGTCAACTTATCTTTCAATACCGTGAAGGCTTCTTCCTGTGCGGTACCCCAAACAAAAGGCACATCCTTCTTTGTAAGTTCATTGAGAGGTGCAGCAATGGTGCTAAAGTCTCTCACAAAGCGCCTATAGAAACCAGCGAGTCCAAGAAAACTCCTCACTTGTGTGACCGTTTTGGGCTGACCAACTCTCAATAGCTTCAATCTTGGCTTTATCAACTTCAATTCCCTGTGGAGTAACAACATAGCCAAGAAAAGATACTAAATTAGGTGCAAAAGGTGCACTTCCCAAGGTTACCAAACAAGCGTGCATCACGTAGAGCATTAAAAACAACGCGTAAATGTTCCAAATGTTCTTCCAAAGATTTGCTATAAATCAGTATATCATCAAAGTAAACTACCACAAATCGTCCAATGAAAGCACGTAAAACTTCGTTCATTAATCTCATGAAAGTACTAGGTGCATTAGTTAACCCAAAAGGCATGACTAACCACTCATATAATCCAAACTTAGTTTTAAATGTTGTTTTCCATTCATCTCCCAATTTCATACGAATTTGATGGTATCCACTACATAAATCAACTTTGGAGAATATTGTAGAGCCACTCAATTCATCAAGCATATCATCTAGCCTAGGAATAGGATGGCGATAACGAATAGTAATATTATTAATGCCTCTACAATCAACACACATACATGACGTACCATCCTTTTTAGGCACTAGTATAATAGGAACAACACAAGGACTAAGAGATTCGCGTATATAACCTTTGTCGAGCAGCTCACAGTACTTGACGCATAATCTCCTTCGTCTCCTCTGGATTGATGCGGTATGGTGCGCGGTTGGGTAGCGATGCACCGGGAATTAAGTCAATTTGATGCTCAATCCCTCGAATAGGTGGTAATCCGGTGGCACGTCTTGTGGGAAGGCGTCGTGAACTCTGCAAAATGTTAGTGATGACGGGGCAAAGAGGAAGGCACGTCCTCGAATGAAAATAATGCCTCTTTGCACACAAAAGCATAGCAAACAGATTTGCTAGAATCTAGCTCATCAATATCAGATTTGGTGGCAAATAAACATGCACTTTTCAGTTTAATTTCAGAAGCAACATTAGATGGTTTATTATTAGGCTTCATTTGTTGCTCAAATTCTTTTGCCACAATCTGATTTTCACTCTTATTTTTCTCCTGTTTTGCTTTATTAGCTCTATTAATATCATCTTTCAAAATGGAATCAGGAGTCATAGGAAGCAAAGTAATATTTTTATCCTTGTGAACAAGAGTATCTTGATTGTTTCTACCATGGTGTACAGAAATTTTTATCAAATTGCCATGGTCTACCAAGTAATAAGGAACATGCTTGCATAGGTACCACATCACAATCAACATAATCAGCATATGTAGAGATACTAAAATACACACGAGCGAGTCGTGTTACCTTAACCTTGCCGCTGTTGTTGAACCATTGGATGTAGTAAGGATGTGGATGTGGTCTTGTGGTGAGAGAAAGCTTCTCCACCATATCCACGCTAACCAAGTTGTTGCAGCTCCTCCATCTATGATGATGGCCTTGAATAGAACGTTCCTTCACAACTCCCTTTGTATGGAACAAGTTATGTCTCTGATTTTGCTCGACTTGTGTAACCTGCACACTCAAAACACGTTGAGCAACTAAACATTCATACCGGCATCTTGACAGCCATGTATTGCGTGTCATGATCAGAATCATCTCCACCGTGTTCTTCATGTGTAATAAGAGCCAAAGTCTCTTCATCATAGTCACTAAGCGGACTCATACCCACCATCCTCGATGCAATCATCACTGCTGAGATTGGCATTCTCTCATAAAATGTCCTCTTCCCTTACAACGACGACAAATAATATCACTTGTGTGCCCTGTTGACGCCATGGAAGAAGAAGAGCTCTGTGTAGGCCAGCGGTGTGCTCTTGGCGGATAGTGGTGGTTGTGCACCTTTCTTGTATCACGGTTGGAGGTGGCAGCGGCGGAGGTGCCGTGTAGTAGAACGTGTGGAAGTAGATGATGCACGTGGTGTCCATGATGAAGGTCGACCTGCGAGAAAAGTTAGTTCGGCGCCAGCGCTTTGTCGATCCACGCACTTCACGTTCAGCTTTACAAGCAAGATGGAATAATCGAGTGATATTATTATAATCCTTGTAGTCTAGAATGGTCTGAATCTCTCTATTTAATCCACCCGAAAAGCGTGCAAGCATAGCTTCATTCTCCTCAACAATACCACATCTAATCAAGCCAGTTTGTAATTCACGATAATCTTCTTCTACCGAATTTTTTCCGTGTCTTAAGCGCTGCCATTGTTGAAGTACTTCACGTTGATCATATGGTGGAACCCAACGAGTACGCCGAGAAGTTTTCAAAGCAGCCCAAGTAGCTGGAAGAGGATATAATCTACAATGTTCAGACCACCAAACACATGCAAAGCTAGTGAAAGCACAAACAGCAGCGGGAACACGTCTCTCCTCAGGATATTGTAAACATGTAAATCGTTGTTCAGTTTCTAACTCCCAAGTAAGATATATATCAGGAACATATCTACCCTCAAATGGTGGAATATTCAATTTCAGTTTAGGGAGATGGTCATGATCTCGCACCGAAGGGAGCCCAACATTGCCATTATTTGCATGTGGGCGACACGGTGGTTGTGGTGCCGGTGGTTGCACGTAGTTCGATGTTGATCAGCCTCATCCTCGTAATCTCTCACATAATCATCCTCCCCACCGCAGCGGCGGAGCCACGGAAGTATCAGCGGCACCGGCAGCTTGGCCGGTGAAGAGGGACACGGGAAGCTTCGGCGGAGGGCTGTTTAGCGATGTGGAGGTAGTCCTTGTTGTTGTAGTAGAGGTGCGTTAGGTGCACGGTGGTGGTGGTGGTAGGCAGCGAGCAATTCATTAAACTTGTTATCGAGCTTTGTTTGAGCGCCTTCTCAATGCCATCTATCTTCTCCATGGCCTCTTCAAATCTATTTAGCACATCGTCCACCTGCCCACTCATCATTTGTTGAAACTTATCATGTAGCGCTTTGTTTGTCATGTTCTCCCGGTCAGTCTAAATCGCTTGTGATCCTGCCATGGTTAGCGACAATAGAAACACACAAGAATATGATTGACAGGACTACTAGGAAGTGGTGGTGGTTGTGTGGTGGGCGGTCACAAATCCGTCAAGCAAATCTCAAATTCTTACCGGTTCTTACCCGGTGACGGTGATCGGCAACCGATGTAGTCAAAACTCTCAAAGCTTGGATAGAGCGATTACGGGGAGAGTCAAGCATACGATGTAGATGTATGTGGAGCTGGGAAGGCTTATAATATGGTAGCAAAAAGGGTCAAGTAATAATCAATTCGAGAGATGCAAAGTTGAATAAACGCTCAACGACCAGATCTTTGTCTGGTCCTAGGCTAGACCGTGCTAGACGCGAGCCTAGAACACTAACAAAATCACGGCGCTGCACGGAAACAACGGAAAAGCACACTCTGGAATTTTTTTTCGCTCTTTTTTTTTTTTTTGCTTTTTTTCTTGCTGCTCTTTTTTTTAAAAATCACTATATTGGCGAGTGTCTCAAAACTCGGCCCAGTTCAAACTGACAGGATGGGCACGAAATTTTTTCGACCAAAAAAAAACGCACTTTTCTAAAAAAAAAATTTTGGTCGAAAAAATTTCGTGCCCATCCTGTCAGTTTGACCTCGGAAGAGTTTTGAGACACTCGCCAGTATAGTGACTTTTCGCAAAAAAAAGCAGCGCAAAAAAAAGAGCGAATTTTTTTTTTCGTGAGTGTGCTTTTCCGTTGTTTCCGCAGCAACCGTGATTTTGTTAGTGTTCTAGGCTCGTCTCTAGCACGGTCTAGCCTAGGACCAAAGACAAGACCGTCGTTGAGCGTTTCTTCAACTTTGCATCTCTGAATTGATTATTGCTGACCCTTTTTGCTACCATATTATAAGCCTTCCCAGCTCCACATACATCTACATCGTGCCTTTGACTCTCCCTGGTAATCGCTCTATCCAAGCTTTGAGAGTTTTGACTACATCGGTTGCCGATCACCGCTCTTCTTGGTAAGAACCGTAAGAATTTGAGATTTGCTTGACGGATTTGTGATCGCCCACCACACCACCACCACTTCCTAGTAGTCTGTCAATCATATTCTTGTGTGTTTCTATTGTCGCTAACCATGGCAGGATCACAAGCGACGAGACCGACCGGGAGAACATGACAAACAAAGCGCTACATGATAAGTTTCAACAAATGATGAGTAAGGTGTGGAAGATGTTCTAAATAGATTTGAAGAGGCCATGGAGAAGATAGATGGCATTGAGAAGGCGCTCAAACAAAGCTCGATAACAAGTTTAATGAATTGCTCGCGCGTCTACCACCACCACCACCGGCTGCACCTAATGCACCTCTACAACAACAACAATGACTACCTCCACATCGCGAAGCAGCCCTCCGCCGAGCGAGCCGTGTCCCTCTTCACCGCCAAGCTGTCAGCCGGTGCTGATACTTCCGTGGCTCCTGCCGATGTGGGGAGGATGATTATGAGAGAGTACGAGGATGAGGTTGATCAACTTCATAACTACATGCAACTACCAAAGACCACAACCACCAAAGCACCACAACCACCCGTCGTCCACATGCAAATAATGGCAATGTTAGGGCTCCCTCAGTACGAGATCATGACCATCTCCCTAAATTGAAGTTGAATATTCCACCATTTGAGGGTAGATATGTTCTCGATATATATCTTACTTGGGAGTTAGAAACTGAACAACGATTTACATGTTTACAATATCCCGAGGAGAGACGTGTTCCGTCATTGCTTGTGCTTTCACTAGCTTTGCATGTGTTTGGTGGTCTGAACATTGTAGATTATATCCTGCTCCAGCCTACTTGGGCTGCTTTGAAAACTGCTATGCATACTCGTTGGGTTCCACCATATTATCAACGTGAATTACTTCAAAATTGCAGCGCTTAAGACAAGGAAAAAATTCGTAGAAGAATATTATCAGAATTACAAAATCGGCTTGATTAGATGTGGTATTGTTTAGAGAATGAAGCTATGCTTGCACGTTTTCCGGTGGATTAAATAGAGATATTCGCACCATTCTAGACTACAAGGATTATACTAATATCACTCGATTATTCCATCTTGCTTGTAAAGCTGAACGTGAAGTGCAGGATCGATGTGCTGGCGCGGACTAATTTTTCTGCAGTCGACCTTCATCATGGACACCACATGCATCATCTACTTCCACACGCTCTACTACACGGCACCTCCGCTTACCGCCACCTCCAACCGTGATACAAGAAAGCAGGCACAAACACCACTATTCCGCCAAGAGCACACCGCTGGGCCTACAGGCTCTTCTTCTTCCATGGCGTCAACAGGGCACACAAGTGATATTATTTGTCGTCATTGTAAGGGAAGAGGACATTTGCGAGAGAACGCCAATCTCAGCTGTGATGATTGCTACCGAGGATGGTGGGTATGAGTCCGCTTAGTGACTATGATGAAGAGACTTTGGCTCTTATTACACATGAAGAACACGATGGAGATGATTCGATCATGAGACGCAATACATGGCTCAAGATGCCGACAGTATGAATGTTTAGTTGCTCAACGTGTTTTGAGTGTGCAGGTTACACAAGCTGAGCAAAATCAGAGGCATAACTTGTTCCATACAAAGGGAGTTGTGAAGGAACATTCTATTCGCGTCATCGTAGATGGAGGAAGCTGCAACAACTTGGCTAGCACGGATATGGTGGAGAAGCTTTCTCTCACCACAAGGCCACATCCACATCCTTACTACATCCAATGGTTCAACAACAACGGCAAGGTTAAGGTAACACGTACTGTTCGTGTGTATTTTAGTATCTCTACATATGCTGATTATGTTGATTGTGATGTGGTACCTATGCAAGCATGTTCCTTATTACTTGGTAGACCATGGCAATTTGATAAAATTTGCACACCATGGTAGAAACAATCAAGATACTCTTGTTCACAAGGATAAAAATATTACTTTGCTTCCTATGACTCCTGATTCCATTTTGAAAGATGATATTAATAGAGCTAATAAAGCAAAACAGGAGAAAAATAAGAGTGAAAATCAGATTGTGGCAAAAGAATTTGAGCAACAAATGAAGCCTAATAATAAACCATCTAATGTTGCTTCTGAAATTAAACCTAAAAGGGCATGTTTACTTGCCACCAAATCTGATATTGATGAGCTAGATTCTAGCAAATCTGTTTGCTATGCTTTTGTGTGCAAAGAGGCATTATTTTCATTTGAGGACGTGTTTTCCTCTTTGCCCCTCGCTGTCACTAACATTTTGCAGAGTTCGCCGACGCCTTCCCACAAGACGTGCCACCGGGATTACCACCTATTCGAGGGATTGAGCATCAAATTGACTTAATTCCCGGTGCATCGCTACCCAACCATGCACCATACCGTACCAATCCAGAGGAGACGAAGGAGATTATGTGTCAAGTACAGGAGCTGCTTGAGAAAGGTTATATACGCGAATCTCTTAGTCCTTGTGTTGTTCCTATTATACTAGTGCCTAAAAAGGATGGTACGTCGCGTATGTGTGTTGATTGTAGAGGCATTAATAATATTACTATTCATCGTCATCCTATTCCTAGGCTAGATGATATGCTTGATGAATTGAGTGGCTCTACAATATTCTCCAAAGTTGACTTATGAGTGGATACCATCAAATTCGTATGAAATTGGGAGATGAATGGAAAAAGCATTTAAAACTAAATTTGGTTTATATGAGTGGTTAGTCATGCCTTTTGGGTTAACTAATGCACCTAGTACTTTCATGAGACTAATGAACGAAGTTTTACGTGCTTTCATTGGACGATTTGTGGTAGTCTATTTTGATGATATACTGATTTATAGCAAATCTTTGGAAGAACATTTGGAACATTTACGTGTTGTTTTAATGCTCTACGTGATGCACTATTGTTTGGTAACCTTGGGAAGTGCACATTTTGCACCGACCGAGTATCTTTTCTTGGCTATGTTGTTACTCCACAGGGAATTGAAGTTGATAAAGCCAAGATTGAAGCTATTGAGAGTTGGCCGCAGCCCAAAACAGTCACACAAGTGAGAAGTTTTCTTGGACTCGCTGGTTTCTATAGGCGTTTTGTGAGAGACTTTAGCACCATTGTTGCACCTCTCAATGAGCTTACAAAGAAGGATGTGCCTTTTGTTTGGGGTACCACACAGGAAGAAGCCTTCACGGTATTGAAAGATAAGTTGACACATGCTCCTTTACTCCAACTTCCTGATTTTAATAAGACTTTTGAGCTTGAATGTGATGCTAGTGGAATTGGATTAGGAGGTGTGTGTTATTACAAGATGGCAAACCTGTTGCATACTTTTCTCAAAAAATTGAGTGGGCCTAGTCTGAATTATTCTACTTATGATAAGGAATTATATGCTCTTGTTCGGACTTTAGAAACATGGCAACATTATTTATGTCCCAAAGAATTTTTTATACATTCTGATCATGAATCTTAGAAACATATTAAAAGTCAAGCTAAACTGAATCGTAGACATGCTAAATGGGTTGAATTCATTGAGACTTTCCCTTGTGGCATTAAACACAAGAAGGGTAAGGAAAATGTTATTGCTGATGCTTTGTCTCGTCGCTATACTATGCTTTCACAACTTGACTTCAAAATATTTGGTTTGGAGACCGTCAAAGATCAATATGTGCATGATGCTGATTTTAAAGATGTAATGCAGAATTGTAAAGAAGGAAGAACAAGGAACAAGTTCGTTATTAAGGATGGTTTTGTGTTCCGTGCTAACAAGCTATGCATTCCTCGCTAGCTCTGTTTGCCTTTTGTTGTTGCAGGAGGCGATGGAGGAGGATTAATGGGACACTTTTGGCGTGAAGAAGACGGAGGATATACTTGCTACACATTTCTTTTGGCCAAAGATGAGACAGGATGTTGAGCGCTTTGTTGCTCGCTGCACTACATCTCAAAAAGCTAAGTCACGACTCAATCCTCATGGTTTATATATGCCTTTGCCTATACCTAGTGTTCCTTGGGAGGATATATCTATGGACTTTGTTTTAGGTTTACCTCGAACAAAGAAGGGGAGGGATAGCATATTTGTTGTCGTGGATAGATTCTCAAAATGGCACACTTTATACCATGTCATAAAAGCGATGATGCCGTTAATGTTGCTGATTTGTTCTTTCGTGAAATTATTCGCTTGCATGGTGTGCCAAATACTATTGTTTCAGATCGTGATACTAAATTTCTTAGCCACTTTTGGAGATGTTTATGGGCTAAGTTGGGGACTAAACTGCTTTTTAGTACTACTTGTCACCCCCAAACTGATGGATAAACTGAAGTAGTCAATAGAACATTGTCTACTATGCTTAGGGCTGTTTTGAAGAATAATAAGAAAATGTGGGAAGAATGCTTGCCTCATATTGAATTTGCTTATAATCGTTCATTGCATTCTACTACTAAGATGTGCCCTTTTGAAATTGTGTATGGCTTCCTACCTCGTGCACCTATTGATTTGTTGCCTCGGAGAAGGTTAATTTTGATGCTAAAGAACGTGCTGAATTGATTTTAAAAATGCATGAGTTAACTAAGGAAAACATTGAGCGTATGAATGCTAAATATAAACTTGCTGGAGATAAGGGTAGAAAACATGTTGCCTTTGCACCTGGAGATCTTGTTTGGTTACATTTGCGTAAGGATAGGTTTCCTAATTTATGCAAATCAAAGCTAATGCCACGTCGATGGTCCATTTAAGGTGTTAGAGAAAATAAATGATAATGCATATAAACTTGAGCTGCCTGCAGATTTTGGGGTTAGTCCCACTTTTAACATTGCAGATTTGAAGCCTTATTTGGGTGAGGAAGATGAGTTTCACGAGGACGACTTCATTTCAATAAGGGAGGATGATGAGGACATCAATACCATTGTTACACCCACAGCCCCCTGCTATACATACCGGACCAATTACTAGAGCTCATACGCCAATTGAATTATCAGTACTTTCGCTTCTTGGTAACGATTCCAATGTTCATGAGAATATGATGCTGCCTAAATTGGATACATTTGTTTTGCTTACAAATGAAGGGCCTACCATGGACAAGAAAGATGAACCTTGGAGCAAGTTCAAGCATGGAGATGTTGGCATGCTAAGGGGAACAAGAACGGAGTTACAAGTGATGATTCCAGGACTTTGAAGCCACCCTAATGAGAGCATGAGGCCTTGGACGAAATATACAAGATGTCACTTCATAATATTCGTCCATAGGCTATTCTAGGTGCCAAGGCCACCTTAATATTGGGCCAGGACCATGTAATTTCGAAATACTTAAGTGTAGGCTGTTTTTAGAGTCCAGTATGTGGGGAAACAAGAGTTAGGGTTGGTTTCGACCCCTCCCTCAAGGGCCACGAAATTCTCCTCTTTCTCCATATATACAGCCCTTAGGGCGCCGTCGTTTAGACTTTGGGTTTTGTTTAGATCAAAAGTTCGCCATAGCTGCAACTTCACAGATTTCGCTTGTGTTCAACGACCGCACCAAGGCGTCTCGTAACCCCACCTTCATTAATAAAGCTTTCCTCTTATATTCGCAATATCCAGATTGCAATCTTAGTTTCTTGCTTGTTCTTCGCTTGCTCGCAGGAAATGTGCCCTCGTGGTCGTTGATCGTGTTCGGCGTGGTCAATAACCCTCGGAAGTTGGTTTAGCGATTGCTAAAGGCGCCGACGTCTCGCACGTGACGTAGTCGGATCGTCAAGGTCGACTTACGTAAACGATAGCCACCATCTCATCGAAACATCGGGACACCTTTGCCTCTATCATTGCAACTTGCTCCTCTTTATGTGCGACAAGCTTCTTGTCGATGTAGTCCCTTCTCCTTGCTTCGGAGTGATGAATGTCGATGGAGATGTTCTCGATGCGCTCTCGCAATCTTGATTGTGTGGCTTGTACTTGTCGTTGTAGATCGAAGATAGACGCTTTGGTGATGTAGTTGTTCACGCCGTCGTTGTTGTCGTAGACCGGAGATGAAATGCCTTGCCTATCCATCACAAGACTCGAGCAAACATGAGTGGGAGAAAGAGAAGAACTTATACCAATGTACCTTGACCGATGTTGACAATGAATCAAGTTCACTCAAATGCGGACAATGAAATAGCACTATTGGTACCAATTCTTGTCGGTTCACACACCTACACAAGTAAAGCTTATGGTGGAGCTCGGTGAGGATAGTGGCACAAAAATTTAATGCAAAATGTTAGCAAGAGTCAATAATGTTGAAAGAGATTCACAAATTTGCAAGTGAAACAAATGGACCAATAGCAAAGAAAGGCACACGGAAACACACACACGGATAGATAAATGGGGTCGTGCAACCAAGGAATGAGCACAAAATGTGGAATCCATGGAAAACGCCGTGTTGCACAACTCAAGAGAGACGCTTAGCACGATTGCTCTATAGGCGGATACGACACTTGTGCACAACCTATAAGTTGCAAATGGGTAAATTTCTATCCCAAGTATGCTATGTATGTATGGTTCCCGGTGTTTCTCTCAAGATGATCCAAGATGATCGGATATGACAATCTTATATGCAACGTGGTATGATGCTATGGCACTTGCTTACAAGCTCTTTGCTCTCTCTTTTCTTTGCTTAAAAGCTTATTCTCTTTTTTTCTATGGCCACTTTTGCACAATGCACAAACCAAGATAGCTATTGTGTATATGCGGGAACTAACTTGTGACACAAGATATGATACCAATATATGCACCACGAAGATATGGTATGTATGCTATGGAAGTATGATCACTAATGTGCACAAGTAACGTTGCCGGCAATACTCAAATGGCTAGTCTCGATAGGCAAGTAATGCAAAATGGGCTAGGGGTTAACAATGCAATGGCAAGGGGAATATACAATGGAGGGATACCACGATACCAAGATGATATGGAGGTTACCGTCCGGCAATGATGAGTAGCGGCGTTCTTGATGTAGATACCAAGATGATGGAGACTCATCCCTAAGTAGCCGAAACACCTTAGGAAACGGAAAAACCGCGAACTCAAAATCTCACACGTCAAATGTCAAAATGGTGGTAGCGGAAAGCGGTGGTGGATTGCACTTGGCAATGCGGAAGTGGGATGATGGGCTATACACGGTGTAAGAGTTGGAAGCACACGGTCCCTAAGTAGCCGAAACACCTTAGGAGACACAAGCCACAACTCGAAAAGCTCAATCAACAATTGGGTTAAGTTGGGTTGTCGGAAGTGTATGGTGGGCAATGTTATGTGGAAGTGGTGGTGGTGGTGGTGGTTGATGAAGAAGCAACCGTCCCTAAGTAGCCTAAACACCTTAGGAGACTCAAATCACAACTCAAACAACCACTAATGCTATAAGGAACAAAATGGGTTAGTTTGCGGAAGGCTATGGTGGTATTGCGGATGATGTGGTGGAAGCCCTAGGCAAAGATGCCAAAGTACCAAAACATTTATGGTGTCAAAAGGTGGTGGTAGTATTTTTGTGGGATGGGGGATGTCAATAGCTTCAAAACGAGCTAAAGAACGTCCAAAACGGACTCCGGATGAATTAGTTATGGGCAAAACGGTAAAACTCAGAACGCTGAAACTGGGAGGGGCGGTTGTACCGCTTGGTGGGGCGGTAGTACCGCTTGTGGTACCCAGCGGTAGTACCGCTCGGAGGGGCGGTACTACCGCTCGTGTCGGGATTTTTCGCAGATCGAAACGGGGCGCGATTTTTGGGGCGGAAATGGGTGATTTCGGGGGCAAAATTGGATGGATTTCGTGGAGGAAAGATGGGAAAACTTGGGGAGATGCTAGATCCACTTGAAACCAAGCAAATCCATGGATCAAAATCAACAAAACATCATCAAAACTAACAAATCACAAAAAAATTTGGGGCTATTTTTGGTGGGGAATTTTCGAAATTGGGGAAGAACACAACAAAATCAAGCTAGAAAACACGGGGTAGGGGCTCCAAAAACGTGATCAACGTGGCTCTGATACCATAGATGATGTAGGGCGGAACCCTACGTGGACGATCTTTCACGTTGGAGCGGATCCTACGGTGAATCACGAAGAACACATGGAAGAACAAGAGGGAAAACACGGGGAAAACGAGAGAGAATTCACTCAACCGACAAGAGCTCAATCACACAAGCGCTAGATCGATGAACACACAGGGAGATACATGATTCAAGGTCAACAAAGGACGATACAAACGGTAGCCGTTCTTCTCCGTGAGGAGGCCTTGATGGGGTCCACCCTAGAAGGGGGTCTTGAATCCGCTTGGGGGATCTTCTCCGTAGAGGTCCTGATCTCCGAGGAGAAGTAGCCAAGTGGATGAGCAAAGGCTCTCACACAAAAATATGAGCTAATCCAATGCTAACCCTAATACGAAGCTAGGAGAAGAGTATATATAGTGCTAAGCCACGAAGGGGTAAGTGAGGGCGAAGGGTACACGGCTCGGCCCAATACACTGTCTTGTGCAGACAGGCCGGTTGTACCGGTCGCGGGGGCGGTTGTACCGCTGAGAGCTCCTGAGGGGCGGTAGTTCCGGCCGAGGAAGGCGGTACTACCGCTGGGAGGTCGGCACTGGCTTCTGGAGGTGGGCGTCGAAGGAGCCAGCGGTTGAACGGATGTCGGGGCGGTTGTTCCGGTCTTTGGGCATAAACCGGTAGAACCGGTGTCAGACCGCCTTGCACCGCTTGATCACCGAATGGTGGCCGGTTGTTGGGCGGCGGCTAGCCGGTTGTTCCGCCCGTGCGGTGGTTGGGCGGTTGAACCGGTCGGGTGGCTTCAGCGGTAGTACCGCCTGTAGTGGGCGGTAGTACCGCTCATGCTGGAGCGGCCGGGTTCTCTTCCTCCTTCTCTTCCATGCTTGGCCTCGGTCCTTGGATTCTCCATGGTCGTCTCGGCCGCACTGAGTATATGCAAGATCCATGCATGAGGTAGTAGCCATGTCTCACATGTAGAAAGTGAAGGTTCAAGAGGAGCGAGTTCACCTTGTGTCCAATGGTGCATATTCGAGGTCTCGTCATATGTCCTCTTGGGCTTGGAGAGTAGTCGGAGTGTACATGGGGATGAACGTGGGATGCTCCGCATCATGAGATGCGTGATATAGAAACATGTCATCCATCATGATAGGTTTGTTGTTATGTATAGCATAATGGAGACTCAAATTGTGTAATGCATCATGGGAAATATCTAGAGCATTGCTATTCATGGAATGCATATGATGCACGCAATTATGGGAATCATGCAAAGTATGGAATATATCAAAATCTCCTAATATATATGAGGAAACTATGGGGTCTCCTCATGAGTATGAGTAGAAACATCACATGGAGAATATTGACAACATTCAAAACAAAGCATATTTGGAACAATGTGATCATGGCATGACATAGTAGATGAATTGCGCAAATCATGTAAAGGAAGCATGGCAATATCATCACATGAAAAACAAAAGCCAATGACCATCGTCTCGTCATCTATGCCATAAGTGCAAATGGGATTTATTTTAATAGGGCATGCATAGTTACTATGTTGAGATTGAAATGATGCAATATGGGAGATCTCACTCATAGCACATGACAAGTTCAATGGATTGTCAAACATGAAGTGACCAAATAGAATTTTCACAAGATATCCTATGAAGCATAGCATCACAACTAGGCAACTCAACATGCTCATCATCATATTCATCATAAATAGGTAAGTCAAGACATGAAGAAGTCGCACTAGCATGAAGCATGGGAATAGGAGGGTCAACATCATGGGAGCAATCGATGGTAAGAGAGTCCACTAGTGGGACTAGAGAAGCACCATCACCTATGTTACCTTTGGAGCATCGCTCATGTGTTGTAGGTGAGGTGTTGAAGATCATCTCGTTGTCATCTTCATCTTGATGGAACCATGTGGGGGGTGCATCATCGTCCACCATGGCCATCGTCGTCTCCATTGGAGGGGTGGACTCCTCGAGGATAGGCATGTCGTCATGTAGGAGACCTAGCACCAAAGAAGAAAACACACTAGGAGTAGAGGTTAAGTCATTAGAAATCATAGTGGCCTCACATGCCGCCTCAACTACCTCACTCACTAAGTGTTGTGGCTCACTCACTCCCAATATGATGCTCTCACTCGTATGGTTGGTGGAGTCACTCAAATGGCGCTCAACCTCACATAGGATGTGTGGCATGCTCTCATGTGTGGGGCTAGTGGTGGTCACATTCATCCTCTCAAAGAAAATGCTCTTAATGTCACGTATGGTGGAGTCACTCATGTGGTGGTGGCTCTCCTCACATGGCACTTGGGGCATCTCGACATATGTGGGTGTCAGAGAGATGTAGGTGCAAATGTCTCCATGCGCGGTCGCGTAGCTTGACTCAGAATATGAGTCCAATATGGGCGTCGTCTTCATGTTGTTGAAGAGGTTCGCGCTCGTCGCCGTAGTCGAAGGGATGGCCCTTGCTCGACCGCCTTGTCGCCGCCTTGGTGTTGGAGGCCCATATGATGTGGCACCTCGTAGCTCGCCTCCATGACCGAAGGAATTTCCCATGCTCGGCCATCTTCCTTGGGGGCTTCCAAGATTTCCTAAACATGTAGGTAGTCGCCTTGGACTTGATGAAGTCAATGTAGGCGCATACGTGGGAAGTAGGCGAAGATGCCGTACGTCCAAAGGCGAAGATGCCTTGATAGCACTTGGCGAAGATGCCGAAGTGGTTGTTGTAGTCGTAGCGTCGTCTTGGTGGTGGTCGTCTCGCGGTCGTCTTTTGTGCTCTTGAAGCTTGGACTTGACGTGATGTAGGGCTTGTTGAGCATCTTCATGATGATGGTGTCGTTCTTGCGCTTGAGCTCTTACTAGATGTTGTTCATCGTCGTCGTGCACATGATGCTTGGAGGTGACTTGTGCTTCATGACGATGTTGATCACGAACGTGATGGTGGTCGCCATGTAGATGTGGACGACTTGCGCTTGCATCGCTTGGGCGCTCCGAAGACTTGTAGCTTGAACGTCGCCGTCTTGAAGATGACGAAGGGGAAGTAGACTTGAGCAAGGTCCGAATCTCCTCCATCCTCGCATCTTGCTCCTCTTTATGTGCGGAAAGCTTCTTGTCGATGTAGTCCCTTTTCCTTGCTTCGGAGAGATGAATGTCGATGGAGAGGTTCTCGATGCGCTCTTGCAAGGTAGATTGCGCGCCTTGCACTTGTTGTTGTAGATCGAAGATAGACGCTTTGGTGATGTAGTTGTTCACGCCGTCGTTGTTGTCGAAGACCGCAGAGGGAATGCCTTGCCTATCCATCACAAAACTCGAGCAAATATGAGTGGGAGGAAGAGAAGAACTTATACCAAATGTACCTTGACCGATGTTGAAAATGGATCAATGATCACTCAAATGTGTAACAAGGAAATAGCACAATTGGTACCAATTCTTGTCGGTTCTCACACCTACACAAGTAAGGCTTATGGTGGAGCTCGGTGAGGATAGTGGCACAAAAATTTAATGCAAAATGTTAGCAAGAGTCAATAATGTTGAAAGAAATTCACAAATTTGCAAGTGAAACAAATGGACCAATAGCAAAGAAAGGCACACGGAAACACACACACACGGATAGATAATTGGGGTCGTGCAACCAAGGAATGAGCACAAAATGTGGAATCCACGGAAAACGCTCGTGTTAACTCAAGAGAGACGCTAGCACGATTGCTCTATAGGCGGATACGACACTTGTGCACAACCTATAAGTTGCAAAATGGGTAAATTTCTATCCCAAGTATGCTATGTATGTATGGTTCCCGGTGTTTCTCTCAAGATATCCAAGATGATCGGATATGACAATCTTATATGCAACGTGGTATGATGCTATGGCACTTGCTTACAAGCTCTTTGCTCTCTCTTTTTCTTTGCTTAAAAGCTTATTCTCTTTTTTTTCTATGGCCACTTTTGCACAATGCACAAACCAAGATAGCTATTGTGTATATGCGGGAACTAACTTGTGACACAAGATATGATACCAATATATGCACCACGAAGATATGGTATGTATGCTATGGAAGTATGATCACTAATGTGCACAAGTAACGCGTTTAACAATACTCAAATGGCTAGTCTCGATAGGCAAGTAACGCAAAATGGGCTAGGGATTAACAATGCAATGGCAAGGGAATATACAATGGAGGGATACCACGATACCAAGATGATATGGAGGTTACCGTCCGACGATGATGAGTAGCGGCGTTCTTGATGTAGATACCAAGATGATGGAGACTCGTCCCTAAGTAGCCGAAACACCTTAGGAAACGGAAAAACCGCGAACTCAAAATCTCACACGTCAAATGTCAAAATGGTGGTAGCGGAAAGCGGTGGTGGATTGCACTTGGCAATGCGGAAGTGGGATGATGGGCTATACACGGTGTAAGAGTTGGAAGCACACGGTCCCTAAGTAGCCGAAACACCTTAGGAGACACAAGCCACGACTCGAAAAGCTCAATCAATAATTGGGTTAAGTTGGGTTGTCGGAAGTGTATGGTGGGCAATGTTATGTGGAAGTGGTGGTAGTGGTGGTGGTTGATGAAGAAGCAACCGTCCCTAAGTAGCCTAAACACCTTAGGAGACTCAAATCACAACTCAAACAACCACTAATGCTATAAGGAACAAAATGGGTTAGTTTATGGAAGGCTATGGTGGTAGAAAAGGATGATGTGGTGGAAGCCCTAGGCAAAGATGCCAAAGTACCAAAAAATTTATGGTGTCAAAAGGTGGTGGTAGTATTTTTGTGGGATGGGGGATGTCAATAGCTTCAAAACGACCTAAAGAACGTCAAAAACGGACTCCGGATGAATTAGTTATGGGCAAAACGGTGAAACTCGGAACGCTGAAACTGGGAGGGGTGGTTGTACCGCTTGGTGGGGCGGTAGTACCGCTTGTGGAACCCAGCGGTAGTACCGCTCGGAGGGGCGGTAGTACCGCTTGTGTCGGGATTTTTCGCAGATCGAAACGGGGCGCGATTTTTGGGGTGGAAATGGGTGATTTCGGGGGCAAAATTGGATGGATTTCGTGGAGGAATGATGGGAAAACTTGGGGAGATGCTAGATCCACTTGAAACCAAGCAAATCCATGGATCAAAATCAACAAAACATCATCAAAACTAACAAATCACAAAAAAAATTGGGGCTATTTTTGGTGGGGAATTTTCGAAATTGGGGAAGAACACAACAAAATCAAGCTAGAAAACACGGGGTCGGGGCTCCAAAAACGTGATCAACATGGCTCTGATACCATAGATGATGTAGGGCGGAACCCTACATGGACGATCTTTCACGTTGGAGCGGATCCTACGGTGAATCACTGATAGAGGCGAGGGTCCCGATCTTTTGATGAGATAATAACTATCGATTTGGTGGAGTCGACTTTGACGATCCGACTACAAACGTGCACGACGTTGCGCCTTAGCAATCGCTAAACCAATCTCCTGAGGTTACTGACGATGCCGGAAGCACGATCAGCCTGACCACGAAGGTCTATTCCTGCAAGCAATCGAAGAATGAGCAAAAATATGATAAAGCAATCTGAATATTGAGAATATATATGAAGTATTGATAATGGTGGGGATCCGTAAGCGGTCTTGGTCTGGTCGTTGGACACAAACGAAGTACACGAAGTTGCAATGGCTAACTTTAAACTAAACAAATCCCTGTGGAAAAGCTACTAGATGGATCTACTTATATAGGAGCAAGGGTGGCGGCCAAGAAGGTGGGAGGACGTCCCAAGGCAGCCTAACACTAACCCTAGGTCGTACAAGGCCAATGGGCCCAAGTGGAGGTGACGTAACACCTTTGGACTTGTAGTTTGACTCGGATTCTCTTTGCAGATCAGATTGTTTCATCCATAACTCAACGCTCCGGACGGATTTTAAGGTGATTCCAATTGGGATGGAAAGTGCACGAAATCTATTTTCCAACAAAAAAAATAATCAACCAATTTGGAGTCCGTATGAAAAAGTTATTGACGTTTTGAGCAGGTATGTCTGTGTAGTCCGAATCTGAGTCCAGAACGTGAGAGACTTGGACTCTATCTTCTCTTGGGCCAAAAGTGACGTGAGAGAACTTTTTGAACAGAAGGTAAACATCTCTTTCTCCCTTATCTTCATATGTGGATGGTACAAATGTCCCATACACCTGCAATTAGACATGGCACAAAAGTTTGTGAAGTATTTTTGTCCTGGATGACATAAATAAATTATTGCATAGTTTGCATTAGAAATCACCTCACAAATATACATGTATGCACTATTTTTGGTCGTATTCAAGGTAATCATGTCCTCATTATCCTCCCCTTCTTGAAAACAAAGCCATCCTCGGCGTTGCTTAGTCTGAAATATGGCTAACAAAAGAGACAAGGTGTACATGTTGTATATGTATATGTCATCCAATTTTACTTCCCTTGATTTTTGCACATATGACACATGAATAGATGAGTAACTTGCATAGTTCATAAAATCTAAAGCCAAAACATTATCACAAGAAGTAGAAGGCATGAAAATATTACAACTCAGTTTGCACATATAAGTGAAGCTCTTATTCATTTCAAAAAAGATTGACAATGTTCATCATTAAACCATCCCAACATTGGTGAATAAACCTTACTTGCATCAAGTTTACATGCTACAACATGCTTAAATAAGCAAACATGCAATAAGTCATTCGAGACGGAATCATCACCAAGATTAGAGGTCATATCAAAATGATTAAACATTGATTCTTTTGCATCAACAGTTAATTTAATGGGTGCACTCAAAATTGTTGGTATTTCAGTTGTTTGATCACATGACGCATTCATGACAAGATCAAGATTCTCTAAAATAGGTGATGTGCTCAAATCACCAGATAACTCAACACATGATGCACTCAAGTTAACTAGGGATGCATCATTCTCATGTGAAGTTATATCATTAATACCTTTACTGTTACCTTGTCGCAAAGACGTAGCTGATGTAGGTACGGGCGTTGACAATGCACCACACATTTGAGATGATGTCGCGCTCACAATCTGAGGTGGGGTTGCTCTAGTAGGTGCAACGGTGGAGGAACCAACCGGCGGTGGTGAGCATGAACTGGAATAGTAGTTGTTGTAGTCACCCAATGCATCCTCCTCAGATTCTGTCTCTCAAAGGTACAAGCGCGAACATACATACCAGTAATGCAACAAGGAATATAGTGAAATCTTGCACGGATAGCATGGTTCAAACCACCAAAAAATCTATTCATTTTATCATCCTCAGATTCTTCTATGTCACAATGATGCATATAAGATTTGAACTCTTGGTAGTAAGCATGAAGAGTGTTACTGCCTTGTTTTAATTGTTCCAATTTGCGAAGCAATTCCTGACGATAGTAAGGAGGAAAAAATTGTTGTCTCATTACAGCGTTCAAAACTTTCCAAGTTGTGGGTTGGTTATCAATGTTTTTCTTACAATGTACACTCCACCAAATGTAAGCAAAACCAGTAAATGCTCTAGTGGTAGCTCGTACTCTCTCAAGTTCGTAAAAATCATGGTGACTAAAAACTTCTTCTAATTCAAGCTCCCAAGCTAGATAAATAGCAGGATTAAATCTACCCTCAAATGATGGTAAAGACATAACCTGACCATCTGCTTGTGTGTGTTGTCCCAACTCTCGTGATGGTGAAGATGTGTCCGTCATTCCAAGAACTTCTATCTCCTAACCTGTCATGATTAGCGTAAACAAGAAACAAAATTCGAGAATAATGTTCCTATGAACTACTAGGATGTGGTTGTAAAGTGCTCACAAAGAAAGCAAATATCAATATCTTACAAGTTCTTACCATGCAGCAGGTGGTGACAGGCAACCAGCGATGTCAAATAACTCCGAAGATTGTGTAAAGCAATTGCCAGGGGAACGTACGTATACACGGTGTAGAAATATGTGGAGCTAGGTTGGCTATATATGGTAGCAAAAGATTAGCAATAATCAATTCCGAGATGCAATATTGAATAAACGCTCAACGATGGTACTGTGCTGGTCCTAGGCTAGACCGGACTAGAGACGCGAGCCTAGAACACTAATGAGGTCACGGCAGAGCACAACTAGCATCAATGAAGGATACTAAGTAGCTCTGGACAGCAAGATATAAGTGAAGATCACAACGGCATTAAAGATAATGATGAAAAACAACTGCCAAGCAGGATATACAACAGCTCTCTCTCCAATTTTCCTCTTGAAAAGATTGAGCCAATTTTCTGATAACTTTTTTCAAAGAATGCTACTAACTCGAGCTTTCCAATGCAAAAAGAATCACTCAATTCCGAGTTGATATGAGGAGTCAAAAATTCTAAAACTGGTTTGAAAACTGGAATAAGCTGTGTTCATGAACTTCGGAGGGCAAAAGACCTATTTAGAAGCCGATTTTGAGGTGCCAAATATTGAACTAGCTTATGCAACTATTTAGATGCGGCTCGTCTCTAGCCTTAATTTGAGTACTCATGAGCCAAAACGGACTTCAGATGAGGAAGTTATGCCTGTTTTACTGAACAGTACACAAAACAGATTCCAATCCGAATTCAGCTACGAGATTGAGTCTAGATAGATCCGAACTTTGTTTTTTTTTCTTCTCTCTTTTTTTTCTCACACTTTTTTTTCCTTTTTCTTTCTTTTTTTCTCTGACTTTCTTTTTACTTTTTTCTCTCTTTTTTTTTCTCTCCCTCTTTCCAAACAAACTAGATAAGATGCAGATTGGATCAAGTGAAGATGTGAACGATCTCAACTATGATTATGACAATGAACGGTGGGTAGCACGTGGTGAAAATTGATGGATGGATGGCGGTCAACGAAAGGGATAACGATGCAGCGGCGTGACTAATGTGAATGTAACTCGAAACTCTAAACGAACTAGATACTAAGACCAGCAACTCGACACCCACGATGCAACCGATAATTCAATAATGCAAACAATGAAAAGAAAATTGCAAAGGCTCAGACTGGCTAGGACAAAAGATGAATAGATCTAACTTTTTTTTGTGCCTTTTTCTTGGACAATAGGTAAGAAAATAAATCTAATCTAGGGAAAACTGGAAATTCTCACCGAGCAACCTGAAAACTGATACCACTTGATAGAGGCGAGGGTCCCAATCTTTCGATGAGATAATAATTATCGATTTGGTGGAGTCGACTTTGACGATCCGACTACAAACGTGCACGACGTTGCGCCTTAGCAATCGCTCAACCAATCTTCTGAGGTTACTGACGATGCCGGAAGCACGATCAGCCTGACCATGAAAGTCTATTCCTGCAAGCAATCGAAGAACGAGCAAAAATATGATAAAGCAATCTGAATATTGCGAATATATATGAAGTATTGATAATGGTGGGGATCCGTAAGCGGTCTTGGTCTGGTCGTTGGACACAAACGAAGTACACGAAGTTGCAATGGCTAACTTTCAACTAAACAAATCCCCGTGAAAAAGCTACTAGATGGATCTACTTATATAGGAGCAAGGGGTGGCGGCCAAGGAGGTGGGAGGACGTCCCAAGGCAGCCTAACACTAACCCTAGGTCGTACAAGGCCAATGGGCCCAAGTGGAGGTGACGTAACACCTTTGGACTTGTAGTTTGACTCGGATTCTGCAGCATCAGATTGTTTCATCCATAACTCAACGCTCCGGACGGATTTTAAGGTGATTCCAATTGGGTTGGAAAGTGCACGAAATCTATTTTCCAACAAAAAAATAATCAACCAATTTGGAGTTCGTATGAAAAATTTATTAACGTTTTGAGTCAGGTATGTCTGTGCAGTCCGAATCTGAGTCCAGAACGTGAGAGACTTGGACTCTATCTTCTCTTGGGCCAAAAGTGACGTGAGAGAACTTTTTGAACAGAAGGTAAACATCTCTTTCTCCCTTATCTACATATGTGGATTGTACAAATGTCCCATACACCTGCAATTACACATGGCACAAAAGTTTGTGAAGTATTTTTGTCCTCGATGACATAAATAAATTGTTGCATAGTTTCCATTAGAAATCACCTCACAAATATACATTTATGCACTATTTTTGGTCGTATCCAAGGTAATCATGTCCTCATCAATCACGAAGAACACGCGGAAGAACAAGAGGGAAAACACGGGGAAAACGAGAGAGAATTCACTCAACCGACAAGAGATCAATCACACAAGCGCTAGATCGATGAACACAAAGGGAGATACATGATTCAAGGTCAACAAAGGACGATACAAACGGTAGCCGTTCTTCTCCGTGAGGAGGCCTTGATGGGGTCCACCCTAGAAGGGGTCTTGAATCCGCTTGGGGGATCTTCTTCGTAGAGGTCCTGATCTCCGAGGAGAAGTAGCCAAGTGGATGAGCAAAGGCTCTCACACAAGAATATGAGCTAATCCAATGCTAACCCTAATACGAAGCTAGGAGAAGAGTATATATAGTGCTAAGCCACGAAGGGGTAAGTGAGGGCGAAGGGGTACACGGGCTCGGCCCAATACACTGTGCGCAGACAGGCCGGTTGTACCGGTCGCGGGGGCGGTTGTACCACTGAGAGCTCCTGAGGGGTGGTAGTTCCGGCCGAGGAAGGCGGTACTACCGCTGGGAGGTCGACACTGGCTTCTGGAGGTGGGCGTCGAAGGAGCCAGTGGTTGTACCGGATGTCGGGGCGGTTGTTCCGGTCTTTGGGCATAAACCGGTAGAACCGGTCTTGCATCGCCTTGCACCGCTTGATCACCGAATGGTGGCGGTTGTTGGGCGGCTAGCCGGTTGTTCCGCCTGCGCGGTGGTTGGGCGGTTGAACGGTCGGGTGGCTTTAGTAGTACCGCTTTAGTGGGCGGTAGTACCGCCAGTCTTTGAGCGGCCGGGTTCTCTTCCTCCTTCTCTTCCATGCTTGGCCTCGGTCCTTGGATTCTCCATGGTCGTCTCGGTCGCATTCGAGTATATGCAAGATCCATGCATGAGGTAGTAGCCATGTCTCACATGTAGAAAGTGAAGGTTCGAAGAGGAGCGAGTTCACCTTGTGTCCAATGGTGCATATTCGAGGTCTCGTCATATGTCCTCTTGGGGCTTGGAGAGTAGTCGGAGTGTATATGGGGATGAACGTGGGATGCTCCGCATCATGAGATGCGTGATATAGAAACATGTCATCCATCATGATAGGTTTGTTGTTATGTATAGCATAATGGAGACTCAAATTGTGTAATGCATCATGGGAAATATCTAGAGCATTGCTATTCATGGAATGCATATGATGCACGCAATTATGGGAATCATGCAATGTATGGAATATATCAAAATCTCCTAATATATATGAGGAAACTATGGGGTCTCCTCATGAGTATGAGTAGAAACATCACATGGAGAATATTGACAACATTCAAAACAAAGCATATTTGGAACAATGTGATCATGGCATGACATAGTAGATGAATTGCATAAATAATTTAAAGGCAGCATGGCAATATCATCACATGAAAAACAAAAGCCAATGACCATCGTCTCGTCATCTATGCCATAAGTGCAAATGGGATTTATTTTAATAGGGCATGCATAGTTACTATGTTGAGATTGAAATGATGCAATATGGGAGATCTCACTCATAGCACATGACAAGTTCAATGGATTGTCAAACATGAAGTGACCAATAGAATTTTCACAAGATATCCTATGAAGCATAGCATCACAACTAGGCAACTCAACATGCTCATCATCATATTCATCATAAATAGGTAAGTCAAGACATGAAGAAGTCGCTAGCATGAAGCATGGGAATAGGAGGGTCAACATCATGGGAGCAATCGATGGTAAGAGAGTCCACTAGTGGGACAAGAGAAGCACCATCACCTATGTTACCTTTGGAGCATCGCTCATGTGTTGTAGGTGAGGTGTTGAAGATCGTCTCGTTGTCATCTTGATCTTGATGGAACCATGTGGGGGGTGTATCATCGTCCACCATGGCCATCGTCGTCTCCATTGGAGGGGGTGGAATCCTCGAGGATAGGCATGTCGTCATGTAGGAGACCTAGCACCAAAGAAGAAAACACACTAGGAGTAGAGGTTAAGTCATTAGAAATCATAGTGGCCTCACATGCCGTCTCAACTACCTCACTCACTAAGTGTTGTGGCTCACTCACTCCCAATATGATGCTCTCACTCGTATGGTTGGTGGAGTCACTCAAATAGCGCTCAACCTCACATAGGATGTGTGGCATGCCCTCATGTGTGGGGCTAGTGGTGGTCACACTCATCCTCTCAAAGAAAATGCTCTCAATGTCACGTATGGTGGAGTCACTCATGTCACTCATGTGGTGGTGGTTCTCCTCACATGGCACTTGGGGCATCTCGACATATGTGGGTGTCAGAGAGATGTAGGTGCAAATGTCTCCATGTGCGGTCGCGTAGCTTGACTCGGAATATGAGTCCAATATGGGCGTCGTCTTCATGTTATTGAAGAGGTTCGCGCTCGTCGCCGTAGTCGAAGGGGATGGCCCTTGCTCGACCGTCTTGTCGCCGTCTTGGTGTTGGAGGCCCATATGATGTGGCACCTCGTAGCTCGTCTCCATGACCGAAGGGAATTTCCCATGCTCGGCCATCTTCCTTGGGGGGCTTCCGAAGATTTCCCCTCGCTTGTAGGTAGTCGCCTTGGACTTGATGAAGTCGATGTAGGCGTACACGTGGGAAGTAGGCGAAGATGCCGTACGTCCAAAGGCGAAGATGCCTTGATAGCACTTGGCGAAGATGCCGAAGTGGTTGTTGTAGTCGTAGCGCCGTCTTGGTGGTGGTCGTCTCGCGGTTGTCTTTTGTGCTCTTGAAGCTTGGACTTGACGTGATGTAGGGCTTGTTGAGCATCTTCATGATGATGGTGTCATTCTTGCGCTTCAGCTCTTACTAGATGTTGTTCGTCGTCGTCGTGCACATGATGCTTGGAGGTGACTTGCGCTTCATGACGATGTTGATCACGAACGTGATGGTGGTCGCCATGTAGATGTGGACGACTTGCGCTTGCATCGCTTGGGCGCTCCGAAGACTTGTAGCTTGAACGTCGCCGTCTAGAAGATGACGAAGGGGAAGTAGACTTGAGCAAGGTCCGAATCTCCTCCATCCTCGCATCTTGCTCCTCTTTATGTGCGGAAAGCTTCTTGTCGATGTAGTCCCTTTTCCTTGCTTTGGAGAGATGAATGTCGATGGAGAGGTTCTCGGCGCGCTCTTGCAAGGTAGATTGCGCGCCTTGCACTTGTTGTTGTAGATCGAAGATAGACGCTTTGGTGATGTAGTTGTTCACGCCGTCGTTGTTGTCGAAGACCGCAGAGGGAATGCCTTGCCTATCCATCACAAAACTCGAGCAAATATGAGTGGGAGGAAGAGAAGAACTTATACCAAATGTACCTTGACCGATGTTGAAAATGGATCAATGATCACTCAAATGTGTAACAAGGAAATAGCACAATTGGTACCAATTCTTGTCGGTTCTCACACCTACACAAGTAAGGCTTATGGTGGAGCTCGGTGAGGATAGTGGCACAAAAATTTGATGCAAAAATGTTAGCAAGAGTCAATAATGTTGAAAGAGATTCACAAATTCGCAAGCGAAACAAGTAGACCAATAGCAAATGTGGCACACCGAAACACACACACGGATAGATAAATGGGGCCGTGCAACCAAGGAATGAGCTCAAAATGTGGAATCCACCAAAACGCTCGTGTTGCACAACTCAAGAGAGACGCTAGCACGATTGCTCTATAGGCGGATACGACACCTGTGCACAACCTATAAGATGCAAAATGGATAAACTTCTATCCCAAGTATGCTATGTTTGTATGGTTCCCGGTGTGTCTCTCAAGATGATCCAAGATGATTGGATATGACAATCTTATATGCAATGCGGTATGATGCTATGGCACTTGCTTACAAGCTTCTTTGCTCTTTCTCTTTTTGCTTAAAAGCTTAGTCTCTTTTTTTTCTATGTATGGCCACTTTGCACAATGCACAAACCAAGATAGCAATTGTGTATATGCGGGAACAAACTTGTGACACAAGATATGATACCAATATGATATGGTATGTATGCAATGGATGGTGTAGATCACTAATGTGCACAAGTAACGTTTACGGGCAATACTCAAATGGCTAGTCTCGATAGGTAAGTAACGCAAAATGGGCTAGAGGTTATCAATGCAATAGCAAGGGAATATACAACGGTGTCGTCGAGGTTACCGTCCTTGGCGATGATGAGTGGTGGTGTTCTTGATGTAGATACCAAGATGATGGAGACTCGTCCCTAAGTAGCCGAAACACCTTAGGAAATGTAAAACCGCGAACTCAAAATTTCAAATGACAAATGTCAAATGGTGGTAGCGGAAAAGCGGTGGTGGTTTGTACTTGGCGATGTGGAAGTGGAATGATGGGCTATACACGTGTCGAAGTTGAAGTTGCCGTCCCTAGGTAGCCGAAACACCTTAGGAGACACAAGCCACAACTCGAAAAAAACTCAAACAACTATTGGGTTAAGTTGGGGGGTGGCGGAAGTGTATGGTGGGCACGCCTATGCGGAAGATATGGTGGTGGTTGATGAAGAAGCAATCATCCCTAAGTAGCCGAAACACCTTAGGAGACTCGAATCACTACTCAAGCAACCACATATACAATGGGGAACAAAATTGGTTAGGTTGCGGAAGTTGGTGGTGGAGTAGCGGATGATGTGGTGGAAGCCCTAGGCAAACTTGCCAAATTTCACAAAATTTGATGGAGTCAAATGATGTTGGTGGTATTTTTGTTGGAAGGGGGATGTCAATAGCTTCAAAACGAGCTAAAGAACGTCAAAATCGGAGTACGGATGAATTAGTTATGGACAAAACAAAAATCAGCCGAAAGTGATATCTACAGGTAGCGGACGTCTGGAAATAACGGATGTCCGGTGGCCGGACGTCCGGTGAGCTCGGAAATCCGCTAATTTCGGTTCGGGTTAGTGGTTCCGGTCGTCCGGAAAGGTCGGACGTCCGGTCGTTCCTGGGGCTCCGGACGTCCGTAAAACGCCGGTCGTCCGGGGGGGTCGGGGTCAACGCGAGATTTGAGCTCCGGGACGCGATTTTGGGCAGAAATTGGTGATTTCGCGGTCAAAATTCGCGGGATTTTGTGGATGAAAGATGGGGAAATTTGGGGAAATGCTAGATCCACTTGAAACCAAGCAAATCCATGGATCAAAATCAACAAAACATCATCACACTAACAAATCACAAAAAAATTTGGGGCTATTTTTGGTGGGAATTTTCGAAATTGGGGAAGAACACAACAAAATCAAGCTAGAAAACACGGGGTAGGGGCTCCAAAACGTGATCAACCTTGCTCTGATCCAAGATGATGTAGGGTGGAACCCTATGTGGACGATCTTTCACGTTTGGAGAGGATCCCTACTAGGGACACAAAGAACGAGCGGAAGAACACGAGGGAAATCACGGGGAAAACACAAGAGAATCACTCAAACCAACAAGATCAATCACACATGTGCTAGATCGATGAACACAAAGGGAGATACATGATTCAAGGTCAACAAAGGACGATACAAACGGTAGTCGTTCTTCTCCGTGAGGAGGTCTTGATGGGGGCCACCCAAGAGGGGTCTTGAATCCAAGGTGGATCTTCTCCGAAGAGGGGCCGCGGTCTCTCTCGTGGAGTAGATCCGGTATGGATGAGCGAAGCTCTATCTAACAATGAGCTAAATCAACGCTAACCGTAACTAGGAGGAGGTGGAGGAGTATATATAGTCTCTATCCACGAAGGGGTAAGTGAGAGAGAGGATACATGGGCCTCGGGCCCGAACAACATCTTGGCGTGACAGTGCAAACGTCCGCTGGGGGCCGGTCGTCCGGTGGCTCGTGGGCGTCCGGACGTCCGGTAGGATCCGGACTTCCGCTAATTCGGCTAGGGTGTTGTGGCACAGGTCGTCCGGTGGGTACGTTCGTCCGCTAGATGGGAGGTATGGCCGGTCGTCCGGTCCTGGACGGACGTCATTTCGCTAACTGGTACTTGGCGCAGTTTGCTTAGTGCTTGGACGTCCGGTCCCGACCGGCCGTCCGTGGTGGAGTTTCTTTGGCAGCTCTTCTTCTTGTACTTCACGGTCGGTGTCCTCATTTGTCTTGTCCATGGTCTTCCTCCTTGTTCTTGATCATGCATAGCACATATATTTGAGGTAGTAACCATGTCTCACATGTGGAAAGTGATGGTTCGGAGATGAGCGAGTTCACCTTGTGTCCAATGGCGTATAGTCGAGGTCTCATCTTATGTACCCTTGGGTCATGGGGAGTGGTCGAAGTGGACATGGGGATGATCGTAGAATGTTCCGCATCACACGGGAGAAGTGTCAAGTAGTATACCATCCTCGAAGGGGTCAAGTGAGCACGTATAAAGGAGAAGATTCACCTTTGAGTATGTGAAGTAGAGGTCACACGTGTCACTTTCCAAACTGACTCTTGACATGGTGATGATCAGTAGGATGCTCCGCATCATCCCTCCCCTTGGAAAGATCCGACCTCGGATCGGAAACCAAATCACCATGGGAAAGAGATGGGCGCTGCAGTGTAGGAGTGGTCAATCACCAAGTTCTCGTCATCTTGAAGCTCGAAATGGGCACTCTCCAATGTCGCACCATCTTGTGATTCCTTCAAAAGGAGCAAATAGAACAAACACTTGGAAAAACAAATGTGGTTAGCGTTAGTGCAAAACCAAGCATTCAAGAGGTGATTCACCAAACAAGTGTTGTCATCAAGCATAGCATAGGGTGTGACAAAGGATTGTGACATGGCATGTAAGCATATCAATCGAGCGCAAGCAAAAATATCATGGGAACAAGCATGTAAATGTGAGGTAGAGATGCAAATATGTGTGACAAGAGCATAAGCATCTACCTCGAGGTCATAGCAAGCATTCACAAATTGCTCAATGAAAGGTCTATGGTAGGCATAGGAAGGATTCACAACACCAAATAAAATGAAGTGTCTAAACACATGGGTCAAGTGCAAGACAATCCAAACATAACGTGCATAGGGTGTAGTGAATATAGTGTAGCACTCAACACAATATAAAGAGAAATTGTTCATCATGTGTGAGGCAATCAAGTCAAGCATGAGACAAGCAATGGGACATGGCATATGTGAAGAAATGACATTGGTGCAACCAAGCATATCATAGGGGCAAGTAATCCAAGAATTGGATGCAACACACAAGGTACATATGTCATGAAGAATGGAAATGTGGCAATCATGGGTGAAAGCAATATCTCGACCATGCGTGCAAATGGTGCAAGCAACACATGAAGTATGATCCACAATATGCAAGGTCAAGAAGGATGTCACCTTGAAAGCGTGTCCTTGTGCATTCTTCACAATGCCGAAGTGGTAGGAAATGTGGTGTAGAAGCGAGTCGTGGTAGAATGTAAGAGGCTCGCTCTCAAGAGCTTGAATGGTCAACTCACGTGAAGTGGAAGTCGATGCGAAGTCCAAGTATCCTACACATGCACAAACAAAACAAAGAAAGTATGCGCATGGTAGACAAACACATCATCCATCATGATGGTTCTCATCTTTTGCACAAAACCATTAGAAGGACAAGTGCATGAATAATATGATGCAACAATGGCAATATTCATGGCACTAGGTATATGGTGCAAAGAAGTAAGACAAGCATGCTTCACAAGAATTATGTCAAAATCTCCAAATATATGCGAGAATGCTATGGGGGCAATCTCATGAACAAGAAGAGAATCATTGTTGCACTCAATACATGGCAAATCATCTAGCATGAGGGAGGCAACACATAGAGATATATGACAAGAAGCAATATGAATCATGTGCAAAACATATAGATGGTTGTCATCAACCGCATGAAATGAGCAAGTATGAATCATTGGTGATGCAACATAAGCAAGCATTGTAATCAAGTCGTGCAAACTAGTGGAGCGAAGATGCAACACACTAGAGTAAATCATGGCAATCATGTCATGTGAGCAAATAATAGGCAAAGAAAATGCACATGACATATCGCAAGCACGAACATAAAGCAAGATGAAAGTATCATCATAGGAATGGGTCATGAATAGAACATGGCAATAATAAGTGATATCTCCACCAAGCTTGCAAATACACATAAAAGTATGAGAGTCAATCATCATGCGTAAAAGCAAAGCATGGGTCACAAATGCATGGAAAAGGCATAGGGATGGGCATATCATGCAAAGTGAACATGGCAAGATGGGCATAGAATACGTAATGGACAATAACCCATAGCCAAGTGAGGGCCATGTAGAAGAAATGTGCGAAGTCTTTGCGCGAAGAGAGCGGTGGGAAAGACAATCCATGGGATCCCAAATCATCATTGCTCTCTAGAGCTCGTTTTGTCAACTCGTGGGATTGCGAGGTCGACAAGTATTCATGGGTACCTACACAAAAGAGACACAAACCAAAGAAATTGTATGCGGCGTGGTAAATGTACACATCATCCATCATGATGTGTATGTGCGTGTGCGAGTTAGCACAAGATAAGCATCGCTCAAACAAATTTGATGCATGGTATAAGAACATGTCATCCATCATGAAAGAATAGTTATTGTGTATGACACGATGGGGACACAAATTGAGAATGCAAGTATATGGCGCATTGATAGCATTTTCATTCATGGGGAGCATATGGTGCACACAAGTATGGGGAACATGCAATGAATGGATGGATCAAATTCTCCTAACATGTATGAGGAAACTATGGGGGTCTCCTCATGAGCAATATTGGAAACATCATATGGAGAAAATGGACAACATCCCAAACAATGCATATCCGAAGCTAGGTAGTCATGGCATGGCATATGAGATAAATGATGCAAAGGAAGCATATCAATATCATCACAAGAAAAACAAATGCCAAGAACCATGGGCTTGTCATCTATGCCATAAGTGCAAATAGGGTTAATTTTAATGGCATATGCATAGTCACTAAGATGAGATTGCAAATATGACATATGATTGATCTCATGCATAGCATATGACAAGTCAAGCGGGTTGTCAAACATGATGTGACCTAAAGAATTGTCACAAGAAATCCTATGTAACATGGCATCACAACTAGGCAACTCAACATGCTCATCATCATATTCATCATAAATTGGCAAGTCAAGACATGAGGAAGTCGCACTAGCATGAAGCATGGAAATAGGTTGATCAACATCATGCAAGCAATAAATGTCAAGAATGTCCACTAGTGGGACTAGAGCATCACCTTCACCTATGTTACCATGTTCATTCCACTCAAGTGGCGTAGGTGAGGTGGAAAAGACCAAATGGTGGTCATCTTCATCTTGATGGAACCATGTGCGGGGTGCATCATATTCCACCATGGCCATCGTCTTGTCCAAAGGGAGGACAGAGTCGTCGAGGATCGGCGCGTCATCATATATGGACCTAGCACCAAATGAGAAGACACAATAGAGGTAGAGGTCAAGTTGTTAGAAATCGAAGTGGCCTCACTCTCTCTATGTGGTGGTTCACTCACTCCCTCAAGGTAGGTGCACTCAAACTCACGTATGGTGGAGTCACTCATCTCACAACAGTGGTGGTTGTGGCTCTCCTCACATGGGATTTGTGGCAGCTCATCATGTATGGGGCTAGTGGTGAAGTCACTCTCACTCTCAATATGGTGGCAAAAGTCACTCAAGTCATCGGACGTCGCCGTGGTCGAAGGGAAAATCCCATGCTCAACCATCTCGTAGTCGCTGCCGTGGATGAAGGCGAAGATGGCACATCATCGCTCTCGTCGTGGATGAAGGCCGAAGATGGCTCAACATCACTCTCGTCGTGGATGAAGGCCGAAGATGGCACAACATCACTCTCGCCTCCTAAGATGGAAGCATCATCCTTGCTCGCCACCTTGTCGCTTGCCTCCAAAGCTTGGTCCTTGAAGGTCTCCGTAGTCGCATTTGTCGCCGCACCATCTTGAAAAAGAGTCAAGGTAGACTCGGCATCATCAATGCCACAAAGAGGGATGGCGGTGAAGTCGCACTTGGGAGCATCGTCTTGGAGCTTGTCGGGCTTGGACATCGTGGTGGTACTAGCCTCATGCTTGTCGTAGAGCTTGGTCGCCGTGAAGTATGCTTGGGGTGGAGAAGCCTTGGCCTTCATGAATTTTTGTTCCGCCTTGAGAGCACCAATGTAGTAGTCGTCGATGGACTTGTAGTTCTCGAGGAAGATAGTCTTGGAGATGTCGTTGTTCAATCCCATCATGAAGTGAAACTTCATCGAAATGGGGTCGTCCACGCCGGCTCGTCGCAAGGCAATCTTCATCTCCTTGAAGTACGAGTCGATGGACTTGGGTCCTTGGATGGTGTTCTCCAATTGGCGTCGAAGTTGTTCCGTGTAGGTTGGAGGCACGAACTCTTGCCGCAAAGCTCTCTTCATCTTGGGCCAACTCATTTCGTAGCACTCCGAAGGTGTGTGAAGCCACCATGTCGAGGCGTAGTCGTGGAAGTTTCTTGTGGCGCACTTCACTTGATCTTCGGGAGGAACTTGATGTAGCTTGAGGTAGTCGTCCATTAAACGCTCCCACTCGAGGTACTCCTCGGGTTCTTGAGTCCATAGAAAGGAATCTTGTGGTCGCTGTCGAGGTCGTAGTAGCTCGTGGAAGTCGCGGACTTGAGCTTGGGGAGCTTCTCTTGAGCGTAGTCTTGGGGTGCTTGTTGGCGAAGATGCCGTATGACCGTAGGCGAAGATGCCAAGGGAGATGGTGAAGTCGTTGAGCGGTTGTTGGTGTTGAGCTCATGACCTTCACATTCTTGGTGGTGATGGTGTCGATGCTGATGTGAACTTGCCAGAGATGGTAGCTCGGAAGCATGTGCTCTTGAGCGTCTTCTCGAAGATGAGGAAGATCGCTTGTAGGACTTGATGAGGGCTTTAATCTCCTCCATTTGAGCTTGCATCTTGGCGTCGGTGGAGTTGTTCGTGGCATCGAACTCATCGTTGTTGTTGTAGACCGAAGGGGAAATGCCTTGCCTATCCATCACAAGACTCGAGTTGAGGTGAGTAGGAAATGAGATAAACAATACCAAGTTACCTTTTCCCAAAGTTGAGGATGTATCCCGTTTCACTCAACGTGAGATGAAAGAATAGTGGAATTGGTACCGGACTTGTTCACTCACACCTATCAAGTAAAGCTTATGGTAGAGCTCGGTGAGGATAGTGGCACAAAAATTTGATGCAAAATGTCAGCAAGAGTCAATAATGTTGAAAGAGATTCACAAATTCGCAAGAGAGACAAGTAGACCAATAGCAATATGTGGCACACGGAAACACACACACGGATAGATAAATGGGGCCGTGCAACCAAGGAATGAGCTCAAAATGTGGAATCCACCAAAATGCTCGTGTTGCACAACTCAAGAGAGACACTAGCACGATTGCTCAATAGGCGGATACGACACTTGTGCACAACCTATAAGATGCAAAATGGATAAACTCTCTATCCCAAGTATGGTATGTATGTATGGTTCCCGGTGTTTCTCACACAATGATCCAAGATGATCAAGTATGATACCATATGATGTATTCTGATGCTATGGCTATTGCTTACAAGCTCTTTGCTCACTCTTTTGCTTAAAAGCTTTATTCTGTTTCTTTTTTTTGTATGTATGGCCACTTTGCGAAATGCACAAACCAAGATAGCAATTGTGTATATGCGGGAACAATCTTGTGATACAAGGGATGATATGATACCAATATGATATGGTATGTATGCAATGGAAGGTGTAGATCACTCATGTGCACAATTAAATTTGACGGAAATACTCAAATGGCTAGTCTCGATAGGCAAGTAACGCAAAATGGGATAAGGGGTTATCAATGCAATTGCAAGGGTAATATACAATGGTGTCGTCGAGGTTACCGTCCTTGGCGATGATGAGTGGCGGTGTTCTTGATGTCGAGCCGTAGCGGAAGTGTCAAATGTCAAATGGTGGTAGCGGAAAGCGGTGGTGGTTTGTACTTGGCAATGCGGAAGTGGAATGATGGGCTATACACGTGTCGGAGTTGAAGTTGTCGTCCCTAAGTAGTCAAACACCTTAGGAGACACAAGCCACAACTCAAACAAGCTCAAACAACTATTGGGTTAAGTTGGGGCGGCGGAAGTGTATGGTGGGCACGCCTATGCGGAACTGGTGGTGGTGGTTGATGAAGAAGCAGTCGTCCCTAAGTGGCAGTCAAACACCTTAGGAGACTCGAATCACTACTCTAACAACCTCAAATGTAATGGGGTGCAATATGGGTTAGGTTGCGGAAGTCGGTGGTGGTAATGCGGATGATATAGTGGAAGGCCTAGGCAAACTTGCCAAATTTTGGAAAATTTGATGGAGTCAAATGATGTTGGTGGTACTTTTGTGGGATGGGGGATGTCAATATGATGTAGGGCGGAACCCTACGTGGACGATCTTTCACGTTGGAGCGGATCCTACGGGGAATCACGAAGAACGCGCGGACGAACAAGAGGGAAACACGGAGGAAACGAGAGAAATCACTAAACCGACAAGGGATCAATCACACAAATGCTAGATCATCGAACACAAAGAGGTACATATGATCCACAATCAACAAAGGTAAGGATACACGAGTAGCCGTTCTTCTCCGAGAGGAGGTCTTGATGGGGTCCACCCTAGAAGGGGGTCTTGAATCCGCTTGGGGATCTTCTCCGTAGAGGTCCCGAGCTCGAGGAGAAGTAACCAAGTGGATGAGCAAGGCTCTCACACAAACATGAGCTAAACCTAAGCTAACCCTCGAAAGTTGGGGAAGAAGGAGTATACATAGTCTAGGGGCGAAGGGGTACAAGGGCTGCGCCCACACGAAGTCAACACACAGCGTCGGACGTCCGGAAGGCGCGTCGGACGTCCGGAGGCTTCAGACGGTCCGGACGTCCGGACGGGTTCGGACATCCGTAGAATCAGTTCTGTCGTAGGCGTCGGACGTCCGGAGAGGGTCGGTCGTCCGGAGCTTCGTGACGGTCCGGACGTCCGGAAGTTGTCGGTCGTCCGTAGATTCGGTTCGGGCGTGCGTCGGTCGGATGTCCGGAGGCTTCGGTCGTCCGTAGTTTTGGTTCGGGTGGCAAAGTGTCGGACGTCTGGAGAGTCCGGTCGTCTGTCTGGGACTCGTCGGACGTCCGGAAGGCGTCGGACGTCTGGTGCCTGTACCTTCAGCAGCATCTCTTCTTCTTCTTCAATATGCATCGAGTTCTCGCCGTCTTGGCTCTCGCAAGTGGTTGATCCTTGGCTCACCTCCATGTACCTGATTACACATAGAGTCTCCGAATGAGGTAGTAGCCATGTCTCGTGAGTAGGAAGAGGGAGTTCGGAGAGGAGCGAATTCACCTTATCTTCGATAGGCTTAGCTCGGGCTCTTGTCATGGGTCCTAGTGGCGTTGAGGGAGATTTAGGCACGTCCATGGGGGTGAGCGAGGATGCTCGCATCATCTCCCCTTGGGAGAGATCCGACCTCGGATCAAAAGCTTCATCTCCATGGTAAGGTGCGAGGTCCTTGACGTTGAAGATGTCGCTCACATTGTACTTGTCTCGAGGTAGGTCAATCTTGTAGGCGTTGTCGTTGTAGCGTGCTAGCACCTTGAAAGGTCCATCGGCTCTAGGAAGAAGCTTGGACTTGCGTTCTTTGGGGAAGCGTTCCTTGCGAAGGTGTAGCCACACTAGATCACCAATGTTGAAGACCATGGGTTGCTTGTTGACGTTGAGCTTGGACGCTAGTCGTTGTACTTGGCGCTCGATGGTTTGTCTTGTATCATCATGCATCTTCTTGATGTAGTTTGCCCGTGCACTCGCATCCTGATAGAGGCAAAGGTGTCCTGTCTTTCGATGAGATGTTGGTTTTCGCTTTGGAGGAAGTCGACTTTGACGATCCGACTACGAACGTGCGAGGACGTCGCGCCTTAGCAATCGCTAAACCAACTCCGAGAGGTTATTGACCACGCCGAGCACGATCAACTCGACCACGAGGGTCTGCATTTCCTGCGAGCAAACGAAGAACAAGCAAGAAACTGAGATTGCAATCCGGATATTGCGAATATAAGATGAAAGCTTTATTGATCAAGGTGGGGTTCTGGGACGCCTTTGTCTGGTCGTTGAACACAAACGAAGTACGCGAAGTTGCAGCTATGGCGAACTTTTAATCTAAACAAAACCCAAAGTCTAAACGGTGCCCTAAGGGCTGTATATATGGAGGAAGAGGGGGGGGATTTCGTGGCCCTTGGTGGAGGGGTCCGAAATCAACCCTATCTCTTGTTTCCCCACACATACGGACTCTAAAAATAGCCTATACTTGTGTATTTCGAAATTACAAGGGCCTGGCCCACTAATAAGGTGACGCGGCACCTAGAATAGCCTCGGACGAAATTTATGAAGTAGCATCTTGTATATTTCGTCCAAGGCTTCATGCACCCATTATGGTGGCTTCAAAGTCCTGAAATCATCACTTGTAACTCTGTTCTTGTTCCCCTTGCGCATGGCATCATCTCCATGCTTGTTCTTGCTCCAATGTCCATCCTTCTCCAAGCTAGGCCCTTCATTTGTAAGCAAAACAAATGTATCCAATTTAGGCAGCATCATATTCTCATGAACATTAGAATCATTACCAAGAAACGGAAGTACCTGATAATTTAATTGGCGTGCGCGAGCTCTAGTAATTGGTCCAGTATGTATAGCAGCAGGGGCTGTGGGTGTAACAATGGTATTGATGTCCTAAACATCCTCCCCTTCTTGAAATGAAGTCGTCCTCGACGGAAACTCATCTTCCTCACCCAAATAAAACTTCAAATCTGCAATGTTAAAAGTGGGACTAACCCCAAAATCTGCAGGCAGCTCAAGTTTATATGCATTATCATTTATTTTCTCTAACACCTTAAATGGACCATCAACACGTGGCATTAGCTTTGATTTGCGCAAATTAGGAAACCTATCCTTACGCAAATGTAACCAAACAAGATCTCCAGGTGCAAAGACAACATGTTTTCTACCCTTATCTCCAGCAAGTTTATATTTAGCATTCATACGCTCAATGTTTTCCTTAGTTAACTCATGCATTTTTAAAATCAATTCAGCACGTTCTTTAGCATCAAAATTAACCTTCTCCGAAGATGGAAGAGGCAACAAATCAATAGGTGCACGAGGTAGGAAGCCATACACAATTTCAAAAGGGCACATCTTAGTAGTAGAATGCAATGAACGATTATAAGCAAATTCAATATGAGGCAAGCATTCTTCCCACATTTTCTTATTATTCTTCAAAACAGCCCTAAGCATAGTAGACAATGTTCTATTGACTACTTCAGTTTGTCCATCAGTTTGGGGGTGACAAGTAGTACTAAAAAGCGGTTTAGTCCCCAACTTAGCCCATAAACATCTCCAAAAGTGGCTAAGAAATTTAGTATCACGATCTGAAACAATAGTATTTGGCACACCATGCAAGCGAATAATTTCACGAAAGAACAAATCAGCAACATTAACAAGCATCATCGCTTTTATGACATGGTATAAAGTGTGCCATTTTCGAGAATCTATCCACGACAACAAATATGCTATCCCTCCCTTCTTTGTTCGAGGTAAACCTAAAACAAAGTCCATAGATATATCCTCCCAAGGAACACTAGGTACAGTGCAAAGGCATATATAAACCATGAGGATTGAGTCGTGACTTAGCTTTTTGACATGTAGTGCAGCGAGCAACAAAACGCTCAACATCCCGTCTCATCTTTGGCCAAAAGAAATGTGTAGCAAGTATATCCTCCGTCTTCTTCACGCCAAAGTGTCCCATTAATCCTCCTCCATGCGCCTCCTGCAACAACAAAAGACGAACAGAGCTAGCAGGAATGCATAGCTTGTTAGCACGGAACACAAAACCATCCTTAATAACGAACTTGTTCCATGTTCTTCCTTCTTTACAATTCTGCATTACATCTTTAAAATCAGCATCATGCACATATTGATCTTTGATGGTCTCCAAACCAAATATTTTGAAGTCAAGTTGTGAAAGCATAGTATAGCGACGAGACAAAGCATCAAGAATAACATTTTCTTTACCCTTCTTGTGTTTAATGACATAAGGGAAAGTCTCAATGAATTCAACCCATTTAGCATGTCTACGATTCAGTTTAGCTTGACTTTTAATATGTTTCAAAGATTCATGATCAGAATGTATAACAAATTCTTTGGGCCATAAATAATGTTGCCATGTCTCTAAAGTCCTAACAAGAGCATATAATTCTTTGTCATAAGTAGAATAGTTCAGACTAGGCCCACTCAATTTTTCAGAAAAGTATGCAACAGGTTTGCCATCTTGTAATAACACACCTCCTAATCCAATTCCACTAGCATCACATTCAAGCTCAAAGGTCTTATTAAAGTCAGGAAGTTGGAGTAAAGGAGCATGTGTCAACTTATCTTTCAATACCGTGAAGGCTTCTTCCGTATGCGGTACCCCAAACAAAAGGCACATCCTTCTTTGTAAGTTCATTGAGAGGTGCAGCAATGGTGCTAAAGTCTCTCACAAAACGCCTATAGAAACCAGCGAGTCCAAGAAAACTCCTCACTTGTGTGACCGTTTTGGGCTGCGGCCAACTCTCAATAGATTCAATCTTGGCTTTATCAACTTCAATTCCCTGTGGTGTAACAACATAGCCAAGAAAAGATACTCTGTCCGTTCAAAAGGTTCACTTCCCAAGGTTACCAAACAAGCGTGCATCACGTCGAGCATTAAAAACAACACGTAAATGTTCCAAATGTTCTTCCAAAGATTTGCTATAAATCAGTATATCATCAAAATAGACAACCACAAATCGTCCAATGAAAGCACGTAAAACTTCATTCATTAGTCTCATGAAAGTACTAGGTGCATTAGTTAACCCAAAAGGCATGACTAACCACTCATATAAACCAAACTTAGTTTTAAATGCTGTTTTCCATTCATCTCCCAATTTCATACGAATTTGATGGTATCCACTACGCAAATCAACTTTGGAGAATATTGTAGAGCCACTCAATTCATCAAGCATATCATCTAGCCTAGGAATAGGATGACGATAACGAATAGTAATATTATTAATGCCTCTACAATCAACACACATACGCGACGTACCATCCTTTTTAGGCACTAGTATAATAGGAACAACACAAGGACTAAGAGATTCGCGTATATAACCTTTGTCGAGCAGCTCCTGTACTTGACGCATAATCTCCTTCGTCTCCTCTGGATTGATACGGTATGGTGCACGGTTGGGTAGCGATGCACCGGGAATTAAGTCAATTTGATGCTCAATCCCTCGAATAGGTGGTAATCCGGTGGTACGTCTTGTGGGAAGGCGTCGTGAACTCTGCAAAATGTTAGTGACAGCAGGGGCAAAGAGGAAGGCACGTCCTCGAATGAAAATAATGCCTCTTTGCACACAAAAGCATAGCAAACAGATTTGCTAGAATCTAGCTCCTCAATATCAGATTTGGTGGCAAGTAAACATGCACTTTTCAGTTTAATTTCAGAAGCAACATTAGATGGTTTATTATTAGGCTTCATTTGTTGCGCAAATTCTTTTGCCACAATCTCATTTTCACTCTTATTTTTCTCCTGTTTTGCTTTATTAGCTCTATTAATATCATCTTTCAAAATTGAATCAGAGTCATAGGAAGCAAAGTAATATTTTTATCCTTGTGAACAAGAGTATACTGATTGTTTCTACCATGGTGTACAGAATTTTTATCAAATTGCCATGGTCTACCAAGTAATAAGGAACATGCTTGCATAGGTACCACATCACAATCAACATAATCAGCATATGTAGAGATACTAAAATACACACGAGCAGTATGCGTGTTACCTTAACCTTGCCGCTGTTGTTGAACCATTGGATGTAGTAAGGATGTGGATGTGGTCTTGTGGTGAGAGAAAGCTTCTCCACCATATCCATGCTAGCCAAGTTGTTGCAGCTCCCTCCATCTATGATGACGCGAATAGAACGTTCCTTCACAATTCCCTTTGTATGGAACAAGTTATGCCTCTGATTTTGCTCAGCTTGTGTAACCTGCACACTCGAAACACGTTGAGCAACTAAACATTCATACCTGTCAGCATCTTCAGCAGCCATGTATTGCGTCTCATGATCATAATCATCTCCACCATGTTCTTCATGTGTAATAAGAGCCAAAGTCTCTTCATCATAGTCACTAGCGGACTCATACCCACCATCCTCAGTAGCAATCATCACACGCTGAGATTGGCATTCTCTGGCAAAATGTCCTCTTCCCTTACAACGACGACAAATAATATCACTTGTGTGCCCTGTTGACGCCATGGACGAAGAAGAGCTCTGTAGGCCCGGTAGTGCGCTCTTGGCGGAATAGTGGTGGTTGTGCCTGCTTTCTTGTATCACGGTTGGAGGTGGCAGCCGGCGGAGGTGCCGGTGTAGTAGAGCGTGTGGAAGTAGATGATGCACGTGGTGTCCATGATGAAGGTCGACCTGCGAGAAAAGTTAGTCCGCGCCAACGCGTCGATCCTGCACTTCACGTTCAGCTTTACAAGCAAGATGGAATAATCGAGTGATATTAGTATAATCCTTGTAGTCTAGAATGGTCTGAATATCTCTATTTAATCCACCCGAAAACGTGCAAGCATAGCTTCATTCTCCTCAACAATACCACATCTAATCAAGCCAGTTTGTAATTCCTGATAATATTCTTCTACCGAATTTTTTCCTTGTCTTAAGCGCTGCAATTTTTGAAGTAATTCACGTTGATAATATGGTGGAACCCAACGAGTACGCATAGCAGTTTTCAAAGCAGCCCAAGTAGCTGGAACAGGATATAATCTACAATGTTCGGACCACCAAACACATGCAAAGCTAGTGAAAGCACAAACAGCAGGGAACACGTCTCTCCTCGGGATATTGTAAACATGTAAATCGTTGTTCAGTTTCTAACTCCCAAGTAAGATATATATCAGGAACATATCTACCCTCAAATGGTGGAATATTCAACTTCAATTTAGGGAGATGGTCATGATCTCGTACTGAGGGGAGCCCTAACATTGCCATTATTGGCATGTGGACGACCGGTGGTTGTGGTGCTGGTGGTTGTGGTGCCGGTGGTTGCACGTGGTTACGAAGTTGATCAACCTCATCCTCGTACTCTCTCATATAATCATCCTCCCCACATCAGCGGCAGGAGCCACGGAAGTATCAACAGAAGCACCGGCAGCTTGGCCAGGCTGAAGAGGGACACGGCTCGCTTCGGCGGAGGGCTGCTTCAGCGATGTGGAGGTAGTCGTTGTTGTTGTTGTAGAGGTGCATTAGGTGCAGCCGGTGGTGGTGGTGGTAGGCAGCGAGCAATTCATTAAACTTGTTATCGAGCTTTGTTTGAACGCCTTCTCAATGCCATCTATCTTCTCCATGGCCTCTTCAAATCTATTTAGAACATCTTCCACCTGCCCACTCATCATTTGTTGAAACTTATCATGTAGCGCTTTGTTTGTCATGTTCTCCCGGTCAGTCTAAATGAGCTTGTGATCCTGCCATGGTTAGCGACAATAGAATCACACAAGAATATGATTCGACAGACTACTAGGAAGTGGTGGTGGTGGTGTGGTGGACAGTCACAAATCCGTCAAGCAAATCTCAAATTCTTACCAGTTCTTACCCAGAAGACGCGGTGATCGGCAACCGATGTAGTCAAAACTCTCAAAGCTTGGATAGAAGCGATTACCGAGGAGAGTCAAGCGCACGATGTAGATGTATGTGGAGCTGGGAAGGCTTATAATATGGTAGCAAAAAGGGTCAAGAATAATCAATTCAGAGATGCAAAGTTGAATGAGCAGCTCAACGACGGCAGTCTTTGTCTTTGGTCCTAGGCTAGACCGTGCTAGAGACGCGAGCCTAGAACACTAACAAAATCACGGCGTTGCACGGAAACAATGGAAAAGCACACTCTGGAAATTTTTTTTTCGCTCTTTTTTTTTTGCTGCTTTTTTTTTTTTTTTTGCGAAAAATCACTATAATGGCGAGTGTCTCAAAACTCTTCCAGGTCAAACCGACAAGATGGGCACGGAATTTTTCGACCAATTTTTTTTTTGACCGCCGGACCCAAAAAGCTGAAGCGGGTCAAAAAACTTTCTATAATGGCGTTGTCTCAATACGCTTAGAAACACCTAAAAATAGGATAGCGGAAAATTTTTCGACAAGTGCGTTTTCGGAAAATTTTGGGCCTAATTTTTTTTTTCCGAAACCTACTCCGGCTAGGAAACACGAATCGGAAACTAGATGGATCTCGAAAACGAACCTAATATGAGAAGAACTCGGATTGGTGGTGGATATATGGTGGTGGTATATGGCAGCGGTGGTGGTATATGGTAGCGGTGGTGGTATATGGAGACGGATTGGTGGTGGTATATGGATATGGATTGGTGGTAGATGGCAAGGCGATGATGATGGTCTTGGCGGCGTGACAACTTATGACCAGAACTTCGAAACTCTAAAAGACTAGACTCTAAGACCAGCAACTTGACACGACGATGCAACCGCAAATTCAACAAAGCAAAACCCTAAAAAGATTATGCGAAGGCTCAGATTGGTTCGGATATGATGAACTAACCCTAATTTTTTTTTGTGGCTTTTTCGTGGACTTTAGGTATGAAGAACAGACTCGATCTAATCTACGAAAACTGTAAAATCTCACCGAGCAACCTGAAAATCTGATACCACTTGATAGAGGCAAAGGTGTCACATCTTTCGATGAGATGTTGGTTTTCGCTTTGGAGGAAGTCGACTTTGACGATCCGACTACGAGCGTCTTGAGGGCGTCGGCGCCTTATGCAATCGCTAAACCAACTCCGAGAGGTTATTGACCACGCCGAGCACGATCAACTGACCACGAGGGTCTGCATTTCCTGCGAGCAAACGAAGAACAAGCAAGAAACTGAGATTGCAATCCGGATATTGCGAATATAAGATGAAAGCTTTATTGATCAAGGTGGGGTTACTGTGGCGCCTTTGTGCAGTCGTTGAACACAAAGCGAAATGCAGCGAAGTTGCAGCTATGGCGAACTTTTAATCTAAACAAAACCCAAAGTCTAAACGGTGCCCTAAGGGCTGTATATATGGAGGAAGAGGGGGGAATTTCGTGGCCCTTGGTGTAGGGGTCCGAAATCAACCCTATCTCTTGTTTCCCCACACATACGGACTCTAAAAATAGCCTATACTTGTGTATTTCGAAATTACAAGGGCCTGGCCCAATAATAAGGTGACGCAGCACCTAGAATAGCCTCGGGACGAAATTTATGAAGTAGCATCTTGTATATTTCGTCCAAGGCTTCATGCACCCATTATGGTGGCTTCAAAGTCCTGAAATCATCACTTGTAACTCCGTTCTTGTTCCCCTTAGCATGGCATCATCTCCATGCTTGTTCTTGCTCCAATGTCCATCCTTCTCCAAGCTAGGCCCTTCATTTGTAAGCAAAACAAATGTATCCAATTTAAGCAGCATCATATTCTCATGAACATTAGAATCATTACCAAGAAACGAAAGTACCTGATAATTTAATTGGCGTGCGCGAGCTCTAGTAATTGGTCCAGTATGTATAGCAGCAGGGGCTGTGGGTGTAACAATGGTATTGATGTCCTCATCACATCCATGTTGGTGCGCTCTTGTAGAGGAAGAGGTAGAATGTCCAATGGGGACAAGGGGTTGAAACCGTAGACGACCTCGAAGGGGGACTTGCCGGTAGTTGAATGTCTTGCACGATTGTAGGCGTACTCGGCGATGGGTAGACATGCTTCCCATTCCTTGATGTTCTTCTTTATCAAGACCACGAAGTAGAGTGGATAGTGTGCGGTTCGTCACCTCCGTTTGGCCATCGGTTTGAGGATGGAATGCCGAGGAGAACTAGAGCTTGATTCGAGCTTGGCGCATAGGGTCTTCCAAAAGTAACTCAAGAACTTGGCGTCACGATCGGAGCGATTGTCTTTGGTACGCCATGGAGTCGCAAGATTTCCCTACAAAAGAGATTGGCAACATGTGAAGCATCGTCTATCTTGTTGCAAGGTATGAAATGTGCCATCTTAGAAAATCTATCCACAACAACAAAGACGGAATCCTTGCCATTTTGAGTCCTAGGCAAACCGAGTACAAAGTCCATACTAATGTCTTCCCATGGTTGATATGGAATTGGAAGGGGCATGTAAAGACCATGAGATTGAGCTTTAGACTTAGCTTTGCGACATGTATAGCATCGGTTGGTGAAGCGTGAGACGTCATGGAACATCTTGGGCCAAAAGTAGTTGTTGGAGAGCGTGGCGAATGTCTTGTCGCGTCCAAAGTGTCCCATGAGTCCGCCTCCATGAGCCTCTTGCAAAAGGAGCAAGCGAAGAGAAGACTCCGAATGCAAAGTTTGTTAGCTCTCATAAGATAACCATCCTTGATGTAATATTGTTCCCAAGACGTATGCGTCAAACACTTAGCATAAGGAGAAGCAAAAGATGGATCATGCTCATACAAGTCTTTTATATGCTCAAAACCAATAACATTCAACTCAAGTTGAGTGACAAGCATGCATCGGCAACTACATTTTCTTTACCCTTAATGTACTTGATCACATAAGGAAAAGATTCAATGAATTCACTCCATTTGGCATGACGCTTGTTCAATTTAGTTTGACCTTTGAGGTATTTAAGCGTTTCATGATCGGTATGGATGACAAACTCATGAGGTCTAAGGTAATGTTCCCAAACATGTAGCACACGCACTAAAGCATACAATTCTTTGTCATAGATGGGATAATTAAGTTGAGCACCGGAGAGTTTTTCACTAAAATAAGCAATGGCTCGTTTTCTTGCATCAAAACTCCGCCAATTCGGTACCACTTGCATCACAATGAACCTCAAAAGTTTTGTCAAAGTTGGGCAAAGCAAGAATCGGAGCATGAGTAAGTAAAGACTTGAGCTCATCAAAAGCAGTTGATTGTGAAGTTCCCCAAACAAAGGGGATATTCTTCTTGCTCAAAGCATGCAAAGGAGCGGCAATTGTGCTAAAATCTTTCACAAAGCGACGATAGAAACCCGCAAGACCAAGAAAACTTCGCACTTGTTGCAAATTTGTGGGTTGGGGCCAAGTTTTAATTGCTTCAATTTTAGATTCATCAACATGGACACCCTTTGAGGAAACTACAAAACCCAAGAAAACCACTTTGTCAACTCCAAAAGTGCATTTTTTCAAGTTTGCATAAAGGCTTTCCTTGCGAAGAGTTTGCAACACAGATTTTACATGATTGATGTGCTCTTTCATGGTTTTGCTAAACACAAGAATATCATCAAAGCAAAGCACAACAAAGACTCCAAGATAAGGACGAAGCACATGATGCATAAGACGCACAAAAGTACCGGGAGCTTCCGAAAGACCCATAGGCATCACTAACCATTCATATAATCCAAATTTGGTTTTGAAAGCAGTTTTCCATTCATCATCCTCTTGTATGCGTATTTGATAATAGCCACTTTTAAGATCAATTTTTGAGAAAAGTTGGCTCCACTAAGTTCATCAAGCATATCATCTAAGCGAGGAATGGGATGCCGATATCGAACGGTGATAGCATTGATAGGTCTACAATCGGAACACAAGCGGAAACTTCCATCGGGCTTAGGCACAAGAATAATGGGAACGGCACAAGGGCTTAAGCTTTCACGTACATGACCGTTGCCGATGAGTTGTTGTACTTGCCGTTGAATTTCCTTGGTTTCTTAGGATTGACTCGGTATGGAGCTTTGTTTGGTAGAGGTGCTCGGGGATGAGGTCAATTCGATGCTCAATTCCTCGAAGAGGAGGTAGACCCGGAGGTAGCTCATCGGGAAAAACATCTTGAAATTCCTGCAAAGAGATTGAAACACCAAAGGTAGTTCGTGAATGGTGTTAGTGTTTGGTTCTCCATCCTTGCACACAAGGATAAAGTGCATCACACTCGATGGGTTCTCACACACTTCTCTCATCTCACTTTTGGTGGCAAATAGAATGAGGTTTTTCTCTAGGCGAAGAGTCGCTCAAATTTGGCTTGTGGCTCTCACTCACTTTTGGGTGGATCACTTTCTCACTCTTGTCTCTATGAGGAGTGGCTTGTTTGTCGGCTATCACTTGACTAGGAGACATAGGTCGTAGCACATATTCTTTCCCTTTCATCTTGAAGCTATAGTGATTGGTACGCCCATTGTGTATGACACCATGGTCGAATTGCCATGGTCGACCAAGAAGTAGGTGACAAACGGTCATTGGGACCACATCATACTCCAAAGTGTCTTCGTATGCACCGATTTTGAAAGAGACTAGGACCGTATGCTCAACTCGTATAGTGCCGGAATCACTTAGCCATTGCACCTTGTAAGGATGCGGGTGCTTCCTTTTTGCCAATTGGAGCTTGGAGCATAGTTCTTCACTTGCCAAGTTGTGGCAACTACCTCCATCGATGATGACCTTGATGGACCGTCCATTGATGCGGCTTTTGTGTGGAAGATGTGGCATCGTTGGTCTTCTTCTTGTTGATGTTGAAGAGTCAAGACCTTGGAGACAACGAGGCGGGGCTCGAATCCTCATCACACAAAGACTTGATCATCTTCTTCTTCGTTCACTTGCGGTGCATGGCCACTTGCTCAAGAGCTTCCATCTCCTCTTCACTCACGGAGTCATATGTGCCATCGTCGTTGAGGATCATGGTGCGCTTGTTGGTGCATTCATTATGACTTGTGGCCTCGGCCGCCGCAAGTGAAACACTTGAAGGAGCTTGTCTTGATGGTCTCATCGGTCGGAGTAGAGGATGAAGCACGCAGCGGCTTGATGTTGCTTGTAGTAGGAGGAGGGCGACTTGAGCTTGTCGAAGTCTTCTTGTAACTTGACTTGTAAATGCGTTTCTTGAAGAAAGTTTGGGTGATGTAGATGATGAAGGAGTCGTTGAAGCTTGGTTGTTGGAGGAGCCGTAGGTTTTGGATGAGTACTTGGCGTGCCTTGAAGTCATCTTGCACTTGGCGTTCGCCTTTGTAGCTTGATGCACGAGCTCAATGAGGGATGAGTATGGTTGGAAGTCAGCGATCTTCTTGATGGGATGATTGAGTCCATTCAAGAAAGCGTGCCATAGTTTGCTCATCATCTTCCTTGACATTGGCTCGAATCATGGCTATCTCCATTTCCTTGTAATATTCTTCAACGCTCTTTGTTCCTTGCTTGAGTAGTTGGAGTTTCTTGAAGAGGTCGCGGTTGTAGTAGGTTGGCACAAAACGTGCTCGCATGACATCCTTCATTTGAGCCCAAGTGGCGATTGGAGGATCACATCTTGCTTGTCGTCGCTCAATGATTTGTTCCCACCATATGAGCACATAGTCTTGGAACTCAAGTGATGCCATAGCGATTTTCTTCGCTTCATCGTAGTTGTGCAAGCGGAAGATTTTGTCAACCTTCAATGCCCATGAGAGGTAGTCTTGAGGTCATTGCTTCCATTGAACTTGGGCATGGTGAATTTTAGCTTGCCGTAGCGTTGCTCTTCATTGTGTTGTTGGCGGTGTTAATGATGGCGTCCTTGGCGTGGATTGTATTAAATCTTCATGTTGCTCTTGGCGGAGGAAGACCATGATCAACTTGCCCTTGTTGAACTTGAGGTTGCGGTGCAGCTTGACGAGCTTGTGGAGGAGCTTGAGGAACTTGTCGTTGTGCATGAGGTTGGTAGTTCCTCTCTTGGATTTCTTCTCGAAGTGCTTCCTCTTGATTGCGCCGTTCGCGATTGCGGTTGGCGAAGGCTCTACTTGATTCTTGAAGGGCACGTTGCGCCTCAAGAGCTTGCGCCTCACGTTGTCGTTGTTGAAGACGTTGAGCCTTGGCGTCTTGTTCGTCTTGGTGAAGCGTGCTCGTTCTTCTTCTTGTTGGCGACGAAGGCGTTGTCGTTCTTGAGCTTGAGCAAAAGCCTCTTGATTAGATTGAGGACGAGGAACTTGATCATCAACTTGCTCTTGTGAATGCTTGACATGTAGCGGGTTGCGAGATGCATGGCGGTCTTGGCGCGCGGCTCGTCGAAGAGTGTTCGATGACGGTGTACTTGAGTCGTAGAAGGTGTCGTCGAAATGTCGACTCGAGCGGCTCCGTCTTGATGATGAAGAAGTTGAATGATGCCGGTTTCTCATCAACGCGGATCTCGTCCATTCGGCATCATTCTCTTGCTTGTGAGCCTCGAACTTGTTGTCGAAGTAGTCTCTTGTCGTTGCTCGGAGAGTCGCAAGTCGGTGGCGAGGTTGTCGATCTTGATGCGCTCATTGCTTGTTGTTCTTGGTGCAACGCTCATTGTGCACCAAAGAGGTGGTTCTTGGTGACATATGAAGACATGTAAATGCGTCTTGCTTTACGTTGAAGAGTGGGTTGGTAGAAGAACTTGGCCTATCCATCATTCCAAGCAAAATGTGAGTGGTAGAGCGGAAAAGAACTTATACCAATGTACCTTTGACCGATGTTGAAGATGAATCAAGTTCACTCAAATGCGGACAATGAAATAGCACTCTTGGTACCGATTCTTGTCGGTTCTCACACCTACACAAGTAAAAGCTTATGGTGGAGCTCGGTTAGGATGGTGGCACAAAATTTGATGCAATTGTAAGTGAGACTCAATAAAGTTGGAAATGATTCACAAATTTGCAAATGCAACAAGTAGACCAATAGCAAGATAAGGTACACAGAAACACACACATAAAAGATAATATGGGGTTATGCAACCAAGGATGAGCCAAAATGTGGAATTCACCAAGATGCTCTTGTTGCACAACACTAGAGAGGCAGCTATACGATTGCATAATAGGCGGATACGAACTTGTATACAACCTACTAAGCAAAATGCAACGACTTCTACCCAAGTATGCTATATGTATGGTGTTTCGATGTGTTGATCCGAGATGATCAAGTATGACAATCTTAATGTTGTATGATGCTATGGTTCTTGCTCATAAGCTCTTTGTTTATCTTTCTCTCTTTGCTTAAAAGCTTGAATGGCTCTTTCTCTTTTGAGCTCTTTTCTCATGCAAAACTTCACGAACCAAGATAGCAATTGTGTATCACGATGACAACTTTGTGACACACAAGTTGATGGTAAGATATGCACCACTTTGGTATGGTATGTATGCTATGGAGTATGATCACTAATGTGCACAAGTCACGTTGCGGCAATACTCAATGTCTAGTCTCGATGGGTAAGCAACGCGAAAGATGGGCTATGATGGTTATCAATGCAATTGCAAGTAATGTCAAAGGTGTCTACGATGTTACCGTCCTTGACGAAGATGATCGGTGGTGATGTTGATGTTGAACCGTACCTAGATAGCCGAAACACAAAAGGATACGGAAAACCCCAACTCAATTTCTCAAGGCATAATTTGGCAACGTTGTCGGAATTGGAAGTGGGAAAGGCTAAGGTGGTGTTATGCGGAAGTGGTGGAGGTAAGTGGGAGTGTATGTGGGCACGCAGGACAAAATTTGGTGAAAGTTAGGCTTGAAGTCGGTGGTGGAGTAGCGGAGGATGTGGTGGAAGCCCTAGGCAAAGATGCCAAAGATCACAAAATTTGATGTAGTCAAATGATGTTGGTGGTATTTTTGTTGGAAGGGAATGTCAATAGCTTCAAAAGCGAGCTAAAGAACGTCAAAATCGGAGTTCGGATGAATTAGTTATGGACAAAACAAAAATCAGCCGAAGTGGGAATCTACAGTTACGGACGTCCGGAAAAGGTCGGATGTCAGGCGTCGGACGTCCGGAAAAGTCGAAATCCGTAAATTCAGTTCGGGTTAGGGGTTCGGTCGTCCGGGAAAGGTCGGACGTCCGGTCGTTCGAGGGCTCCGGACGTCCAGTAAATCTCCGATGCGTCCGGTGGGTCGGGTCAACGCGAAAATGGAGATCCGGGGCCTTGATTTTGAGCGGAATTGGGGGATTTTGGGGTCAAAATTCGTGGGATTTTGTGGATGGAAAGTGGAGAAACTTGGGGAAATGCTAGATCCACTCGAAACCAAGCAAATCCATGGATCAAATCCAACAAAACTTCATCACACGAACAAATCACAAAAAAATTTGGGGCTATTTTTGTGGGGACTTTTTGAATTAGGACAAAACAACAAAATCAAGCTAGAAAAAGAGGGTAGGGGCTCCAATAACGTGATCAACGTGGCTCATGATACCATTGATGATGTAGGCGGAACCCTACGTGGGCGATCTTTCACGTTGGAGCGGATCCTACGGGGAATCACGAAGAACGCATACGGAAGAACAAGAGGGAAACACGGAGGAAGCGAGAGAGAAATCACTAAACCGACAAGGGATCAATCACACAAATGCTAGATCATCGAACACAAAGAGGTACATATGATCCACAATCAACAAAGGTAAGGATACACGAGTAGCCGTTCTTCTCGAGAGGAGGTCTTGATGGGGTCCACCCTAGAAGGGGTCTTAAATCCGCTTGGGGATCTTCTCCGTAGAGGTCCTGAGCTCGAGGAGAAGTAACCAAGTGGATGAGCAAAACTCTCACACAAACATGAGCTAAACCTAAGCTAACCCTCGAAAGTTGGGGAAGAAGGAGTATACATAGTCTAGGGGCGAAGGGTACAAGGGCTGCGGCCCAAGCAGAAGTCAACACACAGGCGTCGGACGTTCGGAAGGCGTCGGACGTCCGGTGGCTCGGGACGGTCCGAGACGTCCGGACGAGTTCGGACATCCGTAGAATCGATTCTGTCGTGGTAGCGTCGGACGTCCGGAGAGGTCGGTCGTCCGGAGCTTCGTGTGATCCGGACGTCCGGAAGTTGTCGGTCGTCCGTAGATTCGGTTCGAGCGTCGTCGGTCGGATGTCCGGAGGCTTGGTCGTCCGTAGTTTTGGTTCGGGTGGCAAAGTGTCGGACGTCTGGAGAGTCCGGTCGTCAAGATCTGAGGACTTCGTCGGACGTCCGGAAGGCGTCGGACGTCCGGTGCACAACCTTCAAGAACATCTCTTCTTCTTCTTCAATATGCATCGAGTTCTCGCCGTCTTGGCTCTATGAAGTAGTTGATCCTTGGCTCACCTCCATGTACCTGATTACACATAGAGTCTCCGAATGAGGTAGTAGCCATGTCTCGTGAGTAGGAAGAGGGAGTTCGGAGGAGCGAATTCACCTTATCTTCGATAGCCTTAGCTCGGGCTCTTGTCATGGGTCCTAGTGGCGTTGAGGGAGATTTAGGCACGTCCATGGGGGTGAGCGAGGGATGCTCCGCATCACAATAGCTCCAAAACGAGCTAAAGAACGTCAAAATCGGACTCCGGATGAATTAGTTACGGCCGAAACGGTGAAACGTGAAAAGCTGAAATCGAGGGCGGATATCCGGGGTAGGGGCCGGATTTCCGGGGGTGTATGTCTAGAACCATGCGGATTTGGTGCTCCAGGGCCCGGATGTCCAGCTTGGGGCCCGGATCGTCCACATGTCCATGGCGACCACCATCACGTTCGTGATCCACATCGTCATGAAGGGCAAGTCACCTCCAAGCATCATGTGCACGACGACGACGAACGACACCTACTTCGAGCTCAAGCACGACAACGACATCATCATCATGAAGATGCTCCACAAGCGCAAGTGCACAAGTCCCAACAAGCCCTACTTCATGCCAAGTCCAAGCTTCATGAGCACAAAGGACGACCGCGGACGACCACAACCAAAACGGTGCTACGACTACAACAACCACTTCGGCATCTTCGCCAAGAGTTCTCAAGGCATCTTCGCCTTTGGACGTACGACATCTTCGCCTACTTCCCACGAGTACGCCTACAACGACTTCATCAAGTCCGAGGCGACTACCTCTGACGAGGCGACACTTCCATCTTCTAAGCCCCTCAAGGAAGATGGCCGAGCATGGGACATTCCCTTCGGTCATGGAGACGAGCTACGAGGTGCCACATCATATGGGCCTCCAACACCAAGACGGCGACAAGAAGGTCGAGCAAGGGCCATCCCCTTCGACCACGGCGATACAAGTTGAGCATGGAGACATTTGCACCTACATCTCTCCGACACCCACATATGTCGAGATGCCCCATTTGTCGTGTGAGGAGAGCCACCACCACATGAGTGACATGAGTGACTCCACCATATGTGACATTGAGAGCATTTCCTATGAGAGGATGAGTGTGACCACCACTAGCCCTACACATGAGAGCATGCCACACATCCTATGTGAGGTTGGCGCCATTTGAGTGACTCCACCAACCATATGGTGAGAGCATCCAAGAGGGAGTGAGTGAGCCACAACACTTAGTGAGTGAGGTAGTTGACCACGGCATGTGAGTCCACCCTGATTTCTAACGACTTAACCTCTACTCCTATTGTGTTTTCTTCTTTGGTGCTAGGTCTCCTACATGGCGACATGCCTATCCTTGATGAGTCTATTCCTCCATTGGAGGCAGCGATGGCCATGGTGGGCGATGATGCACCCCCACATGGTTCCATCAAGATGAAGATGACAACGAGGCGATCTTCAACACCTCACCTACAACACATGAGCGGCGCTCCAAGCGGTAACATAGGTGATGGTGCTTCTCTTGTCCCACTAGTGGACTCTCTTGACTTTGATTGCCCCCATGATGTTGACCCACCTATTCCCATGCTTCATGCTAGTGATACTTCTTCATGCCTTGACTTACCTATTTACGATGAATATGATGATGAGCATGTTGACTTCCCTAGTTGTGATGCTATGTTCCATAGGATATCTTGCGAAAATTCTATTGGTCACTTCATGTTTGACAATCCATTGAACCTGTCATATACTATGAGTGAGATCTCCCATATTGCATCTTTACAATCTCAACATAGTAACTATGCATGCCCCATTAAAATCAATCCCATTTGCACTTATGGCATAGATGACGAGATGATGGTCATTGGCTTTTGTTTTTCATGTGATGATATTGCCATGCTTCCTTTACATGATTTGCGCAGTTCATATACTATGTCATGCCATGATCACATTGATCCAAATATGCATTGTTTTGGATGTTGTCAATATTCTCCACGTGATGTTTCTACTCTTGCTCATGAGGAGACCCCCATAGTTTCCTCATACATGTTTGGAGATTTTGATTCATCCCATCCTTTGCATGATTTCCATGATTGCTTGCACCATATGCATTCCATGAATAACAATGCTCTAGATATTTCCCATGATGCATTACACAATTTGAGTCTCCATTATGCTATACATAACAACAAACCTATCATGATGGATGACATGTTCCTATATCACACATCTCATTTATTTGAGCATTGGATATTTTGTGCTAACCGGCACATGCACGTGCGCATCATGATGGATGATGTGTACATATACCATGCACACACAATTTTTCCTTTGTCTTTGTTTTGTGTAGGTACACACGTATACTCGTCAACATCTCAATCCCAACAGTTGACGAAACGAGCTCTCGAGAGCTATGATGCTTTGGGATCCCGTGGACTATCCTTACCACTGTTCCCTTCGCGCAAGGACTACGCGCATCTCTTTTACTTGTCTCTCACACGGCTTTGGGCTATTTACCACTTGTTACCTTATGCCCATTCTATCGTGTTCACTTTGCATGTTATGCTTGCTTCTATGCCTTTGCCATGCCATTGTGACCCTTGCTTGCATCTACCCATGATTCACCATTATGCTACTTCTATGTGTATTTGCATGCTTGGTGGAGATCCTTGTTGCTATTGCCATGTTTATCATGTGCCCCATGCTATCGATGCTTGTTGTGTTGGGAGAGTCATGATGTCCCATTGCTATTTACATATGGTCTCTCGCCAATACATTGATGCTATTTGCCTCACATTTTGCTTTCATGTTTGTGCTATGTCATGTGAATTATTCATGCCCACTATTTGCACCAATGACATGCTTGCCATGATTCCTTCTAGTACGTTGCATCTTTGCACTACTAGCTTGCTTGACTTGATCGCTATGATTGCTTGCTATGTTGCATCACCCATGTTCCACTATCACTTGCTTTCTTGGGTTGATGACATATATGTTCATGCCTCTCACTTGATTTGCCATGATCATTGTCTCTTGTTTCCATTAGTTGCATCTCTCATATCACCTTGTATTGAGTGCAACCATACTATGCTTATTGCTCTCGGAGACTTTGACAACTCACTTGTGATGCATGCTTGTTTACTTGAGCCTAGTGTATTTGGTTGTTCTCGCATCATATGCCTCCATACTATGAAATACTCCCTTGTACTTTCTTATGATGAGCATGATGCATATACTTGTTGGGTAGCTTACCACACGAATGATAGGTTTTGCACTTCCGCCAACCTCATTTGTTTTTCCGAGTGTTTGTCATGTTCTTTCATTTTGAAGGATTCACAAGGCGGTAACATCACGAGACAACTTGCTTATGTGAAGGCATACAAGATGCTAACTCCATCATCCTTGAGAACCTCCTAAAGGTGACTTCCTTCCCTTTGAGCCATCCTCAAATCGCATATTGGATGGGTCACTCTTTCATTGTTGTTTCCTTCTTGTTGTCTACATGATACATCTTGTGAGCAGAGGAGGCGACATTGGAGATTGGCTACATGGACCTTGATTGAGGAGCGCTCGCACTTATTGGATGCACCTTCGGAACTCCACTCATGCCTCGACATCGAGCTTTGGTACACCAACACCTCCATATTTGTTGATTGTGCTCATACATGTCATGCTCGATGGACATATCATACTCACCACAAATTTGCACCCTATGCATGGATTGACACACATTATGATTGTCTTGTTGCACCTCTTCCCATGTCATCCATGATATATGAACTTGCGCATTTTCTTAGCAAATTTGTTGTGATCTTTCTTGATGGCATCTTCATACATAATGATCACATTGCCTATCGTCAATTGCATGATAACATAATCATGTTGAGCATCCATTTCCATATTCATGCTATTGATAAACCGTCTCACTATGACATCATTTTGCACCGTGGTTGCATTTATCATATTCACAACACATTTGTGTGCACAATGATTGCATTTCCACCCATGAATGCTTTGCATCTCATTCTAGATCATCTTGATAAGCTTCATGCACTTTGTCACGACCAATCTTGCCGCACGGACTCATTCTTACATGATGGGCACTTTGTGTGCGCTAACTATTGTATTTCCAAGTGTTGCTTGTGTTTGCTCTTTTTGCATGTCTATCACTCCGGCGACACCTTGGACTACTTGGATTGCGCCATGTCTTCAACTTCGTCCAACAACAAGTCCGTCTCGACAACCGTTTCCATGGTGATGAGGATCACGATCCGAGGTCGGATCTTTCCCAAGGGAGGGAGATGATGCGGAGCATCCCGTTCATCACCATGTACACTCCGACTACTCTCCAAACCCCAAGTGGGCGTATGGCGAGACCTCAAATATCGCCATTGGACACAAGGTGAACTTCGCTCCTCTCCGAACCTTCACTTTCCACATGTGAGACATGGTTACTACCTCAAATATGTGTGCTATGCATGACCAGGAACAAGGAGGAAGACCATGGGCCGAGCTAGCGAGGGCGCCAAGTACAAGGACCAAGAGAAGGAGGCTGCGAAGAAGCTCCAATGGCCAGACGTCCGGACGACACGGACGGCCGGCCTCTCCACAGCCAGACGTCCGGCCCTTGGCGGGACGACCGGCGCTGAACCAATAACGCAGGCCCCAATGACGGATGTCCGCCCGCAGACGACCGGCCCCACTCTCCAATGAGCGGACGGCCGAAGACACTGACGTCCGGCACATCAGCAGAGCGAATATTAGCGGAAGTATGAAACTTCCGGACGTCCGGCGCCCCTTCACAGAGAGCTTCCAGCGGACGTCCGGTCCCTCATGAGGCACTGGACGACCGGCCCCCAGCGGACGTCTGGTACCTGTCTGCGGACAGTTTCGGGCTGAGGCCCATGTACCCCTTCACTTGGCCCCCATTTGCACTAAGACTATAAATAGACCTCCTCCTCCTCCTAGTTAGGGTTAGGGTTGATTTAGCTCATTAGATAGAGCTTCGCTCATCCATACCGGATCTACTCCACAAGAGAGACCGCGGCCCCTCTTCGGAGAAGATCCACCTTGGATTCAAGACCCCCTCTTGGGTGGCCCCCATCAAGGCCTCCTCACGGAGAAGAACGGCTACCGTTTGTATCGTCCTTTGTTGACCTTGAATCATGTATCTCCCTTTGTGTTCATCGATCTAGCACATGTGTGATTGATCTTGTTGGTTTCAGTGATTCTCTTGTGTTTTCCTGTGATTTCCCTCGTGTTCTTCCGCTCGTTCTTCGTGTTCCTAGTAGGGATCCTCTCCAAGCGTGAAAGATCGTCCACATAGGGTTCCACCCAACATCGACCAAGCAACTCCGTTAGGTGTGCTTGTTACATCCCCGTTAGCTCTCGTCGGAAATGGATCGTCGGGGGGGGGGGGGAAGAGGCAAGTGTCGTGGCAACAGTTTGCTCCGGATTGACAACTAGAGCGTAGATGTCCTGGAATTCCGACCATAGGGGTTGGGATCTGATGCGGAGCATCCCATGATCATCCCCATGGACCTACCATCGTCTCATCAAGAGCCAAGAGGACCCATGACACGAGCACAAGCTAGAGCTCTCGAGCGAGGTGACTTCTTTCCTTAGTGATACCACATATGATCCACTCGAGACATGGCTACTACCTAAGTCTGATATGCTATGCATGATTAGGTGTCAAGAGGAACCTCCCGAGGATGCACGTGAAGACGGACAAGTCGCCAAGTCCATGGATGAAGAGAACCAATGGAAAGCAGGCAAGTTCACCTTCCGGGCCGGACATCCGGCCAAGGCCCCACATCCGCCCTGGGCGTCTACCTCAAAGAATGACCAAGCTGATAGGCGAGGTGTCCCGATCTTCGATGAGATGATAACTATCGATTTGGTGGAGTCGACTTTGACGATCCGACTACAAGCGTGCACGACGTTGCGCCTTAGCAATCGCTAAACCAATCTCCACGAGGTTCTTGGCGATGCCAAGCACGATCAGCGACCACGAAGGTCTATTCCTGCAAGCAATCGAAGAGCGAGCAAGAATATGATAAAGCAATCTGAAAAATTGCGAATATATATGAAGTATTGATAATGGTGGGGATCCGGAAGCGGTCTTGGTCTGGTCGTTGGACACAAACGAAGTACATGAAGTTGCAATGGCTAACTTTTAACTAAACAAATCCCAAGGAAAAAGCTACTAGATGGATCTACTTATATAGGATCAAGGGGTGGCGGCCAAGGAGGTGGTAGGACGTCCCAAGGCAGCCTAAAACTAACCCTAGGTCGTACAAGGCCAATGGGCCCAAGCGGAGGTGACGTAACACCTTTGGACTTGTAGTTTGACTCGGATTCTGCTGCAGCATCAGATTGTTTCGTCCATAACTCAACGCTCCGAACGAATTTGAAGGTGAATCCAATTGGGTTGGAAAGTGCACGAAATCTATTTTCCAACAAAAAAAATCACCCAATTTGGAGTCCGGATGAAAAAGTTATTGACGTTTTGAGTCGGTATGTTTGTGCAATCCGAATCTGAGTCCGAACGTGAGAGACTTGGACTCTATCTTCTCTTGGTCCAAAAGTGACGTGAGAGGACTTTTTGAACAGCACCTAAACTTCTCCTTTTCCCTTATCTTCATATGTGTATTGTACAAATGTCCCATACACCTACAATTAGACAAAACACAAAAGTATGTGATGTATTTTTGTTACGGATAACATAAATAGATTATTGAATAGTTTGCACTAGAAATCACACGACAAATATGCATGTATGCAATATTTTTGGTCTTATCCAAGGTAGTCATGTCCTCATCATCCTCCACTTCTTGAAAACAAAGCCGTCCTCGTGGTTCTTAATCTGAAATGTGGCTAACAAAAGAGACAAGGTGTACATGTTGTATATGTATATGTCATCCATTTTTATTTCCCTTGATTTTTGCACATATGACACATAAATAGATGAGTAACTTGCATAGTTCATAAAATCTAAAGCCAAAACATTATCACAAGAAGTAGAAGGCATGTAAATATTGCAACTCAGTTTGCACATATAAGTGAAGCTCTTATTCATTTCAAAAGATTGACAATGTTCATCATTAAACCATCCCAACATTGGTGAATAAACCTTACTTGCATCAAGTTTACATGCTACAACATGCTTAAATAAGTAAACATGCAATAAGTCATTCGACACAGAATCATCACCAAGATTAGAGGTCATATCAAAATGATTAAATATTGATTCTTTTGCATCAACAATTAATTCAATGGGTGCACTCAAAATTGTTGGTATTTCAGTTGTTTGATCACATGGCAAAGTCAAATTATCAATATAATCCTCTAACATAGGTGGTGTGATCAAAGTAGTGGGTAGCTCAACACATGATGTATTCAAGTTAACTAGGCATGCATCATTCTCATGTAAAAGTGGAAAATCTGTACCTTTGTCATTACCTCTTATAGTCAACTCAGATGATGCACGCACTCTCGATGATGATGTGTCACATGGTGGAGATGATGTAGTCCTCGCAACAACGGATGTGGTTGTCATAGTACGCCTAGTAGTTGAATAAACATCTGTATCAACAGTTGGAATGTGCACCGTCGCTTGTTCTCCTTGTGGGCAACACGTTGTTTTATTTCCTGTTCAGCTTTGCAAGCAAGGCGAAACAAATGGTCCATAGGATAACACTCTTCATGAATTAGTATCTCCTGAATATTATGGTTTAATCCTCCCCAAAATCTATCCATAAAATCTTCTTCACTTTCTTCTAAAAATGAGTGCAACAAGGTAGTTTGTAAATCATCATAATATTTTGTTACGGTGTCACTACCTTGTTTTAAATGTTCCAGCTTTTTAATCATGCCACGAGTATAATAAACATCGGCGAATCTATCTCTCATGACATGTTTTAAATCATCCCAAGTATTAGGTACATAATCAGGGTGTAACCGACAATATTCACTCCACCAAACTAGAGCATAACCAAGTGAAAGAACCAACCGCAACCATAACTTTTTTACGTTCATCAAAATTATGGGAAGCAAATATATTATTTATGTCTAACTCCCATTCAATATATAAAGGAGGTCTAAAACGGCCATTAAATGGTGGTATAGAAACATGAACCTGATCATGTGCATTTGGATGTTTGTGCACCTCTCGTGGCCGGTTGTGGTATTTGCATAGGTGGTGGCATGTCTCCGCTTGATCGACAAAGCCCATGAATTGACTCTGGATCCTGTCATGATTAGTAGAACAAGAAACAAAATCCAAAAATAATGTTTCTATAACTACTAGGATGTGGTGGTAAAAGCGCTCACGATAAAGCAAATATCAATGTCTTACAAGTTCTTACCATGCAAAGAAGCGGTGACGAGCAACCAAGCGGTGTCAAGTAACTCAAGATTGTCTAAAGAGATTGCCGGGGAGCGTGTATACACGGTGTAGAAATATGTGGAGCTGGGTTGGCTATATATGGTAGCAAAAGATTAGCAATAATCAATTCAAAGATGCAATGTTGAATAAACGCTCAACGACGGTCTTGTCTTTGGTCCTAGGCTAGACCGGACTAGAGACGCGAGCCTAGAACACTAATGAGGTCACGGCGTAGCACAACTAGCATCAATGAAGGATAATGAGTAGCTCTAGACAGCAAGATATAAGTGAAGAGCACAACGCCCGGAAAGATAATGATGAAAAACAAGCGCCAAGCGGGATATACAACAACTCTCTCTCGGTTTTCCTCTTGAAAAGTTTGAGCCAATTTTCTGATAACTTTTTCAAAGAATGCTACTACTCAAGCTTTCCAATGCAAAAGAATCACTCAATTCCGAGTTGATATGAGGAGTCAAAAATTCTAAAACTGGTTTGAAAAAGCTGGAATAAGCTGTGTTCACGAACTTCGGAGGGCAAAAGACCTATTTAGGAGCCGATTTTGAGGTGCCAAATATTGAACTAGCTTCTGCAACTATTTAGATGCGGCTCGTCTCTAGCTTTAATTTGAGTACTCATGAGCCAAAACGGACTTCGTATGAGGAAGTTATGCCTGTTTTACTGAACAGTGCACAAAACTGATTCAATCCGAATTCAGCTACGAGATTGAGTCTAGATAGATCCAAACTTTGTTTTTTCTTCTCTCTTTTTTTCACACTTTTTTTCCTTTTCTTTCTCTCTTTTTTCTCTGACTTTTTTTACTTTTTTTCTCTTTTTTTCTCTCTTTTTTCTTTTCCCAAAACAAACTAGATAAGATGCAGATTGGATCAAGCGAAGATGTGAATGACCTCAACTATGATTATGACAATGAATAGTGCGTAGCACATGGTGGAAATTGATGGATGGTATGGTGGACAGCGGAAGGGATAATGATGCAGCGGCGGCGTGATTAATGTGAACAGAACTCGAAACTCTAAAGGAACTAGACACTAAGACCAGCAACTCGACATGACGATGCAACCGATAATTCAATAATGCAAACAATGAAAAGAAAATTGCAAAGGCTTGGACTGGCTAGGACAAAGGATGAATAGATCTAACTTTTACGGTGGCCTTTTCTTGGACAATAGGTAAGAAAATAAATCGAATCTAGGAATAATGGAAAATCTCACCGAGCAACCTGAAAACTGATACCACTTGATAGAGGCGAGGTGTCCCGATCTTTCGATGAGATGATAACTATCGATTTGGTGGAGTCGACTTTGACGATCCGACTACAAAGCGTGCCTGACGTTGCGCCTTAGCAATCGCTAAACCAATCTCCACGAGGTTCTTGGCGATGCCGAAGCACGATCGGCTGACCACGAAGGTCTATTCCTGCAAGCAATCGAAGAGCGAGCAAGAATATGATAAAGCAATCTGAATATTGCGAATATATATGAAGTATTGATAATGGTGGGGATCCGTAAGCGGTCTTGGTGCAGTCGTTGGACACAAACGAAGTACCACGAAGTTGCAATGGCTAACTTTAACTAAACAAATCCCAAGGAAAAAGCTACTAGATGGATCTACTTATATAGGATCAAGGGGTGGCGGCCAAGGAGGTGGTAGGACGTCCCAAGGCAGCCTAAAACTAACCCTAGGTCGTACAAGGCCAATGGGCCCAAGCGGAGGTGACGTAACACCTTTGGACTTGTAGTTTGACTCGGATTCTGCTGCAGCATCAGATTGTTTCGTCCATAACTCAACGCTCCGGACGAATTTGAAGGTGAATCCAATTGGGTTGGAAGGTGCACGAAATCTATTTTCCAACAAAAAAAGAATCACCCAATTTGGAGTCCGGATGAAAAAGTTATTGACGTTCTGAGTGAGGTATGTTTGTGCAGTCCGAATCTGAGTCCAGAACGTGAGAGACTTGGACTCTATCTTCTCTTGGTCCAAAAGTGACGTGAGAGGACTTTTTGAACAGCACCTAAACTTCTCATTTTCCCTTATCTTCATATGTGTATTGTACAAATGTCCCATACACCTACAATTAGACAAAACACAAAAGTATGTGATGTATTTTTGTTCGGATAACATAAATAGATTATTGAATAGTTTGCACTAGAAATCACCTGACAAATATGCATGTATGCAATATTTTTGGTCTTATCCAAGGTAGTCATGTCCTCATCACAAGCTGCCCAAGTCTACAGGGCCCGGACATCCGGCGTCCAGCCGGACATCCGGCCCCAGCCCGGACATCCGGCCACTCGCCCGGAAATCCGGCAACACGCACCCGAACCTCCAGAAGTTTGCCCCTTGACCGGACATCCGACCCCTAGCCGGACATCCGGCCTCTCCGAGACCGGACATCCGGCCAGACGGCGGACATACAGCTCACTTTGTCTGCGCCTGATGAAGGGCCAAAGCCCATGTACCTCTTCGCCCCCCTAGACTATATATACTCCATCCCCTTCCCCTTTCTAGGGTTAGCATTGGTTTAGCTCATTTGTGAGATAGAGCATTGCTCATCCATACGGATCTCCTCCTCGAGAGAGACTGCGGCCCCTCTTCGGAGAAGATCAACTTGGATTCAAGACCCCCTCTTGGGTGGCCCCATCAAGACCTCCTTCTAGGAGAAGAACCGGTTACCTTTGTATCGTCCGTTGTTGACCTTGGATCATGTGTGATGTAGGGCAGAACCCTATGTGGACGATCTTTCACATTTGGAGAGGATCCCTACGAGGAACACGAAGAACGAGCGGAAGAGCACGAGGGAAATCACGGGGGAAAACACAAGAGAATCACTCAAACCAACAAGATTCGATTACACATGCGCTAGATCGATGAACACAAAGAGAGATACATGATCCACGATCAACAAAGGACGATACAAGAGGTAACCAGGTTCTTCTCCGTGAGGAGGTCTTGATGGGGGCTACCCAAGAGGGGGTCTTGAATCCGCTTGGAAGGATCTACTCCGATGGAGGTACGTCTCTGAGGAGAAGGTAACCAAGTGGATGAGCAAAGCTCTCACACAAACATGAGCTAATCCTTTGCTAACCCTAACTAGGAGGAGGTGGGGGAGAATATATAGTGCTAGCCCACGAAGGGGTAAGTGAGGGCGAAGGGGTACATGGGCTCGGCCCAATACACTGTGCGCAGACAGGCCGGAAGTTCCGGGCAGGTTCCGTCCGGGTTCCAGGCTATCCAGAGAGTTGGCGCGCTCGGGGCTGGTCTGGACTCCGTGGGCCGGAGGTTCCGGGAAGGCCGAATGGTCCGGGAGCTGGAAGTTCAGGCAGGCCGGAAGGTCAAGACTTTCGAAGCTTGTCCCTGCTTCTTCTTCCTTCTCCTCTTCCATGCTTGGCCTTGGTCCTTGGATCCTCCATGGTCGTCTCGGTGGTACCTGAGTGTATGCAAGGTCCATGCATGAGGTAGTAACCATGTCTCATATGTGGAAAGTGACGGTTCGAAGAGGAGTGAGTTCACCTTGTGTCCAATGGCGTATGGTCGAGGTCTCATTGTATGTCCTCTTGGGGCTTGGGGAGTAGTCGAAGTGTACATGGGGATGACCGTAGGATGCTCCGCATCATCTCCCCTCCCTTGGGAAAGATCCGACCTCGGATCGTGATCCTCATCACCATGGGTGTCTCCGGTATGTGGTACATGCAAAATGAGCAAACACAAGCGACACTCGGAAATACAATGGTTAGCGCACACAAAATGTCCATCAATTAAGCGTGAGTCCGTGCGAAGGGATACTGCGTGACAAAGCGCATGAAGCTTATCAAGATGATATAGAATGATATACAAAGCATTCATGGTATAATTAGCATGGTGCAAAAAGAGACAAATTCTACCATTGTGCAAAATGATGTCATAGAAGGATGGTTTATCAATAGCGTGAATATGGCAATGGATGCTCAATATGATTATGTTATCATGCAATTGATGGTAGGCAATGTGCTCATTATGTATGAATATGCCATCAAGAAGGATCACAACAAATTTTCTAAGGAAATGCACAAGCTCATATATCATGGATGACATGGAAATAGGTGTAACAAGACAAGCATAATCGGTGTCAATCCATGCATAGGGTGCAAACTTGTGGTTAGTATGATATGTCCATCAAGCATGACATGAGGAAGCACAATCAACAAATATGTATGTGTTGGTGCAATGTGTCAAAGGAGTGTTGATGTACCAATGCTCGATGTCGTGGCATGAGTGGAGGTTCGAAGGTGCACCCAAGAAGTCCGAGCGCTCCTCAATGTGAAGGCCCATAGAGCCAATCTTCAATGTCGCTCCTCCGTTCGCGAGATCTATCATGTAGACAACAAGAAGGAAACAACAATTAAAGATTGACCCATCCAATTTGCATAATTGAGGATGGCTCAAAAGGAAGGAATTAACCTTTAGGAGTTTCTCAAGAGTGTTGGAGTTGCACATCGTGTATGCCTTCACATAACCAATATGTCTCATGAAGGTACTGCCTTGTGAATCCCTCAAAATGAAAGAACATGACAACCACTCGGAAAAACAAATGAGGTTAGTGCAAATGCAAGACCTATCATTCGAGGGGGCAGATACCCAACAAGTGTTTGCATCATGCTCATCATAAGAAAGAACAAGCGAGCATTTCATAGTATGGAGGCATATGATGCGAGAACAACCAAATACAATAGGCTCAATCAAACAAGCATGCATCACAAGTAATGATAGAGGCAAAGGTGTCCCGTCTTTCGATGAGATGTTGGTTTTCGCTTTGGAGGAAGTCGACTTTGACGATCCGACTACGAACGTGCGAGGACGTCGCGCCTTAGCAATCGCTAAACCAACTCCGAGAGGTTATTGACCACGTCGGAGCACGATCAACCTGACCACGAGGGTCTGTTTCCTGCGAGCAAACGAAGAACAAGCAAGAAACTGAGATTGCAATCTGGATATTGCGAATATAAGATGAAAGCTTTATTGATCAAGGTGGTGTTCTGTGACGCCTTTGTCTTGTCGTTGAACACAAACGAAGTACGCGAAGTTGCAGCTATGGCGAACTTTTAATCTAAACAAAACCCAAAGTCTAAACGGTGCCCTAAGGGCTGTATATATGGAGGAAGAGGGGGAATTTCGTGGCCCTTGGTGGAGGCGTCAAAATCAACCCTATCTCTTGTTTCCACACATACGGACTCTAAAAAATAGCCTATACTTGTGTATTTCGAAATTACAAGGGCCTGGCCCAATAATAAGGTGACGCAGCACCTAGAATAGCCTCGGAACGAAATTTACGAAGTAGCATATTCTATATTTCATCCAAGGCTTCATGCACCCATTATGGTGGCTTCAAAGTCCTGAAATCATCACTTGTAACTCCGTTCTTGTTCCCCTTGCATGGCATCATCTCCATGCTTGTTCTTGCTCAAATGTCCATCCTTCTCCAAGCAAGGCCCATCATTTGTAAGAAAAAAAAATGAATCCAATTTAGGAAGAATCATATACTAATTAAAATTATAATCATAACCAAGAAACGAAAGTACCGATAATTTAATTGGCGTCTTGTGAGCTCTAGTAATTGGTCCGAGATATGTAGCGATGAGGGGCTGCGGGTGTAACAATGGTATTGATGTCCTCATCATCCTGCCCTTCTTGAAATGAAGTCGTCCTCGACGGAAGCTCATCTTCCTCACCCAAATAAGGCTTCAAATCTGCAATGTTAAAAGTGGGACTAACCCCAAAATCTGCAGGCAGCTCAAGTTTATATGCGTTATCATTTACTTTCTCCAACACCTTAAAGGGACCATCAGCACGTGGCATTAGCTTTGATTTGCACAAATCAGGAAATCTATCCTTACGCAAATGTAACCAAACAAGATCTCCAGGAGCAAACACAACATGTTTTCTACCCTTATCTCCAAAGAAGTTTATATTTAGCATTCATACGCTCAATGTTTTCCTTAGTTAACTCATGCATTTTTAAAATCAATTCAAGACGTTGTTTAGCATCAAAATTAACCTTCTCCAAAGATGGAAGAGGCAACAAATCAATGGGTGCACGAGATAGGAAACCATACACAACTTCAAAAGGGCACATCTTAGTAGTAGAATGCAACCATCTAAATGGTTTTGAAATTGAAATTCAAACCACTTCCAAATCTTTTCATTTTCCTCATTTAAATATATTTCAAATTTGCCCCTGGTTTGGAGTGTCATGTTGCTCCTCTCTTTATTTTTGAAATGGGTCGAGGAATTTGAAACTATTCAAATGGGAAGGATTCCAAATGGAATTCCAAAAGTGGTTTAACTCCTACTCTCTTTAATTAAACTTTGGAGAAGTCCTTTCATCTCCTCTCTTGAAAGTCCTTGAGTGGCATCAAGTTTGCATTACTTTCAATTGAGGTTTCAAAACATTTCAAATGGAAACACTTTTGGGAAAGTCCTTTATTCCCTCTCATTCAACTTTCAAAAAGTTTCAAATTGCACTCAATTTCACTCAATCATTCAGACAACAATCAAACAAACAATCAAAACTATTTATTTAATATAACATTCCAAAATTTTGAATTTTGGGATGTTACAAATCTACCACACTTAAAATGAATCTCGTCCTCGAGATTCGAAGAGGCTAGCAAGAAAAGGGTTGGGTTTGCGGGCCTTCCAGCAAATCCATCAATCGGAATGGTCTAGTGTGCTACCACACTTAAAAGCAAGGTTATGGTTCCAACAGATCTTATGTACTCCATCCTTAGGGTGAACACTATCGGTCTTCTCACAACTTCGAAGTAACTCCTCTGTTTGGGGCTCTTAGGTAGGGTCAAAACCTTTTCCTCAAATCGTGTCCTTTCATTCATGGTGAGTTCCTTCCGAGACTTGGTCTTACGAGTTGACAGTGCATCGCCAACCCTAATCAACTATTCAATATTCTCGTGGTGGTCAACAATTAATGGTTTCTTCTACAGGAAATGGGTCTCGGCTAAATCTCACCGTATATCCTACGATTGTAGCGGTTGCACTGTACATGGATCAACCGTCCTACCATTCTAGGGTTTAAACAAGGCTTTGACACCGTCGTCTCTCTACTATGGGTAAGTCTCTCGATTTACCATTCCAAATAGCAAGAGCGAATGATACGAGTAAGTCGGTATGGTGATCAATCCATTCCGCACCGGATCATTACCTCAGATAAGGTTTAGCGAATCTCGCAATTCTACACTCGGGCATTCTCACAAGCATTGCACAATTTCTCTTGTCCACGAACTGGGTTCGGATTTATCCATTGATTCTGCAAGCTGAACAAAACATCTATCGTTACTTCACCACTCTCAGGTTTTTGCGTAACCTCCTACGAAACGTATGCTGATTGAATCACTGATTCTTCCAAATTTATTCCTTTATCAAGGTTACATCTGTTCCTTTTCAATATCATGGGCCTGTGGGTTATGGCCCACTTCAACACTAGTGCAGCTTTAACTCATCCTTGGAGTAACTCTCTTGTTCCATATTACACCTCCTTTAAATCCAGTAGTACTCTGCTTCTTCATACCATCATATCAAAAGCAAAACTCCAACTTTTTTTTCCTTCGAACTACAGTCCGTGGAATATATATTTTCTTATCCATTAGTCTAGTCTTCTTCACAGGGTACTACCACCCTAAAAATGAAATTCACAAATCCATCCCTAGACCATATTTCTCATATCCTCGAAAATGGTCAAAATCCGTGTTCATAGAGTAACAACTCATACAATTAAACATATGAAAACATGTCACCTTAACTTTATTGATTTCATGAATCCATTACAAACTCTGAGCACCCATTACATAACTCAACTCATCGAACTTATGAAAATAAAACTGCTTTCTACTACTCTTGTTATCAAAATTCCAACTACTCAACTCCAGCTTCCTTCTTGTAAGAACATTTAGTAGCATAATGTCCTGCTTCCTTGCAATGAAAACTCATAACTTTTGATAAGTCTTTGGGCTTCTTGGAGATGGTGCCTGCTCCTTGAGTTCCTTGCTTCCTTTCAAGACAATGATTGGCATAATGCCCGACGTCCTTACATTCAAAACAGGTAATGTGACTCTTGTCCCTCTTTGCAGAAATTGGGTTGTTACGAGGGTGTCTTTGTTTTCTCTTCCGGTTTCTTCGTTCGATCAAACCTTTTATTCCCTGTGGATCAAACTCCATTGCTTCCGTCGGAAGTATCCCAGATACTCTTTTCTTTCCTTGGTGCAATCTTGTGAAAATGTCCTTCTTCTCCACATGAATAGCGGGCATTGGAGTAAAATCTGTTGAGGCCTTCTCCATCGTGGTCTTCAACACATTCCTTCATCACAGGTTCTTTCATAACTTCTCGAAGGGCTTCTTTCATTCCTTCTTCCTGCTCTGAATAGTTTGTTGCACCATGGGGTAAATGTGACCTTGAGTCGAGTAGTGGGTGGTTCTTTCACACAAGAAACAAGTCACACGACTAGTTGGGCATTCCTCACCGGGTGTTTCTCCTCACAATGAGGGCATCCATCCTTGTGTTCCTCCCAGGTGTGTCCTATTTCTCCATAAATCTTGCAGGCACAAGGTTTCTTCTTGAGTTATCATAGTGCTTCCGGATGAGACGTGATCTCAACAGGGTCTTCTTGAATTCCTCCCAAGTTCTTGCTCCATTAAATCCTTGTATGGCTTGATGCATTTTCCACCAGGTTGCAGCACTTTACGTAAAGCAATCAAGAGCGTATTAAACCTCATACTTCCTTGGAATCAATTTTTTCTAAATTGATCCTCCATGTTTTGAATCCATAGCTCTGCCTCCAAGCTGAGTCATCGGTCCGGAGAATAGCGGACCAACTTCATTCATCATCTATGGGGTCCAAAAGTTTTGGGATGAGATATGAGAGAGGTGGGGAAGAATACACATAATACAAACAATAGTTTTGAAGAAACAGGTTTTATTTTGGGGCTGTCGGAAAACATCAAACAAATGACAACTCACAAATCATCGCATCTAACGTGGGTGTATAACTGGTTTGGTCTCTAAAGGTCAAATAATTCTTCAGAACTTCAAATTCTTCAAGTCTTGAGTCTTCAATTGTTGAAGCTGCAATTCTTCCAACGCATGGTGAAATCCTCTTTACTCTGAAATGGCCATCGGTTGTCCGATATCTTTAATTCTTGGAGTGACTTGAGTTGATCTTCCGTGTGGTCAAAAGGAAAGGTGTATATTCTAACTATTTGAGGTCGGAGGAACTACTTGATAAAATCAAAAAATGAGAAGTAAAGGATCCTTTTGAAAATAAAGTTTTTGAGACATCCTGTCCTAGGGGCTTTCCGATTTCTAGGGTCACGTTCTGATCAACATGTGCTCGATACCATATACATGTAGCGACCCGACCTCGACGGTCAAGCCTGCGTGTTCTTTGTGCCATCCACGGATCAAGATCTTTGCACACACAGTACATCAATGTATATATCAAAGAAATACCACATGTATAATTAACGTAAACTGATATATACCTCATAAGTCACAATGAAACAAATAGTCGGGTGTGGAGTCCCATCAACGCCATCGGCAGGTTGAGTGTAGACCGTAACCACTCTGCACTGCACTCTTACTCGTCGGAAGAAATTATACGCAACATGATACGTTGCAGCCGTGTAGGTCGAGACATTGAATGTACCGCAAGATCACAACATGAGAAAGCGAGATGATAATACTATTCTATATGCAATATGGCTTTGTGGCTCGTATGCGATGTTTTTTGCGTAAAAGCTGGGTTTATTTTTCCCTACATCAAAGGAATAACTGGAGTCTGTACTATGGAGTTTTCTATCATGACATGGTTCCGCCAACCGATGTCTCATAGCCCAAATCATCATAAGTTGCCCACAATTAAGTTATCAGTCCGGTGTTGAGAGTTCGAGATAGATCCAAGTCCGGATGCTCAAGTTGTCCGTAGCGGGACACGGCTAATCGATTAGGTTATAACCCTCTGCAGAGGTTTGTACACTTTACCCATAAGATTCGATCCCTCTTTTACGTTCTCGCACTTCGTGGTGTTTGAGAACAAGATGACCGAAACATGGTCTTCGAAGAGTTCCCGACCACCGTCCGGTGCTCATTCAATCCTACCGTAGTTCTACATCCGCTAGCACCGCCCTAGCCAGAGTCACAACTAAGGTCAACCAAGCCAGAGCCCATAGTGACTTGCGGTTGCAGTAAGCTTCGGGCATGAAGTATTCTTCCGTCTCTTTGAGTCTGGGTGAAGCTTTACGCAAGATGTCATGGCGCTTCTCCATGCATCCGGCCAACCACGGATTCTCCAGGTGCCCGTCAACCGCCCTTCACCCAAGAGTGTGTATTGAATTCTTGTCTCGAGTCTTGAAGTCTTGAGGCCTTGAAAATGCAGTCCTTGCATATGCCATCATGGAGTTGTCGTCATTGACGTAGAGTCCTCCTTCTTCACACCACTCTCGAGCACTCATACCAACCCCGTCTACTATAGCGTAGCATTAAAATAAATAACCACCCGGGCATTGTAACAGGGTGATGGGTTCCTACCTCATGCATACTACTCAACTACAAGGATTCAATGTCACTACTTTGGAGGGATTGTTGCGAAGATGACACTAGATGCAATAAAATACATAGGTATGAAAAACATGGTCAAAGTGAACTTGCACAGTAAGTTGATGAAGATAGCAACACTCTCGAATAATGACTTGGTAGAACTATTCGTCACTCCATTGAAAATCTATATTGTCAAACATAGCATTCACATAAGCAAACATCCTAGCAAACAATTCTAACACTCATAATAAAACCAACAAATAAAAATGCAAATCAAGGGACACCAAATAAAAACAAAGGAAAACTACACAACAAAACTACTAAAGAAAACTCTAAGACATAACACAACAATAGTTTTATCCTAAGTAAAATTTAACAACAAAGAAAATACCAACATAATAAATAATCTGAAAAGAAAATATAAAACAGCTAATTTTAACAGAAAGTATTTTTCATAAACTTTTAATAGCAAAAAGAAACAAATAAAAAGCTTTTATGAAACACTAACTATGACCTAAACAAGTTTTCATACAAAACTAAATAAAATAAATTTTTAAAATAAAAACAAAATTTTCTTTGGTTTACTAACAGAAACAAAACTAAATTTGTTAAAAGTGACAAAAATAAATAATTTGAAACTAATAAAAACAATAAAGAAAAGACTAAAACAAAACTATAACTAAAACAATACTGTTTTGCTAAAAAACCTAATTTAAAAATAAAGTAAAAATAAATAAGTATATGCTCTTTGGATAGACAAAACCATAATAAAAGCAGTAACAAAAGAATCAACAAAAATACTTTGTAAAACTCAAAATATGACCAAATTAGTGATTTGAACAAATTTCATCAAATTCAAATCTAAACTATTCAAATTTGAAACCTAAGTACACAAACAGAAACTTAAGCAAATTTGTGACACGATGCAAAAGGAATCACTCAATTTGGATATAAAACATAAAAGTTATAGAATATCTAAGATTGAAACTTTTCTGTTTTTATAGAAACGAAAATAAAAAAACAGATCGGACAAGTCTCATTGGGCTAGGAGCTGAGCGAGCTGTAACTAACCGTCGCTCGGCGGAACTTTACGTAAACGTGCACGTACGTTCAAAACAGAAAAAAAGCGGCAAACCGGTTCGATCTAAACCATAAAAACCGTGTACTAAACCAAACCAACTGATCTAAAGAACCGATCTAGCACTTAGCGCTTTGAATAATAAAAAATGAAGGAGTTAGCAGTGCGTGACTTACACGGAAGAAACGGCGGTGGTAGAGAAGCGAGGCGCCGGGCGGGTGGTGGCTCCGGTGACCGGCGGAGGCGGCGATGTCTAGTGGGTGGAGGACTCAGGGGTCCGATTTTTAGTCGAAAGTGGAGGTCGGGATGACGGAGGTGAGCAGAGCGTCGAGATGAACTCGGTGCTCCGGCAATGTCGGGTGAGGTCCACGGCGAGGCTCCGGTGCTCCCTGGACGATTTAAACGAAGTCATGAAGAAGCACAATGATGAGAGAAGTATGTTGGACAAGATTTGGTGGTTCGGGGTTGCTCACCGTCGGGATCTACGGTGAACCGTCTCAGCTCGACGAGATCCAAACGAAGATCACATGAGGTAGAAGTGGTTTCGTGGGTTTTTGGGGGCGCCAAAGTAGGAGGTGGCTGGGTATTTATAGGACATGTTCTTGGGGCAGGAGGCAAGCCGTAGATAGGGTTTCCGCCGTTTGCAGCGTCTTGGCATCGCAGCGGTGCTTGAGCTGCGCTCCTCTGCTTCATGCGACGGGAGAAGATGACGGGTGGGGTCCAGCACCGGGAAAAAAAATGAGGGAGAGATGACGTGAGAGAGAGGAACGAGAGGGAGGGTGGCGGCGGCTCCTGGGAGTCCCTCTCGTCTGAAGCCTTAGCCCTAAGCGCCATTTGGCTGGGCCCGGCACTTGCTGGCCTAGTCTCAAGAGGTCTTTTTTTAAAGACAGAGGGTAAACTCAAAGAAAGCAAACTAAATAAAAACTTAATGTAGACATATAATATATAGAAATTTTCAGAAAAAGAAATCCTAAAACATGAAGTATTTCACGGAGACAAATAAAATACAGAAAAATTAATAAAAGTCAAAGCAGTCTTCTTTGTTGCAATAAAACCCAATAAAATACATTTTTTAAATACCAAAATGATTTCAAAAAAACATTTATCCTAATTTTCCATTGAAGGGAATCATTTTACCCTTATTTACATTTATTTATTTTTAGGATAAAATAATTTTATTTATAGCCAAATAACTCCTAAATGGTTTTGAAATTGAAATTCAAACCACTTCCAAATCTTTTTCATTTTCCTCATTCAAATATATTTCAAATTTGCCCCTGGTTTGGAGTGTCATGTTGCTCCTCTCTTTATTTTTGAAATGGGTCAGAGGAATTTGAAACTATTCAAATGGGAAGGATTTCAAATGGAATTCCAAAAGTGGTTTAACTCCCTACTCTCTTTAATTAAACTTTGGAGAAGTCCTTTCATCTCCTCTCTTGAAAGTCCTTGAGTGGCATCAAGTTTGCATTACTTTCAATTGAGGTTTCAAAACATTTCAAATAGAAACACTTTTGGGAAAGTCCTTTTATTCCCTCTCATTCAACTTTATTCCCTCTCATTCAACTTTCAAAAAGTTTCAAATTGCACTCAATTTCACTCAATCATTCAGACAACAATCAAACAAACAATCAAAACTATTTATTTAATATAACATTCCAAAATTTTGAATTTTGGGATGTTACACAATAACATTTTCTTTACCCTTCTTGTGTTTAATGACATAAGGGAAAGTCTCAATGAATTCAACCCATTTAGCATGTCTACGATTCAGTTTAGCTTGACTTTTAATATGTTTCAAAGATTCATGATCAGAATGTATAACAAATTATTTGGGCCATAAATAATGTTGCCATGTTTCTAAAGTCCGAACAAGAGCATATAATTCTTTATCATAAGTAGAATAATTCAGACTAGGCCCACTCAATTTTTCGTAAAAGTATGCAACAGGTTTGCCATCTTGTAATAACACACCTCCTAATCCAATTCCACTAGCATCACATTCAAGCTCAAAAGTCTTATTAAAATCAGGAAGTTGGAGTAAAGGAGCATGTGTCAACTTATCTTTCAATACCGCGAAGGCTTCTTCCTGTGTGGTACCCCAAACAAAAGGCATATCCTTCTTTGTAAGCTCATTGAGAGGTGCAGCAATGGTGCTAAAGTCTCTCACAAAACGCCTATAGAAACCAGCGAGTCCAAGAAAACTCCTCACTTGTGTGACCGTTTTGGGCTGCGGCCAACTCTCAATAGCTTCAATCTTGGCTTTATCAACTTCAATTCCACTGTGGAGTAACAACATAGCCAAGAAAAAGATACTCGGTCGGTGCAAAAGGTGCACTTCCCAAGGTTACCAAACAAAGCGTGCATCACGTAGAGCATTAAAAACAACACGTAAATGTTCCAAATGTTCTTCCAAAGATTTGCTATAAATCAGTATATCATCAAAATAGACTACCACAAATCGTCCAATGAAAGCACGTAAAACTTCACTCATTAGTCTCATGAAAGTACTAGGTGCATTAGTTAACCCAAAAGGCATGACTAACCACTCATATAAACCAAACTTAGTTTTAAATGCTGTTTTCCATTCATCTCCCAATTTCATACGAATTTGATGGTATCCACTACGCAAATCAACTTTGGAGAATATTGTAGAGCCACTCAATTCATCAAGCATATCATCTAGCCTAGGAATAGGATGACGATAACGAATAGTAATATTATTAATGCCTCTACAATCAACACACATACGCCGACGTACCATCCTTTTTAGGCACTAGTATAATAGGAACAGCACAAGGACTAAGAGATTCGCGTATATAACCTTTGTCGAGCAGCTCACAGACTTGACGCATAATCTCCTTCGTCTCCTCCGGATTGGTACGGTATGGTGCACGGTTGGGTAGCGATGCACCGGAATTAAATCAATTTGATGCTCAATCCCTCGAATAGGTGGTAATCCGGTGGCACGTCTTGTGGGAAGACGTCGTGAACTCCCGCAAAATGTTAGTGACAGCAGGGCAAAGAGGAAGGCACGTCCTCGAATGAAAATAATGCCTCTTTGCACACAAAAGCATAGCAAACAGATTTGCTAGAATCTAGCTTATCAATATCAGATTTGGTGGCAAGTAAACATGCACTTTTCAGTTTAATTTCAGAAGCAACATTAGATGGTTTATTATTAGGCTTCATTTGTTGCTCAAATTCTTTTGCCACAAACTGATTTTCACTCTTATTTTTCTCCTGTTTTGCATTATTAGCTCTATTAATATCATCTTTCAAAAAGGAATCAGGAGTCATAGGAAGCAAAGTAATATTTTTATCCTTGTGAACAAGAGTATACTGATTGTTTCTACCATGGTCTCTGAATTTTTATCAAATTGCCATGGTCTACCAAGTAATAAGGAACATGCTTGCATAGGTACCACATCACAATCAACATAATCAGCATATGTAGAGATACTAAAATACACACGAGCAAAGACGTGTTACCTTAACCTTGCCGCTGTTGTTGAACCATTGGATGTAGTAAGGATGTGGATGTGGCCTTGTGGTGAGAGAAAGCTTCTCCACCATATCCATGCTAGCCAAGTTGTTGCAGCTCCCTCCATCTATGATGACGCTGAATAGAACGTTCCTTCACAACTCCCTTTGTATGGAACAAGTTATGCCTCTGATTTTGCTCAGCTTGTGTAACCTGCACACTCAAAACACGTTGAGCAACTAAACATTCATACCTGTCAAGATCTTCAAAGCAGCCATGTATTGCGTCTCATGATCGTAATCATCTCCACCGTGTTCTTCATGTGTAATAAGAGCCAAAGTCTCTTCATCATAGTCACTAGCGGACTCATACCCACCATCCTCAGTAGCAATCATCACACGCTGAGATTGGCATTCTCTCGCAAAATGTCCTCTTCCCTTACAACAACGACAAATAATATCACTTGTGTGCCCTGTTGACGCCATGGAAGAAGAAGAGCTCTGTGTAGGCCCAGCAGGTGTGCTCTTGGCAGATAGTGGTGGTTGTGCCTGCTTTCTTGTATCACGGTTGGAGGTGGCAGCCTACGGAGGTGCCGGTGTAGTAGAACGTGTGGAAGTAGATGATGCACGTGGTGTCCATGATGAAGGTCGACCTGCAGAAAAGTTAGTCCGCGCCAACACCTGTCGATCCTGCACTTCACGTTCAGCTTTACAAGCAAGATGGAATAATCGAGTGATATTAGTATAATCCTTGTAGTCTAGAATGGTCTGAATCTCTCTATTTAATCCACCCGTAAAACGTGCAAGCATAGCTTCATTCTCCTCAACAATACCACATCTAATCAAGCCAGTTTGTAATTCCCGATAATATTCTTCTACCGAATTTTTCCTTGTCTTAAGCGCTGCAATTTTTGAAGTAATTCACGTTGATAATATGGTGGAACCCAACGAGCACGCATAGCAGTTTTCAAAGCAGCCCAAGTAGTGGAACAGGATATAATCTACAATGTTCAGACCACCAAACACATGCAAAGCTAGTTAAAGCACAAAGCAATGACGGGAACACGTCTCTCCTCGTGATATTGTACACATGTAAATCGTTGTTCAGTTTCTAACTCCCAAGTAAGATATATATCAGGAACATATCTACCCTCAAATGGTGGAATATTCAACTTCAGTTTAGGGAGATGGTCATGATCTCGTACCTGAGGGGGAGCCCTAACATTGCCATTATTTGCATGTGGACGACCTGGTGGTTGTGGTGTTGGTGGTTGTGGTGCTGGTGGTTGCACGTAGTTCTGATGTTGATCAACCTCATCCTCGTAATCTCTCACATAATCATCCTTCCCCACATCAACAGCAGGAGCCATAGAAGTATCAACAGCAGCACCAGCAGCTTGGCCAGGCTGAAGAGGGACACGGCTCGCTCGGCGGAGGGCTGTTTCGCGATGTGGAGGTAGTCGTTGTTGTTGTTGTAGAGGTGCGTTAGGTGCAGCCGGTGGTGGTGGTGGTAGACGCGAGCAATTCATTAAACTTGTTATCGAGCTTTGTTTCGGACGCCTTCTCAATGCCATCTATCTTCTCCATGGCCTCTTCAAATCTATTTAGCACATCTTCCACCTGCCCACTCATCATTTGTTGAAACTTATCATGTAGCGCTTTGTTTGTCATGTTCTCCCAGTCAGTCTCGTCGGCTTGTGATCCTGCCATGGTTAGCAGCAATAGAAACACACAAGAATATGATTCGACAGACTACTAGAAAGTGGTGGTGGTGGTGTGGTGGACAGTCACAAATCCGTCAAGCAAATCTCAAATTCTTACCGGTTCTTACCCAAAGAAGAAAGCGGTGATCGGCAACCGATGTAGTCAAAACTCTCAAAGCTTGGATAGAGCGATTACCAGGGAGAGTCAAACGCACGATGTAGATGTATGTGGAGCTGGGAAGGCTTATAATATTGTAGCAAAAAGGGTCAGCAATAATCAATTCAGAGATGCAAAGTTGAACAAACGCTCAACGACGCAGTCTTTGTCTTTGGTCCTAGGCTAGACCGTGCTAGAGACGCGAGCCTAGAACACGAACAAAATCACGGCGCTGCACGTAAACAAGGGAAAAGCACACTCTGGAAATTTTTTTGTTTTTGCTCTTTTTTCTTGCGCTACTTTTTTTTGTGCTGCTCTTTTTTTTTGCGAAAAATCACTATAATGGCGAGTGTCTCAAAACTCTTCCCAGGTCAAACTGACATGATGGGAACGAAATTTTTTCGACCAATTTTTTTTTCGACTGCCCGGACCAAGAAACGGGTCAAAAAAACTTTCTATAACGGCGACTGTCTCAATACGCTTAGAAACACCTAAAAATAGGATAGCCAGAAAATTTTTCGACAAGTGCGTTTTCGGAAAATTTTGGGCCTAAACGGAGGGTGGTTTCCAGACAAGGAAACACGGAATTTTTTTTCCGAAACCTACTCCGGCAAGGAAACACGAATCGGAAACTAGATGGATCGCGAAAACAAACCTAATATGAGAAGAACTCGGATTGGTGGTGGATATATGGTGGTGGTGGTGGTATATGGTAGCGGTGGTGGTATATGGATACGGATTGGTGGTGGTATATGGATACGGATTGAGCGGTGGCGGATAAGCAATGGTGGTAGATGGCAAGGCGATGATGATGGTGCGGCGGCGGCGTGAAAACTTATGACCGTAACTTCGAAACTCTAAAAGACTAGACGCTAAGACCGGCAACTAGACACGACGATGCAACCGCCAAATTCAACAAAGCAAAACCCTAAAAAGATTATGCAAAGGCTCAGATTGGTTCGGATATGATGAACTAACCCTAATTTTTTGTGGCTTTTTCGTGGACTTTAGGTACGAAGAACAGACTCGATCTAATCTATGAAAAACTGTAAAATCTCACCGAGCAACCTGAAAATCTGATACCACTTGATAGAGGCAAAGGTGTCCCGATGTTTCGATGAGATGGTGGCTATCGATTCTGTGGGAGTCGACCTTGACGATGCGACTACGTGCGTGCGAGACGTCGCGCCTTAGCAATCGCTAAACCAACTTCCGAGGGTTATTGACCACGCCGGAGCACGATCAACCTGACCACGAGGGCCTGTTTCCTGCGAGCAAACGAAGAACAAGCAAGAAACTATGATTGCAATCTGGATATTGCGAATATAAGAGGAAAGCTTTATTAATGAATGTGGGGTTCTGAGACGCCTTGGTCTGGTCGTTGAACACAAACGAAATCTGTGAAGTTGCAGCTAAAGGCGAACTTTTGATCTAAACAAAACCCAAAGTCTAAACGGTGCCCTAAGGGCTGTATATATGGAGGAAGAGGGGGAATTTCGTGGCCCTTGGTGGAGGGGTCCAAATCAACCCTATCTCTTGTTTCCCCACATACGGACTCTAAAAATAGCCTATACTTGTGTATTTCGAAATTACAAGGGCCTGGCCCAATAATAAGGTGACGTGACACCTAGAATAGCCTCGGGACGAAATTTATGAAGTAGCATCTTGTATATTTCGTCCAAGGCTTCATGCACCCATTATGGTGGCTTCAAAGTCCTGAAATCATCACTTGTAACTCCGTTCTTGTTCCCCTTGCGCATGGCATCATCTCCATGCTTGTTCTTGCTCCAATGTCCATCCTTCTCCAAGCTAGGCCCTTCATTTGTAAGCAAAACAAATGTATCCAATTTAGGCAGCATCATATTCTCATGAACATTAGAATCATTACCAAGAAACGAAAGAACCTGATAATTTAATTGGCGTGCGCGAGCTCTAGTAATTGGTCCAGTATATGTAGCAGTAGGGGCCGCGGGTGTAACAATGGTATTGATGTCCTCATCAGTAATGCATCTTGGGAAATATCGAGAGCGTTGTTATTCATGGAATGCATATGGTTCACGCAATTATGGGAATCATGCAAAGTATGAGATGCATCAAAATCTCCTAATATGTATGAGGAAACTATGGAGGTCTCCTCATGAGCAAGAGTAGAAACATCACGTGGAGAATATTGACAACATCCAAAACAATGCATATTTGGAACAATGTGATCATGGCATGGAATAGTAGACGAATTGCGCAAATCATGTAAAGGAAGCATGGCAATATCATCACAAGAGAAGCAAAAGCCAATGACCATCATCTCGTCATCTATGCCATAAGTGCAAATAGGGTTTATTTTAATGGGGCATGCATAGTTACTATGTTGAGATTGAAATGATGCAATATGGGAGATCTCACTCATAGCATATGACAAGTTCAAAGGATTATCAAACATAATGTGACCAACGGAATTTTCACATGATATCCTATGAAGCATAGCATCACAACTAGGCAACTCAACATGCTCATCATCATATTCATCATAAATAGGTAAGTCAAGGCATGAAGAAGTTTCACTAGCATGAAGCATGGTAATAGGTGGGTCAACATCATGGGAACAATCGATGGTAAGAGAGTCCATTAGTGGGACAAGAGAAGCACCATCACCTATGTTACCTTTGGAAGGTCGCTCATGTGTTGTAGGTGAGGTGTCAACGATCAATTCGTTGTCATCTTCATCTTGATGGAACCATGTGGGGGGTGTATCATCGTCCACCATGGCCATCGTCGTCTCCAATGTAGGGATGGACTCGTCGAGGATAGGCATGTCGTCATGTAGGAGACCTAGCACCAAAGAAGAAAACACACTAGGAGTAGAGGTTAAGTCGTTAGAAATCATAGTGGCCTCATGTGCCGTGTTAACTACCTCACTCACTAAGTGTTGTGGCTCACTCACTCCCTCAAGGATGCTCTCACTCGTATGGTGGGTGGAGTCACTCAAATGGCGTTCAACCTCACATATGATGTGTGGCATGCTCTCATGTGTGGGGCTAGTGGTGGTCACACTCATCCTCTCATAGGAAATGCTCTCAATGTCACGTATGGTGGAGTCACTCATGTCACTCATGGGGTGGTGGCTCTCCTCACATGGCAATTGGGCATCTCGACATATGTGGGTGCCGGAGAGATGTAGGTGCAAATGTCTCCATGCTTGGCGGTCGCGTAGCTTGACTCGGAGTATGAGTCCAATGTGGGCGTCGTCTTCATGTTGTTGAAGAGGTTCGCGCGTCGCCCGTGGTCGAAGGGATGGCCCTTGCTCGACCGTCTTGTCACCGTCTTGGTGTTGGAGGCCCATATGATGTGCCACCTCATAGCTCGTCTCCATGACCAAGGGAGTTTCCCATGCTCGGCCATCTTCCTTGAGGGGCTTCCGAAGATGGAAGTGTCGCCTCGCTCATAGGTGGTCGCCTTGGACTTGAAGAAGTTGTTGTAGGCGTACTCGTGGGAAGTAGGCGAAGATGCCGTACGTCCAAAGGCGAAGATGCCTTGAGAACACTTGGCGAAGATGCCGAAGTGGTTGATGTAGCCGTAGCGCCGTCTTGGTGGTGCTCGTCTCGCGGTCTTCTCTTGTGCTTATGAAGCTTCGACTTGGCGTGAAGTAGGGCTTGTTGGGACTTGTGCATTTGCGCTTGTGGAGCATCTTCATGATGATGATGTCGTTGTCGTGCTTGAGCTCCTTGGCGTTAAATGCCGTCGTCGTGCACATGATGCTTGGAGGTGACTTGCCCTTCATGACGATGTTGATCACGAACGTGATGGTGGTCGCCATGTAGATGTGGACGAGGACGATTTGCACTTGCGTCGTTTCCGCGCTCCGAAGACTTGTGGCTTGAATGTCGCCGCCTTGAAGATGACGAAGGGGAAGTAGACTTGATCAAGGCTCTAATCTCCTCCATCCTTGCATCTTGCTCCTCTTTATGTGCGGCAAGTTTCTTGTCGAAGTAGTCCCTTCTCCTTGCTTGGAGTGACGAATGTTGATGGAGATGTTCTCGATGCGCTCTCGCAATCTTGATTGTGTGCCTTGCACTTGTCGTTGTAGATCGAAGATAGACGCTTTGGTGATGTAGTTGTTCACGCCGTCGTTGTTGTCTAGGACCGAAGAGGAAATGCCTTGCCTATCCATCACAAGACTCGAGCAAATATGAGTGGGAGAAAGAGAAGAACTTATACCAATGTACCTTGACCGATGTTGACAATGAATCAAGTTCACTCAAATGCGGACAATGAAATAGCACTGTTGGTACCAATCCTTGTCGGTTCTCACACCTACACAAGTAAAGCTTATGGAGGAGCTCGGTGAGGATAGTGGCACAAAAATTTAATGCAAAATGTTAGCAAGAGTCAATAATGTTGAAAGAGATTCACAAATTCGCAAGTGAAACAAATGGACCAATAGCAAAGAATGGCACACGGAAACACACACACACACGGATAGATAAATGGGGTCGTGCAACCAAGGAATGAGCAGAAAATGTGGAATCCACGGAAAACGCTCGTGTTGCACAACTCAAGAGAGACGCTAGCACGATTGCTCAATAGGCGGATACGACACTTGTGCACAACCTATAAGATGCAAAATGGATAAACTTCTATCCCAAGTATGCTATGTATGTATGGTTCCGGTGTTTCTCTCAAGATGATCCAAGATGATCGGATATGACAATCTTATATGCAATGTGGTATGATGCTATGGCACTTGCTTACAAGCTTCTTTGCTCTCTTTCTTTTGCTTAAAAGCTTTATTCTCTTCTTCTTTTTTTGTATGTATGGCCACTTTGCGAAATGCACAAACCAAGATAGCAATTGTGTATATGCGGGAACAATCTTGTGACACAAGGGATGATATGATACCAATATGATATGGTATGTATGCAATGGAAGGTGTAGACCACTAATGTGCACAAGTCACGTTGCCGGCAATACTCAAATGGCTAGTCTCAATAGGCAAGTAACGCAAAAGTAAGGCTAGGGGTTAACAATGCAATGGCAAGGGGAATATACAATGGAGGGATACCACGATACCAAGATGATATGGAGGTTACCGTCCGGCAATGATGAGTAGCGGTGTTCTTGATGTAGATACCAAGATGATGGAGACTCGTCCTAAGTAGCCGAAACACCTTAGGAAACGGAAAAACCGCGAACTCAAAATTTCAAATGTCAAATGTCAAAATGGTGGTAGCGGGAATGCGGTGGTGGTTTGCACTTGGCAATGCGGAAGTGGAATGATGGGCTATACACGTGTCGGAGTTGAAGTTGCCGTCCCTAAGTAGTCAAACACCTTTGGAGACACAAGCCACAACTCAAACAATCTCAAACAACTATTGGGTTAAGTTGAGGTGGTTGAAGTGTATGGTGGGCAAGCCTATGCGGAAGTTATGGTGGTGGTGGTGGTTGATGAAGATGCAACCGTCCAGAAGTAGCCTAAACACCTTAGGAGACTCGAATCACAACTCAAACAACCTCAAATGCAAAGGGGAACAAAATTGGTTAGGTTGCGGAAGTCGGTGGTGGTTATGCGGAGGATGTGGTGGAAGCACTAGGCAAAGATGCCAAAGTTCCGAAAATTTGATGGAGTCAAATGGTGGTGGTAGCATTTTTATGGGAAGGGGGATGTCAATAGCTTCAAAACGAGCTAAAGAACGCGAAAATCAGACTCCGGATGAATTAGTTATGGCCGAAACGGTGAAACGGGGAGGCTGAAATCTACAGGGGCTGGATATCCGGGGGTAGGGCCGGATTTCCGGGGGTGTATGTCCAGAACAGAGCGGATTTGGTGCTCCAGGGGCCGGATGTCCGGCTTGGGGCTCGGATGTCCAGCCGGATGGCCCGGATGTCTGGCACGAGGCCGGATGTCCGCCCGAGGTTCGGATGTCCGCCCATTTAATCCAGATCTCGTTTGGGGCGGAAATTTTCGAATTGGGGGCAGAAATTGATGATTTCAAGGTCAAAATTGGAGAGATTTCGTGGATGGGAAGTGGGGAAACTTGGGGAAATGCTAGATCCACTCGAAACCAAGCAAATCCATGGATCAAAATCAACAAAACATCATGAAAACTAACAAATCACAAAAAAATTTGGGGCTATTTTTGGTGGGGATTTTCGGATTTAGGACGAAATCAACAAAACCAAGCTAGAAAACACGGGGTAGGGGCTCCAAAAACGTGATCAACGTGGCTCATGATACCAAGATGATGTAGGGCGGAACCCTACGTGGATGATCTTTCACGTTGGAGCGGATCCTACGGGGAATCACAAAGAACACGCGGAAGAACAAGAGGGAAACACGGAGGAAGCGAGAGAGAAATCACTAAACCAACAAGAGATCAATCACACGAGTGCTAGATCACTGATCACATAAAGTGGCACAAGATTCAAAATCAACAAAGGAAAGATACAAGCGGTAGCCGTTCTTCTCCGTGAGGAGGCCTTGATGGGGTCCACCCTAGAAGGGGTCTTGAATCCGCTTGGGGATCTTCTCCGTAGAGGTCCCGAGCTCGAGGAGAAGTAGCCAAGTGGATGAGCAAAGGCTCTCACACAAAATATGAGCTAATCCAATGCTACCTTAGAAAGAGGAAGGGATGGAATATATATAGTCTAGGGGCGAAGGGGTACATGGGATTCGTCCGGATACATCGTGACGCAGTGGGAGGCCGGATGTCCGGCGTCGGGCGGATGTCCGGGCCTTCGCGATCGCCGGATGTCCGGGCTATCCCGGGATGTCCGGGCTAGTCAGCCCTCCTGCCGATTCCGGGTCTTGAGTCTTGGATTTCGGGCAGTCTTGCGGATATCGGGCTGAAGCCGGATGTCCGGGGCATGGAGGCCGGATGTCCGCCCTATAGCTTTTCTTTCCGGCTGGGTTGTGGTCTTTGGCGTCTCAGGGCCGGATGTCCGGACCTTGGCCGGATGTCCGGGCACAGGGTGAACTTGCCCGCTTAGTGGTCCTCTTCATCCGTGGATCGGGCGGCTCGTCCGTCTTCACGTGCATCTTGAGGCTCCTCTTGACACCTAATGATGCATAGCATATCGGACTTAGGTAGTAGCCATGTCTCGAGTGGGTCATATGTGATATCACTAAGGAAGGAAGTCACCTCGTTCCGAGAGCTCTAGCTTGAGCTCGTGTCAAGGGTCCTCTTGGCTCTTGATGAGACGATGGTAGGTCCATGGGGATGATCATGGGATGCTCCGCATCACGACTACTCGTGTATCTTTCCTTTGTTGATTTTGAATCTTGTGCTACCTTATGTGTTCGGTGATCTAGCCCTTGTGTGATCGATACTTGTCGGTTTAGTGTTTCTCTTGTGTGTTTTTCCTTGTGTTCTTCCGCTTGTTCATCGTGTTCTCCTCGTAGGATCCCCTCCAAACGTGAAAGATCTCCGACTAGGGCTCCGCCCTACATCATCTTGGTATCATGAGCCACGTGCCATAGTTTGTTCATCATCAAGTGCAAGATGACTTCAAGTATGCCAAGTACTCGTCCAAGACCTACGGCTTCTCCAACAACCAAGCTTCAACACCTCCTCCAACATCTACATCAACCAAACCTTCTACAAACAACAACGACAAGTCGAGTTACAAGAAAAATTTGACAAGTTCAAGTCGTCCTCCTACTACAAGCAACTTCAAGCCGTGTGCTTCGTCATCTACTCCGACCGATGAGACCATCAAGACAAGCTCCTTCAAGTGTTTCACTTGGGCGGCCGAGGCCACAAGTCCTACGAATGCACCAACAAGCGCACCATGATCCTCAACGACGACGGCACCTATGACTCAATGAGTGATGAGGAGATGGAAGCTCTTGAGCAAGTGGCCATGCACCAGCGAGTGAACGAAGATGAAGATGACCAAGTCTTTTGTGATGAGGATTCAAGCCCCGCTCTCGTTGTCTCCAAGGTCTTGACTCTTCAATATCAACAAGAAGACGACCAAAGATGCCACATCTTCCACACAAAGGCCGGCATCTACGGAAGGTCCGTCAAGGTCATCATCGATGGAGGTAGTTGTCACAACTTGGCAAGTGAAGAACTATGCTCCAAGCTTCAATTGGTCAAGAGGAAGCACCCCGAATCCCTACAAGGTTCAATGGCTAAGTGACTCTGGCACTATACGAGTTGAACATACGGTCCAAGTCTCCTTCAAAATTGGTGCATATGAGGACACTTTGGAATGTAATGTGGTCCCAATGACGGTTTGCCACCTCCTTCTTGGTCGACCATGGCAATTTGACCGTGGTGTCTTCCACAAAGGGCGCACCAATCATTATAGCTTCAAGATGAAAGGTAAGGAATATGTGCTACGACCTATGTCTCCTAGTCAAGTGAAAGCCGGCAAGCAAGCCACCCATCATAGAGACAAGAGTGAGAAAGTGATCCACCAAAAAGTGAGTGAGAGCCACAAGCCAAACTTGAGCGCCTCTTCGACTAGAGAGAAAAACCTCATCCTATTAGCCACCAAAAGTGAGATGAGAGAAGTGTGTGAGAACCCATCTAGTGATGCACTTTGTCCTTGTGTGCAAGGATGGAGAGCCAACAACTAACACCTCTCATGAGCTACCTTTAGTGTTTCAATCTCTTATGCAGGAATTCCAAGATGTTTTCCCCAATGAGCTACCTCCAGGTCTACCTCCTCTTCGAGGCATTGAGCATCGAATCGACCTCATCCCCGGAGCACCTCTCCCAAACAAAGCTCCATATCGAGGCAATCCCGAAGAAACCAAGGAGACTCAACGGCAAGTACAACAACTCATCGACAACGGTCATGTACGTGAAAGCCTAAGCCTGTGTGCCGTTCTCGTTATACTTGTGCCTAAGCCCGATGGAAGTTTCCGCTTGTGTTCCGATTGTAGACCTATAAATGTTATTACCGTTCGCTATAGGCATCCCATTCCTCGCTTAGATGATATGCTTGATGAACTTAGTGGAGCCAACTTTTTCACAAAAATTGATCTTAAAAGTGGCTATTATCAAATCCGCATACAAGAGGGTGATGAATGGAAAACTGCTTTCAAAACCAAATTTTGTTTATATGAGTGGTTAGTCATGCCTATGGGTTTATGGGAAGCTCCCGGTACTTTTGTGCGTCTCATGCATTATGTCCTTCAGCCTTATATTGGAGTCTTTGTTGTGGTTTACTTCGACGATATTCTTGTGTTTAGCAAAACCATGAAAGAGCATCTTGATCATGTTAGGGCTGTTTTGCAAACCCTTCGCAAGGAAAGTCTTTATGCAAACATGAAAAAAATGCACATTTGGTGTTGACAAAGTGGTTTTCTTGGGGTTTGTTGTATCCTCAAAGGGTGTCCATATGAATCTAAAATTGAAGCAATTAAAACTTGGCCCCAACCCACCAATTTACAACAAGTGCGTAGCTTTCTTGGTCTTGCGGGTTTTTATCGTCGCTTTGTGAAAGATTCTAGCACAATTGCCGCTCCTTTGCATGCTTTGAGTAAGAAGAATACTCCTTTTGTTTGGGGAACTTTGCAATCCACCGCTTTTGATGAGCTCAAGTCTTTGCTTACCCATGCTCCGATTCTTGCTTTGCCTAATTTTGACAAAACTTTTGAGGTTCATTGTGATGCAAGTGGTACCGGAATTGGCGGAGTTTTGATGCAAGAAAAACGAGCCATTGCATATTTTAGTGAAAAACTCTCCAGTCCTCAACTTAACTATCCCATCTATGACAAAGAATTGTATGCTTTAGTGCGTGTGCTACATGTTTGGGAACATTACCTTAGACCGCATGAGTTTGTCATCCATACCGATAATGAAACGCTTAAGTACTTAAAAGGTCAAACTAAGTTGAACAAGCATCATGCCAAATGGAGTGAATTTATTGAATCTTTTCCCTATGTGATCAAGTACATTAAGGGTAAAGAAAATGTAGTTGCCGATGCCCTTTCACGCATATGCACGCTTGTCACTAAACTTGAGTTGAATGTTATTGGCTTTGAGCACATAAAAGAATTGTACGCTAACGACCCATCTTTTGCTATTCCTTATGCTAAGTGTTTGACGATACTTCTTGGGAACAATATTACATCAAGGATGGTTATCTTATGAGAGCTAACAAACTATGCATTCCCGAGTCTTCTCTTCGTTTGCTCCTTTTGCAAGAGGCTCATGGAGGCGGACTCGTGGGACACTTTGGACGCGACAAGACATTCGCCACGCTCTCCAAGAACTACTTTTGGCCCAAGATGTTCATGACGTCTCACGCTTCACCAACCGATGCTCTACATGTCGCAAAGCTAAGTCTAAAGCTCAATCTCATGGTCTTTACATGCCTCTTCCTATTCCTTATCAACCTTGGGAAGACATTAGCATGGATTTTGTACTTGGTTTGCCTAGAACTCAAAATGGAAAGGATTCCGTGTTTGTTGTTGTGGATAGATTTTGATGAGGACATCAATACCATTGTTACACCCACAGCCCCTGCGGCTATACATACTGGACCAATTACTAGAGCTCGCGCACGCCAATTGAATTATCAGGTACTTTCGTTTCTTGGTAACGATTCCAATGTTCATGAGAATATGATGCTGCCTAAATTGGATACATTTGTTTTGCTTACAAATGAAGGGCCTACCATGGACAAGAAAGATGAACCTTGGAGCAAGTTCAAGCATGGAGATGTTGGCATGCGCAAGGAGAACAAGAACGGAGTTACAAGTGATGATTCCAAGACTTTGAAGCCACCCTAATGAGTGCATGAGGCCTTGGACGAAATATACAAGATGCCACTTCATAATATGCGTCCATAGGCTATTCTAGGTGCTGCGTCACCTTATTATTGGGCCAGGCCCATGTAATTTCAAAATACTTAAGTATAGGCTGTTTTAGAGTCCGTATGTGTGGGGAAACAAGAGTTAGGGTTGATTTCGACCCCTCCACCAAGGGCCACGAAATTCCCCCTCTTCCTCCATATATACAGCCCTTAGGGCACCGTTTAGACCTTGGGTTTTGTTTAGATTAAAAGTTCGCCATAGCTGCAACTTCACGCATTTCGTTTGTGTTCAACGACTGCATAAAGGCGTCCACAGAACCCCACCTTGATCAATAAAGCTTTCATCTTATATTCGCAATATTCAGATTGCAATCTCAGTTTCTTGCTTGTTCTTCGTTTGCTCGCAGGAAACAGGCCCTCGTGGTCGTTGATCGTGCTCGGCGTGGTCAATAACCCTCGGAAGTTGGTTTAGCGATTGCTAAAGGCGCGACGTCTCGCCGTTAAATGGTCGGATCGTCAAGGTCGACTCCCACAGAAACGATAGCCACCATCTCATCGAAACATCGGGACACCTTAGCCTCTATCAAGTGGTATCAGATTTTCAGGTTGCTCGGTGAGATTTTACAGTTTTCCGTAGTTTAGATCGAGTCTGTTCTTCATACCTATAGTCCACGAAAAAGCCACAAAAAAATTAGGGTTAGTTCATCATATCCGAACCAATCTGAGCCTTTGCATAATCTTTTTAGGGTTTTGCTTTGTTGAATTTGCGGTTGCATCGTCGTGTCTAGTTGTCTAGTCTTTTAGAGTTTCGAGTTCTGGTCATAAGTTGTCACGCCGCCACCGCACCATCATCATCGCCTCGCCACCTACCATCACCGCTCCGAATCCGTATCCATATACCACCACCAATCCGTGTCCATATACCACCACCGATCCATATCCATATACTACCACCGCTACCACCACCGCTGCCATATACCACCACCATATATCCACCACCAATCCGAGTTCTTCTCATATTAGGTTTGTTTTCGAGATCCATCTAGTTTCCGATTCGTGTTTCCTTGCCGGAGTAGGTTTCGGAAAAAAAAATTCCGTTTAGGCCCAAAATTTTCCGAAAACGCACTTGTCGAAAAAATTTATGGCTATCCTGTTTTTAAGTGTTTCTAAGTGTATTGAGACAGTCGCTGTTATAGCAAGTTTTTTTTGACCCGTTTCCAGTTTTTGGGTCCGGGCAGTCGAAAAAAAAATATTGGTCGAAAAAAATTTCGTGCCCATCCTGTCAGTTTGACCTCGGAAGAGTTTTGAGACACTCGCCATTATAGTGATTTTTCGCAAAAAAAAAAGCGCATAAAAAAAAAGCAAGCGCAAAAAAAAGAGCGAAAAAAAATCCAGAGTCTGCTTTTCTCTTGTTTACGTGCAAGCGCCGTGATTTTGTTAGTGTTCTAGGCTCGCGTCTCTAGCACGGTCTAGCCTAGGACCAAAGACAAGACCGTCGTTGAGCGTTTATTCAACTTTGCATCTCTGAATTGATTATTGCTGACCCTTTTTGCTACCATATTATAAGCCTTCCCAGCTCCACATACATCTACATCGTATGCTTGACTCTCCCGATAATCGCTCTATCCAAGCTTTGAGAGTTTTGACTACATCGGTTGCCGATAACCGCTTCTTTGGGTAAGAACTGGTAAGAATTTGAGATTTGCTTGACGGATTTGTGACCGCCCACCACACAACCACCACCACTTCCTAGTAGTCCGTCAATCATATTCTTGTGTGTTTCTATTGCTGCTAACCATGGCAGGATCACAAGCCGAGACCGACCGGGAGAACATGACAAACAAAGCGCTACATGATAAGTTTCAACAAATGATGAGTGGGCAGGTGGACGATGTGCTAAATAGATTTGAAGAGGCCATGGAGAAGATAGATGGCATTGAGAAGGCGTTCAAACAAAGCTCGATAACAAGTTTAATGAATTGCTCGCTGCGTCTACCACCACCACCACCGGCGGCACCTAACGCACCTCTACTACAACAACAAGGACTACCTCCACATCGCTAAACAGCCCTCCGCCGAAGCTTCCGTGTCCCTCTTCACTGGCCAAGCTCTTTGGTGCTGCTGTTGATACTTCGTGGCTCCTATTGCTGCGGTGGGGAGGATGATTATGTGAGAGATTACGAGGATGAGGTTGATCAACATCGTAACTACGTGCAACCACCAGCACCACAACCACCGTGTCGTCCACATGCAAATAATGGCAATGTTCGGGCTCCCCTTCAGTACGAGATCATGACCATCTCCCTAAACTAAAATTGAATATTCCACCATTTGACGGTAGATATGTTTCTGATATATATATCTTACTTGGGAGTTAGAAACTGAACAACGTTTTACATGTTTACAATATCCCGAGGAGAGACGTGTTGTGCTGCTGTTTGTGCTTTCACTAGCTTTGCATATGTATGGTGGTCTGAACATTGTAGATTATATTCTGTTCCAGCTACTTGGGCTGCTTTGAAAACTGCTATGCGTACTCGTTGGGTTCCACCATATTATCAACATGAATTACTTTAAAAATTGCAGCGCTTAAGACCAGGAAAAAATTCTGTAGAAGAATATTATCGTGAATTACAAACTGGCTTGATTAGATGTGGTATTGTTGAGGAGAATGAAGCTATGCTTGCACGATTTCTGGGTGGATTAAATAGAGAGATTCAGACCATTCTAGACTACAAGGATTATAATAATATCACTCGATTATTCCATCTTGCTTGTAAAGCTGAACGTGAAGTGCAGGATCGACAGGCGTTGGCGCGAACTAACTTTTCTGCAGGTCGACCTTCATCATGGACACCACGTGCATCATCTACTTCCACACGTTCTACTACACCGGCACCTCCGCCGGCTGCCACCTCCAACAGTGATACAAGAAAGCAGGCACAACCACCACTATCTGCCAAGAGCACACCTGCTGGGCCTACACAGAGCTCTTCTTCTTCCATGGCGTCAACAGGGCACACAAGTGATATTATTTGTCGTCGTTGTAAGGGAAGAGGACATTTTGTGAGAGAATGCCAATCTCAGCGTGTGATGATTGCTACTGAGGATGGTGGGTATGAGTCCGCTAGTGACTATGATGAAGAGACTTTGGCTCTTATTACACATGAAGAACACGGTGGAGATGATTCTGATCATGACACGCAATACATGGCTGCTGAAGATGCTGACAGGTATGAATGTTTAGTTGCTCAACGTGTTTTGAGTGTGCAGGTTACACAAGCTGAGCAAAATCAGAGACATAACTTGTTCCATACAAAGGGAGTCGTGAAGGAACGTTCTATTCGCGTCATCATAGATGGAGGGAGCTGCAACAACTTGGCTAGCATGGATATGGTGGAGAAGCTTTCTCTCACCACAAGACCACATCCACATCCTTACTACATCCAATGGTTCAACAACAATGCAAGGTTAAGGTAACACGTCTTTGTTCGTGTGTATTTTAGTATCTCTACATATGCTGATTATGTTGATTGTGATGTGGTACCTATGCAAGCATGTTCCTTATTACTTGGTAGACCATGGCAATTTGATAAAAATTTCTGTACACCATGGTAGAAACAATCAGTATACTCTTGTTCACAAGGATAAAAATATTACTTTGCTTCCTATGACTCGATTCCATTTTGAAAGATGATATTAATAGAGCTAATAAAGCAAAACAGGAGAAAATAAGAGTGAAAATCAGATTGTGGCAAAAGAATTTGAGCAACAAATGAAGTCTAATAATAAACCATCTAATGTTGCTTCTGAAATTAAACTGAAAAGTGCATGTTTATTTACCACCAAATCTGATATTGATGAGCTAGATTCTAGCAAATCTGTTTGCTATGCTTTTGTGTGCAAAGAGGCATTATTTTCATTCGAGGACGTGCCTTCCTCTTTGCCCCCTGCTGTCACTAACATTTTGCAGAGTTCACGACGTCTTCCCACAAGACGTGCCACGAGGATTACCACCTATTCGAGGGATTGAGCATCAAATTGACTTAATTCCGGTGCATCGCTACCCAACCGCGCACCATACCGTACCAATCCAGAGGAGACGAAGGAGATTATGCGTCAAGTACGTGAGCTGCTCGACAAAGGTTATATCTGCGAATCTCTTAGTCCTTGTGTTGTTCCTATTATACTAGTGCCTAAAAAGGATGGTACGTCACAGTATGTGTGTTGATTGTAGAGGCATTAATAATATTACTATTCGTTATCGTCATCCTATTCCTAGGCTAGATGATATGCTTGATGAATTGAGTGGCTCTACAATATTCTCCAAAGTTGATTTATGTAGTGGATACCATCAAATTCGTATGAAATTGGGAGATGAATGGAAAACAGCATTTAAAACTAAGTTTGGATTATATGAGTGGTTAGTCATGCCTTTTGGGTTAACTAATGCACCTAGTACTTTCATGAGATTAATGAACGAAGTTTTACGTGCTTTCATTGGACGATTTGTGGTAGTTTACTTTGATGATATACTGATTTATAGCAAATCTTTGGAAGAACATTTGGAACATTTACGTGCTGTTTTTAATGCTCTACGTGATGCACGTTTGTTTGGTAACCTTGGGAAGTGCACCTTTTGCACCGACCGAGTATCTTTTCTTGGCTATGTTGTTACTCCACAGGAATTGAAGTTGATAAAGCCAAGATTGAAGCTATTGAGAGTTGGCCGCAGCCCAAAACGGTCACACAAGTGAGGAGTTTTCTTGGACTCGCTGGTTTCTATAGGCGTTTTGTGAGAGACTTTAGCACCATTGCTGCACCTCTCAATGAGCTTACAAAGAAGGATGTGCCTTTTGTTTGGGGTACCGCATGTGAAGAAGCCTTCACGGTATTGAAAGATAAGTTGACACATGCTCCTTTACTCCAACTTCCTGATTTTAATAAGACTTTTGAGCTTGAATGTGATGCTAGTGGAATTGGATTAGGAGGTGTGTTATTACAAGATGGCAAACCTGTTGCATACTTTTACGAAAAATTGAGTGGGCCTAGTCTGAACTATTCTACTTATGACAAAGAATTATATGCTCTTGTTCGGACTTTAGAGACATGGCAACATTATTTATGGCCCAAAGAATTTGTTATACATTCTGATCATGAATCTTTGAAACATATTAAAAGTCAAGCTAAACTGAATCGTAGACATGCTAAATGGGTTGAATTCATTGAGACTTTCCCTTATGTCATTAAACACAAGAAGGGTAAAGAAAATGTTATTGCCGATGCTTTGTCTCGTCGATATACTATGCTTTCACAACTTGACTTCAAAATATTTGGTTTGGAGACCATCAAAGATCAATATGTGCATGATGCTGATTTTAAAGATGTAATGCAGAATTGTAAAGAAGGAAGAACATGGAATAAGTTCGTTATTAATGATGGTTTTGTGTTCCGTGCTAACAAGCTATGCATTCCTGCTAGCTCTGTTCGTCTTTTGTTGTTGCAGGAGGCGCATGGAGGAGGCTTAATGGGACACTTTGGCGTCAAAAAGACGGAGGATATACTTGCTACACATTTCTTTTGGCCAAAGATGAGACGGGATGTTGAGCGTTTTGTTGCTCGCTTCACTACTGTCAAAAAGCTAAGTCACGACTCAATCCTCATGGTTTATATATGCCTTTGCCTGTGCCTAGTATTCCTTGGGAGGATATATCTATGGACTTTGTTTTAGGTTTACCTCGAACAAAGAAGGGGAGGGATAGCATATTTGTTGTCGTGGATAGATTCTCGAAAATGGCACACTTTATACCATGTCATAAAAGCGATGATGCGGTTAATGTTGCTGATTTGTTCTTTCGTGAAATTATTCGCTTGCATGGTGTGCCAAATACTATTGTTTCAGATCGTGATACTAAATTTCTTAGCCACTTTTGGAGATGTTTATGGGCTAAGTTGGGGACTAAACTGCTTTTTAGTACTACTTGTCACCCCCAAACTGATGGACAAACTGAAGTAGTCAATAGAACATTGTCTACTATGCTTAGGGCTGTTTTGAAGAATAATAAGAAAATGTGGGAAGAATGCTTGCCTCATATTGAATTTGCTTATAATCGTTCATTGCATTCTACTACTAAGATGTGCCCTTTTGAAATTGTGTATGGCTTCCTACCTCGTGCACCTATTGATTTGTTGCCTCTTCCATCTTCGGAGAAGGTTAATTTTGATGCTAAAGAACGTGCTGAATTGATTTTAAAAATGCATGAGTTAACTAAGGAAAACATTGAGCGTATGAATGCTAAATATAAACTTCTTTGGAGATAAGGGTAGAAAACATGTTGTCTTTGCACCGGAGATCTTGTTTGGTTACATTTATGTAAGGATAGGTTTCCTAAATTGCGCAAATCAAAGCTAATGCCACGTGCTGGTGGTCCATTTAAGGTGTTAGAGAAAATAAATGATAATGCATATAAACTTGAGCTGCCTGCAGATTTTGGGGTTAGTCCCACTTTTAACATTGCAGATTTGAAGCCTTATTTGGGTGAGGAAGATGAGCTTCCGTCGAGGACGACTTCATTTCAAGAAGGGGAGGATGATGAGGACATCAATACCATTGTTACACCCACAGCCCCTGTGGCTATACATACTGGACCAATTACTAGAGCTCGCACACGCCAATTGAATTATCGTGTACTTTCGCTTTCTTGGTAACGATTCCAATGTTCATGAGAATATGATGCTGCCTAAATTGGATACATTTGTTTTGCTTACAAATGAAGGGCCTACCATGGACAAGAAAGATGAACCTTGGAGCAAGTTCAAGCATGGAGATGTTGGCATGCTAAGGAGAACAAGAACGGAGTTACAAGTGATGATTCCAGGACTTTGAAGCCACCCTAATGAGTGCATGAGGCCTTGGACGAAATATACAAGATGCCACTTCATAATATGCGTCCATAGGCTATTCTAGGTGCTGCGTCACCTTATTATTGGGCCAGGCCCATGTAATTTCGAAATACTTAAGTATAGGCTGTTTTTAGAGTCCGTATGTGTGGGGAAACAAGAGTTAGGGTTGATTTCGGACCCCTCCACCAAGGGCCACGAAATTCCCCTCTTCCTCCATATATACAGCCCTTAGGGCACCGTTTAGACCTTGGGTTTTGTTTAGATTAAAAGTTCGCCATAGCTGCAACTTCGCGTGCCGTTTGTGTTCAACGACTGCATAAAGGCGTCCACAGAACCCCACCTTGATCAATAAAGCTTTCATCTTATATTCGCAATATTCAGATTGCAATCTCAGTTTCTTGCTTGTTCTTCGTTTGCTCGCAGGAAACAGGCCCTCGTGGTCGTTGATCGTGCTCGGCGTGGTCAATAACCCTCGGAAGTTGGTTTAGCGATTGCTAAGGCGCGACGTCTCGCACGTTCGTAGTCGGATCGTCAAGGTCGACTCCCACAGAAACAATAGCCACCATCTCATCGAAACATCGGGACACCTTAGCCTCTATCAGATTTTCTAAGATGGCACATTTCATTCCTTGCAACAAGATAGACGATGCTTCACACATTGCAAATCTCTTTTGTAGGGAAATCTTGCGACTCCATGGAATACCAAAGACAATCGTGATGTAGGGCAGAACCCTACGTGGGCGATCTTTCACGTTGGAGCGGATCCTACGGGGAATCACGAGGAACACGCGGAAGAACACGAGGGAAACACGGAGGAAACGAGAGAGAGATCACGAAACCGACAAGAGATCAATCACACAAGAGGTCCTGATCTCGGTGGAGAAGTAGCCAAGTGGATGAGCAAAGGCTCTCACACAAGAATATGAGCTAATCCAATGCTAACCCCAGAAAGAGGAAAGGGAATAAGTATATATAGTCTCGGGCGAAGGGTACAAGGGACAAGGCCACGAGGCATCACAGTATGACGAGAGGCCGGACGTCCGGGCGTCGGGCGGATGTCCGGCTTTCCGAGACGCCGGATGTCCGGGCTAGGGGCGGATGTCCGGCCAAGGTCTTCCAAACGCAATCGGTGATGGGGGCCGGATTTCCGGGCGAGGGGCGGATATCCGGGGCTTCGGAAGAGCCGGATGTCAGACCAAGGGCGGATGTCGAAATTGAAGCGACCGTTTATTAGAATCGGGAAAGGCGCCGGATTTCAGTGGGGCCGGATATCGGCTGGGGCGGATGTCCGGCTTGGACGCCGGATGTCCGCCCCTGGAGACATGGCAGATGGGATCTGGTGAGGTAGAAGCTCCAGGGCCGGATGTCCGGGGCCATGGCCGGATGTCCGGGCCCGGAAGGTGTTCTTGGCCTTCTCCGTTGGTTCTCTTCATCCGCGGACTTGGTGGCTTGTCCATCTTCACGTGTGTCCCTGGAGGTTCCCCTTGACACCTAATCATGCATAGCATATCGGACTTAGGTAGTAGCCATATCTCGAGAGGATCATATGCGATATCAATAAGGAAAGAGGTCACCTCGTTCTCGAGAGCTCTAGCTCTAGCTCGTGTCATGGGTCCTCTTGGCTCTTGATGAGATGGTTGTAAGTCCATGGGGATGATCGTGGGATGCTCCGCATCATCTCCCCCCCTTGGGAGAGATCCGACCTCGGATCAAAAGCTTCATCTCCATGGAATGGTGCGAGGTCCTTGACGTTGAAGATGTCGCTCACGTTGTATTTGTCTCGAGGTAGGTCGATCTTGTAGGCGTTGTCGTTGTAGCGTGCTAGCACCTTGAAAGGTCCATCGGCTCGAGGGAGAAGCTTGGACTTGCGTTCTTTGGGGAAGCGGTCCTTGCGAAGGTGTAGCCACACGAGATCACCGATGTTGAAGATGATGGGTTGCTTTTTGGCGTTGAGCTTGTTTGCTTGATGTTGTACTTGGCGCTCAATGGTGTGCCTTGTGTCTTCGTGCATCTTCTTGATGTAGCTTGCTCGTTCAGTTGCATCCATGTTGGTGCGCTCTTGGAGAGGAAGAGGTAGAATGTCCAATGGGGACAATGGGTTGAAACCGTGAACGACCTCGACCGGGACTTGCCGGTAGTTGAGTGTCTTGCACGATTGTAGGCGTACTTCGGTGATGGGTAGACATGCTTCCCATTCCTTGATGTTCTTCTTTATCAAGACGCCAAGTAGAGTGGATAGTGTGCGGTTCGTCACCTCCGTTTGGCCATCGGTTTGAGGATGGTATGCCGAGGAGAACAAGAGCTTGATTCCGAGCTTGGCGCATAGGGTCTTCCAAAAGTAACTCAAGAACTTGACGTCACGATCGGAGACGATTGTCTTTGGTACGCCATGGAGTCGCAAGATTTCCCTACAAAAGAGATTGGCAACATGTGAAGCATCGCTCTATCTTGTTGCAAGGTATGAAATGTGCCATCTTAGAAAATCTATCCACAACAACAAAGACGGAATCCTTGCCATTTTGAGTCCTAGGCAAACCGAGTACAAAATCCATACTAATGTCTTCCCATGGTTTATATGGAATTGGAAGGGCATGTAAAGACCACGAGATTGGGCTTTAGACTTAGCTTTGCGACATGTGTAGCATCGGTTGGTGAAGCGTGAGACGTATGGAACATCTTGGGCCAAAAGTAGTTGTTGGAGAGCGTGGCAAATGTCTTGTCGCGTCCAAAGTGTCCCATGAGTCCGCCTCCATGAGCCTCTTGCAAAAGGAGCAAACGAAGAGAAGACTCGGGAATGCAAAGTTTGTTAGCTCTCATAAGATAACCATCCTTGATGTAATATTGTTCCCAAGACGTATGCGTCAAACACTTAGCATAAGGAGAAGCAAAAGATGGATCATGCTCATACAAGTCTTTTATATGTTCAAAGCCAATAACATTCAACTCAAGTTGAGTGACAAGCATGCATATGCGTGAAAGCGCGTCGGCAACTACATTTTCTTTACCCTTAATGTACTTGATCACATAAGGAAAAGATTCAATGAATTCACTCCATTTTGCATGACGCTTGTTCAATTTAGTTTGACCTTTGAGGTACTTAAGCGTTTCATGATCGGTATGGATGACAAACTCATGAGGTCTAAGGTAATGTTCCCAAACATGTAGCACACGTACTAAAGCATACAATTCTTTGTCATAGATGGGATAATTAAGTTGAGCACCGGAGAGTTTTTCACTAAAATAAGCAATGGCTCGTTTTTCTTGCATCAAAACTCCGCCAATTCCGGTACCACTTGCATCACAATGAACCTCAAAAGTTTTGTCAAAATTGGGCAAAGCAAGAATCGGAACATGAGTAAGCAAAGACTTGAGCTCATCAAAAGCGGTTGATTGCAAAGTTCCCCAAACAAAGGGAGTATTCTTCTTGCTCAAAGCATGCAAAGGAGCGGCAATTGTGCTAAAATCTTTCACAAAGCGACGATAAAAACCCGCAAGACCAAGAAAACTTCGCACTTGTTGCAAATTTGTGGGTTGGGGCCAAGTTTTAATTGCTTCAATTTTAGATTCATCAACATGGACACCCTTTGAGGAAACTACAAAACCCAAGAAAACCACTTTGTCAACCCCAAAAGTGCATTTTTCAAGTTTGCATAATGGCTTTCTTTGAGAAGAGTTTGCAGCACAGATTTTACATGATTGATGTGATCTTTCATTGTTTTGCTAAACACAAGAATATCATAAAATTAAACCACAACAAAGACTCCAATATAAGGACGAAGCACATGATGCATAAGACGCACAAAAGTACGGGAGCTTCCGAAAGACCCATAGGCATCACTAACCATTCATATAATCCAAATTTGGTTTTGAAAGCAGTTTTCCATTCATCACCCTCTTGTATGCGGATTTGATAATAGCCACTTTTAAGATCAATTTTTGAGAAAAAGTTGGCTCCACTAAGTTCATCAAGCATGTCATCTAAGCGAGGAATGGGATGCCTATATCGAACGGTAATAGCATTGATAGGTCGACAATCGGAGCACAAGCGGAAATTTCCGTCGGGCTTAGGCACAAGGATAACCGGAACGGCACAAGGGCTTAGGCTTTCACGCATATGACCGTTGTCGATGAGTTGTTGTACTTGTCGTTGAATCTCCTTGGTTTCTTCCGGATTGACTCGGTATGGAGCTTTGTTTGGTAGAGGCGCTCCGGGGATGAGGTCTATTCGATGCTCTATGCCTCGTAGAGGAGGTAGACCCAGAGGTAGCTCATCGGGGAAAACATCTTGAAATTCCTGCAAAAGAGATTGAAACACCAAAGGTAGCTCGTGAATGGTATTAGTTTTTGGTTCTCCATCCTTGCACACAAGGACAAAGTGCATCACACTCGATGGGTTCTCACACACTTCTCTCATCTCACTTTTGGTGGCAAATAGAATGAGGTTTTTCTCTCTAGGCGAAGAGTCGCTCAAATTTGGCTTGTGGCTCTCACTCACTTTTGGGTGGATCACTTTCTCACTCTTTTCTCTATGATGTGTGGCTTGCTTATCGGCTATCACTTGAGTAGGAGACATAGGTCGTAGCACATATTCCTTCCCTTTCATCTTGAAGCTATAGTGATTGGTACGCCCATTGTGGATGACACCACGGTCGAATTGCCATGGTCGACCTAGAAGTAGGTGGCTTACGGTCATTGGGACCACATCACATTCCAACGTGTCTTCATAAGCACCAATTTTGAAGGAGACTTGGACCGTATGCTCGACTCAGATAGTGCCGAGTCACTTAGCCATTGAACCTTGTAGGGTGCGGGTGCTTCCTCTTGACCAATTGGAGCTTGGAGCATAGTTCTTCACTTGCCAAGTTGTGGCAACTACCTCCATCGATGATGACCTTGATGGACCGTCCATTGATTCCGGCTTTTGTGTGGAAGATGTGGCATCGTTGGTCTTCTTCTTGTTGATGTTGAAGAGTCAAGACCTTGGAGACAACGAGGGCGGGCTCGAATCCTCATCACAAAAGACTTGATCATCTTCTTCTTCGTTCACTTGCCGGTGCATGGCCACTTGCTCAAGAGCTTCCATCTCCTCTTCACTCATGGAGTTATATGTGCCATCGTCGTTGAGGATCATGGTGCGCTTGTTGGTGCATTCAGATGACTTGTGGCCTCGGCCGCAAGTGAAACACTTGAAGGAGCTTGTCTTGATGGTTTCATCTGTCGGAGTAGAGGATGAAGCACGCGGCTTGATGTTGCTTGTAGTAGGAGGAGGACGACTTGAGCTTGTCGAAGTCTTCTTGTAACTTGACTTGTCGTCGTTTCTTGAAGAAAGTTTGGTTGATGTAGATGTTGAAGGAGTCGTTGGCGCTAGGTTGTTGGAGAAGCCATAGGTCTTGGATGAGTACTTGGCCATTTGAAGTCATCTTGTACTTGGCGTTCCGCCTTTGTAGCTTGATGCACGAGCTCAATGAGGGATGAGTATGGTTGGAAGTCGGCGATCTTCTTGATGGGATGATTGAGTCCATTCAAGAAACGTGCCATAGTTTGCTCATCATCTTCCTTGACATTGGCTCGAATCATGGCTATCTCCATTTCCTTGTAATATTCTTCAACGCTCTTTGTTCCTTGCTTGAGTAGTTGGAGTTTCTTGAAGAGGTCGCGGTTGTAGTAGGTTGGCACAAAACGTGCTCGCATGACATCCTTCATTTGAGCCCAAGTGGTGATTGGAGGTTCACCTCTTGCTTGTCGTCGCTCAATGATTTGTTCCCACCATATGAGCACGTAGTCTTGGAACTCAAGTGATGCCATAGCGATTTTCTTCGCTTCATCGTAGTTGTGCAAGCGGAAGATTTTGTCAACCTTCAATGCCCATGAGAGGTAGTCTTCGGGGTCATTGCTTCCATTGAACTTGTGCATGGTGAATTTTAGCTTGCCGAATCGTTGCTCTTCATTGTGTTGTTGGCGATGTTGATGATGACGTCCTTGGCGTGGATTGTATTCGTCTTCATGTTGCTCTTGGCGGAGGAAGACCATGATCAACTTGCCCTTGTTGAACTTGAGGTTGAGGTGGAGCTTGACGAGCTTGAGGAGGAGCTTGAGGAACTTGTCGTTGTGCATGAGGTTGGTAGTTCCTCTCTTGGATTTCTTCTCGAAGGGCTTCCTCTTGATTGCGCCGTTCGCGATTGCGGTTGGCGAAGGCTCTACTTGATTCTTGAAGGGCACGTTGCGCCTCAAGAGCTTGCGCCTCACGTTGTTGTTGTTGAAGACGTTGAGCCTTGGCGTCTTGTTCGTCTTGATGAAGACGTGCTCGTTCTTCCTCTTGTTGACGACGAAGACGTTGTCGTTCTTGAGCTTGAGCAAAAGCCTCTTGATTAGATTGAGGGCGAGGAACTTGATCATCAACTTGCTCTTGTGAATGCTTGACATGTAGCGGGTTGCGAGATGCATGACGGTCTTGGCGCGCGGCTCGTCGAAGAGTGTTCGATGACGGTGTACTTGAGTCGTAGAAGGTGGCGTCGGAATGTCGACTCGAGCGGCCCCGTCTTGATGATGAAGAAGTTGAATGACGCCGGTTTCTCATCAACGCGCGGATCTCGTCCATTCTTGCATCATTCTCTTGCTTGTGAGCCTCGAACTTGTTGTCGAAGTAGTCTCTTGTACGTTGCTCGGAGAGTCGCAAGTCGGTGGCGAGGTTGTCCATGCGGTCGCTCATTGCTTGTTGTTCTTGGTGCAACGCTTCGTGCACCAAATAGGTGGTTCTTGGTGACATATGAAGACATGTCGTCGTCTTGCTCGTTGAAGAGTGGGTTGGTAGAAGAACTTGGCCTATCCATCATTCCAAGCAAAATGTGAGTGGTAGAACGGAAAAGAACTTATACCAATGTACCTTTGACCGATGTTGAAGATGAATCAAGTTCACTCAAATGCGGATAATGAAATAGCACTCTTGGTACCGATTCTTGTCGGTTCTCACACCTACACAAGTAAAAGCTTTATGGTGGAGCTCGGTTAGGATGGTGGCACAAAATTTGATGCAATTGTAAGTGAGACTCAATAAAGTTGGAAATGATTCACAAATTTGCAAATGCAACAAGTAGACCACTAGCAAGATAAGGTACACGGAAACACACACTCAAAAGATAATATGGGGTTATGCAACCAAGGATGAGCCAAAATGTGGAATTCACCAAGATGCTCTTGTTGCACAACACTAGAGAGACGCTAGCACGATTGCACAATAGGCGGATACGAACTTGTGCACAACCTACTAAGCAAAATGCAACGGCTTCTACCCAAGTATGCTATATGTATGGTGTTTCGATGTGTTGATCCAAGATGATCAAGTATGACAATCTTAATGTGGTATGATGCTATGGTTCTTGCTCATAAGTTCTTTGCTTGTCTTTCTCTCTTTGCTTAAAAGCTTGAATGGCTCTTTCTCTTTTGAGCTCTTTTCTCATGCAAAACGTCACGAACCAAGATAGCAAATGTGTATGCGATGACAACTTTGTGACACACAAGTTGATGGTGAGATATGCACCACTTTGGTATGGTATGTATGCTATGGAGTATGATCACTAATGTGCACAAGTCACGTTGCCGGCAATACTCAATGGCTAGTCTCGATGGGTAAGCAACGCAAAAGATGGGTTATGATGGTTATCAATGCAATTGCAAGTAATGTCAAAGGTGTTGACGATGTTACCGTCCTTGACGAAGATGAGCGGTGGTGATGTTGATGTTGAACCGTACCTAGATAGCCGAAACACAAAAGGATACGGAAAACCCCAACTCAAATTCTCAAGGCAAAATTTGGCAACGTTGTGGGAATTGGAAGTGGGAAAGGCTAAGGTGGTGTTATGCGGAAGTGGTGGAGGTACGTGGAAGTGTATGTGGGCACGGGACAAAATTTGGCGAAAGTTAGGCGGTGAACGGGGTGGTGGAAGGGATTGTTGTTACCAGGGGCCGGAAATCCGGGCTGGAAGCCGGATGTCCGGGGCGCCGGATGTCCGGGCTGATCGGGCCGGATGTCCTCTCGATGAACACCAGCGGGGAAGGTGGGAACCGGGGCAAAATTCGGGGGATTTTGTGGATGGAAATTGTGGAAATGGTGGGAGAAAGCTAGATCTACCTGCAACACACGAAATCCATGGATCAAATCCAACAAAACTTCATCACACGAACAAATCACAAAAAAAAATTTGGGGCTATTTTTGTGGGGAATTTTCTGAATTAGGACAAAACAACAAAATCAAGCTAGAAAAAGAGGGGTAGGGGCTCCAATAACGTGATCAACCTAAGCTCTGATCCATAGATGATGTAGGGCGGAACCCTCGTGGGCGATCTTTCACGTTGGAGCGGATCCTCTGAGGAACCACGAGGAACACGCGGAAGAACACGAGGGAAACACGGAGGAAACGAGAGAGAGATCACGAAACCGACAAGAGATCAATCACACAAGTGCTAGATTATCGATCACATAAAGTGGCACAAGATTCAAGATCAACAAAGGTAAGATACAAACGGTAACCGTTCTTCTCCGTGAGGAGGCCTTGAGGGGGTCCACCCTAGAAGGGGGTCTTGAATCCGCTTGGGGATCTTCTCCGGAGAGGTCCTGATCTCGGTGGAGAAGTAGCCAAGTGGATGAGCAAAGGCTCTCACACAAGAATATGAGCTAATCCAATGTTAACCCCGTAAAGAGGAAAGGGAATAAGTATATATAGTCTCAAGAAGGGGTACAAGGGACAAGGCCACGAGGCATCACTGTAGGCAGTAGGGAGGCCGGACGTCCAAGGCGTCGGGCGGATGTCCGGCTTTCTGAGACGCCGGATGTCCGGGCTAGGGGCACGATGTCCGGGCGGGGTCTTCCAAACGCAATCGGTGATGGGGGGCCGGATTTCCGGGCGAGGGGGCCGGATATCCGGGGCTTCCGGAAGAGCCGGATGTCCGGGCCAAGGGCCGGATGTCCGGGCTGGGGCGACCGTTTCAGCCGAATCGGGAAAGGGGCGCCGGATTTCAGTGGGGCGGATATCGGCTGGGGCGGATGTCCGGCTTGGGCGCCGGATGTCCACCTGGAGACATGGCGGATGGGATCTGGTGAGGTAGAAGCTCCAGGGCCGGATGTCCGGGGCCATGGCGGATGTCCGGGGCACTGGAAGGTGTTCTTGGCCTTCTCCGTTGGTTCTCTTCATCCGCGGACTTGGTGGCTTGTCCATCTTCACGTGTGTCCTCGGGAGGTTCCCTTGACACCTAATCATGCATAGCATATCGGACTTAGGTAGTAGCCATATCTCGAGAGGATCATATGCGATATCAATAAGGAAAGAGGTCACCTCGTTCTCGAGAGCTCTAGCTCTAGCTCGTGTCATGGGTCCTCTTGGCTCTTGATGAGACGGTTGTAAGTCCATGGGGATGATCGTGGGATGCTCCGCATCAAATCGTCTCCGATCGTGACGTCAAGTTCTTGAGTTACTTTTGGAAGACCCTATGCGCCAAGCTCGGAATCAAGCTCTTGTTCTCATCCGCATGCCATCCTCAAACCGACGGCCAAACGGAGGTGACGAACCGCACACTATCCACTCTACTTCGTGTCTTGATCAAGAAGAACATCAAGGAGTGGGAAGCATGTCTACCCATCGCCGAAATGCGCCTACAACCGTGCAAGACATTCGACTACCGGCAAGTCCCCCTTCGAGATCGTCTACGGCTTCAACCCGTTGTCCCCATTGGACATTCTACCTCTTCCTCTACAAGAGCGCACCAACATGGATGCGAGTGCACGGGCAAGCTACATCAAGAAGATGCATGAGGAGTCAAGAAAAACTATCGAGCGCCAAGTACAACGACTAGCGACCAAGCTCAACGTCAACAAGCAACCCATGGTCTTCAACATTGGTGATCTAGTGTGGCTACACCTTCGCAAGGACCGCTTCCCCAAAGAACGCAAGTCCAAGCTTCTTCCTCGAGCCGATGGACCTTTCAAGGTGCTAGCATGCTACAACGACAACGCCTACAAGATCGACCTACCTCGAGACAAGTACAATGTGAGCGACATCTTCAACGTCAAGGACCTCGCACCATACCATGGAGATGAAGCTTTTGATCCGAGGTCGGATCTCTCTCAAGGGGGGGGGGAGATGATGCGGAGCATCCCTCACTCATCCCCATGGACGCACCTACATCTTCCTCAACACCACGTGGACCCATCACTCGAGCCCGAGCTAAGGCTATTGAAGATAAGGTGAACTCGCTCCTCTCCGAAATCCCTCTTCCTAATCATGAGACATGGCTACTACCTCATTCGGAAACTTTATGTGTAAGCAGGTACTTGTTAACGAGCCAAGACGACGAAGACCCCAAGCGTGTTGGAGAAGAAGAAAAGCTGCTGAAGCTACAGGCGTCGGACGACCGACCAAGTCCGGACGTCCGACGACCCCCAGGCCACGGACGACCGACGCCCTCCGGACGTCCGGCAGCTGGGCACCTGAATGGAAACTCATGGAAGACCGAAGCCACCGGACGACCGGACGACCCGTACCAGAGCCGAATCTACGGACGTCCGACGATCCACGGACGTTCGGCCCTTCCCGAAGCCCCGGACGACCGGCCCTCTCCAGACGACCGACGCACCCGAGTCCGAGCCGAATCTACGGACGTCCGAGCCCGGCCGGACATTCGGATTGTCACGAGCCTTCGGACGTCCGACGCCTTCCGGACGTCCGGCCCCTGAGTGATCGCGCCCGCGGGCTGGAGCCCTTGTACCCCTTCACTTCGCCCCCATTTGCACTAAGACTATAAATAGACCTCCACCTCCTCCTAGTTAGGGTTAGCAAAGGATTAGCTCATATTTGTGTGAGAGCTTTGCTCATCCACTTGGTTACCTTCTCCTCGGAGATTACGCCTCCTCGGAGAAGATCCTTCCAAGAGGATTCAAGACCCCCTTCTAGGGTGGACCCCATCAAGACCTCCTCACGGAGAAGAACGGCTACTCGTGTATCTTTCCTTTGTTGATTTTGAATCTTGTGCTACCTTATGTGTTCGGTGATCTAGCCCTTGTGTGATCGATATTTGTCAGTTTAGTGTTTCTCTTGTGTGTTTTTCCTTGTGTTCTTTCGCTTGTTCGTCGTGTTCTCCTCGTAGGATCCCCTACAAACATGAAAGATCTCCGACTAGGGCTCCGCCCTACATCAATAATGGTGAATCATGAGTAGATGCAAGCAAGGGTCACAATTGCATGGCAATGGTATAGAAGCAAGCATAGCATGCAAAGTGAACACGGTAAAATGAGCATGAAGCGACAAGTGATATATAGCCCATAGCCGTGTGAGAGACAAGTAAAAGAGATGCGCGTAGTCCTTGCGCAAAAGGAATGGTGGGAATGAAAGTCCACGAGATCCCAAGTCATCATTGTTCTCAAGAGCTCGTTTCGTCAACTCATGGGATTGAGAAGTTGACGAGTGTATGTGGGTACCTACACAAAACAAAGACAAAGGGAAAATTGTGTGTTCGTGGAAGATGTACACATCATCCATCATGATGCATCATGCATGTGTCGGTTAGTACAAAATAGCCATAAATGAGATGCGTGATATAGAAACATGTCATCCATCATATAAGTTTGTTGTTATGTATAGCATAATGGAGACTCAAATTATGTAATGCATCATGGGAAATATCTAGAGCATTGTTATTCATGGAATGCATATGGTTCACGCAATTATGGGAATCATGCAAAGTATGAGATGCATCAAAATCTCCTAATATGTATGAGGAAACTATTGGGGTCTCCTCATGAGCAAGAGTAGAAACATCACGTGGAGAATATTGACAACATCCAAAACAATGCATATTGAACAATGTGATCATGGCATGACATAGTAGATGAATTGCAAATCATGTAAAGGAAGCATGGCAATATCATCACAAGAGAAACAAAAGCCAATGACCATCATCTCGTCATCTATGCCATAAGTGCAAATGGGATTGATTTTAATGGGGCATGCATAGTTACTATGTTGAGATTGAAATGATGCAATATGGGGGATCTCACTCATAGCATATGAAAAGTTCAATGGATTGTCAAACATGATGTGACCAAAGAATTTTCACAAGAGGTCCTATGGAGCATAGCATCACAACTAGGCAACTCAACATGCTCATCATCATATTCATCATAAATAGGTAAGTCAAGGCATGAAGAAGTTTCACTAGCATGAAGCATGGTAATAGGTTGATGCGGAGCATCCCATGTTCATCCCCATGTACAGTCCGACTACTCTCCAAGCCCCAAGAGGACATATGACGAGACCTCGACCATACGCCATAGGGCACAAGGTGAACTCACTCCTCTTCGAACCGTCACTTTCCACATGTGAGACATGGCTACTGCCACATGCATGGACCTTGCATACACTCAGGTACAACCGAGACGACCATGGAGGATCCAAGGACCAAGGCCAAGTGATGTAGGGTGGAACCCTAATCGGAGATCTTTCATGTTCGGAGGGGATCCTACGGGGAAACACGATGAACGGGCGGAAGAACACAAGAAAACACACACAAGAGGAACACTAAACCGACAAGTTTCGATTACACAAGGGCTAGATCACCGAACACGTAAGGTAGCTGATGAGGAAATCAATACCATTGTTACACCCGCAGGCCCTACTGCTACATATACTGGACCAATTACTAGAGCTCGCGCACGTCAATTAAATTATCAGGTACTTTCGTTTCTTGGTAATGATTCTAATGTTCGTGAGAATATGATGCTGCCTAAATTGGATATATTTGTTTTGCTTACAAATGAAGGGCCTAGCTTGGAGAAGGATGGACATTGGAGCAAGAACAAGCATGGAGATGATGCCATGCGGAAGGGGAACAAGAACGGAGTTACAAGTGATGATTTCAGGACTTTGAAGCCACCATAATGGGTGCATGAAGCCTTGGACGGAATATACAAGATGCTACTTCACAAATTTCGTCCCGAGGCAATTCTAGGTGCTGCGTCACCTTATTATTGGGCCAGGCCCTTGTAATTTCGAAATACACAAGTATAGGCTATTTTTAGAGTCCGTATGTGTGGGGAAACAAGAGATAGGGTTGATTTCGGACCCCCCCACTAAGGGCCACGAAATTCCCCCCTCTTCCTCCATATATACAGCCCTTAGGTCACCGTTTAGACTTTGGGTTTTGTTTAGATTAAAAGTTCGCCATAGCTGCAACTTCGCGTACTTCGTTTGTGTTCAACGACCAGACAAAGGCGTCACAGAACCCCACCTTGATCAATAAAGCTTTCACCTTATATTGGCAATATCCAGATTGCAATCTCAGTTTCTTGCTTGTTCTTCGTTTGCTCGCGAGAAGCAGACCCTCGTGGTCGAGTTGATGCGTGCTCGGCGTGGTCAATAACCTCTCGGAGTTGGTTTAGCGATTGCTAAGGCGGCGTCCTCGCGCCGTTAAATGATCGGATCGTCAAAGTCGACTCCCTCCAAAGCGAAAACCAACATCTCATCGAAAGATGGGACACCTTTGCCTCTACCAAGTGGTATCAGATTTCCAGGTTGCTCGGTGAGATTTTACAATTTTCGTAGTTTAGATCGAGTCTGTTCTTCATACCTATAGTCCACGAAAAAGCCACAAAAAATTTAGGGTTAGTTCATCTTATCCGAACCAATCTGAGCCTTTGCATAATATTTTTAGGGTTTTGCTTTGTTGAATTTGCGGTTGCATCGTCGTGTCTAGTTGCAGGTCGTAGCGTCGAGTCTTTTAGAGTTTCGAGTTAAGGTAAAAAGTTTTAACGCCGCCACCGCAACATCATCAGCGCCCCTGCCACCTACCACCACCGCTCCGGATCCGTATCCATAGACCACCACCAATCCGTTTAAATATACCACCAACGATCCATATCCATATTCTACCACCGCTACCACCACCGCTGCCATGTACCACAACCATATATCCAACACCAATCCGAGTTCCTTGCATATTAGGTTTGTTTTCGAGATCCACCTAGTTTCGATTCGTGTTTCTTTGCGGTGTAGGTTTGGAAAGAAAAAAAAGTCAAAACCACCCTCCGTTTAGGCCCAAAATTTTCTGAAAACGCACTTGTCGAAAAATTTTCTGGCTATCCTATTTTTAGGTGTTTCTAAGCGTATTGAGACAGTCGCCGTTATAGAAAGTTTTTTTTGACCCGTTTCCAGTTTTTGGGTCGGGGCAGTCGAAAAAAAAAATTTGTTTGGTCGAAAAAGTTTCGTGCCCATTCTGTCAGTTTGACGTGGGAAGAGTTTTGAGACATTACGCCATTCTGATGTTTTTCGCAAAAAAAAAAGCGGTATAAAAAAGCGGTATAAAGAAAAAAGCGAAAAAAATTCCAGTGTGCTTTTCCCTTGTTTATGTGCGGTAGCCGTGATTTTGTTAGTGTTCTAGGCTCGCGTCTCTAGCACGGTCTAGCCTAGGACCAGCCTGATACCTTCGTTGACGTTTATTCAACTTTGCATCTCTGAATTGATTATTGCTGACCCTTTTGCTACCATATTATAAGCCTTCCAGCTCCACATACATCTACATCGTGCGTTTGACTCTCCACAGTAATCGCTCTATCCAAGCTTTGAGAGTTTTGACTACATCGGTTGCCGATCACCGCTTTCTTTGTTGGGTAAGAACTGGTAAGAATTTGAGATTTGCTTGTGGTTGTGACTGTCCACCACACCACCACCACCACTTCCTAGTAGTCTGTCGAATCATATTCTTGTGTGTTTCTATTGCTGCTAACCATGGCAGGATCACCGAGACTGACTGGGAGAACATGACAAACAAAGCGCTACATGATAAGTTTCAACAAATGATGAGTGGGCAGGTGGAAGATGTGCTAAATAGATTTGAAGAGGCCATGGAGAAGATAGATGGCATAGAGAAGGCGTTCAAAACAAAGCTCGATAACAAGTTTAATGAATTGCTCGCGCGTCTACCACCACCACCACCGGCTGCACCTAACGCACCTCTACTACAACAACAACGACTACCTCCACATCGCGAAACAGCCCTCCGCCGAAGCTTCCCATGTCCCTCTTGACTGGCCAAGCTGCGGTGCTCTGTTGATACTTACGTGGCTCCTGCTGGCGATGTGGGGAGGATGATTATGTGGGAGATTACGAGGATGAGGTTGATCAACATCGAACTACGTGCAACCACCAGCACCACAACCACCAGGTCGTCCACATGCAAATAATGGCAATGTTAGGGCTCCCCTTGATGCGAGATCATGACCATCTCCCTAAACTGAAATTGAATATTCCACCATTTGAGGGTAGATATGTTCCTGATATATCTTACTTGGGAGTTAGAAACTGAACAACGATTTACATGTTTACAATATCACGAGGAGAGGCGTGTTCCGCTGCTGTTTGTGCTTTCACTAACTTTGCATGTGTTTGGTGGTATGAACATTGTAGATTATATCCTGTTCGACTACTTGGACTGCTTTGAAAACTGCTATGCGTACTCGTTGGGTTCCACCATATTATCAACGTGAATTACTTCAAAAATTGCAGCGCTTAAGACAAGGAAAAAATTCGGTAGAAGAATATTATCGGGAATTACAAACTGGCTTGATTAGATGTGGTATTGTTGAGGAGAATGAAGCTATGCTTGCACGTTTTACGGGTGGATTAAATAGAGAGATTCAGACCATTCTAGACTACAAGGATTATAACAATATCACTCGATTATTCCATCTTGCTTGTAAAGCTGAACGTGAAGTGCAGGATCGACATGCGTTGGCGCGGACTAACTTTTCTGCAGGTCGACCTTCATCATGGACACCACGTGCATCATCTACTTTCACACGTTCTACTACACCGGCACCTCCGTCGGCTGCCACCTCCAACCGTGATACAAGAAAGCAAGCACAACCACCACTATCTACCAAGAGCACACCTGCTGGGCCTACACAGAGCTCTTCTTCTTCCATGGCGTCAACAGGGCACACAAGTGATATTATTTGTCGTCGTTGTAAGGGAAGAGGACATTTTGCGAGAATGCCAATCTCAGCGTGTGATGATTACTCTTGAGGATGGTGGGTATGAGTCCGCTAGTGACTATGATGAAGAGACTTTGGCTCTTATTACACATGAAGAACACGGTGGAGATGATTACGATCATGAGATGCAATACATGGCTGCTGAAGATCTTTGACAGGTATGAATGTTTAGTTGCTCAACGTGTTTTGAGTGTGCAGGTTACACAAGCTGAGCAAAATCGAGGCGTAACTTGTTCCATACAAAGGGAGTTGTGAAGGAGCGTTCTATTCAGCGTCATCATAGATGGAGGGAGCTGCATCTACTTGGCGAGCATGGATATGGTGGAGTAGCTTTCTCTCCCCACAAGGCCTCATCCACATCCTTACTACATCCAATGGTTCAACAACAGCGGCAAGGTTAAGGTAACACGTCTTGTTAGGTGTGTATTTTAGTATCTCTCATTATGCCGATTATGTTGATTGTGATGTGGTACCTATGCAAACATGTTCCTTATTACTTGGTAGACCATGGCAATTTGATAAAAATTCTGTACACCATGGTAGAAACAATCGATATACTCGTGTTCACAAGGATAAAAATATTACTTTGCTTCCTATGACTCCTGATTCCATTTTGAAAGATGATATTAATAGAGCTAATAAAGCAAAACAGGAGAAAAATAAGAGTGAAAATCTGATTGTGGCAAAAGAATTTGAGCAACAAATGAAGCCTAATAATAAACCATCTAATGTTGCTTCTGAAATTAAACTGAAAAGTTCATGTTTACTTGCCACAAAATCTGATATTGATGAGCTAGATTCTAGCATATCTGTTTGCTATTCTTTTGTGTGCAAAGAGGCATTATTTTCATTCGAGGGCGTGCCTTCCTCTTTGCCCCTATTTGTCACTAACATTTTGCGGGGAGTTATTTGGCGTCTTCCCACAAGGCGTGCCACGGGATTACCACCTATTCGAGGATTGAGCATCAAATTGACTTAATTCCGGTGCATCGCTACCCAACCGTGCACCATACCGTACCAATCCGGAGGAGACGAAGGAGATTATGTGTCAAGTACAGAGCTGCTCGACAAAGGTTATATCTGTGAATCTCTTAGTCCTTGTGCTGTTCCTATTATACTAGTGCCTAAAAAGGATGGTGCGTCGGCGTATGTGTGTTGATTGTAGAGGCATTAATAATATTACTATTCGTTATCGTCATCCTATTCCTAGGCTAGATGATATGCTTGATGAATTGAGTGGCTCTACAATATTCTCCAAAGTTGATTTGCGTAGTGGATACCATCAAATTCGTATGAAATTGGGAGATGAATGGAAAACAGCATTTAAAACTAAGTTTGGTTTATATGAGTGGTTAGTCATGCCTTTTGGGTTAACTAATGCACCTAGTACTTTCATGAGACTAATGAGCGAAGTTTTACGTGCTTTCATTGGACGATTTGTGGTAGTCTATTTTGATGATATCTTGATTTATAGCAAATCTTTGGAAGAACATTTGGAACATTTACGTGCTGTTTTTAATGCTCTCTGGGATGCACGTTTGTTTGGTAACCTTGGGAAGTGCACCTTTTGCACCGGTGAGTATCTTTTCTTGGCTATGTTGTTACTCCACGAGGAATTGAAGTTGATAAAGCCAAGATTGAAGCTATTGAGAGTTGGCCGCAGCCCAAAGCAGTCACACAAGTGAGGAGTTTTCTTGGACTCGCTTCGTTTCTATAGGCGTTTTGTGAGAGACTTTAGCACCATTGCTGCACCTCTGAATGAGCTTACAAAGAAGGATGTGCCTTTTGTTTGGGGTACCGCATACGGGAAGAAGCCTTCACGGTATTGAAAGATAAGTTGACACATGCTCCTTTACTCCAACTTCCTGATTTTAATAAGACTTTTGAGCTTGAATGTGATGCTAGTGGAATTGGATTAGGAGGTGTGTTATTACAAGATGGCAAACCTGTTGCATACTTTTACGAAAAATTGAGTGGGCCTAGTCTGAATTATTCTACTTATGATAAAGAATTATATGCTCTTGTTAGGACTTTAGAAACATGGCAACATTATTTATGGCCCAAAGAATTTGTTATACATTCTGATCATGAATCTTTGAAACATATTAAAAGTCAAGCTAAACTGAATCGTAGACATGCTAAATGGGTTGAATTCATTGAGACTTTCCCTTATGTCATTAAACACAAGAAGGGTAAAGAAAATGTTATTGTTGATGCATTGTCTAAATCGCTATACTATGCTTTCACAACTTGACTTCAAAATATTTGGTTTGGAGACCATCAAAGATCAATATGTGCATGATGCTGATTTTAAAGATGTATTGCAGAATTGTAAAGAAGGAAGAACATGGAACAAGTTAAATGCGTTAATGATGGATTTGTGTTCCTGCTAACAAGCTATGCATTCCAGCTAGCTCAGATTCGTCTTTTGTTGTTGCTGGAGGCGCATGGAGGAGGACTAATGGGACACTTTGGCGTGAAGAAGACGGAGGATGTACTTGCTACACATTTCTTTGGCCAAAGATGAGACGGGATGTTGAGCGTTTTATTGCTCGCTGCACTACATGTCAAAAAGCTAAGTCACGACTCAATCCGCATGGTTTATATATGCCTTTGCCTGTACCTAGTGTTCCTTGGGAGGATATATCTATGGACTTTGTTTTAGGTTTAACTAGGACAAAGAAGGGGAGGGATAGCATATTTGTTGTCGTGGATAGATTCTCGAAAATGGCACACTTTATACCATGTCATAAAAGCGATGATCTTTGTTAATGTTGCTGATTTGTTCTTTCGTGAAATTATTAAACTTGCATGGTGTGCCAAATACTATTGTTTTAGATCGTGATACTAAATTTCTTAGCCACTTTTGGAGATGTTTATGGGCTAAGTTGGTGACTAAACTGCTTTTTAGTACTACTTGTCACCCCCAAACTGATGGACAAACTGAAGTAGTCAATAGAATATTGTCTACTATGCTTAGGGCTGTTTTGAAGAATAATAAGAAAATGTGGGAGGAATGCTTGCCTCATATTGAATTTGCTTATAATCGTTCATTGCATTCTACTACTAAGGTGTGCCCTTTTGAAGTTGTGTATGGTTTCCTACCTCGTGCACCTATTGATTTGTTGCCTCTTCCATCTTCAGAGAAGGTTAATTTTGATGCTAAACAACGTGCTGAATTGATTTTAAAAATGCATGAGTTAACTAAGGAAAACATTGAGCGTATGAATGCTAAATATAAACTTGTTGGAGGTAAGGGTAGAAAACATGTTGTGTTTGCTCACGGAGATCTTGTTTTGTTACATTTGCGAAAGGATAGATTTCCTGATTTGAGCAAATCAAAGCTAATGCAACGTGCTGATGGTCCCTTAAAGGTGTTGGAGAAAATAAATGATAATGAATATAAACTTGAGCTGCCTGAAGATTTTGGGGTTAGTCCCACTTTTAACATTGCAGATTTGAAGCCTTATTTGGGTGAGGAAGATGAGCTTCCGTCGAGGGCGACTTCATTTCAAGAAGGGAGGATGATGAGGACATCAATACCATTGTTACACCCGCAGCCCCTACTGCTACATATCTTTGGACCAATTACTAGAGCTCATGCGCCAATTAAATTATCGGTACTTTCGTTTCTTGGTAATGATTCTAATGTTCATGAGAATATGATGCTGCCTAAATTGGATACATTTGTTTTGCTTACAAATGAAGGGCCTAGCTTGGAGAAGGATGGACATTGGAGCAAGAACAAGCATGAAGATGATGCCATGCGGAAGGGAACAAGAGCGGAGTTACAAGTGATGATTTTAGGACTTTGAAGCCACCATAATGGGTGCATGAAGCCTTGGACGAAATATACAAGATGCTACTTCAGAAATTTCGTTCTGAGGCTATTCTAGGTGCTGCGTCACCTTATTATTGGGCCAGGCCCTTGTAATTTCGAAATACACAAGTATAGGCTATTTTTAGAGTCCGTATGTGTGGGGAAACAAGAGATAGGGTTGATTTCGGACCCCTCCACCAAGGGCCACAAAATTCCCCCCTCTTCCTCCATATAAACAGCCCTTAGGGCACCGTTTAGACTTTGGGTTTTGTTTAGATTAAAAGTTCGCCATAGCTGCAACTTCGCGTACTTCGTTTGTGTTCAACGACCAGACAAAGGCGTCACAGAACCCCACCTTGATCAATAAAGCTTTCACCTTATATTCGCAATATCCAGATTGCAATCTCAGTTTCTTGCTTGTTCTTCGTTTGCTCGCAGGAAACAGACCCTCGTGGTCAGGTTGATCGTGCTCCGGCGTGGTCAATAACCTCTCGGAGTTGGTTTAGCGATTGCTAAGGCGCGACGTCCTCGCACGTTCGTAGTCGGATCGCCAAAGTCCACTCCCTCCAAAGCGAAAACCAACATCTCATCGAAAGCGGGACACCTTTGCCTCTATCAGTAGCACAAGATTCAAAATCAATAAAGGAAAGATACAAGAGTAGCCGATCTTCTCCGAGAGGAGGTCTTGATCGTCTTCCCTTGAAGGGGTCTTGAATCCGCTTGGGGGATCTTCTCCGAAGAGGTCGTGAACTCCAAGGAGAAGTACCAAGTGGATGAGCAAGGGCTCTCACACCAAAGATAAGCTAAACCAATGCTAACCCTAACTAGGAGGAGGTGGGAGAGTATTTATAGTTCTGAGACGAAAAGGGTACAGGCGTCGGCCCAAGTGGCTACTGTGACGGCGGAAGTTCAGGCGCCGGAAGGTCGGCAGTCCGGCCTAAGCCGAGGAGTTGTGTGGTGGAGCTGGGCTGGCTTAGGAAATTTGGAAGGCCGAGGCGGGCGGAAGTTCGGGCGGGTTCGGGCAGGTTCGGGCTAACCAGAAATTGTGCTGCCGGGCTGGTCGAAGTCGTCGAGGCCGGAAGTTACAGGCTGGCGGAAGTTCGGGCCGAGGCCGGAAGTTCCGGGCTGTCAGTGTTGACGCTTGTCGTTTCTTCTTCAGCTCGGCTTGAACGTTGTACCTGATCACGCATAGTGTCTCGGACTTAGGTAGTAGCCATGTCTCACTGGAAGGAAAAGGGAAATCGAATAGGAGTGATGTCACCTCGGATTGAATAGCACGAGCTCTTGCTCTTGTCATGGGTCCACTTGGAGCTTGGATAGTTGATGGAAGGTCCATGGGGATGGCGAAGGATGCTCGCATCATATCCCCCTTGTGAAAGATCCGACCTCGGATCAAGATCTTCATCACCATGGTACGGCGCGAGGTCCTTGACGTTGAAGATGTCGTTCACATTGTACTTGTCTCGTGGTAGGTCGATCTTGCAGGCGTTGTCGTTGTAGCGTGCTAGCACCTTGAAAGGTCCAACGGTTCGAGGGAGAAGCTTGGACTTGCGTTGGTTGGGGAAGCGGTCCTTGCGAAGGTGCAGCCACACTAGATCACCAATGTTGAAGACCATGGGTTGCTTGTTGACGTTGAGCTTGGTCGCTAGTCGTTGTACTTGGCGTTCGATGGTTTGTCTTGTATCCTCATGCATCTTCTTGATGTAGCTTGCCCGTGCACTTGCATCCATGTTGGTGCGCTCTTGGAGAGGAAGCGGTAGAATGTCCAATGGTGACAGCGGGTTGAAGCCGTGAAGCGATCTCGAAGGGGACTTGCGGTAGTCGAGTGTGTTCTTGCGATTGTAAGCGTACTCGGCGTTGGGTAGACATGCCTCCCACTCCTTGATGTTCTTCTTGATCAAGACGTGAAGTAGAGTGGAGAGGGTGTGGTTCGTCACCTCCGTTTGGCCGTCGGTTTGAGGATGGTATGCGGATGAGAACAAGAGCTTGATTCCGAGCTTGGCGCATAGGGTCTTCCAAAAGTAACTCAAGAACTTGACGTCACGATTGGAGACGATTGTCTTTGGTACTCCATGGAGTCGCAAGATTTCCCTACAAATAAGATTTGCAATATGTGAAGCATCGTCTATCTTGTTGCAAGGAATGAAATGTGCCATCTTGGAAAATCTATCCACAACAACAAACACGGAATCCTTTCCATTTTGAGTTCTAGGCAAAACAAGTACAAAATCCATGCTAATTGTCTTCCCAAGGTTGATAGGGAATAGGAAGAGGCATGTAAAGACCATGAGATTGAGCTTTAGACTTAGCTTTGCGACATGTAGAGCAACGGTTGGTGAAGCGTGAGACGTCGCGGAACATCTTGGGCCAAAAATAGTTCTTGGAGAGCGTTGATGAGGACATCAATACCATTGTTACACCCACAACCCCTGCTGCTATACATACTGGACCAATTACTAGAGCTCGCGCATGCCAATTGAATTATCAGGTACTTTCGTTTCTTGGTAACGATTCCAATGTTCATGAGAATATGATGCTGCCTAAATTGGATACATTTGTTTTGCTTACAAATGAAGGGCCTACCATGGACAAGAACGATGAACCTTGGAGCAAGTTCAAGCATGGAGATGTTGGCATGCGCAAGGGGAACAAGAACGGAGTTACAAGTGATGATTCCAGGACTTTGAAGCCACCCTAATGAGAGCATGAGGCCTTGGACGAAATATACAAGATGCCACTTCATAATATTCGTCCATAGGCTATTCTAGGTGCTTTGCGTCACCTTAATATTGGGCCAGGCCCATGTAATTTCGAAATACTTAAGTGTAGGCTGTTTTTAGAGTCTGTATGTGTGGGGAAACAAGAGTTAGGGTTGGATTCGGACCACTCCCTCAAGGGCCACGAAATACCATCCTCTTTCTCCATATAAACATCCCTTAGGGCGTCGTTTAGACTTTGGGTTTTGTTTAGATAAAAAGTTCGCCATAGCTGCAACCAGCGTGCCGTTTGTGTTCAACGACCGGACCAAGGCGTCTCGAACCCCACCTTCATTAATAAAGCTTTCCTCTTATATTCGCAATATCCAGATTGCAATCTTAGTTTCTTGCTTGTTCTTCGTTTGCTCGCGGAAAGCAGGCCCTCGTGGTCGAGTTGATGCGTGCTCGGCGTGGTCAATAACCCTCGGAAGTTGGTTTAGCGATTGCTAAGGCGCGACGTCTCGCACGTACGTAGTCGGATCGTCAAGGTCGACTCCCACAGAAACGATAGCCACCATCTCATCGAAACATCGGGACACCTTTGCCTCTATCAAGCGTGGCGAATGTCTTCTCGCGTCCAAAGTGTCCCATGAGTCCGCCTCCATGAGCCTCTTGCAAAAGGAGCAAACGAAGAGAAGACTCGGGAATGCATACTTTGTTAGCTCTCATAAGATAACCATCCTTGATATAATATTGTTACTTAAGGCGTGTCGTCGAACACTTAGCATAAGGAATAGCAAAAGATGGGTCGTTAGCATACAAGTCTTTTATGTGCTCAAAACCAATAACATTCAACTCAAGTTTAGTGACAAGCGTGCATATGCGTGAAAGTGCATCGGCAACTACATTTTCCTTACCCTTAATGTATTTGATGACATAAGGAAAAGATTCAATAAATTCACTCCATTTGGCATGACGCTTGTTCAACTTAGTTTGACCTTTTAAGTACCTCAGCGTTTCATGATCGGTATGGATGACAAACTTATGAGGTCTAAGGTAATGTTCCGAAACATGTAGCACACGCACTAGAGCATATAATTCCTTGTCATAGATGGGATAGTTAAGTTGAGCACCGGAGAGTTTTTCACTAAAATATGCAATTGCTCGTTTTTCTTGCATCAAAACTCCGCCTATTCCGGTACCACTTGCATCACAATGAACCTCAAAAGTTTTGTCAAAGTTGGGCAAAGCAAGAATCGGAGCATGAGTAAGCAAAGACTTGAGTTCATCAAAAGCGGTGGAGTGCAAAAGATCCCCAAACAAAAGGAGTATTCTTCTTACTCAAGGCATGCAAAGGAGGCGGCAATTGTGCTAAAGATTTTCACAAAGCGACAATAAAAACCCATAAGACCAAGAAAGCTACGCACTTGTTGCAAATTGGTGGGTTGGGGCCAAGTTTTAATTGCTTCAATTTTAGATTCATCAACATGGACACCCTTTGAGGATACTACAAAACCCAAGAAAACCACTTTGTCAACACCAAATGTGCATTTTTTCATGTTTGCATAAAGACTTTCCTTGCGAAGGGTTTGCAAAACAGCCCTAACATGATCAAGATGTTCTTTCATGGTTTTGCTAAACACAAGAATATCATCGAAGTAAACCACAACAAAGACTCCAATATAAGGACGAAGCACATGATGCATAAGGCCTTGCGAAATCTTGGGGAGCCTCCGATAGACCCATAGGCATCACTAACCACTCATACAAGCCAAATTTGGTTTTGAAAGCAGTTTTCCATTCATCACCTCTTGTATGCGAATTTGATAATAGCCACTTTAAAGATCAATTTTTGAGAAAAAGTTGGCTCCACTAAGTTCATCAAGCATATCATCTAAGCGAGGAATGGGATGCCTATAGCGAACGGTAATAGCATTTATAGGTCTACAATCGGATCCTGGCGGAAACTTCCATCGGGTTTAGGCACAAGTATAGCAGGAGCGACACAAGGGCTTAAGCTTTCACGTACATGACCGTTGTCTATGAGTTGTTGTACTTGCCTTTGAATTTCCTTGGTTTCTTCGGGATTGACTCGGTATGGAGCTTTGTTTGGTAGAGGCGCTCCGGGGATGAGGTCGATTTGATGTTCAATGCCTCGAAGAGGAGGTAGACCCGGAGGTAGCTCATCGGGGAAAACATCTTGGAATTCCTGCAAAAGAGATTGAAACACTAAAGGTAGCTCATGAGAGGTGTTAGTTGTTGGCTCTCCATCCTTGCACACGAGGACAAAGTGCATCACACTAGATGGGTTCTCACACACTTCTCTCATCTCACTTTTGGTGGCTAATAGGATGAGGTTTTTCTCTCTATGCGAAAAGGCGCTCAAGTTTGGCTTGTGGCTCTCACTCACTTTTTGGTGGATCACTTTCTCACTCTTCTCTCCATGATGTGTGGCTTGCTTGTCGGCTAACACTTGACTAGGAGACATAGGTCGTAGCACATATTCCTTCCCTTTCATCTTGAAGCTATAGTGATTGGTACGCCCGTTGTGGAAGACACCACGGTCGAATTGCCATGGTCGACCAAGAAGGAGGTGGCAAGCGGACATTGGGACCACATCACACTCCAAAGTGTCCTCATATGCACCCGATTTTGAAGGAGACTTGGACCGTATGCTCAACTCGTATAGTCTTGCGAGTCACTTAGCCATTGAACCTTGTATGGATGCGGGTGCTTCCTCTTGACAAATTGAAGCTTGGAGCATAGTTATTCACTTGCAAACTTGTGGCAACTACCTCCGTCGATGATGACCTTGACGGATCTTCCCTTGATGCCGGCCTTTGTGTGGAAGATGTGGCATCTTTGGTCGTCTTCTTGTTGATGTTGAAGAGTTAAGACCTTGGAGACCACGAGATTAGGGCTCGAATCCTCATCACAAAAGACTTGATCATCTTCATCTTTGTTCACTCGCCGGTGCATGGCCACTTGCTCAAGAGCTTCCATCTCCTCTTCACTCATTGAGTCATAGGTGCCATCGTCGTTGAGGATCATGGTGCGCTTGTTGGTGCATTCGTAGGACTTGTGGCCTCGGCCGCCGCAAGTGAAACACTTGATGGAGCTTGACTTGGTCTCATCGATTGGAGTAGATGATTAAGCACGCGGCTTGAAGTTGCTTGTAGTAGGAGGAAGACGACTTGAACTTGTCGAAGTTTTCTTGTAGCTAGACTTGTAAATGCGTTGCTTGTAGAAGGTTTGGTTGATGTAGATGTTGGAGGGGTTGTTGAAGATTGGTTGTTGGAGAAGCCGTAGGTCTTGGACGAGTACTTGGCGTACTTGAAGTCATCTTGCACTTGACGTTCCGCCTTTGTAGCTTGATGCACGAGCTCAATGAGAGTGGAGTGCGGTTGGAAGTCGGCTATCTTCTTGATGGGATGATTGAGTCCATTCAAGAAACGTGCCATTGTTTGCTCATCATCTTCCTTCACATTGGCTCGAATCATGGCTATCTCCATTTCCTTGTAGTATTCTTCAACACTCTTTGTTCCTTGCTTGAGAAGTTGGAGCTTCTTGAAGAGGTCGCGGTTGTAGTAGGTTGGCACAATGCGTGCTCTCATGACATCCTTCATTTGAGCCCAAGTGGTGATTGGAGGTCCACCTCTTGCTTGTCGTCGCTCCATGATTTGTTCCCACCATATGAGCACATAGTCTTGGAACTCAAGTGAGGCCATAGCGATCTTCTTCTCTTCCTCAAAGTTGTGCAAACGAAAGATTTTGTCGACCTTCAATGCCCATGAGAGGTACTCTTGAGGTCATTGCTTCCATTGAACTTGGGCATTGTGAATTTGAGCTTTCCATATCGGTGCTCTTCATTTTGTTGTGGGCGAGGATGATGGCGCCCTTGGCGTGGATGACAATCATCTTCTTGTTGCTCTTGGTGTGGAGGAAGTCCATGATCAACTTGCTCTTGTTGAACTTGAGGTTGAGGTGGAGCTTGACGAGCTTGTTGAGGAGCTTGAGGAACTTGATGTTGCACACGTGGTTGGTAGTTCCTCTCTTGGATTTCTTCTCGAAGGGCTTCCTCTTGATTGCGCCGTTCGCGATTGTGGTTGGCGATGGCTCGACTTGAATCTTGAAGGGCACGTTGCGCCTCAAGAGCTTGCGCTTCTCGTCGTTGTTGAAGGCGTTGAGCCTCGGCATCTTGTTCGTCTTGATGTAGAAGCGCTCGTTCTTCCTCTTGGCGCCTTAGTCGTTGTCGTTCTTGAGCTTGGGCAAAAGCGGCTTGATTGGATTGAGGACGAGGGACTTGTTCATCGACTTGCTCTTGTCAATGCTTGTCATGTAGCGGGTTGCGAGATGCATAGCCGGTCTTGTGTGACTCGTCGAAGGGTGTTCGATGACGGTGTACTTGAGTCGTAGAAGGTGTCGTCGGATTATGCGACTCGGCGGCGCCGTCTTGATGATGACGAAGTGGAATGATGTCGGTTCCTCATCAAGGCGCGGATCTCGTCCATTCTTGCGTCATTCTCTTGTTTGTGCGCGTCGAACTTGTTGTCGAAGTAGTCCCTTATACGTTGCTTGGAGAGTCGCAAGTCGGTGGCGAGGTTGTCGATGCGGTCGCTCATTGCTTGTAGCTCTTGATGTAATGCTCGTTGTGCACCAAAGAGGTGGCTCTTGGTGACGAATGAAGACATGTCGTTGTCTTGCTCGATGAAGAGTGGGTTGGTAGAGGTACTTGGCCTATCCATATTCCAAGCAAAATATGTGAGTGGTAGAAGGAGAAGAACTTATACAAATGTACCTTTGACCGATGTTGATGATGAATCAAGTTCACCCAAATGCGGACAATGAAATAGCACTATTGGTACCAATCCTTGTGGGTTCTCACACCTGCACAAATAAAAGCTTATGGTGGAGCTTGGTGAGGATGGTGGCACAAAATTTGATGCAATTGTAAGTGAGATTCAATAATGTTGGAAAATATTCACAAATTTGCAAATGCAACAAATTGACCAAGCAATTAGGTGTATACACACACGCAAATAGATAAGTGGGATTGTGCAAACCAAAAGTGAGCCAAAATGTGGAATCCACAAAAATGCTCTTGTTGCACAATACTAGAGAGACGCTAGCACGATTGCATAATAGGCGGATCTGAACTTGTGCACAACCTACTAGGAAAAAATGGAACTATCTCTATCCCATTATGCTATATGTATGGTATTTCGGTGCTATGATCCAAGATGATCCAATATGACAATCTTAATGTAAGATGATGCTATGGTTCTTGCTCATAAGCTCTTTGCTTATCTTTCCTCTTTGCTTAAAAGCTTGGGTGGCTCTTTCACTTTTGAGCTCTTTTCTCATGCAAAACTTGATGAACCAAGATAGCACTTTGTAAGTGCATCTAGTGCTTATAGTGATTTTGGTGTATTGAAGACTTATAGGTTAAGTAACTAATGCGTTTGTGAGTGTACACAGGTCTATAAGTCTATGAGGAGTTTGATATTCTGAGAAAGTCGACCCCTAAAATGAAGTTCTTCATCGAAGACTTTGATATTCGAAGACTTTCTCAAGACTTTGAAAGTGAAGAAATTGGTGTGACCTTGAAGACTTGGTATTCATTTGAGGAATATGAAGCGTGAAGACTTTTGTTTTCGTAGTTTCATTTTCTCTTTCTTGAGTCATAGGAAACACCGTCTTTGTTAAAGGGGTTGAGGAAATACTAAGGAAAAATTTCCATTTGATGCTCAACTCAAAATCCTACACCTACCAATTCCTTGAGTGAAGCTTTTGGAAATCTCATACGATTCAGTCAATTTCTTGATGTGAGAGGCGAAGCTCTTACAGTATTTGAGAATTTATTCTGGCGAGGAGTTAGGAATTCGCCGGTCTGAATTGCCTACCTGATGAGGAACATGATAGCCACGAGGAATTTGAGACTCAAATTTCCGACCGTTCTTTATCTTCTTGGCCTTGGTGTCCCAAAATATCTTATCCACCTAACGGTCATATCATTGAAGGGCATTTATGTCTTATCATGTCGGGCTGCTCCCTAGGCTATAAATAGCCGCCCCCTACAACCACTAGCTGGTTGGCTGCTCAGAAGAACTTGACACTTGTCATTTGAGAGCAACCCATCCTCTGAGAACTTTTCATCAAGTGAGGAAAAACCCAAAAGTGAGGAAAACCCAAAACCAAACCCCAACAAACCCAAAGTGATTGAGCATCCTTTGAAGAAATTGATCTGCGTGGATCCGGCGCTTATTACCTTTGAAGACTATGCTTCTTCCAGACGGTTAGGCGTCATGGTCTAGAAACATCCAAGAGGAATTGTGGATCGCCGAGTGACCAAGTCTGTGAAGGTTTGGAAGTCGCTGAAGACTTACCACGAGTGATTGGGCGAGTGCATGTGACCTTAGTTCAAGGAGAATCTGGTGAGGACTTGGTGTCACGAGCTGCGTGCTTTCGGATTGGGTGTCCGGATCATGTGTCCTCGAGTTTAAATACTCGGCCGCTCAACCAGACGTACAAGCCGAGACAACAGTTGGAACTGGTCTACCAAATCATTGTCTTCACCAACCTAAGCTGGTTCTATTTCCTCAACCCTTTCATTTCCTCATTCTTTGTGTTGAGTATTTGTTCATATCTGTGTTTGAAGACTTTGGTTGAAGACTTTCTCAATTTCCTCGAGTTCAATTTCTTGATCTGTTTGTCTTCATCCTGTGTTATCCTGTGATTACGCTCTCGTACTCTGTGATTGTCTTCATTTCATCATGATGACTATGCTTGTAATCTGTTATGCTTACTTACGAGTACTTATTCATTTGCAAGTAATTCTTAGCTAAGGAATTTCCTCACCGCAAATTCCTCGGTGAAGAATTCATAAAAATCGCCTATTCACCCCCCTCTAGTCGATATAACGCACTTTCAATTGGTATCGAGCAAGGTACTCCCTTGTTACGTGTGATTTTAGTTTAACCACACGGAGTTTTAGTTATGTCGACCGCAGGTATGATCAAGGTCTCGGCGGTGTCCTACCTTGATGGGACGGACTACCCCTACTGGAAGAACAAAATGCGAATGCATCTTGAAGCAATTGACAACGATCTCTGGTATGTTGTGACAAAAGGTGTTTCCTCAGTCACACCTTCTCTGAATGATGCTGATGTGAAGAGATTCAAGCAACTCGATTCTCAAGCGAAGAATATCATATGTGGCCATCTGAGCAAAGGTCAATATGGAAGAGTGAGTGCTTTGGAATCTGCCAAACTCATCTGGGACAGGCTGTCCAAAGTAAATGAAGGTGTTTCAACTCAGCGTGACTCTCAAGTTGATGTTCTTCGGAATCTCTTCAACCGCTTCAAAAGACTCGACAACGAAAATGTTCAACAAACCTTCGATCGCCTCACTGACATCTCAAATGAGCTTCAAGCCTTTGGGTGCCCTTGACATCACCGACCATGAGGTGGTGAAGAAATTACTAAGATAAACGATTCCTCATTTGATACTCGCAGCGATGATACAAGAACGAGCTGACTACAAGTCTCTTGATCCTGCTGATATCCTCGAAAGGCTAAATACTCACGAGTTCGACTTCTTTGAAAAGAGAGATCTCTATGGTTACGGCTATGGAAAACACGTGCCACGAAGGCCAAGGCTATGTCCGAATCTGAGAGTGAAGACTACGGTAGTAGCCTAGGAGATCCTGAAGAATTTGGCGAGGAGCTAGCATTGCTCGTGAAGAAATTCGAGAAATTCTCAAGGCGTGGTCGCTTTGGAAAATCCTCAAGAAGCGGTGATTCCTCATCTAGTGACTATAAGAGAAGACTTTGTCACAAATGCAAGAAACCTGGTCACTATATCCAAGATTGTCCTCGATGGGAAAAGGAATTAAGAAGGAAGAAACACAAGGATTACAGTTACGATGACGTGAAGAAGAAAAAGAAATCATCAAAATCTTCTTCATCAAAATCCTCAAAACCTTCTTCTCACAAGAAGAGCAGCTCCAAAAAGGCTCGGGCATTCATTGGCAAGGAAATGGACTCTGAAGCTGAATCTGAAGAAAATGAGGAAGAGGAGGAGTCTGAAGAATCCGAATCTGGTGTGGCTAGTCTGGCTCTTGCTACTGCTTTTGTTAGCAAGTCCATCTTCAACACTGAAGAAACTGACTCCACCGACAAGCCTGATGAGGATGATGATGACTACGCTCCCACCTATTGCTTCATGGCAAAAGGTGCTAAGGTACTAAATTTCACCTCCTCTGAATCTAGTGAAAATGAATCGATGAGGATCTCAAGCCCAGCTACTCTAAACTTGCTAAGATTGCTATAAAACAACAAAGGGCTTTTGAGAAGGTTCAAAACATGCTAGATAAGAGTGATGATATGTTAGGTGAAGAAATGGATCGCACTCAAGCCCTGTTGAAAATCTTGAGACTTGAGTCTAGGCTTGACAACCTTCAAGGTCATCATAACACTCTCTTATCTGATCATGAGAAACTTTCTTATGAAGTTCTTCAAAGAAAGCAAGATCTTGAGAAGCGAAGAGTGTGTTCTGAAGATCTGCAGGAGGCGCGCGGTTCATTACTTGCTCAACAAATCAGCGCTTCTCAAGAAGAATTTGTTCCTCCATGCTTAAAGTGCATTGAGCGTGAAGCTGCTAATTCTTCACCTGATTGTTCAAATGCTTCAAGCTGTTACAAATTCTTCACCTGCCTCTGCTATCACTAATTCCTCATTTGAGGACATTGCTAGTATCCTTGACGATGCGGGGTGAAGGAATTGTACATGACAGGCATGTACAAAAAGCCTCAAAGGGCATCAGACTCTTTGTGATGTGCTTAAAAGCAGATCCTCAATAGGAACCCTAGGAAAGAGGGCATTGCCTTTGAGAGGAAACTCAATGCTGATGGAGCGTATTGGAAGCTTTGGCGGTATCCCAAAACCTCATGGGTTGCTGCAAAGGGACCTCCAGTTGATCCATCTACCTTATTTGGTTTTACGTCGAATTTCCTCATTCTGGCGATGAGTCATTTGACTCCAACTATAAACTGTTCAAAAATCAGAATGGTGAAGTATTTGCTAGATATGTTGGCACTAAGCTGCAAGAGCGGTTCCCCTATGAAGAAAATCTGGGTTCCCAAGAAGTGCCTTGAAAGTCTTCGGTGAATGTCCTCATGACACCACCAGTGAAGAATAGGAACCCCAGATCAAATTCTTCATATGGACCAAATTCTTCATATGGATCCAAGTCCTCATACGGACCAAATTCCTCACGTGGATCAAATTCCTCAAAAGGATCGAAGTCCTCATATGATTATCATCGTGCTAACAACTCTGTTTCGCAGGGTAGAGCTAAGGGCTATGAATATGTGCATTATTCTTCAAACCAATATGTTCATAAGTCCTCGAAGAATTTCTTTGCTTATTCGTATGCTTACCCTAACCCCTCTTATGTGAAACGAAATGGTTTGGCCTCTATGCCACCATTCTCGTATGGTGCTTTCATGAGAATGATGAACTCTTTGCCACCCCTTGGATGTGGGTGGTGAAGAAAAGAACTAATCTCTTCTGCGAGGTCGAGGTCTCCGGGCGTGCCTAAGCGTCTGAAGAATTTCTTGAGGGCACGACAAAATGCACGAAAGGGCCTTGAGGCTAATCATGATGAAATGAACTTTCATTTCACACGTCCTCCTCTTGCTTATCTGAATCTTGACTAATGAAATTCATCGATGAACTTGATATCATATTCTTCAGCGATGAAGTATATGAGGTCGTAAGTTGTACTAATTCATCTGCGGGATGATCAACCCAAAGCCACCGAGTGGGTTCTCGATAATGGATGTACAAATCACATGGTGGTGACAAGAATCTATTGATGGATGCTACCTTATCACCGTCACATCTGAAGCATATCATCTTTGCATGACAAAGGCAAAAGTCGGTATTGGGACTTGGTAAGGTTGCTATCTCTAAGGACATGCACATGGACAAAGTCATGCTTGTTGAGTTTTTAGGATATAACCTCATGTCGGTCTCAATGCTTTGTGATCTTGATATGGTTGTTATCTTTGGCAAATGTCGTTGTGTTGTGATTATGGAAGCTGACAATTCCAAAGTCTTGAAGGCTTTAGGAGAGGAGACTTGTATATTGTTGACTTCTCTCTGAGGACCACAACCAGCCGTGTGCCTACTTGCAAAAGCTTGAGAAGGCTGGCTATGGCATCGATGACTTGGTCACGCAGGCATGAGGAATTTACTGCAGCTTGCGAAGAAGAAGCATGTCATTGGCATTGAGAATGTCAAATTCCTCAAGGATCACCTATCACGAACTGTGAAGCTGGAAAATGACCAAGGCCAAGCATCCAGTGAAGACTATCATGACCACTACTCGTCCCTTGAATTGCTTCACATGGACCTCTTTGGTCCCAATCATTATTCAGCTGTCGTTAATGAAGCATCACTATATGGCTTTGTTATTGTTGATGATTACTCTCGTTACACATGGGTACACATTGTTACTTACAAAAATCAAGTGCGGGAAGTCTTCAAGCGATTTTCCTCGAGGGCTTCAACTAACTTTGGTGTGAAGATCAAGCACATCGGGAGTGACAATGGAACTGAGTTCAAGAATTCCGGTCTTGATGACTATCTTGATGAACTTGGTATCACTCATGAGTTATCTGCTCCTTATACTCCTCAAAGAAATGGCATCATGGAGCGCAAGAACAGAACTCTTGTTGAGATGGCTGCACTATGCTTGATGAATACAAAAGCGCCTAGTCGTTTACGGATTGAAGCAATTGACACTGCGTGCCACATCATCAACAGTATATCTTCACAAATTCTTCAAGAAGACTGCCTATGAACTCCTCAACGACAAGAAACCTAATGTAAGTTATTTCAAAGTCTTGATTGCTAAATGCTTTGGATTAGAGATCCTCACCACAACTCTAAATTTGCACGAAAGCACATGAAGGTTTTATGCTTGGTTACGGAAAGGACTCGCACACCTCTGAGTCTTCAACATCGCTCTTCACAAGATTGTTGACCTTTGTAGATGTGCGGTTCGATGAAACTAATGGCTCGCAAAGAGAGCACCTACCTTCATGTTAGGCGAACCAGCACTGAGGATTCTATCGGGTTCAAGGCAACCGAGGATGTCATTCCCTCTTGAAGAAACTGTTGAAGAATTCATTCACTGTCACGTGAAGAACGTCGGTGATGCACTGAAGATAATCTTTGAAGAAAATGGTCTTTGAGGAAAATGATCAAATTCCTCGGCGACAACCAGCTCATCCTCGCGTTGCAAAAAGAAGTGCAAGTTGACAAGATCATCGATGACATTGAAGCGCCGGGTCCTCTCACACGCTCAAAAGCTTCACATTTATCTAACTTTTGTGGGCACTATGCTTTTGTCTCCATCCACAGAGCCCTCTAAGGTAGATGAAGCATTTACGGGCCGGAGTGGATTCAGGCCATGCAAGAAGAATTACATCGATTCGAGCTCGACAATGTCTGGGAACTGGTCAAACGTCCGAGATCCTCGCAAGCATAATATCATTGGCACAAAGTGGATCTATCGCAACAAGCAAGATGAAAATGGTCTTGTGGTGAGGAATAAGGCACGACTAGTAGCTCAAGGCTACAGCGAGGTTGAAGGAATTGACTTGATGAAACTTTTGCACTGTCGCTAGACTTGAGTCTATTCGCATATTACTACGCCTATGCTAACCATCACAATATCACTTTATATCAAATGGATGTGAAAAGTGCATTCCTCAATGGTAAGCTTGAGGAAGAAGTATATGTTGCTCAACCCCGGTTTTGAAGATCCAAAGAATCTCGACAAAGTCTTCAGACTCAATAAGGCCCTCTATGGCCTCAAGCAAGCCCCTCGGGCGTGGTATGATACATTGAAGGAATTCTTCGTGAAGAATGGCTTCACACCTTGATAGAGGCGAGGGTGTCCCGATCTTTCGATGAGATGATAACTATCGATTTGGCGGAGACGACTTTGACGATCCGACTACAAACGTGCACGACGTTGCGCCTTAGCAATCGCTAAACCAACTCCGAGAGGTTATTGACCACGCTGGAGCACGATCAACGACCACGAAGGTCTATTCCTGCAAGCAATCAAAGAACAAGCAAGAATATGATAAAGCAATCTGAATATTGCGAATATATATGAAGTATTGATAATGGTGGGGATCCGTAAGCGGTCTTGGTTTGGTCGTTGGACACAAACGAAGTACGAAGTTGCAATGGCTAACTTTTAACTAAACAAATCCCCGGAAAAAGCTACTAGATGGATCTACTTATATAGGATCAAGGGGTGGCGGCCAAGGAGGTGGTAGGACATCCCAAGGCAGCCTAAAACTAACCCTAGGTCGTACAAGGCCAATGGGCCCAAGCGGAGGTGACGTAACACCTTTGGACTTGTAGTTTGACTCAGATTCTGCTGCAGCATCAGATTGTTTCGTCCATAACTCAACGCTCCGGACGAATTTGAAGGTGAATCAATTGGGTTGGAAGGTGCACGAAATCTATTTTCCAACAAAAAAGAATCACCCAATTTGGAGTCCGGATGAAAAAGTTATTGACGTTTTGAGTCGGGTATGTACATGCGGTCCGAATCTGAGTCCGAACGTGAGAGACTTGGACTCTATCTTCTCTTGGTCCAAAAGTGACGTGAGAGGACTTTTTAAACATCACCTAAACTTCTCCTTTTCCCTTATCTTCATATGTGTATTGTACAAATGTCCCATACACCTACAATTAGACAAAACACAAAAGTATGTGATGTATTTTTGTTACGGATAACATAAATAGATTATTGAATAGTTTGCACTAGAAATCACACGACAAATATGCATGTATGCAATATTTTTGGTCTTATCCAAGGTAGTCATGTCCTCATCATCCTCCACTTCTTGAAAACAAAGCCGTCCTCGGCGGTTCTTACTCTGAAATGTGGCTAACAAAAGAGACAAGGTGTACATGTTGTATATGTATATGTCATCCATTTTTATTTCCCTTGATTTTTTGCACATATGACACAATAATAGATGAGTAACTTGCATAGTTCATAAAATCTAAAGCCAAACCATTATCACAAGAAGTAGAAGGCATGAAAATATTGCAACTCAGTTTGCACATATAAGTGAAGCTCTTATTCATTTCAAAAGATTGACAATGTTCATCATTAAACCATCCCAACATTGGTGAATAAACCTTACTTGCATCAAGTTTACATGCTACAACATGCTTAAATAAGTAAACATGCAATAAGTCATTCGACACAGAATCATCACCAAGATTAGAGGTCATATCAAAATGATTAAATATTGATTCTTTTGCATCAACAATTAATTCAATGGGTGCACTCAAAATTGTTGGTATTTCAGTTGTTTGATCACATGGCAAAGTCAAATTATCAATATAATCCTCTAAAATAGGTGGTGTGATCAAAGTAGTGGGTAGCTCAACACATGATGTATTCAAGTTAACTAGGCATGCATCATTCTCATGTAAAAGTGGAAAATCTGTACCTTTGTCATTACCTCTTATAGTCAACTCGGATGATGCGGGCACTCTCGATGATGATGTGTCACATTGTGGAGATGATGTAGTCCTCGCAACAACGGATGTGGTTGTCATAAATGCGCCTAGTAGTTGAATAAACATCTGTATCAACAGTTGGAATGTGCACTGCGCTTGTTCTCCTTGTGGGCAACACGTCGTTTTATTTCTGTTCAGCTTTGCAAGCAAGGCCAAACAAATGGTCCATAGGATAACACTCTTCATGAATTAGTATCTCCTGAATATTATGGTTTAATCCTCCCCAAAATCTATCCATAAAATCTTCTTCACTTTCTTCTAAAAATGAGTGCAACAAGGTAGTTTGTAAATCATCATAATATTTTATTACGGTGTCACTACCTTGTTTTAAATGTTCGATTTTTAATCATGCCACGAGTATAATAAACATCGTGAATCTATCTCTCATGACATGTTTTAAATTATCCCAAGTATTAGGTACATAATCGAGGTGTAACCGACAATATTCACTCCACCAAACTAGAGCATAACCAGTGAAAGAACCAACATAACCATAACTTTTTCGTTCATCAAAATTATGGGAAGCAAATATATTATTTATGTCTAACTCCCATTCAATATATAAAGGAGGTATAAAACGGCCATTAAATGGTGGTATAGAAACATGAACCTGATCATGTGCATTTGGATGTTTGTGCACCTCTCGTGACGGTTGTGGTATTTGCATAGGTGGTGGCATGTCTCCCGCGATCGACAAAGCCCATAAATTGACTCTGGATCCTGTCATGATTAGTAGAACAAGAAACACAATGGCATATTCATATCTCAGGAGAAATACCTCAAAGATGTCCTGAAGAAATTCGGCATGCAAGACTGCAAAGGTGTCAAAATTCCTATGCCCACAAATGGCCATCTATGCAGCGATGAAAATGGTATTGACTTGATCACATGGTATACCGCTCCATGATTGGTTCCTTATTGTACTTATGTGCATCTAGGCCAGATATAATGCTTAGTGTTTGCATGTGTGCCCGATTTCAAGCTACACCGAAGGAATCACACCATAAGGCTGTGAAGCATATTCTTCGATATCTAGCTCACACACCAACACTAGGATTATGGTACCCCAAGGGCTCTACTTTTGATCTCATTGGATATTAAACTCGACTATCTTTGGTGATCGTGTGGACCATAAGTCAACATCTGGTACTTGTCATTTCCTCGGACGATCTTTGATGCATTGGTCCTCGAAGAAAGCAGGCTGCGTATCCTTTGTCCACTTGAAGCTGAATACATTGCTGCTGGCTCGTGTTGTGCTCAATTGCTATGGATAAAGCAAACCCTCAAGGACTACGGCATCAATGTGAAGAATGTGCCTCTCTATTGTGACAATGAGAGTGCCATCAAGATTGCTCACAACCCAGTTCAGCACTTTCGAAGACAAAGCACATTCAAATTCGTCATCATTTTCTTACGTGATCATGTGTTGAAGGCGACATCTCCATCGAGCACGTGAAGACTGAAGAACAGCTAGCTGATATCTTCACTAAGCCCTTGGATGAGAAGAAATTTAGCAAGTTGCGGTGTGAGCTAAATATCTTAGAATCTTGAATGTTCTTTGAAAAGGACACACATCCTGACACTTATGCAAAATTGATGACTTAGATGTGCAACACATGAAGAAACGTTGTTCTTCAATCAATGAAGAATAGCACTCTAAGTGTGAAGAAATTAATGAAGAACTTGATTCTCGAGAACCCTCGAGAATTATGCAGCGGTGTCTGAAATCATCATTCTTATCTGATTGGGTCACGCCACCACCAAAGTTGAAATCTTCAATTTGAGTTTTCCTCAGTTTTGAAATTCTTGATTTTTCAAATTCTTCAACTTTGCAAAATCTTCACTATTTCCGTCGTCTTTCTTCATTGGCTATATATATATATGGGTTTATGTCCTCTCTGACATTCACTTATGGCTATTTCCTCAAGTCGCTTTTTATGCTAAGTGAATGTGATCGGACCCTTCCCCTCTATGCTATACTCAACCCAATCCATTCACAAATTCTTCATGTGCGTTCTACTTTGAAACTTCGTTCAAAATCTTCACTTTGTGTCCTTGACGGTGAAGAAATTGCGAACGGAACTTTAAAAGCGAATCTTATCCAAACCTTCGTTTTGCCGCTCAAACCGTTCCGCATCCCACGATGCATTACTTTATTCATCCACGATCGTACCACGATCTCCACTACCTGATGCCAGGGACACATGTCGTGAGAAGGGAAATGGTCGGGGCATGTTCGTCCTAAATCTTGAGCGACCCGTTTTTCACAGCGTCTATAAATATCCCTCTCCCTTCCTCACTCTTTTACTCTGCTCGACCTCTCTCTCCCGCTCGAGCTCCTCAAACCCTAAGCGCCGCCGCTTCTCCATAAATGCCCGGTGAGGAAAAGCTTCTTGCCTTGACCTCGTCGCCCGGCGTACTCGCGCCGACAGCGGAAATCTTCACTCCGCCGTCGCCGTAGCTATCTTCCTCCGCCAAGTTAGAGGCGTGGAAGATCTGAGCAGACGAACTTCCCAACTGCTCTTCTCGGTTAAATCGTGTTCTTCACTTGAGTAATTAAAAGTTACTTTTATTACTCGCTTTGATTCTCAAATTTTCTTCAAATTCTTCAAAGGTGTTTATTCCTCAAATCTTCACATATATGAACACCTCAAATCTCTTGACTCGTTTCTCTAAGCTATGATTTTCTTCAAGATTCCTCAATTGTGTGGATCCTCGATCTATACAACTCTGGAACCTAAGACAAAGAACGCTTAGTAAAATTCTTCAAGGCTCATCTGGTCAAATCCTCAAAACTTGTTTTTTTAAAACCTTACGAGAACGCATATGACCTCTCCAAATTCCTCGCACCTATACTCTGTTCACGGTACAAATGTCATTCTTTGAATCCCTAGGTTCTCATCAACTTAACTCATTTGCAGCGTTCCTCGAAGAAAAACTGCACACTTCTTGAGAGAACTCAATTGTTCAATTTCCTCAAGCTGAAGAAAATGGCGAGATGGTAAGAAGCCACGAAGGGAGGAAAGAAACACGAGGTTATGATTGCGTTTGAAATCCACGAGGATATATATCTTGACTCGCACACGGATGAAGAAAGCAAAAATCAACGCAAGGTGCGTACTCGGAAGATTGAGCGGAGATGGGCACGGGAATGGAGGAATATAGATATGTAACTCCTAAGTACATGAAGAAATTCGCTCTTAATCCTCCATGCCCAAGAGCTCCTTTGGCACTGGCCAAATAGCTGATCCCACAAGCATCAAGCGAGGTGAGGACTTTCACGAGGAATGGGCTAAGCAGCCAAGCAAAATTGGCAAAGCAAGCAAAGGAGGCGGTGAAGAAATTCAATGAGGATTACGCTGCTCTTGCCACAGAGGTCTCGGTCAAACCAAGGAAATCAATGCAAAAGGAGCCTGCTCATAAGCCAAGTGCTTCATCATCTGCGCCCTCACGGCCAAGTTCCTCAATGACACCTTCCAAGCAAATTCCTCAAGCTGCTGCTGCTCCACCAAAGTCCTCAACAGCTCCGTCAAAACCTTGGTTCCTGTGCACCTAGCTACATGTCAAAGGACTGCTGGCTTTTCAATTGCCTCGAGCATCTCTGCAAGTTCCTCGGCAGCTCCCATTTCTTCAACTGGTCCGACTCAATTTGAAGACCAAAGCAACAATTGGGCCGAGGTCCTCGGCCTAGCCCAACGAAGAAAATGGTTGCATTCCATGTGCCATCGATGATGAGGCATCGATGAAGAACTTCATGAAATCATCGAGACCGTCAAGTAAGGGCCGCTAGAGCCAAAGGTACATCTGTGCCACTTCTATTGGACCGAAGAAAGTCCTCGACTTTATTGATCTACGGCACAATGATCCCAATACCCCTCTGCTGACCTTCATTTGACACACGGAAAAAGTCATATGTTGACTCACTTCATAGCTGAAGAAAAATGGAAGTATGAAAAGGCAAGGGAAATCAAAAAGGCTCAATACAGGAAGGAGAAGTTCACGAAGAAAAGCGTTGTCAAGATGACACACGAGGAGCTTCTCCAGTCGGTGAAATTCAAAACCTCGGCAAAAACTTGATTCATACTCTGGCGATTGGCAAGGAGCCAAGGTCGATTCGTCAACTGACGAAGAAACTCACAAATATTGCTGTCCCAATGCAACATGAAATCCCTCAGTGGAGCCTCGGCTCGACCCTCTTGAAGAAAATGCCGGCACCAGCGATGGCGTTCAGCCTGATGAAAGCGTTGATTCGGGGCTGATGATCCCATTCGACCCGGCGAAGAAATTGCGGGGCACCCACTAGTGGTGCGCCTAAAGAAATTGCTCAAGGCAGAACTGCATCGGTTGCTCTGAAGAAAGCTGAACCAAATTCCTCGGCTCCTCCTGCGCCAACTCCAACTCCAATTCTTCCATCTGCTTGATGTGAAGAAAACCAAAACTGCTTGAGCGAGCTCTTTGTGAAGAAAAGGAAAGCATCATTGCGTCGATTCTTGGTACTGTGAAGAAAATGAAGCCAATGACCAGCTCATTGAAACTCCAATTGATCTTTGTTCCAATTTCCTCCATACCATCAAAGGAAGTTGTTCCTTTTGGAGAAGACTATGAGATCCCAATCGGATCCGATGAAGAACATCGATCTGCTGCTTCGTCGAACAACTTGATGAAGAAATTGAAGTGGATGCCATCCCTTCAACCCCGATTATTCCCTCATTAGACTATGAAATTCCTTGGGCTGGTCTTTGAGGAAATTGAAGATGAAGATGTGGATATTGGATGCACCACACGGTTATCAATGATGACTTTTGGGAAAGTCGACATCCCAATACTCCTCTCTTCACCCCGCTCAAACTGATTCATCAGTCCACTGCACAAACATTCCGAATCTACTCTGAAGAAAATCAACCCACTGGTTATGTGCATGAAGAAATTACTGCCACTAGTCTTTGATGAAGCTAACTGCTTGTTGCTAATCCTCGGTACTGTTGAGGAACAAGAAATTCCTCGACTGAAGAACCTGAACTTACGATTCTGAGGTGGTGATGCAACTCATCGACACCCCTCTTGCCCAAGCAAAGGAATCCGTTTTCAACCAAGCAAAAGTTCAAGGCTGAAGATTTCTTTTGCCGAGCACGTATTCTTCACTGAATATAATCCTTATGATTACGCTCGGATTAGGAAGAGGCGCTTACGGACTGCCGACCAAGCCAACTTCTATTCCTCGGTGCTCTTCAACAAGGATAAAATCTTCGATCATGCTCATATTCCTCACGTGGATATGGAGTCACTTTGCCGGAGCTTTGAGCCGGTCCTCGGTGTTCTTCACGACGCAGGACTTCTAAATTTCTGCCGATATTTGTGACTGGAATGAAGAGCTAATTCTTAAGTTTTATGCAACACGCACATCACGGAGGCGAAGGCGTGAACTCATGGGTCTTAGATTGGATGACCGAAAATACTCACTACAAGGCACCAAAGAATCTGAATTGCTTCGTGCCCTACCACTCGATCCTCCACTTGATGGTGCCGCGTCGTATCTATGACGAACCGAACTTACAAATCACTATATGCAAGTCTTGATGAAGCCTTTGAAGCCAAAGGCAGGCCCCAAGAACCAAATTCCTCGTCAAGGAATTATTATATGTGCCTCGGACGGTCTATATTGATACAGCGAAGACAATGAGTCCAATCAAAGGTCACGACTCGAATGATGAAGAACTTCGTTGGCATCATGAAGAATATGCTTTTCAACATCATCCATGGCGTTCCGTCAACTTCCATGATTTCTTCATGAGGACTACGGCAAACATTGCTATGTCACCATTTGATTTGAAGCCTTACGGCGCCTTGGATAATGAGATTCATCGGGACAAGGTCTTCACTCAATTACAAAGGCGATACTTTGAACCACTGCAGCTACTTGCCCCGATTGAAGTCCTCAAGCGGACAATTACCTCGGTGATGACAAGGGCAAGGCCTTCTTTGTGATCGATGAAGGCATTCGTCCATTGGATGGACAGTTTCGCAAAAGCAGCATCCTACTCCACCAATGATGACTCTGCCACACATGACTCAGCCGCAAATACCTCAGTCAAGCAAAATCCTCAAGCTACTGCACCCAGGGTGATGACTGATCGTGAGTTACTCCTCAGTCTTCATCAGAAGGTTGATCGCAATCATAAATGGGTCAAGCGTCAGTTTGGTTCAATTCTTCACAACATGACCTCAACACACAATGCGGTGAAGAAAAACCACTTCTACCTTCATGAAACCTTCAAGCGCTTTGGGCTGTTCTTTCACATGTCTCTGATGAAGAAGAACCGGCTTCAATGGGTCTCAAGGAAGAATTTGGTAGTCTGCACCTCCTCCGAAGAAATTCAAGAAGGTCAAAGTTCCTTCCTCGGTGGCCAGCTCCTATTCTTCATCTCGCGACAACGATGAAAATGAAGACTTGGAAGACACATGGCTGGTCCTACTTCAACAAACAACCCGACAATCTTTGGCGCTCCGTCTTCAACTTGAAATTCTTCAAGGCGTTAGTCCTCGGTTTCGATCCTTTTGGTCATTCGATGACAAAGGGGAGAAATTTGAGTTAGTCTTCAAGCGGGTCTAGTTTATTGCCTATATACAGTTTTTTTGTTAAGTTACAACTCTCGTTCTTACGAAACTTTTATTGGATCGAGTTGTAATCTTAAACCCTATGGTGCTTTGATACTTTTGATGCATTATGATTTTGCACTATGCTTCATAGCAAATCTACTTGTGCTCGATACTTTATGTGCTATGATTCCTCATGCTGAATTTCATCAAGCACCATATTTCATCATGCATTTCAAATTCTTCATATTATATGTCAAATCGTGTATGAATTACAAGATATAGGGGAGATCTCCATGATTCAATTCTTCAAGTGTGCATTGCCTCAAAAGCAAATTCCTCACTATGCACATCTTGAGGGGAGTTCTTCTATATCTTGCAATCAAATTCCTCATTATCGGTATTTACAATTCATATGTTTATCCCGTTGAAAACTTAACCCATATTGTCATCAATCACCAAAAGGGGAGATTGTAAGTGCATCTAGTGCCCTTAGTGATTTTGGTGTATTGAAGACTTATAGGTTAAGTAACTAATGCGTTGTGAGTGTACACAGGTCTATAAGTCTATGAGGAGTTTGATATTTCTGAGAGAAAGTCGACCCCTAAAAATGAAGTTCTTCATCTGAAGACTTTGATATTCTGAAGACTTTCTGAAGACTTTGAAAGTGAAGAAATTGGTGTGACCTTGAAGACTTGGTATTCATTTGAGGAATATGAAGCGTGAAGACTTTTGTTTTCGTAGTTTCATTTTCTCTTTCTTGAGTCATAGGAAACACCGTACTGTTAAAGGGGTCGAGGAAATACTAAGGAAAAATTTCCATTTGATGCTCAACTCAAAATCCTACACCTACCAATTCCTTGAGTGAAGCTTTTGGAAATCTCATACGATTCAGTCAATTTCTTGATGTGAGACGAAGCTCTTACAGTGTTGAGAATTTGTTCTGACCGAGGAGTTAGGAATTCGCCGGTCTGGTGCCTACCTGATGAGGAACATGATAATACGAGGAATTTGAGAGTCAAATTTCCATTTATTCTTTGTCTTCTTGGCATTGTCCCAAAATATCTTATCCACCTAACAGTCCATATCATTGAAGGGCATTTATGTCTTATCATGTCGGGCTGCTCCTAGGCTATAAATAGCCGCCCCTACAACCACTAGCTGGTTGGCTGCTCGAAGAACTTGACACTTGTCATTTGAGAGCAACCCATCCTCTGAGGACTTTGAGAGAAAATCATCAAGTGAGGAAAAACCCAAAAGTGAGGAAAACCCAAAACCAAACCCCAACAAACCCAAAGTGATTGAGCATCATGAAGAAATTGATCCTGCGTGGATCCGGCGCTTATTACCTTTGAAGGCATGCTTCTTCCAGACGGTTAGGCGTCATGGTCTAGAAACATCCAAGAGGAATTGTGGATCGCCGAGTGACCAAGTCTGTGAAGGTTTGGAAGTCGCTGAAGACTTACCACAGTGATTGGACGAGGTCTGTGTGACCTTAGTTCAAGGAGAATACGGTGAGGACTTGGTGTCCTGAGCTGCGTGCTTTCGGATGTTGGGTGTCCGGGCTGTGTGTCCTCGAGTTTAAATACTCGGCCGCTCCAACCAGACGTACAAGCTGAGACATCAGTTGGGCTGGTCTACCAAATCATTGTCTTCACCAACCTAACTGGTTCTATTTCCTCAACCCTTTCATTTCCTCATTCTTTGTGTTGAGTATTTGTTCATATCTGTGTTTGAAGACTTTGACTGAAGACTTTCTCAATTTCCTCAGTTCAATTTCTTCAGTTTGTTTGTCTTCATCCTGTGTTATCATGTGATTACGCTTTCTGTACTCTGTGATTGTCTTCATTTCATCATGATGACTATGCTTGTAATCTGTTATGCTTACTTCTGAGTACTTATTCCGCTGCAAGTAATTCTTCGCTAAGGAATTTCCTCACCGGCAAATTCCTCAGTGAAGAATTCATAAAAATCGCCTATTCACCCCCCCTCTAGTCGATATAACGCACTTTCACACTTGTGTATGCTATGACAACTTTGTGACACACAAATGGATCCCAATATATGCACCACGGTGGTATGGTATGTATGCTATGGAGTATGATCACTAATGTGCACAAGTCACGTTGCGTGCAATACTCAAAGGCTAGTCTTGATGGGTAAGCAACGCAAAAGCTGGCTATGATGTTTATCAATTCAATGGCAAGGTTTGGACAAAGATGTCGTCGAGATTACCGTCCTTGCTTACGGTCGAGGTTCCAAACGGATGCGAAATGTGGACGATGATGTGATGCACAGTCTTCAGTACGTTGGCGAAGATGCCGCTGCACCGAGGTTGAAGTTCTTAGAAGAAGCGGGGTCACCGAAGATCTGCGACCTTTACATCTAGGCGAAGTTCCGGGCAAGATGGAAGGTCGGGGGCGGAAGTTCGAGCTGGGCCAAAAGTTCGGGGCGGAAGTTAGAATTCGGGAATCTGCCAAACGAGGAACTTCGGGATCGAGGGTTTGGGTGGAAAAATGGGAGAAAACCCAAATCTGAGGGAAAGAGGAATTCGAGGGAAGAAAGGTAAGGATGCTAGATCCACTCGAAGCAAAGCAAATCCTTGATCAAATCCAACAAAACTTCATCACACCAACGAATCACAAAAAATTTGGGGCTATTTTTGGTGGGGAATTTTTCGGATTTAGGCCGAAAACAACAAAATCAAGCTAGAAAACAAAGGGTAGGGGCTCCAAAAGCGTGATCAACGTGGCACATGATACCATATGATGTAGGGTGGAACCCTAATCGGAGATCTTTCACGTTTGGAGGGATCCTCACGGGAAACACGATGAGCAGGCGGAAGAACACAAGAAAACACACACAAGAGGAACACTAAACCGACAAGTGATTACACAAGGGCTAGATCACCGAACACATAAGGTAGCACAAGATTCAAAATCAACAAAGGAAAGATACACGAGTAGCCTATCTTCTCGAGAGGAGGTCATGATGGTATACCCTTGAAGGGGTCTTGAATACGCTTGGGGGATCTTCTCCGAAGAGTTCGTTAACTCGAGGAGAAGTACCAAGTGGAAGAGCAAGGGCTCTCACACCAAAGATGATCTAAACCAAAGCTAACCCTAGATGAAAGGGTACACGGGCCTCGGCCCAAGTGGGCTGCCTGTGGCGGGCGGAAGTTCCGTGCTAGGCGGAAGTTCAGGCGCCGGAAGGTCCGGGCGGTCCGGCCTAAGCCGAGAGTTGATCTTGGTGGAGCTGGGCTAGCTTCGGGGCCGTAAGGTCAGGCGGGCGGAAGTTCGGGGCGGGTTAAGGCAGGTTCGGGCTAACGAGAAAGTGTGCCTTGGGGCTGGTCGAAGTCGTCGGAGGCTGAAGTTACAGGCTGGCGGAAGTTACGGGGGCCGGAAGTTCAGTGAGGCCGGAAGTTCGGGCTGTCCGAGTGATGGCGCTTGTCGTTTCTTCTTGACTCTGGTTCCTTGGCTTGAACGTTGTACCTGATCATGCATAGTGTCTCGGACTTAGGTAGTAGCCATGTCTCACTGGAAGGAAAAGGGAAATCGAATAGGAGTGATGTCACCTCGGATTGAATAGCACGAGCTCTTGTTCTTGTCATGGGTCCACTTGGAGCTTGGATAGTTGATGGAAGGTCCATGGGGATGACCGAAGGATGCTCCGCATCACCAAGCATGGAAGAGGAGAAGGAAGAAGAAGCAGGGACAAGCTTCTGGAAAGCCCGGAACTTCCAGCCTCAGCCCGGAACTTCCGGCCCCCGGACCTTCCGGCCTGCCCGGAACCTCCGGCCCACGGAGTCCAGACCAGTCCAGCGCCAACTCTCTGGATAGCGGAACCCGGCGAACCTGCCCGGAACTTCCGGAGCCGGAACTTCCTACCTGCCGGAACTTCCGGCCTGCGTGCAAAGACTCGGGCCGAAGCCCATGTAACCCTTTCCCACTTACCCATTCGTGGCTAAGACTATAAATAGACCACCCCCTCCTCCTAGTTAGGGTTAGCAATGGATTAGCTCATTTTTGTGTGAGAGCCTTGCTCATCCACTTGGTTACTTCTCCTCGGAGCTCGCGACCTCTTCGAAGAAGATCCCCCAAGCGGATTCAAGACCCCTTCAAGGGAAGACAATCAAGACCTCCTCACGGAGAAGAACCCGGTTACCTCTTGTATCGTCCTTTGTTGATCGTGGATCGTGTATCTCTCCTTGTGTTCATCGATCTAAGCGCATGTGTAATCGAATCTTGTTGGTTTGAGTGATTCTCTTGTGTTTTCCCCCGTGATTTCCCTCGTCCTCTTCCGCTCGTTCTTCGTGTTTTCCCGTAGGATCCACTCCAAACGTGAAAGATCTCCACATAGGGTTCCGCCCTACATCATATGGTATCATGAGCCATGTTGATCACGTTTTTGGAGCCCCTACCCTTTGTTTTCTAGCTTGATTTTGTTGATTTCGTCCAAAATCCGAAAATCCCCACCAAAAATAGCCCCAAATTTTTTTGTGATTTGTTAGTTTTGATGATGTTTTGTTGATTTTGATCCGTGGATTTGCTTGGTTTCAAGTGGATCTAGCATTCCCCCAAGTTTCCCCTCTTCCCATCCACGAAATCCACCCAATTTTGACCTTGGAAATCGAGTTTTTCCGCCCCATTCTCAGATCTGGAATTTAGGGTTCGTCCCGGACGAAATTCCACGACCCCCGGAACTTCCGGCCTCCCCCGGAACTTCCGTCCCAGCCCCGGAACTTCCGGGCTAAACAGAAAGTTTACCCCAAAAATCCCCCCGACCCCGGCACTTTTTCCGCGACCCCCGGAACTTCCGGCCACCCCCCGGAACTTCCGGAGCCCGGAACTTCCGGCCCTAACCTCGGAACTTCCGGCCTAACCCGAAACACTGCACATAATTTCAGCATCAGCCTTCTTCACCGTTTTCATCATAACTTTTCGTTCCGAACTCCGATTTGAGTGTTCTTTGGCTCGTTTTGAAGCTATCAACGTGCCCGAGGTCCCCACCTTGGTTTCACCACCTTTTGAAACCATCAAATATTTGGTACTTTGGCATCTTTGCCTAGGGCTTCCACCACATCATCCGCAATACCACCATAGCCTTCCGCAACCTAACCCTTTTTGTTCCCCATAGCATTTGAGATTGTTTGAGTAGTGACTTGAGTCTCCTAAGGTGTTTAGGCTACTTAGGGACGGTTGCTTCTTCATCAACCACCTCCATAACTTTCGCATACGCTTGCCCACCATACATTTCCGCTACCCCAACCTAACCCAATTTTGTTGTGTTGAGAGTTGTGTCTCCTAAGGTGTTTCGGCTACTTAGGGATGGCAACTTCAACTCATACACCATGTATAGCCCATCATACGTTTCCACAACCATAACCCGGTCAACTTCGGCTACTCGGGTTTCCACCAATACTTCCGTAACCACCACAACATTCCCGCTACCACCATTTTGACATTTGCCTTTGGAGATTTTGAGTTCGCGGTTTTTCCGTTTCCTAAGGTGTTTCGGCTACTTAGGGACGAGTCTCCATCATCTTGGTTTCTACATCAAGAACACCGCCACTCATCATCGCCGGACGGTAACCTCCATATCAACTTGGTATCTTGGTATCCCTCCTTTGTATATTCCCCTTGCCATTGCATTGTTAACCCCTAGTGATGAGGACATGACTACCTTGGATACGACCAAAAATATTTCATACATGTATATTTGTGAGGTGATTTCTAATGCAAACTATGCAATAATTCATTTATGTCATCCAGGACAAAAATACTTCACAAATTTTTGTGCCATATCTAATTGCAGGTGTATGGGTCATTTGTACAATACACATATGAAGATAAGGGAGAAAGAGATGTTTACTTGCTGTTCAAAAGTTCTCTCACGTCACTTTTGGCCCAAGAGAAGATAGAGTCCAAGTCTCTCACGTTCTGGACTCAGATTCGGACTGCACCGACATACCTGACTCAAAACGTCAATAACTTTTTCATACGGACTCCAAATTGGGTGATTCTTTTTTTGTTGGAAAATAGATTTCATGCACTTTACAACCCAATTGGATTCATCTTCAAATTCGTCCGGAGCGTTGAGTTATGGACGAAACAATCTGATGCTGCAGCAGAATCTGAGTCAAACTACAAGTCCAAAGGTGTTACGTCACCTCCACTTGGGCCCATTGGCCTTGTACGACCTAGGGTTAGTTTTAGGCTGCCTTGGGGCGTCCTCCCACCTCCTTGGCCGTCACCCTTGCTCCTATATAAGTAGATCCATCTAGTAGCTTTTCCCTTGGGATTTGTTTAGTTAAAAGTTAGTCATTGCAACTTCGTGTACTTCGTTTGTGTCCAACGACCAGACCAAGGCCGCTTACGGATCCCCACCATTATCAATACTTCATATATATATTCGCAATATTCAGATTGCTTTATCATATTCTTGCTCGTTCTTCGACTGCGTGCAGGAATAGACCTTCGTGGTCAGGCTGATTGTGCTTCCAGCATCGTCAGTAACCTCGGGAGATTGGTTTAGCGATTGCTAAGGCACAACGTCGTGCATGTTTGTAGTCAGATCGTCAAAGTCGACTCCACCAAATCGATAGTTATCATCTCATCGAAAGATCGGGACACCCTCGCCTCTATCAAGTGGTATCTGTTTTCGGGTTGCTTTGCGGTGAGAATATCCAATTATCCCTAGATTAAATTTATTTTCTTACCTATTGTCCAAGAAAAAGCCATAAAAAAGTTAGATCTATTCATCCTTTGTCCAAGCCGATGCGAGCCTTTGCAGTTTTCTTTTCATTGTTTGCATTATTGAATTATCGGTTGCATCGTCGTGTCGAGTTGCTGGTCTTAGTGTCTAGTTCGTTTAGAGTTTCGAGTTCTGTTCACATTAGTCACGCCGCCGCTGCATCGTTATCCCTTCCGAACCGCCATCCATCCATCAATTTCCACCATGTGCTACCCACCGTTCATTGTCATAATCACAGTTGAGATCGTTCACATCTTCACTTGATCCAATCTGCATCTTATCTAGTTTGTTTGGAAAGAGGGAGAGAGAAAAAAAAGAGAGAAAAAAAGTACAAAAAAGCCAGAGAAAAAAAGAGAGAAAGAAAAGGAAAAAAGTATGAGAATAAAGAGAGAAAAAAACAAAGTTCGGATCTATCTAGACTCAATCTCGTAGCTGAATTCCGATTGGAATCTGCTTTGTGCACTGTTCAGTAAAACAGCCATAACTTCCTCATCTGAAGTCCGTTTTGGCTCATGAGTACTCAAATTAAAGCTAGAGACGAGCCGCATCTAAATAGTTGCAGAAGCAAGTTCAATATTTGGCACGTCAAAATCGGCTTCTAAATAGGTCTTTTTGCCCTCCGAAGTTCGTGAACACGACTTATTCCAGTTTTCAAACCAGTTTTAGATTTTTTTTAACTCCTCATATCAACTCGGAATTGAGTGATTCTTTTTTGCATTGGAAAGCTTGAGTTAGTAGCATTCTTTGAAAAAAGTTATCAGAAAATTGGCTCAAACTTTTCAAGAGGAAAATTGGAGAGAGAGTTGTTGTATATCCTGCTTGGCAGTCGATTTTCTTCATTATCTTTACTGCCGTTGTGATCTTCACTTATATCTTGCTGTCCAGAGCTACTTATTATCCTTCATTGATGCTAGTTGTGCTACGTTGTGACCTCATTAGTGTTCTAGGCTCGCGTCTCTAGTCCGGTCTAGCCTAGGACCCGGCCTGATCTGCGTCGTTGAGCGTTTATTCAATATTGCATCTTTGAATTGATTATTGCTAATCTTTTGCTACCATATATAGCCAACCCAGCTCCACATAATTCTACACCGTGTATACGTACGTTCCCCTGGCAATCCCTTTACACAATCTTCGAAGTTATTTGACACCGCTGGTTGCCTGTCACCACCAGCCGCATGGTAAGAACTTGTAAGATATTGATATTTGCTTTACTGTGAGCACTTTACAACCACATCCTATTAGTTCATAGGAACATTATTCTCGAATTTTTTTTCTTGTTTCTACTAATCATGACAGGTTCCGGAGAAAGAATTTCTTAGACGGCGGACACATCATCACCATCACGAGAGTTGGGACAACACACACAAGCACATGGTCAGGTTATCTCTTTACCGTCATTTGAGGGTAGATTTAATCCTGCTATTTATCTAGCTTGGGAGCTTGAAGTAGAACAAGTTTTTAGTCACCATGACTTTTACGAACTTGAGCGATACGAGTTTCCACTAGAGCATTCTTGGTTTTATACATTTGGTGGAGTGTGCATTGTAAAAAAACATTGATAACCAACCCACAACTTGGAAAGATTTGAAAGATGTAATGAGACAACAATTTTTCCCTCCTTACTATAAATGCGTGAATTGCTTCGCAAGTTTGAACAATTTAAACAAGGCAACAACACTGTTCATGCTTACTACCAGGAGTTCAAATCTTATATGCATCAACGTGACATAGAAGAATCGAGGATGATACAATGAATAGATTTTTGGTGGTTTGAACCATGATATTCGTGCAAGATTTTGGTATATTCCTCGTTGCATTCTTGGTATGTATGTTCGTGCTTGTACCTTTGAGAGACTATTACGGGAGGATGCTCTGGTGACAACAACAACTACTATTCCAATTCATGCTCACTACCATCGGTTGATTCCTCCACCGTTGCACCTACTAGAGCAGCCACACCTCAGATTGTGAGTGCGACATCATCTCAAGTGTATGGTACATTGTCATTGTCCATACCTACATCAGCCTACGTCTTTGCGACAAGGTAACTTGATAAGAAGGTATTGATGATATAACTTCACATGAGAATGATGCACCCCTAATTAACTTAAATACATCATGTGTTGAGTTACTGTTGATTTGAGAACGCCACCTATTTTAGAGAATCATGTTACTATCATGAATGCATCATGTGATCAAACAACTGAAATACCAACAATTTTGAGTCGCCCATTGAATTAACTGTTGATGTCAAAGAACCATGTGAATCCGGAAATAAATCAGATTTGGATCAAATGCAGTTTAAAATAATTGTGCCAATGTTTAATCATTTTGATGAACATTGTCAGTCTTTTGAAATGAATAAGAGCTTCACTTCTATGTGCAAACTTAGTTGCTATATTTTCATGCCTTCTACTTCTTGTGATAATGTTTTGGCTTTAGATTTTATAAACTATGCAAGCTACTCATCTATTCATGTGTCATATGTGCAAAAATCAAGGGAAGTAAAAATGGATGACATATACATATACAACATGTACACCTTGTCTCTTTTGTTAGCCACATTTCAGATTAAGCAACGCCGAGGACGGCTTTATTTTCAAGAAGGGGAGGATGATGAGGACATGACTACCTTGGATACGACCAAAAATATTTCATACATGTATATTTGTGAGGTGATTTCTAATGCAAACTATGCAATAATTCATTTATGTCATCCAGGACAAAAATACTTCACAAATTTTTGTGCCATATCTAATTGCAGGTGTATGGGTCATTTGTACAATACACATATGAAGATAAGGGAGAAAGAGATGTTTACTTGCTGTTCAAAAGTTCTCTCACGTCACTTTTGGCCCAAGAGAAGATAGAGTCCAAGTCTCTCACGTTACGGACTCAGATTCGGACTACTGCAGACATACCTGACTCAAAAGCGTCAATAACTTTTCATACGGACTCCAAATTGGGTGATTCTTTTTTGTTGGAAAATAGATTTCATGCACTTTACAACCCAATTGGATTCACCATCAAATTCGTCCGGAGCATTGAGTTATGGACGAAACAATCTGATCTTTTGCAACAGAATCTGAGTCAAACTACAAGTCCAAAGGTGTTACGTCACCTCCACTTGGGCCCATTGGCCTTGTACGACCTAGGGTTAGTTTTAGGCTGCCTTGGGGCGTCCTCCCACCTCCTTGGCCGCCACCCCTTGCTCCTATATAAGTAGATCCATCTAGTAGCTTTTCCCTTGGGATTTGTTTAGTTAAAAGTTAGTCATTGCAACTTCGTGTACTTCTTTTGTGTCCAACGACCAGACCAAGGCCGCTTACGGATCCCCACCATTATCAATACTTCATATATATTCGCAATATTCAGATTGCTTTATCATAATCTTGCTCGTTCTTCGATTGTGTGCAGGAATAGACCTTCGTGGTCAGGCTGATTGTGCTTCCAGCATCGTCAGTAACCTTGGGAGATTGGTTTAGCGATTGCTAAGGCACAACATCGTGCACGTTTGTAGTCAGATCGTCAAAGTCGACTCCACCAAATCGATAGTTATCATCTCATCGAAAGATCAGGACACCCTCGCCTCTATCAAGTGGTATCAGTTTTCAGGTTGCTCGGTGAGAATATCCAATTATCCCTAGATTAAATTTATTTTCTTACCTATTGTCCAAGAAAAAGCCATAAAAAAAAGTTAGATCTATTCATCCTTTGTCCAAGCCAGTCTGAGCCTTTGCAGTTTTCTTTTCATTGTTTGCATTATTGAATTATCGGTTGCATCGTCGTGTCGAGTTCTTTGGTCTTAGTGTCTAGTTCGTTTAGAGTTTGAAGTTACATTCACATTAGTCACGCCTTTGCATCGTTATCCCTTCCGAACCGCCATCCATCCATCAATTTCCACCATGTGCTACCCACCGTTCATTATCATAATCACAGTTGAGATCGTTCACATCTTCACTTGATCCAATCTGCATCTTATATAGTTTGTTTGGAAAGAGGGAGAGAGAAAAAAAAGAGAGAAAAAAAGTAAAAAAAAGCCAGAGAAAAAAAAGAGAGAAAGAAAAAGGAAAAAAGTATGAGAAAAAAAGAGAAAAAAACAAAGTTCGGATCTATCTAGACTCAATCTGGTAGCTGAATTCCGATTGGAATCATTTTGTGCCTTTATTCGATTAAAACAGGCATAACTTCCTCATCTGAAGTCTGTTTTGGCTCATGATACTCAAATTAAAGCTAAAGGCGAGCCGCATCTAAATAGTTGCAGAAGCAAGTTCAATATTTGGCACGTCAAAATCGGCTTCTGAATAGGTCTTTTTTCCCTCCGAAGTTCGTGAACACAACTTATTCCAGTTTTTCAAACCAGTTTTAGAATTTTTTTGACTCCTCATATCAACTCGGAATTGAGTGATTCTTTTTGCATTGGAAAGCTTGAGTTAGTAGCATTCTTTAAAAAAGTTATCAGAAAATTGGCTCAAACTTTTCAAGAGGAAAATTGGAGAGAGAGTTGTTGTATATCACGCTTGGCGATCGTTTTTCATCATTATCTTTCTTTGCCGTTGTGATCTTCACTTATATCTTGCTGTCGAGCTACTTATTATCCTTCATTGATGCTAGTTGTGCTACGCCCGTGACCTCATTAGTGTTCTAGGCTCGCGTCTCTAGTCCGGTCTAGCCTAGGACCGACCTGATCACCGTCGTTGAGCGTTTATTCAATATTGCATCTTTGAATTGATTATTGCTAATCTTTTGCTACCATATATAGCCAACCCAGCTCCACATAATTCTACACCGTGTATCGTCGTTCCCCACAGCAATCCCTTTACACAATCTTGAAGTTATTTGACACCGCTGGTTACTGTCACCACCGGCCGCATGGTAAGAACTTGTAAGATATTGATATTTGCTTTCTTGTGAGCACTTTACAACCACATCCTAGTAGTTCATCGGAACATTATTCTCGAATTTTGTTTCTTGTTTTTACTAATCATGACAGGTTAGGAGATAGAAATTCTTGAATGACGGACACATCATCACCATCACGAGAGTTGGGACAACACACACAAGCACATGGTCAGGTTATCTCTTTACCGTCATTTGAGGGTAGATTTAATCCTGCTATTTATCTAGCTTGGGAGCTTTAAGTAGAACAAGTTTTACTCACCATGACTTTTCTGAACTTGAGCGTACGAGTTTCCACTAGAGCATTTCTTGGTTTTGCTTACATTTGGTGGAGTGTGCATTGTAAAAAAACATTGATAACCAACCCACAACTTGGAAAGATTTGAAAGATGTAGTGAGACAACAATTTTTCCCTCCTTACTATAAATCGTGAATTGCTTCCCAAGTTTGAACAATTTAAACAAGGCAACAACACTGTTCATGCTTACTACCAGGAGTTCAAATCTTATATGCATCAACGTGACATAGAAGAATCTGAGGATGATACAATGAATAGATTTTTGGTGGTTTGAACCATGATATTCGTGCAAGATTTGGTATATTCCTCGTTGCATTACTGGTATGTATGTTCGTGCTTGTACCTTTGAGAGACGATTCTGAGGAGGATGCTGCAGGTGACAACAACAACTACTATTCCAATTCATGCTCACTACCATCGGTTGATTCCTCCACCGTTGCACCTACTAGAGCAGCCACACCTCAGATTGTGAGTGCGACATCATCTCAAGTGTATGGTACATTGTCATTGTCCATACCTACATCAGCTACGTCTTAGCGACAAGGTAACAGTAAAGGTATAGATGATATAACTTCACATGAGAATGATGCACCCTAATTAACTTAAATACATCATGTGTTGAGTTACCTGTTGATTTGAGAACGTCACCTATTTTAGAGAATCATGTTACTATCATGAATGCATCATGTGATCAAACAACTGAAATACCAACAATTTTGAGTGCGCCCATTGAATTAACTGTTGATGTCAAAGAACCATGTGAATCAGGAAATAAATCAGATTTGGATCAAATACAGTTTAAAATAATTGTGCCAATGTTTAATCATTTTGATGAACATTGTCAGTCTTTTGAAATGAATAAGAGCTTCACTTATATGTGCAAACTTAGTTGCTATATTTTCATGCCTTCTACTTCTTGTGATAATGTTTTGGCTTTAGATTTTATAAACTATGCAAGCTACTCATCTATTCATGTGTCATATGTGCAAAAATCAAGGGAAGTTAAAATGGATGACATATACATATACAACATGTACACCTTGTCTCTTTTGTTAGCCACATTTCAGATTAAGCAACGCCGAGGACGGCTTTATTTTCAAGAAGGGGAGGATGATGAGGACATGACTACCTTGGATACGACCAAAAATATTTCATACATGTATATTTGTGAGGTGATTTCTAATGCAAACTATGCAATAATCCATTTATGTCATCCAGGACAAAAATACTTCACAAATTTTTGTGCCATATCTAATTGCAGGTGTATGGGTCATTTGTACAATACACATATGAAGATAAGGGAGAAAGAGATGTTTACTTGCTGTTCAAAAAGTTCTCTCACGTCACTTTTGGCCCAAGAGAAGATAGAGTCCAAGTCTCTCACGTTACGGACTCAGATTCGGACTACTGCAGACATACCTGATTCAAAACATCAATAACTTTTTCATATGGACTCCAAATTGGGTGATTCTTTTTTTGTTGGAAAATAGATTTCATGCACTTTACAACCCAATTGGATTCACCTTCAAATTGTCCGGAGCGTTGAGTTATGGATGAAACAATCTGATGCTGCAGCAGAATCTGAGTCAAATTACAAGTCCAAAGGTGTTACATCACCTCCACTTGGGCCCATTGGCCTTGTATGACCTAGGGTTAGTTTTAGGCTGCCTTGGGGCGTCCTCCCACCTCCTTGGCCGCCACCCCTTGCTCCTATATAAGTAGATCCATCTAGTAGCTTTTCCCTTGGGATTTGTTTAGTTAAAAGTTAGTCATTGCAACTTCGTGTACTTCGTTTGTGTCCAACGACCAGACCAAGGCCGCTTACGGATCCCCACCATTATCAATACTTCATATATATTCACAATATTCAGATTGCTTTATCATATTCTTGCTCATTCTTCAATTGCGTGCAGGAATAGACCTTCGTGGTCAGGCTGATTGTGCTTCCAGCATCGTCAGTAACCTCGGGAGATTGGTTTAGCGATTACTAAGGCACAACGTCGTGCACGTTTGTAGTCAGATCGTCAAAGTCGACTCCACCAAATCGATAGTTATCATCTCATCGAAAGATCGGGACACCCTCGCCTCTATCACCTAGCCCATTTTGCGTTACTTGCCTATCGAGACTAGCCATTTGAGTATTGTCGGCAACGTTACTTGTGCACATTAGTGATCATACTTCCCATAGCATGCATACCATATCATTGTGGTGCATATCTTGGTATCATATCGTGTGTCACAAGTTTGTTCCCGCATATACACAATTGCTATCTTGGTTTGTGCATTGTGCAAAAGTGGCCATACAAAAAAAAAGAGAATAAGCTTTTAAGCAAAGAAAAAGAGAAAGAGCAAAGAAGCTTGTAAGCAAGTGCCATAGCATCATACCATATTGCATATAAGATTGTCATATCCGATCATCTTGGATCATCTTGAGGGACACACCGGGAACCATACATACATAGCATACTTGGAATACAAAGCTTATCCATTTTGCATCTTATAGGTTGTGCACAAGTGTCGTATCCGCCTATTGAGCAATCGTGCTAGCGTCTCTCTTGAGTTGTGCAACACGAGCGTTTTGGTGGATTACACATTTTGAGCTCATTCCTTGGTTGCACGGCCCCATTTATCTATCCGTGTGTGCGTTTCTGTGTGCCATTCATTGCTATTGTTCTACTTGTTTTTGATTCTTGAATTTGTGAATCTCTTTCAACATTATTGACTCTTGCTAACATTTTTGCATAAAATTTTTGTGCCACTATCCTCACCGAGCTCCACCATAAGCCTTACTTGTGTAGGTGTGAGAAACCGACAAGAATTGGTACCAATTGTGCTATTTCCTTGTTACACATTGAGTGATCATTGATCCATTTTCAACATCGGTCAAGGTACATTAGGTATAAGTTCTTCTCTTTCTCCCACTCATATTTGCTCGAGTCTTGTGATGGATAGGCAAGGCATTTCATCTCCGGTCTTCGACAACAATGATGGCGTGAACAACTACATCACCAAAGCGTCCATCTTCGATCTACAACGACAAATGCAAGGCGCACAATCAAGATTGCAGAAACGCATCGAGAACCTCTCCATCGACATTTGATGAGGACATCATGATGAGGACATCAATACCATTGTTACACCCACAGCCCTTGCGGCTATACATACTGGACCAATTACTAGAGCTCGCGCACGCCAATTGAATTATCAGGTACTTTCGTTTCTTGGTAACGATTCCAATGTTCATGAGAATATGATGCTGCCTAAATTGGATACATTTGTTTTGCTTACAAATGAAGGGCCTACCATGGACAAGAAAGATGAACCTTGGAGCAAGTTCAAGCATGGAGATGTTGGCATGCGCAAGGAGAACAAGAACGGAGTTACAAGTGATGATTCCAGGACTTTGAAGCCACCCTAATGAGTGCATGAGGCCTTGGACGAAATATACAAGATGCCACTTCATAATATGCGTCCATAGGCTATTCTAGGTGCCGCGTCACCTTATTATTGGGCCAGGCCCATGTAATTTTGAAATACATAAGTATAGGCTATTTTTAGAGTCCGTATGTGTGGGGAAACAAGAGATAGGGTTGTTTTCGGACCCCTCCACCAAGGGCCACGAAACCCCCCCCCCTCTTCCTCCATATATACAGCCCTTAGGGCACCGTTTAGACTTTGGGTTTTGTTTAGATTAAAAGTTTGCCATAGCTGCAAGTTCGCGTACTTCGTTTGTGTTCAACGACCAGCCAAAGGCGTCACAGAACCCCACCTTGATCAATAAAGCTTTCATCTTATATTCGCAATATCCAGATTGCAATCTCAGTTTCTTGCTTGTTCTTTGTTTGCTCGCAGGAAACAGACCCTCGTGGTCGAGTTGATGCGTGCTCGGCGTGGTCAATAACCTTTCGGAGTTGGTTTAGCGATTGCTAAGCGCGGCGTCCTCGCCGTTAAATGGTCGGATCGTCAAAGTCGATTTCCACCAAAGCGATATCCATCATCTCATTGAAAGACGGGACAACTTTGCCTCTATCAAGTGGTATCAGATTTCCAGGTTGCTCGGTGAGATTTTACAGTTTTTCGTAGTTTAGATCGAGTCTATTCTTCATACCTACAGTCCACGAAAAAGCCACAAAAAAATTAGGGTTAGTTCATCATATCCGTACCAATCTGAGCCTTTGCATAATCTTTTTAGGGTTTTGCTTTGTTGAATTTGCGGTTGCATCGTCGTGTCTAGTTGCTGGTCTTAGCGTCTGGTCTTTTAGAGTTTCGAGTTCTGGTCATAAGTTGTCACGCCGCCACCGCACCATCGTCATCGCCCCTGCCACCTACCACCCCAGTTCCGAATCCGTATCCATATACCACCACCGATCCATATTCATATACTACCACTGCTACCACCACCGCTGCCATATACCACCACCATATATCCACCACCAATCCGTGTTCCTTGCATATTAGGTTAACTTTCGAGATCCATCTATTTCCAGATTTGTGTTTTCCCTGTCTGAGTAGGTTTCGGATTCCAGCAATCTTTTGCCGTCCGTAGAAGAGGTTGGTTTCCAAAAAAAAACCACCCTCCGTTTAGGCCCATAATTTTCCAAAAACGCACTTGACAAAAAAATTCTGGCTAACCTATTTTTAGGTGTTTCTAAGCGTTTTGAGACAGTCGCCGTTATAGAAAGTTTTTTTTTGACCCGTTTCCAGTTTTTGGGTCCGGGCAGTCGAAAAAAAAATTGGTCGAAAAAATTTCGTGCCCATCCTGTCAGTTTGACCTGGGAAGAGTTTTGAGACACTCGCCATTATAGTGATTTTTCGCAAAAAAAAGGAGCGCAAAAAAAAAAACAGAGCGCAAAAAAAAAGAGCGGAAAAAAATTCCAGAGTGTGCTTCTCCCTTGTTTACGTGCAGCACCGTGTTTTTGTTCGTGTTCTAGGCTCGCGTCTCTAGCACAGTCTAGCCTAGGACCAGACAAGATCTCTCGTTGAGCGTTCATTCAACTTTGCATCTCTGAATTGATTATTGCTGATCCTTTTTGCTACCATATTATAAGCCTTCCCAGCTGCACATACATCTACATCGTGCGTTTGACTCTCCCTGGTAGTCGCTCTATCCATGCTTTGAGAGTTTTGACTACATCGGTTGCCGATCACCGCCTTTCTTCTTTGGGTAAGAACTGGTAAGAATTTGAGATTTGCTTGACGGATTTGTGACTGTCCACCACACCACCACCACCACTTCCTAGTAGTCTGTCGAATCATATTCTTGTCTGTTTCTATTGCTGCTAACCATGGCAGGATCACAAGCCGACGAGACTGACTGGGAGAACATGACAAACAAAGCACTACATGATAAGTTTCAACAAATGATGAGTGGGCAGGTGGAAGATGTGCTAAATAGATTTGAAGAGGCCATGGAGAAGGTAGATGGCATTGAGAAGGCGTTCGAAACAAAGCTCGATAACAAGTTTAATGAATTGCTCGCGCGTCTACCACGACCACCACCGGCTGCACCTAACGCACCTCTACAACAACAACAGCGACTACCTCTACATCGCGAAACAGCCCTCCGCCAAGCGACCCGTGTTCCTCTTCAGCCTGGCCAAGCTGCTGGTGCTGCTGTTGATACTTCTGTGGCTCCTGCTGCTGATGTGGGGGAGAGATGATTATGTGGGAGATTACGAGGATGAGGTTGATCAACATCAGAACTACGTGCAACCACCAGCACCACAACCACCAGGTCGTCCACATGCAAATAATGGCAATGTTAGGGCTCCCCCTCAGGTACGAGATCATGACCATCTCCTGATGTAGGGTGGAACCCTATGGCGTCGATCTTTCACGTTTGGAGTGGATCGTACGGGGAGACACGAAGAACGAGCGGAAGAACACGAGGAAATCACGGGGAGGAATGAGGGAAAACACTCAACCAACAAGGAATCGGTCACACAAATGCTAGATCAAAGAACACAAAGAGATACACGAGATCCAAGGTCAACAAATGACGATACAAGCGGTAGCCGTTCTTCTCCGTGAGGAGGTCTTGATGATGGTCTTCTCCGCAAAGGGAGGTCTTGAATCCAAGGTGGATCGTCTCCGAAGAGGGGCGCGGTCTCTCTCGTGGAGTAGATCCGGTATGGATGAGCGAAGCTCTATATATGAGCTAAATCAAAGCTAACCCTAACTAGGAGGAGGTGGAGGAGTATATATAGTCATGTGCCGCGAAGGGGTAAGTGGTGGATACATGGACTCGGTCCAATACACTATGCGCAGATAGAAGGCCGGACGTCCGGAGGGTTCCGGCCGTCCGGAGGCTCGGAAGGTCCGGACGTCCGGAGCTCTTCTGACATCCGTAGATTCGGCTCAGGTGCGCTTGGCCGGACGTCCGGAGGGGCCGGTCGTCCGGAGGCTCATGAGGTCCCGGACGTCCGGAGTTCTTCGGATGTCCGCAGATTCGATTCGGTGGTCATTGCACGGTCGTCCGGAGGGGCCCGGCCGTCCGAGCACAGGAGTCGTCGGACGTCCGGTCCTGGTCGGACGTCCGGCCGCTATAGCTTCGGGCAGCTTCTTCTCTTGGTCCGTATACTTGGTGTCCTCGTCGTCTTGTCCATGGTCTTCCTCCTTGTTCCTGGTCATGCATAGCACATATATTTGAGGTAGTAACCATGTCTCACATGTGGGAAGTGAAGGTTCGGAGAGGAGCGAGTTCACCTTGTGTCCAATGGCGTTTGTTCGAGGTCTCGTCATATGTCCACTTGGGGCTTGGAGAGTAGTGGGAGTGTACATGGGGATGAACGTGGGATGCTCCGCATCATCTCCCCCCCCTTGGGAAAGATCCGACCTTGGATCGTGATCCTCATCACCATGGAAACAGTTGTCGTAGACGGACTTGTAGTTGGACGAAGTTGAAGACATGGAGCAATCCAAGTAGTCCAAGGTGTCGCCGGAGTGATAGACATGCAAAAAGAGCAAACACAAGCAACACTCGAAAATACAATGGTTAACGCACACAAAGTGTCCATCATGTAAGAATGAGTCCGTCCAAAGGAATTGTTGATGACAAGGCATGAAATGCTTATCCAAATGATGTAAAATGACATGTAAAGCATTCATGAGAGAAAATTCATGCATTGGGCAACAAAGGTGTCGTGAATGTGATCAATGCAACCACGGTGCAAAATAATGTCATAGTGAGACGGTTTATCAATAGCATGAATATGGCAATGGATGCTCAATATGATTATCTTATCATGCAATTGATGGTAGGCAATATGATCATGATGTATGAATATGCCATCAAGAAAGATCACAACAAATTTGCTAAGAAAATGCACATGCTCATATATCATGGATGACATGGGAATAGGTGCAACAAGACAAGCATAATGTGAGTCAATCCATGCATGGGGTGCAAATTTGTCATGGGTGGTGTTGTACCATAGCTCGATGTCGTGGCACTCCTCAACTTGAAGGTCCATAGGGTCCATCTCCAATGTCGGTCCTCCATCCAATATATGTATCATGTAGAAAAGAAGAAGGAAACAACAATGAAAGAATGACCCATCCAATATGTGTATTTGAGGATGGCTCAAAGGGAAGGAAGTCACCTTTAGGAGGTTCTCAAGGATGATGGAGTTGTGCATCTTGTATGCCTTCACATAAGCAAGTTGTCTCGTGATGTTACCGCCTTGTGAATCCTTCAAAATGAAAGAACATGACAAACACTCGGAAAAACAAATGAGGTTAAGCGGAAGTGCAAAACCTAACATTCGTGTGGTAAGATACCCAACAAGTGTATGCATCATGCTCATCATAAGAAAGAACAAGGGAGCATTTCATAGTATGGAGGCATATGATGCGAGAACAACCAAATACAATAGGCTCAATCAAACAAGCATGCATCACAAGTAAAGTGTCAAAGTCTCCAAGATCAATAAGCATAGATGCAACAATTGGAGGCAATCGACAATGAACAAGATATATCATGTGAGAGGCATGAATATATATGTCATCAACCCAAGAAAGCGAGTAATAGTGGAACATGGGTGATGCAACATAGCAAGCAGTCCTAGCGATCAAGTCAAGCAAGCTAGTAATGAGAAGATGCAACGTACTAGAAGGAATCATGGCAAGCATATCATATGTGCAAATAGTGGGCATGAATAATTCACATGGCATAGCACAAGCATGAAAGCAAGATATGAGAAAATTATCATCAATGTATTGGCGAGAGGCCGTATGTAAATAGCAATGGCACATCATGACTCTCCCAACACAACAATCAACAATAGCATGGGGCACATGATAATCATGGCAAAAGCAACAAGGATCTCCACCAAGCATGCAAATACACATAGAAGTAGCATAATGGTTAATCATGGGTATATGCAAGCAAGGGTCATAATTGCATGGCAAAGGCATAGGAGCAAGCATAACATGCAAAGTGAACACGGGAAAATGAGCATAAGGTGACAAGTGGTAAATAGCCCATAGCCGTGTGAGAGCCAAGTAGAAGAGATGCGCGTAGTCCTTGCGCGAAGGGAACGGTGGTAAGGATAGTCCACGGGATCCCAAAGCATCATTGCTCTCAAGAGCTCGTTTAAATCAACTCATGGGATTGAGATGTTGACGAGTCTATGTGGGTACCTACACAAAACAAAGACAAAGAGAAAATTGTGTGTGCGTGGTAGAGGTACACATCATCCATCATGATGCATACGTGCATGTGTCGGTTAGCACAAAATAGCCAATGCTCAAATAAATGAGATGCGTGATATAGAAACATGTCATCCATCATGATAGGTTTGTTATTATGTATGGCATAATGGAGACTCAAATTGTGCAATGCATCATGAGAAATATCTAGAGCATTGTTATTCATGGAATGCATATGGTTCAAGCAATTATGGGAATCATGCAAAGTATGAAATGCATCAAGATCTCCTAATATTTATGAGGAAACTATGGGGGTCTCCTCATGAGCATTAATGGAAACATCACATGGAGAATATTGACAACATCCAAAACAATGCATATTTGGAACAATGTGATCATGGCATGGAATAGTAGATGAATTGCGCAAAGGAAGTAGTGCAATATCATCACAAGAGAAGCAAAAAGCCAATGACCATCATCTCGTCATCTATGCCATAAGTGCAAATGGGATTTATTTTAATGGGGCATGCATAGTTACTATGTTGAGATTGAAATGAGGCAATATGGGAGATCTCACTCATAGCATATGACAACTTCAATGGATTGTCAAACATAATGTGACCAATAGAATTTTCACATGATATCCTATGAAGCATAGCATCACAACTAGGCAACTCAACATGCTCATCATCATATTCATCATAAATAGGTAAGTCAAGGCATGAAGAAGTTTTACTAGCATGAAGCATGGTAATAGGTGGGTCAACATCATGGGAGCAATCGATGGCAAGAGAGTCCACTAGTGGGACAAAAGAAGCACCATCACCTATGTTACCTTTGGAAGGTCGCTCATGTGTTGTAGGTGAGGTGTCAACGATCCATTCGTTGTCATCTTCATCGTGATGGAACCATGTGGGGGGTGCAACATTGTCCACCATGGCCATCGTCGTCTCCAATGGAGGAATAGACTCATCAAGGATAGGCATGTCGTCATGTAGGAGACCTAGCACCAAAGAAGAAAACACACCAGGGGTAGAGGTTAATTCGTTAGGGATCATAGTGGCCTCATGTGCCGTGTCAACTACCTCACTCACTAAGTGTTGTGGCTCACTCACTCCCTCAAGGATGCTCTCACTCGTATGGTGGGTGGAGTCACTCAAATGGCACTCAACCTCACATAGGATGTGTGGCATGCTCTCATGTGTGGGGCTAGTGGTGGTCACACTCATCCTCTCATAGGAAATGCTCTCAATGTCACGTATGGTGTAGTCACTCATGTCACTCATGTGGTGGTGGCTCTCCTCGCATGGCAATTGGGGCATCTCGACATATGTGGGTGCCGAGAGATGTAGGTGCAAATGTCTCCATGCGCTGGTCGCCAGTAGCTTGACTCGGAGGAGGAGTCCAATGTTGGCGCCCGTCTTCATGTTGTTGAAGAGGTTCGCTCTCGTCGCCCGTGGTCGAAGGGGATGGCCTCGCCGACTGCCTTGTCACCGCCTTGGTGTTGGAGGCCCATATGATGTGGCACCTCATAGCTCGTCTCCATGACCGAAGGAGTTTCCCATGCTCGGCCATCTTCCTTGAGGGGCTTCCGAAGATGGAAGTGTCGCCTCGCTTGTCGGTGGTCGCCGTGGACTTGATGAAGTCGATGTAGGCGTACGCGTGGGAAGTAGGCGAAGATGCCGTACGTCCAAAGGCGAAGATGCCTTGAGAACACTTGGCGAAGATGTCGAAGTGGTTGATGTAGCCGTAGCGTCGTCTTGGTGGTGGTCGTCTCGCGGTCTTCTCTTGTGCTTATGAAGCTTCGACTTGGCGTGAAGTAGGGCTTTTTGGGACTTGTGCATTTGCGCTTGTGGAGCATCTTCATGGTGATGATGTCGTTGTCGTGCTTGAGCTCGTAGTAGATGTCGTTCGTCGTCGTCGTGCACATGATGCTTGGAGGTGACTTGCCCTTCATGACGATGTTGATCACGAACGTGATGGTGGTCGCCATGGAGATGTGGACGACTTGCGCTTGCATCGCTTGGGCGCTCCGAAGACTTGTGGCTTGAACGTCGCCGTCTTGAAGATGACAAAGGGGAAGAAGACTTGATCAAGGCCCGAATCTCCTCCATCCTTGCATCTTGCTCCTCTTTATGTGCGGCAAGCTTCTTGTCGAAGTAGTCCCTTCTCCTTGCTTCGGAGTGATGAATGTCGCTGGAGATGTTCTCGATGCGTTCTCGCAATCTTGATTGTGTGCCTTGCACTTGTCGTTGTAGATCGAAGAGAGACGCTTTGGTGATGTAGTTGTTCACGCCGTCGTTGTGGTCGAAGACCGGAGATGAAATGCCTTGCCTATCCATCACAAGACTCGAGCAAATATGAGTGGGAGAAAGAGAAGAACTTATACCAATGTACCTTGACCGATGTTGAAAATGAATCAAGTTCACTCAAATGCGGACAATGAAATAGCACTATTGATACCAATCCTTGTCGGTTCTCACACCTACACAAGTAAAGCTTATGGAGGAGCTCGGTGAGGATAGTGGCACAAAAATTTAATGCAAAATGTTAGCAAGAGTCAATAATGTTGAAAGAGATTCACAAATTCGCAAGTGAAACAAATGGACCAATAGCAAAGAATGGCACACGGAAACACACACACGGATAGATAAATGGGGTCGTGCAACCAAGGAATGAGCACAAAATGTGGAATCCACGGAAAACGCTTCGTGTTGCACAACTCAAGAGAGACGCTAGCACGATTGCTCAATAGGCGGATACGACACTTGTGCACAACCTATAAGATGCAAAATGGATAAACTTCTATCCCAAGTATGCTATGTATGTATGGTTCCCAGTGTTTCTCTCAAGATGATCCAAGATGATCGGATATGGTAATCTTATATGCAATGTGGTATGATGCTATGGCACTTGCTTACAAGCTTGTTTGCTCTTTCTCTCTTTTGCTTAAAAGCTTTATTTCTTTTTTTTTTCTATGGCCACTTTGCACAATGCACAAACCAAGACAGCAATTGTGTGTATGCGGGAACAAACTTGTGACACAAGATATGATACCAATATATGCACCACAATGATATGGTATATATGCTATGGGAACGATGATCACTAGTGTGCACAAGTAATGTTGCCGGCAATACTCAAATGGCTAGTCTCGATAGGCAAGTAACGCATAAAAGTAAGGCTAGGGGTTAACAATGCAATGGCAAGGGGAATATACAATGGGGGATACCACGATACCAAGATGATATGGAGGTTACCGTCCGATGATGATGAGTAGCGGTGTTCTTGATGTAGATACCAAGATGATGGAGACTCGTCCCTAAGTAGCCGAAACACCTTAGGAAACGGAAAAACCGCGAACTCAAAATCTCAACGTCAAATGTCAAAATGGTGGTAGCGGGAATGCGGTGGTGGTTTGCACTTCGCAATGCGGAAGTGGAATGATGGGCTATACACGTGTCGGAGTTGAAGTTGCCGTCCATAAGTAGTCAAACACCTTAGGAGACACAAGTCACAACTCGAAAAAGCTCAATCAACAATTGGGTTAAGTTGGGGGTGGTTGAAGTGTATGTTGGGCAAGGTTATGTGGAAGTGGTGGTGGTGGTTGATGAAGAAGCAATCGTCCCTAAGTAGCCGAAACACCTTAGGAGACTCGAATCACTACTCAAGCAACCACTAATGCTATGGGGAAGAAAATTGGTTAGGTTGCGGAAGTCGGTGGTGGTTATGCGGAGGATGTGGCGGAAGCCCTAGGCAAAGATGCCAAAGTTCACAAAATTTGATGGAGTCCAATGATTTTGGTGGTATTTTTGTTGGAAGGGGGATGTCAAGAGCTTTTCAACGAGCTAAAGAACGTCAAAATCGGAGTTCGGATGAATTAGTTATGGACAAAACACAAATCAGCCGAAGTCTGAAACTACAGGTTACGGACGTCCGGAAAGGTCGGATGTCCGGGCGCTTGACGTCCGGAAAGGTCGGAAATCCGTAAATTCGGTGCGGGTTAGGGGTTCCGGTCGTCCGAAAAGGTCGGACGTCCGGTGCCAGGGGGTCCGGACGTCCAGAATCGCTTGGTCGTCCGGTGGGTCGGGTTCACCTATAAATTTCAGCTCCGTGACTCGATTTTTGGCGGAAATTGGGGATTTCGGTGTCAAAATTCACGGGGTTTTGTGGATGAAAGACGGGGAAAATTGGGGAAATGCTAGATCCACTCGAAATCAAGCAAATCCATGGATCAAAATCAACAAAACATCATCACACTAACAAATCACAAAAAAAAATTTGGGGCTATTTTTGGTGGGGATTTTTCGGATTTAGGACGAAATCAACAAAATCAAGCTAGAAAACACGGGGTAGGGGCTCCAAAAACGTGATCAACCTAAGCTCTGATCCATAGATGATGTAGGGTGGAACCCTATGGCGTCGATCTTTCACGTTTGGAGTGGATCCTACGGGGAGACACGAAGAACGAGCGGAAGAACACGAGGAAATCACGGGGAGGAATGAGGGAAAACACTCAACCAACAAGGAATCGGTCACACAAATGCTAGATCAAAGAACACAAAGAGATACACGAGATCCAAGGTCAACAAAGGACGATACAAACGGTAGCCGTTCTTCTCCGTGAGGAGGTCTTGATGATGGTCTTCTCCGCAAAGGGAGGTCTTGAATCCAAGGTGGATCGTCTCCGAAGAGGGGCCGCGGTCTCTCTCGTGGAGTAGATCCGGTATGGATGAGCGAAGCTCTATCTATGAGCTAAATCAACGCTAACCCTAACTAGGAGGAGGTGGAGGAGTATATATAGTCATGGGCCGCGAAGGGGTAAGTGGAGGATACATGGACTCGGTCCAATACATCTTGTGCAGACAAAGGCCGGACGTCCGGAGGGTTCCGGTTGTCCGGAGGCTCGAAGGTCCGGACGTCCGAGCTCTTCTGACATCCGTAGATTCGGCTCGGTGCGCTTCGGCCGGACGTCCGAGGGGGCCGGTCGTCCGGAGGCTCATGGGTCCCGGACGTCCGGAGTTCTTCGGATGTCCGCAGATTCGTTCGGTGGTCGCCGGCACGGCCGTCCGGAGGGGCCCGGCCGTCCGAGCTCGAGTCGCTTCGGACGTCCGGTCCTGGTCGGACGTCCGCCAGAAGCTTCGGGCAGCTTCTTCTCTTGGTCCGTGTACTTGGTGTCCTCGCCGTCTTGTCCATGGTCTTCCTCCTTGTTCCTGGTCATGCATAGCACATATATTTGAGGTAGTAACCATGTCTCACATGTGGGAAGTGAAGGTTCGGAGAGGAGCGAGTTCACCTTGTGTCCAATGGCGTTTGTTCGAGGTCTCGTCATATGTCCACTTGGGGCTTGGAGAGTAGTGGGAGTGTACATGGGGATGAACGTGGGATGCTCTGCATCATCTCCCTAAACTGAAATTGAATATTCCACCATTTGAGGGTAGATATGTTCCTGATATATATCTTACTTGGGAGTTAGAAACTGAACAACGATTTACATGTTTACAATATCCTCAGGAGAGACGTGTTCCTGCTGCTGTTTGTGCTTTGCGAATATATATGAAGTATTGATAATGGTGGGGATCCGTAAGCGGCCTTGGTCTGGTCGTTGGACACAAACGAAGTACACGAAGTTGCAATGGCGAACTCTTATGTAAACAAATCCCAAAGTCTAAATGACGCCCTAAGGGCTGTATATATGGAGGAAGAGGAGGGAATTTCGTGGCCCTTGAGGGAGGGGTCTGAAACCAACCCTAACACTTGTTTCCCCACACATACGGACTCTAAAAACAGTCTATACTTAAGTATTTCGAAATTACATGGGCCTGGCCCAATAATAAGGTGACGCAGCACCTAGAATAGCCTATGGACGAATATTATGAAGTGGCATCTTGTATATTTCGTCCAAGGCCTCATGCACCCATTAGGGTGGCTTCAAAGTCCCGAATCATCACTTGTAACTCCGTTCTTGTTCCCCTTAGCATGCCAACATCTCCGTGCTTGAACTTGCTCCAAGGTTCATCTTTCTTGTCCATGGTAGGCCCTTCATTTGTAAGTAAAACAAATGTATCCAATTTAGGCAGCATCATATTCTCATGAACATTGGAATCAAGTTACCAAGAAACGAAAGTACCTGATAATTCAATTGGCGTGCGCGAGCTCTAGTAATTGGTCCAGTATGTATAGCAGCAGGGGCTGTGGGTGTAACAATGGTATTGATGTCCTCATCAATGTGGGAGGAATGCTTGCCTCATATTGAATTTGCTTATAATCGTTCATTGCATTCTACTACTAAGATGTGCCCTTTTGAAGTTGTGTATGGTTTCCTACCTCGTGCACCTATTGATTTGTTGCCTCTTCCATCTTCGGAGAAGGTTAATTTTGATGCTAAAGAACGTGCTGAATTGATTTTAAAAATGCATGAGTTAACTAAGGAAAACATTGAGCGTATGAATGCTAAATATAAACTTGCTGGGGATAAGGGTAGAAAACATGTTGTGTTTGCACCGGAGATCTTGTTTGGTTACATTTATGCGTAAGGATAGGTTTCCTGATTTGCGCAAACCAAAGCTAATGCCACGTGCTGATGGTCCCTTTAAGGTGTTGGAGAAAATAAATGATAATGCATATAAACTTGAGCTGCCTGCAGATTTTGGGGTCAGTCCCACTTCTAACATTGCAGATTTGAAGCCTTATTTGGGTGAGGAAGATGAACTTCCGTCGAGGACGACTTCATTTCAAGAAGGGGAGGATGATGAGGACATCAATACCATTGTTACACCCACAGCCCGTGCTGCTATACATACTGGACCAATTACTAGAGCTCGCGCACGCCAACTAAATTACCAGTACTTCCGCTTCTTGGTAACGATTCCAATGTTCATGAGAATATGATGCTGCCTAAATTGGATACATTTGTTTTGCTTACAAATGAAGGGCCTACCATGGACAAGAAAGATGAACCTTGGAGCAAGTTCAAGCATGGAGATGTTGGCATGTGCAAGGGGAACAAGAACGGAGTTACAAGTGATGATTCCAGGACTTTGAAGCCACCCTAATGAGTTCATGAGGCCTTGGACGAAATATACAAGATGCCACTTCATAATATTCGTCCATAGGCTATTCTAGGTGCTGCGTCACCTTATTATTGGGCCAGGCCCATGTAATTTCGAAATACTTAAGTATAGGCTGTTTTTAGAGTCCGTATGTGTGGGGAAACAAGAGTTAGGGTTGGTTTCGGACCCTCCCTCAAGGGCCACGATATTCCTCCTCTTCCTCCATATATACAGCCCTTAGGGCGTCGTTTAGACTTTGGGTTTTGTTTAGATCAAAAGTTCGCCATAGCTGCAACTTCACAGATTTCGCTTGTGTTCAACGACTGCACCAAGGCGTCATGTAACCCCACCTTCATTAATAAAGCTTTCCTCTTATATTCGCAATATCCAGATTGCAATCTTAGTTTCTTGCTTGTTCTTCGCTTGCTCGCAGGAAACAGGCCCTCGTGGTCAGGTTGATCGTGTTCGGCGTGGTCAATAACCCTCGGAAGTTGGTTTAGCGATTGCTAAGGCGCGACGTCTCGCACGTACGTAGTCGGATCGTCAAGGTCGACTCCCACAGAAACGATAGCCACCATCTCATCGAAATATCGGGACACCTTTGCCTCTATCACATACCTTCCGCATAACCGTGCCCACCATACATTCCACCCCAACTTAACCCAATTTTGTTTGAGTTGTGAGTTGTGTCTCCTAAGGTGTTTCGGCTACTTAGGGACCGCGTGCTTTCAACTCTTACACAGTGTATAGCCAATCATTTCACTTCCGCATTGCCAAGTGCAAACCACCACCTCTTTCCGCTACCACCACTTTGACATTTGCCTTTGAGATTTTGAGTTTGCGGTTTTTCCGCTTCCTAGGGTGTTTCGCTAACTAGGAACGGCTCGACATCAAGAACACCGCCACTCATCATCGCCAAGGACGGTAACCTCGACGACACCATTGTATATTCCCATTGCAATTGCATTGATAACCCCTAGCCCATTTTGCGTCACTTGCTGATGTAGGGTGGAAACCTACGTGGATGATCTTTCACGTTGGAGCGGATCCTACGGTGAATCACGAAGAACACGCGGAAGAACAAGAGGGAAACACGGGAAAAACGAGAGAGAATTCACTCAACCGACAAGAGATCAATCACACAAGTGCTAGATCACCGATCACATAAGGTGGCACAAGATTCAAGATCAACAAAGGTAAGGATACACGAGTAGCCGTTCTTCTCCGAGAGGAGGTCTTGATGGGGCCCACCCTAGAAGGGGTCTTGAATCCGCTTGGGGATCTTCTCCGAAGAGGTCCTGGGCTCCGAGGAGAAGTAACCAAGTGGATGAGCAAGGCTCTCACACAAACATGAGCTAAACCTAAGCTAACCCTAGAAAGAGGAAGGGGATGAAGTATATATAGTCTCGGGGGCGAAGGGGTACATGGGACACGTCCCGGATACACTGCACGCAGGCAGGGGAGGCCGGACGTCCGGGCGTCGGGCCGGATGTTCGGGCCTTCGCGAGGCGCCGGATGTCCGGGCTAACCGGCCTGATGTCCGGCCTGGGATGGCCAGTTCGGCCGAATCGGGAGAGAGGCGCCGGATTTCCGGGCTTCAGGCCGGATATCAGGGCTAGGGGCCGGATGTCCGTGGCCGGACGCCAGATGTCCGGGCCCTGTAGCACTTCGATGGCTGGGCTACTGCTGTTGTTGACATCTTCAGGGGCCGGATGTCCGCCGGGTCAGATAAAGGGCTGGGCCGGATGTCCGGCCGGGCTGATGTCCGGCCGTAGTACCGGCTCTTCTTCCTTCTCCTTCCTTCGCTTCACAAGACGCTGGCCTTGGTCCTTGGGCTCTCCTGGTCTCCTCGGGTGTACCTGAGTATGCACAAGGTCCGCGCTGAAGTAGCATCCATGTCTTACATGCGGAAAGGAAGATTCGGAAAGGAGCGAATTCACCTTAGGTCCAATGGCATAGGCTCGAGTGTACATGGGGATGATCGCCGGATGCTCCGCATCATCTCCCTCCCTTGGGAAAGATCCGACCTCGGATCGAAATCCTCATCACCATGGAAACGGGTTGTCGGGCGGACTTGTAATTGGACGGAGTGGAAGTCATGGCGCAATCCAAGTACTTCAAGATGTCGTCAGATGGTAGACATGCAAAACGAGCAAACACAAGCGACACTTGGAAATACAATGGTTAGCGCACACAAGGTGTCCATCATGTAAGAATGAGGTCGTCCAAAGGAATTGTTCATGACAAGGCATGAGATGCTTATCCAAATGATGTAAAATGACATGTAAAGCATTCATTGTGCACACAAATGTAAAGTGAATGTGATCAATGCAACCACGGTGCAAAATGATGTCATAGTGAGACGGTTTATCAATAGCATGAATATGGCAATGGATGCTCAACATGTGTATGTTATCATGCAATTGATGATGGGCAATATGATCATGATGTATGAATATGCCATCAAGGAAGATCACAACAAATTTGCGAAGGAAGTGAACAAGCTCATATATCATGGATGACATGGGAATACAAGATGCAACAAGGCAATCATAATGTGTATCAATCCATGCATGGGGTGCAAACTTGTGGTGAGTATGATATGTCCATCGAGCATGACATGTATGAGCACAATCAACAAATATGGATGTGTGAGTGCAATGTGTCAAAGGAGTGTTGATGTACCAATGCTCGATGTCGAGGCAAGAGTGGAGGCTCGAAGGTGCATCCAATAAGTGCGAGCGTTCCTCAATGTGAAGGTCCATAGAGCCAATCTCCAATGTCGCTCCTCCGTCCAATAGATGTAACATGTACACAACAAGGAGGAAACAACAATGAAAGAGTGACCCATCCATTGAGGATGGCTCAAAGAGAAGGAGTTCACCTTATGAATGTTCCCGAAGATGTTGGAGTTGCACATCATGTATGCCTTCACACAACCAATATGTCTCTTGACGTTAATGCCTTGTGAATCCTTCAAAATGAAAGGACATGACAAACACTCGGAAAAACAAATGAGGTTAGCGGAAATGCAAAACCTATCATTCGTGTGGTAAGATACCCAACAAGTGTTCTCATCATTCTTATCATAAGAAAGGACAAGGTGTGGTATGGTATGGAAGCATAAGATGCAACTACAACCAAAGACAATAGGCTTAAACAAGCAAGCATGCATCACAAGTAATATGTCAAAGTCTCCAAGAGCAATAAGCATAGTATGGTTGCACTCAATACAAGGTGATATAAGAGATGCAACTAATGGAGGCAAGAGACAATGAACAAGATATATCATGTGAGAGGCATGAAAATATATGTCATCAACCCAAGAAAGCAAGTGATAGTGGAACATGGGTGATGCAACGAAGCAATCAATCATAGAGATCAAGTCAAGCAAGCTAGTAGTGCGAAGATGCAACGTACTAGAAGGAATCATGACAAGCATGTCGTGTGTGCAAATAGTGGGCATGAATAATGCACATGACATAGCACAAGCATGAAAGCAAGATATGAGTAGAATGGCATGAATGTATTGGCGAGAGGCCATGTGTAAATAGCAATGGGGCATCATGACTCTCCCAACACAACAAGCATCAATAGCGTGGGGCACAAAGAAATCATGGCAATAGCTACTAGTATCTCCACCAAGCATGCAAATACACATAGAAGTAGCATAAAGGTGAATCATGGGTATATGCAAGCAAGGGTCACAATTGCATGGCAACGGCATAGAAGCAAGCATAGCATGCAATGTGAACACGGTAAAATGAGCATAAGGTGACAAGTGGTAAATAGTCCATAGCCGTGTGAGAGCCAAGTAGAAGAGATGCGCGTAGTCCTTGCGCAAAGGGAACGGTGGTAAGGATAGTCCACGGGATCCCAAAGCATTGTTGCTCTCAAGAGCTCGTTTAAATCAACTCTTGGGATTGAGATGTTGACGAGTATACGTGCGTACCTACACAAAACAAAGACAAAGGAAAAATTGTGTGTGCGTGGTAGATGTACACATCATCCATCATGATGTGCACGTGCATGTGTCAGTGAGCACAAAATAGCCAATGCTCAAATAAATGAGATGCGTGATATAGAAACATGTCATCCATCATGACAGGTTTGTTGTTATGCATGGCATAATGGAGACTCAAATTGTGTAATGCATCATGAGAAATATCTAGAGCATTGTTATTCATGGAATGCATAAGGTGCAAGCAATTATGTGAATCATGCAAAGTATGGGATGAACCAAAATCTCCTAATATGTATGAGGAAACTATGGGGGTCTCCTCATGAGCATGAGTAGCAACATCACATGGAGAATATTGACAACATCCAAAACAATGCATATTTGGAACAATTGATCATGGCATGGTATAGTAGATGAATTGCCCAAATCATGTAAAGGAAGCATGGCAATATCATCACATGAAAAACAAAAGCCAATGACCATCATCTCGTCATCTATGCCATAAGTGCAAATGGGATTTATTTTAATGGGGCTTGCATAGTTACTATGTTGAGATTGTGAAGATGCAATATGGGAGATCTCACTCATAGCATATGACAAGTTCAATGGATTGTCAAATATGATGTGACCAAAAGAATTTTCACATGATATCCTATGGAGCATAACATCACAACTAGGCAACTCAACATGCTCATCATCATATTCATCATAAATAGGTAAGTCAAGGCATGAAGAAGTTTCACTAGCATGAAGCATGGTAATAGGTGGGTCGACATCATGGGAGCAATCAATGTCAAGATGGTCCACTAGTGGGACAAGAGAAGTACCATCACCTATGTTACCTTTGGAGCATCGCTCATGTGTTGTAGGCGAGGTGTCAACGATCCATTCGTTGTCATCTTCATCTTGATGGAACCATGTGGGGGGTGTATCATCGTCCACCATGGCCATCGTCGTATCCAATGTAGGGATGGACTCGTCGAGGATAGGCATGTCGTCATGTAGGAGACCTAGCACCAAAGAAGAAAACACACTAGGAGTAGAGGTTAAGTCGTTAGAAATCATAGTGGCCTCATGTGCCGTGTCAACTACCTCACTCACTACGTGTTGTGGCTCACTCACTCCCTCAAGGATGCTCTCACTCGTATGGTGGGTGGAGTCACTCAAATGGCGCTCAACCTCACATAGGATGTGTGGCATGCTCTCATGTGTGGGGCTAGTGGTGGTCACACTCATCCTCTCATAGGAAATGCTCTCAATGTCACGTATGGTGGAGTCACCATGTCACTCATGGGGTGGTGGCTCTCCTCACATGGCAATTGGGGCATCTCGACATATGTGGGTGCCGGAGAGATGTAGGTGCAAATGTCTCCATGCGCGGTCGCGTAGCTTGACTCGGAGTATGAGTCCAATGTGGGCGTCGTCTTCATGTTGTTGAAGAGGTTCGCGCTTGTCGCCCGTGGTCGAAGGGATGCCTTGCTCGACCGTCTTGTCACCGTCTTGGTGTTGGAGGCCCATATGATGTGGCACCTCATAGCTTGTCTCCATGACCGAAGGGAGTTTCCCATGCTCGGCCATCTTCCTTGAGGGGCTTCCGAAGATGGAAGTGTCGCCCTCGCTCGTAGGTAGTCGCCTTGGACTTGATGAAGTCGATGTAGGTTTACACGTGGGAAGTAGGCGAAGATGCCGTACGTCCAAAGGCGAAGATGCCTTGAGAACACTTGGCGAAGATGCCGAAGTGGTTGATGTAGCCGTAGCGCCGTCTTCGTGGTGGTCGTCTCGCGGTCTTCTCTTGTGCTTATGAAGCTTCGACTTGGCGTGAAGTAGGGCTTGTTGGGACTCGTGCATTTGCGCTTTTGGAGCATCTTCATGATGATGATGTCGTTGTCGTGCTTGAGCTCGTAGTAGATGTCGTTCCTCGTCGTCGTGCACATGATGCTTGGAGGTGACTTGCCCTTCATGACGATGAAGCTCACGAATGTGATGGTGGTCGCCATGGAGATGTGGACGACTTGCGCTTGCATCGCTTGGGCGCTCCGAAGACTTGTGGCTTGAACGTCGCCGTCTTGAAGATGATGAAGGGGAAGTCGACTTGAGCAAGGTCCGAATCTCCTCCATTCTTGCATCTTGCTCCTCTTTATGTGCGGCAAGCTTCTTGTCGAAGTAGTCTCTTCTCCTTGCTTCGGAGTGACGAATGTCGATGGAGATGTTCTCGATGCACTCTTGCAATCTAGATTGTGTGAATTGCACTTGTCGTTTTAGATCGAAGATAGACGCTTTGGTGATGTAGTTGTTCACGCCGTCGTTGTTGTCGAAGACCGGAGATGAAATGCCTTGCATATCCATCACAAGACTCGAGCAAATATGAGTGGGAGAAAGAGAAGAACTTATACCAATGTACCTTGACCGATGTTGACAGTGAATCAGGTTCACTCAAATGCGGACAATGAAATAGCACTATTAGTACCAATCCTTGTCGGTTCTCACACCTACACAAGTAAAGCTTATGGAGGAGCTCGGTGAGGATAGTGGCGCAAAAATTTAATGCAAAATGTTAGCAAGAGTCACTAATGTTGAAAGAGATTCACAAATTCGCAAGTGAAACAAATGGACCAATAGCAAAGAATGGCACACGGAAACACACACACGGATAGATAAATGGGGTCGTGCAACCAAGGAATGAGCAGAAAATGTGGAATCCACGGAAAACGCTCATGTTGCACAACTCAAGAGAGACGCTAGCACGATTTCTCAATAGGCGGATACGACACTTGTGCACAACCTATAAGATGCAAAATGGATAAACTTTCTATCCCAAGTATGCTATGTATGTATGGTTCCCGGTGTTTCTCACACAATGATCCAAGATGATCAAGTATTATACCATATGATATATTTGGATGCTATGGCTATTGCTTACAAGCTCTTTGCTATTTCTCTTTCTTTGCTTAAAAGCTTATTCTTTTTTTTCTATGGCCACTTTGCACAATGCACAAACCAAGATAGCAATTGTGTGTATGTGGGAACAAACTTGTAACACAAGATATGATACCAATATATGCACCACAATGATATGGTATATATGCTATGGGAAGTATGATCACTAATGTGCACAAGTAACGTTGCCGGCAATACTCAAATGGCTAGTCTCGATAGGCAAGTAACGCAAAAGTAAGGCTAGGGGTTAACAATGCAATGGCAAGGGAATGTACAATGGAGGGATACCACGATACCAAGATGATATGGAGGTTACCGTCCGGCGTTGATGAGTAGCGGTGTTCTTGATGTAGATACCAAGATGATGGAGACTCGTCCCTAAGTAGCCAAACACTTTAGGAAACGGAAAACCGCGAACTCAAAATCTCAAACGTCAAATGTCAAAATGGTGGTAGCGGGAATGCGGTGGTGGTTTGCACTTGGCAATGCGGAAGTGGAATGATGGGCTATACACATGTCGGAGTTGAAGTTGCCGTCCCTAAGTAGCCGAAACACCTTAGGAGACACAAGCCACAACTCAAACAAGCTCAAACAACTATTGGGTTAAGTTGAGGTGGTTGAAGTGTATGGTGGGCAAACCTATGCGGAAGTTATGGTGGTGGTGGTGGTTGATGAAGATGCAACCATCCCTAAGTAGCCTAAACACCTTAGGAGACTCGAATCACAACTCAAACAACCTCAAATGCAAAGGGGAACAAAATTGGTTAGGTTGCGGAAGTCGGTGGTGGTTATGCGGAGGATATGGTGGAAGGCCTAGGCAAACTTGCCAAATTTTGGAAAATTTGATGGAGTCAAATGATGTTGGTGGTATTTTTGTGGGATGGGGGATGTCAATAGCTTCAAAACGAGCTAAAGAACGTCAAAATCGGACTCCAGATGAATTAGTTATGGCCGAAATGGTGAAATGGGGAGGCTGAAATCTACAGGGGCCGGATATCCGGGGGTAGGGCCGGATTTCCGAGGGTGTATGTCCAGAACCGAGCAGATTTGGTGCTCCAAGGGCCGGATGTCCGGCCGGATGGCCCGGATGTCCGGCCTATGGCCCGAATGTCCGGCCCGACGAATCCAGATCTCGTTTGGGGCGGAAATTTTCGAATTGGGGGCGGAAATTGATGATTTCAAGGTCAAAATTGGAGAGATTTCATGGATGGGAAGTGGGGAAACTTGGGGAAATGCTAGATCCACTCGAAACCAAGCAAATCCATGGATCAAAATCAACAAAACATCATCAAAACTAACAAATCGCAAAAAAAAATTTGGGGCTATTTTTGGTGGGGATTTTCGGATTTAGGACGAAATCAACAAAATCAAGCTAGAAAAAGAGGGTAGGGGCTCAAAAACGTGATCAACGTGGCTCATGATACCAAGATGATGTAGGGTGGAAACCTCGTGGATGATCTTTCACGTTGGAGCGGATCCTACAAAGTGAATCACGAAGAACACGCGGAAGAACAAGAGGGAAACACGGGAAAAGCGAGAGAGAATTCACTCAACCGACAAGAGATCAATCACACAAGTGCTAGATCACCGATCACATAAGGTGGCACAAGATTCAAGATCAACAAAGGTAAGGATACACGAGTAGCCGTTCTTCTCCGAGAGGAGGTCTTGATGGGGTCCACCCTAGAAGGGGGTCTTGAATCCGCTTGGGGGATCTTATCCGAAGAGGTCCTGAGCTCCGAGGAGAAGTAACCAAGTGGATGAGCAAGGCTCTTACACAAACATGAGCTAAACCTAAGCTAACCCTAGAAAGAGGAAGGGGATGAAGTATATATAGTCTCGGGGGCGAAGGGGTACATGGGACACGTCCCGGATACCTTTGACGCAGTGTGGGAGGCCGGACGTCCGGGCGTCGGGCCGGATGTCCGGTTTTCGCGAGGCGCCGGATGTCCGCTAATCGGGCCGGATGTCCGGCTGGGATGGCCGATTCGGCCGAATCGGAGAGAGGCGCCGATTTCAAGCTTCGGGCGGATGTCCGTGGCCGGACGCCAGATGTCCGGGCCCTGTAGCACTTCGATGGCTGGGCTGCTGCTGTTGTTGACATCTTCAGGGGCCGGATGTCCGGGCCGGGGCCGGATGTCCGGGCTGGGGCCGGATGTCCGACCGCTGTAGCAGCTGGCTCTTCTTCCTTCTCCTTCCTTCGCTTCCGCGCACGCTTGGCCTTGGTCCTTGGGCTCTCCATGGTCTCATCGGGTGTACCTGAGTATGCACAAGGTCCGCGCTTGAAGTAGCATCCATGTCTTACATGCGGAAAGGGAAGATTCGGAAAGGAGCGAATTCACCTTAGGTCCAATGGCATAGGCTCGAGTGTACATGGGGATGATCGTCGGATGCTCCGCATCACTTGCCTATCGAGACTAGCCATTTGAGTATTGCCGGCAACGTTACTTGTGCACATTAGTGATCTACACCTTCCATTGCGTACATACAATATCATATTGGTATCATATCATCCCTTGTGTCACAAGATTGTTCCCGCATATACACAATTGCTATCTTGGTTTGTGCATTTACAAAGTGGCCATACATACAAAAAAAGAGAATAAAGCTTTTAAGCAAAAGAGTGAGCAAAGAGCTTGTAAGCAATAGCCATAGCATCACAATATATCATATGTTATCATACTCGATCATCTTGGATCATCTTGTGAGAAACACCGAACCATACATACATAGCATACTTGGGATAGAGAGTTTATCCATTTGCATCTTATAGGTTGTGCACAAGTGTCGTATCCGCGTATTGAGCAATCGTGCTAGTGTCTTGAGTTGTGCAACACGAGCATTTTCCGTGGATTCCACATTTTGTGCTCATTCCTTGGTTGCACGACCCCATTTATCTATCCGTGTGTGTGTTTCCGTGTGCCACATATTGCTATTGGTCTACTTGTTTCGCTTATAATTTGTGAATCTCTTTCAACATTATTGACTCTTGCTAACATTTTGCATCAAATTTGTGTGCCACTATCCTCACCGAGGTCTACCATAAGCTTTACTTGATAGGTGTGAGTGAACAAGTCCGGTACCAATTCCACTATTTTTTCATCTCACATTGAGTGAAACGGATACATCCTCAACTTTGGGAAAAGGTAACTTGGTATTGTTTATGATAGAGGCAAAGGTGTCCGGATGTTTCGATGAGATGGTGGCTATCGTTTACGTGGGAGTCGACCTTGACGATCCGACTACGTACGTCTTGAGACGTCAGCGCATTAGCAATCGCTAAACCAACTTCCGAGGGTTATTGACCACGCCGGAGCACGATCAACCTGACCACGAGGGTCTGTTTCCTGCGAGCAAACAAAGAACAAGCAAGAAACTAAGATTGCAATCTGGATATTGCGAATATAAGAGGAAAACTTTATTAATGAAGGTGGGGTTCTGTGACGCCTTGGTCTGGTCGTTGAACACAAACGAAGTACCCGAAGTTGCAGCTATGGCGAACTTTTGATCTAAACAAAACCCACCGTCTAAACGACGACCTAAGGGCTGTATATATGGAGGAAGAGGAGGGAATTTCGTGGCCCTTGAGGGAGGGGTCCGAAACCAACCCTAACTCTTGTTTCCCCACACATAAGGACTCTAAAAACAGCCTATACTTAAGTATTTCGAAATTACATGGGCCTGGCCCAATAATAAGGTGACGCAGCACCTAGAATAGCCTATGGACGAATATTATGAAGTGGCATCTTGTATATTTCGTCCAAGGCCTCATGCTCTCATTAGGGTGGCTTCAAAGTCCTGGAATCATCACTTGTAACTCCGTTCTTGTTTCCCTTGCGCATGCCAACATCTCCATGCTTGAACTTGCTCCAAGGTTCATCTTCCTTGTCCATGGTAGGCCCTTAATTTGTAAGCAAAACAAATGTATCCAATTTATGCAGCATCATATTCTTATGAACATTGGAATCGTTACCAAGAAACGAAAGTACCTGATAATTCAATTGGCGTCTTGTGAGCTCTAGTAATTGGTCCAATATGTATAGCAGCAGGGGCTGTGGGTGTAACAATGGTATTGATGTCCTCATCATCCTCCCCTTCTTGAAATGAAGTCGTCCTCGACGGAAGCTCATCTTCCTCACCCAAATAAGGCTTCAAATCTGCAATGTTAAAAGTGGGACTAACCCCAAAATCTGCTGGAAACTCAAGTTTATATGCATTATCATTTATTTTCTCTAACACCTTAAATGGACCATCAAGCACGTGGCATTAGCTTTGATTTGCGCAAATTAGGAAACCTATCCTTACGCAAATGTAACCAAACAAGATCTCCAGTGCAAAGACAACATGTTTTCTACCCTTATCTCCAAAGAAGTTTATATTTAGCATTCATACGCTGAATGTTTTCCTTAGTTAACTCATGCATTTTTAAAATCAATTCACCACGTTCTTTAGCATCAAAATTAACCTTCTCCGAAGATGGAAGAGGCAACAAATCAATAGCTGCACGAGGTAGGAAGCCATACACAATTTCAAAAGGGCACATCTTAGTAGTAGAATGCAATGAACGATTATAAGCAAATTCAATATGAGGCAAGCATTCTTCCCACATTTTCTTATTATTCTTCAAAACAGCCCTAAGCATAGTAGACAATGTTCTATTGACTACTTCAGTTTGTCCATCGGTTTGGGGTGACAAGTAGTACTAAAAAGCAGTTTAGTCCCCAACTTAGCCCATAAACATCTCCAAAAGTGGCTAAGAAATTTAGTATCACGATCTGAAACAATAGTATTTGGCACACCATGCAAGCGAATAATTTCACGAAAGAACAAATCAGCAACATTAACAGATCATCGCTTTTATGACATGGTATAAAGTGTGCCATTTTCGAGAATCTATCCACGACAATAAATATGCTATCCCTCCTTCTTTGTTCGAGGTAAACCTAAAACAAAGTCCATAGATATATCCTCCCAAGGAACACTAGGTACAGGCAAAGGCATATATAAACCATGAGGATTGAGTCGTGACTTAGCTTTTTGACATGTAGTGCAGCGAGCAACAAAACGCTCAACATCCCGTCTCATCTTTGGCCAAAAGAAATGTGTAGCAAGTATATCCTCCGTCTTCTTCACGCCAAAGTGTCCCATTAATCCTCCTCCATGCGCCTCCTGCAACAACAAAAGACGAACAGAGCTAGCAGGAATGCATAGCTTGTTAGCACGGAACACAAAACCATCATTAATAACGAACTTGTTCCATGTTCTTCCTTCTTTACAATTCTGCATTACATCTTTAAAATCAGCATCATGCACATATTGATCTTTGAAGTCAAGTTGTGAAAGCATAGTATAGCGACGAGACAAAGCATCAGCAATAACATTTTCTTTACCCTTCTTGTGTTTAATGACATAAGGGAAAGTCTCAATGAATTCAACCCATTTAGCATGTCTACGATTCAGTTTAGCTTGACTTTTAATATGTTTCAAAGATTCATGATCAGAATGTATAACAAATTCTATGGGCCATAAATAATGTTGCCATGTATCTGAAGTCAGAACAATAGCATATAATTCTTAGTCATAAGAAGAATAGTTCAGACTAGGCCCACTCAATTTTTCGTAAAAGTATGCAACAGGTTTGCCATCTTGTAATAACACACCTCCTAATCCAATTCCACTAGCATCACATTCAAGCTCAAAAGTCTTATTAAAGTCAGGAAGTTGGAGTAAAGGAGCATGTGTCAACTTATCTTTCAATACCGTGAAGGCTTCTTCCGTGCGGTACCCCAAACAAAAGGCACATCCTTCTTTGTAAGTTCATTGAGAGGTGCAGCAATGGTGCTAAAGTCTCTCACAAAACGCCTATAGAAACCAGCGAGTCCAAGAAAACTCCTCACTTGTGTGACCGTTTTGGGCTGCGGCCAACTCTCAATAGCTTCAATCTTGGCTTTATCAACTTCAATTCCCTGTGGTGTAACAACATAGCCAAGAAAAGATACTCGGTCGGTGCAAAAGGTGCACTTCCCAAGGTTACCAAACAAACGTGCATCACGTAGAGCATTAAAAACAGCACGTAAATGTTCCAAATGTTCTTCCAAAGATTTGCTATAAATCAGTATATCATCAAAATAGACTACCACAAATCATACAATGAAAGCACGTAAAACTTCATTCATTAGTCTCATGAAAGTACTAGGTGCATTAGTTAACCCAAAAGGCATGACTAACCACTCATATAAACCAAACTTAGTTTTAAATGCTGTTTTCCATTCATCTCCCAATTTCATACGAATTTGATGGTATCCACTACGCAAATCAACTTTGGAGAATATTGTAGAGCCACTCAATTCATCAAGCATATCATCTAGCCTAGGAATAGGATGACGATGACGAATAGTAATATTATTAATGCCTCTACAATCAACACACATACGCGACGTACCATCCTTTTTAGGCACTAGTATAATAGGAACAGCACAAGGACTAAGAGATTCGCGTATATAACCTTTGTCGAGCAGCTCCTGTACTTGACGCATAATCTCCTTCGTCTCCTCTGGATTGGTACGGTATGGTGCACGGTTGGGTAGCGATGCACCGGAATTAAGTCAATTTTATGCTCAATCCCTCGAATAGGTGGTAATCCGGTGGTACGTCTTGTGGGAAGACGTCGTGAACTCTGCAAAATGTTAGTGACAGCGAGGGCAAAGAGGAAGGCACGTCCTCGAATGAAAATAATGCCTCTTTGCACACAAAAGCATAGCAAACAGATTTGCTAGAATCTAGCTCCTCAATATCAGATTTGGTGGCAAGTAAACATGCACTTTTCAGTTTAATTTCGTAAGCAACATTAGATGGTTTATTATTAGGCTTCATTTGTTGCTCAAATTCTTTTGCCACAATCTCATTTTCACTCTTATTTTTCTCCTGTTTTGCTTTATTAGCTCTATTAATATCATCTTTCAAAATTGAATCAAGAGTCATAGGAAGCAAAGTAATATTTTTATCCTTGTGAACAAGAGTATACTGATTGTTTCTACCATGGTGTACAGAATTTTTATCAAATTGCCATGGTCTACCAAGTAATAAGGAACATGCTTGCATAGGTACCACATCACAATCAACATAATCAGCATATGTAGAGATACTAAAATACACACGAGCAGACGTGTTACCTTAACCTTGCCGCTGTTGTTGAACCATTGGATGTAGTAAGGATGTGGATGTGGTCTTGTGGTGAGAGAAAGCTTCTCCACCATATCCATGCTAGCCAAGTTGTTGCAGCTCCCTCCATATATGATGACGCGAATAGAACGTTCCTTCACAACTCCCTTTGTATGGAACAAATTATGCCTATGATTTTGCTCAGCTTGTGTAACCTGCACACTCAAAACACGTTGAGCAACTAAACATTCATACCTGTCAGCATCTTCAGCAGCCATGTATTGCGTCTCATGATCAGAATCATCTCCACCATGTTCTTCATGTGTAATAAGAGCCATAGTCTCTTCATCATAGTCACTAGCGGACTCATACCCACCATCCTCAGTAGCAATCATCACACGCTGAGATTGACATTCTCTGGCGAAATGTCCTCTTCCCTTACAACGACGACAAATAATATCACTTGTGTGCCCTGTTGACGCCATGGAAGAAGAAGAGCTCTGTGTAGGCCCAAAGAGTGCGCTCTTGGCGAGATAGTGGTGGTTGTGCACCTTTCTTGTATCACGGTTGGAGGTGGCAGCCGGCGGAGGTGCCGTGTAGTAGAACGTGTGGAAGTAGATGATGCACGTGGTGTCCATGATGAAGGTCGACCTGCGAGAAAAGTTAGTCCGCGCCAACGCACATCGATCCTGCACTTCACGTTCAGCTTTACAAGCAAGATGGAATAATCGAGTGATATTAGTATAATCCTTGTAGTCTAGAATGGTCTGAATATCTCTATTTAATCCACCCGGAAAACGTGCAAGCATAGCTTCATTCTCCTCAACAATACCACATCTAATCAAGCCAGTTTGTAATTCCCGATAATATTCTTCTACCGAATTTTTTCCTTGTCTTAAGCGCTGCAATTTTTGAAGTAATTCACGTTGATAATATGGTGGAACCCAACGATACGCATAGCAGTTTTCAAAGCAGCCCAAGTAGCTGGAACAGGATATAATCTACAATGTTCGCACCACCAAACACATGCAAAGCTAGTGAAAGCACAAAGCAAGCGGGAACACGTCTCTCCTCGTGATATTGTAAACATGTAAATCGTTGTTCAGTTTCTAACTCCCAAGTAAGATATATATCAGGAACATATCTACCCTCAAGTGGTGGAATATTCAACTTCAATTTAGGGAGATGGTCATGATCTCATACCTGAGGGGGAGCCCTAACATTGCCATTATTGGCATGTGGACGACCGGGTGGTTGTGGTGCTGGTGGTTGTGGTGCTGGTGGTTGCACGTAGTTCTGAAATTGATCAACCTCATCCTCGTACTCTCTCACATAATCATCCTCCCCCACATCAGCAGCAGGAGCCACGGAAGTATCCACAGCAGCACCAGCAGCTTGGCCAGGCTGAAGAGGGACACGGCTCGCTTCGGCGGAGGGTTGCTTCAGCGATGTGGAGGTAGTCGTTGTTGTTGTTGTAGAGGTGCATTAGGTGCAGCCGGTGGTGGTGGTGGTAGACGCCGAGCAATTCATTAAACTTGTTATCGAGCTTTGTTTGACGCCTTCTCAATGCCATCTATCTTCTCCATGGCCTCTTCAAATCTATTTAGAACATCTTCCACCTGCCCACTCATCATTTGTTGAAACTTATCATGTAGCGCTTTGTTTGTCATGTTCTCCCGGTCGGTCTAAATAAACTTGTGATCCTGCCATGGTTAGCGACAATAGAAACACACAAGAATATGATTCGACAGACTACTAGGAAGTGGTGGTGGTGGTGTGGTGGACAGTCACAAATCCGTCAAGCAAATCTCAAATTCTTACCAGTTCTTACCCAGAAGAAAGCGGTGATCGGCAACCGATGTAGTCAAAACTCTCAAAGCTTGGATAGAGCGATTACCGGGGAGAGTCAAGCATACGATGTAGATGTATGTGGAGCTGGGAAAGCTTATAATATGGTAGCAAAAAGGGTCAGCAATAATCAATTCAGAGATGCAAAGTTGAATGAGCGCTCAACGACGCAGTCTTGTCTTTGGTCCTAGGCTAGACCGTGCTAGAGACGCGAGCCTAGAACACTAACAAAATCACGGCGCTGCACGGAAACAACGGAAAAGCACACTCTGGAAAAAAAAATTTCGCTCTTTTTTTTTTGCGCTGCTCTTTTTTTTTCGAAAAATCACTATAATGGCGAGTGTCTCAAAACTCTTCCCAGGTCAAACTGACAGGATGGGCACGAAATTTTTTCGACCAAATTTTTTTTTTTTGAATGCCCGGACCCAAAAACTGGAAACCGTCAAAATAACTTTCTATAATGGCGATTGTCTCAATACGCTTAGAAACACCTAAAAATAGGATAGCCGTAAAATTTTTCGACAAGTGCGTTTCGGAAAATTTTGGGCCTAAACGGAGGGTGGTTTCAGATTAGCAAAGAATTTTTTTCGAAACCTACTCCGGCTAGGAAACACGAGCGGAAACTAGATGGATCTCGAAAACAAACCTAATATGAGAAGAACTCGGATTGGTGGTGGATATATGGTGGTGGTATATGGCAGCGGTGGTGGTATATGGTAGCGGTGGTGGTATATGGATACGGATTGAGGCGGTGGCGGATAAGAAGGGTGGTAGATGGCAAGGCGATGATGATGGTGCGTGGCGTGACAACTTATGACCAGAACTCGAAACTCTAAAATACTAGACTCTAAGACCAGCAACTTGACACGATGATGCAACCGCAAATTCAACAAAGCAAAAACCCTAAAAAGATTATGCAAAGGCTCAGATTGGTTCGGATATGATGAACTAACACTATTTTTTTTGTGTGGCTTTTTCGTGGACTTTAGGTATGAAGAACAGACTCGATCTAATCTACGAAAAACTGTAAAATCTCACCGAGCAACCTGAAAATCTGATACCACTTGATAGAGGCAAAGGTGTCCCGATGTTTCGATGAGATGGTGGCTATCGTTTACGTGGGAGTCGACCTTGACGATCCGACTACGTCGTGCGAGACGTCGGCGCCTTAGCAATCGCTAAACCAACTTCCGAGGGTTATTGACCACGCCGAGCACGATCAACCGACCACGAGGGTCTGCATTTCCTGCGAGCAAAGCGAAGAACAAGCAAGAAACTAAGATTGCAATCTGGATATTGCGAATATAAGAGGAAAACTTTATTAATGAAGGTGGGGTTACATGGCGCCTTGGTGCAGTCGTTGAACACAAACGAAGTACGCGAAGTTGCAGCTATGGCGAACTTTTGATCTAAACAAAACCCACCATCTAAACGACGCCCTAAGGGCTGTATATATGGAGGAAGAGGAGGGAATTTCGTGGCCCTTGAGGGAGGGGTCCGAAACCAACCCTAACTCTTGTTTCCCCACACATCCGGACTCTAAAAACAGCCTATACTTAAGTATTTCGAAATTACATGGGCCTGGCCCAATAATAAGGTGACGCAGCACCTAGAATAGCCTATGGACGAATATTATGAAGTGGCATCTTGTATATTTCGTCCAAGGCCTCATGCTCTCATTAGGGTGGCTTCAAAGTCCTGGAATCATCACTTGTAACTCCGTTCTTGTTTCCCTTGCGCATGCCAACATCTCCATGCTTGAACTTGCTCCAAGGTTCATCTTCCTTGTCCATGGTAGGCCCTTCATTTGTAAGCAAAACAAATGTATCCAATTTAGGCAGCACCATATTCTTATGAACATTGGAATCGTTACCAAGAAACGAAAGTACCTGATAATTCAATTGGCGTCTTGTGAGCTCTAGTAATTGGTCCAGTATGTATAGCAGCAGGGGTTGTGGGTGTAACAATGGTATTGATGTCCTCATCAGTTTATCTCATTTCCTACTCACCTCTACTCGAGTCTTGTGATGGATAGGCAAGGCATTTCCCGTTCGGTCTACAAGAACAACGACGAGTTCGATGCCACGAACAACTCCACCGACGCCAAGATGCAAGCTCAAATGGAGGAGATTAAAGCCCTCATCAAGTGCTACAAGCGATCTTCCTCATATTCGAGAAGACGCTCAAGAGTACATGCTTCCGAGCTACCATCTCCGGCAAGTTCACATCGGCATCGACACCATCACCACCAAGAATGTGAAGGTCATGAGATCAACACCAACAACCGCTCAACGACTTCACCATCTCCCTTGGCATCGTCGCCAAGCGACCTCAAGGCATCTACGCCTACGGCCATACGGCATCTTCGCCAACAAGCACCCCAAGACTACGCTCAAGAGAAGCTCCCCGAGCTCAAGTCCGCGACTTCCACGAGCTACTACGACCTCGACACCGACCACAAGATTCCTTTCTATGGGACTCAAGAACCCGAGGAGTACCTCGAGTGGGAGCGTTTAATGGACGACTACCTCAAGCTACATCAAGTTCCTCCCGAAGATCAAGTGAAGTGAGCCACAAGAAACTTCCACGACTACGCCTCGACATGGTGGCTTCACACACCTTGGTGCTACGAGATGAGTTGGCCCAAGATGAAGAGAGCTTTGCAGCGAGAGTTCGTGCCTCCAACCTACACGGAACAACTTCGATGCCAATTGGAGAACACCACCCAAGGATCCAAGTCCATCGACAAGTACTTCAAGGAGATGAAGATTGCCTTGCGATGAGCCGGCGTGGACGACCCCATTTCGATGAAGTTCCACTTCATGATGGGATTACTGTGACATCTCCAAGACCATCTTCCTCGAGAACTACAAGTCCATTGGCGACTACTACATTGGTGCTCTCAAAGGCGGAACAAGAACTCATGAAGGCCAAGGCTTCTCCACCCCAAGCACACTTTCATGCGGCGACCAAGCTCTCGACAAGCATGAGGCTAGTACCACCATGATGTCCAAGCCCGACAAGCTCCAAGGCGATGCTCCCAAGTGCGACTTCACCGCCATTCCTCTTTGTGGCATTGATGATGCCGAGTCTACCTTGACTCTTTTTCAAGATGGTGCGGCGACGAGTTCAACTACGGAGACCTTCAAGGACCAAGCTTTGGAGGCAAGCGACAAGGTGGCGAGCAAGGATGATGCTTCCATCTTAGGAGGCGAGAGTGATGTTGTGCCATCTTCGGCCTTCATCCACGGCGAGGCGATGATGTGCCATCTTCGGCCTTCATCCACGGCAGCGACTCTACGAGACGGTTGAGCATGGGATTTTCCCTTCGACCACGGCGACGTCCGATGACTTGAGTGACTGTTGCCACCATATTGAGAGTGAGAGTGACTTCACCACTAGCCCCATACATGATGAGCTGCCCCAATTCCCATGTGAGGAGAGCCACAACCCCCACCACTTGAGTGAGATGAGTGACTCCACCATGTGTGAGATTGAGTGCACCTATTTTGAGGGAGTGAGTGAACCACCACATAGAGAGAGTGAGATAGTTGATAGGTCTAGTGAGGCCATTTGCATTTCTAACAACTTGACCTCTACCTCTATTGTGTCTTCTCATTTGGTGCTAGGTCCCATTTATGATGACGAGCCGATCCTCGACGACTTCGTCCTCCCTTTGGACAAGACGATGGCCATGGTGGAATATGATGCACCCCCCACATGGTTCCATCAAGATGAAGATAACCACCATTTGGTCTTTCCCACCTCACCTACACCACTTGAGTGGAATGACAAAGGTAACATAGGTGACGGTGATGCTCTAGTCCCACTATTGGACATTCTTGACATTGATTGCTTGCATGATGTCGATCCACCTAGTACCATGCTTCATGCTAGTATGATTTCCCCATGTGATGATTTGCCCATTTATGATGAATATGATGATTCTCATGTGGAGTCTATTAGTTGTGATGCCATGTTACATAGGATTTCTTGCGACAATTCTTTAGGTCACATCATGTTTGCTAATCCTCTTGACTTGTCATATGCTATGCATGAGATCAACCATATGTCTTATTTGCAATCTCTTCATAGTGACTATGCATATGCCATTAAAATAAACCCAATTTGCACATATGGCATATATGACAAGCCCATGGTTATTGGCATTTGTTTTTCTTGTGATGATATTGATATGCTCCCTTTGCATCATTTATCTCATATGCCATGCCATGCCCACCTAGCTTCGGATATGCATTGTTTTGGATGTTGTCCATTTTCTCCAAATGATGTTTCCAATATTGCTCATGAGGAGACCCCATAGTTTCCTAATACATGTTAGGAGATTTTGATCCATCCCATCCATTGCATGATCCCAATAATTATGTGCACCATATGCTCCCCATGAACAAACATGCTATTGATCTACCATATACTTGCATTCTCAATTTGTGTCCCCATCGTGTCATACATAATAACTATTCTTTCATGATGGATGACATGTTCTTATACCATGCATCAAATTTCTTTGAGCGATGCTTATCTTGTGCTAACTCACATGTGCACATACACATCATGATGGATGATGTGTACATTTACCACGCCGCACAATTTCTTTGGTTTGTGTCTCTTTTGTGTAGGTACCCATGAATACTTGTCGACCTCGCAATCCCACGAGTTGACAAAACGAGCTCTAGAGAGCAACGATAATTTGGGATCCCATGGATTGTCTTTCCCACCGCTCTCTTCGCGCAAAGACTTCGCGCATTTCTTCTACATGGCCCTCACTTGGCTATGGGTTATTGTCCATTACATATTCTATGCCCATCTTGCCATGTTCACTTTGCATGATATGCCCATTCCTATGCCTTTTCCATGCATTTGTGACCCATGCTTTGCTTTACACATGATGATTGACTCTCATACTTGTATGTGTATTTGCAAGCTTGGTGGAGATATCACTTGTTATTGCCATGTTCTATTCATGACCCATTCCTATGATGATACTTTCATCTTGCTTTGTGTTCGTGCTTGCGATATGTCATGTGCATTTTCTTTGCCTATTATTTGCTCACATGAATGATTGCCATGATTTACTCTAGTGTGTTGCATCTTCGCTCCACTAGTTTGCACGACTTGATTACAATGCTTGCTTATGTTGCATCACCAGTGATTCATACTTGCTCATTTCATGCGGTTGATGACAACCATCTATATGCTTTGCACATGATTCATATTGCTTCTTGTCATATATCTCTATGTGTTGCCTCCCTCATGCTAGATGATTTGCCATGTATTGAGTGCAACAATGATTCTCTTCTTGCTCATGAGATTGCCCCCATAGCATTCTCGCATATATTTGGAGATTTTGACATAATTCTTGTGAAGCATGCTTGTCTTACTTCTTTGCACCATATGCCTAGTGCCATGAATATTGCCATTGTTGCATCATATTATTCATGCACTTGTCCTTCTAATGGTTTTGTGCAAAAGATGAGAACCATCATGATGGATGATGTGTTTGTCTACCATGCGCATACTTTCTTTGTTTTGTTTTGTGCATGTGTAGGATATTTGGACTTCGCATCGACTTCCAGTTCACGCGAGTTGACCATTCGAGCTCTTGAGAGCGAGCCTCTTACATTCTACCACGACTCGCTTCTACACCACATTTCCTACCACTTCGGCATTGTGAAGAATGCACAAGGACACGCTTTCAAGGTGACATCCTTCTTGACCTTGGATATTGTGGATCATACTTCATGTGTTGCTTGCACCATTTGGCGCATGGTCGAGATATTGCTTTCACCCATGATTGCCACATTTCCATTCTTCATGACATATGTACCTTGTGTGTTGCATCCAATTCTTGGATTACTTGCCCTATGATATTCTTGGTTGCACCAATGTCATTTCTTCACATATGCCATGTCCCATTGCTTGTCTCATGCTTGACTTGATTGCCTCACACATGATGAACAATTGCTCTTTATATTGTGTTGAGTGCTACACTATATTCACTACACCCTATGCACGTTATGTTTGGATTGTCTTGCACTTGACCCATGTGTTTAGACACTTCATTTTATTTGGTGTTGTGAATCCTTCCTATGCCTACCATAGACCTTCCATTGAGCAATTTGTGAATGCTTGCTATGACCTCGAGGTAGATGCTTATGCTCTTGTCACACATATTTGCATCTCTACCTCACATTTACATGCTTGTTCCCATGATATTTTTGCTTGTGCTCGATTGATATGCTTACATGCCATGTCACAATCCTTTGTCACACCCTATGCTATGCTTGGTGACAACACTTGTTTGGTGAATCTCCTCTTGAATGCTTGGTTTTGCACTAACGCTAACCACATTTGTTTTTCCAAGTGTTTGTTCTATTTACTCCTTTTGAAGGAATCACAAGATGGTGCGACATTGGAGAGTGCCCATTTCGAGCTTCAAGATGACGAGAGCTTGGTGATCGACCACTTTGACACGGCACCGCCATCTCTTTCCCATGGTGATTTGGTTTTCGATCTGAGGTCGGATCTTTTCCAAGGGGGAGGGGATGATGTGGAGCATCCTACGGTCATCACCATGTCAAGAGTCCGTTTGGCAAGTGACACGTGCGACCTCTACTTCTCATACATAAAGGTGAATCTTCTCCTTTACACGTGCTCACTTGACCCCTTCGAGGATGGTATACTACTTGACACTTCTCCCGTGTGCATGCATAGGTATTGTTGGAGCTTCACGGATGTCGAGGAGGAGTGCAAGCGCCAAGGAACAACTACACCATCCGCGAGGGAAGCCTGGAAGTGACAACGGAAGAAGACGATGCTGCTGAAACTACAGCAGCCGGACATCCGGGCCAAGGGCCGGACATCCGGCGCCTGTGCAGTCGCCCACGAACTGCACCAGCAGAAGGCCAAAGCATCAGCGGCCGGACATCCGGCCCGTGTGCCCGGACATCCGGCGCCACGCCACAGCCCGGACATCCGGCATCGCCCCCGGAAATCCGGTGTGAGGCACCCGAAGCCAGAAGGCCACCCCACTCGGGCCGGACATCCGGCCAACCGCCCGGACATCCGGCGTCTCACGAGCCGGACATCCGGCCCCAGCCGGACATCCGGCGCTGCTTGTGAGTCGGGCCAAAGGCCCATGTATCCCTTTCCCACTTACCCCTTCGTGGTTAAGACTATATATACTCCTCCCCCTCCTCCTAGTTAGGGTTAGCAAATATGATAGCTCATTCTTAGGTGAGCTTTGCTCCTACCTCTACTCTTGAGAGAGAGACTACCACTCCCATGGAGTTCAAGACCTCCATGTGAGAAGATCCAGCGGGATATCATCAAGACCCCCTCTTGGGCGGATGATAGAGGCAAAGGTGTCCCGATGTTTCGATGAGATGGTGGCTACCGTTTCTGTGGGAGTCGACCTTGACGATCCGACTACGTACGTGCGAGACGTCGCGCCTTAGTAATCGCTAAACCAACTTTCGAGGGTTATTGACCACGCCGGAGCACGATCAACCTGACCACGAGGGTCTGTTTCCTGCGAGTAAACGAAGAACAAGCAAGACACTAAGATTGCAATCTGGATATTGCGAATATAAGAGGAAAGCTTTATTAATGAAGGTGGGGTTACGTGGCGCCTTTATGCAGTCGATGAACACAAACGAAGTACGCTAAGTTGCAGCTATGGCGAACTTTTAATCTAAACAAAACCCAAAGTCTAAACGGTGCGCTAAAGGCTGTATATATGGAGGAAGAGGGGGGGAATTTCGTGGCCCTTGGTGGAGGGGTCCGAAATCAACCCTATCTCTTGTTTCCCACACATCTGAGACTCTAAAAATAGCCGATACTTGTGTATTTCGAAATTACAAGGGCCTGGCCCAATAATAAGGTGACGCAGCACCTAGAATAGCCTCGGGACGAAATTTATGAAGTAGCATCTTGTATATTTCGTCCAAGGCTTCATGCACCCATTATGGTGGCTTCAAAGTCCTGAAATCATCACTTGTAACTCCGTTCTTGTTCCCCTTAGCATGGCATCATCTCCATGCTTGTTCTTGCTCCAATGTCCATCCTTCTCCAAGCTAGGCCCTTCATTTGTAAGCAAAACAAATGTATCCAATTTAGGCAGCATCATATTCTCATGAACATTAGAATCATTACCAAGAAGCGAAAGTACACGATAATTTAATTGGCGTCTTGTGAGCTCTAGTAATTGGTCCAGTATATGTGGCAGTAGGGGCTGCGGGTGTAACAATGGTATTGATGTCCTCATCATCCTCCCCTTCTTGAAATGAAGTCGTCCTCGACGGAAGCTCATCTTCCTCACCCAAATAAGGCTGCAAATCTGCAATGTTAAAAGTGGGACTAACCCCAAAATCTGCAGGCAACTCAAGTTTATATGCATTATCATTTACTTTCTCCAACACCTTAAAGGGACCATCAGCACGTGGCATTAGCTTTGATTTGCGCAAATCAGGAAATCTATCCTTACACAAATGTAACCAAACAAGATCTCCAGGAGCAAACACAACATGTTTTCTACCATTATCTCCAACAAGTTTATATTTAGCATTCATACGCTCAATGTTTTCCTTAGTTAACTCATGCATTTTTAAAATCAATTCAGCATGTTGTTTAGCATCAAAATTAACCTTCTCCGAAGATGGAAGAGGCAACAAATCAATACGTGCACGAGGTAGGAAACCATACACAACTTCAAAAGGGCACATCTTAGTAGTAGAATGCAATGAACGATTATAAGCAAATTCAATATGAGGCAAGCATTCCTCCCACATTTTCTTATTATTCTTCAAAACAGCCCTAAGCATAGTAGACAATGTTCTATTGACTACTTCAGTTTGTCCATCGGTTTGGGGGTGACAAGTAGTACTAAAAGCAGTTTAGTCCCCACTTAGCCCATAAACATCTCCAAAAGTGGCTAAGAAATTTAGTATCACGATCTGAAACAATAGTATTTGGCACACCATGCAAGCGAATAATTTCACGAAAGAACAAATCAGCAACATTAACAAGATCATCGCTTTTATGACATGGTATAAAGTGTGCCATTTTAGAGAATTTATCCACGACAACAAATATGCTATCCCTCCCTTCTTTGTTCTAGGTAAACCTAAAACAAAGTCCATAGATATATCCTCCCAAGGAACACTAGGTACAGGCAAAGGCATATATAAACCATTAGGATTGAGTCGTGACTTAGCTTTTTGACATGTAGTGCAGCGAGCAATAAAGCGCTCAACATCCCGTCTCATCTTTGGCCAAAAAAATGTGTAGCAAGTACATCCTCCGTCTTCTTCACGCCAAAGTGTCCCATTAGTCCTCCTCCATGCGCCTCCTGCAACAACAAAAGACGAACGGAGCTAGCTGGAATGCATAGCTTGTTAGCACGGAACACAAATCCATCATTAACGACGAACTTGTTGCACGTTCTTCCTTCTTTACAATTCTGCAATACATCTTTAAAATCAGCATCATGCACATATTGATCTTTGATGGTCTCCAAACCAAATATTTTGAAGTCAAGTTGTGAAAGCATAGTATAGCGACGAGACAATGCATCAGCAATAACATTTTCTTTACCCTTCTTGTGTTTAATGACATAAGGGAAAGTCTCAATGAATTCAACCCATTTAGCATGTCTACGATTCAGTTTAGCTTGACTTTTAATATGTTTCAAAGATTCATGATCAGAATGTATAACAAATTCTTTGGGCCATAAATAATGTTGCCATGTTTCTAAAGTCCGAACAAGAGCATATAATTCTTTATCATAAGTAGAATAATTCAGACTAGGCCCACTCAATTTTTCGTAAAAGTATGCAACAGGTTTGCCATCTTGTAATAACACACCTCCTAATCCAATTCCACTAGCATCACATTCAAGCTCAAAAGTCTTATTAAAATCAGGAAGTTGGAGTAAAGGAGCATGTGTCAACTTATCTTTCAATACCGTGAAGGCTTCTTCCTGTGGTACCCCAAACAAAAGGCACATCCTTCTTTGTAAGCTCATTGAGAGGTGCAGCAATGGTGCTAAAGTCTCTCACAAAACGCCTATAGAAACCAGCGAGTCCAAGAAAACTCCTCACTTGTGTGACCGTTTTGGGCTGCGGCCAACTCTCAATAGCTTCAATCTTGGCTTTATCAACTTCAATTCCTGTGGTGTAACAACATAGCCAAGAAAAGATACTCGGTCGGTGCAAAAGGTGCACTTCCCAAGGTTACCAAACAAGCGTGCATCACGTAGAGCATTAAAAACAACGCGTAAATGTTCCAAATGTTCTTCCAAAGATTTGCTATAAATCAGTATATCATCAAAATAGACTACCACAAATCGTCCAATGAAAGCACGTAAAACTTCGTTCATTAGTCTCATGAAAGTACTAGGTGCATTAGTTAACCCAAAAGGCATGACTAACCACTCATATAAACCAAACTTAGTTTTAAATGCTGTTTTCCATTCATCTCCCAATTTCATACGAATTTGATGGTATCCACTACGCAAATCAACTTTGGAGAATATTGTAGAGCCACTCAATTCATCAAGCATATCATCTAGCCTAGGAATAGGATGACGATAACGAATAGTAATATTATTAATGCCTCTACAATCAACACACATACGCGACGTACCATCCTTTTTAGGCTCTAGTATAATAGGAACAGCACCAGGACTAAGAGATTTGCGTATATAACCTTTGTCGAGCAGCTCCTGTACTTGATGCATAATCTCCTTCATCTCCTCTGGATTGGTACGGTATGGTGCACGGTTGGGTAGCGATGCACCGGGAATTAAGTCAATTTGATGCTCAATCCCTCGAATAGGTGGTAATCCCGGTGGCACGTCTTGTGGGAAGGCGTCAACGAACTCTGCAAAATGTTAGTGACAGCGAGGGGCAAAGAGGAAAACACGTCCTCGAATGAAAATAATGCCTCTTTGCACACAAAAGCATAGCAAACAGATTTGCTAGAATCTAGCTCATCAATATCAGATTTGGTGGCAAGTAAACATGCACTTTTCGGTTTAATTTCTGAAGCAACACTAGATGGTTTATTATTAGGCTTTATTTGTTGCTCAAATTCTTTTGCCACAATCTGATTTTCACTCTTATTTTTCTCCTGTTTTGCTTTATTAGCTCTATTAATATCATCTTTCAAAATGGAATCAGGAGTCATAGGAAGCAAAGTAATATTTTTATCCTTGTGAACAAGAGTATCTTGATTGTTTCTACCGTGGTGTCTGAAATTTTATCAAATTGCCATGGTCTACCAAGTAATAAGGAACATGCTTGCATAGGTACCACATCACAATCAACATAATCAGCATATGTAGAGATACTAAAATACACACGAGCGATGCGTGTTACCTTAACCTTGCCGCTGTTGTTGAACCATTGGATGTAGTAAGGATGTGGATGTGGCCTTGTGGTGAGAGAAAGCTTCTCCACCATATCCATGCTAGCCAAGTTGTTGCAGCTCCCTCCATCTATGATGGCCTTGAATAGAACGTTCCTTCACAACTCCCTTTGTATGGAACAAGTTATGCCTCTGATTTTGCTCAGCTTGTGTAACCTGCACACTCAAAACACGTTGAGCAACTAAACATTCATACACATCGGCATCTTGGCAGCCATATATTGCGTCTCATGATCAGAATCATCTCCACCGTGTTCTTCATGTGTAATAAGAGCCAAAGTCTCTTCATCATAGTCACTAAGCGGACTCATACCCACCATCCTCGGTAGCAATCATCACACGCTGAGATTGGCATTCTCTCATAAAATGTCCTCTTCCCTTACAACGACGACAAATAATATCACTTGTGGGCCCTGTTGGCGCCATGGAAGAAGAAGAGCTCTGTGTAGGCCCAGCGGTGTGCTCTTGGCGGATAGTGGTGGTTGTGCACGCTTTCTTGTATCACGGTTGGAGGTGGCAGCCGGCGGAGGTGCCGGTGTAGTAGAGCGTGTGGAAGTAGATGATGCACGTGGTGTCCATGATGAAGGTCGACCTGCGAGAAAAGTTAGTCCGCGCCAACGCCTGTCGATCCTGCACTTCACGTTCAGCTTTACAAGCAAGATGGAATAATCGAGTGATATTATTATAATCCTTGTAGTCTAGAATGGTCTGAATCTCTCTATTTAATCAACCCAGAACCCGTGCAAGCATAGCTTCAGTCTCCTCAACAATACCACAGCTAATCAAGCCGGTTTGTAATTCTGATAATATTCTTCTACCGAATTTTTTCCTTGTCTTAAGCGCTGCAATTTTTGAAGTAATTCACGCTGATAATATGGTGGAACCCAACGTGATGAGGACATCAATACCATTGTTACACCCACAGCCCCTGCTGCTATACATACTGGACCAATTACTAGAGCTCGCGCCACGCCAATTGAATTATCGGTACTTTCGTTTCTTGGTAACGATTCCAATGTTCATGAGAATATGATGCTGCCTAAATTGGATACATTTGTTTTGCTTACAAATGAAGGGCCTACCATGGACAAGAAAGATGAACCTTGGAGCAAGTTCAAGCATGGAGATGTTGGCATGCATAGGGGAACAAGAACGGAGTTACAAGTGATGATTCCAGGACTTTGAAGCCACCCTAATGAGAGCATGAGGCCTTGGACGAAATATACAAGATGCCACTTCATAATATTCGTCCATAGGCTATTCTAGGTGCTTTGCGTCACCTTATTATTGGGCCAGGCCCATGTAATTTCGAAATACTTAAGTATAGGCTGTTTTTAGAGTCCGTATGTGTGGGGAAACAAGAGTTAGGGTTGGTTTGGACCCCTCCCTCAAGGGCCACGAAATTCCTCCTCTTCCTCCATATATACAGCCCTTAGGGCGTCGTTTAGACTTTGGGTTTTGTTTAGATCAAAAGTTCGCCATAGCTGCAACTTCGCGTGCCGTTTGTGTTCAACGACCGGACCAAGGCGTCCACAGAACCCCACCTTCATTAATAAAGCTTTCCTCTTATATTCGCAATATCCAGATTGCAATCTTAGTTTCTTGCTTGTTCTTCGTTTGCTCGCAGGAAGCAGACCCTCGTGGTCGGAGTTGATGCGTGCTCGGCGTGGTCAATAACCCTCGGAAGTTGGTTTAGCGATTGCTAAGGCGCGGCGTCTCGCACGTCACGTGGTCGGATCGTCAAAGGTCGACTCCCACGAAGCGATAGCCACCATCTCATCGAAACATCGGGACACCTTTGCCTCTATCAAGTGGTATCAGATTTTCAGGTTGCTCGGTGAGATTTTATAGTTTTTCGTAGATTAGATCGAGTCTGTTCTTCATACCTAAAGTCCACGAAAAAGCCACAAAAAATTAGGGTTAGTTCATCATATCCGAACCAATCTGAGCCTTTGCATAATCTTTTTAGGGTTTTTGCTTTGTTGAATTTCTTGTTGCATCGTCGTGTCAAGTTGCCGGTCTTAGAGTCTAGTCTTTTAGAGTTTGAGTTACGGTCATAAGTTGTCACGCCGCCGCACCATCATCATCGCCTTGCCATCTACCACCCTTCTTATCCGCCACCGCTTTGAATCCGTATCCATATACCACCACCAATCCGTATCCATATACCACCACCAATCCGTATCCATATACCACCACCGCTACCATATACCACCACCGCTGCCATATACCACCACCATATATCCACCACCAATCCGAGTTCTTCACATAGTAGGTTTTTTTTCGAGATCCATCTAGTTTCCGCTTCGTGTTTCCTAGCCGTAGTAGGTTTCGGAAAAAAAAATTCTTTGCTAGTCTGGAAACCACCCTCCGTTTAGGCCCAAAATTTTCCGAAAACGCACTTGTCGAAAATTTTTCTGGCTATCCTATTTTTAAGTGTTTCTAAGCGTATTGAGACAGTCGCCATTATAGAAAGTTTTTTTTTGACCCGTTTCCAGTTTTTGGGTCCGGGCAGTTGAAAAAAAAAATTGGTCGAAAAAATTTCGTGCCCATCCTGTCGATTTGACACAGGAAGAGTTTTGAGACACTCGCCATTATAGTGATTTTTAGCAAAAAAAAAAAAAACGGCAAAAAAAAGCAGCGCATAAAAAAAAGCGAAAAAATATTCCAGTGTGCTTTTCCGTTGTTTCCGTGCAATCGTGATTTTGTTAGTGTTCTAGGCTCGCGTCTCTAGCACGGTCTAGCCTAGGACCAAAGATGCACGTCGTTGAGCGTTTATTCAACTTTGCATCTCTGAATTGATTATTCTTGACCCTTTTGCTACCATATTATAAGCCTTCCCAGCTCCACATACATCTACATCGTGCGTTTGACTCTCCTTGTAATCGCTCTATCCAAGCTTTGAGAGTTTTGACTACATCGGTTGCCGATCACCTTTCTTCTTTGGGTAAGAACTGGTAAGAATTTGAGATTTGCTTGACGGATTTGTGATCCACCACACCACCACCACCACTTCCTAGTAGTCTGTCGAATCATATTCTTGTGTGTTTCTATTGCTGCTAACCATGGCAGGATCACAAGCCAGCCGAGACTGACTAGGAGAACATGACAAACAAAGCGCTACATGATAAGTTTCAACAAATGATGAGTGGGCAGGTGGAAGATGTGCTTAATAGATTTGAAGAGGCCATGGAGAAGATAGATGGCATTGAGAAGGCGTTCGAAACAAAGCTCGATAACAGGTTTAATGAATTGCTCGCGCGTCTACCACCACCACCACTGGCTGCACCTGACGCACCTCTACAACAACAACAACGACTACCTCCACGTCGCGAAGCAGCCCTTCACCGAAGCGAGCCGTGTCCCTCTTGACTGGCCAAGCTGCTGGTGCTTCTGTTGATACTTCGTGGCTCCTGCTGGCGATGTGGAGGAGGATGATTATGTGAGAGATTACGAGGATGAGGTTGATCAACATCGAACTACGTGCAACCACCGACACCACAACCACCGTGTCGTCCACATGCAAATAATGGCAATGTTCGGGCTCCCCTTCAGGTACGAGATCATGACCATCTCCCTAAACTGAATTTGAATATTCCACCATTTGAGGGTAGATATGTTCCTGATATATATCTTACTTGGGAGTTAGAAACTGAACAACGATTTACATGTTTACAATATCCACGAGGAGAGGCGTGTTCCTGCTGCTGTTTGTGCTTTCACTAGCTTTGCATGTGTTTGGTGGTGCGAACATTGTAGATTATATCCTGTTCCAGCTACTTGGGCTGCTTTGAAAACTGCTATGCGTACTCGTTGGGTTCCACCATATTATCAGCGTGAATTACTTCAAAAATTGCAGCGCTTAAGACAAGGAAAAAAATCGGTAGAAGAATATTATCAGGAATTAAAAACTGGCTTGATTAGATGTGGTATTGTTGAGGAGAATGAAGCTATGCTTGCACGCGTTTTACGGGTGGATTAAATAGAGATATTCAGACCATTCTAGACTATAAGGATTATACTAATATCACTCGATTATTCCATCTTGCTTGTAAAGCTGAGCGTGAAGTCTTGAGGATCGGCCAGGCGTTGGCGCGGACTAACTTTTCTGCAGGTCGACCTTCATCATGGACACCACGTGCATCATCTACTTCCACACGTTCTACTACACGGCACCTCCGTCGGCTGCCACCTCCAACCGTGATACAAGAAAGCAGGCACAACCACCACTATACGCCAAGAGCGCACTTTGGGCCTACACAGAGCTCTTCTTCTTCCATGGTGTCAACAGGGCACACAAGTGATATTATTTGTCGTCGTTGTAAGGGAAGAGGACATTTTGCGAAGAATGCCAATCTCGGCGTGTGATGATTGCTCTTGAGGATGGTTGGTATGAGTCCGCTAGTGACTATGATGAAGAGACTTTGGCTCTTATTACACATGAAGAACATGGTGGAGATGATTACGATCATGAGGCGCAATACATGGCTGCCGAAGATGCTTTGGCAGGTATGAATGTTTAGTTGCTCAACGTGTTTTGAGTGTGCAGGTTACACAAGCCGAGCAAAATCAGAAGCATAACTTGTTCCATACAAAGGGAGTTGTGAAGGAACGTTCTATTCAGCGTCATCATAGATGGAGGGAGCTGCAACAACTTGGCTAGCATGGATATGGTGGAGAAGCTTTCTCTCACCACAAGACCACATCCACATCCTTACTACATCCAATGGTTCAACAACAGCGGCAAGGTTAAGGTAACACGTCTTTGTTAGGTGTGCATTTTAGTATCTCTACATATGCTGATTATGTTGATTGTGATGTGGTACCTATGCAAGCATGTTCCTTATTACTTGGTAGACCATGGCAATTTGATAAAAATTCTGTACACCATGGTAGAAACAATCATTATACTCTTGTTCACAAGGATAAAAATATTACTTTGCTTCCTATGACTCCTGATTCAATTTTGAAAGATGATATTAATAGAGCTAATAAAGCAAAACAGGAGAAAAATAAGAGTGAAAATCAGATTGTGACAAAAGAATTTGAGCAACAAATGAAGCCTAATAATAAACCATCTAATGTTGCTTCTGAAATTAAACTGAAAAGTGCATGTTTACTTGCCACCAAATCTGATATTGAGGAGCTAGATTCTAGCAAATCTGTTTGCTATGCTTTTGTGTGCAAAGAGGCATTATTTTCATTCGAGGACGTGCCTTCCTCTTTGCCCCTATGTCACTAACATTTTGGAGGTGTTCACGACGTCTTCCCACAAGGCGTGCCACCGGATTACCACCTATTCGAGGGATTGAGCATCAAATTGACTTAATTCCGGTGCATCGCTACCCAACCGTGCACCATACCGTACCAATCCAGAGGAGGCGAAGGAGATTATGCGTCAAGTACAGGAGCTGCTCGACAAAGGTTATATCTGTGAATCTCTTAGTCCTTGTGCTGTTCCTATTATACTAGTGCCTAAAAAGGATGGTACGTCGGCGTATGTGTGTTGATTGTAGAGGCATTAATAATATTACTATTCGTTATCGTCATCCTATTCCTAGGCTAGATGATATGCTTGATGAATTGAGTGGCTCTACAATATTCTCCAAAGTTGATTTGCGTAGTGGATACCATCAAATTCGTATGAAATTGGGAGATGAATGGAAACAGCATTTAAAACTAAGTTTGGATTATATGAGTGGTTAGTCATGCCTTTTGGGTTAACTAATGCACCTAGTACTTTCATGAGACTAATGAACGAAGTTTTACGTGCTTTCATTGGACGATTTGTGGTAGTCTATTTTGATGATATACTGATTTATAGCAAATCTTTGGAAGAACATTTGGAACATTTACGTGCTGTTTTTAATGCTCTACGTGATGCACGTTTGTTTGGTAACCTTGGGAAGTGCACCTTTTGCACCGACCGAGTATCTTTTCTTGGCTATGTTGTTACACCACAGGAATTGAAGTTGATAAAGCCAAGATTGAAGCTATTGAGAGTTGGCCGCAGCCCAAAACGGTCACACAAGTGAGGAGTTTTCTTGGACTCGCTGGTTTCTATAGGCGTTTTGTGAGAGACTTTAGCACCACTGCTGCACCTCTCAATGAACTTACAAAGAAGGATGTGCCTTTTGTTTGGGGTACCGCACAGGAAGAAGCCTTCACGGTATTGAAAGATAAGTTGACACATGCTCCTTTACTCCAACTTCCTGACTTTAGTAAGACTTTTGAGCTTGAATGTGATGCTAGTGGAATTGGATTAGGAGGTGTGTTATTACAAGATGGCAAACCTGTTGCATACTTTTACGAAAAATTGAGTGGGCCTAGTCTGAACTATTCTACTTATGACAAAGAATTATATGCTCTTGTTAGGACTTTAGAGACATGGCAACATTATTTATGGCCCAAAGAATTTGTTATACATTCTGATCATGAATCTTTGAAACATATTAAAAGTCAAGCTAAACTGAATCGTAGACATGCTAAATGGGTTGAATTCATTGAGACTTTCCCTTATGTCATTAAACACAAGAAGGGTAAAGAAAATGTTATTGCTGATGCATTGTCTAAATCGCTATACTATGCTTTCACAACTTGACTTCAAAATATTTGGTTTGGAGACCATCAAAGATCAATATGTGCATGATGCTGATTTTAAAGATGTAATGCAGAATTGTAAAGAAGGAAGAACATGGAACAAGTTCGTTATTAAGAATGGTTTTGTGTTACGTGCTAACAAGCTATGCATTCCTGCTAGCTCTGTTAAATCTTTTGTTGTTGCAGGAGGCGCATGGAGGAGGATTAATGGGACACTTTGGTAGCGAAGAAGGCGGAGGATATACTTGCTACACATTTCTTTTGGCCAAAGATGAGACGGGATGTTGAGCGTTTTGTTGCTCGCTGCACTACATGTCAAAAAGCTAAGTCACGACTCAATCCTCATGGTTTATATATGCCTTTGCACTGTGCCTAGTGTTCCTTGGGAGGATATATCTATGGACTTTGTTTTAGGTTTACCTCGAACAAAGAAGGGAGGGATAGCATATTTGTTGTCGTGGATAGATTCTCTAAAATGGCACACTTTATACCATGTCATAAAAGCGATGATCTTTGTTAATGTTGCTTTTTTGTTCTTTCGTGAATTTATTAGCTTGCATGGTGTGCCAAATACTATTGTTTCAGATCGTGATACTAAATTTCTTAGCCACTTTTGGAGATGTTTATGGGCTAAGTTGGGGACTAAACTGCTTTTTAGTACTACTTGTCACCCCCAAACTGATGGACAAACTGAAGTAGTCAATAGAACATTGTCTACTATGCTTAGGGCTGTTTTGAAGAATAATAAGAAAATGTGGGAAGAATGCTTGCCTCATATTGAATTTGCTTATAATCGTTCATTGCATTCTACTACTAAGATGTGCCCTTTTGAAATTGTGTATGGCTTCCTACCTCGTGCACCTATTGATTTGTTGCCTCTTCCATCTTCGGAGAAGGTTAATTTTGATGCTCAAGAACGTGTTGAATTGATTTTAAAAATGCATGAGTTAACTAAGGAAAACATTGAGCGTATGAATGCTAAATATAAACTTGCTGGAGATAAGGGTAGAAAACATGTTATCTTTGCACCTGGAGATCTTGTTTGGTTACATTTGCGTAAGGATAGGTTTCCTAATTTGCAAATCAAAGCTAATGCCACGTCTTGATGGTCCATTTAAGGTGTTAGAGAAAATAAATGATAATGCATATAAACTTGAGCTGCTTTGTAGATTTTGGGGTTAGTCCCACTTTTAACATTGCAGATTTGAAGCCTTATTTGGGTGAGGAAGATGAGCTTCCGTCGAGGACGACTTCATTTCAAGAAGGGGAGGGTGATGAGGACATCAATACCATTGTTACACCCACAGCCCCTGCTGCTATACATACTGGACCAATTACTAGAGCTCGCGCACGCCAATTGAATTATCAGGTACTTTCGTTTCTTGGTAACGATTCCAATGTTCATGAGAATATGATGCTGCCTAAATTGGACACATTTGTTTTGCTTACAAATGAAGGGCCGACCATGGTCAAGAAAGATGAACCTTGGAGCAAGTTCAAGCATGGAGATGTTGGCATGCGCAAGGGTGACAAGAACGGAGTTACAAGTGATGATTCCAGGACTTTGAAGCCACCCTAATGAGAGCATGAGGCCTTGGACGAAATATACAAGATGCCACTTCATAATATTCGTCCATAGGCTATTCTAGGTGCTGTGTCACCTTAATATTGGGCCAGGCCCATGTAATTTCGAAATACTTAAGTGTAGGCTGTTTTAGAGTCCGTATGTGGGGAAACAAGAGTTAGGGTTGGTTTGGACCCTCCCTCAAGGGCCACGAAATTCCCTCCTCTTTCTCCATATATACAGCCCTTAGGGCGTCGTTTAGACTTTGGGTTTTGTTTAGATCAAAAGTTCGCCTTAGCTGCAACTTCGCGTACTTCGTTTGTGTTCAACGACCAGACCAAGGCGTCTCAGGACCCCACCTTCATTAATAAAGCTTTCCTCTTATATTCGCAATATCCAGATTGCGATCTTAGTTTCTTGCTTGTTCTTCGTTTGTTCGCAGGAAACAGGCCCTCGTGGTCAGGTTGATCGTGCTCCGGCGTGGTCAATAACCCTCGGAAGTTGGTTTAGCGATTGCTAAGGCGCGACGTCTCGCACGTCGTGGTCGGTGCGTCAAAGGTCGACTCCCACGTAAGCGATAGCCACCATCTCATCGAAACATCGGGACACCTTTGCCTCTATCGGTTCCCGTTGCCAATGCAACAGATCTTCAACCACTGTGGATATTCGCAACACCACACACTTGCGCGCCGTAGCCGCCGACCACGAAGCGGTTTTGCAATCTCCCAATTCGGTGGAGCGACAGATAGCCTTGACTTTCGTTAGCAAATACACCCTATCGAAACAAGTTTGATGTAGGTAAATATTCTGATCGATGCAAAGAGGAATATGAGTACAGAGGAATGCTTAAAGCAATTCAGTCTGATATGAGTTTAATCAAACATGGTCTAACCCTAAAAGCCACGACTTACAAGGGTATATAAAGACCCCTGAACGTCCAACATAGTGTTGGGGTCGAAATCCAACTTATCTCTAACTTTCCTAACTTAAACGAATCTATCTGGAAAAAACTGGCAGAAACAACCGCCGTATTGTTTTGGTGACTGCGACTCGGTCACCGCAAATCGGGGGCTGCGAGTATACAATTTGGAAAGCACACGAGTCCGGTTTATTTAAACGCCTTATTTGGAGCACGGATACAGATTCTGCACGTATATCAATTGCGGGCCTTCTGGCTGTCAATCCGAGTCCGGTTCTGATTTTCCTTCTGTTTATGTTGTGCACCTGCCTCCCTCTCCTCCCTCGTGCACTTGCTGATTTTAGACATCAGTAGAAGTTCTTCTTGCTGCAATTCTTCATCTCCACGTGCCAAGCTTGCCTTCCCTTCAAATCTGATCATACAAATATGCAAAGACTTAGGCAGTATAAAATTCTGATTAACACAAATGTCAGATTCAACTAAGAGTGAATTCACTGTTGTTCAAGTAGTTTTGCACGTGCTCTTGTAATTGGTCCAATTCTGATTTCATTGGACTTGTCTTGTGCAATATCATCTTTATTTGAAAATGATGGTAAAGGAGTAGGGATGTCCTCATCATCCCCCCCCCCCCTTGAAAAGGCGTCGACCGCGACGCGCCAATGTCTTCTCCAGTATATGGCGTCAAATCAGCGACGTTGAACGTATTACTCACGCTAAACTCTTCAATTCGGAAGATCAATTTTGTATGCATTATTATTAATCTTGGCAAGCACTTTATATGGTCCATCATCTCTTGGTTTCAACTTGGACTTGCGCCGTTCAGGAAATCTATCTTTGTGCATGTGTTCCCTCACCATGTCGCCCGAAACAACACCTCCTTTCTCTTCTTATTAACACGATCAACCGTGTACTTGCCCTTCTTTCAATGGCATCTTTGGTCTTCTCGTGTATCTTCCTCACGAAATCTGCCCTCTTGGATGCATCCATGTTCACTCTCTCTTGAATTGGAAGGGGCAGCAAATCAAGTGGTGTAATTGGCTTAAAACCATAGACCACCTCAAATGGACAGAACTGAGTTGTGGAATATACCGCCCTGTTATATGCAAACTCCACATGCGGTAAACACTCCTCCCATTCACGCAGGTTCTTCTTTATCATGGATCGCAACAACGTGGATAGTGTGCGATTGACCACCTCTGTTTGCCCATCTGTTTGGGGATGACAAGTAGTGCTGAATAGTAACTTTGTCCCCAGCTTTCCCCAAAGTGTCTTCCAGAAATAGCTCATAAACTTCACGTCACGATCAGAAACAATCGTCTTTGGTACTCCATGTAAGCGCACGATGTCCCTGAAAAACAGAGTAGCAATATGCGACGCATCGTCGCTTTTGTGGCAGTAAAATGTGCCATCTTAGAAAAACGATCAACTACCACAAAATTGAATCATGTCCTCTCACGGTCCTAGGCAATCCTAACACAAAGTCCATGCTTATGTCTTCCCATGGTGTAGTAGGAGCAGGGAGAGGAGTATACAAACCGTGAGGTTTCAGCTTAGACTTTGCCTTATTACAAGTAATGCAACGCTTCACAAACTGTCCACATCACGCCTCGTCTAGGCCAATAAAAGTGATCAGCGAGCATAAGAAAAGCCTTCTCACGTCCAAAATGACCCATCAAACCGCCGGCATGTGATTCCTGCAACAATAGCAAACGCACGGACGATTCTGGAACACATAATTTGTTAGCTCTAAACAAATAGCCATCATGTATGTGATATTTTTCCCATGCTTTTACATCTGAACACAATTTATATGGTGCTGAAAAATCAGGATCAGTGACATATAAATCACGCAAACTCTCTAAACCAAGAACTTGAACATCCAATTGTGACAACAACATGTTTTTCCTAGAAAGAGCATCAGCAACAACATTATCTTTACCCTTTTTGTATTTAATGATGTATGGGAAAGATTCAATAAATTCAACCCATTTTGTATGACGTTTGTTTAAATTGGATTGGCTTTTCAAATATTTCAGAGCCTCACGATCAGAATGTATGATAAATTCTTTTGGCCACAAAGAATGTTGCCAAACCTCAAGGACACGAACTAGAGCATACAATTCTTTATCATAAACAGGATAGTTCAATTGTGCACCATTAAGTTTTTCAGAAAAATATGCAATCGGTTTACCCTCTTGCATCAACACACCTCCAATACCAATTCCACTAGCATCACATTCAATTTCAAATTGTTTAGTGAAATCAGGAAGTATAAGCAAAGGTGCAGCAGTCAAACGACGTTTCAGCTCATCAAAAGCATTGTCTTGGGCTGCGCCCCACACAAAATCAACACCCTTTTTTGTGAGCTCATTCAAAGGTGCAGCAATAGTACTGAAATCTTTCACAAAACGTCTATAGAAACCAGCAAGACCGTGAAAGCTTCGTACTTGACTAACATTCAGAGGAGTAGGCCAATTTTTAATAGCTTCTATTTTTGATTCATCTACCTCAACTCCATGCTTAGAAACAACATATCCGAGAAATATGACCTTATCTTTGCAAAAAGTGCACTTATCAAGATTACCATATAACTGAGCATCACACAACACTTGCAAAACTTGTCAAATGTGATCACTATGTTCAGATTCATTACATTGTAAATAAGTATATCACCAAAATATACAACCACAAATTTACCAATGAAAGGCCTCAAAACATGGTTCATTAATCTCATGAAAGTACTAGGTGCATTAGTTAACCCAAAAGGCATGACTAACCACTCATATAAACCAAACTTTGTTTTAAAGGCTGTGTTCCATTCATCCCTTCTTTCATCCTAATTTGATGATAACCACTACATAAATCAATTTTAGAGAACACAGCAGCACCACTCAATTCATCTAACATATCTTCTAAACGTGGAATAGGATGACGATATCGAATAGTGATGTTATTTATAGCTCTACAATCTACGCACATGCGCCATGTACCATCTTTCTTAGGAACCAAAATTACAGGAACAACACAAGGACTTAAGCTCACGCGAATATAAACTTTGTCTAGAAGCTCTTGTACTTGTTTATGAATTTCCTTTGTTTCCTCGGGGTTGCTGCGGTACGGTGCTCTATTGGGCAGCGATGCTCCTGGTATCAAATCAATTTGATGCTCTATACCTCGCAATGGTGGTAAACCAGCGGGTACCTCCTCCGGAAACACATCGCTAAATTCCTGCAATACATTAGAAACACCAATAGAGAGAGGGGTCATGTCGTTAGAAACCAAAATTTGACCCTTGCATAATAGCACAAGTGGTACAGCAGTGGGATCCTCACGAAACTCTCTCAAACCAGATTTGGTGGCTAACATAACTAAGGAATTCACTCCCTCACTTTAATTTTGACCACTCAGATTTGGCGTGTGGCTCTCACTCACCGGAAGTGTAGTCTCTCGCCTATCTAATCTCTCACTCTCTTTTCAAGATTCACTTCAATTTTTTGACGAGATTCATTTACAATTTGCTGGGGTATCATAGGCCTCAAAGTAACCTCCTTGCCACGCCAATTTAAATGATATGTGTTGGCTCTCCCATTGTGGCGGACATCTCTATCATACTGCCATGGGCGTCCCAACAACAGGTGACACACGGTCATAGGAACCACATCACACTCAACGGTATCTTTATATGGTCCGATGATGAGGACATGATTACCTTGGATACGACCAAAAATATTGCATACATGTATATTTGTGAGGTGATTTCTAATGCAAACTATGCAATAATTTATTTATGTCATCCAGACAAAAATACTTCACAAACTTTTGTGCCATGTCTAATTGCAGGTGTATGGGACATTTGTACAATCCACATATGAAGATAAGGGAGAAAGAGATGTTTACCTGCTGTTCAAAAGTTCTCTCACGTCACTTTTGGCCCAAGAGAAGATAGAGTCCAAGTCTCTCACGTTACGGACTCAGATTCGGACCGCATGCACATACCTGACTCAAAACGTCAATAACTTTTTCATACGGACTCCAAATTGGTTGATTCTTTTTTGTTGTAAAATAGATTTCGTGCATTTTCCAACCCAATTAGAATCACCTTAAAATCCGTCCGGGCGTTGAGTTATGGACGAAACAATCTGATCTTTGCAGCAGAATCCGAGTCAAACTACAAGTCCAAAGGTGTTACGTCACCTCCACTTGGGCCTATTGGCCTTGTACGACCTAGGGTTAGTGTTAGGCTGCCGTGGGACGTCCTCCCACCTCCTTGGCCGCCACCCCTTGCTCCTATATAAGTAGATCCATCTAGTAGCTTTTTCTTTGGGATTTGTTTAGTTAAAAGTTAGCCATTGCAACTTCGTGTACGTCGTTTGTGTACAACGACCAGACCAAGACCGCTTACCGATCCCCACCTTTATCAATACTTCATATATACTCGTAATATTCAGATTGCTTTATCATATTCTTGCTTGTTCTTTGATTGCTTGCAGGAATAGACCTTCGTGCTCAGGTTGATTGTGCTCCGGTGTAGTCAATAACCTCTCGGAGTTGGTTTGGCGATTGCTAAGGCGCAACGTCGTGCACGTTTGTAGTCGGATCGTCAAAGTCGTCTCCACCAAATCGATAGTTATCATCTTATCGAAAGATCAGGACACCCTCGCCTCTATCAAGTGGTATCAGTTTTCAGGTTGCTCGGTGAGAATTTCCAATTATCTCTAGATTAGATTTATTTTCTTACCTATTGTCCAAGAAAAAGCCACAAAAAAAAGTTAGATCTATTCATCCTTTGTCCAAGCCAGTCTGAGCCTTTGCAGTTTTCTTTTCATTGTTTGCATTATTGAATCATCGGTTGCATCTCGTGTCGAGTTGCTGGTCTTAGTGTCTAGTTCGTTTAGAGTTTCGAGTTCTGTTCACATTAGTCACGCCACCGCTGCATCGTTATCCCTTCCGTTGACCACCATCCATCCATCAATTTCCACCACGTGCTACCCACCGTTCATTGTCATAATCATAGTTGAGATCGTTCACATCTTCACTTGATCCAATCTGCATCTTATCTAGTTTGTTTGGAAAGAGGAAGAGAGAAAAAAGAGAAAAAAGTAAAAAAGTCAAAGAAGAAAAGAGAGAGAAGAAAAGAGCAAAAAAGTGTGAGAAAAAAAAGAGAAGAAAAAAATTCGGTTCTATCTAGAATCAATCTCGTACCTGAATTCGGATTGGAATCATTTTGCGCACTGTTCAAGAAACAGGTGTATCTTCCTCATACGAAGTCCGTTTTGGCTCCGTGAGTACTCAAATTAAAGCTAGCAACGAGGCGCATCTAAATAGTTGCAGAAGCTAGTTCAATATTTGGCACCTCAAAATCGGCTTCTAAATAGGACCGAGGCGAGGGTGTCCCGATCTTTCGATGAGATGATAACTATCGATTTGGTGGAGTCGACTTTGACGATCCGACTACAAACGTGCACGACGTTGCGCGTTAGCAATCGCTAAACCAATCTCCTGAGGTTACTGACGATGCCGAAAGCACGATCAGCCTGACCACGAAGGTCTATTCCTGCAAGCAATCGAAGAACGAGCAAAAATATGATAAAGCAATCTGAATATTGCGAATATATATGAAGTATTTATAATGGTGGGGATCCGTAAGCGGTCTTGGTCTGGTCGTTGGACACAAACGAATTACACGAAGTTGCAATGGCTAACTTTTAACTAAACAAATCCCAAGGAAAAAGCTACTAGATGGATCTACTTATATAGGAGCAAGGGGTGGCGGCCAAGGAGGTGGGAGGACGTCCCAAGGGAGCCTAACACTAACCCTAGGTCGTACAAGGCCAATGGGCCCAAGTGGAGGTGACGTAACACCTTTGGACTTGTAGTTTGACTCGGATTCTGCTGCAGCATCAGATTGTTTTGTCCATAACTCAACGCTCCGGACGGATTTTAAGGTGATTCTAATTGGGTTGGAAAATGCACGAAATCTATTTTCCAACAAAAAAAGAATCAACCAATTTGGAGTCCGTATGAAAAAGTTATTGACGTTTTGAGTCGTATGTCTGTGTAGTCCGAATCTGAGTCCATAACGTGAGAGACTTGGACTCTATCTTCTCTTGGGCCAAAAGTGACGTGAGAGAACTTTTGAACAGCAGGTAAACATCTCTTTCTCCCTTATCTTCATATGTGGATTGTACAAATGTCCCATACACCTGCAATTAGACATGGCACAAAAGTTTGTGAAGTATTTTTGTCCTGGATGACATAAATAAATTATTGCATAGTTTGCATTAGAAATCACCTCACAAATATACATGTATGCAATATTTTTGGTCGTATCCAAGGTAATCATGTCCTCATCATCCGATCTGAAATTCCACACGCACCATGTGGCTGATCTTCATCTCTCCACTATCACTTAGCCACTGAATAAAATATGGATTGGGGTGCGGTAAATATTTCAATTTCAGCTTTTGGCATAACTCGTTGCTAGCCAAATTGTGACAACTACCACCATCAATTATAACCTTGCATGCCTTACCAGGACCAACAACGGCCTTTGTTTGAAACAAATTGCACCACTGTTCTGCTGGACTAGGCGTAACACATAGCACTTTGGGCGAGCAAACAATTGTAGGATAGTGTGTAGCATAAGCATCTATTGAACCATCTTCATCTTCCTCCCAAATTTCAGAATCAGGGTCAGCATCATCACCGGTTTCATATTCTGTTGTATCCTCATTAATCAACATAACCTTTTTATTGGGACAATCTCTCTTAAAATGACCCCTTCCACCACATGTATGACAACTCATGTCCCTGTTTCTTGCTGTAGAATTAGTAGAACCAGCAGCACTAGTAGTAGGTTTGATGTAGGGTGGGACCCTCACGGGAGCGATCTTTCACGTGGGAGCGGATCCTACGGGAGACACGGGAAAACGCGGAAGAACACGAGGAAATCACGGGAGGAACGAGGGAAAACACTCAACCGACAAGAAAACAATCACACAAGTGCTAGATCGATGAACACATAGAGTGGCACAAGATTCAAGAACAATAAAGATAAAGATACACGAGTAGCCGATCTTCTCGGAAGGAGGTCTTGATGGGGTCCACCCTAGGAGGGGTCTTGAATCCGCTTGGGGATCTTCTCCAAGAGGTCCTGATCTCGAAGGAGAAGTAGCCAAGTGGATGAGCAAAGGCTCTCTCACCTAAACATGAGCTAATCCAAAGCTGACCTTAACTAGGAGACGGAAAGGTCCTATTTATAGTCTTAATGCAAATGGAAGTCAAAACGGAGGGGTACATGGGCTTCAGCCCGCATCAGGTGTCGGACGTCCGGAAGGTGTCGGACGTTTGGAGGCTCAGGAGGGTTCGGTCGTCCGGACTCGTTCGGACGTCCGCAGTTCCGGTTCGGGTGATGGTCGCCCGGACGTCCGGTCAGCTCCGGTCGTCCGTAGATTTGATCCGGGTGATGAAGTCCCGGACGTCCGGTCAGCTCCGGTCGTCCGTAGGTTTGATTCGGGTGATGATGTTCCGGACGTCCGGAGGGCGCTTGACGTCCGTGGCTTTGAGGATCGTGACGTCCGGAGGTGGTGACGTCCGGTCCTGTAGCTTCAGTGCATCCCTTCTTCCTCTTCGACATACTTGGAGTTCTCGCCGTCTTGGCTCTTGCAAGTAGTAGATCCTTGGTTCGCCTCCGTGTTCTGATTACACATAGAGTTTCGAATGAGGTAGTAGCCATGTCTCATGGGTAGAAATAAGAAGTTCGGAGAGGAGCGAGTTCACCTTATCTTCAATAGCCTTAGCTCGGGCTCTAGTCATGGGTCCCGGTGGTGTTGAGGGAGATGTAGGCACGTCCGTGGGGATGAGTGAGGGCTGCTCCACATCATCTCCCCCCCCTTGGGAGAGATCCGACCTCGGATCAAAAACGTCATCTCCATGGACAGGTGCAAGGTCCTTGACGTTGAAGATGTCGCTCACGTTGTACTTGTCGCGAGGTATGTCGATCTTGTAAGCGTTCTTGTTGTAGCGTCAAAGCACTTTGAAAGGGCCATCGGCTCGAGGGAGAAGTTTGGACTTGCGTTCTTTGGGGAAGCGGTCTCTTGCGAAGGTGTAGCCACACTTGATCGCCAATGTTGAAGACGATGGGTTGCTTGTTGGCGTTGAGCTTGTTTGCTTGGCGTTGTACTTGGCGCTCAATTGCGTGCCTTGTATCTTCGTGCATCTTCTTGATGTAGCTTGCTCGTTCACTTGCATCCATGTTGGTGCGCTCTTGGAGAGGGAGTGGTAGAATGTCCAATGGGGACAACGGGATGAAACCGTGAAGCGACTTCAAGGGGACTTGCGGTAGTTGAATGTCTTGCACGATTGTAGGCGTACTCGGCGATAGGTAGACATGCTTCCCACTCCTTGATGTTCTTCTTGATCAAGACACGAAGTAGAGTGGATAGTGTGCGGTTCGTCACCTCCGTTTGGCCGTCGGTTTGAGGATGGTATGCCGAGGAGAACAATAGCTTGATTCCGAGCTTGGCGCATAGGGTCTTCCAAAAGTAACTCAAGAACTTGACGTCACGATCGGAGACGATTGTCTTTGGTACTCCATGGAGTCGCAAGATTTCCCTACAAAAGAGATTTGCAACATGTGAAGCATCGTCTATCTTGTTGCAAGGAATGAAATGTGCCATCTTAGAAAATCTATCCACAACAACAAACACGGAATCCTTGCCATTTTGTGTCCTAGGCAAACCAAGTACAAAATCCATACTAATGTCTTCCCATGGTTGGTATGGAATAGGGAGAGGCATGTAAAGACCATGAGATTGAGCTTTAGACTTAGCTTTGCGACATGTATAGCATCGGTTGGTGAAGCGTTGAGCGTCATGAACATCTTGGGCCAAAAGTAGTTGTTGGAGAGCGTGGCGAATGTCTTGTCGCGTCCAAAGTGTCCCGTGAGTCCGCCTCCATGAGCCTCTTGCAAAAGGAGCAAACGAAGAGAAGACTCGGGAATGCAAAGTTTGTTAGCTCTCATAAGATAACCATCCTTGATGTAATATTTGTCCCAAGACGTATCGTCAAGCACTTAGCATAAGGAGAAGCAAAAGATGGATCATGCTCATACAAGTCTTTTATATGGTCAAAACCAATGACATTCAACTCAAGTTGAGTGACAAACATGCATATGCGTGAAAGCGTCGGCAACTACATTTTCTTTACCCTTAATGTACTTGATGACATAAGGAAAAGATTCAATGAATTCACTCCATTTTGCGTGACGCTTGTTCAATTTAGTTTGACCTTTGAGGTACTTAAGCGTTTCATGGTCGGTACGGATGACAAACTCGTGAGGTCTAAGGTAATGTTCCCAAACATGGAGCACACGCACTAAAGCATACAATTCTTTATCATAGATGGGATAATTAAGTTGAGCACCGGAGAGTTTTTCACTAAAATAAGCAATGGCTCGTTTTCTTGCATCAAAACTCCGCCAATTCGGTACCACTTGCATCACAATGAACCTCAAAAGTTTTGTCAAAATTGGGCAAAGCAAGAATCGGAGCATGAGTAAGCAAAGTCTTGAGCTTATCAAAAGCGGTTGATTGCGAAGTTCCCCAAACAAAGGGAGTATTCTTCTTGCTCAAAACATGCAAAGGCGGCAATTGTGCTGGAAATCTTTCACAAAGCGACAATAGAAACCCATAAGACCAAGAAAACTTCGCACTTGTTGCAAATTGGTGGGTTGGGGCCAAGTTTGAATTGCTTGAATTTTAGATTCATCAACATGGACACCCTTTGAGGAAACAACAAAACCCAAGAAAACCACTTTGTCAACTCCAAATGTGCATTTTTCAAGTTTGCATAAAGGCTTTCTTTGCGAAGAGTTTGCAACACAGATTTTACATGATTGATGTGTTCTTTCATGGTTTTGCTAAACACAAGAATATCGTCAAAGTAGACCACAACAAAGACTCCAATGTAAGGGCGAAGCACATGATGCATAAGACGCATGCGAAAGTACCGGAGCTTCCGAAAGACCCATAGGCATCACTAACCACTCATATAAACCAAATTTGGTTTTGAAAGCGATTTCCATTCATCACCCTCTTGTATGCGGATTTGATAATAGCCACTTTTAAGATCAATTTTTGAGAAAAAGTTGGCTCCACTAAGTTCATCAAGCATGTCATCTAAGCGAGGAATGGGATGCCTATATCGAACGGTAATAGCATTGATAGGTCTCCAATCGAACACAAACGGAAACTTCCATCGGGCTTAGGCACAAGAATAACCGAACGGCACAAGGGCTTAGGCTTTCACGTACATGACCGTTGTCGATGAGTTGTTGTACTTGCCGTTGAATCTCCTTGGTTTCTTCCGGATTAACTCGGTATGGAGCTTTGTTTGGTAGAGGCGCTCGGGGATGAGGTCGATTCGATGCTCAATGCCTCGAAGAGGAGGTAGACCCGAGGTAGCTCATCGGGAAAAACATCTTGGAATTCCTGCAAAGAGATTGAAACACCAAAGGTAGCTCGTGAATGGTGTTAGTTTTTGGTTCTCCATCTTTGCACACAAGGACTAAGTGCATCACGGTAGATGGGTTCTCACACACTTCTCTCATCTCACTTTTGGTGGCCAATAGAATGAGGTTATTCTCTCTAGGCTAAGAGTCGCTCAAATTTGGCTTGTGGCTTTCACTCACTTTTTGGTGGGTCACTTTCTCACTCTTTTCTCTATGATGGGTGGCTTGCTTGTCGGCTATCACTTGACTAGGAGACATAGGTCGTAGTACATATTCTCTCCCTTCATTTTGAAACTATAGTGATTGGTGCCCATTGTGGATGACACCACTCGAATTGCCATGGTCGTCGAGAAGTAGGTGACAAACGGTCATTGGGACCACATCACACTCCAAAGTGTCTTCATAAGCACCGATTTTGAAGGAGACTTGGACCGTATGCTCGACTCGTATAGTGCCGGAGTCACTTAGCCATTGAACCTTGTAGGGGTGCGGGTGCTTCTTCTTGATTAGTTGGAGCTTGGAGCATAGTTCTTCACTTGCCAAGTTGTGGCAACTACCTCCATCGATGATGACCTTGATGGACCGTCCATTGATGCCGGCTTTTGTGTGGAAGATGTGGCATCGTTGGTCTTCTTCTTGTTGATGTTGAAGTGTCAAGACTTTGGAGACAACGAGGCGGGGCTCGAATCCTCATCACAAAAGACTTGATCATCTTCATCTTCATTCACTTGCCGGTGCATGGCCACTTGCTCAAGGGCTTCCATCTCCTCTTCACTCATGGAGTCGTATGTGCCATCGTTGTTGAGGATCATGGTGCGCTTGTTGGTGCATTCATATGACTTGTGGCCTCGGCCGCCGCAAGTAAAAACACTTGAAGGAGCTTGTCTTGATGGTCTCATCGGTCGGAGTAGAGGATGAAGCACGCGGCTTGAGGTTGCTTGTAGTAGGAGGAGGACGACTTGAATTTGTCGAAGTCTTCTTGTAACTTGACTTGTCGTCGTTTCTTGGAGAAAGCTTGGTCGAAGTAGATGTTGGATTAGTTGTTGAAGCTTGGTTGTTGGAGAAGCCGTGGGTCTTGGATGAGTACTTGGCGTGCCTTAAAGTCATCTTGCACTTGGCGTTCCGCCTTTGTAGCTTGATGCACGAGCTCAATGAGGGATGAGTATGGTTGGAAGTCGGCGATCTTCTTGATGGGATGATTGAGTCCATTCAAGAAAGCGGGCCATAGTTTGCTCATCATCTTCCTTGACATTGGCGCGAATCATGGCTATCTCCATCTCCTTGTAGTATTCTTCAACGCTCTTTGTTCCTTGCTTGAGTAGTTGGAGTTTCTTGAAGAGATCGCGGTTGTAGTATGTTGGCACAAAAGCGTGCTCGCATGACATCCCTCATTTGAGCCCAAGTGGTGATTGGAGGTTCACCTCTTGCTTGTCGTCGCTCAATGATTTGTTCCCACCATATGAGCACGTAATCTTGGAACTCAAGTGATGCCATAGCGATTTTCTTCACTTCATCGTAGTTGTGCAAACGGAAGATTTTGTCAACCTTCAATGCCCATGAGAGGTAGTCTTCGGGGTCATTGCTTCCATTGAACTTGGGCATGGTGAATTTTAGCTTGCCTTAGCGTTGCTCGTCATTGTGTTGTTGGCCTTGTTGATGAGGACGTCCTTGACGAGGGATGTACTCGTCTTGATGTTGCTCTTGGCGCGGAGGAAGACCATGATCAACTTGCTCGTGTGGAATTTGAGGTTGAGGTGGAGCTTGACGAGCTTGTGGAGGAGCTTGAGGAACTTGACGTTGTACATTAGGTTGGTAGTTCCGCTCTTGTATTTCTTCTCGAAGGGCTTCCTCTTGATTGTGCCGTTCGCGATTGCGGTTGGCGGCGGCTCTACTTGATTCTTGAAGGGCACGTTGCGCCTCAAGAGCTTGCGCTTCACGTTGTTGTTGTTGGCGACATTGAGCATTGGCGTCTTGTTCGTCTTGGTGACGGCGTGCTCTTTCTTCCTCTTGTTGGCGGCGAAGACGTTGCCTTTCTTGAGCTTGAGCAAAGGCCTCTTGGTTTGAATGAGGACGAGGAACTTGATCATCAACTTGCTCTTGTGAGTGCTTGTCATGTAGCGGGTTGCGAGATGCATGACGATCTTGGCGCGCGGCTTGTCGAAGAGTGTTCGATGATGGTGTACTTGAGTCGTAGAAGGTGTCGTCGGAGTGTCGACTCGAGTGGCTCCGTGTTGATGATGAAGACGTGGAATGATGCCGGTTTCTCATCAACTTGCGGATCTCGTCCATTCTTGCATCATTCTCTTGCTTGTGCGCCTCGAACTTGTTGTCGAAGTAGTCTCTTGTACGTTGCTCGGAGAGTCGCAAGTCGGTTGCAAGGTTGTTGATGCGGTCGCTCATTGCTTGTTGTTCTTGGTGCAACGCCGTTGTGCACCGAAGAGGTGGCCTTTGGTGACGTGTGAGGACATGTCGTCGTCTTGCTCGATGAAGAGTGGGTTGGTAGAAGAACTTGGCCTATCCATCATTCCAAGCGAGATGTGAGTGGTAGAACGGAAAGAACTTATACCAATGTACCTTTGACCGATATTGAAAATGAATCAAGTTCACTCAAATGCGGACAAGGAAATAGCACTCTTGGTACCGATTCTTGTCGGTTCTCACACCTACACAAATAAAAGCTTATGGTGGAGCTCGGTTAGGATGGTGGCACGAAATTAAATGCAATTGTAAGTGAGACTCAATAAAGTTGGAAATGATTCACAAATTTGCAAATGCAACAAGTAGACCAATAGCAAGATATGGTACACGGAAACACACGCGCAAATAGATAATATGGGGTTATGCAACCAAGGATGAGCTAAAATGTGGAATACACCAAGATGCTCTTGTTGCACAACACTAGAGAGACGCTAGCACGATTGCACAATAGGCGGATACGAACTTGTGCACAACCTACTAAGCAAAAAAGGCAACGACTTCTATCCCAAATATGCTATATGTATGGTGTGTCGATGTGTTGATCCAAGATGATCAAGTATGACTATCTTAATTTTTGATAATGCTATGGTTCTTGCTCATAAGCTCTTTGCTTATGTTTCTCTCTTTGCTTAAAAGCTTGATTGGCTCTTTCTTTTATGAGCTCTTTTCTCATGTAAAACCTCACGAACCAAGATAGCAATTGTGTATGCGATGACAACTTTGTGACACACAAGATGATGGTAAGATATGCACTACTTTGGTATGGTATGTATGCTATGGAGTATGATCACTAAATGTGCACAAGTCACGTTGCGGCAATACTCAAAGGCTAGTCTCGATGGGTAAGCTACATAAAATGAGGCAATGTTGGTTATCAATGCAATAGCAAGGTAAGACAAAGATGTCGCCGAAGTTACCGTCCTTGCGATTATGACTGGTCGATGTAGATGAGCAGTGGTGATGATGACTTTGCACCGCACCTAGATAGCCGAAACACAAAAGGATACGGAGGCCACACTCAAAATCGCAAAGACCAAAATGTGTCAAAAATCGTCATCGGAGGAATCGTGGAAGAATTTGGTGTATATGGGTTTGGGAGATGTGGAGAATTATGGGGTGGTTGTGGTGTCTGAACTGAAGAGATTCAGTTTGGTCAGGGTTTTACGGACGTCCGTGACCTTACGGTTGTCCGGACTGCGTCGGACGTCCGGCCTTGTCCGGATGTCCGGAGCTCCTGGCGAAAAATCGGGCTCGGGGAAATGAGCTGCAAAATTTCCGGGAAGAAGATGCTTGAGAGGTTGAAATCGAGGGGTTTGGTGGATGGAAAAGGGAGGGGAGGGTGGGGAAAGCTAGATCCACACGTAGCAACACGAATCCATGGACCAAATCCAACAAAATCTCAACTCACAAACAAATCACAAAAATTTTGGGGCTATTTTTGTGGGGAAATTTTCGGAATTAGGACAAAACAACAAAATCAAGCTAGAAAAAGAGGGTAGGGGCTCCAATAACGTGATCAACGTGGCTCGTGATACCATGATGATGTAGGGTGGGACCCTCACGGGAGGCGATCTTTCACGTGGGAGGCGGATCCTCACGGGAGACACGGGAAAACGCGGAAGAACACGAGGAAATCACGGGGAGGACCGAGGGAAAACACTCAACCGACAAGAAAACAATCACACAAGTGCTAGATCTATTAACACATAGAGTTTCACAAGATTCAAGAAGAATTTAGATAAAGATACACGAGTAGCCGATCTTCTCCTAAGGAGGTCTTGATGGGGTCCACCCTAGGAGGGTCTTGAATCCGCTTGGGGATCTTCTCCGAAGAGGTCCCGATCTCGAAGGAGAAGTAGCCAAGTGGATGAGCAAAACTCTCTCACCTAAACATGAGCTAATCCAAAGCTGACCTTAACTAGGAGACGGAAAGGTCCTATTTATAGTCTTAGTGCAAATGGAAGTCAAAAGCGGAGGGTACATGGGCTTCAGCCCGCGCCAGTGTCGGACGTCCGGAAGGTGTCGGACGTCCGGAGGCTTCGAGGAGGTTCGGTCGTCCGGACTCGTTCGGACGTCCGCAGTTCCGGTTCGGGTGATGGTCGCCCGGACGTCCGGTCAGCTCCGGTCGTCCGTAGATTTGATCCGGGTGATGAAGTCCCGGACGTCCGGTCAGCTCCGGTCGTCCGTAGGTTTGATTCGGGTGATGATGTTCCGGACGTCCGGAGGGCGTCGGACGTCCGTGGCCTGGGGATCGTCGGACGTCCGGAGGTGGTCAGACGTCCGGGTCCTGTAACCATTGCATCCCTTCTTCCTCTTCGACATACTTGGAGTTCTCGCCGTCTTGGCTCTTGCAAGTAGTAGATCCTTGGTTCGCCTCCGGGTTCTGATTACACATAGAGTTTCTGAATGAGGTAGTAGCCATGTCTCATGGGTAGAAATAAGAAGTTCGGAGAGGAGCGAGTTCACCTTACCTTCAATAGCCTTAGCTCGGGCTCTAGTCATGGGTCCCGGTGGTGTTGAGGGAGATGTAGGCACGTCCGTGGGGATGAGTGAGGGCTGCTCCACATCAAGGTTGCGCCGACTTCTTCGCATTAGAAATCACCGAATCTGATTTGGAAGAAGTATTACCACGAAAACCAGGAGTGGAACTAGGAGTAGGCTCCATACTAGGTGTTGTTCGTGGTGTAAAAGCGTCCTCTACTACATTGTTGTGCGAGATGTAAACTTAGCATCCTCAGCCACTTGCAATTCAGCCTCACGTGCTTGGTGTAACAAATCTGTCATGTCATAATATTGGTGAAGACGAACAATACACTTGATGTTATAGTTCAGACCAGAGAGAAAACGCTGCATGGTTTGTTCAGGCTCTTCACGCACTCTAGCACGCTGCATAATAAGCTCCATCTCCTGAAAATATTCATCCACGGAAGAAGTACCTTGCCTCAAATTCTGCAATTTGTCATAGAGAGAATGATGCGGAGCATCCCACGATCATCCCCATGCATCCACAACCGTCTCATCAAGAGCCAAGAGGGCCCATGACACGAGCTAGAGCTAGAGCTCTCGAGAACGAGGTGACCTCCTTCCTTATTGATATCACATATGATCCACTCGAGACATGGCTACTACCTAAGTCAGATATGCTATGCATGATTAGGTGTCAAGGGAACCTCCGAGGATGCACGTGAAGATGGACAAGCCGCCAAGTCCATGGATGAAGAGAACCAACGGAGACGGAAAGATCACCTTCCGGGCCGGACATCCGGCCATGACCGGACATCCGGCCCTGGAGCATCTACCTCGGCATCAGCCAAGCTGGCCAAGCCCTCTGAGGCCCGGACATCCGGCGTCCAAGCCGGACATCCGTGGGTAGCCGGACATCCGGCGCCTCATGAGGCAGGACGTCCGGCCTCCCCTACTGCGTCACGATGTGTCAGGACAAGTCCCATGTACCCCTTCGCCCCCGAGACTATGTATACTTCATCCCCTTCCTCTTTCTAGGGTTAGCATTGGATTAGCTCATATTCTTGTGTGAGAGCCTTTGCTCATCCACTTGGCTACTTCTCCTCGGAGATCAGGACCTCTACGGAGAAGATCCCCCGAGTGGATTCAAGACCCCCTTCTAGGGTGGACCCCATCAATTCCTCCTCACGGAGAAGAACGGCTACCGTTTGTATCTTTCCTTTGTTGACCTTGAATCTTGTGCCACTCTATGTGATCGGTGATCTAGCACTTGTGTGATTGATCTCTTGTCGGTTGAGTGAATTCTCTCTCGTTTTCCCCGTGTTTCCCTCTTGTTCTTCCGCGTGTTCTTCGTGATTCACCGTAGGATCCGCTCCAACGTGAAAGATCATCCACGTAGGGTTCCGCCCTACATCATCTTGGTATCATGAGCCTCTTGTTCTAGCTTGATTTTGTTGTTTTTTTCCTAATTCCAAAAATTCCCCACAAAAATAGCCCCAAATTTTTTTTGTGATTTGTTGGTGTGATGAAGTTTTGTTGGATTTGATCCGCGGATTTCGTGTGTTGCAGGTAGATCTAGCATTCCCCCACCATTTCCACAATTTCCATCCACAAAACCGCCCAAATTTTGACCGGATTTGACCTCTCCACGCGGTGTTCATCGAGCCCGGACATCCGGCCCGAACAGCCCGGACATCCGGCATCCCGGACATCCGGCCCGACCAGCCCGGACATCCGGCGCCCCGGACATCCGGCCCCCCAGCCCGGAAATCCGGCTCCTGGCAGCATGAAACCCCTTCCACCACCCCGTTCACCGCCTAACTTTCGCCAAATTTTGTCCCATGCCCACATACACTTCCACTTACCTCCACCACTTCCGCATAGCACCACCATAGCCTTTTCCACTACCAATTCCGACAATGTTGCCAAATTTTGCTTTGAGAATTTGAGTTGGGGTTTCCGTATCCTTGTGTGTTTCGGCTATCTAGGTACTGTTCAACATCAACATCACCACCGCTCATCTTCGCCAAGGACGGTAACATCATCGACATCTTTGTCATTACTTGCAATTGCATTGATAACCATCATAGCCCATCTTTTGCGTTGCTTACCCATCGAGACTAGCCATTGAGTATTGCCGGCAACGTGACTTGTGCACATTAGTGATCATACTCCATAGCATACATACCATACCAAAGTGGTGCATATCTTAGCATCAACTTGTGTGTCACAAAGTTGTCATCGCATACACAATTGCTATCTTGGTTCGTGAAGTTTTGCATGAGAAAAGAGCTCAAAAGAGAAAGAGCCAATCAAGCTTTTAAGCAGAGAAAGATAAGCAAAGAGCTTATGAGCAAGAACCATAGCATCATACAACATTAAGATTGTCATACTTGATCATCTTGGATCAACACATCGAAACACCATACATATAACATACTTGGGATAGAAGTCGTTGCATTTTTGCTTAGTAGGTTGTGCACAAGTTCGTATCCGCCTATTGTGCAATCGTGCTAGCGTCTCTCTAGTGTTGTGCAACAAGAGCATCTTGGTGAATTCCACATTTTGGCTCATCCTTGGTTGCATAACCCCATATTATCTTTTGAGTGTGTGTTTCCGTGTACCTTATCTTGCTAGTGGTCTACTTGTTGCATTTGCAAATTTGTGAATCATTTCCAACTTTATTGAGTCTCACTTACAATTGCATCAAATTTTGTGCCACCATCCTAACCGGGCTCTACCATAAGCTTTTACTTGTGTAGGTGTGAGAACCGACAAGAATCGGTACCAAGAGTGTTATTTCATTATCCGCATTTGAGTGAACTTGATTCATCTTCAACATCGGTCAAAGGTACATTGGTATAAGTTCTTTTCCGTTCTACCACTCACATTTTGCTTGGAATGATGGATAGGCCAAGTACCTCTACCAACCCACTCTTCATCGAGCAAGGCGACGACATGTCATCATCGTCACCAAGAGCCACCTCTTTGGTGCACAAAGAGCGTTGCACCAAGAACAACAAGCAATGAGCGACCGCATCGACAACCTACGCCACCGACTTGCGACTCTCCGAGCAACGTACAAGAGACTACTTCGACAACAAGTTCGGCGCTCACAAGCAAGAGAACGATGCAAGAATGGACGAGATCCGGCGCTTTGATGAGAAAGCGGCATCATTCAACTTCTTCATCATCAAGACGGAGCCGCTCGAGTCGACACTCCGACGACACCTTCTACGACTCAAGTACACCTACTTCGAACACTCTTCGTCGTGCCGCTCGTCAAGACCGTCACGCATCTCGCAACCCGCTACATGACAAGCATTCACAAGAGCAAGTTGATGATCAAGTTCCTCGTCCTCAATCAAACCAAGAGGCTTTTGCTCAAGCTCAAGAACGACATCGTCTTAAATGCCAACAAGAGGAAGAACGAGCACGTCTTCACCAAGGCGAACAAGGCGCCAAGGCTCAACGTCTTCAACAACAACAACGTGAGGTGCAAGCTCTTGAGGCGCAACATGCCCTTCAAGAATCAAGTAGAGCCTTCGCCAACCGCAATCGCGAACGGCGCAATCAAGAGGAAGCCCTTCGAGAAGAAATCCAAGAGAGGAACTACCAACCTCATGTACAACGTCAAGTTCCTCAAGCCCTCCACAAGCTTGTCAAGCTCCACCCCAACCTCAAGTTCAACAAGGGCAAGTTGATCATGGTCTTCCTCGCGCCAAGAGCAACATGAAGGCGATTACAATCCACGTCAAGGACGTCATCATCAACATCGCCAACAACACAATGAAGAGCAACGCTTCTGACAAGCTAAAATTCACCACGCCCAAGTTCAATGGAAGCAATGACCCCGAAGACTACCTCTCATGGGCATTGAAGGTTGACAAAATCTTCCGGTTGCACAACTACGATGAAGCGAAGAAAATCACTATGGCATCACTTGAGTTCCAAGACTATGTGCTCATATGGTGGGAACAAATCATTGGCGACGACAAGCAAGAGGTGAACCTCCAATCACCACTTGGGCTCAAATGAAGGATGTCATGCGAGCACGTTTTGTGCCAACCTACTACAACCGCGACCTCTTCAAGAAACTCCAACTACTCAAGCAAGGAACAAAGAGTGTTGAAGAATACTACAAGGAAATGGAGATAGCCATGATTCGAGCCAATGTCAAAGAAGATGATGAGCAAACTATGGCACATTTCTTGAATGGACTCAATCATCCCATCAAGAAGATCGCCGACTTCCAACCATACTCAACCCTCATTGAGCTCGTGCATCAAGCTACAAAGGCGGAACGCCAAGTGCAAGATGACTTCAATGCACGCCAAGTACTCATCCAAGACCTACGGCTTCTCCAACAACCAAGCTTCAACGACTACTCCAACATCTACTTCGACCAAGCTTTCTTCAAGAAACGACGACAAGTCAAGTTACAAGAAGACTTCGGCAAGTTCAAGTCGTCCTCCTCCTGCTACAAGCAACCTCAAGCCGCGTGCTTCATCCTCTACCCCGACTGATGAGACCATCAAGACAAGCTCCTTCAAGTGTTTCACTTGCGGCGGCCGAGGCCACAAGTCATACGAAAGCACCAACAAGCGCACCATGATCCTCAACGACGATGGCACATATGACTCCATGAGTGAAGAGGAGATGGAAGCTCTTGAGCAAGTGGCCATGCACCGGCGAGTGAACGAAGATGAAGAGGATCAAGTCTTTTGTGATGAGGATTCGAGCCCCGCTCTCGTTGTCTCCAAGGTCTTGACTCTTCAACATCAACAAGAAGAAGACCAACGATGCCACATCTTCCACACAAAAGCCGGCATCAATGGACGGTCCATCAAGGTCATCATCGATGGAGGTAGTTGCCACAACTTGGCAAGTGAAGAACTATGCTCCAAGCTCCAATTGGTAAAGAGGAAGCACCCACACCCCTACAAGGTTCAATGGCCAAGTGACTCCGGCACTATACGAGTCGAGCATACGGTCCAAGTCTCCTTCAAAATTGGTGCTTATGAAGACACGTTGGAATGTGATGTGGTCCCAATGACCGTTTGCCACCTACTTCTAGGTCGACCATGGCAATTCGACCGTGGTGTCATCCACAATGGGCGCATCAATCACTATAGCTTCAAGATGAAAGGGAAGGAATATGTGCTACGACCTTTGTCTCCTACTCAAGTGATAGCCGACAAGCAAGCCACACATCATAGAGAAAAGAGTGAGAAAGTGATCCACCCAAAAGTGAGTGAGAGCCACAAGCCAAATTTGAGCGACTCTTCGCCTAGAGAGAAAAACCTCATTCTATTTGCCACCAAAAGTGAGATGAGAGAAGTGTGTGAGAACCCATCGAGTGTGATGCACTTTGTCCTTGTGTGCAAGGATGGAGAACCAAAAACTAACACCATTCACGAGCTACCTTTGGTGTTTCAATCTCTTTTGCAGGAATTTCAAGATGTTTTCCCAGATGAGCTACCTCCGGGTCTACCTCCTCTTCGAGGCATTGAGCATCGAATCGACCTCCTCCCCGGAGCGCCTCTACCAAACAAAGCTCCATACCGAGTCAATCTCGAAGAAACCAAGGAGATCAAAGGCAAGTACAAAAACTAATCGACAACGGTCATGTACGTGAAAGCTTAAGCCCTTGTGCCGTTCCCGTTATACTTGTGCCTAAGCCCGATGGAAGTTTTCGCTTGTGTTCCGATTGTAGACCTATTAATGCGATCACAGTCTGCCATAGGCATCCCATTCCTCGATTAGATGATATGCTTGATGAACTTAGTGGAGCCAACTTTTTCTAAAAAATTGACCTTAAAAGTGGCTATTATCAAATCCGCATACAAGAGGGTGATGAATGGAAAACTGCTTTCAAAACCAAATTTGGTTTATATGAGTGGTTAGTGATGCCTATGGGTCTTTCGGAAGCTCCCGGTACTTTTGTGCGTCTTATGCATCATGTGCTTCGTCCTTATATTGGAGTCTTTGTTGTGGTTTACTTCGACGATATTCTTGTGTTTAGAAAAACCATGAAAGAGCACATCAATCATGTAAAATCTGTGTTGCAAACGCTTAAGGAAAGCCTTTATGCAAACTTGAAAAATGCACTTTTGGAGTTGACAAAGTGGTTTTCTTGGGTTTTGTAGTATCCTCAAAGGGTGTCCATGTTGATGAATCTAAAATTGAAGCAATTAAAACTTGGCCCCATCCCACCAATTTGCAACAAGTGCGAAGTTTTCTTGGTCTTGCGGGTTTTTATCGTCGCTTTGTGAAAGATTTTAGCACAATTGCCGCTCCTTTGCATGCCTTGAGTAAGAAGAATACTCCCTTTGTTTGGGGAACTTTGCAATCAACCGCTTTTGATGAGCTCAAGTCTTTGCTTACTCATGCCCCGATTCTTGCTTTGCCCAATTTTGACAAAACTTTTGAGGTTCATTGTGATGCAAGTGGTACCAGAATTGGCGGAGTTTTGATGCAAGAAAAACGAGCCATTGCTTATTTTAGTGAAAAAATCTCCGGTGCTCAACTTAATTATCCCATCTATGACAAAGAATTGTATGCTTTAGTGCGTGTGCTACATGTTTGGGAACATTACCTTAGACCTCATGAGTTTGTCATCCTTACCGTTGTTGACCTTGGATCTCGTGTACCTCTTTGTGTTCTTTGATCTAGCACTTGTGTGACCGATTCCTTGTTGGTTTAGTGTTTTCCCTCGTTCCTCCCCGTGATTTCCTCGTGTTCTTCCACGTATTCTTCGTGATTCACCGTAGGATCCGCTCCAACGTGAAAGATCATCCACGTAGGGTTCCGCCCTACATCATCTTGGTATCATGAGCCACGTTGATCACGTTTTTGGAGCCCCTACCCCTCTTTTTCTAGCTTGATTTTCTTGTTTTTGTCCTAATTCCGAAAATTCCCCACAAAATAGCCCCAAATTTTTTTGTGATTTGTTGGTGAGTTGGAATTTTGTTGGATTTGGTCCATGGATTTGTGTTGCTACGTGTGGATCTAGCTTTACCCACCCTCCCCACCCTTTTCCATCCACCAAACCCCTCGATTTCGACCTCACCATCATCTCCTACCCCGAAACCGAGCAGTTCTTCCCGTGCCCGAAAATCTCCCAGGCACCGGACGACCGGCAAGTACCGGACGTCCGACGGCCGGACGACCGCAAAAACCGGACGTCCGCTCAACTCTGACGAAACTGAATTTTCAGTTCGGCCACCACCACAACCCCACCTCCCACCACATCTCCCAAACCCACATACACCAAAATCTTCCACGATACTTCCGATGATGATTTTGACACATTTTGGTCCTTGAGATTTTGAGTTGTGGTTTCCCGTATCCTATTGTGTTTCGCTATCTAGGTACGGTTCGAATTCATCATCACCACCGCTCATCTACATCGACTAGTCATCATTGCAAGGATTCGGTAACCCGGCGACATCTTTGTCATACCTTGCATTTGCATTGATAACCCACATTGCCTCATTTTGCGTAGCTTACCCATCGAGACTAGCCATTGAGTATTGCCGGCAACGTGACTTGTGCACATTTAGTGATCGTACTCCATAGCATACATACCATACCATAGTGGTGCATATCTTGGGATCCACTTGTGTGTCACAAGGTTGTCATAGCATACACAATTGCTATCTTGGTTCGTGAAGTTTTGCATGAGAAAAGAGCTCAAAAGAGAAAGAGCCAATCAAGCTTTTAAGCAAAGAGAGAAAGATAAGCAAACAGCTTATGAGCAAGAACCATAGCATCATACTACATTAAGATTGTCATATTGGATCATCTTGGATCATAGCACCGAAATACCATACATATAGCATAATTGGGATAGATATAGTGGCATTTTGCCTAGTAGGTTGTGCACAAGTTTTGCGTATCCGCCTATTGTGCAATCGTGCTAGCGTCTCTCTAGTGTTGTGCAACAAGAGCATCTTGGTGAATTCCACATTTTGGCTCATCTTTGGTTGCATAACCCCATATTATCTATTTGCGTGTGTGTTTCCGTGTACCATATCTTGCTATTGGTCTACTTGTTGCATTTGCAAATTTGTGTACCTTTTCCAACATTATTGACGCTCACTTCCAATTGCATCAAATTTTGTGCCAACCATCATCACTAAGCTCCACCATAAGCTTTTATTTGTGTAGGTGTGATAACCGACAAGGATTGGTACCAATAGTGCTATTTCATTGTCCGCATTTGGGTGAACTTGATTCATCATCAACTTGGTCAAAGGTACATCGGTCTAAGTTCTTCTCCCTCAACCACTCACATTTTTGCTAGGAATGATGGATAGGCCAAGTACTTCTACCAACCCACTCTTCCTCGAGCAAGACGACGACATGTCTTCATTCGTTACCAAGAGCCACCTCTTTGGTGCACAACGAGCGTTGCACCAAGAGCAACAAGCAATGAGCGACCGCATCGACAACCTCGCCACCGACTTGCGACTCTCCGAGCAACGTACAAGAGACTACTTCGACAACAAGTTCGACGCTCACAAGCAAGAGAATGATGCAAGAATGGACGAGATCCGCGCCTTGATGAGGAACCGGCATCATTCCACTTCTTCATCCTCAAGATGGAGCCGCTCGAGTCGACACTCCGACGACACCTTCTACGACTCAAGTACACCTACTTCGAACACTCTTCGACGAGCCGCGCGTCAAGTCCGTCATGCATCTCGCAACCCGCTACATGAGAAGCATTCACAAGAGCAAGTCGATGAGCAAGTACCTCGTCCTCAATCAAACCAAGCCGCTTTTGCCCAAGCTCAAGAACGAGAACGACTACAGCACCAAGAGGAAGAACGGCGCATCTACACCAAGGCGAACAAGACGCCAAGGCTCAACGCGTCTTCAACAACAACAACGTGAAGCGCAAGCTCTTGAGGCGCAACGTGCCCTTCAAGAATCAAGTAGAGCCTTCGCCAACCGCAATCGCGAACGGCGCAATCAAGAGGAAGCCCTTCGAGAAGAAATCCAAGAGAGGAACTACCAACCTCATGTACAACGTCAAGTTCCTCAAGCCCCTCCACAAGCTCACAAGCTCCGCCCCAACCTCAAGCTCAACAAGGGCAAGTTGATCATGGTCTTCCTCCACGCCAAGAGCAACATGAAGACGATTACAATCCTTGTCAAGGACGTCATCATCAACATCGCCAACAACACAATGAAGAGCAACGTTACGGCAAGCTAAAATTCACCATGCCCAAGTTCAATGGAAGCAATGACCCCGAAGACTACCTCTCATGGGCATTGAAGGTTGACAAAATCTTCCGGTTGCACAACTACGATGAAGCGAAGAAAATCGCTATGGCATCACTTGAGTTCCAAGACTATGTGCTCATATGATGGGAACAAATCATTGAGCGACGACAAGCAAGAGGTGAACCTCCAATCACCACTTGGGCTCAAATGAAGGATGTCAGGCGAGCACGTTTTGTGCCAACCTACTACAACCGCGACCTCTTCAAGAAACTCCAACTACTCAAGCAAGGAACAAAGAGTGTTGAAGAATATTACAAGGAACTGGAGATAGACATGATTCGAGCCAATGTCAAAGAAGATGATGAGCAAACTATGGCACGTTTCTTGAATGGACTCAATCATCCCATCAAGAAGATCGCCGACTTCCAACCATATTCCAACCTCATTGAGCTCGTACATCAAGCTACCAAGGCCGAACGTCAAGTGCAGATGACTTCGAGTACGCTAAGTACTCATCCAAGACCTACGGCTTCTCCAACACCCAAGCTTCAACGACTACTCCAACATCTACTTCGACCAAGCTTTCTTCAAGAAACGACGACAAGTCAAGTTACAAGAAGACTTGACAAGTTCAAGTCGTCCTCCTCCTACTACAAGCAACCTCAAGCCGCGCGTGCTTCATCCTCTACTCCGACCGATGAGACCATCAAGACAAGCTCCTTCAAGTGTTTCACTTGCGCCGCCGAGGCCACAAGTCATCTGAATGCACCAACAAGCGCACCATGATCCTCAACGACGATGGCACATATGACTCCATGAGTGAAGAGGAGATGGAAGCTCTTGAGCAAGTGGCCATGCACCGCGAGTGAACGAAGATGAAGATGATCAAGTCTTTTGTGATGAGGATTCGAGCCCCGCTCTCGTTGTCTCCAAGGTCTTGACTCTTCAACATCAACAAGAAGAAGACCAACGATGCCACATCTTCCACACAAAAGCCGGCATCAACGGAAGGTCCATCAAGTTCATCATCGATGGAGGTAGTTGCCACAACTTGGCAAGTGAAGAACTATGCTCCAAGCTCCAATTGGTAAAGAGGAAGCACCCGCATCCCTACAAAGTTCAATGGCTAAGTGACTCCGGCACTATACGAGTTGAGCATACGGTCCTAGTCTCTTTCAAAATTGGTGCATACGAAGACACTTTGGAGTGTGATGTGGTCCCAATGACCGTTTGTCACCTACTTCTTGGTCGACCATGGCAATTAGACCGTGGTGTCATGATGAGGACATGACTACCTTGGATACGACAAAAAATATTGCATACATGTATATTTGTGAGGTGATTTCTAATGCAAACTATGCAATAATTTATTTATGTCATCCAGGACAAAAATACTTCACAAACTTTTGTGCCATGTCTAATTGCAGGTGTATGAGACATTTATACAATCCACATATGAAGATAAGGGAGAAAGAGATGTTTACCTGCTGTTCAAAAAGTTCTCTCACGTCACTTTTGGCCCAAGAGAAGATAGAGTCTAAGTCTCTCACGTTCTGGACTCAGATTCGGACTGCACAGACATACCGACTCAAAACGTCAATAACTTTTTCATCCGGACTCCAAATTGGGTGATTCTTTTTGTTGGAAAATAGATTTCGTGCACCTTCCAACCCAATTGGATTCACCTTCAAATTAAATGCAGGCGTTGAGTTATGGACGAAACAATCTGATCTTTGCAGCAGAATCCGAGTCAAACTACAAGTCCAAAGGTGTTACGTCACCTCCGCTTGGGCCCATTGGCCTTGTACGACCTAGGGTTAATTTTAGGCTGCCTTGGGACGTCCTACCACCTCCTTGGCCGACACCCTTGCTCCTATATAAGTAGATCCATCTAGTAGCTTTTTCCTTGGGATTTGTTTAGTTAAAAGTTAGCCATTGCAACTTCGTACTTCGTTTGTGTCCAACGACTGCACCAAGACCGCTTACGGATCCCCACCATTGTAAATACTTCATATATATTCGCAATATTCAGATTGCTTTATCATATTTTTGCTCGTTCTTCGATTGCTTGCAGGAATAGACCTTCGTGGTCGCTGATCGTGCTTTCGGCATCGTCAGTAACCTCAGGAGATTGGTTTAGCGATTGCTAAGGCGCAACGTCGTGCTCGTTTGTAGTCGGATCGTCAAAGTCGACTCCACCAAATCGATAGTTATCATCTCATCGAAAGATCGGGACACCCTCGCCTCTATCAAGTGGTATCAGTTTTCAGGTTGCTCGGTGAGAATTTCCAATTATCTCTAGATTAGATTTATTTTCTTACCTATTGTCCAAGAAAAAGCCACAAAAAAAGTTAGATCTATTCATCCTTTGTCCAAGCCAGTCCGAGCCTTTGCAATTTTCTTTTCATTGTTTGCATTATTGAATTATCGGTTGCATCGTCGTGTCGAGTTGCTGGTCTTAGTGTCTAGTTCCTTTAGAGTTTCGAGTTCTGTTCACATTAGTCACGCCGCCGCTGCATCATTATCCCTTCCGCTGTCCACCATACCATCCATCAATTTCCACCACGTACACGCACTATTCATTGTCATAATCATAGTTGAGGTCATTCACATCTTCGCTTGATCCAATCTGCATCTTATCTAGTTTGTTTTGGAAAAAGAGAAAAAAAAGAGAGAAAAAAAAGAGAAAAAAAAGTAAAAAAAAAGTCAGAGAAAAAAAAGAGAGAAAGAAAAAGGAAAAAAAGTGTGAGAAAAAAAAGAGAGAAGAAAAAAAAATAAAGTTCGGATCTATCTAGACTCAATCCCGTAGCTGAATTCGGATTGGAATCTGTTTTGTGTACTGTTCAGTAAAACAGGCATAACTTCCTCATGCGAAGTCCGTTTTGGCTCATGATACTCAAATTAAAGCTAGAGGCGAGCCGCAGCTAAATAGTTGCAGAAGCTTGTTCAATATTTGGCACCTCAAAATCGGCTTCTAAATAGGTCTTTTTGCCCTCCGAAGTTCGTGAACACAGCTTATTCCAGTTTTTCAAACCAGTTTTATAATTTTTTGACTCCTCATATTAACTCGGAATTGAGTGATTCTTTTTGCATTGGAAAGCTTGAGTTAGTAGCATTCTTTGAAAAAATTTATCAGAAAATTGGCTCAAACTTTTCAAGAGGAAAATTGGAGAGAGAGTTGTTGTATATCCCGCTTGGCGCTTGTTTTTCATCATTATCTTTATTGCCCGTTGTGATCGTCACTTATATCTTGCTGTCCAGAGCTACTTATTATCCTTCATTGATGCTAGTTGTGCTACGCCGTGACCTCATTAGTGTTCTAGGCTCGCGTCTCTAGTCCGGTCTAGCCTAGGACCAGCACAAGATCTGCGTCGTTGAGCGTTTATTCAACATTGCATCTCTGAATTGATTATTGATAATCTTTTGCTACCATATATAGCCAACCCAGCTCCACATATTTCTACACCGTGTATCGTCTGTTCCCCTGGCAATCGCTTTACACAATCTTCGTAGTTATTTGACATTGCTGGTTGCCTGTCACCACCTGCTGCATGGTAAGAACTTGTAAGATATTTATATTTGCTATACTGTGAGCGTTTTACCACCACATCCTAGTAGTTCATAGGAACATTATTCTCGAATTTTGTTTCTTGTTTCTACTAATCATGACAGATTCCGGAGAGAGAAGTTCTTGGATGACGGACACATCTCCACCATCACGAGAGTTGGGACAACACAACAAGCATATGGTCAGGTTATGTCTTTACCATCATTTGAGGGTAGATTTAATCCTGCTATTTATCTAGCTTGGGAGCTTGAATTAGAAGAAGTTTTTAGTCACCATGATTTTTCTGAACTTGAGAGAGTACGAGCTACCACTAGAGTATTTACTGGTTTTGCTTCTGTTTGGTGGAGTGTACATTCTAAGAAAAACATTGATAACCAGCCCACAACTTGGAAAGTTTTGAAAGCTGTAATGAGACAACAATTTTCTCCTACTTACTATCGTCGTGAATTGCTTCGCAAATTGGAACAATTAAAACAAGGCAGTAACACTGTTCATGCTTACTACCAAGAGTTCAAATCTTATATGCATCATTGTGACATAGAAGAATCTGAGGATGATACAATGAATAGATTTTTTGGTGGTTTGAACCATGATATCCGTGCAAGATTTCACTATATTCCTCGTTGCATTACTGGTATGTATGTTCGCGCTTGTACCTTTGAGAGACAGAATCTGAGGAGGACGCATTGGGTGACTACAACAACTACTATTCCAGTTCATGCTCACCATCGCCGGTTGGTTCCTCCACCGTTGCACCAACTAGAGCAGCCCCACCCCAGATTGTGAGCGGCACATCATCTCAAGTGTATGGTGCATTGTCAACGCCCGTACCTACATCAGCTACGTCTTTGCGACAAGGTAACGAGAAGGTATTAATGATATAACTTCACATGAGAATAATGCATCCCTAGTTAACTTGAATGCATCATGTGTTGAGTTACACAGTGATTTGAGCACATCACCTATTTTAGAGAATCTTGATACTATCATGAATGCGTCATGTGATCAAACAACTGAAATACCAACAATTTTGAGTGCACCCATTGAATTAACTGTTGATGCAAAAGAATCAATGTTTAATCATTTTGATATGACCTCTAATCTTTGTGATGATTCTGTGTCGAATAACTTATTGCATGTTTGCTTATTTAAGCATGTTGTAGCATGTAACCTTGATGCAAGTAAGGTTTATTCACCAATGTTGGGATGGTTTAATGATGAACATTGTCAATCTTTTGAAATGAATAAGAGCTTCATTTATATGTGCAAACTGAGTTGCAATATTTTCACGCCTTCTACTTCTTGTGATAATGTTTTGGCTTTAGATTTTATGAACTATACAAGTTACTCATCTATTAATCTGTCATATGTGCAAAAATCAAGGGAAGTAAAAATGGATGACATATACATATACAACATGTACACCTTGTCTCTTTTGTTAGCCACATTTCAGACTAAGCAACGCCGAGGACGGCTTTGTTTTAAAGAAGGGGAGGATGATGAGGACATGACTACCTTGGATACGACCAAAAATATTGCATACATGTATATTTGTGAGGTGATTTCTAATGCAAACTATGCAATAATTTATTTATGTCATCCAGGACAAAAATACTTCACAAACTTTTGTGCCATGTCTAATTGCAGGTGTATGGGACATTTATACAATCCACATATGAAGATAAGGGAGAAAGAGATGTTTACCTACTGTTCAAAAAGTTCTCTCACGTCACTTTTGGCCCAAGAGAAGATAGAGTCCAAGTCTCTCACGTTCTGGACTCAGATTCGGACTGCACAGACATACCTGACTCAAAACGTCAATAACTTTTTCATCCGGACTCCAAATTGGGTGATTCTTTTTTTGTTGGAAAATAGATTTCGTACATCTTCCAACCCAATTGGATTCACCTTCAAATTCGTCTGGAGCGTTGAGTTATGGACGAAACAATCTGATGCTGCAGCAGAATCCGAGTCAAACTACAAGTCCAAAGGTGTTACGTCACCTCCGCTTGGGCCCATTGGCCTTGTACGACCTAGGGTTAGTTTTAGGCTGCCTTGGGACGTCCTACCACCTCCTTGGCCGACACCCCTTGCTCCTATATAAGTAGATCCATCTAGTAGCTTTTTCCTTGGGATTTGTTTAGTTAAAAGTTAGCCATTGCAACTTCGTACTTCGTTTGTGTCCAACGACCAGACCAAGACCGCTTACGGATCCCCACCATTATAAATACTTCATATATATTCGCAATATTCAGATTGCTTTATCATATTTTTGCTCGTTCTTCGATTGCTTGCAGGAATAGACCTTCGTGGTCGGTGATCGTGCTTCCGGCATCGTCAGTAACCTCAGGAGATTGGTTTAGCGATTGCTAAGGCGCAACGTCGTGCACGTTTGTAGTCGGATTGTCAAAGTCGACTCCACCAAATCGATAGTTATCATCTCATCGAAAGATCGGGACACCCTCGCCTCTATCATGTCATACACAATGGGCGTACCAATCACTATAGCTTCAAGATGAAAGGGAAAGAATATGTGCTACGACCAATGTCTCCTAGTCAAGTGATAGCCGACAAACAAGCCACCAATCATAGAGACAAGAGCGAGAAAGTGATCCAACCAAAAGTGAGCGAGAGCCACAAGCCAAACGTGAGCGTGATGTAGGGCGGAACCCTACGTGGATGATCTTTCACGTTGGAGCGGATCCTACGGTGAATCACGAAGAATACGCGGAAGAACACGAGGAAAATCACGGGGAGGAACGAGGGAACACACACAACCAACAAGGAATCGGTCACACAAGTGCTAGATCAAAGACCACAAAGAGATACACGAGATCCAAGGTCAACAAAGGTAAGGATACACGAGTAGCCGTTCTTCTCCGAGAGGAGGTCTTGATGGGGTCCACCCTAGAAGGGGGTCTTGAATCCGCTTGGGGGATCTTCTCCGAAGAGGTCCTTAACTCCGAGGAGAAGTAGCCAAGTGGATGAGCAAGGCTCTCACACAAACATGAGCTAAACCTAAGCTACCCTAGCTAGGAGGAGGAGGGGTTCTATTTATAGTCTTAGTGAAAAAGGGGCGAAGTGAAGGGGTACATGGGCTTCGCCCAAATCTTGTGAGCAGTGCGGACGTCCGGCTGGGGCGGTCGTCCGGGCTTCGGAATACCGGTCGTCCGGTGGCGCCGGACGTCCATTGGATCAGTTCTGTGAAAGAGGCGCCCGGTCGTCCGGTTTCTTGGACTTCCGCTGATTTGGTTCGGGTCGAGGGCACCGGACGTCCGCTGAGGGCAGTCGTCCGGTCGCCCGGTCGTCCGTTAGCACCGGTCTTCCGCAGATTCGGCTCGGGTCTTGAGGGCGGTCGTCCGGAGGCCGGACGTCCGCTTCATTGTGAGGTGTGGCGGTCGTCCGGTCCGAGCCGGACGTCCGCTTTCTTGAGGCGCCGGACATCCGTCCCGACCGGTCGTCCGATGGCTGGAGTTTTCTCCCAGCTCTTCTTCTTGTCCTTTGCGGTTGGTAGCTTCGTCTCCTTGTCCATCGGATGTAGATGCACCATGGATTTCCTCCAGTACTGATCACACACAAAGTGTCCATGTGAGGTAGAAGCCAAGTCTCGTGAGTAGAGAGAGGAAGTTCGGAAAGGAGCGATTTCACCTTATCTTCGATAGCCTTGGCTCTAGCTCTTGTCATGGGCCCAAATGGTGTTGAGGAAGATGTAGACACATCCAAGTGGATGATCGAGGATGCTCCGCATCATCTCCCCCTTGGGAAGGATCCGACCTCGGATCAAGATCTTCATCTCCATGGTATGGCGCAAGGTCCTTGACGTTGAAGATGTCGCTCACATTGTACTTGTCTCGAGGTATGTCGATCTTGTAGGCGTTGTCGTTTTAGCATGCTATCACCTTGAAAGGTCCATCGGCTCGAGGGAGAAGCTTGGACTTGCGTTCTTTGGGGAATCGGTCCTTGCGAAGGTGTAGCCATACTAGATCACCAATGTTGAAGACCATGGGTTGCTTGTTGACGTTGAGCTTGGTCGTTAGTCGTTGAACTTGTCGCTCGATGGCATGTCTTGTATCCTCATGCATCTTCTTGATGTAGCTTGCCCATGCACTCGCATCCATGTTGGTGCGCTCTTGTAGAGGAAGAGGTAGAATGTCCAATGGTGACAACGGGTTGAAGCCGTAGACGACCTCGAAGGGGGACTTGCCGGTAGTCGAATGTCTTGCACGGTTGTAGGCGTACTCGGCGATGGGTAGACATGCTTCCCATTCCTTGATGTTCTTCTTGATCAAGACACGGAGTAGAGTGGATAGTGTGCGGTTTGTCACCTCCGTTTGGCCGTCGGTTTGAGGGTGGTATGTGGATGAGAACAATAGCTTGATTCCGAGCTTGGCGCATAGGGTCTTCCAAAAGTAACTCAAGAACTTGACGTCACGATCGAAGATGATTGTCTTTGGTACTCCATGGAGTCGCAAGATTTCCCTACAAAAGAGATTTGCAACATGTGAAGCATCGTCTATCTTGTTGCAAGGAATAAAATGTGCCATCTTAGAAAATATATCCACAACAACAAACACGGAATCCTTTCCATTTTGAGTTCTAGGCAAACCAAGTACAAAGTCCATGCTAATGTCTTCCCAATGTTGATAAGGAATAGGAAGAGGCATGTAAAGACCATGGGATTGAGATTTTGACTTAGCTTTGCGACATGTAGAGCAACGGTTGGTGAAACGTGAGACATCACGAAACATCTTGCGCCAAAAGTAGTTCTTGGAGAGCGTGGCGAATGTCTTGTCGCGTGCAAAGTGTCCCATGAGTCCGCCTCCATGAGCCTCTTGCAAAAGGAGCAAACGAAGAGAAGACTCGGGAATGCATAGTTTGTTAGCTCTCATAAGATAACCATCCTTGATGTAATATTTTTCCCAAGAAGTATGTGTCAAACACTGATAGAGGCAAAGGTGTCCCGATGTTTCGATGAGATGGTGGCTATCGTTTCGGTGGGAGTCGACACTGACGATCCGACTACGTACGTGCGAGACGTCGCGCCTTAGCAATCGCTAAACCAACTTCCGAGGGTTATTGACCACGCCGGAGCACGATCAACCTGACCACGAGGGCCTGTTTCTTGCGAGCAAACGAAGAACAAGCAAGAAACTAAGATTGCAATATGGATATTGCGAATATAAGAGGAAAGCTTTATTAATGAAGGTGGGGTTCTGAGACGCCTTTGTCTGGTCGTTGAACACAAACGAAGTACGCGAAGTTGCAGCTATGGCGAACTTTTGATCTAAAATAAACCCAAAGTCTAAACGACGCCCTAAGGGCTGTATATATGGAGAAAGAGGAGGGAATTTCGTGGCCCTTGAGGGAGGGGTCCGAAACCAACCCTAACTCTTGTTTCCCCACACATACGGACTCTAAAAAAGCCTACACTTAAGTATTTCGAAATTACATGGGCCTGGCCCAATATTAAGGTGACGCAGCACCTAGAATAGCCTATGGACGAATATTATGAAGTGGCATCTTGTATATTTCGTCCAAGGCCTCATGCTCTCATTAGGGTGGCTTCAAAGTCCTGGAATCATCACTTGTAACTCCGTTCTTGTTCCCCTTGCGCATGCCAACATCTCCATGCTTGAACTTGCTCCAAGGTTCATCTTTCTTGTCCATGGTAGGCCCTTCATTTGTAAGCAAAACAAATGTATCCAATTTAGGCAGCATCATATTCTCATGAACATTGGAATCGTTACCAAGAAACGAAAGTACCTGATAATTCAATTGGCGTCGCGAGCTCTAGTAATTGGTCCAAGATGCATAGCAAAGCACGGGCTGTGGGTGTAACAATGGTATTGATGTCCTCATCATCCTGCCCTTCTTGACATGAAGTCGTCCTCGACGGAAACTCATCTTCCTCACCCAAATAAGGCTTCAAATCTGCAATGTTAAAAGTGGGACTAACCCCAAAATCTGCAGGCAGCTGAAGTTTATATGCATTATCATTTATTTTCTCTAACACCTTAAATGGACCATCAGCACGTGGCATTAGCTTTGATTTATGCAAATTAGGAAACCTATCCTTACGCAAATGTAACCAAACAAGATCTCCAGTGCAAAGACAACATGTTTTCTACCCTTATCTCCAGAAGTTTATATTTAGCATTCATACGCTCAATGTTTTCCTTAGTTAACTCATGCATTTTTAAAATCAATTCAGCACGTTCTTTAGCATCAAAATTAACCTTCTCCGAAGATGGAAGAGGCAACAAATCAATAGGTGCACGAGGTAGGAAGCCATACACAATTTCAAAAGGGCACATCTTAGTAGTAGAATGCAATGAACGATTATAAGCAAATTCAATATGAGGCAAGCATTCTTCCCACATTTTCTTATTATTCTTCAAAACAGCCCTAAGCATAGTAGACAATGTTCTATTGACTACTTTAGTTTGTCCATCAGTTTGGGGGTGACAAGTAGTACTAAAAAGCAGTTTAGTCCCCAACTTAGCCCATAAACATCTCCAAAAGTGGCTAAGAAATTTAGTATCACGATCTGAAACAATAGTATTTGGCACACCATGCAAGCGAATAATTTCACGAAAGAACAAATCAGCAACTTTAACAGCAACATCGCTTTTATGACATGGTATAAAGTGTGCCATTTTCGAGAATCTCTCCAAGACAACAAATATGCTATCCCTCCACTTCTTTGTTCGAGTTAAACCTAATAGATAGTCCATAGATATATCCTCACAATGAACACTAGGTACAGGCAAAGGCTTATATAAACCATGAGGATTGAGTCGTGACTTAGCTTTTTGACATGTAGTGCAAATGAGCAACAAAACGCTCAACATCCCGTCTCATCTTTGGCCAAAAGAAATGTGTAGCAAGTATATCCTCCGTCTTCTTCACGCCAAAGTGTCCCATTAATCCTCCTCCATGCGCCTCCTGCAACAACAAAAGACGAACAGAGCTAGCAGGAATGCATAGCTTGTTAGCACGGAACACAAAACCATCCTTAATAACGAACTTGTTCCATGTTCTTCCTTCTTTACAATTCTGCATTACATCTTTAAAATCAGCATGATGCACATATTGATCTTTGATGGTCTCCAAACCAAATATTTTGAAGTCAAGTTGTGAAAGCATAGTATAGCGACGAGACAAAGCATCAAGAATAACATTTTCTTTACCCTTCTTGTGTTTAATGACATAAGGGAAAGTCTCAATGAATTCAACCCATTTAGCATGTCTACGATTCAGTTTAGCTTGACTTTTAATATGTTTCAAAGATTCATGATCAGAATGTATAACAAATTCTTTGGGCCATAAATAATGTTGCCATGTCTCTAAAGTCCGAACAAGAGCATATAATTCTTTGTCATAAGTAGAATAGTTCAGACTAGGCCCACTCAATTTTTCGTAAAAGTATGCAACAGGTTTGCCATCTTGTAATAACACACCTCCTAATCCAATTCCACTAGCATCACATTCAAGCTCAAAAGTCTTATTAAAGTCAGGAAGTTGGAGTAAAGGAGCATGTGTCAACTTATCTTTCAATACCGTGAAGGCTTCTTCCTGTGCGGTACCTCAAACAAAAGGCACATCCTTCTTTGTAAGTTCATTGAGAGGTGCAGCAATGGTGCTAAAGTCTCTCATAAAACGCCTATAGAAACCAGCGAGTCCAAGAAAACTCCTCACTTGTGTGACCGTTTTGGGCTGCGGCCAACTCTCAATAGCTCCAATCTTGGCTTTATCAACTTCAATTCCCTGTGATGTAACAACATAGCCAAGAAAAGATACTCGGTCGGTGCAAAAGGTGCACTTCCCAAGGTTACCAAACAAACGTGCATCACGTAGAGCATTAAAAACAGCACGTAAATGTTCCAAATGTTCTTCCAAAGATTTGCTATAAATCAGTATATCATCAAAATAGACTACCACAAATCGTCCAATGAAAGCACGTAAAACTTCGTTCATTAGTCTCATGAAAGTACCGGGTGCATTAGTTAACCCAAAAGGCATGACTAACCACTCATATAAACCAAACTTAGTTTTAAATGATGTTTTCCATTCATCTCCCAATTTCATACGAATTTGATGGTATCCACTACGCAAATCAACTTTGGAGAATATTGTAGAGCCACTCAATTCATCAAGCATATCATCTAGCCTAGGAATAGGATGACGATAACGAATAGTAATATTATTAATGCCTCTACAATCAACACACATACGCGACGTACCATCCTATTTAGGCACTAGTATAATAGGAACATCACAAGGACTAAGAGATTCGCGTATATAACCTTTGTCGAGAAGCTCCTGTACTTGACGCATAATCTCCTTCGTCTCCTTGGGATTGGTACGATATGGTGCACGGTTGGGTAGCGATGCACCGGGAATTAAGTCAATTTGATGCTCAATCCCTCGAATAGGTGGTAATCCCGATGGCACGTCCTGTGGGAAGACGTGAACTCCCTGCAAAATGTTAGTGACAGCGGGGGGCAAAGAGGAAGGCACGTCCTCGAATGAAAATAACGCCTCTTTGCACACAAAAGCATAGCAAACAGATTTGCTAGAATCTAGCTCCTCAATATCAGATTTGGTGGCAAGTAAACATGCACTTTTCAGTTTAATTTCAGAAGCAACATTAGATGGTTTAATACTCCCTCCGTTCCTTGATATAGGGTGTATAGTTTTTTGTGGAAAAGTTCATATTATAAGGTGTATTCCTTTAGTTGACACTTTTACCCCTCCATAAGCTACAACCCACGGATGGCCTTCCTAGATAAAAAGATGGCAAGTCCCCATCTCGTATATACATGTTGTGCATGCACGGTAGGTTTGTTTGGAAAGAGAAGATTACATGTACGAAGGGGAGAATAAGTGAGAGAGGATATTGTGGGATTTTTAGGCTAAATAAGGAAGTAAATTGCCTGGGATAGAGAGGATCGTGATTTTTCTATTTTTCTCTCTAGTCTCACGTGTTTGCACCAGGGGCTTTTACGTCCAAAACCAACGAAATCCCCCCTCCCAGCCTATGCGTTAATATTCGTGCAAGAAAACTATACACCCTATATCAAGGAACGGAGGGAGTATTAGGCTTCATTTGTTGCTCAAATTCTTTTGCCACAATCTGATTTTCACTCTTATTTTTCTCCTGTTTTGCTTTATTAGCTCTATTAATATCATCTTTCAAAATTGAATCAGGAGTCATAGGAAGCAAAGTAATATTTTTATCCTTGTGAACAAGAGTATACTGATTGTTTCTACCATGGTGTACAGAATTTTTATCAAATTGCCATGGTCTACCAAGTAATAAGGAACATGCTTGCATAGGTACCACATCACAATCAACATAATCAGCATATGTAGAGATACTAAAATACACACGAGCAAAGACGTGTTACCTTAACCTTGCCGCTGTTGTTGAACCATTGGATGTAGTAAGGATGTGGATGTGGTCTTGTGGTGAGAGAAAGATTCTCCACCATATCCATGCTAGCCAAGTTGTTGCAGCTCCCTCCATCTATGATGACGCGAATAGAACGTTCCTTCACAACTCCCTTTGTATGGAACAAGTTATGCCTCTGATTTTGCTCAGCTTGTGTAACCTGCACACTCAAAACACGTTGAGCAACTAAACATTCATACCTGTCGGCATCTTCAGCAGCCATGTATTGCGTCTCATGATCAGAATCATCTCCACCATGTTCTTCATGTGTAATAAGAGCCAAAGTCTCTTCATCATAGTCACTAGCGGACTCATACCCACCATCCTCAGTAGCAATCATCACACGCTGAGATTGGCATTCTCTGGCAAAATGTCCTCTTCCCTTATAACAACGACAAATAATATCACTTGTGTGCCCTATTGACGCCATGGAAGAAGAAGAGCTCTGTAGGCTCAATGACGCTCTTGGCGAGATAGTGGTGGTTGTGCACGCTTTCTTGTATCACACGGTTGGAGGTGGCAGCCGGCGGAGGTGCCGGTGTAGTAGAACGTGTGGAAGTAGATGATGCACGTGGTGTCCATGATGAAGGTCGACCTGCGAGAAAAGTTAGTCCGCGCCAACGCCTGTCGATCCTGCACTTCACGTTCAGCTTTACAAGCAAGATGGAATAATCGAGTGATATTAGTATAATCCTTGTAGTCTAGAATGGTCTGAATATCTCTATTTAATCCACCCATAAAACGTGCAAGCATAGCTTCATTCTCCTCAACAATACCACATCTAATCAAGCCAGTTTGTAATTCCTGATAATATTCTTCTACCGAATTTTTTCCTTGTCTTAAGCGCTGCAATTTTTGAAGTAATTCACGTTGATAATATGGTGGAACCCAATGCACGCATAGCAGTTTTCAAAGCAGCCCAAGTAGCTGGAACAGGATATAATCTACAATGTTCGCACCACCAAACACATGCAAAGCTAGTGAAAGCACAAACAGCGGGAACACGTCTCTCCTCGTGATATTGTAAACATGTAAATCGTTGTTCAGTTTCTAACTCCCAAGTAAGATATATATGAGGAACATATCTACCCTCAAATGGTGGAATATTCAACTTCAATTTAGGGAGATGGTCATGATCTCGCACTGAGGGGAGCCCTAACATTGCCATTATTTGCATGTGGACGAATCGGGTGGTTGTGGTGCCGGGTGGTTGTGGTGCCGGTGGTTGCACGTAGTTCAAGTTGATCAACCTCATCCTCGTACTCTCTCACATAATCATCCTCCCCACATCAGCAGCAGGAGCCATGTATATCAACAAAGACACCAGCAGCTTGGCCAGTCAAGAGGGACACGGCTCGCTCGGCGGAGGGCTGCTTCGCGATGTGGAGGTAGTCGTTGTTGTTGTTGTAGAGGTGCATTAGGTGCAGCCGGTGGTGGTGGTGGTAGACGCGCGAGCAATTCATTAAACTTGGTATCGAGCTTTGTTTCGAACGCCTTCTCAATGCCATCTATCTTCTCCATGGCCTCTTCAAATCTATTTAGAACATCTTCCACCTGCCCACTCATCATTTGTTGAAACTTATCATGTAGCGCTTTGTTTGTCATGTTCTCCCAGTCAGTCTCGTCGGCTTGTGATCCCGCCATGGTTAGCAGCAACAGGAACACACAAGAATATGATTCGACAGACTACTAGGAAGTGGTGGTGGTGGTGTGGTGGACAGTCACAAATCCGTCAAGCAAATCTCAAATTCTTACCAGTTCTTACCCAAAGAAGAAAGGTGATCGGCAACCGATGTAGTCAAAACTCTCAAAGCTTGGATAGAGCGATTACTGTGGAGAGTCAAACGAACGATGTAGATGTATGTGTAGCTGGGAAGGCTTATAATATGGTAGCAAAAATGGTCAACAATAATCAATTCATAGATGAAAAGTTGAATAAACGCTCAACGACGGTGATCAGTGCCGGTCCTAGGCTAGACCGTGCTAGAGACGCGAGCCTAGTACACTAACAAAATCACGGCTACCGCATTTTAAACAACGGAAAAGCACACTCTGGAAATTTTTTTGCTCTTTTTTTTTGCTGCTTTTTTTTATGCTCTTTTTTTTGTATTTTTGCGAAAAATCACTATAATGGAGAGTGTCTCAAAACTCTTCCTGTGTCAAATCGACAGGATGGGCACGAAATTTTTTCGACCAATTTTTTTTTCGACTGCCCGGACCCAAAAACTGGAAACGGGTCAAAAAAAACTTTCTATAATGGCGACTGTCTCAATACGCTTAGAAACACCTAAAAATAGGATAGCCAGAAAATTTTTCGACAAGTGCGTTTTCAGAAAATTTTGGGCCTAAACGGAATTTTTTTTTCCGAAACCTACTCAGGCAAGGAGACACGAATCGGAATTTAGATGGATCTCGAAAACAAACCTAATATGAGAAGAACTCGGATTGGTGGTGGATATATGGTGGTGGTATATGGCAGCGGTGGTGGTATATGGTAGTGGTGGTGGTATATGGATACGGATTGGTGGTGGTATATGGATATGGATTGGTGGTAGATGGCAAGGCGATGATGATGGTCTTGGCGGCGTGACAACTTATGACCGTAACTCGAAACTCTAAAAGACTAGACTCTAAGACCAGCAACTTGACACGACGATGCAACCGCAAATTCAACAAAGCAAAAACCCTAAAAAGATTATGCGAAGGCTCAGATTGGTTCGGATATGATGAACTAACCCTAATTTTTTGTGTGGCTTTTTCGTGGACTTTAGGTATGAAGAACAGACTCGATCTAATCTATTTAAAACTGTAAAATCTCACCGAGCAACCTGAAAATCTGATACCACTTGATAGAGGCAAAGGTGTCCCGATGTTTCGATGAGATGGTGGCTATCGTTTCGTGGGAGTCGACCTTGACGATCCGACTACGTGACGCGGCGAGACGTCGCGCCTTAGCAATCGCTAAACCAACTTCCGAGGGTTATTGACCACGCCGAGCACGATCAACTCGACCACGAGGGCCTGTTTCCTGCGAGCAAACGAAGAACAAGCAAGAAACTAAGATTGCAATCTGGATATTGCGAATATAAGAGGAAAGCTTTATTAATGAAGGTGGGGTTACGAGACGCCTTGGTCTGGTCTTTGAACACAAACGGCACGCCGAAGTTGCAGCTATGGCGAACTTTTGATCTAAACAAAACCCAAAGTCTAAACGACGCCCTAAGGGCTGTATATATGGAGAAAGAGGAGGGAATTTCGTGGCCCTTGAGGGAGGGGTCCAAACCAACCCTAACTCTTGTTTCCCCACACATACGGACTCTAAAACAGCCTACACTTAAGTATTTCGAAATTACATGGGCCTGGCCCAATATTAAGGTGACGCAGCACCTAGAATAGCCTATGGACGAATATTATGAACTGGCATCTTGTATATTTCGTCCAAGGCCTCATGCTCTCATTAGGGTGGCTTCAAAGTCCTGGAATCATCACTTGTAACTCCGTTCTTGCCCCCTTGCGCATGCCAACATCTCCATGCTTGAACTTGCTCCAAGGTTCATTTTTATTGTCCATTGTAGGCCCTTCATTTGTAAGCAAAACAAATGTATCCAATTTAGGCAGCATCATATTCTCATGAACATTGCAATCGTTACCAAGAAACGAAAGTACCTGATAATTCAATTGGCGTGCGCGAGCTCTAGTAATTGGTCCAGTATGCATAGCAGCAGGGGCTGTGGGTGTAACAATGGTATTGATGTCCTCATCAAACACTTGGCATAAGGAGAAGCAAAAGATGCATCATGCTCATACAAGTCTTTTATATGCTCAAAACCAATAACATTCAACTCAAGTTGAGTGACAAGCATGCATATGCGTGAAAGCGCGTCGGCAACTACATTTTCTTTACCCTTAATGTACTTGATCACATAAGGAAAAGATTCAATAAATTCCCTCCATTTGGCATGACGATTGTTCAACTTAGTTTGTCCTTTTAAGTACTTAAGCGTTTAATGATTGGTATGGATGACAAACAGAGGTCTAAGATAATGTTCCCAAACATGTAGCACACGCACTAAAGCATATAATTCTTTATCATAGATGGGATAATTAAGTTGAGCACCGGATAGTTTTTCACTAAAATAAGCAATGGCTCGTTTTTATTGCATCAAAACTCCACCAATTCCGGTACCGCTTGCATCACAATGAACCTCAAAAGTTTTGTCAAAATTGGGCAAAGCAAGAATCGGAGCATGAGTAAGCAAAGACTTGAGCTCATCAAAAGCGGTTGATTGCAAAGTTCCCCACACAAAGGGAGTATTCTTCTTACTCAATGCATGCAAAGGAGCGGCAATTGTGCTAAAAAAATTCACAAAGCGACGATAAAAACCCGCAAGACCAAGAAAACTTCGCACTTGTTGCAAATTGGTGGGTTGGGCCCAAGTTTTAATTGCTTCAATTTTAGATTCATCAACATGGACACCCTTTGAGGATACTACAAAACCCAAGAAAACCACTTTGTCAACTCCAAAAGTGCATTTTTTCTAGTTTGCATAGAGGCTTTCCTTGCGAAGAGTTTGCAACACAGATTTTACATGATTGATGTGCTCTTTCATTGTTTTGCTAAACACAAGAATATCATCAAAGTAAACCACAACAAAGACTCCAATATAAGGACGAAGCACATGATGCATAAGACGCACAAAAGTACTGGGAGCTTCTGAAAGACCCATAGGCATCACTAACCACTCATATAAACCAAATTTGGTTTTGAAAGCAGTTTTCCATTCATCACCCTCTTGTATGCGGATTTGATAATAGCCACTTTTAAGATCAATTTTTGAGAAAAAGTTGGCTCCACTAAGTTCATCAAGCATGTCATCTAAGCGAGGAATGGGATGCCTATATCGAACGGTAATAGCATTGATAGGTCTACAATGGGAACACAAGCGGAAACTTCCATCGGGCTTAGGCACAAGAATAACCGGAACGGCACAAGGGCTTAGGCTTTCACGTACATGGCTGTTGTCGATGAGTTGTTGTACTTGCCGTTGAATCTCCTTGGTTTCTTCGGGATTGACTCGGTATGGAGCTTTTTTTGGTAGAGGCGCTCCTGGGATGAGGTCGATTCGATGCTCTATGCCTCGAAGAAGAGGTAGACCCGGAGGTAGCTCATCGGGGAAAACATCTTAAAATTCCTGCAAAAGAGATTGAAACACCAAAGGTAGCTCGTGAATGGTGTTAGTTTTTGGTTCTCCATCCTTGCACACAAGGACAAAGTGCACCACACTCGATGGGTTCTCACACACTTCTCTCATCTCACTTTTGGTGGCAAATAGGATGAAGTTTTTCCCTCTAGGCGAAGAGGCGCTCAAGTTTGGCTTGTGGCTCTCACTCACTTTTGGTTGGATCACTTTCTCGCTCTTGTCTCTATGATTGGTGGCTTGTTTGTCGGCTATCACTTGACTAGGAAACATAGGTCGTAGCACATATTCTTTCCCTTTCATCTTGAAGCTATAGTGATTGGTACGCCCATTGTGTATGACACCATGGTCGAATTGCCATGGTCGACCAAGAAGTAGGTGACAAACGGTCATTGGGACCACATCACGCTCCAAAGTGTCTTCGTATGCACCAATTTTGAAAGAGACTAGGACCGTATGCTCAACTCGTATAGTGCCGGAATCACTTAGCCATTGAACCTTGTAAGGGTGCGGTTGCTTCTTCTTTACCAATTGGAGCTTGGAGCATAGTTCTTCACTTGCCAAGTTGTGGCAACTACCTCCATCGATGATGACCTTGATGGACTGTCCATTGATGCCGGCTTTTGTGTGGAAGATGTGGCATCGTTGGTCTTCTTCTTGTTGATGTTGAAGAGACAAGACCTTGGAGACAACGAGAGCGGGGCTCGAATCCTCATCACAAAAGACTTGATCATCTTCATCTTCGTTCACTCGCCGGTGCATGGCCACTTGCTCAAGAGCTTCCATCTCCTCTTCACTCATGGAGTCATATGTGCCATCGTCGTTGAGGATCATGGTGCGCTTATTGGTGCATTCAGATGACTTGTGGCCTCAAATTACCGCAAGTGAAACACTTGAAGGAGCTTGTCTTGATGGTCTCATCGGTCGGAGTAGAGGATGAAGCACGCGGCTTGAGGTTGCTTGTAGTAGGAGGAGGACGACTTGAACTTGTCGAAGTCTTCTTGTAACTTGACTTGTCGTCGTTTCTTGAAGAAAGCTTGGTCGAAGTAGATGTTGGAGTAGTCGTTGAAGCTTGGGTGTTGGAGAAGCCGTAGGTCTTGGATGAGTACTTAGCGTACTTGAAGTCATCTTGCACTTGACGTTCGGCCTTGGTAACTTGACGTACGAGCTCAATGAGGTTTGAATATGGTTGGAAGTCGGCGATCTTCTTGATGGGATGATTGAGTCCATTCAAGAAACGTGTCATAGTTTGCTCATCATCTTCTTTGACATTGGCTCGAATCATGGCTATCTCCATTTCCTTGTAATATTCTTCAACACTCTTTGTTCCTTGCTTGAGTAGTTGGAGTTTCTTGAAGAGGTCGCGGTTGTAGTAGGTTGGCACAAACGTGCTCGCATGACATCCTTCATTTGAGCCCAAGTGGTGATTGGAGGTTCACCTCTTGCTTGTCGTCGCTCAATGATTTGTTCCCACCATATGAGCACATAGTCTTGGAACTCAAGTGATGCCATAGAGATTTTCTTCGCTTCATCGTAGTTGTGCAACCGGAAGATTTTGTCAACCTTCAATGCCCATGAGAGGTAGTCTTGAGGTCATTGCTTCCATTGAACTTGGGCATGGTGAATTTTAGCTTGTCCGAAGCGTTGCTCTTCATTGTGTTGTTGGCGATGTTGATGATGACGTCCTTGACGTGGATTGTAATCGTCTTCATGTTGCTCTTGGCGTGGAGGAAGACCATGATCAACTTGCCCTTGTTGAGCTTGAGGTTGGGGTGGAGCTTGACGAGCTTCTGGAGGGGCTTGAGGAACTTGACGTTGTACATGACGTTGGTAGTTCCTCTCTTGGATTTCTTCTCGAAGGGCTTCCTCTTGATTGCGCCGTTCGCGATTGCGGTTGGCAAAGGCTCTACTTGATTCTTGAAGGGCACGTTGCGCCTCAAGAGCTTGCGCTTCACGTTGTTGTTGTTGAAGACGTTGAGCCTTGGCGTCTTGTTCGCCTTGGTGTAGACGCGCTCGTTCTTCCTCTTGTTGGCGACGAAGACGTTGTCGTTCTTGAGCTTGAGCAAAAGCCTCTTGGTTTGATTGAGGACGAGGAACTTGATCATCAACTTGCTCTTGTGAATGCTTGTCATGTAGCGGGTTGCAAGATGCATGACGGTCTTGACGAGCGGCACGACGAAGAGTGTTCGAAGTAGGTGTACTTGAGTCGTAGAAGGTGTCATCGAGTGTCGACTCGAGCGGCTCCGTCTTGATGATGAAGAAGTAGAATGATGGCGGCTTCTCATTAAGGCGCGGATCTCGTCCATTCTTGCATCATTCTCTTGCTTGTGAGCGTCGAACTTGTTGTCGAAGTAGTCCCTTGTACGTTGCTCGGAGAGTCGCAAGTCGGTGGCGAGGTTGTCGATGCGGTCGCTCATTGCTTGTTGTTCTTGGTGCAACGCTTCGTTGTGCACCAAAGAGGTGGCTCTTGGTGACGTATGATGACATGTCGTCGTCTTGCTCGATGAAGAGTGGGTTGGTAGAGGTACTTGGCCTATCCATCATTCCAAGCAAAATGTGAGTGGTAGAACAGAAAAGAACTTATACCAATGTACCTTTGACCGATGTTGAAGATGAATCAAGTTCACTCAAATGCGACAATGAAATAGCACTATTGGTACCAATCCTTGTCGGTTCTCACACCTACACAAATAAGAGCTTATGGTGGAGCTTGGTGAGGATGGTGGCATAAAATTTGATGCAATTGTAAGTGGCGTCAATAATGTTGGAAAAGGTTCACAAATTTGCAAATGCAAGAAGTAGACCAATAGCAAGATATGGTACACGGAAACACACACGCAAATAGATAATATGGGGTTATGCAACCAAGGATGAGCCAAAATGTGGAATTCACCAAGATGCTCTTGTGGCACAACACTAGAGAGACGCTAGCACGATTGCACAATAGGCGGATACGCAAACTTGTGCACAACCTACTAGGCAAAATGCAACTATCTCTATCCCAATTATGCTATATGTATGATATTTCTTGCTATGATCCAAGATGATCCAATATGACAATCTTAATGTAGTATGATGCTATGGTTCTTGCTCATAAGCTCTTTGCTTATCTTTCTCTCTTTGCTTAAAAGCTTGATTGGCTCTTTCTCTTTTGAGCTCTTTTCTCATGCAAAACTTCACGAACCAAGATAGCAATTGTGTATGCTATGACAACCTTGTGACACACAAGTGGATCCCAAGATATGCACCACTATGGTATGGTATGTATGCTATGGAGTATGATCACTAAATGTGCACATGTCACGCTGCGGCAATACTCAATGGCTAGTCTCGATGGGTAAGCTACGCAAAATGAGGCAATGTGGGTTATCAATGCAAATGCAAGGTATGACAAAGATGTCGTCGAAGTTACCGTCCTTGCGATGATGACTAGTCGATGTAGATGAGCGGTGGTGATGATGAATTCTAATCGTACCTAGATAGCCGAAACACAATAGGATACGGGAAACTACAACTCAAAATCTCAAGGACCAAAATGTGTCAAAATCGTCATCGGAAGTATCGTGGAAGATTTTGGTGTATGTGGGTTTGGGAGGTGTGGTGGGAGGTGGGGTTGTGGTAGTTGCCGAACTGAAAATTCAGTTTCGTCAGAGTTGAGCGGACGTCCGGTTTTTGCGGTCGTCCGGCCGTCGGACGTCCGGTAATTGCCGGTCGTCCGGTGCCTGGGAGATTTTCGAACGCAGGAAGAACTGCTTTCGGTTTTGGGGTAGGAGATGATGGTGAGGTCGAAATCGAGGGATTTGGTGGATGGAAAAGGGTGGGGAGGGTGGGTAAAGCTAGATCCACACGTAGCAACAAAAATCCATGGACCAAATCCAACAAAATCTCAACTCACAAACAAATCACAAAAAAAATTTGGGGCTATTTTTGTGGGGAATTTTCGGAATTAGGACAAAAACAACAATATCAAGCTAGAAAATGAGGGGTATGGGCTCCAAAAACGTGATCAACGTGGCTCATGATACCAAGATGATGTAGGGCGGAACCCTACGTGGATGATCTTTCACGTTGGAGCGGATCCTACGGTGAATCACGAAGAATACGCGGAAGAACACGAGGAAAATCACGGGGAGGAACGAGGGAACACACTCAACCAACAAGGAATCGGTCACACAAGTGCTAGATCAAAGACCACAAAGAGATACACGAGATCCAAGGTCAACAAAGGTAAGGATACACGAGTAGCCGTTCTTCTCCGAGAGGAGGTCTTGATGGGGTCCACCCTAGAAGGGGGTCTTGAATCCGCTTGGGGGATCTTCTCCGAAGAGGTCCTGAACTCCGAGGAGAAGTAGCCAAGTGGATGAGCAAGGCTCTCACACAAACATGAGCTAAACCTAAGCTACCCTAGCTAGGAGGAGGAGGGGTTCTATTTATAGTCTTAGTGAAAAAGGGGGCGAAGTGAAGGGGTACATGGGCTTGACCCGCTATCTTGTGACAGTACCGGACGTCCGTGGGGCGGTCGTCCAGATGCTTTCGGGAGTACCGGTCGTCCGGTGGCGCCGGACGTCTCGCTGGATCAGTTCTGTGAAGGAGGCGCCCGGTCGTCCGGTTTCTTGGACTTCCGCTGATTTGTTCGGTTCGAGGGCACCGGACGTCCGCCGAGGCCGGTCGTCCGGTCGCCGGTCGTCCGTTAGCACCGGTCTTCCGCAGATTCGCCTGGTCTTGGGGCGGCCGTCCATTGGAGGCCGGATGTCCGCTTCATTGTGAGGTGTGGCGGTCGTCCGGTCCGGCCGGACGTCCGCTTCTTTGAGACTCTGGTAGCCGGACGTCCGGTCCCGACCGGTCGTCCGGTGGCTGGAGTTTTCTCTGGTAGCTCTTCTTCTTGTCCTTTGCGGTATTAGCTTCGTCTCCTTGTCCACTGGATGTAGATGCACCATGGCTTTCCTCCAGGTACCTGATCACACACAAAGTGTCCATGTGAGGTAGTAGCCAAGTCTCGTGAGTAGAGAGAGTGATGCGGAGCATCCCACGTTCATCACCATGTACACTCCGACTACTCTCCAAACCCCAAGTGGGCATATGACGAGACCTCGAACAAACGCCATTGGACACAAGGTGAAGTCGCTCCTCTCCGAACCTTCACTTCCCACATGTGAGAGATGGTTACTACCTCAAATATATGTGCTAGGCATGACCAGGAACAAGGAGGAAGACCATGGACAAGACGGCGAGGACACCAAGTACAAGGACCAAGAGAGGAAGCTGGCCGGAAGCTGATGGCGGACGTCCGACCAGGACCGGACGTCAAGCGACTCCCAGCTCGGACAACCGGCCCCTCCGGACGTCCGTGTCGGCGACCACCGAACCAAATCTGCGGACATCCGAAGATCACGGACGTTCGGGACCCGTGAGCCTCCGGACGACCGACCCCTCCGGACGTCCGGCCAAAGCATGCGAATCTACGGACGTCCAAGAGCACCGGACGTCCGGACCTTCCGAGCCTCCGGACGGCCGGAACCCTCCGGACGTCCGGCCTTTGTCTGCGCCGCAGTGTGTTGGGCGCAGCCCATGTACCCTTCACTTACTTCTTCGTGGCCCATGACTATATATACTCCTCCCCCTCCTCCTAGTTAAGGTTAGCGTTGATTTAGCTCATAGATAGAGCTTCGCTCATCCATACCGGATCTACTCCACGAGAGAGACCGCGGCCCCTCTTCGGAGACGATCCACCTTGGATTCAAGACCTACCTTTGCGGAGAAGACCATCATCAAGACCTCCTCACGGAGAAGAACGGCTACCGTTTGTATCATCCTTTGTTGACCTTGAATCATGTATCTCCCTTTGTGTTCTTTGATCTAGCATTTGTGTGACCGATTCCTTGTTGGTTGAGTGTTTTCCCTCGTTCCTCCCCGTGATTTCCTCGTGTTCTTCCGCTCGTTCTTCGTAATCCACCGTAGGATCCGCTCCAACGTGAAAGATCGTCCACGTAGGGTTCCGCCCTACATCATCTATGGTATCAGAGCTTAGGTTGATCACGTTTTTGGAGCCCCTACCCCTCTTTTCTAGCTTGATTTTGTTGTGTTCTTCCCCAATTTCGAAAATCCCCACCAAAATAGCCCCAAATTTTTTGTGATTTGTTGGTTAGATGAAGTTTTGTTGATTTTGATCCATGGATTTGCTTGGTTTCGAGTGGATCTAGCATTTCCCAAGTTTCCCCATCTTTCATCCACAAAATCTCTTCCATTTTGACCCCCAAATCCCAAAATTCCGCCCAAAATCGCGTCCCGGATCTCAATTTTCGAGTTGACCCGACCCACGGACGGCCGGAGTTTCACGGACGTCCGAGCCCCTGAAACGTCCGGACGTCCGACCTTTTCGGACGACCGGAACCTCTAACCGAACTGAATTTACGGATGTCCGACCATTTCCGGACGTCCGTAACTGTAATTCAGACTTCGGCTGATTCTTGTTTCGGCCGTAACTAATTCATCCGAACTCCGATTTTGACGTTCTTTAGCTCGTTTTGAAGCTCTTGACATCACCCTTCCCACAAAAATACCACCAACACAATTTGACTTCATCAAATTTTTGACAATTTGGCAAGTTTGCCTAGGCCCTCCACCATATCATCCGCATAGCCACCTGCGACTTCCGCAACATAACCAATTTTGTTCCTCATGGTTGTTTGAGTAGTGATTCGAGTCTCCTAAGGTGTTTGACTACTTAGGGACGATTGCTTCTTCATCAACCACCACCACCACTTCCGCATAGGCGTGCCCACCATACACTTCCGCCACACCCAACTTAACCCAATTGTTGGCGAGCTTTTTTGAGTTGTGGCTTGTGTCTCCTAAGGTGTTTCGGCTACTTAGGGACGGCAACTTCAACTCCGACACGTGTATAGCCCATCATTCCACTTCCGCATTGCCAAGTGCAAACCACCACCGCTTTCCGCTACCACCATTTGACATTTTCCTTTGAGATTTTGAGTTTGCGGTTTTCCGTTTCCTAAGGTGTTTCGCTACTTAGGAACGAGTCTCCATCATCTTGATGTCTACATCAAGAACACCGCCACTCATCATCGCAAAGGACGGTAACCTCGACGACACCATTGTATATTCCCCTTGCAAATTGCATTGATAACCCCTAGCCCATTTTGCGTTACTTGCCTATCGAGACTAGCCATTTGAGTATTGCCGGCAACGTTACTTGTGCACATTAGTGATCATACCTTCCATTACATACCATACCATATCATATTGGTATCATATCATCCATTGTGTCTCAAGTTTGTTCCCGCATACACACAATTGCTATCTTGGTTTGTGCATTGTGCAAAGTGGCCATAGAAAAAAGAAAGAAAGAGAGAATAAGCTTTTAAGCAAAGAAAAAGAGTGAGCAAAGAGCTTGTAAGCAATAGCCATAGCATCAAATATATCATATGATATCATACTTGATCATCTTGGATCATTGTGTGAGAAACACCGAACCATACATACATAGCATACTTGGGATAGAGAGTTTATCCATTTTGCATCTTATAGGTTGTGCACAAGTGTCGTATCCGCCTATTGAGCAATCGTGCTAGCGTCTCTCTTGAGTTGTGCAACACGAGCATTTTCCGTGGATTCCACATTTTGTGCTCATTCCTTGGTTGCACGACCCCATTTATCTATCCGTGTGTGTGTTTCCGTGCGCCATTCCTTGCTATTGGTCCATTTGTTTCACTTGCGAATTTGTGAATCTCTTTCAACATTATTGACTCTTGCTAACATTTTGCATTAAATTTTTGTGCCACTATCCTCACCGAGCTCCTCCATAAGCTTTACTTGTGTAGGTGTGAGAACCGACAAGGATTGGTACCAATAGTGCTATTTGATTGTCCGCATTTGAGTGAACTTGATTCATTGTCAACATCGGTCAAGGTACGTTGGTATAAGTTCTTCTCTTTCTCCCACTCATATTTGCTCGAGTCTTGTGATGGATAGGCAAGGCATTTCATCTCCGGTCTTCGACAACAACGACGGCGTGAACAACTACATCACCAAAGCGTCTCTCTTCGATCTACAACGACAAGTGCAAAGCACACAATCAAGATTGCGAGCGCGCCGAGAACATCTCCATCGACATTCATCACTCCGAAGCAAGGAGAAGGGACTACTTCGACAAGAAGCTTGCCGCACATAAAGAGGAGCAAGATGCAAGGATGGAGGAGATTAGAGCCTTGATCAAGTCTACTTCCCTTCATCATCTTCAAGACGGCGACGTTCAAGCCACAAGTCTTGGGCGCCCAAGCGATGCAAGCGCAAGTCGTCCACATCTACATGGAGACCACCATCACATTCGTGATCAACATCGTCATGAAGGGCAAGTCACCTCCAAGCATCATGTACACGACGACGACGAACGCCAAGGAGCTCAAGCACGACAACGACATCATCATCATGAAGATGCTCAACAAGCGCAAATGCACAAGTCCCAACACGCCAAGTCGAAGCTTCATAAGCACAAGAGAAGACCGCGAGACGAGCACCACCAAGACGGCGCTACGGCTACATCAACCACTTCGGCATCTTCGCCAAGTGTTCTCAAGGCATCTTCGCCTTTGGACGTACGGCATCTTCGCCTACTTCCCACTTAGCACGCCTACTACGACTTCATCAAGTCCAAGGCGACCACCCTCTGACGAGGGCGACACTTCCATCTTCTAAGCCCCTCAAGGAAGATGGCCGAGCATGGGAAACTCCCTTCGGTCATGGAGGCGAGCTATGAGGTGCCACATCATATGGGCCTCCAACACCAAGGCGGTGACATGGACGGTCGCGCAAGGGCCATCCCCTTCGACCACGGCGACGGCCGAACCTCTTCAACAACATGAAGACGACGCCCACATTGGACTCATACTCCGAGTCAAGCTACGCGACCCGCGCATGGAGACATTTGCACCTACATCTCTCAGACACCCATATATGTCGAGATGCCCCAATTGCCATGTGAGGAGAGCCACCACCCCATGAGTGACATGAGTGACTCCACCATACGTGACATTGAGAGCATTTCCTATGAGAGGATGAGTGTGACCACCACTAGCCCCACACATGAGAGCATGCCACACATCCTATGTGAGGTTGAGAGCCATTTGAGTGACTCCACCAACCATACGAGTGAGAGCATCATATTGAGAGTGAGTGAGCCACAACACTTAGTGAGTGAGGTAGTTGACACAGCACATGAGGCCACTATGATTTCTAACGACTTAAACTCTACTCCTAGTGTGTTTTCTTCTTTGGTGCTAGTTCTCCTACATGACGACATGCCTATCCTTGGTGAGTCTATTCCTCCATTGGAGGCAGCGATGGCCATGGTGGACGATGAGACACCCCACACATGGTTCCATCAAGATGAAGATGACAATGAGTGGATCTTCAACACCTCACCTACAACGCATGAGCTACGCTCCGAAGGTAACATAGGTGACGGTGCTTCTCTTGTCCCACTAGTGGACTCTCTTGCCATCGATTGCTCCCATGATGTTGACCCACCTATTACCATGCTTCATGCTAGTGAAACTTCTTCATGCCTCGACTTACCTATTTATGATGAATATGATGATGAGCATGTTGAGTTGCCTAGTTGTGATGCCAAGCTCCATAGGATATCATGTGAAAATTCTATTTGTCACATCATGTTTGATAATCCGCTTGACTTGTCATATGCTATGCATGAGATCGACCATATGTCTTACTTGCAATCTCTTCATAGTGACTATGCACATGCCATTAAAATAAACCCAATTTGCACATATGGCATAGATGACAAGCCCATGGTTATTGGCATTTGTTTTTCTTGTGATGATATTGATATGCTCCCTTTGCATCATTTATCTAATATGCCATGCCATGACCACCTAGCTTTGGATATGCATTGTTTACCATGTTGTCCATTTTCTCCATATTATGCTTTCGATATCGCTCATGAGGAGACCCCATAGTTTCCTCATAACCATTAGGAGATTTTGAGCCATCCCATGATTTGCATGATTTCCATGATTGCTTGCACAATATGCATTCCATGAATAGCAATGCTCTAGATATTTCTCATGATGCATTACACAATTTGAGTCTCCATTATGCTATACATAATAACAAACCTCTCATGATGGATGACATGTTTCTATATCATGCATCTCATTTATTTGAGCATTGGCTATTTTGTGCTAACCAACACAAGCACGTATGCATCATGATGGATGATGCGTACATCTACCACGCACACACAATTTTTCCTTTGTCTTTGTTTTGTGTAGGTACTCACATACAATCGTCAACTTCTCAATCCCAAGAGTTGACTTAAACGAGCTCTTGAGAGCAACGATGACTTGGGATCACGTGGACTTTCATTCCCACCATTCCTTTTGCGCAAGGACTACGCGCATCTCTTCTACTTGGCTCTCACGGCTTTGGGCTATTTACCACTTGTTACCTTATGCCCATTCTATCGTGTTCCCTTTGCATGTTATGCTTGCTTCTATGCCTTTGCCATGCAATTGTGACCCTTGCTTGCATATACCCAGGATTTACGTTACTCCTATGTGTATTTGCATGCTTGGTGGAGATCCTTGTTGCGTTTGCCATGTTTATCATGTGCCCCATGCTATTAATGCTTGTTGTGTTGGGAGAGTCATGATGATCCATTGCTATTTACATATGGCCTCTCGCCAATACATTGATGATAATTTTCTCATATCTTGCTTTCATGCTTGTGCTATGCCATGTGAATTATCCATGCCCACTATTTGCACACATGACATGCTTGCCTTGATTCCATCTAGTACGTTGCATCTTCGCACTACTAGCTTGCTTCACTTGATTGATATGATTGCTTGCTATGTTGCATCACCCATGTTCCACTATTACTTGCTTTCTTGGGTTGATGACATATATGCTCATGCCTCTCACATGATATATCTTGATCATTGTCTCTTGTGTCCATTAGTTGCCTTTTCATATCCACTTGTATTGAGTGCAACCATACTATGCTTATTGATCTTGGAGACTTTGACATATTACTTGTGATGCATGCTTGTTTACTTGAGCCTATTGTATTTGGTTGTTCTCACATCATATGCCTCCATACTATGAAACGCACCCTTGTACTTTCTTATGATGAGCATGATGCATACACGTGTTGGGTATCTTACCACCTAATGATAGGTTTCGCACTTCCGCCAACCTCATTTGTTTTTCCGAGTGTTTGTCATGTTCTTTCATTTTGAAGGATTCACAAAGGCGGTAACATCACGAGACAACTTGCTTATGGGAAGGCATACAAGATGCACTCCATCATCCTTGAGAACCTCCTAAAGGTGACCTCCTTCTCTTTCGCCATCCTCAAATACGCATATTGGATGGGTCATTCTTTCATTGTTGTTTCCCTCTTGTAGTCTACATGATACATCTCATGAGCGGAGGAGGCGACATTGGAAGATTGGCTCTTTGGACCTTTACATTGAGGAGGCGCTCGCACTTATTGGATGCACCTTTGGTTTTCCACTCTTGCCACAACATCGAGCATTGGTATACCGACACCTCCATATTTGTTGATTGTGCTCATACTCATGCTCGATGGACATATCATACTCACCAAAAATTTGCACCCTATGCATGGATTGACACACATTATGATTGTCTTGTTGCACCTCTTCCCATGTCATCCATGATATATAAACTTGTGCATTTTCTTAGCAAATTTGTTGTGATCTTTCTTGATGGCATCTTCATACATAATGATCACATTGCCTATCATCACTTGCATGATATCATACACATCTTGAGCATCCATTGCCATATTCATGCTATCGATAAACCGTCTCACTATGACATCATTTTGCACCGTGGTTGCATTCATCATATTCACAACACCTTTGTGTGCACAATGATTGCATTTCCTCCCATGAATGCTTTGCATACCATTCTAGATCATCTTGCTAAGCTTCATGCGCTTTGCCACGAACTATATTGCCGCATACGGACTCATTCTTACATGATGGACACTTTGAGTGCGCTAACCATTGTATTTCCGAGTGTTGCTTGTGTTTGCTCTTTTGCATGTCTATCACTCCGGCGACACTTTGGACTACTTGGATGGCGCCATGTCTTCAACTTCGTCCAACTACAAGTCCGTCTCGACAATCGTTTCCATGGTGATGAGGATCACGATCCGAGGTCGGATCTTTCCCAAGGGAGGAGATGATGCGGAGCATCCCACGTTCATCACCATGTACACTCCGACTACTCTCCAAACCCCAAGTGGGCATATGGCGAGACCTCGAACAAGCGCCATTGGACACAAGGTGAAGTCGCTCCTCTCCGAACCTTCACTTCCCACATGTGAGAGATGGTTACTACCTCAAATATATGTGCTAGGCATGACCAGAACAAGGAGGAAGACCATGGACAAGACGGCGAGGACACCAAGTACAAGGACCAAGAGAGGAAGCTGGTCGAAGCTTCTGGCGGACGTCCGACCAGACCGGACGTCCGGCGACTCCGAGCTCCGGACGACCGCCCCCTCCGGACGTCCGTGCAGCTGACTCACCGAACCAAATCTGCGGACATCCGAAGATCACCGGACGTTCGGGACCCCGTGAGCCTCCGGACGACCGACCCCCTCCGGACGTCCGACCGAAGCATGCCGAATCTACGGACGTCCGAAGAGCACCGGACGTCCGGACCTTCCCGAGCCTCCGGATGACCGGAACCCTCCGGACGTCCGACGCCTGTCTGCGCACAGTGTGTTGGGCCGCAGCCCATGTACCCCATCACTTACTTCTTCGTGGCCCATGACTATATATACTCCTCCCCCTCCTCCTAGTTAAGGTTAGCGTTGATTTAGCTCATAGATAGAGCTTCGCTCATCCATACCGGATCTACTCCACGAGAGACCGCGGCCCCTATTCGGAGACGATCCACCTTGGATTCAAGACCTCCCTTTGCGGAGAAGACCATCATCAAGACCTCCTCACGGAGAAGAACGGCTACCGTTTGTATCGTCCTTTGTTGACCTTGAATCATGTATCTCCCTTTGTGTTCTTTGATCTAGCATTTGTGTGACCGATTCCTTGTTGGTTGAGTGTTTTCCCTCGTTCCTCCCCGTGATTTCCTCGTGTTCTTCCGCTCGTTCTTCGTAATCCACCGTAGGATCCGCTCCAACGTGAAAGATCGTCCACGTAGGGTTCCGCCCTACATCAGAGAGGAAGTTCGGAAAGGAGCGAGTTCACCTTATCTTTGATAGCCTTGGCTCTAGCTCTTGTCATGGGCCCAAATGGTGTTGAGGAAGATGTAGACACGTCCATGGGGATGAGCGAGGGATGCTCCGCATCACCAGGTCTTTGGGACGACACACCGCAGCCCATTTAACCATGTGGTACTTGCGTTTGGGTCCCGATCCTTCCCAAAAGAAGCGAGACCGAGGTGTGTCCATCTTGGCATGAACCCCTTCTGCCAGGAGGAACAGACCCATAAAAAATTGCGGCAATGAGGAGAGGCTCGCGTTCGCGAGAACCAGCCTAGCTGCAGAGGATAGGAACTTCCTGATGTAGGGCGGAACCCTATGCTGACGATCTTTCACGTTGGAGGGGATCCTACGAGGAGAACACGACGAACAAGCGGAAGAACATGGGAAAAAACACACAAGAGGAACACTAAACCGACAAGTCTCAATCACACAAGGGCTAGATCACCGAACACATAAGGTAGCACAAGATTCAAAATCAACAAAGGAAAGATACACGAGTAGCCGTTCTTCTCCGTGAGGAGGTCTAGATGGGGGTCCACCCTAGAAGGGGGTCTTGAATCCTCTTGGAAGGATCTTCTCCGAGGAGGCGCGATCTCCGAGGAGAAGGTAACCAAGTGGATGAGCAAAGCTCTCACACAAATATGAGCTAGTCCTTTGCTAACCCTAACTAGGAGGAGGAGGAGGTCTATTTATAGTCTTAGTGCAAATGGGGGCGAAGTGAACGGGTACAAGGGCTCCAGGCCATGGTACACGGAAACACACACGCAAATAGATAAGTGGGATTGTGCAAACCAAAAGTGAGCCAAAATGTGGAATCCACGAAAATGCTCTTGTTGCACAATACTAGAGAGACGCTAGCACGATTGCACAATAGGAGGATACGGAACTTGTGCACAACCTACTAGGCAAAAATGCAACTATCTCTATCCCACGTATGCTATATGTATGGTATTTCGGTGCTATGATCCAAGATGATCCAATATGACAATCTTAATGTAGTATGATGCTATGGTTCTTGCTCATAAGCTCTTTGCTTATCTTTCTTCATTCCTTAAAAGCTTGGGTGGCTCTTTCACTTTTGAGCTCTTTTCTCATGCAAAACTTCACGAACCCAGATAGCAATTGTGTATGCTATGACAACTTTGTGACACACAAATGGATCCCAAGATATGCACCACGGTGGTATGGTATGTATGCGATGGAGTATGATCACTAATGTGCACAAGTCACGTTGCCGGCAAAACTCAACGGCTAGTCTCGATGGGCAAGCTATGCAAAAGTAAGGCCATGTGGGTATCAATGCAAGTGCAAGGTATGACAAAGATGTCGATGATGTTACCGTCCTTGGTGATGATGTGACCCTTGCGAAGATGAGTCGAGGTGATGATGAAGTCCAACCGTACCTAGATAGCCGAAACACAATAGGACATGGGAACCACAACTCAAAATCTCAAGGACCAAAATGTGGCAAAATCGTCATAGGATGTATTGGGGAGGATGGTGGTGTATGTGGTTTTGGAAGATGTGGTGGAAGGTGGGGTGGTGGTGGTGGTTAAACTGAAGAATTTCAGTTTCGTCATAGTTTCACGGACGTCCGGTTTTTCCGGTCGTCCGGCCGTTCCTGGGGCTCCGGACGTCCGTAAAGCGTCGGTAGTCCGGCGAGGTCGGGGTCAACGCGAGTTGGGCCTGGGCGATTTTGAGGTGGAAGAAGATGGTGAGGTCAAAATTGAGCGGATTGATGGATGGAAAAGGGTGTGGAGGGTGGGAAAAGCTAGATCCACACGTAGCAACTGAAATCCATGGACCAAATCCAACAAAATCTCAACTCACCAACAAATTACAAAAAAAATTGGGGCTATTTTTGGTGGGGAATTTTCGGATTTAGGACAAAAACAACAAAATGTTATTGCTGATGCTTTGTCTCGTCGATATACTATGCTTTCACAACTTGACTTCAAAATATTTGGTTTGGAGACCATCAAAGATCAATATGTGCATGATGCTGATTTTAAAGATGTAATGCAGAATTGTAAAGAAGGAAGAACATGGAACAAGTTCGTTATTAATGATGGTTTTGTGTTTGCTAACAAGCTATGCATTCCTGCTAGCTCTGTTCGTCTTTTGTTGTTGCAGGAGGCGCATGGAGGAGGCTTAATGGGACACTTTGGCGTCAAAAAGACGGAGGATATACTTGCTACACATTTCTTTTGGCCAAAGATGAGGCGGGATGTTGAGCGTTTTGTTGCTCGCTGCACTACTGTCAAAAAGCTAAGTCACGACTCAATCCTCATGGTTTATATATGCCTTTGCCTGTGCCTAGTATTCCTTGGGAGGATATATCTATGGACTTTGTTTTAGGTTTACCTCGAACAAAGAAGGGAGGGATAGCATATTTGTTGTCGTGGATAGATTCTCGAAAATGGCACACTTTATACCATGTCATAAAAGCGATGATGCTTTGTTAATGTTGCTGATTTGTTCTTTCGTGAAATTATTCGCTTGCATGGTGTGCCAAATACTATTGTTTCAGATCGTGATACTAAATTTCTTAGCCACTTTTGGAGATGTTTATGGGCTAAGTTGGGGACTAAACTGCTTTTTAGTACTACTTGTCACCCCCAAACCGATGGACAAACTGAAGTAGTCAATAGAACATTGTCTACTATGCTTAGGGCTGTTTTGAAGAATAATAAGAAAATGTGGGAAGAATGCTTGCCTCATATTGAATTTGCTTATAATCGTTCATTGCATTCTACTACTAAGATGTGCCCTTTTGAAATTGTGTATGGCTTCCTACCTCGTGCACCTATTGATTTGTTGCCTCTTCCATCTTCGGAGAAGGTTAATTTTCATGCTAAAGAACGTGCTGAATTGATTTTAAAAATGCATGAGTTAACTAAGGAAAACATTGAGCGTATGAATGCTAAATATAAACTTCTTTGGAGATAAGGGTAGAAAACATGTTGTCTTTGCACCGGAGATCTTGTTTGGTTACATTTGCGTAAGGATAGGTTTCCTAAATTGCATAAATCAAAGCTAATGCCACGTGCTGATGGTCCATTTAAGGTGTTAGAGAAAATAAATGATAATGCATATAAACTTGAGCTGCCTGCAGATTTTGGGGTTAGTCCCACTTTTAACATTGCAGATTTGAAGCCTTATTTGGGTGAGGAAGATGAGCTTCCGTCTAGGGCGACTTCATTTCAAGAAGGGAGGATGATGAGGACATCAATACCATTGTTACACCCACAGCCCTAGCATTATACATCTTGGACCAATTACTAGAGCTCGCGCATGCCAATTGAATTATCGTGTACTTTCGTTTCTTAGTAACTTGATTCCAATGTTCATGAGAATATGATGTTGCCTAAATTGGATACATTTGTTTTGCTTACAAATGAAGGGCCTACCATGGACAAGAAAGATGAACCTTGGAGCAAGTTCAAGCATGGAGATGATGGCATGCGCAAGGAGAACAAGAACGGAGTTACAAGTGATGATTCCGGGACTTTGAAGCCACCCTAATGAGTGCATGAGGCCTTGGACGAAATATACAAGATGCCACTTCATAATATGCGTCCATAGGCTATTCTAGGTGCTGCGTCACCTTATTATTGGGCCAGGCCCATGTAATTTCGAAATACTTAAGTATAGGCTGTTTTAGAGTCCGTATGTGTGGGGAAACAAGAGTTAGGGTTGATTTCGGACCCCTCCACCAAGGGCCACGAAATTCCCCTCTTCCTCCATATATACAGCCCTTAGGGCACCGTTTAGACCTTGGGTTTTGTTTAGATTAAAAGTTCGCCATAGCTGCAACTTCGCGTGCCGTTTGTGTTCAACGACCGGACAAAGGCGTCACAGAACCCCACCTTGATCAATAAAGCTTTCATCTTATATTCGCAATATTCAGATTGCAATCTCAGTTTCTTGCTTGTTCTTCGTTTGCTCGCAGGAAGCAGGCCCTCGTGGTCGAGTTGATCGTGCTCGGCGTGGTCAATAACCCTCGGAAGTTGGTTTAGCGATTGCTAAGGCGCGACGTCTCGCTGCGTTAAGTAGTCGGATCGTCAAGGTCGACTCCCACGAAGCGATAGCCACCATCTCATCGAAACATCGGGACACCTTTGCCTCTATCAAGTGGTATCAGATTTCCAGGTTGCTCGGTGAGATTTTACAGTTTTTCGTAGTTTAGATCGAGTCTGTTCTTCATACCTACAGTCCACGAAAAAGCCACAAAAAAATTAGGGTTAGTTCATCATATCTGAACCAATCTGAGCCTTTGCATAATCTTTTTAGGGTTTTGCTTTGTTGAATTTGCGGTTGCATCGTCGTGTCTAGTTGCTGGTCTTAGCGTCTAGTCTTTTAGAGTTTCGAGTTCTGGTCATAAGGTGTCACGCCGCCACCGCACCATCATCATCGCCCTGCCACCTACCATCACCGCTCGAATCCGTATCCATATACCACCACCAATCCGTGTCCATATACCACCACCGATCCATATCCATATACTACCACCGCTACCACCACCGCTGCCATATACCACCACCATATATCCACCACCAATCCGAGTTCTTCTCATATTAGGTTTGTTTTCGAGATCCATCTAGTTTCCGATTCGTGTTTCCTTGCGGAGTAGGTTTCGGAAAAAAAAATTCGTTTAGGCCCAAAATTTTCCGAAACGCACTTGTCGAAAAATTTTCGGCTATCCTGTTTTTAAGTGTTTCTAAGCGTATTGAGACGATCGCCATTATAGAAAGTTTTTTTGACCCGTTTCAGTTTTTGGGTCGGCGATCGAAAAAAAAATTTGGTCGAAAAATTTCGTGCCCATCCTGTCGGTTTGACACAGGAAGAGTTTTGAGACACTTCGCCATTATAGTGATTTTTCGCAAAAAAAAAAAAGCGCAAAAAAAGCAGCAAAAAAAAAAAAGCGAAAAAAATTCCAGAGTGTGCTTTTCCGTTGTTTCCGTGCAGCGCCCGTGATTTTGTTAGTGTTCTAGGCTCGTGTCTCTAGCACGGTCTAGCCTAGGACCAACCGCAAGTCTGCGTCGTTGAGCGTTTATTCAACTTTGCATCTCTGAATTGATTATTCTTGACCCTTTTGCTACCATATTATAAGCCTTCCCAGCTCCACATACATCTACATCGTGCGTTTGACTCTCCACAGTAATCGCTCTATCCAAGCTTTGAGAGTTTTGACTACATCGGTTGCCGATCACCGCTTTCTTCTTGGGTAAGAACTGGTAAGAATTTGAGATTTGCTTGACGGATTTGTGATTGTCCACCACACAACCACCACCACTTCCTAGTAGTCTGTCGAATCATATTCTTGTGTGTTTCTATTGCTGCTAACCATGGCAGGATCACAAGCCGGCAGACCGACCGGGAGGACATGACAAACAAAGCGCTACATGATAAGTTTCAACAAATGATGAGTGGGCAGGTGGACGATGTGCTAAATAGATTTGAAGAGGCCATGGAGAAGATAGATGGCATTGAGAAGGCGTTCGAAACAAAGCTCGATAACAAGTTTAATGAATTGCTCGCGCATCTACCACCACCACCACCGGCGGCACCTAACGCACCTCTACTACAACAACAAGGACTACCTCCACATCGCGAAACAGCCCTCCATGAAGCTTCCGTGTCCCTCTTGACTGGCCAAGCTGCTTTGGTCTTCTTTGTTGATATACATGGCTCCTGCTGCTGCGGTGGGGAGGATGATTATGTGAGAGATTACGAGGATGAGGTTGATCAACATCGAACTACGTGCAACCACCAGCACCACAACCACCAGGTCGTCCACATGCAAATAATGGCAATGTTCGGGCTCCCCCTTAGGTAGATCATGACCATCTCCCTAAACTGAAATTGAATATTCCACCATTTGAGGGTAGATATGTTCACGATATATATCTTACTTGGGAGTTAGAAACTGAACAACGATTTACATGTTTACAATATCACGAGGAGAGGCGTGTTCCTGCTGCTGTTTGTGCTTTCACTAGCTTTGCATGTGTTTGGTGGTCCGAACATTGTAGATTATATCCTGTTCCGACTACTTGGGCTGCTTTGAAAACTGCTATGCGTACTCGTTGGGTTCCACCATATTATCAACGTGAATTACTTCAAAAATTGCAGCACTTAAGACAAGGAAAAATTCGGTAGAAGAATATTATCGGGAATTACAAAGCGGCTTGATTAGATGTGGTATTGTTGAGGAGAATGAAGCTATGCTTGCACGTTTTCTGGGTGGATTAAATAGAGATTCAGACCATTCTAGACTACAAGGATTATAATAATATCACTCGATTATTCGATCTTGCTTGTAAAGCTGAACGTGAAGTGCAGGATCGACAAAGCGTTGGCGCGAACTAACTTTTACGCAGGTCGACCTTCATCATGGACACCACGTGCATCATCTACTTCCACACGTTCTACTACACGGCACCTCCGTCGGCTGCCACCTCCAACCGTGATACAAGAAAGCGAGGCACAACCACCACTATCCGCCAAGAGCACACTGCTTTGGGCCTACACAGAGCTCTTCTTCTTCCATGGCGTCAGCAGGGCACACAAGTGATATTATTTGTAAATCGTTGTAAGGGAAGAGGACATTTCTTGAGAGAATGCCAATCTCAGCGTGTGATGATTGCTCACGAGGATGGTGGGTATGAGTCCGCTAGTGACTATGATGAAGAGACTTTGGCTCTTATTACACATGAAGAACACGGTGGAGATGATTACGATCATGACACGCAATACATGGCTCTTTGAAGATGCTGACAGGTATGAATGTTTAGTTGCTCAACGTGTTTTGAGTGTGCAGGTTACACAAGCTGAGCAAAATCGGAGACATAACTTGTTCCATACAAAGGGAGTTGTGAAGGAACGTTCTATTCAGCGTCATCATAGATGGAGGGAGCTGCAACAACTTGGCTAGCATGGATATGGTGGAGAAGCTTTCTCTCACCACAAGACCACATCCACATCCTTACTACATCCAATGGTTCAACAACAGCGGCAAGGTTAAGGTAACACGTCTTTGTTCGTGTGTATTTTAGTATCTCTACATATGCTGATTATGTTGATTGTGATGTGGTACCTATGCAAGCATGTTCCTTATTACTTGGTAGACCATGGCAATTTGATAAAAATTCTGTACACCATGGTAGAAACAATCAAGATACTCTTGTTCACAAGGATAAAAATATTACTTTGCTTCCTATGACTCCTGATTCCATTTTGAAAGATGATATTAATAGAGCTAATAAAGCAAAACAGGAGAAAATAAGAGTGAAAATCAGATTGTGGCAAAAGAATTTGAGCAACAAATGAAGCCTAATAATAAACCATCTAATGTTGCTTCTGAAATTAAACTGAAAAGTGCATGTTTATTTGCCACCAAATCTGATATTGATGAGCTAGATTCTAGCAAATCTGTTTGCTATGCTTTTGTGTGCAAAGAGGCATTATTTTCATTCGAGGGCGTGCCTTCCTCTTTGCCCCTACTGTCACTAACATTTTGCAGAGTTCGCCGACGTCTTCCCACAAGGCGTGCCAGGATTACCACCTATTCGAGGGATTGAGCATCAAATTGACTTAATTCCGGTGCATCGCTACCCAACCGCGCACCATACCGTACCAATCCGGAGGAGGCGAAGGAGATTATGCGTCAAGTACAGGAGCTGCTCGACAAAGCTTATATCGCGAATCTCTTAGTCCTTGTGCTGTTCCTATTATACTAGTGCCTAAAAAGGATGGTGCGTCGGCGTATGTGTGTTGATTGTAGAGGCATTAATAATATTACTATTCGTTATCGTCATCCTATTCCTAGGCTAGATGATATGCTTGATGAATTGAGTGGCTCTACAATATTCTCCAAAGTTGATTTGCGTAGTGGATACCATCAAATTCGTATGAAATTGGGAGATGAATGGAAAACAGCATTTAAAACTAAGTTTGGATTATATGAGTGGTTAGTCATGCCTTTTGGGTTAACTAATGCACCTAGTACTTTCATGAGATTAATGAGCGAAGTTTTACGTGCTTTCATTGGATGATTTGTGGTAGTTTACTTTGATGATATACTGATTTATAGCAAATCTTTGGAAGAACATTTGGAACATTTACGTGCTGTTTTTAATGCTCTACGTGATGCACGCGTTTGTTTGGTAACCTTGGGAAGTGCACCTTTTGCACCGACCGAGTATCTTTTCTTGGCTATGTTGTTACTCCACAGGAATTGAAGTTGATAAAGCCAAGATTGAAGCTATTGAGAGTTGGCCGCAGCCCAAAACGGTCACACAAGTGAGGAGTTTTCTTGGACTCGCTGGTTTCTATAGGCGTTTGTGAGAGACTTTAGCACCATTGCTGCACCTCTCAATGAGCTTACAAAGAAGGATGTGCCTTTTGTTTGGGGTACCGCATACGGAAGAAGCCTTCACGGTATTGAAAGATAAGTTGACACATGCTCCTTTACTCCAACTTCCTGACTTTAATAAGACTTTTGAGCTTGAATGTGATGCTAGTGGAATTGGATTAGGAGGTGTGTTATTACAAGATGGCAAACCTGTTGCATACTTTTACGAAAAATTGAGTGGGCCTAGTCTGAACTATTCTACTTATGACAAAGAATTGTATGCTCTTGTTAGGACTTTAGAGACATGGCAACATTATTTATGGCCCAAAGAATTTGTTATACATTCTGATCATGAATCTTTGAAACATATTAAAAGTCAAGCTAAACTGAATCGTAGACATGCTAAATGGGTTGAATTCATTGAGACTTTCCCTTATGTCATTAAACACAAGAAGGGTAAAGAAAATGTTATTCTTGATGCTTTGTCTCGTCGATATACTATGCTTTCACAACTTGACTTCAAAATATTTGGTTTGGAGACCATCAAAGATCAATATGTGCATGATGCTGATTTTAAAGATGTAATGCAGAATTGTAAAGAAGGAAGAACATGGAACAAGTTCGTTATTAATGATGGTTTTGTGTTCCATGCTAACAAGCTATGCATTCCTGCTAGCTCTGTTCGTCTTTTGTTGTTGCAGGAGGCGCATGGAGGAGGCTTAATGGGACACTTTGGCGTCAAAAAAGGCGGAGGATATACTTGCTACACATTTCTTTTGGCCAAAGATGAGACGGGATGTTGAGCGTTTTGTTGCTTTCATTGCACTACTGTCAAAAAGCTAAGTCACGACTCAATCCTCATGGTTTATATATGCCTTTGCACTGTGCCTAGTATTCCTTGGGAGGATATATCTATGGACTTTGTTTTAGGTTTACCTCGAACAAAGAAGGGGAGGGATAGCATATTTGTTGTCGTGGATAGATTCTCGAAAATGGCACACTTTATACCATGTCATAAAAGCGATGATGCAGTTAATGTTGCTGATTTGTTCTTTCGTGAAATTATTCGCTTGCATGGTGTGCCAAATACTATTGTTTCAGATCGTGATACTAAATTTCTTAGCCACTTTTGAAGATGTTTATGGGCTAAGTTGGGGACTAAACTGCTTTTTAGTACTACTTGTCACCCCCAAACTGATGGACAAACTGAAGTAGTCAATAGAACATTGTCTACTATGCTTAGGGCTGTTTTGAAGAATAATAGGAAATGTGGGAAGAATGCTTGCCTCATATTGAATTTGCTTATAATCGTTCATTGCATTCTACTACTAAGATGTGCCCTTTTGAAATTGTGTATGGCTTCCTACCTCGTGCACCTATTGATTTGTTGCCTCTTCCATCTTCGGAGAAGGTTAATTTTGATGCTAAAGAACGTGCTGAATTGATTTTAAAAATGCATGAGTTAACTAAGGAAAACATTGAGCGTATGAATGCTAAATATAAACTTGCCGGAGATAAGGGTAGAAAACATGTTGTCTTTGCACTGGAGATCTTGTTTGGTTACATTTGCGTAAGGATAGGTTTCCTAAATTGCGCAAATCAAAGCTAATGCCACGTGCTGATGGTCCATTTAAGGTGTTAGAGAAAATAAATGATAATGCATATAAACTTGAGCTGCCTGCAGATTTTGGGGTTAGTCCCACTTTTAACTTTGCAGATTTGAAGCCTTATTTGGGTGAGGAAGATGAGCTTCCGTCGAGGTCGACTTCATTTCAAGAAGGGGAGGATGATGAGGACATCAATACCTCTGTTACACCCACAGCCCCTATGACTATACATCTTGGACCAATTACTAGAGCTCGCGCCGCCAATTGAATTATCGTGTACTTTCGTTTCTTAGTAACGATTCCAATGTTCATGAGAATATGATGTTGCCTAAATTGGATACATTTGTTTTGCTTACAAATGAAGGGCCTACCATGGACAAGAAAGATGAACCTTGGAGCAAGTTCAAGCATGGAGATGATGGCATGCGCAAGGAGAACAAGAACGGAGTTACAAGTGATGATTCCAGGACTTTGAAGCCACCCTAATGAGTGCATGAGGCCTTGGACGAAATATACAAGATGCCACTTCATAATATGCGTCCATAGGCTATTCTAGGTGCTGCGTCACCTTATTATTGGGCCAGGCCCATGTAATTTCGAAATACTTAAGTATAGGCTGTTTTAGAGTCCGTATGTGTGGGGAAACAAGAGTTAGGGTTGATTTGGACCCCTCCACCAAGGGCCACGAAATTCCCCCTCTTCCTCCATATATACAGCCCTTAGGGCACCGTTTAGACCTTGGGTTTTGTTTAGATTAAAAGTTCGCCATAGCTGCAACTTCGCGTGCCGTTTGTGTTCAACGACCGGACAAAGGCGTCCACAGAACCCCACCTTGATCAATAAAGCTTTCATCTTATATTCGCAATATTCAGATTGCAATCTCAGTTTCTTGCTTGTTCTTCGTTTGCTCGCGAGAAAGCAGGCCCTCGTGGTCAGGTTGATCGTGCTCGGCGTGGTCAATAACCCTCGGAAGTTGGTTTAGCGATTGCTAAGGCGCGACGTCTTGCACGTTCGTAGTCGGATCGTCAAGGTCGACTCCCACAGAAACGATAGCCACCATCTCATCGAAACATCGGGACACCTTAGCCTCTATCAGAGGAGAAGGTAACCAAGTGGATGAGCAAAGCTCTCACACAAATATGTGCTAATCCTTTCCTAACCCTAACTAGGAGGAGGAGGAGGTCTATTTATAGTCTTAGTGCAAATGGGGGCGTAGTGAACGGGTACAAGGGCTCCGAGGCCATGATGATCACCACAGTGTCAGACGTCTGGAAGGCGTCGGATGTCTGAGGCTTGGGGCCAGTCGGACGTCCGGAGGCTGTCGGACGTCCGTAAATCCGGCTCGGGTGCTGGTCGGTCGGTCGTCCGGAGACTTCGGTCTTCCATAGATTTGGCTCTTATCGGTGTGCGTCGGATGTCCGTGGATCGTCGAACGTCCGTAGATTCGGTTCTGGTACGGGTCGTCCGGTCGTCCGGTGGCATCGGTCTTTCGAAAGTTTCCATTCGGTGCCATTTCTGCCGGACGTCCGAACGGGCGTCGATCGTCTGCTGGGAGTCGTCGGACGTCCGGACTTGGTCGGACGTCCGATGCTCGTACTTCAGCAGTTTTTCTTCTTCTTCTTCAACGTGCTTGGGGTCCTCGTCGTCTTGGCTCTTGCAAGTAGTTGTTCCTTGGCTCGTTCCCAAGTACCTGATTACACATAGTTTCTGAATAAGGTAGTAGCCATGTCTCATGATTAGGAAGAGGGAGTTCGGAAAGGAGCGAGTTCACCTTATCTTCGATAGACTTAGCTCGGGCTCGAGTCATGGGTCCACGTGGTGTTGAGGAAGATGTAGGTGCGTCCATGGGGATGAGTGAGGGATGCTCCGCATCACTTCCCCCTCCACGTACATACCCTCCCTCCCACCTTGGTCCAGAGCGGAGCCCACCCGTCGATCGTGATGCGTTTGGCATCCAACGGGATACCCAGGTAGGTAAACGGGAGTTTGCCTAGTTTGCAATTGAGCAGGTCCGCAATACGCCTACCTTCTTGCACCTCCAGACCCATAGGCATCACTTCGCAGTTGTGGAAGTTAATTTTATGCCCCGACATGAGTTCGAAGCTAATTAGCAGGGCTTTGACCATAGCCACACTATGGAGGTCGGGTTGGAACAACAATAGTGTATCGTCTGCATATTGCAAGTGTGATATCCCCCCTGGGATGAGGTGTCCCAACACCCCTTTTATGTGCCCTGCCTCCGTGGCTTTCCGCAACATAGCCGCCAACGCGTCGGCGTCAAAATTGAACAGGAGCGGTGATATGGGATCGCCTTGGCGCAAGCCGCGCTTGTTCCTGAAGAAGTCCCCTACTTCTCCATTAACCGAGATCGCAGTTTGGCCCCTCGAGACCAATTACATGACTCAATGCACCCACACCGGCGAGAAGCCTCGACTAGTGAGAATCTGCCGGAGGAAATCCCAATTCACGCGGTCGTATGCTTTCTCGAAATCTAATTTGAGGAGAATCGCAGGTTCGTGCGGGATAGAGGCAATGGTGTCCCGTCTTTCGATGAGATGGTGGCTATCGTTTAGGATGAAGTCGACTTTGACGATCCGGCTACGAACGTGCGAGGACGTCGCGCCTTAGCAATAGCTAAACCAATTCCGAGAGGTTATTGACCACGCCGGAGCACGATCAACCTGACCACGAAGGTCTGTTTCCTGCAGGCAAACGAAGAACAAGCAATAAACTAAGATTGCAATCTGGATATTGCGAATATAAGAGGAAAGCTTTATTGATCAAGGTGGGGTTACGTGGCGCCTTTATGCAGTCGTTGAACACAAGCGAAATGCCGAAGTTGCAGCTATGGCGAACTTTTAATCTAAACAAAACCCAAAGTCTAAGCGACGCCCTAAGGGCTGTATATATGGAGGAAGAGGAGGGAATTTCGTGGCCCTTGAGGGAGGGGTCCGAAACCAACCCTAACTCTTGTTTCCCCACACATACGGACTCTAAAAATAGCCTATACTTAATTATTTCGAAATTACATGGGCCTGGCCCAATAATAAGGTGACGCAGCACCTAGAATAGCCTATGGACGAATATTATGAAGTGGCATCTTGTATATTTCGTCCAAGGCCTCATGCTCTCATTAGGGTGGCTTCAAAGTCCTGGAATCATCACTTGTAACTCCGTTCTTGTTTCCCTTGCGCATGCCAACATCTCCATGCTTGAACTTGCTCCAAGGTTCATCTTTCTTGTCCATGGTAGGCCCTTCATTTGTAAGCAAAACAAATGTATCCAATTTAGGCAGCATCATATTCTCATGAACATTGGAATCGTTACCAAGAAAGCGAAAGTACTGATAATTCAATTGGCGTCTTGCGAGCTCTAGTAATTGGTCCGGTATGTATAGCAGCAGGGGCTGTGGGTGTAACAATGGTATTGATGTCCTCATCATCCTCCCTTCTTGAAATGAAGTCGTCCTCGTGAAACTCATGTTCCTCACCCAAATAAGGCTTCAAATCTGCAATGTTAAAAGTGGGACTAACCCCAAAATCTGCAGGCAGCTCAAGTTTATATGCATTATCATTTATTTTCTCTAACACCTTAAATGGACCATCAGCACGTGGCATTAGCTTTGATTTGCGCAAATTACGAAACCTATCCTTACGCAAATGTAACCAAACAAGATCTCCAGGTGCAAAGACAACATGTTTTCTACCCTACTCTCAAGCAAGATTATATTTAGCATTCATACGCTCAATGTTTTCCTTAGTTAACTCATGCATTTTTAAAATCAATTCAGCACGTTCTTTAGCATCAAAATTAACCTTCTCCGAAGATGGAAGAGGCAACAAATCAATAGGTGCACGAGGTAGGAAGCCATACACAATTTCAAAAGGGCACATCTTAGTAGTAGAATGCAATGAACGATTATAAGCAAATTCAATATGAGGCAAGCATTCTTCCCACATTTTCTTATTATTCTTCAAAACAGCCCTAAGCATAGTAGACAATGTTCTATTGACTACTTCAGTTTGTCCATCGGTTTGGGGTGACAAGTAGTACTAAAAAGCAGTTTAGTCCCCAACTTAGCCCATAAACATCTCCAAAAGTGGCTAAGAAATTTAGTATCACGATCTAAAACAATAGTATTTGGCACACCATGCAAGCGAATAATTTCACGAAAGAACAAATCAGCAACATTACAGCATCATCGCTTTTATGACATGGTATAAAGTGTGCCATTTTCGAGAATCTATCCACGACAACAAATATGCTATCCCTCCCCTTCTTTGTTCGAGGTAAACCTAAAACAAAGTCCATAGATATATCCTCCCAAGGAACACTAGGTACAGGCAAAGGCATATATAAACCATGAGGATTGAGTCGTGACTTAGCTTTTTGACATCTAGTGCAGCGAGCAACAAAACGCGGAACACAAAACCATCCTTAATAACGAACTTGTTCCATGTTCTTCCTTCTTTACAATTCTGCATTACATCTTTAAAATCAGCATCATGCACATATTGATCTTTGATGGTCTCCAAACCAAATATTTTGAAGTCAAGTTGTGAAAGCATAGTATAGCGACGAGACAAAGCATCAGCAATAACATTTTCTTTACCCTTCTTGTGTTTAATGACATAAGGGAAAGTCTCAATGAATTCAACCCATTTAGCATGTCTACGATTCAGTTTAGCTTGACTTTTAATATGTTTCAAAGATTCATGATCAGAATGTATAACAAATTCTTTGGGCCATAAATAATGTTGCCATGTCTCTAAAGTCCGAACAAGAGCATATAATTCTTTGTCATAAGTAGAATAGTTCAGACTAGGCCCACTCAATTTTTCGTAAAAGTATGCAACAGGTTTGCCATCTTGTAATAACACACCTCCTAATCCAATTCCACTAGCATCACATTCAAGCTCAAAAGTCTTATTAAAGTCAGGAAGTTGGAGTAAAGGAGCATGTGTCAACTTATCTTTCAATACCGTGAAGGCTTCTTCCGTGCGGTACCCCAAACAAAAGGCACATCCTTCTTTGTAAGTTCATTGAGAGGTGCAGCAATGGTGCTAAAGTCTCTCACAAAACGCCTATAGAAACCAGCGAGTCCAAGAAAACTCCTCACTTGTGTGACCGTTTTGGGCTGCGGCCAACTCTCAATAGCTTCAATCTTGGCTTTATCAACTTCAATTCCCTGTGGTGTAACAACATAGCCAAGAAAAGATACTCGGTCGGTGCAAAAGGTGCACTTCCCAAGGTTAGCAAACAAACGTGCATCACGTAGAGCATTAAAAACAACACGTATATGTTCCAAATGTTCTTCCAAAGATTTGCTATAAATCAGTATATCATCAAAATAGACTACCACAAATCGTCCAATGAAAGCACGTAAAACTTCGTTCATTAGTCTCATGAAAGTACTAGGTGCATTAGTTAAACCAAAAGGCATGACTAACCACTCATATAAACCAAACTTAGTTTTAAATGCTGTTTTCCATTCATCTCCCAATTTCATACGAATTTGATGGTATCCACTACATAAATCAACTTTGGAGAATATTGTAGAGCCACTCAATTCATCAAGCATATCATCTAGCCTAGGAATAGGATGACGATAACGAATAGTAATATTATTAATGCCTCTACAATCAACACACATACGACGTACCATCCTTTTTAGGCACTAGTATAATAGTAACAGCACAAGGACTAAGAGATTCGCATATATAACCTTTGTCGAGCAGCTCATGTACTTGACGCATAATCTCCTTTGTCTCCTCTGGATTGGTACGGTATGGTGCACGGTTGGGTAGCGATTCACCGTTTATTTAGTCAATTTGATGCTCAATCCCTCGAATAGGTGGTAATCCCGGTGGCACGTCTTGTGGGAAGACGTCAGCGAACTCCTGCAAAATGTTAGTGACAGCAGGGGGCAAAGAGGAAGGCACGTCCTGGAATGAAAATAATGCCTCTTTGCACACAAAAGCATAGCAAACATATTTGCTAGAATCTAGCTCCTCAATATCAGATTTGGTGGCAAGTAAACATGCACTTTTCAGTTTAATTTCAGAAGCAACATTAGATGGTTTATTATTAGGCTTCATTTGTTGCTCAAATTCTTTTGCCACAATCTGATTTTCACTCTTATTTTTCTCCTGTTTTGCTTTTTAGCTCTATTAGTATCATCTTTCAAAATTGAATCAGGAGTCATAGGAAGCAACGTAATATTTTTATCCTTGTGAACAAGAGTATACTGATTGTTTCTACCATGGTGTACAGAATTTTTATCAAATTGCCATGGTCTACCAAGTAATAAGGAACATGCTTGCATAGGTACCACATCACAATCAACATAATCAGCATATGTAGAGATACTAAAATACACACGAGCAGTCGTGTTACCTTAACCTTGCCGCTGTTGTTGAACCATTGGATGTAGTAAGGATGTGGATGTGGTCTTGTGGTGAGAGAAAGCTTCTCCACCATATCCATGCTAGCCAAGTTGTTGCAGCTCCCTCCATCTATGATGACGCGAATAGAACGTTCCTTCACAACTCCCTTTGTATGGAACAAGTTATGCCTCTGATTTTGCTCGACTTGTGTAACCTGCACACTCAAAACACGTTGAGCAACTAAACATTCATACTGTCGGCATCTTGACAGCCATGTATTGCGTCTCATGATCGTAATCATCTCCACCGTGTTCTTCATGTGTAATAAGAGCCAAAGTCTCTTCATCATAGTCACTAGCGGACTCATACCCACCATCCTCAGTAGCAATCATCACACGCTGAGATTGGCATTCTCTCGCAAAATGTCCTCTTCCCTTACAACGACGACAAATAATATCACTTGTGTGCCCTTTTGACGCCATGGAAGAAGAAGAGCTCTGTGCAGGCCCGACAGCTGTGCTCTTGGCAGATAGTGGTGGTTGTGCCTACTTTCTTGTATCACGGTTGGAGGTGGCACCTGAAGGAGGTGCCGTGTAGTAGAACGTGTGGAAGTAGATGACGACGTGGTGTCCATGATGAAGGTCGACCTGCGAAAAGTTAGTCTGCGCCAACGCACGATCCTGCACTTCACGTTCAGCTTTACAAGCAAGATGGAATAATCGAGTGATATTAGTATAATCCTTGTAGTCTAGAATGGTCTGAATATCTCTATTTAATCCACCCGAGAAAACGTGCAAGCATAGCTTCATTCTCCTCAACAATACCACATCTAATCAAGCCAGTTTGTAATTCCTGATAATATTCTTCTACCGAATTTTTCCTTGTCTTAAGCGCTGCAATTTTTGAAGTAATTCACGTTGATAATATGGTGGAACCCAACGAGTACGCATAGCAGTTTTCAAAGCAGTCCAAGTAGCTGGAACAGGATATAATCTACATTGTTCAGACCACCAAACACATGCAAAGCTAGTGAAAGCACAAACAATGCGGGAACACGTCTCTCCTCAGGATATTGTAAACATGTAAATCGTTGTTCAGTTTCTAACTCCCAAGTAAGATATATATCAGGAACATATCTACCCTCAAATGGTGGAATATTCAACTTCAGTTTAGGGAGATGGTCATGATCTCATACCTGAGGGGGAGCCCGAACGTTGCCATTATTTGCATGTGGATGACCGGGTGGTTGTGGTGCTGGTGGTTGTGGTGCTGGTGGTTGCACTTGCACGTAGTTCTGAAGTTGATCAACCTCATCCTCGTACTCTCTCACATAATCATCCTCCCCCACATCAGCGGCAGGAGCCACGTATCATCAACAGCAGACCAAAGAGCTTGGCCAGGCTGAAGAGGGACACGGCTCGCTCGGCGGAGGGCTGCTTCGCGATGTGGAGGTAGTCGTTGTTGTTGTTGTAGAGGTGCATTAGGTGCAGCCGGTGGTGGTGGTGGTGGTAGACGCGCGAGCAATTCATTAAACTTGTTATCGAGCTTTGTTTCGAACGCCTTCTCAATGCCATCTATCTTCTCCATGGCCTCTTCAAATCTATTTAGAACATTTTCGACCTGCCCACTCATCATTTGTTGAAACATATCATGTAGCGCTTTGTTTGTCATGTTCTCCCAGTCAGTCTCTAAATGGCTTGTGATCCTGCCATGGTTAGCGACAATAGAAACACACAAGAATATGATTCGACAGACTACTAGGAAGTGGTGGTGGTGGTGTGGTGGACAGTCACAAATCCGTCAAGCAAATCTCAAATTCTTACCGCTTCTTACCCAAAGAAGCGGTGATCGGCAACCGATGTAGTCAAAACTCTCAAAGCTTGGATAGAGCGATTACCGGGAGAGTCAAACGCATACGATGTAGATGTATGTGGAGCTGGGAAGGCTTATAATATGGTGGCAAAAAGGTCAGCAATAATCAATTCGGAGATGCAAAGTTGAATAAACGCTCAACGACGGTGATCAGTCTTGGTCCTAGGCTAGACCGTGCTAGAGACGCGAGCCTAGAACACTAACAAAATCACGGCGCTGCACGGAAACAACGGAAAAGCACACTCTGGAATTTTTTTTTCGCTCTCTTTTTTTTGCGCTGCTCTTTTTTTTTGTGAAAAATCACTATAATGGCGAGTGTCGCAAAACTCTTCCTAGGTCAAATTGACAGGATGGGCACGAAATTTGTTTCGACCAATTTTTTTTTTGTTTTCGACTGCCCGGACCCAAAAACTGGAAACGGGTCAAAAAAAAACTTTCTATAATGGCGACTGTCTCAATACGCTTAGAAACACCTAAAAATAGGATAGCCAGAAAAAATTTCGACAAGTGCGTTTTCGGAAAATTTTGGGCCTAAACGGAGGCAAGGAAACACGAATCGGAATTTAGATGGATCTCGAAAACAAACCTAATATGAGAAGAACTCGGATTGGTGGTGGATATATGGTGGTGGTATATGGCAGCGGTGGTGGTATATGGTAGCTGTGGTGGTATATGGCTACGAATTGGTGGTGGTATATGGATACGGATTGGTGGTGGTATATGGATACGGACTGGTGGTGGTATATGGATACGGATTGGTGGTGGTATATGGATACGGATTCAGAGCGGTGGCGGATAAGAAGGGTGGTAGATGGCAAGGCGATGATGATGGTGCGGCAGCGGCGTGACAACTTATGACCAGAACTCGAAACTCTAAAAGACTAGACTCTAAGACCAGCAACTTGACACGACGATGCAACCGCAAATTCAACAAAGCAAAAACCCTAAAAAGATTATGATGAACTAACCCTAATTTTTTTGTGGCTTTTTCGTGGACTTTAGGTATGAAGAACAGACTCGATCTAATCTACTGAAAACTGTAAAATCTCACCGAGCAACCTGAAAATCGATACCACTTGATAGAGGCAAAGGTGTCCCATCTTTCGATGAGATGTTGGTTTTCGCTTTGGAGGAAGTCGACTTTGACGATCCGACTACGAGCGTGCGAGGACGTCGGCGCCTTAGCAATCGCTAAACCAACTCCGAGAGGTTATTGACCACGCCGAGCACGATCAACTCCGACCACGAGGGTCATTTCCTGCGAGCAAACGAAGAACAAGCAAGAAACTGAGATTGCAATCTGGATATTGCGAATATAAGATGAAAGCTTTATTGATCAAGGTGGGGTTACGTGGCGCCTTTGTCCGGTCGTTGAACACAAAGCGAAATGCACGCGAAGTTGCAGCTATGGCGAACTTTTAATCTAAACAAAACCCAAAGTCTAAACGACGCCCTAAGGGCTGTATATATGGAGAAAGAGGAGGAATTTCGTGGCCCTTGAGGGAGGGGTCCCAAACCAACCCTAACTCTTGTTTCCCCACACATACGGACTCTAAAACAGCCTACACTTAAGTATTTCGAAATTACATGGGCCTGGCCCAATAATAAGGTGACGCAGCACCTAGAATAGCCTATGGACGAATATTATGAAGTGGCATCTTGTATATTTCGTCCAAGGCCTCATGCTCTCATTAGGGTGGCTTCAAAGTCCTGGAATCATCACTTGTAACTCCGTTCTTGTTTCCCTTAGCATGCCAACATCTCCATGCTTGAACTTGCTCCAAGGTTCATCTTTCTTGTCCATGGTAGGCCCTTCATTTGTAAGCAAAACAAATGTATCCAATTTAGGCAGCATCATATTCTCATGAACATTGGAATCGTTACCAAGAAACGAAAGTACCTGATAATTCAATTGGCGTGCGCGAGCTCTAGTAATTGGTCCAGTATGTATAGCAGCAGGGGCTGTGGGTGTAACAATGGTATTGATGTCCTCATCACCATCTTAGAGAATCTATCCACAACAACAAACACGGAATCCTTTCCATTTTGAGTTCTAGGCAAACCAAGTACAAAATCCATGCTAATGTCTTCCCAAGGTTGATAAGGAATAGGAAGAGGCATGTAAAGACCATGAGATTGAGCTTTAGACCTAGCTTTGCGACATGTAGAGCATCGGTTGGTGAAGCATGAGACGTCATGAACATCTTGGGCCAAAAGTAGTTCTTGGAGAGCGTGGCGAATGTCTTGTTGCGTCCAAAGTGTCCCATGAGTCCGCCTCCATGAGCCTCTTGCAAAAGGAGCAAACGAAGAGAAGACTCGGGAATGCATAGTTTGTTAGCTCTCATAATGATGCGGAGCATCCTACGGTCATCACCATGTCAAGAGTTCGTTTGGCAAGTGACACATGCGACCTCTACTTCTCATACATAAAGGTGAATCTTCTCCTTTACACGTGTTCACTTGACCCCTTCGAGGATGGTATACTACTTGGCACTCCACTCGTGTGCATACATAGGTATTGTCGGAACATCATGGACGAGGAGGAGTACGAGCACAAGTGTACAACTACACCATCCGCGAGTGAGGCATGGAAGAGAAGGAAGAAGAGGAACATACATGCAGGACGAGCGGTACTACCGCCCACACCAGGCGGTACTACCGCTAAAGGCACATGCGCGGTACAACCGCTCGACTACCGCCCAACTACCGGTTGAGCTTCGGTATTCGAGCGGTGCAAGACCGGTACAGCCCCGGTTGTCCCCCCAGCTGCGTCTAGACCGGTACAACAGGCCTTACCACCGGTACAACCGCTCTCGACCATGGCGACGTATGATGACTTGAGTGACTTGTGCCACCATATTGAGAGTGAGAGTGCTTTCGCCACTAGCCGTATATATTATGTGTTGCCACAAATCCCATGTGAGGAGAGCCACAACCCCCACCACTTGAGTGAGATGAGTGACTCCACCATACGTGAGTTTGAGTGCACCTATTTTGAGGGAGTGAGTGAACCACCACATAGAGAGAGTGAGATAGTTGATAGGTCATGTGAGGCCACTTTCAACACTAACGACTTGACCTCTACCTCTATTATGTCTTCTCATTTGGTGCTAGGTCCCATATATGATAACGCGTCGACTCACGATGACTACGTCCTCCCTTTGGACAAGACGATAGCCATGGTGGAATATGATGCACCCCCTACATGGTTCCATCAAGATGATGATGACCACCATTTGGTCTTTCCCACCTCACCTACACCACTTGAGTGGAATGAAAAAGGTAACATAGGTGAAGGTGATGCTCTAGTCCCACTAGTGGACATTCTTGAGATTGATTGCTTGCATGATGTTGATCCACCTAGTACCATGCTTCATGCTAGTATGATTTCCTCATGTGATGATTTGCCTATTTATGATGAGTATGCTGATTCTCATGTGGATTCTATTAGTTGTGATGCCATGTTACATAGGATTTCTTGTGACAATTCTTTAGGTCACATCATGTTTGATAATCCGCTTGACTTGTCATATGCTATGCATGAGATCAACCACATGTCTTATTTGCAATCTCTTCATAATGACTATGCATATGCCATTAAAATGAACCCAATTTGCACATATGGCATAGATGACAAGCCCATGGTTATTTGATGAGGACATGACTACCTTGGATAAGACCAAAAATATTGCATACATGCATATTTGTCAGGTGATTTCTAGTGCAAACTATTCAATAATCTATTTATGTTATTCAGAACAAAAATAATTCACATACTTTTGTGTTTTGTCTAATTGCAGGTGTATGGGACATTTGTACAATACACATATGAAGATAAGGGAAAAGGAGAAGTTTAGGTGCTGTTCAAAAAGTCCTCTCACGTCACTTTTGGCCCAAGAGAAGATAGAGTCCAAGTCTCTCACGTTACGGGACGCAGATTCGGACTCGCAGACATACCTGACTCAAAACGTCAATAACTTTTCATACGGACTCCAAATTGGTTGATTCGTTTTTGTTGGAAAATAGATTTCGTGCACTTTCCAACCCAATTTGATTCACCTTAAAATTCGTCCGGAGCGTTGAGTTATGGACGAAACAATCTTATCTTCTTGAGCAGAATCCGAGTCAAACTACAAGTCCAAAGGTGTTACGTCACCTCCACTTGGGCCCATTGGCCTTGTACGACCTAGGGTTAGTTTTAGGCTGCCTTGGGACGTGCTCCCACCTCCTTGGCCGCCACCCCTTGTTCCTATATAAGTAGATCCATCTAGTAGCTTTTTCCTTGGGATTTGTTTAGTTAAAAGTTAGCCATTGCAACTTCGTGTACTTCGTTTGTGTCCAACGACTGCACCAAGGCCGCTTGCGGATCCCCACCGTTATCAATACTTCATATATATTCGCAATATTCAGATTGCTTTATCATATTCTTGCTCGTTCTTCGATTGCGTGCAGGAATAGACCTTCGTCGTCAGGCTGTTTGTGCTTCCAGCATCGTTAGTAACCTCGAGAGATTGCTTTAGCGATTGCTAAGGCACAACATCGTGCACGTTTGTAGTCGGATCGTCAAAGTCGACTCCACCAAATCGATAGTTATCATCTCACCGAAAGATCGGGACACCCTCGCCATTATTATTATTGACATTTGTTTTTCTTGTGATGATATTGATCTGCTACCTTTGCATCATTTATCTCATATGCCATGCCATGACCACCTAGCTTCGGATATGCATTGTTTTGGATGTTGTCCATTTTCTCCATATGATGTTTCCGATATTGCTCATGAGGAGACCCCCATAGTTTCCTCATACATGTTAGGAGAATTTGATCCATCCCATCCATTGCATGATCCCAACAATTATGTGCACCATATGCTCCCCATGAATAAACATACTATTGATGTGCCATATACTTACATTCTCAATTTGTGTCCCCATCGTGTCATATATAATAACTATTCTTTCATGATGGATGACATGTTCTTATACCATGCATCAAATTTCTTTGAGCGATGCTTATCTTGTGCTAACTCTCGTGTGCACATACACATCATGATGGGTGATGTGTACATTTAACACGCGCACAATTTCTTTGGTTTGTGTCTCTTTCGTGTAGGTACACATGAATACTTGTCGACCTCGCAATTCCACGAGTTGACAAAACGAGCTCTAGAGAGCAACGATGATTTGGGATCCCATGGATTGCCTTTCCCACCGCTCTCTTCACGCGAACTATTCGCGCATTTCTTCTACATGGCCCTCACTTGGCTATGGGTTTTGTTTAGATTAAAAGTTAGCCATTGCAACTTCGTGTACTTCGTTTGTGTCCAACGACCAGACCAAGGCCGCTTACGGATCCCCACCATTATCAATACTTCATATATATTCGCAATATTCAGATTGCTTTATCATATTCTTGCTCGTTCTTCGATTGCGTGCAGGAATAGACCTTCGTGGTCGGCTGATTGTGCTTCCGGCAGATCAGTAACCTCGAGAGATTGGTTTAGCGATTGCTAAGGCACAACGTCGTGCACGTTTGTAGTCGGATCGTCAAAGTCGACTCCACCAAATTGATAGTTATCATCTCATCGAAAGATCGGGACACCCTCGCCTCTATTAAGTGGTATCAGTTTTCAGGTTGCTCGGTGAGAATTTCCAGTTTTTCCTAGATTAGATTTATTTTCTTACCTATTGTCCAAGAAAAAGCCACAAAAAAAAGGTAGATCTATTCATCCTTTGTCCAAGCTAGTCTGAGCCTTTGCAATTTTCTTTTCATTGTTTGCATTATTGAATAATCGGTTGAATCGTTCGTGTCTAGTTGCTGGTCTTACTGTCTAGTTCGTTTAGAGTTTCGAGTTCTGTTCACATTAGTCATGCCGCCGCTGCATCGTTATCCCTTCCGTTGTCCACCACCTATCCATCAATTGCCACCACGTGCTACCCACCATTCATTGTCATGATCAAAGTTAAGATCGTTCACATCTTCACTTGATCCAATCTGCATCTTATCTAGTTTGTTTGGAAAGAGGGAGAGAGAAAAAAAAGAGAAAAAAAGTAAAAAAAAGTCACAGAAAAAAAAGAGAGAAAGAAAAAGGAAAAAAGTGAGAAAAAAAGAAAGAAAAAAAAACAAAGTTCGGATCTATCTAGACTCAATCTCGTAGCTGAATTCGGATTGAAATCTGTTTTGTGCACTGTTCAGTAAAACAGGCATGACTTCCTCATACGAAGTCCGTTTTGGCTATGCGAGTACTCAAATTAAAGCAAGAGACGAGCCGCATCTAAATAGTTGAAGAAGCTTGTTCAATAATTGGCACCTCAAAATCGGCTTCTAAATAGGTCTTTTTGCCCTCTGAAGTTCGTGAACACAGCTTATTCCAGTTTTTCAAACCAGTTTTAGAATTTTTTGACTCCTCATATCAACTCGGAATTTAGTGATTCTTTTTGCATTGGAAAGCTTGAGTTAGTAGCATTCTTTGAAAAAAGTTATCAGAAAATTGGCTCAAACTTTTCAAGAGGAAAATTGGAGAGAGAGTTGTTGTATATCCTGCTTGGCGCTTGTTTTCATCATTATCTCTCTGCCGTTGTGATCTTCACTTATATCTTGCTGTCGAGCTACTTATTATCCTTCATTGATGCTAGTTGTGCTTTCTGCGTGACCTCATTAGTGTTCTAGGCTCGCGTCTGTAGTCCGGTCTAGCCTAGGACCCGACAAGATCTGTCGTTGAGCGTTTATTCAATATTTCATCTCTGAATTGATTTTTGCTAATCTTTTGCTACCATATATAGCCAACCCAGCTCCACATATTTCTACACCGTTTATATGTACGTTCCCCTGGCAATTGCTTTACACAATCTTCGGAGTTATATGACACCGCTGGTGCCTGTCACCACCTGCCGCATGGTAAGAACTTGTAAGATATTGATATTTGCTTTACTGTGAGCACTTTACAACCACATCCTAGTAGTTCATAGAAACATTATTATCGAATTTTGTTTCTCGTTTCTACTAATCATGACAGGTTCCGGAGATAGACGTTCTTGGACGACGGATACATCTTCCCCATCACGAGAGTTGGGACAACACACACAAGCACATGGTCAGGTTATCTCTTTACCGTCATTTGAGGGTAGATTTAATCCTGCTATTTATCTTGCTTGGGAGCTTGAAGTAGAACAAGTTTTTAGTCACCATGACTTTTCTAAACTTGAGCGAGTACGAGTTGCCACTAGAGCATTTACTGGTTTTGCTTCGCTTGGTGGAGTGTGCATTGTAAAAAAACATTGATAACCAACCCACAACTTGGAAAGATTTGAAAGATGTAATGAGAAAACAATTTTTCCCTCCTTACTATAAATCGTGAATTGCTTATAAATTGGAACAATTAAAACAAGGCGATAACACTGTTCATGCTTACTACCAAGAGTTCAAATCTTATATGCATAATTGTGACATAGAAGAATCTGAGGATGATACAATGAATAGATTTTTGGTGGTTTGAACCATGATATCCGTGCAAGATTTCACTATATTCCTCGTTGCATTCTTGGTATGTATGTTCGCGCTTGTACCTTTGAGAGACAGATCTGAGGAGGATGCATTGGGTGACTACAACAACTACTATTCCAGTTCATGCTCACCACCGCCAGTTGGTTCCTCCACCGTTGCACCTACTAGAGCAGCCCCACCTCTCAGATTGTGAGCGACATCATCTCAAGTGTATGGTGCATTGTCAACGCCCGTACCTACATCAGCTCCTTCTTTGCGACAAGGTAACAGTAAAGGTATTAATAATATAACTTCACATGAGAATGATGCATACCTAGTTAACTTGAGTGCATCATGTGTTGAGTTATCTGGTGATTTGAGCACATCACCTATTTTAGAGAATCTTGATACTTTCATGAATGCGTCATGTGATCAAACAACTGAAATACCAACAACTTTGAGTGCACCCATTGAATTAACTGTTGATGCAAAAGAATCAATGTTTAATCATTTTGATATGACCTCTAATCTTGGTGATGATTCTGTGTCGAATGACTTATTGCATGTTTGCTTATTTAAGCATGTTGTAGCATGTAAATTTGATGCACGTAAGGTTTATTCACCAATGTTGAGATGGTTTAATGATGAACATTGTCAATCTTTTGAAATGAATAAGAGCTTCACTTATATGTGCAAACTGAGTTGCAATATTTTCATGCCTTCTACTTCTTGTGATAATGTTTTGGCTTTATATTTTATGAACTATGCAAGTTACTCAACTATTCATGTGTCATATGTGCAAAAATTAAGGGAAGGAAAAATGGATGACATATACATATACAACATGTACACCTTGTCTCTTTTGTTAGCCACATATCAGACTAAGCAACGCCGAGGACGGATTTGTTTTCAAGAAGTGGAGGATGATGAGGACATGACTACCTTGGATAAGACCAAAAATATTGCATACATGCATATTTGTCAGGTGATTTCTAGTGCAAACTATTCAATAATCTATTTATGTTATCCAGAACAAAAATACTTCACATACTTTTGTGTTTTGTCTAATTGCAGGTGTATGGGACATTTGTACAAATCCACATATGAAGATAAGGGAAAAGGAGAAGTTTAGGTGCTGTTCAAAAAGTCCTCTCACGTCACTTTTGGCCCAAGAGAAGATAGAGTCCAAGTCTCTCACGTTCTGGACGCAGATTCGGACTGCACAGACATACCTGACTCAAAACGTCAATAACTTTTTCATACGGACTCCAAATTGGTTGATTCTTTTTTTGTTGGAAAATAGATTTCGTGCACTTTCCAACCCAATTTGATTCACCTTAAAATTCGTCCGGAGCGTTGAGTTATGGACGAAACAATCTGATGCTGCAGCAGAATCCGAGTCAAACTACAAGTCCAAAGGTGTTACGTCACCTCCACTTGGGCCCATTGGCCTTGTACGACCTAGGGTTAGTTTTAGGCTGCCTTGGGACGTCCTCCCACCTCCTTGGCCGCCACCCCTTGTTCCTATATAAGTAGATCCATCTAGTAGCTTTTTCCTTGCGATTTGTTTAGTTAAAAGTTAGTCATTGCAACTTCGTGTACTTCGTTTGTGTCCAACGACCAGACCAAGGCCGCTTGCGGATCCCCACCGTTATCAATACTTCATATATATTCGCAATATTCAGATTGCTTTATCATATTCTTGCTCGTTCTTCGATTGCGTGCAGGAATAGACCTTCGTGGTCGGTGATTGTGCTTCCAAAGATCGCCAAGAACCTCGGGAGATTGGTTTAGCGATTGCTAAGGCACAACGTTGTGCACGTTTGTAGTCGGATCGTCAAAGTCGACTCCACCAAATCGATAGTTATCATCTCATCGAAAGATCGGGACACCCTCGCCTTTATTATTATTGGCATTTGTTTTTCTTGTGATGATATTGATCTGCTACCTTTGCATCATTTATCTCATATGCCATGCCATGACCACCTAGCTTCGGATATGCATTGTTTTGGATGTTGTCCATTTTCTCCATATGATGTTTCCGATATTGCTCATGAGGAGACCCCCATAGTTTCCTCATACATGTTAGGAGAATTTGATCCATCTCATCCATTGCATGATCCCAATAATTATGTGCACCATATGCTCCCCATGAATAAACATACTATTGATGTGTCATATACTTACATTCTCAATTTGTGTCCCCATCGTGTCATATATAATAACTATTCTTTCATGATGGATGACATGTTCTTATACCATGCATCAAATTTCTTTGAGCGATGTTTATCTTGTGCTAACTCACGTGTGCACATACACATCATGATGAGTGATGTGTACATTTAACACGCGCACAATTTCTTTGGTTTGTGTCTCTTTCGTGTAGGTACACATGAATACTTGTCGACCTCGCAATTCCACGAGTTGACAAAGCAGGCTCTAGAGAGCAACGATGATTTGGGATCCCATGGATTGCCTTTCCCACCGCTCTCTTCACGCGAAGTATTCGCGCATTTCTTCTACATGGCCCTCACTTGGCTATGGGTTATTGTCCATTACATATTCTATGCCCATCTTGCCATGTTCACTTTGCATGATATGCCCATTCCTATGCCTTTTCCATGCATTTGTGACCCATGCTTTGCTTTACACATGATGATTGACTCTCATACTTTTACGTGTATTTGCAAGCTTGGTGGAGATATTGCTTGTTGTTGCCATGTTCCATTTGTGACCCACCCCTATGATGATACTATGATCTTGCTTTGTGTTCGTGCTTGTGATATGTCATGTGCATTGTCTATGCCTATTATTTGCTCACATGACATGATTGCCATGATTTATCCTAGTGTGTTGCATCTTCGCTCCACTAGTTTGCACGACTTGATTACTATGCTTGCTTATGTCGCATCACCATTTCATGCGGTTGATGACAACCATCTATATGCTTTGCACATGATTCATATTGCTTCTTGTCATATATCTCTATGTGTTGCCTCCCTCATGCTAGATGATTTGCCATGTATTGAGTGCAACAATGATTCTCTTCTTGCTCATGAGATTGCCCCCATAGCATTCTCGCATATATTTGGAGATTTTGACATAATTCTTGTGAAGCATGCTTGTCTTCCTTCTTTGCACCATATACCTAGTGCCATGAATATTTCCATTGTTGCATCATATTATTCATGCACCTGTGCTTCTAATGGTTTTGTGCAAAAGATGAGAACCATCATGATGGATGATGTGTTTGTCTACCATGCGCATACTTTCTTTGTTTTGTTTTGTGGATGTGTAGGATACTTGGACTTTGTGTCGACTTTCACTTCACGTGAGTTGACCATTCGAGCTCTTGAGAGCGAGCCTCATACATTCTACCACGACTCGCTTCTACACTGTATTTGCTTCCACTTCGGCACTGTGAAGAATGCACAAGGACACGCCTTCAAGGTGACATCATTCTTGAGCTTGGATATTGAGGATTATACTTCATGTGTTGCTTGCACCATTTGCACGCATGTTCGAGATATTGCTTTCACCCATGATTGCCACATTTCCATGCTTCATGATATATATACCTTGTGTATTGCATCCAATTCTTGGACTACGTGCTACTATCATATGGTTGGTTGCACCAATGTCATTTCTTCACATATGCCATGTCCCTTTGCTTGTCACATGATTCACTTGATTGCCTCACACTTGATGAACAATTGCTCTTTATATTGTGTTGAGTGCCACACTATATTCACTACACCCTATAAACATTATGCTTGGATTGTCTTGCACTTGACCCATGTGTTTAGACATCTCATCTTATTTGGTGTTGTGAATGATTCCTATGCCTACCATCGACCATTTGTCGAGCGCTTTATGCATGATTGCTATGACCTTGAGGCAGATGCTTATTCCCTTGTCAAACATATTTGCATCTCTACCTCACAATTGCATACTTGTACCCATGATATCTTTGCTTGTGCTAGATTCATATGCTTACATGTCATGTCACAATCCTTTGTCACACCCTATGCTATGCTTGAGGACGACACTTGTTTGGTGAATCACCTCTTGAATGCTTGGTTTTGCACTAACGCTAACCACATTTGTTTTTCCAAGTGTTTGTTCTATTTGCTCCTTTTAAAGGAACCACAAAATAGTGTGACATTGGCAAGTGCACATTTCAAGCTACTAGACAATAAGTGCTTGGTGATCGACCACTTCGACACGGCACCGCCATCTCTTTCCCATGGTGATTTGGGTTTCGATCCGAGGTCGGATCTTTTCCAAGGGGGAGGGGATGATGCGGAGCATCCTACGGTCATCACCATGTCAAGAGTTCGTTTGGCAAGTGACACGTGCGACCTCTACTTCTCATAAATAAAGGTGAATCTTCTCCTTTACACGTGTTCACTTGACCCCTTCGAGGATGGTATACTACTTGATACTCCACTCGTGTGCATACATAGGTATTGTCGGAACATCATGGACGAGGAGGAGTGCGAGCACAAGTGTACAACTACACCATCCATGAGTGAGGCATGGAAGAGAAGGAAGAAGAGGAACCGCCTGTTCGGGGCCAGCGGTACTACCACACCAGGCGGTACTACCGCTGAAGGCACACGGGAGGTACAACCGCTCGACTATCGCCCAACTACCGGCCGAGCTTCGGTATTCGAGCGGTGCAAGACCGGTACAGCCCCGGTTGTCCCCCCAGCTGCGTCTAGACCGGTACAACAGGCCTTACCACTGCACAACCGCTCCCTACCTTCATGAAAGCACCTCCAAAAACAGGTACTGAGCTCCTAGCGGTACAACCGCTCACACATCCGGTACAACCGCCTGCCTGTCTTGTGATGAGAGCGGTTTCACCCCATGTATCCCCAACTTACCCCATTGACTATATATACTTGTCCCTTAGCTCCGTACTAGGGTTAGCAAATATGATAGCTCATTCTTAGGTGAGCTTTGCTCCTACCTCTACTCCTGAGAGAGAGACTACCACTCCCATGGAGTTCAAGACCTCCATGTGAGAAGATCCTGTGGGATATCATCAAGACCCCCTCGTGGGAAGATCCATCTAGGATATCATCAAGACCTCCTCTTGGAGATGAACCTTACCTTGTATCTTTCCCTTTGTTGTTCATGTACCTTATGGATCTTGTGTGTTTGATTATCTAGTGGATGTGTGATTGGACTTGTTCTTGAGTGTTTCCCCTTGTGATTCCTCTTGTTTTCCCTCCTTTGTTCATCTTGTTCTTGGGGATTCCACCTCCAAACGTGAAAGATCGACGCTATAGGGTTCCACCCTGCATCACATAAGATAAGCATCCTTGATGTAATATTGTTCCCAAGAAGTATGCGTCGAACACTTAGGATAAGGAATAGCAAAAGATGGGTCGTTAGCATACAAGTCTTTTATGTGCTCAAAGCCTATAACATTCAACTCAAGTTTAGTGACAAGCGTGCATATGCGAGAAAGTGCATCGGCAACTACATTTTTCTTACCCTTAATGTACTTGATGACATAAGGAAAAGATTCAATAAATTCACTCCATTTGGCATGACGCTTGTTCAACTTAGTTTGACCTTTTAAGTACTTAAGCGTTTCATGATCGGTATGGATGACAAACTCATGAGGTCTAAGGTAATGTTCCCAAACTTGTAGCACATGCACTAGAGCATATACTTCCTTGTCATAGATGGGATAGTTAAGTTGAGCACCGCAGAGTTTTTCACTAAAATATGCAATTGCTCGTTTTTCTTGCATCAAAACTCCGCCAATTCCGGTACCACTTGCATCACAATGAACCTCAAAAGTTTTGTCAAAATTGGGCAAAGCAAGAATCGGAGCATGAGTAAGTAAAGACTTGAGCTCATCAAAAGCGGTGGATTGCAAAGATCCCCAAACAAAAGGAGTACTCTTCTTACTCAAGCATGCAAAGGAGCGGCAATTGTGCTAAAGTTTTTCAAAAAGCAACGATAAAAACCCGTAAGACCAAGAAAGCTACGCACTTGTTGCAAATTGGTGGGTTGGGACCAAGTTTTAATTGCTTCAATCTTAGATTCATCAACATGGACACCCTTTGAGGATACAACAAAACCCAAGAAAACCACTTTGTCAACACCAAATGTGCATTTTTTCATGTTTGCATAAAGACTTTCCTTGCGAAGGGTTTGCAAAACAGCCCTAACATGATCAAGATGTTCTTTCATGGTTTTGCTAAATACAAGAATATCGTCAAAGTAAACCACAACAAAGACTCCAATATAAGGGCGAAGCGCATAATGCATAAGACGCACAAAAGTACCGGGAGCTTCCGATAAACCCATAGGCATGACTAACCACTCATATAAACCAAATTTGGTTTTGAAAGCAGTTTCCCAATCATCACCCTCTTGTATGCGCATTTGATGATAGCTACTTTTAAGATCAATTTTTGAGAAAAAGTTGGCTCCACTAAGTTCATCAAGCATATCATCTAAGCGAGGAATGGGATGTGATGCGGAGCATCCCACGTTCATCCCCATGTACACTCCGACTACTCTCCAAGCCCCGAGAGGACATATAACGAGACCTCGACCATACGCCATTGGACACAAGGTGAACTCACTCCTCTTCGAACCGTCACTTTCCACATGTGAGACATGGCTACTACCTCATGCATGGACCTTGCATATACTCAGGTACAACCGAGACGACCATGGAGGATCCAAGGACCAAGGCCAAGCATGGAAGAGGAGAAGGAAGAAGAAGCAGGGACAAGCTTCTGGAAAGCCCGGACTTTCCGGCCACTACCCGGAACTTCAGGCCTGCCCGGAACCTCCGGCCCCCGGAGTCCAGACCAGCCCCGAGCGCGCCAACTCTCTGGATAGCCCGGAACCCGGCCGGAACCTGCCCGGAACTTCCGGAGCCCGGAACTTCCGGCCTGCCTGCGTGCAAAGACTCGGGCCGAAGCCCATGTAACCCTTTCCCACTTACCCCTTCGTGGCTTAGACTATAAATAGACCACCCCCTCCTCCTAGTTAGGGTTAGCAATGGTTTAGCTCATATTTTGTGTGAGAGCCTTGCTCATCCACTTGGTTACTTCTCCTCGGAGCTCACGACCTCTTCAGAGAAGATCCCCCAAGCGGATTCAAGACCCCTTCAAGGGAAGACAATCAAGACCTCCTCACGGAGAAGAATCGGTTACCTCTTGTATCGTCCTTTGTTGACCGTGGATCGTGTATCTCTCTTTGTGTTCATCGATCTAGCGCATGTGTAATCGAATCTTGTTGGTTTGAGTGGTTCTTTTGTGTTTTCCCCCGTCATTTCCCTCGTGCTCTTCCGCTCGTTCTTCGTGTTCCTCGTAGGGATCCTCTCCAAACGTGAAAGATCGGCCCCTAAGTGATGAGGACATCAATACCATTGTTACACCCGCAGCCCCTACTGCTACATATACTGGACAAATTACTAGAGCTCGCGCACGCCAATTAAATTATCAGGTACTTTCGTTTCTTGGTAATGATTCTAATGTTCATGAGAATATGATGCTGCCTAAATTGGATACATTTGTTTTGCTTACAAATGAAGGTCCTAGCTTGGAGAAGGATGGACATTGGAGCAAGAACAAGCATGGAGATGATGCCATGCGCAAGGGGAACAAGAACGGAGTTACAAGTGATGATTTCAGGAATTTGAAGCCACCATAATGGGTGCATGAAGCCTTGGACGAAATATACAAGATGCTACTTCATAAATTTCGTCCCGAGGCTATTCTAGGGGCTAGGTCACCTTATTATTGGGCCAGGCCCTTGTAATTTCGAAATACACAAGTATAGGCTATTTTTAGAGTCCGTATGTGTGGGGAAACAAGAGATAGGGTTGATTTCGGACCCCTCCACCAAGGGCCACGAAATTCCCGGCCCCCCTCTTCCTCCATATATACAGCCCTTAGGGCACCGTTTAGACTTTGGGTTTTGTTTAAATTAAAAGTTCGCCATAGCTGCAACTTCGCGTACTTCGTTTGTGTTCAACGACCAGACAAAGGCGTCACAAAACCCCACCTTGATAAATAAAGCTTTCATCTTATATTCGCAATATCCAGATTGCAATCTCAGTTTCTTGCTTGTTCTTCGTTTGCTTGCTCGCAGGAAAGCAGACCTTCGTGGTCAGTTGATCGTGCTCTGGCGTGGTCAATAACCTCTTGGAGTTGGTTTAGCGATTGCTAAGGCGCGGCGTCCTCGCCGCGTCACGTGGTCGGATCGTCAAAAGTCGACTTCCTCCAAAGCAAAACCACCATCTCATCGAAAGACGGGACACCTTTGCCTCTATCAAGTGGTATCAGATTTCCAGGTTGCTCGGTGAGATTTTACAGTTTTTCGTAGTTTAGATCGAGTCTGTTCTTCATACCTATAGTCCATGAAAAAGCCACAAAAAAAATTAGGGTTAGTTCATCATATCCGAACCAATGTGAGCCTTTGCATAATCTTTTTAGGGTTTTGCTTTGTTGAATTCTTGATTTGCATAAATGCGTGTCTAGTTGCTTTGGTCTTAGCGTCTAGTCTTCTAGAGTTTCGAGTTACGGTCATAAGTTGTAACGCCGCCCTTTGCACCATCATCATCGCCTCGCCACCTACCACCACCGCTCCGAATCCGTATCCATATACCACCACCAATCCGTGTCCATATACCACCACCGATCCATATCCATATACTACCACCGCTACCACCACCGCTGCCATATACCACCACCATATATCCACCACCAATCCGAGTTCCTTGCATATTAGGTTTGTTTTCGAGATCCATCTAGTTTCCGATTCGTGTTTCCTTGCCGGAGTAGGTTTCGGAAAAAAAAATTCGGAAACCACCCTCCGTTTAGGCCCAAAATTTTCCGAAAACGCACTTGTCGAAAATTTTTCTGGCTATCCTATTTTTAGGAGTTTCTAAGCGTATTGAGACAGTCGCCGTTATAGAAAGTTTTTTTTGACCCGTTTCCAGTTTTTCGGTCCGGGCAGTCGAAAAAAAAATAATTTTTGGTCGAAAAAATTTCGTGCCCATCCTGTCGATTTGACACAGGAAGAGTTTTGAGACACTCGCCATTATAGTGATTTTTCGCAAAAAAAAAGAGCAGCGCAAAAAAAAAAACAGCGCAAAAAAAGTGCAAAAAAAAAATTTCCAGAGTGTGCTTTTCCCTTGTTTACGTGCAGCGCCGTGATTTTGTTAGTGTTCTAGGCTCGCGTCTCTAGCACAGTATCGTCGTTGAGCGTTTTTTCAACTTTGCATCTCTGAATTGATTATTGCTGACCCTTTTTGCTACCATATTATAAGCCTTCCCAGCTCCACATACATCTACATCGTGCGTTTGACTCTCCCCGTAATCGCTCTATCCAAGCTTTGAGAGTTTTGACTACATCGGTTGCCGATCACCTTTCTTCTTTGGGTAAGAACTGGTAAGAATTTGAGATTTGCTTGACGGATTTGTGATCCACCACCACACCACTACCACCACCACTTCCTAGTAGTCTGTCGAATCATATTCTTGTGTGTTTCTATTGCTGCTAACCATTTCAGGATCACAAGCCATTTAGACCGACCGGGAGAACATGACAAACAAAGCGCTACATGATAAGTTTCAACAAATGATGAGTGGGCAGGTGGAACATGTGCTAAATAGATTTGAAGAGGCCATGGAGAAGATAGATGGCATTGAGAAGGCGTTCAAACAAAGCTCGATAACAAGTTTAATGAATTGCTCAAGGCGTCTAACACCACCACCACCGGCTGCACCTAACGCACTTCTACAACAACAACAACAACGACTACCTCCACATCGCGAAACAGCCCTCCGCCGAAGCGACCGTGTCCCTCTTCACCGCCAAGCTGCCGGTGCTTTGTTGATACTTCCGTGGCTCCTGCTGGCGATGTGGGGAGGATGATTGTGTGGGAGATTATGAGGATGAGGTTGATCAACATCGAACTACGTGCAACCACCGGCACCACAACCACCGTGTCGTCCACATGCAAATAATGGCAATGTTAGGGCTCCCCTCAGTGCGAGATCATGACCATCTCCCTAAACTGAAATTGAATATTCCACCATTTGAGGGTAGATATGTTCCTGATATATATCTTACTTGGGAGTTAGAAACTGAAAAACGATTTACATGTTTACTATATCCTGAGGAGAGTCGTGTTCGTGTTGCTGTTTGTGCTTTCACTAGCTGTGCATGTGTTTGGAGGTCTGAACATTGTAGATTATATCCTGTTCCAGCTTCTTGGGCTGCTTTGAAAACTGCTATGCGTGCTCGTTGGGTTCCACCATATTATCAACGTGAATTACTTCAAAAATTGCAGCGCTTAAGACACGGAAAAATTCGGTGAAGAATATTATCGTGAATTACAAACTGGCTTGATTAGATGTGGTATTGTTGAGGAGAATGAAGCTATGCTTGCACGTTTTACGGGTGGATTAAATAGAGATATTCAGACCATTCTAGACTACAAGGATTATAATAATATCACTCGATTATTCCATCTTGCTTGTAAAGCTGAGCGTGAAGTGCAGGATCGACGAGCGTTGTACGGACTAACTTTTCTCGCAGGTCGACCTTCATCATGGACCCCACGTGCATCATCTACTTCCACACGTTCTACTACACGGCACCTCCGTCGGTGACACCTCCAACCGTGATACAAGAAAGCGAGCACAACCACCACTATCTGCCAAGAGCACACCTGCTGGGCCTACAGAGCTCTTCTTCTTCCATGGCGTCAACAGGGCACACAAGTGATATTATTTGTTGTCATTGTAAGGGAAGAGGACATTTTATGAGAGAATGCCAATCTCAGCGTGTGATGATTGCTCGAGGATGGTGGGTATGAGTCCGCTAGTGACTATGATGAAGAGACTTTGGCTCTTATTACACATGAAGAACACGGTGGAGATGATTACGATCATGAGACGCAATACATGGCTTTGAAGATGCTGACATGTATGAATGTTTAGTTGCTCAACGTGTTTTGAGTGTGCAGGTTACACAAGCTGAGCAAAATCAGAGGCATAACTTGTTCCATACAAAGGGAGTTGTAAAGGAACGTTCTATTCGCGTCATCATAGATGGAGGGAGCTGCAACAACTTGGCTAGCATGGATATGGTGGAGAAGCTTTCTCTCACCACAAGGCCACATCCACATCCTTACTACATCCAATGGTTCAACAATAGCGACAAGGTTAAGGTAACACGTACTGTTCGTGTGTATTTTAGTATCTCTACATATGCTGATTATGTTGATTGTGATGTGGTACCTATGCAAGCATGTTCCTTATTACTTGGTAGACCATGGCAATTTGATACAAATTCTGTACACCATGGTAGAAACAATCAGTATACTCTTGTTCACAAGGATAAAAATATTACTTTGCTTCCTATGACTCCTGATTCCATTTTGAAAGATGATATTAATAGAGCTAATAAAGCAAAACAGGAGAAAAATAAGAGTGAAAATCAGATTGTGGCAAAAGAATTTGAGTAACAAATGAAGCCTAATAATAAACCATCTAATGTTGCTTCTGAAATTAAACTGAAAAGTGCATGTTTACTTGCCACCAAATCTGATATTGATGAGCTAGATTCTAGCAAATCTGTTTGCTATGCTTTTGTGTGCAAAGAGGCATTATTTTCATTCGAGGACGTGCCTTCCTCTTTGCCCCTACTGTCACTAACATTTTGCGGGGAGTTCATTGACGTCTTCCCACAAGGCGTGCCACCGGATTACCACCTATTAGAGGGATTGAGCATCAAATTGACTTAATTCCGGTGCATCGCTACCCAACCGTGCACCATACCGTACCAATCCGGAGGAGACGAAGGAGATTATGCGTCAAGTACAGAGCTGCTCGACAAAGGTTATATACGCCAATCTCTTAGTCCTTGTGCTGTTCCTATTATACTAGTGCCTAAAAAGGATGGTACGTCGGCGTATGTGTGTTGATTGTAGAGGCATTAATAATATTACTATTCGTTATCGTCATCCTATTCCTAGGCTAGATGATATGCTTGATGAATTGAGTGGCTCTACAATATTCTCCAAAGTTGATTTGCGTAGTGGATACCATCAAATTCGTATGAAATTGGGAGATGAATGGAAAACAGCATTTAAAACTAAGTTTGGTTTATATGAGTGGTTAGTCATGCCTTTTGGGTTAACTAATGCACCTAGTACTTTCATGAGACTAATGAACGAAGTTTTACGTGCTTTCATTGGACGATTTGTGGTAGTCTATTTTGATGATATACTGATTTATAGCAAATCTTTGGAAGAACATTTGGAACATTTACGTGTTGTTTTTAATGCTCTACGTGATGCACGTTTGTTTGGTAACCTTGGGAAGTGCACCTTTTGCACCGACCGAGTTGAAGTTGATAAAGCCAAGATTGAAGCTATTGAGAGTTGGCCGCAGCCCAAAACGGTCACACAAGTGAGGAGTTTTCTTGGACTCGCTGGTTTCTATAGGCGTTTTGTGAGAGACTTCAGCACCATTGCTGCACCTCTCAACGAGCTTACAAAGAAGGATGTGCCTTTTGTTTGGGGTACCACACAGGAAGAAGCCTTCACGGTATTGAAAGATAAGTTGACACATGCTGATGAGGACATTAATACCATTGTTACACCCACAGCCCCTGCTGCTATACATACTGGACCAATTACTAGAGCTCGCGCACGCCAACTGAATTATCAGGTACTTTCGTTTCTTGGTAACGATTCCAATGTTCATGAGAATATGATGCTGCCTAAATTGGATACATTTGTTTTGCTTACAAATGAAGGGCCTACCATGGACAAGAAAGATGAACCTTGGAGCAAGTTCAAGCATGGAGATGTTGGCATGCATAGGGAAACAAGAACGGAGTTACAAGTGATGATTCCAGGACTTTGAAGCCACCCTAATGAGAGCATGAGGCCTTGGACGAAATATACAAGATGCCACTTCATAATATTCGTCCATAGGCTATTCTAGGTGCTGCGTCACCTTATTATTGGGCCAGGCCCATGTAATTTCGAAATACTTAAGTGTAGGCTGTTTTTAGAGTCCGTATGTGTGGGGAAACAAGAGTTAGGGTTGGTTTCGGACCCCTCCCTCAAGGGCCACGAAATTCCCTCCTCTTTCTCCATATATACAGCCCTTAGGGCGTCGTTTAGACTTTGTGTTTTGTTTAGATCAAAAGTTCGCCATAGCTGCAACTTCGCGTACTTCGTTTGTGTTCAACGACCAGACCAAGGCGTCTCAGAACCCCACCTTCATTAATAAAGTTTTCCTCTTATATTCGCAATATCCAGATTGCAATCTTAGTTTCTTGCTTGTTCTTCGTTTGCTCGCAGGAAACAGGCCCTCGTGGTCAGGTTGATCGTGCTCCGGCGTGGTCAATAACCCTCGGAAGTTGGTTTAGCGATTGCTAAGGCGCGACGTCTCGCACGTACGTAGTCGGATCGTCAAGGTCGACTCCCACAGAAACGATAGCCACCATCTCATCGAAACATCGGGACACCTTTGCCTCTATCAAGTGGTATCAGATTTTCAGGTTGCTCGGTGAGATTTTACAGTTTTTCGTAGATTAGATCGAGTCTGTTCTTCATACCTAGAGTCCACGAAAAAGCCACAAAAAAAATTTAGGGTTATTTCATCATATCCGAACCAATCTGAGCCTTCGCATAATCTTTTTAGGGTTTTTGCTTTGTTGAATTTGCGGTTGCATCATCGTGTCGAGTTGCTGGTCTTAGAGTCTAGTCTTTTAGAGTTTCGAAGTTACGGTCATAAGTTGTCACGCCGCCGCCGCACCATCATCATCGCCTTGACATCTACCACCCTTCTTATCCGCCACCGCTCTGAATCCGTATCCATATACCACCACCAATCCGTATCCATATACCATCACCGCTACCATATACCACCACCGCTGCCATATACCACCACCATATATCCACCACCAATCCGAGTTCTTCTCATATTAGGTTTGTTTTCGAGATCCATCTAAATTCCGATTCGTGTTTCCTTGCCTGCGGAGGTTTCGAAAAAAAAAGAGTCTGGAAACCACCCTCCGTTTAGGCCCAAAATTTCAAAATACTTAAGTGTAGGCTGTTTTTAGAGTCCGTATGTGTGGGGAAACAAGAGTTAGGGTTGGTTTCGGTCCCCTCCCTCAAGGGCCACGAAATTCCATCCTCTTTCGCCATATATACAGCCCTTAGGGCGTCGTTTAGACTTTGGGTTTTGTTTAGATCAAAAGTTCGCCATAGCTGCAACTTCGCGTACTTCGTTTGTGTTCAACGACCAGACCAAAGGCGTCTCGTAACCCCACCTTCATTAATAAAGCTTTCCTCTTATATTCGCAATATCCAGATTGCAATCTTAGTTTCTTGCTTGTTCTTCGTTTGCTCGCAGGAAGCAGGCCCTCGTGGTCAGGTTGATCGTGCTCGGCGTGATGAATAACCCTCGGAAGTTGGTTTAGCGATTGCTAAGGCGCGACGTCTCGCACGCGACGTAGTCGGATCGTCAAGGTCGACTCCCACGAAGCGATAGCCACCATCTCATCGAAACATCGGGACACCTTTGCCTCTATCAAGTGGTATCAGATTTTCAGGTTGCTCGGTGAGATTTTACGGTTCTCGTAGATTAGATCGAGTATGTTCTTCATACCTAGAGTCCACGAAAAAGCCAGAAAAAATTAGGGTTAGTTCATCATATCCGAACCAATCTGAGCCTTCGCATAATCTTTTTAGGGTTTTTGCTTTGTTGAATTTGCGGTTGCATCATCGTGTCAAGTTTCTGGTCTTAGAGTCTAGTCTTTTAGAGTTTCGAGTTCTGGTCAAAATTTGTCACGCCGCCGCACCATCATCATCGCCTTGACATCTACCACCCTTCTTATCCGCCACCGCCTCTGAATCCGTATCCATATACCACCACCAATCCGTATCCATATACCATCACCGCTACCATATACCACCACCGCTGCCATATACCACCACCATATATCCACCACCAATCCGAGTTCTTCTCATATTAGGTTTGTTTTCGAGATCCATCTAAATTCCGATTCGTGTTTCCTTGCCTGCGGAGGTTTCGGAAAAAAAAAAGAGTCTGGAAACCACCCTCCGTTTAGGCCCAAAATTTCGAAATATTTAAGTGTGGGCTGTTTTTAGAGTCCGTATGTGTGGGGAAACAAGAGTTAGGGTTGGTTTCGGACCCCTCCCTCAAGGGCCACGAAATTCCATCCTCTTTCTCCATATATACAACCCTTAGGGCGTCGTTTAGACTTTGGGTTTTGTTTAGATCAAAAGTTCGCCATAGCTGCAACTTCACAGACGTTCGCTTGTGTTCAACGACCAGACCAAGGCGTCTCGTAACCCCACCTTCATTAATAAAGTTTTCCTCTTATATTCGCAATATCCAGATTGCAATCTTAGTTTCTTGCTTGTTCTTCGTTTGCTCGCAGGAAACAGGCCCTCGTGGTCAGGTTGATCGTGCTCGCGTGGTCAATAACCCTCGGAAGTTGGTTTAGCGATTGCTAAGGCGCGACGTCTCGCACGTACGTAGTCGGATCGTCAAGGTCGACTCCCACAGAAACGATAGCCACAATCTCATCGAAACATCGGGACACCTTTGCCTCTATCACATGCTCCTTTACTCCAACTTCCTGAATTTAATAAGACTTTTGAGCTTGATTGTGATGCTAGTGGAATTGGATTAGGAGGTGTGTTATTACAAGATGGCAAACCTGTTGCATACTTTTCTGAAAATTTGAGTGGGCCTAGTCTGATAAAGAATTATATGCTCTTGTTCGGACTTTAGAAACATGGCAACATTATTTATGGCCCAAAGAATTTGTTATACATTCTGATCATGAATCTTTGAAACATATTAAAAGTCAAGCTAAACTGAATCGTAGACATGCTAGATGGGTTGAATTCATTGAGACTTTCCCTTATGTCATTAAACACAATAAGGGTAAAGAAAATGTTATTGCCGATGCATTGTCTCGTCGCTATACTATGCTTTCACAACTTGACTTCAAAATATTTGGTTTGGAGACCATCAAAGATCAATATGTGCATGATGCTGATTTTAAAGATGTATTGCAGAATTGTAAAGAAGGAAGAACGTGGAACAAGTTAAATGCGTTAATGATGGATTTCTGTTTAGTGCTAACAAGCTATGCATTCCAGCTAGCTCCGTTCGTCTTTTGTTGTTGCAGGAGGCGCATGGAGGAGGACTAATGGGACACTTTGGCGTGAAGAAGACGGAGGATGTACTTGCTACACATTTCTTTTGGCCAAAGATGAGACGGGATGTTGAGCGTTTTATTGCTCGCTGCACTACATGTCAAAAAGCTAAGTCACGCCTCAATCCTCATGGTTTATATATGGCTTTGCCTGTACCTAGTGTTCCTTGGGAGGATATATCTATGGACTTTGTTTTAGATTTACCTAGAACAAAGAAGGGGAGGGATAGCATATTTGTTGTCGTGGATAGATTCTCGAAAATGGCACACTTTATACCATGTCATAAAAGCGATGATGTCATTAATGTTGCTGATTTGTTCTTTCGTGAAATTATTCGCTTGCATGGTGTGCCAAATACTATTGTTTCAGATCGTGATACTAAATTTCTTAGCCACTTTTGGAGATGTTTATGGGCTAAGTTGGGGACTAAACTGCTTTTTAGTACTACTTGTCACCCCCAAACTGATGGATAAACCAAGTAGTCAATAGAACATTGTCTACTATGCTTAGGGCTGTTTTGAAGAGTAATAAGAAAATGTGGGAGGAATGCTTGCCTCATATTGAATTTGCTTATAATCGTTCATTGAATTCTACTACTAAGATGTGCCCTTTTGAAGTTGTGTATGGTTTCCTACCTCGTGCACCTATTGATTTGTTGCCTCTTCCATCTTCGGAGAAGGTTAATTTTGATGCTAAACAACGTGCTGAATTGATTTTAAAAATGCATGAGTTAACTAAGGAAAACATTGAGCGTATGAATGCTAAATATAAACTTGTTGGAGATAAGGGTAGAAAACATGTTGTGTTTGCTCCTGGAGATCTTGTTTGGTTACATTTGCGTAAGGATAGATTTCCTGATTTGCGCAAATCAAAGCTAATGCCACGTGCTGATGGTCCCTTTAAGATGTTGGAGAAAATAAATGATAATGCTTATAAACTTGAGCTTCCTGCAGATTTTGGGGTTAGTCCCACTTTTAACATTGCAGATTTGAAGCCTTATTTGGGTGAGGAAGATGAGCTTCCGTCAAGGACGACTTCATTTCAAGAAGGGGAGGATGATGAGGACATCAATACCATTGTTACACCCACAGCCCCTCATCGCTACATATACAGGACCAATTACTAGAGCTCACATACGCCAATTAAATTGTCGTACTTTCGTTTCTTGGTAATGATTCTAATGTTCATGAGAATATGATGTCGCCTAAATTGGATACATTTGTTTTGCTTACAAATGAAGGGCCTAGCTTGGAGAAGGATGGACATTGGAGCAAGAACAAGCATGGAGATGATGCCATGCGCAAGGGGAACAAGAACGGAGTTACAAGTGATGATTTCAGGACTTTGAAGCCACCATAATGGGTGCATGAAGCCTTGGATGAAATATACAAGATGCTACTTCATAAATTTCGTCCCGAGGCTATTCTAGGTTGATGAGGACATCAATACCATTGTTACACCCACAGCCCCTGCTGCTATACATACTGGACCAATTACTAGAGCTCGCGCACGCCAATTGAATTATCAGGTACTTTCGTTTCTTGGTAACGATTCCAATGTTCATGAGAATATGATGCTGCCTAAATTGGATACATTTGTTTTGCTTACAAATGAAGGGCCTACCATGGACAAGAAAGATGAACCTTGGAGCAAGTTCAAGCATGGAGATGTTGGCATGCGCAAGGGGAACAAGAACGGAGTTACAAGTGATGATTCCAGGACTTTGAAGCCACCCTAATGAGTTCATGAGGCCTTGGACGAAATATACAAGATGCCACTTCATAATATTCGTCCATAGGCTATTCTAGGTGCTGCGTCACCTTATTATTGGGCCAGGCCCATGTAATTTCGAAATACTTAAGTATAGGCTGTTTTTAGAGTCCGTATGTGTGGGGAAACAAGAGTTAGGGTTGGTTTGGACCCCTCCCTCAAGGGCCACGAAATTCCCTCCTCTTCATCCATATATACAGCCCTTAGGGCGTCGTTTAGACTTTGGGTTTTGTTTATATAAGAAGTCCGACATAGATTCAACTTCACATACTACTTTTGTGTTCAACGACCAGACCAAGGCGTCACAGAAACCCACTATCATTAATAAAGCTTTCCTCATATATTCGCAATATCCAGATTGCAATCTTAGTTTCTTGCGAGTTCTTCGTTTGATCGAAGGAAACAGTCCCTCGTGGTCAGTATGATCGAGCTCCGGAGAGGTCAATAACCCTCGGAAGTTGGTTTAGCGATTGCTAAAGTAGCGACGTCTACGCCGCGTCGTGGTCGGATCGTCAAGGTCGACCCCCACAGAAACAATAGCCACCATCTCATCGAAACATCGGGACACCTTTGCCTCTATCAAGTGGTATCAGATTTTCAGGTTGCTCGGTGAGATTTTTCAGTTTTTCGTAAATTAGATCGAGTCTGTTCTTCATACCTAAAGTCCACGAAAAAGCCACCAAAAAAAATTAGGGTTAGTTCATCATATCCGAACCAATCTGATCCTTTGCATAATCTTTTTAGGGTTTTTGCTTTGTTGAATTTGCGGTTGCATCATCGTGTCAAGTTGCTGGTCTTAGAGTCTAGTCTTTTAGAGTTTCGAGTTCTGGTCATAAGTTTTCACGCGCCTAACGCACCACCACATGGAGAAGATAGATGGCATTGAGAAGGCGTTCGAAACAAAGCTCGATAACAAGTTCAATGAATTGCTCGCGCGTCTACCACCACCACCACCGGCTGCACCTAACGCACCTCTACAACAACAACAACGACTACCTCCACATCGCGAAACAGCCCTCCGTCGAGCTTCCCGTGTTCCTCTTCAGCCTGGCCAAGCTGCTGGTGCTGCTGTTGATACTTCTGTGGCTCCTGCTGCTGATGTGGGGGAGGATGATTATGTGGGAGATTACGAGGATGAGGTTGATCAACATCATAACTACGTGCAACCACCAGCGCCACAACCACCAGGTCATCCACATGCAAATAATGGCAATGTTAGGGCTCCCCCTCAGGTACGAGATCATGACCATCTCCCTAAACTGAAGTTGAATATTCCACCATTTGAGGGTAGATATGTTCCCGATATATATCTTACTTGGGAGTTAGAAACTGAACAACGATTTACATGTTTACAATATCCTGAGGAGAGACGTGTTCCTGCGGCTGTTTGTGCTTTCACTAGCTTTGCATGTGTTTGGTGGTCTGAACATTGTAGATTATATCCTGTTCCAGCTACTTGGGCTGCTTTGAAAACTGCTATGCGTACTCGTTGGGTTCCACCATATTATCAGCGTGAATTACTTCAAAAATTGCAGCGCTTAAGACACTGATTGCTTAGTTGCATCACCCATGTTCCACTATCACTTGCTTTCTTGGGTTGATGACATATATGTTCATGCCTCTCACATGATATATCTTGTGTATTGTCGCTTGCCTCCTATAGTTGCCTCTATGCTTAATGACCTTGGAGACTTGGACACTATACTTGTGATGCATGCTTGCTTGATTGAGCCTCTTGTATTTGGTTGTTATCGCATCACATGCTTACACACCATGCCAAATTCCCTTGTCCTTTCTTATGATGAGCATGATGCATACACTTGTTGGGTATCTTACCACACGAATGATAGGTTTTGCATTTCCGCTAACCTCATTTGTTTTTCCGAGTGTTTGTCATGTCCTTTCATTTTGAAGGATTCACAAGGCATTAACGTCATGAGACATATTGGTTGTGTGAAGGCATACATGATGTGCAACTCCAACATCTTCGGGAACATTCATAAGGTGAACTCCTTCTCTTTGAGCCATCCTCAAATACGCATATTGGATGGGTCACTCTTTCATTGTTGTTTCCTTCTTGTTGTGTACATGTTTCATCTATTGGACGGAGGAGCGACATTGGAGATTGGCTCTATGGACCTTCACATTGAGGAACGCCCGCACTTATTGGATGCACCTTCGAGCCTCCACTCTTGCCTCGACATCAAGCATTGGTACATCAACACTCCTTTGACACATTGCACTCACACATCCATATTTGTTGATTGTGCTCATACATGTCATGCTCGATGGACATATCATACTCACCACAAGTTTGCACCCTATGCATGGATTGACTCACATTATGATTACCTTGTTGCATCTTGTATTCCCATGTCATCCATGATATATGAACTTGTGCACTTCCTTAGCAAATTTGTTGTGATCTACCTTGATGGCATATTCATACATCATAATCATATTGTCCACCATCAATTGCATGATAATATCCACATGTTGAGCATCCATTGCCATGTTCATGCATTTGATAAACCATCCCATTATGACATCATTTTGCATCGTGCCTGCATTGCTCATATTCATAAAACATTTGTGTACACAATGATTGCTTTTCCTCCCATGAATGCTTTGCATCTCATTCTAGATCAACTTGATAAGCTTCATGCGCTTTGTCACGACCAATCTTGCCGCACGGACTCATTCTTACATGATGGACACTTTGTGTGCGCTAACCACTGTATTTCCAAGTGTTGCTTGTGTTTGCTCTTTTTGCATGTCTATCATTCCGACGACACCCTGGACTACTTGGATTGCGCCATGTCTTCAACTTCGTCCAACTACAAGTCCCTCCACGACAACCGTTTCCATGGTGATGAGGATCACGATCCGAGGTCGGATCTTTCACAAGGGTGGGGGGGAGATGATGCCGAGCATCCCACGTTCATCCCCATGTACACTCCGACTACTCTCCAAGCCCCAAGAGGACATATGACGAGACCTCGAATATGCACCATTGGACACAAGGTGAACTCGCTCCTCTTCGAACCTTCACTTTCTACATGTGAGACATGGCTACTACCTCATGCATGGATCTTGCATATACTCAGGTACGACCGAGACGACCATGGAGAATCCAAGGACTGAGGCCAAGCATGGAAGAGAAGGAGTGATGTAGGGCGGAACCCTACGTGTATGATCTTTCACGTTGGAGCGGATCCTACGGGGAATCACGAGGAACACGCGGAATAACACGAGAGAAACGAGAGAGAAATCACGAAACCGACAAGAGATCAATGACACAAGTGCTAGATTATCGATTGCATAGAGTGGCACAAGATTCAAGATCAACAAAGGTAAGATACAAACGGTAACCGTTCTTCTCCGTGAGGAGGCCTTGAGGGGGTCCACCCTAGAAAGGGGGTCTTGAATCCGCTTGGGGGATCTTCTCCGGAGAGGTCCTGATCTCGGTGGAGAAGTAGCCAAGTGGATGAGCAAAGGCTCTCCCACAAGAATATGAGCTAATCCAATGCTGACCCTAGAAAGAGGAAAGGGAACAAGTATATATAGTCTTGGGCGAAGGGGTACAAGGGACAAGGCCCTGAGGCACTGCGCGCAGGCAGGGGAGGCCGGACGTCCGGGCGTCGGGCCGGATGTCCGCCTTCATGAGGCGCCGGATGTCCGGGCTCTCGGCCGGATGTCCGGCTGAAGCGACTGCTTCAATGAATCGGGAAAGGCGCCGGATTTCAGGGGCAGGATATCCGGCTGAGAACGGATGTCCGGGCTTGGACGCCGGATGTCCGGGCCCTTGGAGACTTGGCCAGATTGGATCCTATTGAGGTCGAAGCTCCAGGGGCCGGATGTCCGGGGCCATGGCCGGATGTCCGGGGCCTGGAAGGTGCTCTTGGCCTTCTCCGATGGTTCTCTTCATCCGCGGACTTGGTGGCTTGTCCATCTTCACGTGCGTCCTCGGGAGGTTCCCTTGACACCTAATCATGCATAGCATATCGGACTTAGGTAGTAGCCATGTCTCGAGAGGATCATATGCGATATCAATAAGGAAAGAGGTCACCTCGTTCTCGAGAGCTCTAGCTCTAGCTCGTGTCATGGGTCCTCTTGGCTCTTGATGAGACGGTTGTTAGTACATGGGGATGATCGTGGGATGCTCGCATCATCTCCCCCCCTTGGGAGAGATCCGACCTCGGATCAAAAGCTTCATCTCCATGGAATGGTGCGAGGTCCTTGACGTTGAAGATGTCGCTCACGTTGTATTTGTCTCGAGGTAGGTCGATCTTGTAGGCGTTGTCGCTTGTAGCGTGCTAGCACCTTGAAAGGTCCATCGGCTCGAGGGAGAAGCTTGGACTTGCGTTCTTTGGGGAAGCGGTCCTTGCGAAGGTGTAGCCACACGAGATCACCGATGTTGAAGACGATGGGTTGCTTGTTTGCGTTGAGCTTGTTTGCTTGACGTTGTACTTGGCGCTCAATGGTGTGCCTTGTGTCTTCGTGCATCTTCTTGATGTAGCTTGCTCGTTCACTTGCATCCATGTTGGTGCGCTCGTGGAGAGGAAGTGGTAGAATGTCCAATGGGGACAATGGGTTGAAACCGTAGACGACCTCGAAGGGGGACTTGCCGGTAGTTGAATGTCTTGCACGATTGTAGGCGTGCTCGGCGATGGGTAGACATGCGTCCCATTCCTTGATGTTCTTCTTTATCAAGACACGAAGTAGAGTGGATAGTGTGCGGTTCGTCACCTCCGTTTGGCCATCGGTTTGAGGATGGTATGCCGAGGAGAACAAGAGCTTGATTCCGTGCTTGGCGCATAGGGTCTTCCAAAAGTAACTCAAGAACTTGACGTCACGATCGGAGACGATTGTCTTTGGTACGCCATGGAGTCGCAAGATTTCCCTACAAAAGAGATTGGCAACATGTGAAGCATCGTCTATCTTGTTGCAAGGTATGAAATGTGCCATCTTAGAAAATCTATCCACAACAACAAAGACGGAATCCTTGCCATTTTGGGTCCTAGGCAAACCAAGTACAAAATCCATACTAATGTCTTCCCATGGTTGATATGGAATAGGAAGAGGCATGTAAAGACCATGAGATTGAGCTTTAGACTTAGCTTTGCGACATGTATAGCATCGGTTGGTGAAGCGTGAGACGTCGCGGAACATCTTGGGCCAAAAGTAGTTGGTGGAGAGCATGGCGAATGTCTTGTCGCGCCCAAAGTGTCCCATGAGTCCGCCTCCATGGGCATGACCGTTGTCGATGAGTTGTTGTACTTGCCGTTGAATCTCCTTGGTTTCTTCCGGATTGACTCGGTATGGAGCTTTGTTTGGTAGAGGCGCTCCGGGGATGAGGTCAATTCGATGCTCTATGCCTCGAAGAGGAGGTAGACCGGAGGTAGCTCATCGGGGAAAACATCTTGAAATTCCTGCAAAAGAGATTGAAACACCAAAGGTAGCTTGTGAATGGTGTTAGTTTTTGGTTCTCCATCCTTGCACACAAGGACAAAGAGTATCACACTCGATGGGTTCTCACACACTTCTCTCATCTCACTTTTGGTGGCAAATAGAATGAGGTTTTTCTCTCTAGGCGAAGAGTCGCTCAAATTTGGCTTGTGGCTGTCACTCACTTTTGGGTGGATCACTTTCTCACTCTTTTCTCTATGATGTGTGGCTTGCTTATCGGCTATCACTTGAGTAGGAGACATAGGTCGTAGCACATATTCCTTCCGTTTCATCTTGAAGCTATAGTGATTGGTGCGCCCATTGTGGATGACACCACTACGAATTGCCATGGTCGACCTAGAAGTAGGTGGCAAACGGTCATTGGGACCACATCACATTCCAACGTGTCTTCATAAGCACCAATTTTGAAGGAGACTTGGACCGTCTGCTCGACTCGTATAGTGCCGGAGTCACTTAGCCATTGAACCTTGTAGGGGTGCGGGTGCTTCCTCATGACCAATTGGAGCTTGGAGCATAGTTCTTCACTTGCCAAGTTGTGGCAACTTGATGAGGACATGACTACCTTGGATAAGAACAAAAATATTGCATACATGCATATTTGTCAGGTGATTTCTAGTGCAAACTATTCAATAATCTATTTATGTTATCCAGAACAAAAATACATCACATACTTTTGTGTTTTGTCTAATTGTAGGTGTATGGGACATTTGTACAATACACATATGAAGATAAGGGAAAAGGAGAAGTTTAGGTGCTGTTCAAAAGTCCTCTCACGTCACTTTTGGACCAAGAGAAGATAGAGTCCAAGTCTCTCACGTTACGGACTCAGATTCGGACCGCATGACATACCTGACTCAAAACGTCAATAACTTTTTCATCCGGACTCCAAATTGGGTGATTCTTTCTGTTGGAAAATAGATTTCGTGCACCTTCCAACCCAATTGGATTCACCTTCAAATTCGTCCGGAGCGTTGAGTTATGGACGAAACAATCTGATGCTGCAGCAGAATCCGAGTCAAACTACAAGTCCAAAGGTGTTACGTCACCTCCGCTTGGGCCCATTGGCCTTGTACGACCTAGGGTTAGTTTTAGGCTGCCTTGGGACGTCCTACCACCTCCTTGGCCGCCACCCCTTGATCCTATATAAGTAGATCCATCTAGTAGCTTTTTCCTTGGGATTTGTTTAGTTAAAGTTAGCCATTGCAACTTCGCGGTACTTCGTTTGTGTCCAACGACCAGACCAAGACCGCTTACGGATCCCCACCTTTATCAATACTTCATATATACTCGCAATATTCAGATTGCTTTATCATATTCTTGCTTGTTTTTCGATTGCTTGCAGGAATAGACCTTCGTGCTCGAGTTGATTGTGCTCGGTGTGGTCAATAACCTCTCGGAGTTGGTTTAGCGATTGCTAAGGCGCAACGTCGTGCATGTTTGTAGTCGGATCGTCAAAGTCGTCTTCACCAAATCGATAGTTATCATCTCATCGAAAGATCGGGACACCCTCGCCTCTATCAAGTGGTATCAGTTTTCAGGTTGCTCGGTGAGATTTTCCAGTTATCCCTAGATTCGATTTATTTTCTTACCTATTGTTCAAGAAAAGGCCACCAGAAAAGTTAGATCTATTCATCATTTGTCCTAGCCAGTCCAAGCCTTTGCAATTTTCTTTTCATTGTTTGCATTATTGAATTATCGGTTGCATCGTCGTGTCGAGTTGCCGGTCTTAGTGTCTAGTTCCTTTAGAGTTTCGAGTTCTGTTCACATTAGTCACGCCCGCCGCTACATCATTATCCCTTCCGCTGTCCACCATACCATCCATCAATTTCCACCACGTGCTACGCACTATTCATTGTCATAATCATAGTTGAGGTCATTCACATCTTCGCTTGATCCAATCTGCATCTTATCTAGTTTGTTTTGGAAAAGAGAAAAAAGAGAGAAAAAAGTAAAAAAGTCAGAGAAAAAAGAGAGAAAGAAAAGGAAAAAAAAGTGTGAGAAAAAAAGAGAGAAGAAAAAACAAAGTTCGGATCTATCTAGACTCAATCTCGTAGCTGAATTCGGATTGGAATCTGTTTTGTGTAATGTTCAGTAAAACAGGCATAACTTCCTCATACGAAGTCCGTTTTGGCTCATGAGTACTCAAATTAAAGCTAGAGACGAGCCGCATCTAAATAGTTGCAGAAGCTAGTTCAATATTTGGCACCTCAAAATCGGCTTCTAAATAGGTCTTTTGCCCTCAAGTTCGTGAACACAGCTTATTCCAGTTTTTCAAACCAGTTTTAGAATTTTTTGACTCCTCATATCAACTCGGAATTGAGTGATTCTTTTTGCATTGGAAAGCTTGAGTTAGTAGCATTCTTTGAAAAAATTTATCAGAAAATTGGCTCAAACTTTTCAAGAGGAAAATTGGAGAGAGAGTTGTTGTATATCCTGCTTGGCAGTTGTTTTTCATCATTATCTTTACTGCCGTTGTGATCTTCACTTATATCTTGTTGTCCAGAGCTACTTATTATCCTTCATTGATGCTAGTTGTGCTACACCGTGACCTCATTAGTGTTCGAGGCTCGCGTCTCTAGTCCGGTCTAGCCTAGGACCAGCACAGTACCGTCGTTGAGCGTTTATTCAACATTGCATCTCTGAATTGATTATTGATAATCTTTTGCTACCATATATAGCCAACCCAGCTCCACATATTTCTACACCGTATATCGTCGTTCCCTGGCAATCGCTTTACACAATCTTCGTAGTTATTTGACATATCTGGTTGCTGTCACCACCGCTGCATGGTAAGAACTTGTAAGATATTGATATTTGCTATCTTGTGAGCGTTTTACCACCACATCCTAGTAGTTCATAGGAATATTATTCTCGAATTTTGTTTCTTGTTTCTACTAATCATGACAGGTTCCGAGATAGAAGTTCTTGGATGACGGACACATCTCCACCATCACGAGAGTTGGGACAACACACACAAGCATATGGTCAGGTTATGTCTTTACCATCATTTGAGGGTAGATTTAATCCTGCTATTTATCTAGCTTGGGAGCTTGAATTAGAAGAAGTTTTTAGTCACCATGATTTTTACGAACTTGAGAGAGTACAAGCTACCACTAGAGCATTTACTGGTTTTGCTTCATTTGGTGGAGTGTACATTGTAAGAAAAACATTGATAACCAACCCATAACTTGGAAAGTTTTGAAAGCTGTAATGAGACAACAATTTTTTCCTCCTTACTATAAATGCGTGAATTGCTTCGCAAATTTGAACAATTTAAACAAGACAAGAACACTGTTCATGCTTACTACCAAGAGTTCAAATCTTATATGCATCATTGTGACATAGAAGAATCTGAGAATGATACAATGAATAGATTTTTGGGTGGTTTGAACCATGATATTCAGGCACGATTTCAGTATATTCCTCGTTGCATTACTGGTATGTATGTTCGTGCTTGTACCTTTGAGAGACAGATACAGGAGGATGCATTGGATGACTACAACACCTACTATTCTAGTCCATGCTCACCACCACCGCTTGGTTCCTCCATCGGTGCACCTAGTAGAGCAGCCACACCTCAGATTGTGAGCACGACATCATCTCAAGAGTATGGTACATTGCCATCATCCGTACCTACATCAGCTACATCTTTGCAACAAGGTAATCAAAGGTATTGATGATATAACTTCACATGAGAATGATGCATGTCTAATTAACTTGAATACATCATGTGTTGAATTACCTGTTGATTTGAGCGCATCACCTATTTTAGAGAATCATGTTACTCTCATGAATGCGTCATGTGATCAAACAACTGAAATACCAACAATTTTGAGTGCACCCAATGAATTAACTATTGATGCAAAAGAACCAATGTTTAATCATTTTGATATGACCTCTAATCTTAGTGATGATTCTATGTCAAATGACGTACTGCATGTTTGCTTATTTAAGCATGTTGTAGCATGTAAATTTGATGCAAGTAAGGTTTATTCACCAATGTTGGGATGGTTTAATGATGAACATTGTCAATCTTTTGAAATGAATAAGAGCTTCACTTATATGTGCAAACTGAGTTGCAATATTTTCATGCCTTCTACTTCTTGTGATAGTGTTTTGGCTTTAGATTTTATGAACTATGCAAGTTACTCATCTATTCATGTGTCATATGTGCAAAAATCAAGGGAAGTAAAAATGGATGACATATACATATACAACATGTACACCTTGTCTCTTTTGTTAGCCATATTTCAGACTAAGCAACGCCGAGGACGGCTTTGTTTTCAAGAAGAGGAGGATGATGAGGACATGATTACCTTGGATACGACCAAAAATATTGCATACATGTATATTTGTGAGGTGATTTCTAATGCAAACTATGCAATAATTTATTTATGTCATCCAGGACAAAAATACTTCACAAACTTTTGTGCCATGTCTAATTGCAGGTGTATGGGACATTTGTACAATCCACATATGAAGATAAGGGAGAAAGAGATGTTTACCTGCTGTTCAAAAGTTCTCTCACGTCACTTTTGGCCCAAGAGAAGATAGAGTCCAAGTCTCTCACGTTACGGACTCAGATTCGGACTGCAGACATACCTGACTCAAAACGTCAATAACTTTTTCATACGGACTCCAAATTGGTTGATTCTTTTTTGTTGGAAAATAGATTTCGTGCATTTTCCAACCCAATTGGAATCACCTTAAAATCCGTCCGAGCGTTGAGTTATGGACGAAACAATCTGATGCTGCAGCAGAATCCGAGTCAAACTACAAGTCCAAAGGTGTTACGTCACCTCCACTTGGGCCCATTGGCCTTGTACGACCTAGGGTTAGTGTTATGCTGCCTTGGGACGTCCTCCCACCTCCTTGGCCGCCACCCCTTGCTCCTATATAAGTAGATCCATCTAGTAGCTTTTCCCTTGGGATTTGTTTAGTTAAAAGTTAGCCATTGCAACTTCGTGTACTTCGTTTGTGTCCAACGACCAGACCAAGACCGCTTACAGATCCCCACCTTTATCAATACTTCATATATACTCGCAATATTCAGATTGCTTTATCATATTCTTGCTTGTTTTTCGATTGCTTGCAGGAATAGACCTTCGTGGTCAGGTTGATTGTGCTCCGGCGTGGTCAATAACCTCTCGGAGTTGGTTTAGCGATTGCTAAGGCGCAACGTCGTGCATGTTTGTAGTCGGATCGTCAAAGTCGTCTTCACCAAATCGATAGTTATCATCTCATCGAAAGATCGGGACACCCTCGCCTCTATCACCGCATATACACAATTGCTATCTTGGTTGGTGCATTGTGCAAAAGTGGCCATAAAAAAAAGAGAGAATAAGCTTTTAAGCAAAGAAAAAGAGAAAGAGCAAAGAACTTGTAAGCAAGTGCCATAGCATCATACCACATTGCATATACGATTGTCATATCCGATCATCTTGGATCAAACATCGGGAACCATACATACATAGCATACTTGGGATAGAAAGTTTATCCATTTTGCATCTTATAGGTTGTGCACAAGTGTCGTATCCGCCTATTGAGCCATCGTGCTAGCGTCTCTCTTGAGTTGTGCAACACGAGCGTTATGGTGGATTACACATTTTGAGCTCATTCCTTGGTTGCACGACCCCATTTATCTATCCGTGTGTGTGTTTCCGTGTACCATTCATTGCTATTGGTCTACTTCTTTCGCTTGCGAATTTGTGAATCTCTTTCAACATTATTGACTCTTGCTAACATTTTGCATCAAATTTTGTGCCACTATCCTCACCAAGCTCCACCATAAGCCTTACTTGTGTAGGTGTGAGAAACCGACAAAAATTGGTACCAATTGTGCTATTTCCTTGTTACACATTGAGTGATCATTGATCCATTTTCAACATCGGTCAAGGTACATTTGGTATAAGTTCTTCTCTTTCCCCCACTCATATTTGCTAGAGTCTTGTGATGGATAGGCAAGGCATTTCATCTCCGGTCTTCCACAACAACGACGGCGTGAACAACTACATCACCAAAGCATCCATCTTCGATCTACAACGACAAATGCAAGGTGCACAATCAAGACTGCAAAAGCGCATCGAGAACCTCTCCATTGACATTCATCACTCCGAAGCAAGGAAAAGGGACTACATCAACAACAAGCTTTCCGCACAAAAGGAGGAGCAAGATTCAAGGATGGAGGAGATTCGGGCCTTGATCAAGTCTTCTTCCCCTTCGTCATCTTCAAGGCGGCGACATTCAAGACACAAGTCTTCGGAGCGCGGAAACAATGCAAGTGCAAATCGTCCTCGTCCACATCTACATGGCGACCATCATCACGTTCGTGATCCACATCGTCATGAAGGGCAAGTCACAAGCATCATGTGCACGACGACGACGAACGACATCTATTACGAGCTCAAGTGCGACAACGACAACATCAACATGAAGATGCTCCACAAGCGTAAACGTACAAGTCCGCACTAGCCATACTTCACGCCAAGTCCAAGCTTCATGAGCATAAAAGAAGACCGCGAGACGACCACCACCAAGACGGTGCTACGGCTACAACAACCACTTCGGCATCTTCGCCAAGTGCTATCAAGGCATCTTCGCCTTTGGACATACGGCATCTTCGCCTACTTCCCACGTATGCGCCTACATCGACTTCATCAAGTCCAAGACGACTACCTCTACGGCGAGGGTGACACTTCCATCTTCGGAAGCCCCCAAGGAAGATGGCCGAGCATGGGAAACTCCCTTCGGTCATGGAGACTAGCTACGAGGTGCCACATCATATGGGCCTCCAACACCAAGACGGTGACAAAATGGTCGAGCAAGGGCCATCCGCTTCGACCACGGTGACGAGCACGAATCTCTTCTACAACATGAATACGGCGCCCATATTGGACTCATACTCCGAGTCAAGCTACGCGACCGCGCATGGAGACATTTGCACCTACACCTCTCCAACACCCACATATGTTGGGCTGCCCCATTTGTCATGTGAGGAGAGCCACCACCCCATGAGAGAGATGAGTGACTCCACCATACGTGACATCAAGAGCATTTCCTATGAGAGGATGAGTGTGACCACCACTAGCCCCACACATGAGAGCATGCCACATCCTATGTGATGTTGAGCGCCATTTGAGTGACTCCACCAACCATATGAGTGAGAGCATCCAAGAGGGAGTGAGTGAGCCACAACACTTAGTGAGTGAGGTAGTTGACACGGCATGTGAGGCCACCATGATTTCTAACGACTTCACCTCTACTCCTAGTGTGTTTTCTTCTTTGGTGCTAGGTCTCCTACATGACGACACGCCTATCCTCGACGAGTCCATCCCTCCAATGGAGACAACGATGGCCATGGTGGACAATGATGCACCCCCCACATGGTTCCATCAAGATGAAGATGACAACGATTGGATCTTCAACACCTCACCTACAACGCATGAGAGATGCTCCAAAGGTAACATAGGTGATGGTGCTTCTCTTGTCCCACTAGTGGACTATCTTGACATCGATTGCTTGCATGATGTTGATCCACCTATTCCCATGCTTCATGCTAGTGCGACTTCTTCATGCCTTGACTTACCTATTTATGATGAATATGATGATGAGCATGTTGAGTTGCCTAGTTGTGATGCTATGCTTCATAGGATATCTTGTGAAAATTCTATTGGTCACTTCATGTTTGACAATCCATTGACCTTGTCATATGCTATGAGTGAGATGTCCCATATAGCCTCATTTCAGTCTCAACATAGTAACTATGCATGCCCCATTAAAATAAATCCCATTTGCACTTATGGCATAGATGACGAGATGATGGTCATTGGCTTTTGCTTCTCTTGTGATGATATTGCCATGCTTCCTTTAAATGATTTACGCAATTCATCTACTATGTCATGCCATGATCACATTTTTCCAAATATGCATTGTTTTGGATGTTGTCAATATTCTCCACGTGATGTTTCTATTCTTGCTCATGAGGAGACCCCCATAGTTTCCTCATACATATTAGGAGATTTTGATGCATCTCATACTTTGCATGATCCCCATAACTGCGTGCACCATATGCATTCCATGAATAACAATGCTCTAGATATTGCTCGTGATGCATTACACAATTTGAGTCTCCATTATGCTATACATAACAAAAAACCTATCATGATGGATGACATGTTTCTATATCACGGATCTCATTTATTTGATCATTGGATATTTTGTGCTAACCGACACATGCACGTGCATATCATGATGGATGATGTGTACATCTACCACGCACACACAATTTTTCCCTTGCCTTTGTTTTGTGTAGGTACTCATGTATACTCGTCAACCTCTAAATCCCAAGAGTTGACGAAACGAGATCTTGAGAGCAATGACGATTTGGGATCCCGTCGACTATCCTTACCACCATTCCCTCCGCGCAAGGACTACGCGCATCTCTTCTACTTGGCTCTCACACGGCTATGGGCTATCCACCATTTGTCACCTTATGCTCATTTTTCCGTATTCACTTTGCATGTTATGCTTGCTTCTATGCCTTTGCCATGCAATTGTGACCCTTGCTTGCATTTACCCATGATTCACAATTATGCTACTTCTATGTGTATTTGCATGCTTGGTGGAGATCCTTGTTGCTATTGCCATGTTTATCATGTGCCTCATGCTATTGATGCTATTTTGCTCATATCTTGCCTTCATGCTTGTGATATGTCATGTGAAGTATTCATGCACACTATTTGCACCCATGACATGCTTGCCATGATTCCTTCTAGTACGTTGCATCTTCGCACTACTAGCTTGCTTGACTTGATCTCTATGATTGCTTGCTTTGTCGCATCACCCATGTTCCATTACTCTCTTTCTTGGGTTGATGACATATATGTTCATGCCTCTCACTTGATTTGTCTTGATCATTGTCTCTTGTCTCCATTAGTTGCATCTCTCATATCACCTTGTGTTGAGTGCCAACTTGCTATGCTTATTGATCGTGGAGACTTGGACATATTACTTGTGATGCATGCTTGCTTACTTGAGCCTATTGTCTTTGGTTGTAGTTGCATCATATGCTTTCATACCATACCACACCTTGTTCTTTCTTATGATAATAATGATGAAAACACCTGTTGGATATCTCGCCCCTCGAATGATAGGTCTTGCATTTGCACTAACCTCATTTGTTTTTCCGAGTGTTTGTCATGTTCGTTCATTTTGAAGGATTCACAAGGCGATACCGCCATGAGACATATTGGTTATGTGAAGGCATGCAAGATGCGCAACTCCATCATCCTTGAGAAACTCCTAAAGGTGACCTCCTTCCCTTTGAGCCATCCTCAAGTACGCATATTGGATGGGTGATGTAGGGTGGAACCCTATAGCGTCGATCTTTCACGTTTGGAGTGGATCCTACGGGGAGACACGAAGAACAAGCGGAAGAACACGAGGAAATCACGGGGAGGAACGAGGGAAAACACTCAACCAACAAGGAATCGGTCACACAAATGCTAGATCAAAGAACACAAAGAGATACACGAGATCCAAAGTCAACAAAGGTAAGGATACACGAGTAGCCGTTCTTCTCCGAGAGGAGGTCTTGATGGGGTCCACCCTAGAAGGGGGTCTTGAATCCGCTTGGGGGATCTTCTCCGAAGAGGTCCTGAGCTCCGAGGAGAAGTAACCAAGTGGATGAGCAAGGCTCTCACACAAACATGAGCTAAACCTAACTAACCCTAGAAAGAGGAAGGGGATGAAGTATATATAGTCTCGGGGGTGAAGGGGTACATGGGACACGTCCCGGATACACTGCACGCAGGCAGGGGAGGCCGGATGTCCGGGCGTCGGGCCGGATGTCTGGGCCTTCGCGAGGCGCCGGATGTCCGGGCTAACCGGCCGGATGTCCGGGCTGGGATGGCTTGATTCGGCCGAATCGGGAGAGGCGCCGGATTTCGGGCTTCAGCCGGATATCCGGCCGGGGCCGGATGTCCGGGCCGTGTAGCACTTCGATGGCTGGCTGCTGTTGTTGTTGACATCTTCAGGGGCCGGATGTCCGGGCCGGGGCCGGATGTCCGGGTCCTGTAGCCTTTCTCCGGTTCCTCTCGTCGTGCTCCTTCATCCTTGTACTTGGGGACTTGTCCATCATTCCGAGCATCTCCGAGAGGGTCTCCTTGGTACCTAGGCATGCATAGTGTCCTTGCATTAGGTAGCAACCGTGTCTCACACGAATGGAAAGGGGAAGCATTTAGGAGCAGGTTCACCTTGTGTCCAATGGCGAATAGTCGAGGTCTCACCTTATGTATCCTTGGGGCTTGGAGAGTAGTCGGAGTGTACATGGGGATGAACGTGGTATGCTCCGCATCATCTCCCCTCCCTTGGGAAAGATCCGACCTCGGATCGAAATCCTCATCACCATGGAAACGGTTGTCGTGGACGGACTTGTAGTCGGACAAAGTGGAAGGCATGGCGCAATCCAAGTACTCCAAGGTGTCTCCGGAGTGGTACACATGCAAAGAGGGCAAACACAAACGACACTCGGAAATACAATGGTTAGCGCACACAAAGTGTCCATCATGTAAGAATGAGTCCGTGAGGCAAGATTGTTCATGACAAAGCACATGAAGCTTAGCAAGATAATATGTAATGAGATGTAAAGCATTCATGGGAGCAAAAGCATTCATGGGAGTAATGCAACCACGGTGCAAAATGATGTCATAGTGAGATGGTTTATCAAGAGCATGAATATGGCAATGGATGCTCAACATGTGTATGTTATCATGCAATTGATGGTGGACAATATGATCATGATGTATGAATATGCCATCAAGGAAGATCACAACAAATTTGCTAAGGAAGTGAACAAGTTCATATATCACGGATGTCATGGAAATAGATGCAACAAGGCAAGCATAATGTGAGTCAATCCATACATAGGGTGCAAACTTGTGGTGAGTATGATATGTCCATCGAGCATGAGTATGAGCACAATCAACAAATATGGAGGTGTTGATATACCAATGCTCGATGTTGCGGCAAGAGTGGAAAACCGAAGGTGCATCCAATAAGTCCAAGCGCTCCTCAATGTAAAGGTCCATAGAGCCAATCTCCAATGTCGCTCCTCCGTCCGTGAGATGTATCATGTAGACAACAAGAAGGAAACAACAATGAAAGAGTGACCCATCCAATATGCGTATTTGAGGATGGCTCAAAGGGAAGGAGTTCACCTTATGAATGTTAGGAAGAAGTTGGAGTTGCACATCATGTATTCCTTCACATAACCAATATGTCTCATGACGTTAATGCCTTGTGAATCCTTCAAAATTAAAGAACATGAATAACACTCTGAAAAACAAATGAGGTTAGCGGAAGTGCAAAACCTATCATTCGTGTGGTAAGATACCGAACAAGTGTATGCATCATGCTCATCATAAGAAAGTACAAGGGAACATTTCATAGTATGGAGGCATATGATGCGAGAACAACCAAATACAATATGCTCAATCAACCAAGCATGCATCACAAGTGAAGTGTCCAAGTCTCCAAGATCATTAAGCATAGAGGCAACTATTGGAGACAAGTGACAAGGATCAAGATATATCATGTGAGAGGCATGAACATATATGTCATCAACCCAAGAAAGCAAGTGATAGAGGAACATGGGTGATGCAACATAGCTAGCAATCATAGAGATCAAGTCAAGCAAGCTAGTAGTGCAAAGATGCAACATACTAGGAGGAATCATGGCAAGCATGTCATTGGTGCAAATAGTGTGCATGAATAATTCACATGACATAGCACAAGCATGAAAGCAAGATATGAGTAAAATGTCATCAATGTATTGGCGAGAGACCATATGTAAATAGCAATGGGGCATCATGACTCTCCCAACACAACAAGCATCAATAACATGGGGCACATGATAAATATGGCAATAGCAACAAGGGTCTCCACCAAGCATGCAAATACACATAGGAATATCATAATGGTGCATCATGGGTAAATGCAAGCAAGGGTCAAAATTGCATGGCAAAGGCATAGGAGCAAGCATAGCATGCAATGTGAACACGGTAAAATGAGCATAAGGTGACAAATGGTAAATAGCCCATAGCCGTGTGAGAGCCAAGTAGAAGAGATGCGCGTAGTCCTTGCGCGAAGGGAACGGTGGTAAGGATAGTCCACGGGATCCCAAGTCATCGTTGCTCTCAAGAGCTCGTTTCGTCAACTCTTGGGATTGAGAAGTTGACGAGTATACATGAGTACCTACACAAAACAAAGACAAAGGAAAAATTGTGTGTGCATGGTATATGTACACATCATCCATCATGATCTTGCACATGCATGTGTCGGTTAGCACAAAATATCCAATGCTCAAATAAATGAGATGCGTGATATAGAAACATGTCATCCATCATGATAGGTTTGTTGTTATGTATAGCATAATGGAGACTCAAATTGTGTAATGCATCATGAGAAATATGTAGAGCATTGTTATTCATGGAATGCATAAGGTGCAAGCAATTATGTGAATCATGCAAAGTATGGGATGAATCAAAATCTCCTAAGATGTATGAGGAAACTATGGGGTCTCCTCATGAGCATGAGTAGCAACATCACATGGAGAATATTGACAACATCCAAAACAATGCATATTTGGAACAATGTGATCATGGCATGGTATAGTAGATGAATTGCCCAAATCATGTAAAGGAAGCATGGCAATATCATCACATGAAAAACAAAAGCCAATGACCATCATCTCGTCATCTATGCCATAAGTGCAAATGGGATTTATTTTAATGGGGCATGCATAGTTACTATGTTGAGATTGAAATGAGGCAATATGGGAGATCTCACTCATAGCATATGACAAGTTCAATGGATTGTCAAACATGAAGTGACCAATAGAATTTTCACAAGATGTCCTATGGAGCATAGCATCACAACTAGGCAACTCAACATGCTCATCATCATATTCATCATAAATAGGTAAGTCAAGGCATGAAGAAGTTTCACTAGCATGAAGCATGGTAATAGGTGGGTCAACATCATGGGAACAATCGATGGTAAGAGAGTCCACTAGTGGGACAAGAGAAGCACCATCACCTATGTTTCCTTTGGAGCGTCGCTCAGGTGTTGTAGGTGAGGTGTTGAAGATCGTCTCGTTGTCATCTTCATGTTGATGGAACCGTGTGGGGGGTGTATCATCGTTCACCATGGCCCTCGTCGTCTCCAATGTAGGGATGGACTCGTCGAGGATAGGCATGTCGTCATGTAGGAGACCTAGCACCAAAGAAGAAAACACACTAGGAGTAGAGGTTAAGTCGTTAGAAATCATAGTGGCCTCATGTGCCGTGTCAACTACCTCACTCACTAAGTGTTGTGGCTCACTCACTCCCTCAAGGATGCTCTCACTTTCGTATGGTGGGTGGAGTCACTCAAATGGCGCTCAACCTCACATAGGATGTGTGGCATGCTCTCATGTGTGGGGCTAGTGGTGGTCACACTCATCCTCTCATAGGAAATGCTCTCAATGTCACGTATGGTGGAGTCACTCATGTCACTCATGGGGTGGTGGCTCTCCTCACATGGCAATTGGGGCATCTCGACAGAGGTGGGTGCTTGGGAGAGATGTAGGTGCAAATGTCTCCATGCGCGGTCGCGTAGCTTGACTCGGAGTATGAGTCCAATGTGGGCGTCGTCTTCATGTTGTTGAAGAGGTTCACGCTCGTCGCCGTGGTCGAAGGGGATGGCCCTTGCTCGACCGTCTTGTCACCGTCTTGGTGTTGGAGGCCCATATGATGTGGCACATCATAGCTCGTCTCCATGACCGAAGGGAGTTTCCCATGCTCGGCCATCTTCCTTGAGGGGCTTCCGAAGATGGAAGTGTCGCCCTCGCTCGTAGGTGGTCGCCTTGGACTTGATGAAGTCGATGTAGGCGTACACGTGGGAAGTAGGCGAAGATGCCGTACGTCCAAAGGCGAAGATGCCTTGAGAACACTTGGCGAAGTGATGAGGACATCAATACCATTGTTACACCCACAACCCCTGCTACTATACATACTGGACCGATTACTAGAGCTCGCGCACGCCAATTGAATTATCAGGTACTTTCGTTTCTTGGTAACGATTCCAATATTCATGAGAATATGATGCTGCCTAAATTGGATACATTTGTTTTGCTTACAAATGAAGGGCCTACCATGGACAAGAAAGATGAACCTTGGAGCAAGTTCAAGCATGGAGATGTTGGCATGCACAAGGGAAACAAGAACGGAGTTACAAGTGATGATTCCAGGACTTTGAAGCCACCCTAATGAGAGCATGAGGCCTTGGACGAAATATACAAGATGCCACTTCATAATATTCGTCCATAGGCTATTCTAGGTGCTGCGTCACCTTAATATTGGGCCAGGCCCATGTAATTTCGAAATACTTAAGTGTAGGCTGTTTTTAGAGTCCGTATGTGTGGGGAAACAAGAGTTAGGGTTGGTTTGGACCCCTCCCTCAAGGGCCACGAAATTCCCTCCTCTTTCTCCATATATACAGCCCTTAGGGCGTCGTTTAGACTTTGGGTTTTGTTTAGATCAAAAGTTCGCCATAGCTGCAACTTCACAGATTTCGTTTGTGTTCAACGACTGCACCAAGGCGTCTCGTAACCCCACCTTCATTAATAAAGCTTTCCTCTTATATTCGCAATATCCGGATTGCAATCTTAGTTTCTTGCTTGTTCTTCGTTTGCTCGCGAGAAAGCAGGCCCTCGTGGTCGTTGATCGTGCTCGGCGTGGTCAATAACCCTCGGAAGTTGGTTTAGCGATTGCTAAAGGCGCGGACGTCTACTTTTATACGTGGTCGGATCGTCAAGGTCGACTCCCACAGAAACGATAGCCACCATCTCATCGAAACATCGGGACACCTTTGCCTTTATCAAGTGGTATCAGATTTTCAGGTTGCTCGGTGAGATTTTACAGTTTTTCGTAGATTAGATCGAGTCTGTTCTTCATACCTAAAGTCCACGAAAAAGCCACAAAAATTAGGGTTAGTTCATCATATCCGAACCAATCTGAGCCTTCGCATAATCTTTTTAGGGTTTTTGCTTTGTTGAATTCTTGCGGTTGCATCGTCGTGTCAAGTTGCTGGTCTTAGAGTCTAGTCTTTTAGAGTTTGAGTTCTGGTCATAAGTTGTCACGCCGCCCGCACCATCATCATCGCCTTGCCATCTACCACCCTTCTTATCCGCCACCGCTCTGAATCCGTATCCATATACCACCACCAATCCGTATCCATATACCACCACCAATCCGTATCCATATACCACCACCAATCCGTAGCCATATACCACCACCGCTGCCATATACCACCACCAAATATCCACCACCAATCCGAGTTCTTCTCATATTAGGTTTGTTTTCGAGATCCATCTAAATTACGATTCGTGTTTCCTTGACTGCGTGGGTTTCGGAAAAAAAATGAGTCTGAAACCACCCTCCGTTTAGGCCCAAAATTTTCCGAAAACGCACTTGTCGAAAAATTTTCTGGCTATCCTATTTTTAGGTGTTTCTAAGCGTATTGAGACAATCGCCATTATAGAAAGTTTTTTTTGACCCGTTTCCAGTTTTTGGGTCCGGGCAGTCGAATAAAAAAAAAATTTTGGTCGAAAAAAATTTCGTGCCCATCCTGTTAGTTTGACCTGGGAAGAGTTTTGAGACACTCGCCATTATAGTGATTTTTCGCAAAAAAAAAAGAGCAACGCAAAAAAAAAAAGCGCTAAATTTTTTTTCAGTGTGCTTTTCCTTTGTTTCCGCAGCGCCGTGATTTTGTTAGTGTTCTAGGCTCGCGTCTCTAGCACGGTCTAGCCTAGGACCCGACAAGATCTGCGTCGTTGAGCGTTTATTCAACTTTGCATCTCTGAATTGATTATTGCTGACCCTTTTTGCTACCATATTATAAGCCTTCCCAGCTCCACATACATCTACATCGTGCGTTTGACTCTCCACAGTAATCGCTCTATCCAAGCTTTGAGAGTTTTGACTACATCGGTTGCCGATCACCTTTCTTCTTTGGGTAAGAACTGGTAAGAATTTGAGATTTGCTTGACGGTTGTGACTGTCCACCACACCACCACCACCACTTCCTAGTAGTCTGTCGAATCATATTCTTGTGTGTTTATTGCTGCTAACCATGGCGGGATCACAAGCCGAGGCCGACCGGGAGAATACGACAAACAAAGCGCTACATGATAAGTTTCAACAAATGATGAGTGGGCAGGTGGAAGATGTGCTAAATAGATTTGAAGAGGCCATGGAGAAGATAGATGGCATTGAGAAGGCGTTCGAAACAAAGCTCGATAACAAGTTTAATGAATTGCTCGCGCGTCTACCACCACCACCACCGGCTGCACCTAACGCACCTCTACAACAACAACAACGACTACCTCCACATCGCCAAACAGCGCTCCGCCGAAGCGAGCCGTGTCCCTCTTGACTGGCCAAGCTGCTGGTCTTCTTTGTTGATATACGTGGCTCCATTTGCGATGTGGGGAGGATGATTATGTGAGAGAGTACGAGGATGAGGTTGATCAACTTCAGAACTACGTGCAACCACCAACACCACAACCACCAGCACCACAACCACCCGGTCGTCCAGATGCAAATAATGGCAATGTTAGGGCTCCCCCTCAGGTACGAGATCATGACCATCTCCCTAAATTGAAGTTGAATATTCCACCATTTGAGGGTAGATATGTTCACGATATATATCTTACTTGGGAGTTAGAAACTGAACAACGATTTACATGTTTACAATATCCACGAGGAGAGACGTGTTCCCGCTGCTGTTTGTGCTTTCACTAGCTTTGCATGTGTTTGGTGGTCTGAACATTGTAGATTATATCCTGTAACAGCTACTTGGGCTGCTTTGAAAACTGCTATGCGTACTCGTTGGGTTCCACCATATTATCAACGTGAATTACTTCAAAAATTGCAGCGCTTAAGACAAGGAAAAAATTCGGTAGAAGAATATTATCAGGAATTACAAACTGGCTTGATTAGATGTGGTATTTTTGAGGAGAATGAAGCTATGCTTGCACGTTTTCTGGGTGGATTAAATAGAGATATTCAAACCATTCTAGACTACGAGGATTATACTAATATCACTCGATTATTCCATCTTGCTTGTAAAGCTGAACGTGAAGTGCAGGATCGACAGGCGTTGGCGCGGACTAACTTTTCTGCAGGTCGACCTTCATCATGGACACCACGTGCATCATCTACTTCCACACGTTCTACTACACAGGCACCTCCGTCGGCTGCCACCTCCAACCGTGATACAAGAAAGCAGGCACAACCACCACTATCTCGCCAAGCGCCTTTTCTTTGGGCCTACAGAGCTCTTCTTCTTCCATGGCGTCAACAGGGCACACAAGTGATATTATGTGTTGTCGTTGACAGGGAAGAGGAAATTTTGCCCGAGACTGCCAATCTCAGCGTGTGCTGATGGCTCCTGAGGATGGTGGGTCTGAGTCCGCTAGGGACGAGGATGAAGAGACTTTGGCTCTGATTACACATGAAGAACATGGTGGAGATGATTACGATCATGAGGCGCAATACATGGCTGCTGAAGATCTTGTGGTATGAATGTTTAGTTGCTCAACGTGTTTTGAGTGTGCAGGTTACACAAGCTGAGCAAAATCGGAGGCATAACTTGTTCCATACAAAGGGAGTTGTGAAGGAGCGTTCTATTCGCGTCATCATAGATGGAGGGAGCTGCAACAACTTGGCTAGCATGGATATGGTGGAGAAGCTTTCTCTCACCACAAGACCACATCCACATCCTTACTACATCCAATGGTTCAACAACAGCGGCAAGGTTAAGGTAACACGTCTTTGTTACGTGTGTATTTTAGTATCTCTACATATGCTTTGATTATGTTGATTGTGATGTGGTACCTATGCAAGCGTGTTCCTTATTACTTGGTAGACCATGGCAATTTGATAAAAATTCTGTACACCATGGTAGAAACAATCAGTATACTCTTGTTCACAAGGATAAAAATATTACTTTGCTTCCTATGACTCTGATTCAATTTTGAAAGATGATATTAATAGAGCTAATAAAGCAAAACAGGAGAAAAATAAGAGTGAAAATCAGATTGTGGCAAAAGAATTTGAGCAACAAATGAAGCCTAATAATAAACCATCTAATGTTGCTTCTGAAATTAAACTGAAAATGCATGTTTACTTGCCACCAAATCTGATATTGAGGAGCTAGATTCTAGCAAATCTGTTTGCTATGCTTTTGTGTGCAAAGAGGCATTATTTTCATTCGAGGACGTGCCTTCCTCTTTGAACCCTGCTGTCACTAACATTTTGCAGGAGTTCGCTGACGTCTTCCCACAAGACGTGCCACCGGGATTACCACCTATTCGAGGGATTGAGCATCAAATTGACTTAATTCCCGGTGCATCGCTACCCAACCGTGCACCATACCGTACCAATCCGGAGGAGGCGAAGGAGATTATGCGTGAAGTACAGAGCTGCTCGACAAAGGTTATATCTGTGAATCTCTTAGTCCTTGTGTTGTTCCTATTATACTAGTGCCTAAAAAGGATGGTACGTCGGCGTATGTGTGTTGATTGTAGAGGCATTAATAATATTACTATTCGTTATCGTCATCCTATTCCTAGGCTAGATGATATGCTTGATGAATTGAGTGGCTCTACAATATTCTCCAAAGTTGATTTGCGTAGTGGATACCATCAAATTCGTATGAAATTGGGAGATGAATGGAAAACAGCATTTAAAACTAAGTTTGGTTTATATGAGTGGTTAGTCATGCCTTTTGGGTTAACTAATGCACCTAGTACTTTCATGAGACTAATGAACGAAGTTTTACGTGCTTTCATTGGACGATTTGTGGTAGTCTATTTTGATGATATATTTATTTATAGCAAATCTTTGGAAGAACATTTGGAACATTTACGTGCTGTTTTTAATGCTCTACGTGATGCACGTTTGTTTGGTAACCTTGGGAAGTGCACCTTTTGCACCGACCGAGTATCTTTTCTTGGCTATGTTGTTACACCACAGGGAATTGAAGTTGATAGAGCCAAGATTGAAGCTATTGAGAGTTGGCCGCAGCCCAAAACGTTCACACAAGTGAGGAGTTTTCTTGGACTCGCTGGTTTCTATAGGCGTTTTGTGAGAGACTTTAGCACCATTGCTGCACCTCTCAATGAACTTACAAAGAAGGATGTGCCTTTTGTTTGGGGTACCGCATACAGAAGAAGCCTTCCCGGTATTGAAAGATAAGTTGACACATGCTCCTTTACTCCAACTTCCTGACTTTAATAAGACTTTTGAGCTTGAATGTGATGCTAGTGGAATTGGATTAGGAGGTGTGTTATTACAAGATGGCAAACCTGTTGCATACTTTTACGAAAAATTGAGTGGGCCTAGTCTGAACTATTCTACTTATGACAAAGAATTATATGCTCTTGTTAGGTCTTTAGAGACATGGCAACATTATTTATGGCCCAAAGAATTTGTTATACATTCTGATCATGAATCTTTGAAACATATTAAAAGTCAAGCTAAACTGAATCGTAGACATGCTAAATGGGTTGAATTCATTGAGACTTTCCCTTATGTCATTAAACACAAGAAGGGTAAAGAAAATGTTATTGCTGATGCTTTGTCTAAATAAGCTATACTATGCTTTCACAACTTGACTTCAAAATATTTGGTTTGGAGACCATCAAAGATCAATATGTGCATGATGCTGATTTTAAAGATGTAATGCAGAATTGTAAAGAAGGAAGAACATGGAACAAGTTCGTTATTAAGGATGGTTTTGTGTTATGTGCTAACAAGCTATGCATTCCTGCTAGCTCTGTTCGTCTTTTGTTTTTGCAGGAGGCGCATGGAGGAGGATTAATGGGACACTTTGGCGTGAAGAAGACGGAGGATATACTTGCTACACATTTCTTTTGGCCAAAGATGAGACGGGATGTTGAGCGTTTTGTTGCTCATTTGCACTACATGTCAAAAAGCTAAGTCACGACTCAATCCTCATGGTTTATATATGCCTTTGCACTGTACCTAGTGTTCCTTGGGAGGATATATCTATGGACTTTGTTTTAGGTTTACCTCGAACAAAGAAGGGAGGGATAGCATATTTGTTGTCGTGGATAGATTCTCGAAAATGGCACACTTTATACCATGTCATAAAAGCGATGATCTTTGTTAATGTTGCTGATTTGTTCTTTCGTGAAATTATTCGCTTGCATGGTGTGCCAAATACTATTGTTTCAGATCATGATACTAAATTTCTTAGCCACTTTTGGAGATGTTTATGGGCTAAGTTGGGGACTAAACTGCTTTTTACTACTACTTGTCACCCCCAAACTGATGGACAAACTGAAGTAGTCAATAGAACATTGTCTACTATGCTTAGGGCTGTTTTGAAGAATAATAAGAAAATGTGGGAAGAATGCTTGCCTCATATTGAATTTGCTTATAATCGTTCATTGCATTCTACTACTAAGATGTGCCCTTTCGAAATTGTGTATGGCTTCCTACCTCGTGCACCTATTGATTTGTTGCCTCTTCCATCTTGGAGAAGGTTAATTTTGATGCTAAAGAACGTGCTGAATTGATTTTAAAAATGCATGAGTTAACTAAAGGGAAACATTGGGCGTATGAATGCTAAATATAAACTTCTTTGGAGATAAGGGTAGAAAACATGTTGTCTTTGCACCTGGAGATCTTGTTTGGTTACATTTGTGTAAGGATAGGTTTCCTAATTTGCAAATCAAAGCTAATGCCACGTCTGATAGTCCATTTAAGGTGTTAGAGAAAATAAATGATAATGCATATAAACTTGAGCTGCCTGCAGATTTTGGGGTTAGTCCCACTTTTAACATTGCAGATTTGAAGCCTTATTTGGGTGAGGAAGATGAGTTTCCGTCGAGGCGACTTCATTTCAAGAAGGGAGGATGATGAGGACATCAATACCATTGTTACACCCACAACCCCTGCTACTATACATCTTTGGACCGATTACTAGAGCTCGCGCCGCCAATTGAATTATCTTGTACTTTCGTTTCTTGGTAACGATTCCAATGTTCATGAGAATATGATGCTGCCTAAATTGGATACATTTGTTTTGCTTACAAATGAAGGGCCTACCATGGACAAGAAAGATGAACCTTGGAGCAAGTTCAAGCATGGAGATGTTGGCATGCGCCAAGGGAAACAAGAACAGAGTTACAAGTGATGATTCCAGGACTTTGAAGCCACCCTAATGAGAGCATGAGGCCTTGGACGAAATATACAAGATGCCACTTCATAATATTCGTCCATAGGCTATTCTAGGTGTTGCGTCACCTTAATATTGGGCCAGGCCCATGTAATTTCGAAATACTTAAGTGTAGGCTGTTTTTAGAGTCCGTATGTGTGGGGAAACAAGAGTTAGGGTTGGTTTGGACCCCTCCCTCAAGGGCCACGAAATTCCCTCCTCTTTCTCCATATATACAGCCCTTAGGGCGTCGTTTAGACTTTGGGTTTTGTTTAGATCAAAAGTTCGCCATAGCTGCAACTTCGCGTAATTCGTTTGTGTTCAACGACCAGACCAAGGCGTCTCAGAACCCCACCTTCATTAATAAAGCTTTCCTCTTATATTCGCAATATCCAGATTGCAATCTTAGTTTCTTGCTTGTTCTTCGTTTGCTCGCAGGAAACAGTCCCTCGTGGTCGTTGATCGTGCTCGGCGTGGTCAATAACCCTCGGAAGTTGGTTTAGCAATTGCTAAGGCGCGACGTCTCGCACGTACGTAGTCGGATCGTCAAGGTCGACTCCCACAGAAACGATAGCCACCATCTCATCGAAACATCGGGACACCTTTGTCTTTATCACGAAGATGCCGAAGTGGTTGATGTAGCCGTAGCGCCGTCTTGGTGGTGGTCGTCTCGCGATCTTCTCTTGTGCTTATGAAGCTTCGACTTGGCGTGAAGTAGAGCTTGTTGGGACTTGTGCATTTGCGCTTGTGGAGCATCTTCATGATGATGATGTCGTTGTCGTGCTTGAGCTCGTAGTAGTAGATGTCGTTAAATCGTAAATGCGTGCACATGTGCTTGGAGGTGACTTGCCCTTCATGACGATGAGGATAACGAATGTGATGGTGGTCGCCATGGAGATGTGGACGACTTGCACTTGCATCGCTTGGGCGCTCCGAAGACTTGTGGCTTGAACGTCGCCGTCTTGAAGATGATGAAGGGGAAGTCGACTTGAGCAAGGTCCGAATCTCCTCCATTCTTGCATCTTGCTCCTCTTTATGTGCGGCAAGTTTCTTGTCGAAGTAGTCCCTTCTCCTTGCTTCGGAGTGACGATTGTCGATGGAGATGTTCTCGATGCGCTCTCGCAATCTTGATTGTGTGCCTTGCACTTGTCGTTGTAGATCGAAGATAGACGCTTTGGTGATGTAGTTGTTCACACCATCGTTGTTGTCGATGACCGGAGATGAAATGCCTTGCAAGACTCGAGCAAATATGAGTGGGAGAAAGAGAAGAACTTATACCAATGTACCTTGACCGATGTTGACAATGAATCAAGTTCACTCAAATGCGGACAATGAAATAGCACTATTGGTACCAATCCTTGTCGGTTCTCACACCTACACAAGTAAAGCTTATGGAAGAGCTCGGTGAGGATAGTGGCAAAAAAATTTAATGCAAAATGTTAGCAAGAGTCAATAATGTTGAAAGAGATTCACAAATTACTTAAGTGAAACAAATGGACCAATAGCAAAGAATGGCACACGGAAACAGACACATGGATAGATAAATGGGGTCGTGCAACCAAGGAATGAGCACAAAATGTGGAATCCACGAAAAACGCTCATGTTGCACAACTCAAGAGAGACGCTAGCATGATTGCTCAATAGGCGGATACGACACTTGTGCACAACCTATAAGATGCAAAATGGATAAACTTCTATCCCAAGTATGCTATGTATGTATAGTTCCCGATGTTTCTCTCAAGATGATCCAAGATGATCGGATATGACAATCTTATGTGCAATGTGGTATGATGCTATGGCACTTGCTTACAAGCTCTTTGCTCTCTTTCTTTTGCTTAAAAGCTTTATTTCTTTTTTTGTATGGCCACTTTGCACAATGCACAAACCAAGATAGCAATTGTGTATATGCGGAACAAACTTGTGACACAAGATATGATACCAATATATGCACCACAATGATATGGTATATATGCTATGGGAAGTATGATCACTAATGTGCACAAGTAACGTTGCGGCAATACTCAAATGGCTAGTCTCGATAGGCAAATAACGCAAAAGTAAGGCTAGGGGTTAACAATGCAATGGCAAGGGAATATACAATGGAGGGATACCACGATACCAAGATGATATGGAGGTTACCATCCGGCGATGATGAGTAGCGGTGTTCTTGATGTAGATACCAAGATGATGGAGACTCGTCCCTAAGTAGCCGAAACACCTTAGGAAAGGAAAAACCGCGAACTCAAAATCTCAAACGTCAAATGTCAAAATGGTGGTAGTGGGAATGCGGTGGTGGTTTGCACTTGGCAATGCGGAAGTGGAATGATGGGCTATACACGTGTCGGAGTTGAAGTTGTCGTCCCTAAGTAGCGAAACACCTTAGGAGACACAAGCCACAACTCAAACAAGCTCAAACAACTATTGGGTTAAGTTGAGGTGGTTGAAGTGTATGGTGGGCAAGCCTATGCGGAAGTTATGGTGGTGGTGATGGTTGATGAAATTGCAACCGGCCCTAAGTAGCCGAAACACCTTAGGAGACTCGAATCACAACTCAACAATCTCAAATGCAAAGGGGAACAAAATGGGTTAGGTTGCAGAAGTCGGTGGTGGACATGCGGATGATGTGGTGGAAGCCCTAGGCAAAGATGCCAAAGTTCCAAAAACTTGATGGAGTCAAATGGTGGTGGTAGTATTTTTATGGGATGGGGGAGGTCAATAGCTTCAAAACGAGCTAAAGAACGCGAAAATCGGACTCCGGATGAATTAGTTATGGCCGAAACGGTGAAACGGGTAGGCTGAAATCTACAGGGGCCGGATATCCGGGGTTAGGGCCGGATTTCCGGGGTTGTATGTCCAGTACCGAGCGGATTTGGTGCTCCAGGGCCCGGATTTCCGGCTTGGGGCCCGGATGTCATACTCATCACAAGTTTGCACCCCATGCATGGATTGATACACATTATGATTGCCTTGTTGCATCTTGTATTCCCATGTCATCCATGATATATGAGCTTGTTCACTTCCTTAGCAAATTTGTTGTGATCTTCCTTGATGGCATATTCATACATCATGATCACATTGCCTACCATCAATTGCATGATAACTTCTTCATATTGCGCAGCCATTACCATATTCATGCTATTGATAAACCATCTCTCTATGACATCATTTTGCACCGTGGTTGCATTGATCATACTTACAATACATTTGTGTGCACAATGATTGCATTTCCTCCCATGAATGCTTTGCATCTCATTAAAGATCATCTTGACAAGCTTCATGCGCTTTGTCACGACCAATTTTGCCGCACGGACTCATTCTTGCATGATGGACACTTTGTGTGCGCTAACCATTGTATTTCCGAGTGTTGCTTGTGTTTGCTCTTTTTGCATGTCTATCACTCCGGCGACACCTTGGACTACTTGGATTGCGCCATGTCTTCAACTTCGTCCAACTACAAGTCCGTCCACGACAACCGTTTCCATGGTGATGAGGATCACGATCCGAGGTCGGATCTTTCACAAGGGGGGGGGGGGAGATGATGCGGAGCATTCCACGTTCATCCCCATGTACACTCCGACTACTCTCCAAGCCCCAAGAGGACATATGATGAGACCTCTAAGATACACCTTTGGACACAAGGTGAACTCGCTCCTCTCCGAACCTTCACTTTCCACATGTGAGACATAGCTACTACCTCAAACGTGTATGCTATGCATGTCCAGGAACCAAGAGGAAGGCCATGGAACAGCTACGAGCATTGGACAAGACGGTGATGGACATCAAGATCAAGGAGGCATTCCACCCAGCCTGGAAGGACCGGTACAACCGCCCAACCACCGCCCGGTCGGAACAACCGGCCAGCCACCGCCCAACAACCGGCCACCATTCTGTGATCAAGCGGTGCAAGGCCGGTACAGCACCGGTTCTACCAGTTTATGCCCAAAGACTGGAACAACCGCCCCGTCATTCGGTACAACCGCTGGCTCCTTCGACGCCCACCTCCAGAAGCCAGTGCCGACCTCCCTGCGGTAGTACCGCCTTCCTCAGCCGGAACTACCGCCCTCATGAGCTCTCAGCGGTACAACCGCACCCGCGACCGGTACAACCGGCCTGTCTGTGCACAGTGTATTGGGCCGAGCCCGTGTACCCTTTCGCCCTCACTTACCCCTTCGTGGCTTAGCACTATATATACTCTTCTCCTAGCTTCGTAATAGGGTTAGCTTAGGTTTAGCTCATGTTTGTGTGAGAGCCTTGCTCATCACTTGGTTACTTCTCCTCGGAGCTGAGGACCTCTTCGGAGAAGATCCCCCAAGCGGATTCAAGACCCCCTTCTAGGGTGGACCCCATCAAGACCTCCTATCGGAGAAGAACGGCTACCGTTTGTATCGTCCTTTGTTGACCTTGGATCTCGTGTATCTCTTTGTGTTCTTTGATCTAGCACTTGTGTGACCGATTCCTTGTTGGTTGAGTGTTTTCCCCTCGTTCCTCCCCGTGATTTCCTCGTGTTCTTCCGCTTATTCTTCGTGATTCCCCGTAGGATCCGCTCCAACGTGAAAGATCATCCACGTAGGGTTCCGCCCTACATCATCTTGGTATCATGAGGCACGTTGATCACGTTTTTGGAGCCCCTACCCCGTGTTTTCTAGCTTGATTTTGTTGTTTTCGTCCTAAATCCAAAAATCCCCACCAAAAATAGCCCCAATTTTTTTTTGTGATTTGTTAGTTTTGATGATGTTTTGTTGATTTTGATCCATGGATTTGCTTGGTTTCTAGTAGATCTAGCATCTCCCCAACTTTCCCCACCTTCCATCCACGAAATCCATCCAATTTTGGCCCCGAAATCATCCATTTCCGCCCCAAAATCGCGCCCCGAGTCGATCTGTGAAAAATCCCGACACGAGCGGTACTTCCACCCCTCCGAGCTGTACTACCGCTGAGTACCTCGAGCGGTACAACCGCCCTCACAAGCGGTACTACCGCCCCTCCCAGTTTCAGCGTTCCGAGTTTCACCGTTTTGCCCATAACTAATTCATCCGGAGTCCGTTTTTGACGTTCTTTAGCTCGTTTTGAAGCTATTGACATCCCCCATCCCACAAAAATACTACCACCACCTTTTGACACCATCAAACTTTTGGTACTTTGGCATCTTTGCCTAGGGCTTCCACCACATCATCCGCAATACCACCATAGCCTTCCATAAACTAACCCATTTTGTTCCTTATAGCATTAGTGGTTGTTTGAGTTGTGATTTGAGTCTCCTAAGGTGTTTAGGCTACTTAGGGACAGTTGCTTCTTCATCAACCACCACCACCACCACCACTTCCACATAACCTTACCCACCATACACTTCCGACAACCCAACTTAACCCAATTGTTGATTGACCTTTTTCGAGTTGTGGCTTGTGTCTCCTAAGGTGTTTGACTACTTAGGGACCGTGGTGCTTCCAACTCTTACCGTGTATAGCCCATCATTCCACTTCCGCATTGCCAAGTGCACACTACCACCGCTTTCCGCTACCACCATTTTGACATTTGACATTTGAGATTTTGAGTTCGCGGTTTTTCCGTTTCCTAAGGTGTTTCGGCTACTTAGGTACGAGTCTCCATCATCTTCGTATCTACATCAAGAACGCCGCTACTCATCATCGCCGGACGGTAACCTCCATATCATCTTGGTATCGTGGTATCCCTCCATTGTATATTCCTCTTGCCATTGCATTGTTAACCCCTAGCCCATTTTGCGTTACTTGCCTATCGAGACTAGCCATTTGAGTATTGCCGGCAACGTTACTTGTGCACTTTAGTGATCATACCTTCCATTACATACCATACCATATCATATTGGTATCATATCATCCATTGTGTCTCAAGTTTGTTCCCGCATATACACAATTGCTACCTTGGTTTGTGCATTTCGCAAAGTTGCCATACATACAAAAAAAAGAGAATAAAGCTTTTAAGCAAAAGAAAGAGAGCAAAGAAGCTTGTAAGCAAGTGCCATAGCATCATACCACATTGCATATAAGATTGTCATACCCGATCATCTTGGATCATCTTGAGAGAAACACCGGGAACCATACATACATAGCATACTTGGGATAGAAAGTTTATCCATTTTGCATCTTATAGGTTGTGCACAAGTGTCGTATCCGCCTATTGAGCAATCGTGCTAAGCGTCTCTCTTGAGTTGTGCAACATGAGCGTTTTCCGTGGATTTCACATTTTGTGCTCATTCCTTGGTTGCCTGACCCCATTTATCTATCCGTGTGTGTGTTTCCGTGTGCCATTCTTTGCTATTGGTCCATTTGTTTCACTTGCGAATTTGTGAATCTCTTTCAACATTATTGACTCTTACTAACATTTTGCATTAAATTTTGTGCCACTATCCTCACCGAGCTCCTCCATAAGCTTTACTTGTGTAGGTGTGAGAACCGACAAGGATTGGTACCAATAGTGCTATTTCATTGTCCGCATTTGAGTGAACTTGATTCATTGTCAACATCGGTCAAGGTACATTGGTATAAGTTCTTCTCTTTCTCCCACTCATATTTGCTCGAGTCTTGTGATGGATAGGCAAGGCATTTCATCTCCGGTCTTCGACAACAACGACGGCGTGAACAACTACATCACCAAAGCGTCTATCTTCGATCTACAACGACAAGTGCAAGGCGCACAATCAAGATTGCGAGAGCGCGCCGAGAACATCTCCATCGACATTCGTCACTCCGAAGCAAGGAGAAGGGACTACTTCGACAAGAAACTTGCCGCACATAAAGAGGAGCAAGATGCAAGAATGGAGGAGATTCGGACCTTGCTCAAGTCGACTTCCGCTTCATCATCTTCAAGACGGCGACGTTCAAGCCACAAGTCTTCGGAGCACCCAAGCGATGCAAGCGCAAGTCGTCCACATCTCCATGGCGACCACCATCACATTCGTGATCCTCATCGTCATGAAGGGCAAGTCACCTCCAAGCATCATGTGCACGACGACGAACGCCAAGGAGCTCAAGCACGACAACGACATCATCATCATGAAGATGCTCCACAAGCGCAAATGCACAAGTCCCAACAAGCCCTACTTCACGCCAAGTCGAAGCTTCATAAGCACAAGAGAAGACCGCGAGGCGACCACCACCAAGACGGCGCTTACGGCTACATCAACCACTTGACATCTTCGCCAAGTGTTCTCAAGGCATCTTCGCCTTTGGACGTCTGACATCTTCGCCTACTTCCAACGTGTAGGCCTACATCGACTTCATCAAGTCCAAGGCGACTACCCTACGGCGAGGCGACACTTCCATCTTCTAAGCCCCTCAAGGAAGATGGCCGAGCATGGGAAACTCCCTTCGGTCATGGAGACGAGCTATGAGGTGCCACATCATATGGGCCTCCAACACCAAGATGGTGACAAGACGGTCGAGCAAGGGCCATCCCCTTCGACCACGGCGACGAGCGCGAACCTCTTCAACAACATGAAGACGACGCCCACATTGGACTCATACTCCGAGTCAAGCTACGCGACCGCGCATGGAGACATTTGCACCAACATCTCTCCGACACCCACATATGAAGAAATGCCCCAAGTGCCATGTGAGGAGAGCCATCACCACATGAGTGACATGAGTGACTCCACCATACGTGACATTGAGAGCATTTCCTATGAGAGGATGAGTGTGACCACCACTAGCCCCACACATGAGAGCATGCCACACATCCTATGTGACATTGAGCGCCATTTGAGTGACTCCACCAACCATATGAGTGAGAGCATCCTTGAGGGAGTGAGTGAGCCACAACACTTAGAGAGTGAGGTAGTTGACACGACATGTGAGGCCACTATGATTTCTAACGACTTAACCTCTACTCCTAGTGTGTTTTCTTCTTTGGTGCTAGGTCTCCTACAGGACGACACGCCTATCCTCGACGAGTCCATCCCTTCAAAGGAGACGACGATGGCCATGGTGGACAATGATGCACCCCCCACATGGTTCCATCAAGATGAAGATGACAACGAGACGATCTTCAACACCTCACCTACAACACATGAGCGACGCTCCAAAGGTAACATAGGTGATGGTGCTTCTCTTGTCCCACTAGTGGACTCTCTTGACTTCGATTACTCCCATGATGTTGACCCACCTATTACCATGCTTCATGCTAGTGAAACTTCTTCATGCCTTGACTTACCTATTTATGATGAATATGATGATGAGCATGTTGAGTTGCCTAGTTGTGATGCTATGCTTCATAGGATATCATGTGAAAATTCTATTGGTCACATTATATTTGACAATCCATTGAACTTGTCATATGCTATGAGTGAGATCTCCCATATTGCATCATTTCAATCTCAACATAGTAACTATGCATGCCCCATTAAAATCAATCCTATTTGCACTTATGGCATAGATGACGAGATGATGGTCATTGGCTTTTGCTTCTCTTGTGATGATATTGCCATGCTTCCTTTACATGATTTGTGCAATTCATCTACTATGTCATGCCATGATCACATTGAACCAAATATGCTTTGTTTTGGATGTTGTCAATATTCTCCATGTGATGTTTCCATTAATGCTCATGAGGAGACCCCCATAGTTTCCTCATGCATATTAGGAGATTTTGATTCATCCCATCCTTTGCATGATTTCCATGATTGCTTGAACCATATGCATTCCATGAATAACAATGCTCTAGATATTTCCCAAGATGCGTTACACAATTTGAGTCTCCATTATGCCATGCATAACAACAAACCTATCATGATGGATGACATGTTTCTATATCACGCATCTCATTTATTTGAGCATTGGATATTTTGTGCTAACCGACACATGCATGTGCGCATCATGATGGATGATGTGTACATCTACCACGCACACACAATTTTCCCTTTGTCTTTGTTTTGTGTAGGTACTCACGTATACTCGTCAACTTCTCAATCCCATGAGTTGACGAAACGAGCTCTTGAGAGCAACGATGACTTGGGATCACGTGGACTTTCATTCCCACCATTCCTTTTGCGCAAGGACTACGCGCATCTCTTCTACTTGGCTCTCACACGGCTATGGGCTATTTACCACTTGTCACCTTATGCTCATTTTCCCGTGCTCACTTTGCATGTTATTTTTACTCCTATGCCTTTGCCATGCAATTGTGACCCTTGCTTGCATCTACCCATGATTCACCATTATGATAATTCTATGTGTATTTGTATGCTTGGTGGAGATACTAGTAGCTATTGCCATCATTTCTTTGTGCCCCACGCTATTGATGCTTGTTGTGTTGGGAGAGTTATGATGCCCCATTGCTATTTACATATGGCCTCTCGCCAATACATCCATGCCATTCTACTCATATCTTTCTTTCATGCTTGTGCTATGTCATGTGCATTATTCATGCCCACTATTTGCACACACGACATGCTTGTCATGATTCCTTCTAGTACGTTGCATCTTCGCACTACTACCTTGCTTGACTTGATCTCTATGATTGATTTCTTAGTTGCATCACCCATGTTCCACTATCACTTGCTTTCTTGGGTTGATGACATATATGTTCATGCCTCTCACATGATATATATTGTGTATTGTCGCTTGCCTCCTATAGTTGCCTCTATGCTTAATGACCTTGGAGACTTGGACACTATACTTGTGATGCATGCTTGCTTGATTGAGCCTCTTGTATTTGGTTGTTATCGCATCACATACTTACACACCATGCCAAATTCCCTTGTCCTTTCTTATGATGAGCATGATGCATACACTTGTTGGGTATCTTACCACACGAATGATAGGTTTTGCATTTCCGCTGATAGAGGCAAAGGTGTCCCGTCTTTCGATGAGATGTTGGTTTTCGCTTTGGAGGAAGTCGATTTTGACGATCCGACTACGAACGTGCGAGGACGTCACGCCTTAGCAATCGCTAAACCAACTCCGAGAGGTTATTGACCACGCCGGAGCACGATCAACCTGACCACGAGGGTCTGCATTTCTCGCGAAAGCGAAGAACAAGCAAGAAACTGAGATTGCAATATGGATATTGCGAATATAAGATGAAAGCTTTATTGATCAAGGTGGGGTTTTGTGACGCCTTTATGCAGTCGTTGAACACAAGCGAAATGCACGCGAAGTTGCAGCTATGGCGAACTTTTAATCTAAACAAAACCCAAAGTCTAAACGACGCCCTAAGGGCTGTATATATGGAGAAAGAGGAGGAATTTCGTGGCCCTTGAGGGAGGGGTCCGAAACCAACCCTAACTCTTGTTTCCCCACACATACGGACTCTAAAAACAGCCTACACTTAAGTATTTCGAAATTACATGGGCCTGGCCCAATAATAAGGTGACGTGACACCTAGAATAGCCTATGGACGAATATTATGAAGTGTCATCTTGTATATTTCGTCCAAGGCCTCATGCTCTCATTAGGGTGGCTTCAAAGTCCTGGAATCATCACTTGTAACTCCGTTCTTGTTTCTCTTGCGCATGCCAACATCTCCATGCTTGAACTTGCTCCAAGGTTCATCTTTCTTGTACATGGTAGGCCCTTCATTTGTAAGCAAAACAAATGTATCCAATTTAGGCAGCATCATATTCTCATGAACATTGGAATCGTTACCAGAAAGCGAAAGTACACGATAATTCAATTGGGCGTCTTGTGAGCTCTAGTAATTGGTCCAGTATGTATAGCAGCAGGGGCTGTGGGTGTAACAATGGTATTGATGTCCTCATCATCCTCCCCTTCTTGAAATGAAGTCGTCCTCGACGGAAGCTCATCTTCCTCACCCAAATAAGGCTTCAAATCTGCAATGTTAAAAGTGGGACTAACCCCAAAATCTGCAGGCAGCTCAAGTTTATATGCATTATCATTTATTTTCTCTAACACCTTAAATGGACCATCAGCACATGGCATTAGCTTTGATTTGCGCAAATTAGGAAACCTATCCTTACATAAATGTAACCAAACAAGATCTCCGGTGCAAAGACAACATGTTTTCTACCCTTATCTCCGGCAAGTTTATATTTAGCATTCATACGCTCAATGTTTTCCTTAGTTAACTCATGCATTTTTAAAATCAATTCAGCACGTTCTTTAGCATCAAAATTAACCTTCTCCGAAGATGGAAGAGGCAACAAATCAATAGGTGCACGAGGTAGGAAGCCATACACAATTTCAAAAGGGCACATCTTAGTAGTAGAATGCAATGAACGATTATAAGCAAATTCAATATGAGGCAAGCATTCTTCCCACATTTTCTTATTATTCTTCAAAACAGCCCTAAGCATAGTAGACAATGTTCTATTGACTACTTCAGTTTGTCCATCAGTTTGGGGGTGACAAGTAGTACTAAAAGCAGTTTAGTCCCCAACTTAGCCCATAAACATCTCCAAAAGTGGCTAAGAAATTTAGTATCACGATATGAAACAATAGTATTTGGCACACCATGCAAGCGAATAATTTCACGAAAGAACAAATCAGCAACATTAACGGCATCATCGCTTTTATGACATGGTATAAAGTGTGCCATTTTCGAGAATCTATCCACGACAACAAATATGCTATCCCTCCCCTTCTTTGTTCGAGGTAAACCTAAAACAAAGTCCATAGATATATCCTCCCAAGGAACACTAGGTACAGGCAAAGGCATATATAAACCATGAGGATCGAGTCGTGACTTAGCTTTTTGACATGTAGTGCAGCGAGCAACAAAATGCTCAACATCCCGTCTCATCTTTGGCCAAAAGAAATGTGTAGCAAGTATATCCTCCGTCTTCTTCACGCCAAAGTGTCCCATTAATCCTCTTCCATGCGCCTCCTGCAACAACAAAAGACGAACAGAGCTAGCAGGAATGCATAGCTTGTTAGCACGGAACACAAAACCATCCTTAATAACAAACTTGTTCCATGTTCTTCCTTCTTTACAATTCTGCATTACATCTTTAAAATCAGCATCATGCACATATTGATCTTTGATGGTCTCCAAACCAAATATTTTGAAGTCAAGTTGTGAAAGCATAGTATAGCGACGAGACAAAGCATCAGCAATAACATTTTCTTTACCCTTCTTGTGTTTAATGACATAAGGGAAAGTCTCAATGAATTCAACCCATTTAGCATGTCTACGATTCAGTTTAGCTTGACTTTTAATATGTTTCAAAGATTCATGATCAGAATGTATAACAAATTCTTTGGGCCATAAATAATGTTGCCATGTCTCTAAAGTCCGAACAAGAGCATATAATTCTTTGTCATAAGTAGAATAGTTCAGACTAGGCCCACTTAATTTTTCAGAAAAGTATGCAACAGGTTTGCCATCTTGTAATAACACACCTCCTAATCCAATTCCACTAGCATCACATTCAAGCTCAAAAGTCTTATTAAAGTCGAAGTTGGAGTAAAGGAGCATGTGTCAACTTATCTTTCAATACCGTGAAGGCTTCTTCCATGCGGTACCCCAAACAAAAGGCACATCCTTCTTTGTAAGTTCATTGAGAGGTGCAGCAATGGTGCTAAAGTCTCTCACAAAACGCCTATAGAAACCAGCGAGTCCAAGAAAACTCCTCACTTGTGTGACCGTTTTGGGCTGCAGCCAACTCTCAATAGCTTCAATCTTGGCTTTATCAACTTCAATTCCTGTGGTGTAACAACATAGCCAAGAAAAGATACTCGGTCGGTGCAAAAGGTGCACTTCCCAAGGTTACCAAACAAACGTGCAACACGTAGAGCATTAAAAACAGCACGTAAATGTTCCAAATGTTCTTCCAAAGATTTGCTATAAATCAGTATATCATCAAAATAGACTACCACAAATCGTCCAATGAAAGCACATAAAACTTCGCTCATTAGTCTCATGAAAGTACTAGGTGCATTAGTTAACCCAAAAGGCATGACTAACCACTCATATAAACCAAACTTAGTTTTAAATGCTGTTTTCCATTCATCTCCCAATTTCATACGAATTTGATGGTATCCACTACGCAAATCAACTTTGGAGAATATTGTAGAGCCACTCAATTCATCAAGCATATCATCTAGCCTAGGAATAGGATGACGATAACGAATAGTAATATTATTAATGCCTCTACAATCAATGATAGAGGCAAAGGTGTCCCGTCTTTCGATGAGATGTTGGTTTTCGCTTTGGAGGAAGTCGACTTTGACGATCCGACTACGAACGTACGAGGACGTCGCGCCTTAGCAATCGCCAAACCAACTCCGAGAGGTTATTGACCACGCCGGAGCACGATCAACCTGACCATGAGGGTCTGTTTCCTGCGAGCAAACGAAGAACAAGCAAGAAACTGAGATTGCAATCTGGATATTGCGAATATAAGATGAAAGCTTTATTGATCAAGGTGGGGTTCTGTGACGCCTTTGTCTGGTCGTTGAACACAAAGCGAAATCTGTGAAGTTGCAGCTATGGCGAACTTTTAATCTAAACAAAACCCAAAGTCTAAACGACGCCTAAGGGCTGTATATATGGAGAAAGAGGAGGAATTTCGTGGCCCTTGAGGGAGGGGTCCGAAACCAACCCTAACTCTTGTTTCCCCACACATACGGACTCTAAAAACAGCCTACACTTAAGTATTTCGAAATTACATGGGCCTGGCCCAATAATAAGGTGACGCAGCACCTAGAATAGCCTATGGACGAATATTATGAAGTGGCATCTTGTATATTTCGTCCAAGGCCTCATGCTCTCATTAGGGTGGCTTCAAAGTCCTGGAATCATCACTTGTAACTCCGTTCTTGTTTCTCTTGCGCATGCCAACATCTCCATGCTTGAACTTGCTCCAAGGTTCATCTTTCTTGTACATGGTAGGCCCTTCATTTGTAAGCAAAACAAATGTATCCAATTTAGGCAGCATCATATTCTCATGAACATTGGAATCGTTAAAAAGAAACGAAAGTACCGATAATTCAATTGGCGTCTTGTGAGCTCTAGTAATTGGTCCAAGATGTATAGCAGCAGGGGCTGTGGGTGTAACAATGGTATTGATGTCCTCATCATCCTCCCTTCTTGAAATGAAGTCGTCCTCGACGGAAGCTCATCTTCCTCACCCAAATAAGGCTTCAAATCTGCAATGTTAAAAGTGGGACTAACCCCAAAATCTGCAGGCAGCTCAAGTTTATATGCATTATCATTTATTTTCTCTAACACCTTAAATGGACCATCAGCACATGGCATAGCTTTGATTTGCGCAAATTAGGAAACCTATCCTTACGCAAATGTAACCAAACAAGATCTACAGGTGCAAAGACAACATGTTTACTACCCTTATCTCCAAAGCAAGTTTATATTTAGCATTCATACGCTCAATGTTTTCCTTAGTTAACTCATGCATTTTTAAAATCAATTCAGCACGTTCTTTAGCATCAAAATTAACCTTCTCCGAAGATGGAAGAGGCAACAAATCAATAGGTGCACGAGGTAGGAAGCCATACACAATTTCAAAAGGGCACATCTTAGTAGTAGAATGCAATGAACGATTATAAGCAAATTCAATATGAGGCAAGCATTCTTCCCACATTTTCTTATTATTCTTCAAAACAGCCCTAAGCATAGTAGACAATGTTCTATTGACTACTTCAGTTTGTCCATCGGTTTGGGGGTGACAAGTAGTACTAAAAGCAGTTTAGTCCCCAACTTAGCCCATAAACATCTCCAAAAGTGGCTAAGAAATTTAGTATCACGATCTAAAACAATAGTATTTGGCACACCATGCAAGCGAATAATTTCACGAAAGAACAAATCAGCAACATTAACGGATCATCGCTTTTATGACATGGTATAAAGTGTGCCATTTTCAAGAATCTATCCACGACAACAAATATGTTATCCTCCCTTCTTTGTTCGAGGTAAACCTAAAACAAAGTCCATAGATATATCCTCCCAAGGAACACTAGGTACAGGCAAAGGCATATATAAACCATGAGGATTGAGTCGTGACTTAGCTTTTTGACATGTAGTGCAGCGAGCAACAAAACGCTCAACATCCTGGCTCATCTTTGGCAAAAAGAAATGTGTAGCAAGTATATCCTCCGTCTTCTTCACGCCAAAGTGTCCCATTAATCCTCCTCCATGCGCCTCCTGCAACAACAAAAGACGAACAGAGCTAGCGAGGAATGCATAGCTTGTTAGCACGGAACACAAAACCATCCTTAATAACGAACTTGTTCCATGTTCTTCCTTCTTTACAATTCTGCATTACATCTTTAAAATCAGCATCATGCACATATTGATCTTTGATGGTCTCCAAACCAAATATTTTGAAGTCAAGTTGTGAAAGCATAGTATAGCTGACGAGACAAAGCATCAGCAATAACATTTTCTTTACCCTTCTTGTGTTTAATGACATAAGGGAAAGTCTCAATGAATTCAACCCATTTAGCATGTCTACGATTCAGTTTAGCTTGACTTTTAATATGTTTCAAAGATTCATGATCAGAATGTATAACAAATTCTTTGGGCCATAAATAATGTTGCCATGTCTCTAAAGTCCGAACAAGAGCATATAATTCTTTGTCATAAGTAGAATAGTTCAGACTAGGCCCACTCAATTTTTCAGAAAAGTATGCAACAGGTTTGCCATCTTGTAATAACACACCTCCTAATCCAATTCCACTAGCATCACATTCAAGCTCAAAAGTCTTATTAAAGTCGAAGTTGGAGTAAAGGAGCATGTGTCAACTTATCTTTCAATACCGTGAAGGCTTCTTCCTGCGGTACCCCAAACAAAAGGCACATCCTTCTTTGTAAGTTCATTGAGAGGTGCAGCAATGGTGCTAAAGTCTCTCACAAAACGCCTATAGAAACCAGCGAGTCCAAGAAAACTCCTCACTTGTGTGACCGTTTTGGGCTGCGGCCAACTCTCAATAGCTTCAATCTTGGCTTTATCAACTTCAATTCCTGTGGTGTAACAACATAGCCAAGAAAAGATACTCGGTCGGTGCAAAAGGTGCACTTCCCAAGGTTACCAAACAAACGTGCATCACGTAGAGCATTAAAAACAGCACGTAAAATGTTCCAAATGTTCTTCCAAAGATTTGCTATAAATCAGTATATCATCAAAATAGACTACCACAAATCGTCCAATGAAAGCACGTAAAACTTCGTTCATTAGTCTCATGAAAGTACTAGGTGCATTAGTTAACCCAAAAGGCATGACTAACCACTCATATAAACCAAACTTAGTTTTAAATGTTGTTTTCCATTCATCTCCCAATTTCATACGAATTTGATGGTATCCACTACGCAAATCAACTTTGGAGAATATTGTAGAGCCACTCAATTCATCAAGCATATCATCTAGCCTAGGAATAGGATGACGATAAAGAAAACGATAATATTATTAATGCCTCTACAATCAACACACATACGCCGACGTACCATCCTTTTTAGGCACTAGTATAATAGGAACAGCACAAGGACTAAGAGATTCGCGTATATAACCTTTGTCGAGCAGCTCCTGTACTTGACGCATAATCTCCTTCGTCTCCTCTGGATTGGTACGGTATGGTGCACGGTTGGGTAGCGATGCACCGGGAATTAAGTCAATTTGATGCTCAATCCCTCGAATAGGTGGTAATCCGGTGGTACGTCTTGTGGGAAGACGTCGGTGAACTCTGCAAAATGTTAGTGACAAAGGGGCAAAGAGGAAAGCACGTCCTCGAATGAAAATAATGCCTCTTTGCACACAAAAGCATAGCAAACAGATTTGCTAGAATCTAGCTCCTCAATATCAGATTTGGTGGCAAGTAAACATGCACTTTTCAGTTTAATTTCAGAAGCAACATTAGATGGTTTATTATTATGCTTCATTTGTTGCTCAAATTCTTTTGCCACAATCTGATTTTCACTCTTATTTTTCTCCTGTTTTGCTTTATTAGCTCTATTAATATCATCTTTCAAAATTGAATCAGGAGTCATAGGAAGCAAAGTAATATTTTATCCTTGTGAACAAGAGTATACTGATTGTTTCTACCATGGTGTACAGAATTTTATCAAATTGCCATGGTCTACCAAGTAATAAGGAACATGCTTGCATAGGTACCACATCACAATCAACATAATCAGCATATGTAGAGATACTAAAATACACACGAATAGTACGTGTTACCTTAACCTTGCCGCTGTTGTTGAACCATTGGATGTAGTAAGGATGTGGATGTGGTCTTGTGGTGAGAGAAAGCTTCTCCACCATATCCATGCTAGCCAAGTTGTTGCAGCTCCCTCCATCTATGATGACGCGAATAGAACGTTCCTTCACAACTCCCTTTGTATGGAACAAGTTATGCCTCTGATTTTGCTCGACTTGTGTAACCTGCACACTCAAAACACGTTGAGCAACTAAACATTCATACTGTCAGCATCTTCAAAGCAGCCATGTATTGCGTCTCATGATCGTAATCATCTCCACCATGTTCTTCATGTGTAATAAGAGCCAAAGTCTCTTCATCATAGTCACTAAGCGGACTCATACCCACCATCCTCGTGAGCAATCATCACACGCTGAGATTGGCATTCTCTGGCAAAATGTCCTCTTCCCTTACAACGACGACAAATAATATCACTTGTGTGCCCTGTTGACGCCATGGAAGAAGAAGAGCTCTGTAGGCCCAAAGAAGTGCGCTCTTGGCGGATAGTGGTGGTTGTGCCTGCTTTCTTGTATCACGGTTGGAGGTGGCAGCCACCGGAGGTGCCGTGTAGTAGAACGTGTGGAAGTAGATGATGCACGTGGTGTCCATGATGAAGGTCGACCTGCGAAAAAGTTAGTCCGCGCCAACGCCTGTCGATCCTGCACTTCACGTTCAACTTTACAAGCAAGATGGAATAATCGAGTGATATTAGTATAATCCTTGTAGTCTAGAATGGTTTGAATATCTCTATTTAATCCACCCAGAAAACGTGCAAGCATAGCTTCATTCTCCTCAACAATACCACATCTAATCAAGCCAGTTTTTAATTCCTGATAATATTCTTCTACCGAATTTTTTCCTTGTCTTAAGCGCTGCAATTTTTGAAGTAATTCACGTTGATAATATGGTGGAACCCAACGAGTACGCATAGCAGTTTTCAAAGCAGCCCAAGTAGCTGGAACAGGATATAATCTACAATGTTCGCACCACCAAACACATGCAAAGCTAGTGAAAGCACAAACAATGGCGGAACACGTCTCTCCTCGGGATATTGTAAACATGTAAATCGTTGTTCAGTTTCTAACTCCCAAGTAAGATATATATCAGGAACATATCTACCCTCAAATGGTGGAATATTCAACTTCAATTTAGGGAGATGGTCATGATCTCGCACTGAGGGGAGCCCTAACATTGCCATTATTTGCATGTGGACGACCGGGTGGTTGTGGTGCTTTGGTGGTTGTGGTGCTGGTGGTTGCACGTAGTTCAAGTTGATCAACCACATACTCGTACTCTCTCACATAATCATCCTCCCCCACATCAGCAGCAGGAGCCACAGAAGTATCAACAGCAGCACCAGCAGCTTGGCCAGGCTGAAGAGGGACACGGCTCGCTCGGCGGAGGGCTGCTTCGCGATGTGGAGGTAGTCGTTGTTGTTGTTGTTGTAGAGGTGCATTAGGTGCAGCCGGTGGTGGTGGTGGTAGATGCGCGAGCAATTCATTAAACTTGTTATCGAGCTTTGTTTCGAACGCCTTCTCAATGCCATCTATCTTCTCCATGGCCTCTTCAAATCTATTTAGAACATCTTCCACCTGCCCACTCATCATTTGTTGAAACTTATCATGTAGCGCTTTGTTTGTCATGTTCACCCAGTCAGTCTCGTCGGCTTGTGATCCTGCCATGGTTAGCAGCAATAGCAAAACACAAGAGTATGACTCGACAGACTACTAGGAAGTGGTGGTGGTGGTGTGGTGGACAGTCACAAATCCGTCAAGCAAATCTCAAATTCTTACCAGTTCTTACCCAAAGAAGAAAGGTGATCGGCAACCGATGTAGTCAAAACTCTCAAAGCTTGGATAGAGCGATTACCAGGGAGAGTCAAACGCAGGACATAGATGTATGTGGAGCTGGGAAGGCTTATAATATGGTAGCAAAAAGGGTCAGCAATAATCAATTCAGAGATGCAAAGTTGAATGATGGGCCTACCAGGGAAAGTTGAATGATACGGATTGGTGGTAGATGGCAAGGCGATGATGATGGTGCGGCGGCGGCGTGACAACTTATGACTAGAACTCGAAACTCTAAAAGACTAGACTCTAAGACCAGCAACTTGACACGACGATGCAACCGCAAATTCAACAAAGCAAAAACCCTAAAAAGATTATGCGAAGGCTCAGATTGGTTCGGATATGATAAACTAACCCTAACTTTTTTGTGGCTTTTTCGTGGACTTTAGGTATGAAGAACAGACTCGACCTAATCTACGAAAAACTGTAAAATCTCACCGAGCAACCTGAAAATCTGATACCACTTGATAGAGGCAAAGGTGTCCCGTTTTTTGATGAGATGTTGGTTTTCGCTTTGGAGGAAGTCGACTTTGACGATCCGACTACGAACGTGCGAGGACGTCGCGCCTTAGCAATTGCTAAACCAACTCCGAGAGGTTATTGACCACGCCGAGCACGATCAACCTGACCACGAGGGTCTGCATTTCCTGCGAGCAAACGAAGAACAAGCAAGAAACTGAGATTGCAATCTGGATATTGCGAATATAAGATGAAAGCTTTATTGATCAAGGTGGGGTTACGTGACGCCTTTGTGCAGTCGTTGAACACAAACGAAATGCACGCGAAGTTGCAGCTATGGCGAACTTTTAATCTAAACAAAACCCAAAGTCTAAACGACGCCCTAAGGGCTGTATATATGGAGAAAGAGGAGGAATTTCGTGGCCCTTGAGGGAGGGGTCCGAAACCAACCCTAACTCTTGTTTCCCCACACATACGGACTCTAAAACAGCCTACACTTAAGTATTTCGAAATTACATGGGCCTGGCCCAATAATAAGGTGACGCAGCACCTAGAATAGCCTATGGACGAATATTATGAAGTGGCATCTTGTATATTTCGTCCAAGGCCTCATGCTCTCATTAGGGTGGCTTCAAAGTCCTGGAATCATCACTTGTAACTCCGTTCTTGTTTCTCTTGCGCATGCCAACATCTCCATGCTTGAACTTGCTCCAAGGTTCATCTTTCTTGTCCATGGTAGGCCCTTCATTTGTAAGCAAAACAAATGTATCCAATTTAGGCAGCATCATATTCTCATGAACATTGGAATCGTTACCAAGAAACGAAAGTACCTGATAATTCAATTGGCGTGCGCGAGCTCTAGTAATTGGTCCAGTATGTATAGCAGCAGGGGCTGTGGGTGTAACAATGGTATTGATGTCCTCATCATCCGCTAACCTCATTTGTTTTTCCGAGTGTTTGTCATGTCCTTTCATTTTGAAGGATTCACAAGGCATTAACGTCATGAGACATATTGGTTGTGTGAAGGCATACATGATGTGCAACTCCAACATCTTCGGGAACATTCATAAGGTGAACTCCTTCTCTTTGAGCCATCCTCAAATACGCATATTGGATGGGTCACTCTTTCATTGTTGTTTCCTTCTTGTTGTGTACATGTTACATCTATTGGACGGAGGAGCGACATTGGAGATTGGCTCTATGGACCTTCACATTGAGGAACGCTCGCACTTATTGGATGCACCTTCGAGCCTCCACTCTTGCCTCGACATCGAGCATTGGTACATCAACACTCCTTTGACACATTGCACTCACACATCCATATTTGTTGATTGTGCTCATACATGTCATGCTTGATGGACATATCATACTCACCACAAGTTTGCACCCCATGCATGGATTGATACACATTATGATTGCCTTGTTGCATCTTGTATTCCCATGTCATCCATGATATATGAGCTTGTTCACTTCCTTAGCAAATTTGTTGTAATCTTCCTTGATGGCATATTCATACATCATGATCACATTGCCTACCATCAATTGCATGATAACTTCTTCATATTGCGCAACCATTGCCATATTCATGCTATTGATAAACCATCTCTCTATGTGATAGAGGCGGGGTGTCCCGATCTTTCGATGAGATGATAACTATCGATTCGGTGGAGCCGACTTTGACGATCCGACTACAAACGTGCACGACGTTGTGCCTTAGCAATCGCTAAACCAATCTCCCGAGGTTACTGACGATGCTGGAAGCACAATCAGCCTGACCACGAAGGTCTATTCCAGCACGCAATCGAAGAACGAGCAAGAATATGATAAAGCAATCTGAATATTGTGAATATATATGAAGTATTGATAAGGGTGGGGATCCGTAAGCGGCCTTGGTCTGGTCGTTGGACACAAACGAAGTACGCGAAGTTGCAATGGCTAACTTTTAACTAAACAAATCCCAAGGAAAAAGCTACTAGATGGATCTACTTATATAGGAACAAGGGGTGGCGGCCAAGGAGGTGGGAGGACGTCCCAAGGCAGCCTAAAACTAACCCTAGGTCGTACAAGGCCAATGGGCCCAAGTGGAGGTGACGTAACACCTTTGGACTTGTAGTTTGACTCGGATTCTGCTGCAGCATCAGATTGTTTCGTCCATAACTCAACGCTCCGGACGAATTTTAAGGTGATTCAAATTGGGTTGGAAAGTGCACGAAATCTATTTTCTAACAAAAAAAGAATCAACCAATTTGAAGTCCGTATGAAAAAGTTATTGACGTTTTGAGTCAGGTATGTCTGTGCAGTCCGAATCTGCGTCCAGAACGTGAGAGACTTGGACTCTATCTTCTCTTGGGCCAAAAGTGACGTGAGAGGACTTTTTGAACAGCACCTAAACTTCTCCTTTCCCTTATCTTCATATGTGTATTGTACAAATGTCCCATACACCTGCAATTAGACAAAACACAAAAGTATGTGAAGTATTTTTGTTCTGGATAACATAAATAAATTATTGAATAGTTTGCACTAGAAATCACCTGGCAAATATGCATGTATGCAATATTTTTGGTCTTATCCAAGGTAGTCATGTCCTCATCATCCTCCACTTCTTGAAAACAAAGCCGTCCTCGGCGTTGCTTAGTCTGAAATGTGGCTAACAAAAAAGACAAGGTGTACATGTTGTATATGTATATGTCATCCATTTTTACTTCCCTTGATTTTTGCACATATGACACATGAATAGATGAGTAACTTGCATAATCTAAAGCCAAAACATTATCACAAGAAGTGGAAGGCATGAAAATATTGCAACTCAGTTTGCACATATAAGTGAAGCTCTTATTCATTTTAAAATATTGACGATGTTCATCATTAAACCATCCCAACATTGGTGAATAAACCTTACTTGCATCAAATTTACATGCTACAACATGCTTAAATAAGCAAACATGCAATAAGTCATTCGACACAGAATCATCACCAAGATTAGAGGTCAAAAATTAAACATTGATTCTTTTGCATCAACAGTTAATTCAATGGGTGCACTCAAAATTGTTGGTATTTCAGTTGTTTGATCACATGACGCATTCATGACAGTATCAAGATTCTCTAAAATAGGTGATGTGCTCAAATCACCAGGTAACTCAACACATGATGCACTCAAATTAACTAGGGATGCATCATTCTCATGTGAAGTTATATCATTAATACCTTCTTTGTTACCTTGTCGCAAAGACGTAGCTGATGTAGGTACGGGCATTGTCAATGCACCATACACTTGAGATGATGTCGCGCTCATAATCTGGGGTGGGGCTCCTCTAGTAGGTGCAACGGTGGAGGAATCAACCGGTGGTGGTGAGCATGAACTGGAATAGTAGATGTTGTAGTCACCCAATGCATCCTCCTGTATCTGTCTCTCAAAGGTACAAGCGCGAACATACATACCAATAATGCAACGAGGAATATAGTGAAATCTTGCACGGATATCATGGTTCAAACCACCAAAAAATCTATTCATTGTATCATCCTCAGATTCTTCTATGTCACAATGATGCATATAAGATTTGAACTCTTGGTAGTAAGCATGAACAGTGTTACTGCCTTGTTTTAATTGTTCCAATTTGCGAAGCAATTCTCGACGATAGTAAGGAGGAAAAAATGTTGTCTCATTACAGCTTTCAAAACTTTCCAAGTTGTGAGTTGGTTATCAATGTTTTTCTTACAATGTACACTCCACCAAACAGAAGCAAAACCAGTAAATGCTCTAGTGGCAGCTCGTACTCGCTCAAGTTCGGAAAAGTCATGGTTACTAAAAACTTGTTCTACTTCAAACTCCCAAGCTAGATAAATAGCAGGATTAAATCTACCCTCAAATGACGGTAAAGAGATAACCTGACCATGTGCTTGTGTGTGTTGTCCCAACTCTCGTGATGGTGAAGATGTGTCCGTCGTCCAAGAACTTCTATCTCCTGAACCTGTCATGATTAGCAGAAACAAACAAATTCGAGAATAATGTTCCTATGAACTACTAGGATGTGGTTGTAAAGTGCTCACAGTAAAGCAAATATCAATATCTTACAAGTTCTTACCATGCGGCAGGTGGTGACGGGCAACCAGCGATGTCAAATAACTCGTAAGATTGTGTAAAGCAATTGCCGGAGGCGTATGTATACACGGTGTAGAAATATGTGGAGCTGGGTTGGCTATATATGGTAGCAAAAGATTAGAAATAATCAATTCAGAGATGCAAAATTGAATAAACGCTCAACGATGGTACTGTGCTGGTCCTAGGCTAGACTGGACTAGAGACGCGAGCCTAGAACACTAATGAGGTCACGGCGTAGCACAACTAGCATCAATGAAGGATACTAAGTAGCTCTGGACAGCAATATATAAGTGAAGATCACAACGGCATTAAAGATAATGATGAAAAACAACTGCCAAGCAGGATATACAACAGCTCTCTCTCCAATTTTCCTCTTGAAAAGTTTGAGCCAATTTTCTGATAAATTTTTTCAAAGAATGCTACTAACTCAAGTTTTCCAATGCAAAAAGAATCACTCAATTCCGAGTTGATATGAGGAGTCAAAAATTCTAAAACCGGTTTGAAAAGCTGGAATAAGCTGTGTTCACGAACTTCGGAGGGCAAAAAGACCTATTTAGAAGCCGATTTTGAGGTGGCAAATATTGAACTAGCTTCTGCAACTATTTAGATGCGCCTCGTCGCTAGCTTTAATTTGAGTACTCACGGAGCCAAAACGGACTTTGTATGAGGAAGATACACCTGTTTTACTGAACAGTGCGCAAAACAGATTCCAATCCGAATTCAGGTACGAGATTGATTCTAGATAGATCCGAATCTTTTTTCTTCTCTCTTTTTTCTCACACTTTTTGTTCTTTTTCTTCTCTCTCTTTTCTTCTTTGACTTTTTTACTTTTTTCTCTTTTTCTCTCTCCCTCTTTCCAAACAAACTAGATAAGATGCAGATTGGATCAAGTGAAGATGTGAACGATCTCAACTATGATTATGACAATGAACGATTGGGTAGCACGTGGTGGAAATTGATGGATGGATGGTGGTCAACGGAAGGGATAACGATGCAGCGGCGGCGTGACTAATGTGAACAGAACTCGAAACTCTAAACGAACTAGACACTAAGACCAGCAACTCGACACGACGATGCAACCGACAATTCAATAATGCAAACAATAAAAAGAAAACTGCAAAGGCTCAGACTGGCTTGGACAAAGGATGAATAGATCTTTTTTTGTGGCTTTTTCTTGGACAATAGGTAAGAAAATAAATCTAATCTAGGGATAATTGGAAATTCTCACCGAGCAACCTGAAAACTGATACCACTTGATAGAGGCGGGGCGTCCCGATCTTTCGATGAGATGATAACTATCGATTCGGTGGAGCCAACTTTGACGATCCGACTACAAACGTGCACGACGTTGTGCCTTAGCAATCGCTAAACCAATCTCCCGAGGTTCTTGACGATGCGGAAGCACAATCAGCGACCACGAAGGTCTATTTCTGCACGCAATCGAAGAACGAGCAAGAATATGATAAAGCAATCTGAATATTGTGAATATATATGAAGTATTGATAAGGGTGGGGATCCGTGGCGGCCTTGGTCTGGTCGTTGGACACAAACGAAGTACACGTAGTTGAAATGGCTAACTTTTAACTAAACAAATCCCAAGGAAAAAGCTACTAGATGGATCTACTTATTTAGGAACAAGGGGTGGCGGCCAAGGAGGTGGGAGGACGTCCCAAGGCAGCCTAAAACTAACCCTAGGTCGTACAAGGCCAATGGGCCCAAGTGGAGGTGACGTAACACCTTTGGACTTGTAGTTTGACTCGGATTCTGCTGCGACATCAGATTGTTTCGTCCATAACTCAACGCTCGGGCGAATTTTAAGGTGATTCAAATTGGGTTGGAAAGTGCACGAAATCTATTTTCCAACAAAAAGAAGCAACCAATTTGGAGTCCGTATGAAAAAGTTATTGACGTTTTGAGTCGTGTATGTCTGCAGTCCGAATCTGCGTCGTAACGTGAGAGACTTGGACTGTATCTTCTCTTGGGCCAAAAGTGACGTGAGAGGACTTTTTGAACAGCACCTAAATTTCTCCTTTTCCCTTATCTTCATATGTGTATTGTACAAATGTCCCATACACCTGCAATTAGACAAAACACAAAAGCATGTGAAGTATTTTTGTTCTGGATAACATAAATAGATTATTGAATAGTTTGCACTAGAAATCACCTGACAAATATGCATGTATGCAATATTTTTGGTCTTATCCAAGGTAGTCATGTCCTCATCACTATGACATCATTTTGCACCGTGGTTGCATTGATCATACTTACAATACATTTGTGTGCACAATGATTGCATTTCCTCCCATGAATGCTTTGCATCACATTAAAGATCATCTTGATAAGCTTCATGCGCTTTGTCACGACCAATTTTGCCGCACGGACTCATTCTTGCATGATGGACACTTTGTGTGCGCTAACCATTGTATTTCCGAGTGTTGCTTGTGTTTGCTCTTTTTGCATGTCTATCACTCCGGCGACACCCTGGACTACTTGGATTGCGCCATGTCTTCAACTTCGTCCAACTACAAGTCCGTCCACGACAACCGTTTCCATGGTGATGAGGATCACGATCCGAGGTCGGATCTTTCACAAAGGGGGGGGGGAGATGATGCGGAGCATCCCACGTTCATCCCCATGTACACTCCGACTACTCTCCAAGCCCCAAGAGGACATATGATGAGACCTCGAAGATACACCTTTGGACACAAGGTGAACTCGCTCCTCTCCGAACCTTCACTTTCCACATGTGAGACATGGCTACTACCTCAAACGTGTATGTTATGCATGTCCAGGAACCAAGAGGAAGGCCATGGAACAGCTACGAGCATTGGACAAGACGGTGATGGACACCAAGATCAAGGAGGCATTCCACCCAGCCTGGAAGGACCGGTACAACCGCCCAACCACCGCCCGGCCGGAACAACCGGCCAGCCACCGCCCAACAACCGGCCACCATTCTGTGATCAAGCGGTGCAAGGTCGGTGACAAGACCAGTTCTACTGGTTTATGCCCAAAGACCGAACAACCGCCCGACAATCGGTACAATCACTGGCTCCTTCGACGCCCACCTCCGAAGCTGCTGCCGACCTCCCTGCGGTAGTACCGCCTTCCTCGGCCGGAACTACCGCCCTCATGAGCTCTCGGTACAACCGCCCAGCGTACAACCGGCTGTCTGCGCCACAGTGTATTGGGCCGAGCCCGTGTACCCTTCGCCCTCACTTACCCCTTCGTGGCTTAGCACTATATATACTCTTCTCCTAGCTTCAGATTAGGGTTAGCTTAGGTTTAGCTCATGTTTGTGTGAGAGCCTTGCTCATCCACTTGGTTACTTCTCCTCGAGCTCAGGACCTCTTCGGAGAAGATCCCCCAAGCGGATTCAAGACCCCCTTCTAGGGTGGACCCCATCAAGACCTCCTCTCGGAGAAGAACGGCTACCGTTGTATCGTCCTTTGTTGACCTTGGATCTCGTGTATCTCTTTGTGTTCTTTGATCTAGCACTTGTGTGACCGATTCCTTGTTGGTTGAGTGTTTTCCCCTCGTTCCTCCCCGTGATTTCCTCGTGTTCTTCCGCTTATTCTTCGTGATTCCCCGTAGGATCCGCTCCAACGTGAAAGATGATCCACGTAGGGTTTCGCCCTACATCAAAAGGTAAGGATACACGAGTAGCCGTTCTTCTCCGAGAGGAGGTCTTGATGGGGTCCACCCTAGAAGGGGGTCTTGAATCCGCTTGGGGGATCTTCTCCGAAGAGGTCCTGAGCTCCGAGGAGAAGTAACCAAGTGGATGAGCAAGGCTCTCACACAAACATGAGCTAAACCTAAGCTAACCCTAGAAAGAGGAAGGGGATGAAGTATATATAGTCTCGGGGGTGAAGGGGTACATGGGACACGTCCCGGATACACTGCACGCAGGCAGGGGAGGCCTAACATCCGGGCGTCGGGCCGGATGTCCGGGCCTTCGCGAGGTGCCGGATGTCCGGGCTAACCGGCCGGATGTCCGGGCTGGGATGGCCGGTTCGGCCGAATCGGGAGAGTGGCGCCGGATTTCCGGGCGTCAGGCCGGATATCCGGGCTGGGGGCCGGATGTCCGGGGCCGGACGCCGGATGTCCGGGCACTGTAGCACTTCGATGGCTGCTGCTGTTGTTGACATCTTCAGGGGCCGGATGTCCGGGCCGGGGCCGGATGTCCGGGTCCTGTAGCCTTTCTCCGGTTCCTCTCGTCGTGCTCCTTCATCCTTGTACTTGGGGACTTGTCCATCATTTCGAGCATCTCCGAGAGGGTCTCCTTGGTACCTAGGCATGCATAGTGTCCTTGCATTAGGTAGCAACCGTGTCTCACACGAATGGAAAGGGGAAGCATTTAGGAACGGGTTCACCTTGTGTCCAATGGCGAATAGTCGAGGTCTCATCTTATGTATCCTTGGGGCTTGGAGAGTAGTCGGAGTGTACATGGGGATGAACGTGGTATGCTCCGCATCAATGGGCCATTCTTTCATTGTTGTTTCCTTCTTGTTGTCTACATGATACATCTATTGGATGGAGGACCGGCATTGGAGATGGACCCTATGGACCTTCAAGTTGAGGAGTGCTCGGACTTAGTGGATTCACCAACGGACCACCATTTCTACCACGACATTGAGCCATGGTACAACAACTCCCTGATGCGGAGCATCCCACGATCATCCCCATGCATCCACAACCGTCTCATCAAGAGCCAAGAGGACCCATGACACGAGCTAGAGCTAGAGCTCTTGAGAACGAGGTGACCTCCTTCCTTATTGATATCGCATATGATCCACTCGAGACATGGCTACTACCTAAGTCCGATATGCTATGCATGATTAGGTGTCAAGGGAACCTCCGAGGGTGCACGTGAAGACGGACAAGCCGCCAAGTCCATGGATGAAGAGAACCAACGGAAACGGGCAAAATCACCTTCCAGGCCCCGGACATCCGGCCATGACCCCGGACATCCGGCCCCTGGCGCATCTACCTCAGCCTCAGCCCAGCTGCCCAAGTCTACAGGCCCCGGACATCCGGCGTCCAAGCCCGGACATCCGGCCCCCAGCCCGGATATCTGGCCTGAAGCCCGGAAATCCGGCACCCGTCTCCCGATTCGGCAGAATCGATCGCCACAACCGGACATCCGGCGGGTAGGGTAGCCCGGACATCCGGCGCCTCGCGGGTCTTGACATCCGGCCCGACGCCCGGACGTCCGGCCTCCCCTGCGTGCAATGTATCCGGGACAAGTCCCATGTACCCCTTCGCCCCCGAGACTATATATACTTCATCCCCTTCCTCTTTCTAGGGTTAGCATTGGATTAGCTCATATTCTTGTGTGAGAGCCTTTGCTCATCCACTTGGCTACTTCTCCTCGGAGATCAGGACCTCTGGAGAAAGATCCCCCAAGCGGATTCAAGACCCCCTTCTAGGGTGGACCCCCTCAAGGCCTCCTTACGGAGAAGAACGGCTACCATTTGTATCGTCCTTTGTTGACCTTGAATCATGTATCTCCCTTTGTGTTCATCGATCTAGCACTTGTGTGATTGATCTCTTGTCGGTTGAGTGAATTCTCTCTCGTTTTCCCCGTGTTTTCCCTCTTGTTCTTCCGCGTGTTCTTCGTGATTCACCGTAGGATCCGCTCCAACGTGAAAGATCATCCACGTAGGGTTCCGCCCTACATCATCTATGGTATCATGAGCCACGTTGATCACGTTTTTGGAGCCCCTACCCCTCTTGTTCTAGCTTGGTTTTGTTGTGTTTGTCCTAATTCCGAAAATTCCCCACAAAAATAGCCCCAATTTTTTTTTGTGATTTGTTGGTGTGATGAAGTTTTGTTGGATTTGATCCGCGGATTTCGTGTGTTGCAGGTAGATCTAGCATTCTCCACCATTTCCACAATTTCCATCCACAAAATCGCCCAAATTTTGACCGGATTTGACCTCTCCACGCGGTGTTCATCGAGCCCGGACATCCGGCCCGAACAGCCCGGACATCCGGCACGAACAGCCCGGACATCTGGCGCCCCGGACATCCGGCTTCCAGCCCGGAAATCCGGCTCCTGGTAGCAACAATCCCCATCCACCACCCCGTTCACCGCCTAACTTTCGCCAAATTTTGTCCAGTGCCCACATACACTTCCATATACCTCCACCACTTCCGCATAACACCACCATAGCCTTTCCCACTACCAATTCCGCCAATGTTGCCAAATTTTGCTTTGAGAATTTGAGTTGGGGTTTCTGTATCCTTTTGTGTTTCGGCTATCTAGGTACGGTTCAACATCAACATCACCACCGCTCATCTTCGCGAAGGACGGTAACATCGTCGACATCTTTGTCATTACTTGCAATTGCATTGATAACCATCATAGCCCATCTTTTGCGTTGCTTACCCATCGAGACTAGCCATTGATTATTGCCGGCAACGTGACTTGTGCACATTAGTGATCATACTCCATAGCATACATACCATACCAAAGTGGTGCATATCTTAGCATCAACTTGTGTGTCACAAAGTTGTCATCGCATACACAATTGCTATCTTGGTTCGTGAAGTTTTGCATGAGAAAAGAGCTCAAAAGAGAAAGAGCCAATCAAGCTTTTAAGCAAAGAGAGAAAGATAAGCAAAGAGCTTATGAGCAAGAACCATAGCATCATACAACATTAAGATTGTCATACTTGATCATCTTGGATCAACACATCGAAACACCACACATATAGCATACTTGGGATAGAAGTCGTTGCATTTTTGCTTTGTAGGTTGTGAACAAGTTCATATCCGCCTATTGTGCAATTGTGCTAGCGTCTCTCTAGTGTTGTGCAACAAGAGCATCTTGGTGAATTCCACATTTTGGCTCATCCTTGGTTGCATAACCCCATATTATCTATTTGCGTGTGTGTTTCCGTGTACCATATCTTGCTATTGGTCTACTTGTTGCATTTGCAAATTTTTGAATCATTTCCAACATTATTGAGTCTCACTTACAATTGCATCAAATTTTTGTGCCACCATCCTAACCGAGCTCCACCATAAGCTTTTATTTGTGTAGGTGTGAGAACCGACAAGAATCGGTACCAAGTGCTATTTCTTTGTCCGCATTTGAGTGAACTTGATTCATCTTCAACATCGGTCAAAGGTACATTGGTATAAGTTCTTTTCCGTTCTACCACTCACATTTTGCTTGGAATGATGGATAGGCCAAGTACCTCTACCAACCCACTCTTCATCGAGCAAGACGACGACATGTCATCATACGTCACCAAGAGCCACCTCTTTGGTGCACAAAGAGCGTTGCACCAAGAACAACAAGCAATGAGCGACCGCATCGACAACCTCGCCACCGACTTGCGACTCTCCGAGCAACTACAAGAGACTACTTCGACAACAAGTTCGGCGCTCACAAGCAAGAGAACGATGCAAGAATGGACGAGATCCGCGCTTTGATGAGAAACCGGCATCATTCAACTTCTTCATCATCAAGACGGAGCCGCTCGAGTCGACACCTTCTACGACTCAAGTACACCTACTTCGAACACTCTTCGTCGTGCCGCTCGCCAAGACCGTCATGCATCTCGCAACCCGCTACATGACAAGCATTCACAAGAGCAAGTTGATGATCAAGTTCCTCGTCCTCAATCAAACCAAGAGGCTTTTGCTCAAGCTCAAGAACGACAATGTCTTCGTCGCCAACAAGAGGAAGAACGAGCGCGTCTTCACCAAGACGAACAAGACGCCAAGGCTCAACGTCTTCAACAACAACAACGTGAGGCGGAAGCTCTTGAGGCGCAACGTGCCCTTCAAGAATCAAGTAGAGCCTTCGCCAACCGCAATCGCGAACGGCGCAATCAAGAGGAAGCCCTTCGAGAAGAAATCCAAGAGAGGAACTACCAACCTCATGTACAACGTCAAGTTCCTCAAGCCCCTCCACAAGCTCGTCAAGCTCCACCCCAACCTCAAGTTCAACAAGGGCAAGTTGATCATGGTCTTCATCCGCGCCAAGAGCAACATGAAGACGATTACAATCCACGTCAAGGACGTCATCATAAACATCGCCAACAACACAATGAGGAGACGGAAGCTCTTGAGCAAGTGGCCATGCACCGGCGAGTGAACGAAGATGAAGATGATCAAGTCTTTTGTGATGAGGATTCGAGCCCCGCTCTCGTTGTCTCCAAGGTCTTGACTCTTCAACATCAACAAGAAGAAGACCAACGATGCCACATCTTCCACACAAAAGCCGGCATCAATGGACGGTCCATCAAGGTCATCATCGATGGAGGTAGTTGCCACAACTTGGCAAGTGAAGAACTATGCTCCAAGCTCCAATTGGTAAAGAAGAAGCACCCGCACCCTTACAAGGTTCAATGGCTAAGTGACTCCGGCACTATACGAGTCGAGCATACGGTCCAAGTCTCCTTCAAAATTGGTGCTTATGAAGACACGTTGGAATGTGATGTGGTCCCAATGACCGTTTGCCACCTACTTCTAGGTCGACCATGGCAATTCGACCGTGGTGTCATCCACAATGGGCGCACCAATCACTATAGCTTCAAGATGAAAGGGAAGGAATATGTGCTATGACCTATGTCTCCTACTCAAGTGATAGCCGACAAGCAAGCCACACATCATAGAGAAAAGAGTGAGAAAGTGATCCACCCAAAAGTGAGTGAGAGCCACAAGCCAAATTTGAGCGACTCTTCGCCTAGAGAGAAAAACCTCATCCTATTTGCCACCAAAAGTGAGATGAGAGAAGTGTGTGAGAACCCATCGAGTGTGATGCACTTTGTCCTTGTGTGCAAGGATGGAGAACCAAAAACTAACACTATTCACGAGCTACCTTTGGTGTTTCAATCTCTTTTGCAGGAATTTCAAGATGTTTTCCCGATGAGCTACCTCCGGTCTACCTCCTCTTCGAGGCATAGAGCATCGAATCGACCTCATCCCGGGGCGCCTCTACCAAACAAAGCTCCATCTTGAGTCAATCCCGAAGAAACCAAGGAGATTCAACGGCAAGTACAACAACTCATCGACAACGGCCATGTAATGCGGAAAGCCTAAGCCCTTGTGTTGTTCCGGTTATTCTTGTGCCTAAGCCCGATGGAAGTTTCCGCTTGTGTTCCGATTGTAGACCTATCAATGCTATTACTGCTCGATATAGGCATCCCATTCCTCGCTTAGATGACATGCTTGATGAACTTAGTGGAGCCAACTTTTTCGCAAAAATTGATCTTAAAAGTGGCTATTATCAAATCCGCATACAAGAGGGTGATGAATGGAAAACTGCTTTCAAGACCAAATTTGGTTTATATGAGTGGTTAGTGATGCCTATGGGTCTTTCGAAGCTCCGGTACTTTTGTGCGTCTTATGCATCATGTGCTTCGTCCTTATATTGGAGTCTTTGTTGTGGTTTACTTTGATGATATTCTTGTGTTTAGCAAAACCATGAAAGAGCACATCAATCATGTAAAATCTGTGTTGCAAACTCTTCGCAAGGAAAGCCTTTATGCAAACTTGAAAAAATGCACTTTTGGAGTTGACAAAGTGGTTTTCTTGGGTTTTGTTGTATCCTCAAAGGGTGTCCATGTTGATGAATCTAAAATTGAAGCAATTAAAACTTGGCCCCGACCCACCAATTTGCAACAAGTGCGAAGATTTCTTGGTCTTGCGGGTTTTTATCGTCGCTTTGTGAAAGATTTTAGCACAATTGCCGCTCCTTTGCATGCTTTGAGTAAGAAGAATACTCCCTTTGTTTGGGGAACTTTGCAATCAACCGCTTTTGATGAGCTCAAGTCTTTGCTTACTCATGCTCCGATTCTTGCTTTGCCCAATTTTGACAAAACTTTTGAGGTTCATTGTGATGCAAGTGGTACCGAATTGGCGGAGTTTTGATGCAAGAAAAATGAGCCATTGCTTATTTTAGTGAAAAACTATCCGTGCTCAACTTAATTATCCCATCTATGACAAAGAATTGTATGCTTTAGTGCGTGTGCTACATGTTTGGGAACATTATCTTAGACCTCATGAGTTTGTCATCCATACCGATCATGAAACGCTTAAGTACTTAAAAGGACAAACTAAGTTGAACAAGCGTCATGCAAATTGGAGTGAATTCATTGAATCTTTTCCTTATGTGATCAAGTACATTAAGGGTAAAGAAAATGTAGTTGCCGACGCGCTTTCACGCATAAACATGCTTGTCACTCAACTTGAGTTGAATGTTATTGGTTTTGAGCATATAAAAGACTTGTTTGAGCATGATCCATCTTTTGCTTCTCCTTATGCTAAGTGTTTGACGCATACTTCTTGGGAACAATATTACATCAAGGATGGTTATCTTATTAGAGCTAACAAACTTTGCATTCCGAGTCTTCTCTTCGCTTGCTCCTTTTGCAAGAGGCTCATGGAGGCGGACTCATGGGACACTTTGGACGCGCCAAGACATTCGCCACGCTCTCCAACAACTACTTTTAGCCCAAGATGTTCATGACGTCTCACGCTTCACCACCCGATGCTATACATGTCGCAAAGCTAAGTCAAAAGCTCAATCCCATGGTCTTTACATGCCTCTTCCTATTCCTTATCAACCATGGGAAGACATTAGTATGGATTTTGTACTTGGTTTGCCTTGGACTCAAAATGGCAAGGATTCCGTGTTTGTTGTCGTGGATAGATTTTCTAAGATGGCACATTTTATTCCTTGCAACAAGATAGACGATGCTTCACAAGTTGCAAATCTCTTTTGTAGGGAAATCTTGCGACTACATGGTGTACCAAAGACAATCATCTCCGATCGTGACGTCAAGTTCTTGAGTTACTTTTGGAAGACCCTATGCGCCAAACTCGGAATCAAGCTCTTGTTCTCCTCGGCATACCATCCTCAAACCGACGGCCAAACGGAGGCGACGAACCGCACACTATCTACTCTACTTCGTGTCTTGATCAAGAAGAACATCAAGGAGTGGGAAGCATGTCTACCCATCGCCGAGTACGCCTACAACCGAGCAAGACATTCGACTACCGGCAAGTCCCCCTACGAGGTCGTCTATGGTTTCAACCCGTTGTCCCCATTGGACATTCTACCACTTCCTCTCCAGGAGCGCACCAACATGGATGCAAGTGAACGAGCAAGCTACATCAAGAAGATGCACAAAGATGCAAGGCACACCATTGAGCGACAAGTACAACGTCAAGCAACCAAGCTCAACGCCAACAAGCAACCCATCGTCTTCAACATTGGTGATCTCGTGTGGCTACACCTTCGCAAGGACCGCTTCCCCAAAGAACGCAAGTCCAAGCTTCTCCCTTGAGCCGATGGACCTTTCAAGGTGCTAGCCCGCTACAACGACAACGCTTACAAGATCGACCTACCTCGAGACAAATACAACGTGAGCGACATCTTCAACGTCAAGGACCTCGCACCATTCCATGGAGATGAAGCTTTTGATCCGAGGTCGGATCTCTCCCAAGGGGGAGATGATGCAGAGCATCCCACGATCATCCCCATGCATCCACAACCGTCTCATCAAGAGCCAAGAGGACCCATGACACGAGCTAGAGCTAGAGCTCTCGAGAATGAGGTGACCTCCTTCCTTATTGATATCGCATATGATCCACTCGAGACATGGCTACTACCAAAGTCCGATATGCTATGCATGATTAGGTGTCAAGGGGAACCTCCCGAGGGTGCACGTGAAGACGGACAAGCCACCAAGTCCATGGATGAAGAGAACAAACGGAAACGGGCAAAATCACCTTCCAGGCCCCGGACATCCGGCCATGACCCCGGACATCCGGCCCCTGGAGCATCTATCTCAGCCTCAGCCCAGCTGCCCAAGTCTCTGAGCCCGGACATCCGGCGTCCAAGCCGGACATCCGGCCCCGGCCGGATATCCGGCTTGCCCGAAATCCGGCACCGCCTCCCGATTCGGCATCGATCGCCACAACCGGACATCCGCCGGGTAGCCCGGACATCCGGCGCCTCGCGTCTTGACATCCGCCCGACGCCTGACGTCCGGCCTCCCCTGCCTGCGTGCAGTGTATCCGGGACAAGTCCCATGTACCCCTTCGCCCCCGAGACTATATATACTTCATCCCCTTCCTCTTTCTAGGGTTAGCATTGGATTAGCTCATATTCTTGTGCGAGAGCCTTTCCTTATCCACTTGGCTACTTCTCCTCGGAGATCAGGACCTCTACGGAGAAGATCCCCCAAGCGGATTCAAGACCCCCTTCTAGGGTGGACCCCCTCAAGGCCTCCTCACGGAGAAGAACGGCTACCGTTTGTATCGTCCTTTGTTGACCTTGAATCATGTATCTCCCTTTGTGTTCATCGATCTAGCACTTGTGTGATTGATCCCTTGTCGGTTGAGTGAATTCTCTCTCGCTTTCCCCGTGTTTTCCCTCTTGTTCTTCCGCGTGTTCTTCGTGATTCACCGTAGGATCCGCTCCAACGTGAAAGATCATCCACGTAGGGTTCCGCCCTACATCACTCCCATAACAAGTTTGCACTTTATACATGGATTGACTTGCATTATGTTTGCCTTGGTGCATCTTGTATTTCTATGTCATCCATGATATATGAGCTTGTTCACTTCAGTAGCAAATTTGTTGTGATCTTTCTTGATGGCATATTCATATGTCATTATCATATTGTCCACCATCAATTGCATGATAACATAATCATATTGAGCATCCATTGCCATATTCATGTTATTGATAAACCGTCTCACTATGACATCATTTTGCATCGTGGTTGCATTCATCATATTCACAACAGATTTGTGTGCACAATGATTGCATTTCCTACCATGAATGCTTTGCATCTCATTCTAGATCACCTTGATAAGCTTCCTGCATTTTGTCACGACCAATCTTGCCGCACGGACTCATTCTTACATGATGGACACTTTGTGTGCGCTAACCATTGTATTTCCGAGTGTTGCTTGTGTTTGCTCTTTTTGCATGTCTTCAACTCCGTCCAACTACAAGTTCGTCCCCGACAACCGTTTCCATGGTGCTGAGGTTTTCGATCCGAGGTCGGATCTTTCCCAAGGGAGGGGAGATGATGCGGAGCATCCCACGTTCATCCCCATGTACACTCCGACTACTCTCCAAGCCCCGAGAGGACATATAACGAGACCTCGACCATACGCCATTGGACACAAGGTGAACTCACTCCTCTCCGAACCGTCACTTTCCACATGTGAGACATGGCTACTACCTCATGCATGGACTTTGCATATACTCAGGTACAACCGAGACGACCATGGAGGATCCAAGGACCAAGGCCAAGCATGGAAGAGGAGAAGGAAGAAGAAGCAGGGACAAGCTTCTGGAAAGCCCGGACCTTCCGGCCTCTGCCCGGAACTTCCGGCCCCCGGACCTTCCGGCCTGCCCGGAACCTCCGGCCCCCGGAGTCCAGACCAGCCCCGAGCGCGCCAACTCTCTGGATAGCCCGGAACCTGCCCGGAACTTCCGGAGCCCGGAACTTCCGGCCCTGCCCGGAACTTCCGGCCTGCCTGCGTGCAAAGACTCGGGCCGAAGCCCATGTAACCCTTTCCCACTTACCCCTTCGTGGCTTAGACTATAAATAGACCACCCCCTCCTCCTAGTTAGGGTTAGCAATGGTTTAGCTCATATTTTGTGTGAGAGCCTTGCTCATCCACTTGGTTACTTCTCCTCGGAGCTCACGACCTCTTTGGAGAAGATCCCCCAAGCGGATTCAAGACCCCTTCAAGGGAAGACAATCAAGACCTCCTCACGGAGAAGAATCGGTTACCTCTTGTATCGTCCTTTGCTGATCGTGGATCGTGTATCTCTCTTTGTGTTCATCGATCTAGTGCATGTGTAATCGAATCTTGTTGGTTTGAGTGGTTCTTTTGTGTCCCCCCCCCCCCCCCGTCATTTCCCTCGTGCTCTTCCGCTCGTTCTTCGTGTTCCTCGTAGGGATCCTCTGCAAACGTGAAAGATCGGCCCCTAGGGTTCCACCCTACATCAGGATGCCTATAGCGAACGGTAATAGCATTTATAGGTCTACAATCGGAACACAAGTGGAAACTTCCATCGGGCTTAGGCACAAGTATAACGGGAACGGCACAAGGGCTTAAGCTTTCACGTACATGACCGTTGTCGATGAGTTCTTGTACTTGCCGTTGAATCTCCTTGGTTCCTTCGGGATTGACTCGGTATGGAGGCGCTCCGGGGATGAGGTCGATTCGATGTTCAATGCCTCGAAGAGGAGGTAGACCCGGAGGTAGCTCATCGGGAAAACATATTGGAATTCCTGTAAAAGAGATTGAAACACTAAAGGTAGTGCGTGAGAGGTGTTAGTTTTTGGATCTCCATCCTTGCACACAAGGACAAAGTGCATCACACTAGATGGGTTCTCACACACTTCTCTCATCTGACTTTTGGTGGCAAATAGGATGAGGTTTTTCTCTCTAGGCGAAGAGGCGCTCAGGTTTGGCTTGTGGCTCTCACTCACTTTTTGGTGGATCACGTTCTCGCTCTTCTCTCCATGATGGGTGGCTAGTTTGTCGGCTAGCACTTGACTAGGAGACATAGGTCGTAGCATATATTCCTTCCCTTTCATCTTGAAGCTATAGTGATTGGTACGCCCATTGTGGAAGACACCACGGTCGAATTGCCATGGTCGACCAAGAAGAAGGTGGCAAACGGTCATTGGGACCACATCACACTCCAAAGTGTCCTCATATGCACCGATTTTGAAGGAGACTTGGACCGTATGTTCAACTCGTATAGTGCCGGAGTCACTTAGCCATTGAACCTTGTATGGGTGCGGGTGCTTCCTCTTGACCAATTGAAGCTTGGAGCATAGTTCTTCACTTGCCAAGTTGTGGCAACTACCTCCGTCGATGATGACCTTGACGCACCTTCCATTGATGCCAGCCTTTGTGTGGAAGATGTTGCATCGTTGGTCTTCTTCTTGTTGATGTTGAAGAGTCAAGACCTTGGAGACAACGAGAGCGGGGCTCGAATCCTCATCACAAAAGACTTGATCATCTTCATCCTCGTTCACTCGCCGGTGCATGGCACTTGCTCAAGAGCTTCCATCTCCTCTTCACTCATTGAGTCATAGGTGCCATCGTCGTTGAGGATCATGGTGTGCTTGTTTGTGCACTCAAAGGACTTGTGGCCTCGGCCGCCGCAAGTGAAACACTTGAAGGAGCTTGTCTTGATGGTCTCATCGTTTGGAGTAGATGATGAAGCACGCGGCTTGAAGTTGCTTGTAGTAGGAGGAAGACGACTTGAACTTGCCGAAGTTTTCTTGTAACTTGACTTGTCGTCATTGCTTGTAGAAGGTTTGGTTGATGTAGATGTTGGAGGAGGTGTTGAAGCTTGGTTGTTGGAGAAGCCATAGGTCTTGGACGAGTACTTGGCATACTTGAAGTCATCTTGCACTTGACGTTCCGCCTTTGTAGCTTGATGCACGAGCTCAATGAGGATGGAGTACGGTTGGAAGTCGGCAATCTTCTTGATGGGATGATTGAGTCCATTCAAGAAACGTGCCATTGTTTGCTCATCATCTTCCTTCACATTGGCTCGAATCATGGCTATCTCCATTTCCTTGTAGTATTCTTCAACACTCTTTGTTCCTTGCTTTAGAAGTTGGAGTTTCTTGAAGAGGTCGCGGTTGTAGTAGGTGGGCACAAAACGTGCTCTCATGACATCCTTCATTTGAGCCCAAGTAGTGATTGGAGGTTCACCTCTTGCTTGTCGTCGCTCAATGATTTGTTCCCACCATATGAGCACATAGTCTTGGAACTCAAGTGATGCCATAGCGATCTTCTTCTCTTCCTCATACTTGTGCAAACGAAAGATTTTGTTGACTTTCAATGCCCATGAGAGGTACTCTTCAGGGTCATTGCTTCCCTTGAATTTGGGCATGGTGAATTTGAGCTTTCCATATCGTTGCTCTTCATTGTGTTGTTGGCGATGGTGATGATGACGCCCTTGACGTGGATGACAATCGTCTTCTTGTTGCTCTTGGTGTGGAGGAAGTCCATGATCAACTTGCTCTTGTTGAACTTGAGGTTGAGGTGGAGCTTGACGAGCTTGTGGAGGAGCTTGAGGAACTTGACGTTGCGCATGTGGTTGGTAGTTCCTCTCTTGGATTTCTTCTCGAAGGGCTTCCTCTTGATTGTGCCGTTCGCGATTGCGGTTGGCGATGGCTCGACTTGATTCTTGAAGGGCACGTTGCGCCTCAAGAGCTTGCGCTTCTCGTTGTTGTTGTTGGAGACGTTGAGCCTCGGCGTCTTGTTCGTCTTGGTGTAGACGCGCTCGTTCTTCCTCTTGGCGCCGTAGTCGTTGTCGTTCCTGAGCTTGGGCAAAAGCGGCTTGGTTTGATTGAGGACGAGGCACTTGCTCATCGACTTGCTCTTGTGAATGCTTGTCATGTAGCGGGTTGCGAGATGCATGACGATCTTGACGCGCAGCTCGTCAAAGAGTGTTCAATGACGGTGTACTTGAGTCGTAGAAGGTGTCGTGGGAGTGTCGACTCGAGCGGCTCCGTCTTGATGAAGAAGAAGTGTAATGATGCCGATTCCTCATCAAGGCGCGAATTTCGTCCATTCTTGTATCATTATTTGATAGAGGCGAGGGTGTCCCGATCTTTCGGTGAGATGATAACTATCGATTCGGTGGAGTCGACTTTGATGACCCGACTACAAACATGCACGACGTTGCGCCTTAGCAATCGCTAAACCAATCTCCTGAGGTTACTGACGATGCCGGAAGCACGATCAGCCTGACCACGAAGGTCTATTCCTGCAAGCAATCGAAGAACAAGCAAGAATATGATAAAGCAATCTGAATATTGTGAATATATATGAAGTATTGATAATGGTGGGGATCCGTACGCGGTCTTGGTCTGGTCGTTGGACACAAACGAAGTACACGAAGCTGCAATGGCTAACTTTTAACTAAACAAATCCCCAGGAAAAAGCTACTAGATGGATCTACTTATATAGGATCAAGGGGTGGCGGCCAAGGAGGTGGGAGGACGTCCCAAGGCAGCCTAAAACTAAGCCTAGTTTGTACAAGGCCAATGGACCCAAGTGGAGGTGACGTAACACCTTTGGATTTGTAGTTTGACTCGGATTCTGCTGCAGCATCAGATTGTTTCGTCCATAACTCAACGCTCCGGACGAATTTGAAGGTGAATCCAATTGGGTTGGAAAGTGCATGAAATCTATTTTCCAACAAAAAAAGAATCACCCAATTTGGAGTCCGTATGAAAAAGTTATTGACGTTTTGAGTCAGGTATGTCTGTGCAGTCCGAATCTGAGTCCAGAACGTGAGAGACTTGGACTCTATTTTCTCTTGGGCCAAAAGTGACGTGAGAGAACTTTTTGAACAGCAAGTAAACATCTCTTTCTCCCTTATCTTCATATGTGGATTGTACAAATGTCCCATACACCTGCAATTAGATATGGCACAAAAGTTTGTGAAGTATTTTTGTCCTGGATGACATAAATAAATTATTGCATAGTTTGCATTAGAAATCACCTCACAAATATACATGTATGCAATATTTTTGGTCGTATCCAAGGTAGTCATGTCCTCATCATTATCTTGCTTGTGAGCGTCGAACTTGTTGTCGAAGTAGTCTCTTGTACGTTGCTCGAAGAGTCGCAAGTCGGTGGCGAGGTTGTCGATGCGGTCGCTTATTGCTTGTTGCTCTTGGTGCAACGCTCGTTGTGCACCAAAGAGGTGGCTCTTGGTGACGTATGAAGACATGTCGTCGTCTTGCTCGAGGAAGAGTGGGTTGGTAGAAGTACTTGGCCTATCCATCATTCCAAGCAAAAATATGTGAGTGGTAGAAAGAGAAGAACTTATACCAATGTACCTTTGACCGATGTTGATGATGAATCAAGTTCACTCAAATGCGGACAATGAAATAGCACTATTGGTACCAATCCTTGTCGGTTCTCACACCTACACAAATAAAAGCTTATGGTGGAGCTTGGGGAGGATGGTGGCACAAAATTTGATGCAATTGTAAGTGAGTTTCAATAATGTTGGCAAAGATTCACAAATTTGCAAATGCAACAAGTAGACCAAGCAAGTAGGGGGTACACGGAAACACACACGCAAATAGATAAGTAGGATTGTGCAAACCAAAAGTGGGCCAAAATGTGGAATCCACGAAAATGCTCTTGTTGCACAATACTAGAGAGACGCTAGCACGATTGCACGATAGGCGGATACGGAACTTGTGCACAACCTACTAGGCAAAATGCAACTATCTCTATCCCACGTATGCTATATGTATGGTATTTCGGTGCTATGATCCAAGATGATCCGATATGACAATCTTAATGTAGTATGATGCTATGGTTCTTGCTCAAAGCTCTTTGCTTATCTTTCCTCTTTGCTTAAAAGCTTGGGTGGCTCTTTCACTTTTGAGCTCTTTTCTCATGCAATACTTCACAAACCAAGATAGCAATTGTGTATGTGATGACAACTTTGTGACACACAAATGGATCCCAAGATATGCACCACGGTAGTATGGTATGTATGCTATGGAGTATGATCACTAATGTGCACAAGTCACGTTGCCTGCAATACTCAATGGCTAGTCTCGATGGGTAAGCAACGCAAAAGATGGCTATGATGTTTGTCAATGCAATGGCAAGGTTTGGACAAAGATGTCGTCGAGATTACCGTCCTTGCTTACGGTTAAAGGTTCCAAACTGATATGAATGTGGACGTTGATGCGATGCACGGTCTTCAGTACGTTGGCGAAGATGCCGCTGCACCGTGGTTGGAGTTGCCGAAGTAGCTGGAGTCACCAAAGATGCGTGACCTTTCTGTCTAGGCCGGAAGTTCCGGGCAAGACGGAAGGTCCGGGGTCCGGAAGTTCCGGGATGGGCCGGAAGGTCCGGGGGCCGGAAGTTCCGGGCTGGGCCGGAAGTTCCGGTGGTCGCGATTCTGCCAAGAACAGGGACTTCGGGATCAAGGGTTTGGGCGGAAAAAGTGGGGGGAAAACCCAAATCCTGAGGGGAAAAGAAGAAATTAGAAGGGGAAGCTAGATCCACTCGAAGCAAAGCAAATCTGATGTAGGGTGGAACCCTACGTGGACGATCTTTCACGATTGGAGTGGATCCTACGGGGAATCACGAAGAACACGCGGAAGAACAAAGGGAAACACGGAGAAAACGAGAGAGAGATCGCTCAACCAACAAGGAATCAATCACACAAGTGCCAGATCACCGAACACAAAGAGGTACATATGATCCACAATCAACAAAGGTAAGGATACACGAGTAGCCGTTCTTCTTCGAGAGGAGGTCTTGATGGGGTCCACCCTAGAAGGGGGTCTTGAATCCGCTTGGGGGATCTTCTCCGTAGAGGTCCTGAGCTCCGAGGAGAAGTAACCAACTGGATGAGCAAGGCTCTCACACAAACATGAGCTAAACCTAAGATAACCCTAATACGAAGCTAGGAGAAGAGTATATATAGTGCTAAGCCACGAAGGGGTATGATGAGGACATCAATACCATTGTTACACCCACAGCCCCTGCTGCTATACATACTGGACCAATTACTAGAGCTCGCGCACGCCAATTGAATTATCAGGTACTTTCGTTTCTTGGTAACGATTCCAATGTTCATGAGAATATGATGCTGCCTAAATTGGATACATTTGTTTTGCTTACAAATGAAGGGCCTACCATGGACAAGAAAGATGAACCTTGGAGCAAGTTCAAGCATGGAGATGTTGGCATGCGCAAGGGGAACAAGAACGGAGTTACAAGTGATGATTCCAGGACTTTGAAGCCACCCTAATGAGAGCATGAGGCCTTGGACGAAATATACAAGATGCCACTTCATAATATTCGTCCATAGGCTATTCTAGGTGCTGCGTCACCTTAATATTGGGCCAGACCCATGTAATTTCGAAATACTTAAGTGTAGGCTGTTTTTAGAGTCCGTATGTGTGGGGAAACAAGAGTCAGGGTTGGTTTCGGACCCCTCCCTCAAGGGCCACGAAATTCCCTCCTCTTTCTCCATATATACAGCCCTTAGGGCGTCGTTTAGACTTTGGGTTTTGTTTAGATCAAAAGTTCGCCATAGCTGCAACATCGCGTGCCGTTTGTGTTCAACGACTGCACCAAGGCGTCTCGTAACCCCACCTTCATTAATAAAGCTTTCCTCTTATATTCGCAATATCCAGATTGCAATCTTAGTTTCTTGCTTGTTCTTCGCTTGCTCGCAGGAAACAGGCCCTCGTGGTCGGAGTTGATCGTGCTCGGCGTGGTCAATAACCCTCGGAAGTTGGTTTAGCGATTGCTAAGGCGCGACGTCTCGCACGTACGTAGTCGGATCGTCAAGGTCGACTCCCACAGAAACGATAGCCACCATCTCATCGAAACATCGGGACACCTTTGCCTCTATCAAGTGGTATCAGATTTTCAGGTTGCTCGGTGAGATTTTACAGGTTTTCATAGATTAGATCGAGTCTGTTCTTCATACCTAAAGTCCACGAAAAAGCCACAAAAAAAATTAGGGTTAGTTCATCATATCCGAACCAATCTGAGCCTTCGCATAATCTTTTTAGGGTTTTTGCTTTGTTGAATTTGCGGTTGCATCGTCGTGTCAAGTTGCTGGTCTTAGAGTCTAGTCTTTTAGAGTTTCGAGTTCTGGTCATAAGTTGTCACGCCGCCGCCGCACCATCATCATCGCCTTGCCATCTACCACCCTTCTTATCCACCACCAATCTCGCGCGTCTACCACCACCACCACCGGCTGCGCCTAATGCACCTCTACAACAACAACAACGACTACCTCCACATCGCGAAACAGCCCTCCGCCGAGCGAGCCGTGTCCCTCTTCAGCCTGGCCAAGCTGCTTTGGTCTTCTTTGTTGATACTTCATGGCTCCTGCTGGCGATGTGGGGAGGATGATTATGTGAGAGAGTACAAGGATGAGGTTGATCAACTTGAACTACGTGCAACCACCAGCACCACAACCACCAAAGCACCACAACCACCCGGTCGTCCACATGCAAATAATGGCAATGTTAGGGCTCCCCTCAGGTACGAGATCATGACCATCTCCCTAAATTGAAGTTGAATATTCCACCATTTGAGGGTAGATATGTTCCTGATATATATCTTACTTGGGAGTTAGAAACTGAACAACGATTTACATGTTTACAATATCCTGAGGAGAGACGTGTTCCCGGCTGTTTGTGCTTTCACTAGCTTTGCATGTGTTTGGTGGTCTGAACATTGTAGATTATATCCTGTTCCAGCTACTTGGGCTGCTTTGTAAACTGCTATGCGTACTCGTTGGGTTCCACCATATTATCAACGTGAATTACTTCAAAATTGCAGCGCTTAAGACAAGGAAAAATTCGGTAGAAGAATATTATCGGGAATTACAAACTGGCTTGATTAGATGTGGTATTGTTGAGGAGAATGAAGCTATGCTTGCACGCTTTACGGGTGGATTAAATAGAGATATTCAGACCATTCTAGACTACAAGGATTATACTAATATCACTCGATTATTCCATCTTGCTTGTAAAGCTGAACGTGAAGTGCAGGATCGGCAGGCGTTGGCGCGGACTAACTTTTCGCAGGTCGACCTTCATCATGGACACCACGTGCATCATCTACTTCCACACGTTCTACTACACCGGCACCTCCGTCGGCTGCCACCTCCAACCGTGATACAAGAAAGCAGGCACAACCACCACTATCTCGCCAAGAGCGCACTCTTTGGCCTACAGAGCTCTTCTTCTTCCATGGCGTCAACAGGGCACACAAGTGATATTATTTGTCGTCGTTGTAAGGGAAGAGGACATTTTGCCAAAGAATGCCAATCTCAGCGTGTGATGATTGCTACTAAGGATGGTGGGTATGAGTCCGCTAGTGACTATGATGAAGAGACTTTGGCTCTTATTACACATGAAGAACATGGTGGAGATGATTCTGATCATGAGACGCAATACATGGCTGCTGAAGATGCCGACAGGTATGAATGTTTAGTTGCTCAACGTGTTTTGAGTGTGCAGGTTACACAAGCTGAGCAAAATCAGAGGCATAACTTGTTCCATACAAAGGGAGTTGTGAAGGAACGTTCTATTCAAGGTCATCATAGATGGAGGGAGCTGCAACAACTTGGCTAGCATGGATATGGTGGAGAAGCTTTCTCTCACCACAAGACCACATCCACATCCTTACTACATCCAATGGTTCAACAACAGCGGCAAGGTTAAGGTAACACGTCTTTGTTCGTGTGTATTTTAGTATCTCTACATATGCTGATTATGTTGATTGTGATGTGGTACCTATGCAAGCATGTTCCTTATTACTTGGTAGACCATGGCAATTTGATAAAAATTATGTACACCATGGTAGAAACAATCAAGATACTCTTGTTCACAAGGATAAAAATATTACTTTGCTTCCTATGACTCCTGATTCAATTTTGAAAGATGATATTAATAGAGCTAATAAAGCAAAACAGGAGAAAAATAAGAGTGAAAATCAGATTGTGGCAAAAGAATTTGAGCAACAAATGAAGCCTAATAATAAACCATCTAATGTTGCTTCGAAATTAAACTGAAGAGTGCATGTTTACTTGCCACCAAATCTGATATTGAGGAGCTAGATTCTAGCAAATCTGTTTGCTATGCTTTTGTGTGCAAAGAGGCATTATTTTCATTCGAGGATGAGCCTTCCTCTTTGCCCCCTGCTGTCACTAACATTTTGCAGGAGTTCGTTGACGTCTTCCCACAAGACGTGCCACCGGGATTACCACCTATTCGAGGGATTGAGCATCAAATTGACTTAAGTCCCGGTGCATCGCTACCCAACCGTGCACCATACCGTACCAATCCAGAGGAGACGAAGGAGATTATGCGTCAAGTACAGGAGCTGCTCGACAAAGGTTATATACGCAAATATCTTAGTCCTTGTGCTGTTCCTATTATACTAGTGCCTAAAAAGGATGGTACGTCACAGTATGTGTGTTGATTGTAGAGGCATTAATAATATTACTATTCGTTATCGTCATCCTATTCCTAGGCTAGATGATATGCTTGATGAATTGAGTGGCTCTACAATATTCTCCAAAGTTGATTTATGAGTGGATACCATCAAATTCGTATGAAATTGGGAGATGAATGGAAAACAGCATTGAAAACTAAGTTTGGTTTATATGAGTGGTTAGTCATGCCTTTTGGGTTAACTAATGCACCTAGTACTTTCATGAGACTAATGAACGAAGTTTTACGTGCTTTCATTGGACGATTTGTGGTAGTCTATTTTGATGATATACTGATTTATAGCAAATCTTTGGAAGAACATTTGGAACATTTACGTGCTGTTTTTAATGCTCTACGTGATGCACATTTGTTTGGTAACCTTGGGAAGTGCACCTTTTGCACCGACCGAGTATCTTTTCTTGGCTATGTTGTTACACCACAGGGAATTGAAGTTGATAAAGCCAAGATTGAAGCTATTGAGAGTTGGCCGCAGCCCAAAACGATCACACAAGTGAGGAGTTTTCTTGGACTTGCTGGTTTCTATAGGCGTTTTGTGAGAGACTTTAGCACCATTGCTGCACCTCTCAATGAACTTACAAAGAAGGATGTGCCTTTTGTTTGGGGTACCGCATGTGAAGAAGCCTTCACGGTATTGAAAGATAAGTTGACACATGCTCCTTTACTCCAACTTCCTGACTTTAATAAGACTTTTGAGCTTGAATGTGATGCTAGTGGAATTGGATTAGGAGGTGTGTTATTACAAGATGGCAAACCTGTTGCATACTTTTACGAAAAATTGAGTGGGCCTAGTCTGAACTATTCTACTTATGACAAAGAATTATATGCTCTTGTTCGGACTTTAGAGACATGGCAACATTATTTATGGCCCAAAGAATTTGTTATACATTCTGATCATGAATCTTTGAAACATATTAAAAGTCAAGCTAAACTGAGTCGTAGACATGCTAAATGGGTTGAATTCATTGAGACTTTCCCATATGTCATTAAACACAAGAAGGGTAAATAAAATGTTATTGCTGATGCTTTGTCTCGTCGCTATACTATGCTTTCACAACTTGACTTCAAAATATTTGGTTTGGAGACCATCAAAGATCAATATGTGCATGATGTTGATTTTAAAGATGTAATGCAGAATTGTAAAGAAGGAAGAACATGGAACAAGTTCGTTATTAAGGATGGTTTTGTGTTCCGTGCTAACAAGCTATGCATTCCTGCTAGCTCTGTTTGTCTTTTGTTGTTGCAGGAGGCGCATGGAGGAGGATTAATGGGACACTTTGGTGTGAAGAAGACGGAGGATATACTTGCTACACATTTCTTCCGCCAAAGATGAGATGGGATGTTGAGCGTTTTGTTGCTCATTGCACTACATGTCAAAAAGCTAAGTCACGACTCAATCCTCATGGTTTATATATGCCTTTGCCTGTACCTAGTGTTCCTTGGGAGGATATATCTATGGACTTTGTTTTAGGTTTACCTCGAACAAAGAAGGGAGGGATAGCATATTTGTTGTCGTGGATAGATTCTAAAATGGCACACTTTATACCATGTCATAAAAGCGATGATCTTTGTTAATGTTGCTGATTTGTTCTTTCGTGAAATTATTCGCTTGCATGGTGTGCCAAATACAATTGTTTCAGATCGTGATACTAAATTTCTTAGCCACTTTTGGAGATGTTTATGGGCTAAGTTGGGGACTAAACTGCTTTTAGTACTACTTGTCACCCCCAAACTGATGGACAAACTGAAGTAGTCAATAGAACATTGTCTACTATGCTTAGGGCTGTTTTGAAGAATAATAAGAAAATGTGGGAAGAATGCTTGCCTCATATTGAATTTGCTTATAATCGTTCATTGCATTCTACTACTAAGATGTGCCCTTTGAAATTGTGTATGGCTTCCTACCTCGTGCACCTATTGATTTGTTGCCTCTTCCATCTTCGGAGAAGGTTAATTTTGATGCTAAAGAACGTGCTGAATTGATTTTAAAAATGCATGAGTTAACTAAGGAAAACATTGAGCGTATGAGTGCTAAATATAAACTTGCTGGAGATAAGGGTAGAAAACATGTTGTCTTTGCACCTGGAGATCTTGTTTGGTTACATTTATGTAAGGATAGGTTTCCTAATTTGCAAACCAAAGCTAATGCCACGTGCTGATGGTCCATTTAAGGTGTTAGAGAAAATAAATAATAATGCATATAAACTTGAGCTGCCTGCAGATTTTGGGGTTAGTCCCACTTTTAACATTGCAGATTTGAAGCCTTATTTGGGTGAGGAAGATGAGTTTCACGAGGGCGACTTCATTTCAAGAAGGGGAGGATGATGAGGACATCAATACCATTGTTACACCCACAGCCCCTGCTGCTATACATACTGGACCAATTACTAGAGCTCACACACCAATTGAATTATCAGTACTTCGCTTTCTTGGTAACGATTCCAATGTTCATGAGAATATGATGCTGCCTAAATTGGATACATTTGTTTTGCTTACAAATGAAGGGCCTACCATGGACAAGAAAGATGAACCTTGGAGCAAGTTCAAGCATGGAGATGTTGGCATGCATAAGGGGAACAAGAACGGAGTTACAAGTGATGATTCCAGGACTTTGAAGCCACCCTAATGAGAGCATGAGGCCTTGGACGAAATATACAAGATGCCACTTCATAATATTCGTCCATAGGCTATTCTAGGTGCTGCGTCACCTTAATATTGGGCCAGGCCCATGTAATTTCGAAATACTTAAGTGTAGGCTGTTTTTAGAGTCCGTATGTGTGGGGAAACAAGAGTTAGGGTTGGTTTCGGACCCCTCCCTCAAGGGCCACGAAATTCCCTCCTCTTTCTCCATATATACAGCCCTTAGGGCGTTAGACTTTGGGTTTTGTTTAGATCAAAAGTTCGCCATAGCTGCAACTTCACAGATTTCGCTTGTGTTCAACGACTGCACCAAGGCGCCTCGTAACCCCACCTTCATTAATAAAGCTTTCCTCTTATATTCGCAATATCCAGATTGCAATCTTAGTTTCTTGCTTGTTCTTCGCTTGCTCGCAGGAAACAGGCCCTCGTGGTCGGAGTTGATCGTGCTCCGGCGTGGTCAATAACCCTCGGAAGTTGGTTTAGCAATTGCTAAGGCGCCGACGTCTCGCACGTCACGTAGTCGGATCGTCAAGGTCGACTCCACGTAAACGATAGCCACCATCTCATCGAAACATCGGGACACCTTTGCCTCTATCGGGGTAAGTGAGGGCGAAGGGTACACGGGCTCGCCCAATAAATCACGCAGACAGGCCGGTTGTAATGACGCTGGGCGGTTGTACCGCCGAGAGCTCCTGATGGGCGGTAGTTCCGACCGAGGAAGGCGGTACTACCGCTGGGAGGTCGGCACTGGCTTCTGGAGGTGGGCGTCGAAGGAGCCAGCGGTTGTACCGGCTGTCGGAGCGGTTGTTCCGGTCTTTGGGCATAAACCGGTAGAACCGGTGCTGTACCGGCCTTGCGCCGCTTGATCACAGAATGGTGTCCGGTTGTTGGGCGGTGGCTGGCCGGTTGTTCCGCCCGGGCGGTGGTTGGGCGGTTGTACCGGTCCTTCTAGGCTGGGTGGAATGCCTCCTTAATCTTGATGTCCATCACCGTCTTGTCCAATGCTCGTAGCTGTTCCATGGCCTTCCTCTTGGTTCCTGGACATGCATAGCATACACGTTTGAGGTAGTAGCCATGTCTCACATGTGGAAAGTGAAGGTTCGGAGAGGGGCGAGTTCACCTTGTGTCCAAAGGTGTATCTTCGAGGTCTCATCATATGTCCTCTTGGGGCTTGGAGAGTAGTCGGAGTGTACATGGGTATGAACGTGGGATGCTCCGCATCATCTCCCCCCCCCCCCCTTGTGAAAGATCCGACCTCGGATCGTGATCCTCATCACCATGGAAACGGTTGTCGTGGACGGACTTGTAGTTGGACGAAGTTGAAGACATGGCGCAATCCAAGTATTCCAGGGTGTCGCCGGAGTGATAGATATGCAAAAAGAGCAAACACAAGCAACACTCGGAAATACAATGGTTAGCGCACACAACGTGTCCATCATGCAAGAATGAGTCCGTGCGGCAAGATTGGTCGTGACAAAGCGCATGAAGCTTATCAAGTTGATCTAGAATGAGATGCAAAGCATTCGTGGGAGGAAAAGCAATCATTGTGTACACAAATGTGTTATGAATATGAGCAATGCAACCACGATGCAAAATGATGTCATAATGGGATGGTTTATCAAATGCATGAACATGGCAATGGATGCTCAACATGTGGATATTATCATGCAATTGATGGTGGACAATATGATTATGATGTATGACTATGCCATCAAGGTAGATCACAACAAATTTGCTAAGGAAGTGCACAAGTTCATATATCATGGATGACATGGGAATACAAGATGCAACAAGGTAATCATAATGTGAGTCAATCCATGCATAGGGTGCAAACTTGTGGTGAGTATGATAAGTCCATCGAGCATGACATGTATGAGCACAATCAACTAATATGGAGGTGTTGGTGTACCAAAGCTCGATGTCGGGGCATGAGTGGAAGACCGAAGGTTCATCCAATAAGTGCGATAGCTCCTCAAATTTAAGGTCCATGTATCCAATCTCCAATGTAGCTCCTCCTTGCGTCAGATGTACCATTTAGACAACAAGAAGGAAACAACAATGAAAGAATGACCCATCCAATATGCGTATTTGAGGATGGCTCAAAGGGAAGGAGTTCACCTCAAGAAAGTTCCCAAAGATGTTGGAGTCGTACATCATGTATATCTTCACATACCCAATATGTCGCATAACGGCACCGCCTTGTGAATCCTTCAAAATGAAAGAACATGACAAACACTCGGAAAAACAAATGAGGTTAGCGGAAGTGAAAAAGCTATCATTCGTGTGGTAAGATACCCAACAAGTGTATGCATCATGCTCATCATAAGAAAGTACAAGGGAGTATTTCATAGTATGGAGGCATATGATGCAAGAACAACCAAATACAATAGGCTCAATCAAACAAGCATGCATCACAAGTAATATGTCAAAGTCTCCAAGATCAATAAGCATAGTATGGTTGCACTCAATACAAGTGGATATGAAAGAGGCAACTAATGGACACAAGAGACAATGATCAAGATATATCATGTGAGAGGCATGAGCATATATGTCATCAACCCAAGAAAGGAAGTGATAGTGGAACATGGGTGATGCAACATAGCAAGCAATCATAGCGATCAAGTCAAGCAAGCTAGTAGTGCGAAGATGCAACATACTAGAAGGAATCATGGCAAGCATGTCATGTGTGCAAATAGTGGGCATTTATAATTCACATGGCATAGCACAAGCATGAAAGCAAGATATGAGAAAATTATCATCAATGTATTGGCGAGAGGCCATATGTAAATAGCAATGGGACATCATGACTCTCCCAACACAAGAATCAACAATGCATGGGGCACATGATAAACATGGCAAAAGCAACAAGGATCTCCACCAAGCATGCAAATACACATAGGAGTATCATAATGGTGAATCATGGGTATATGCAAGCAAGGGTCACAATTGCATGGCAAAGGCATAGAAGCAAGCATAACATGCAAAGTGAACACAATAGTATGGGCATAAGGTGACAAGTGGTAAATAGCCCATAGCCGTGTGAGAGCCAAGTAGAAGAGATGCACGTAGTCCTTGCGCGAAGGGAGCGGTGGTAAAGATAGTCCACGGGATCCCAAAGCATCGTTGCTCTCAAGAGCTCGTTTCGTCAACTCTTGGGAGTGAGAGGTTGACGAGTATTCATGAGTACCTACACAAAACAAAGACAAAGGAAAAATTGTGTGTGCGTGGTAGATGTACACATCATCCATCATGATGTGCATGTGCGTGTGTTTGTTAGCACAAAATAACCAATGCGCAAATAAATGAGATGCGTGATATAGAAACATGTCATCCATCATGATAGGATTGTTATTATGTATCTTATAATGGAGACTCAAAGGATGTAATGCATCCTTAGAATTATCTAGAGCATTGTTATTCATGGAATGCATATGGTGTACACTATCATGGGAATCATGCAAAGTATGAAATGCATCAAGATCTCCTAATATGTATGAGGAAACTATGGGGGTCGCCTCATGAGCAAGAGTAGAAACATCACATGGAGAATATTGACAACATCCAAAACAATGCATATTCGAAATAATGTGATCATGGCATGTCATAGTAGAGGAATTGCACAAATCATGTAAAGGAAGCATGGCAATATCATCACAAGGGAAGCAAAAGCCAATGACCATCATCTCGTCATCTATGCCATTAGTGCAAATGGGATTGATTTTAATGGGGCATGCATAGTTACTATGTTGAGATTGTAATGATGCAATATGGGAGATCTCACTCATAGCATATGACAAGTTCAATGGATCGTCAAACATAATGTGACCAATATAATTTTCACAAGATATCCTATGGAGCATAGCATCACAACTAGGCAACTCAACATGCTCATCATCATATTCATCATAAATAGGTAAGTCAAGGCATGAAGAAGTTTCACTAGCATGAAGCATGGTAATAGGTGTGTCAACATCATGGGAGCAATCAATGTCAAGAGAGTCCACTAGTGGGACAAGAGAAGCACCATCACCTATGTTACCTTTGGAGCATCGCTCATGTGTTGTAGGTGAGGTGTCGAAGATCCAATCGTTGTCATCTTCATCTTGATGGAACCATGTGGGGGGTGCATCATCGTCCACCATGGCCATCGTCGTCTCCAATGGAGGAATAGACTCGTCAAGGATAGGCGTGTCGTCATGTAGGAGACCTGGCACCAAAGAAGAAAACACACTAGGAGTAGAGGTTAAGTCGTTAGGAATCATAATGGCCTCACATGCCGTCTCAACTACCTCACTCACTACGTGTTGTGGCTCACTCACTCCCTCAAGGATGCTCTCACTCATATGGTTGGTGGAGTCACTCAAATCGGGCTCAACCTCACATAGGATGTGTGGCATGCTCTCATGTGTGGGGCTAGTGGTGGTCACACTCATCCTCTCATAGGAAATGCTCTCAATGTCACGTATGGTGGAGTCACTCATGTTACTCATGGGGTGGTGGCTCTCCTCACATGGCACTTGGGGCATTTCTTCATATGTGGGTGTCGGAGAGATGTTGGTGCAAATGTCTCCATGCGCGGTCGCGTAGCTTGACTCGGAGGAGGAGTCCAATGTTGGCGCCTGCCTTCATGTTGTTGAAGGGGTTCGCTGCGTCGCCGTGGTCGAAGGGGATGGCCCTTGCTCGACCGTCTTGTCACCGTCTTGGTGTGGGAGGCCCATGTGATGTGGCACCTAGCTCGTCTCCATGACCGAAGGGAATTTCCCATGCTCGGCCATCTTCCTTGGGGGGCTTCCGAAGATGGAAGTGTCATCCTCGCTTGTATGTGGTCGCCTTGGACTTGATGAAGTCGATGTAGGCATACACGTGGGAAGTAGGTGAAGATGTCGTACGTCCAAAGGCGAAGATGCCTTGATTGCACTTGGCGAAGATGCCGAAGTGGTTGTTGTAGCCTTAGCGCCGTCTTGGTTCTGCTCGTCTCGCGGTCTTCTCTTGTGCTTATGGAGCTTCGACTTGGCGTGAAGTAGGGCTTGTTGGGTCTTGTGCATTTGCGCTTGTGGAGCATCTTCATAATGATGATGTCGTTGTCGTACTTGAGCTCCTTGGCGTTAAATGCCGTCGTGCACATGATGCTTGGGGGTGACTTGCCCTTCATGACGATATTGATCACGAACGTGATGGTGGTCGCCATGTAGATGTTGACTTGGACGACTTGCGCTTACATCTTGTTTGCGCTCCGAAGACTTGTGGCTTGAATGTCGCCGCCTTGAAGATGACGAAGGGGAAGTAGACTTGAGCAAGGTCCTTATCTCCTCCATCCTTGCATCTTGCTCCTCTTTATGTGCGGCAAGCTTGATGTAGGGCGGAACCCTACGTGGATGATCTTTCACGTTGGAGCGGATCCTACGGTGAATCACGAAGAACACGCGGAAGAAAAAGAGGGAAACACGGGGAAAACGAGAGAGAATTCACTCAACCGACAAGATATCAATCACACAAGTGCTAGATCACCGATCACATAAGGTGGCACAAGATTCAAGATCAACAAATGAAAGATACAAACGGTAGCCGTTCTTGTCCGTGAGGAGGCCTTGATGGGGTCCACCCTAGAAGGGGGTCTTGAATCCGCTTGGGGGATCTTCTCCGTAGAGGTCCTGATCTCCGAGGAGAAGTAGCCAAGTGGATGAGCAAAGGCTCTCACACAAACATGAGCTAAACCTAAGCCAACCCTAGAAAGAGGAAGGGGATGGAGTATATATAGTCTAGGGGCGAAGAGGTACATGGGCTTGACCCTTCTTGTCTTGTGACAGTGAGCCGGATGTCCGGGCGTCGGGTCGGATGTCTGGGGTTTCGGGAGATGCCGGATGTCCGGGCTAGGGGACCAGATGTCCAGGCTGGCGAGGCAGACTTCTGTAAGTTCGGGTGCGTGTCGCCGGATTTCCGGGCGAGTGGCCGGATGTCCGGGCTTGGGCCGGATGTCCGGGCTGGACGCCGGATGTCTGGGCCCTGTAGCTTTTCTGGCTGGGCTGTGGCTGCTGTGTTGGCATCTCCAGGGGCCGGATGTTCGGGGTCTTGGCCGGATGTCCGGGGCCTGGAAGGTGAATTTGCCCGTTTCCGTGGTTCTCTTCATCCGTGGACTTGGCGGCTCGTCCGTCTTCACGTGCATCTTTGGAAGGCTCCTCTTGACACCTGATCATGCATAGCATATCGGACTTAGGTAGTAGCCATGTCTCGAGTGGGTCATATGTGATATCACTAAGGAAGGAAGTCACCTCGTTCTCGAGAGCTCTAGCTCTAGCTCGTGTCAAGGGTCCTCTTGGATCTTGATGAGACGGTTGTAGGTCCATGGGGATGATCGTGGGATGATCCGCATCATCTCCCCTCCCTTGGGAAAGATCCGAGCTCGGATCGAAATCCTCATCACCATGGAAACGGTTGTCGTGGACGGAGTTGCAATTGGACGGAGTGGAAGTCATGGCGCAATCCAAGTACTTGAAGATGTCGTCGGGATGGTAGACATGCAAAGAGAGCAAACACAAACGACACTCGGAAATACAATGGTTAGCGCACACAAAGTGTCCATCATGTAAGAATGAGTCCGCGCGGTAAGATTGGTCGTGACAAAGCGCATGAAGCTTATCAAGATTTTCTAGAATGAGATGCAAAGCATTCATGGGAACAAAAGCATGGTGCACAAAGCGACAAATTCTACCATTGTGCAAAATGATGTCATAGAGAGACGGTTCATCACTAGCATGAATATGGTAATGGATGCCCAATATGTGTAAGCTATCATGCAATTGATGGTGGACAATATGATCATGATGTATGAATATGCCATCAAGGAAGATCACAACAAATTTGCTAAGGAAGTGAACAAGCTCATATATCATGGATGTCATGGAAATATATGCAACAAGGCAAGCATAATGTGAGTCAATCCATGCATAGGGTGCAAACTTGTGGTGAGTATGATATGTCCATCGAGCATGAGTATGAGAACAGTCAACAAATATGGAGGTGTTGGTATACCAATGCTCGATGTTGTGGCAAGAGTGGAAAACTGAAGGTGCATCCAATAAGTCCGAGCGCTCCTCAATGTAAAGGTCCATAGAGCCAATCTCCAATGTCGATCCTCCATCCAATAGATGTATCATGTGGACAATAAGAAGGAAACAACAATGAAAGAATGACCCATCCAATATGCAAACTTGAGGATGGCTCAAAGGGAAGGAGTTCACCTTTAGTGGATTCTCGCAAATGTTGGTGTTGCACATCGTGTATGCCTTCGCATGACCAAGTTGTCGCATAACGGCATCGCCTTGTGAAACATCCAAAATGAAAGAACATGACAAACACTCGGAAAAACAAATGAGGTTAGCGGAAATGCAAAACTTATCATTCGAGTGGTAAGATACCCAACAAGTGTATGCATCATGCTCATCATAAGAAAGTACAAGGGAGCGTGTCATAGTATGGAGGCATATGATGCAAGAACAACCAAATGCAATAGGCTCAACCAAACAAGCATGCATCACAAGTGAAGTGTCCAAGTCTCCAAGGTCATTAAGCATAGAGGCAACTATAGGAGGCAAGCGACAATACACAAGATATATCATGTGAGAGGCATGAACATATATGTCATCAACCCAAGAAAGCAAGTGATAGTGGAACATGGGTGATGTAACATAGCTAGCAATCATAGAGATCAAGTCAAGCAAGCTAGTAGTGCGAAGATGCAACGTACTAGAAGGAATCATGGCAAGCATGTCATGTGATAGAGGCAAAGGTGTCCCGATGTTTCGATGAGATGGTGGCTATCGTTTCTGTGGGAGTCGACCTTGACGATCCGACTACGTACGTGCGAGACGTCGCGCCTTAGCAATCGCTAAACAAACTTCCAAGGGTTATTGACCACGCCGGAGCACGATCAACCTGACCACGAGGGCCTATTTCCTGCGAGCAAACGAAGAACAAGCAAGAAACTAAGATTGCAATCTGGATATTGCGAATATAAGAGGAAAGCTTTATTAATGAAAGTGGGGTTCTGTGACGCCTTGGTCTGGTCGTTGAACACAAACGGCACGCCGGGTTGCAGCTATGGCGAACTTTTGATCTAAACAAAACCCAAGGTCTAAACGGTGCCCTAAGGGCTGTATATATGGAGGAAGAGGAGGGAATTTCGTGGCCCTTGGTGGAGGGGTCCGAAACCAACGCTAACCCTTGTTTCCCCACACATACGGACTCTAAAAACAGCCTATACTTAAGTATTTCGAAATTACATGGGCCTGGCCCAATAATAAGGTGACCCAGCACCTAGAATAGCCTAAGGACAAATATTATGAAGTGGCATCTTGTATATTTCGTCCAAGGCCTCATGCACTCATTAGGGTGGCTTCAAAGTCCTGGAATCATCACTTGTAACTCCGTTCTTGTTCCCCTTAGCATGCCAACATCTCCATGCTTGAACTTGCTCCAAGGTTCATCTTTCTTGTCCATGGTAGGCCCTTCATTTGTAAGCAAAACAAATGTATCCAATTTAGGCAGCATCATATTCTCATGAACATTGGAATCGTTACCAAGAAACGAAAGTACCTGATAATTCAATTGGCGTACGCGAGCTCTAGTAATTGGTCCAGTATGTATAGCAGCAGGGGTTGTGGGTGTAAAAATGATATTGATGTCCTCATCATCCTCCCCTTCTTGAAATGAAGTCGTCCTCGACGGAAGCTCATCTTCCTCACCCAAATAAGGCTTCAAATCTGCAATGTTAAAAGTGGGACTAACCCCAAAATCTGCGAGCAGCTCAAGTTTATATGCATTATCATTTATTTTCTCCAACACCTTAAAGGGACCATCAGCACGTGGCATTAGCTTTGATTTGCGCAAATCAGAAATCTATCCTTACGCAAATGTAACCAAACAAGATCTCCGTGAGCAAACACAACATGTTTTCTACCCTTATCTCCAAAGCAAGTTTATATTTAGCATTCATACGCTCAATGTTTTCCTTAGTTAACTCATGCATTTTTAAAATCAATTCAGCACGTTGTTTAGCATCAAAATTAACCTTCTCCGAAGATGGAAGAGGCAACAAATCAATAGGTGCACGAGGTAGGAAACCATACACAACTTCAAAAGGGCACATCTTAGCAGTAGAATGCAATGAACAATTATAAGCAAATTCAATATGAGGCAAGCATTCCTCCCACATTTTCTTATTATTCTTCAAAACAGCCCTAAGCATAGTAGACAATATTCTATTGACTACTTCAGTTTGTCCATCAGTTTGGGGGTGACAAGTAGTACTAAAAAGCAGTTTAGTCCCCAACTTAGCCCATAAACATCTCCAAAAGTGGCTTAGAAATTTAGTATCACGATCTGAAACAATAGTATTTGGCATACCATGCAAGCGAATAATTTCACGAAAGAACAAATCAGCAACATTAACAAAGATCATCGCTTTTATGACATGGTATAAAGTGTGCCATTTTCGAGAATCTATCCACGACAACAAATATGCTATCCTCCCTTCTTTGTTCTAGGTAAACCTAAAACAAAGTCCATAGATATATCCTCCCAAGGAACACTAGGTACAGGTAAAGGCATATATAAACCATGAGGATTGAGTCGTGACTTAGCTTTTTGACATATAGTGCAGCGAGCAATAAAACGCTCAACATCCCGTCTCATCTTTGGCCAAAAGAAATGTGTAGCAAGTACATCCTTCGTCTTCTTCACGCCAAAGTGTCCCATTAGTCCTCCTCCATGCGCCTCCTGCAACAACAAAAGATGAACGGAGGTAGCTGGAATGCATAGCTTGTTAGCACGGAACACAAATCCATCATTAACGACAAACTTGTTCCACGTTCTTCCTTCTTTACAATTCTGCAATACATCTTTAAAATCAGCATCATGCACATATTGATCTTTGATGGTCTCCAAACCAAATATTTTGAAGTCAAGTTGTGAAAGCATAGTATAGCGACGAGACAATGCATCAAAGAATAACATTTTCTTTACCCTTCTTGTGTTTAATGACATAAGGGAAAGTCTCAATGAATTCAACCCATTTAGCATGTCTACGATTCAGTTTAGCTTGACTTTTAGTATGTTTCAAAGATTCATGATCAGAATGTATAACAAATTCTTTGGGCCATAAATAATGTTGCCATGTTTCTAAAGTCCGAATAAGAGCATATAATTCTTTATCATAAGTAGAATAATTCAGACTAGGCCCACTCAATTTTTCAGAAAAGTATGCAACAGGTTTGCCATCTTGTAATAACACACCTCCTAATCCAATTCCACTAGCATCACATTCAAGCTCAAAAGTCTTATTAAAGTCAGGAAGTTGGAGTAAAGCAGCATGTGTCAACTTATCTTTCAATACCGTGAAGGCTTCTTCCTATGTGGTACCCCAAACAAAAGGCACATCCTTCTTTGTAAGCTCATTCAGAGGTGTAGCAATGGTGCTAAAGTCTCTCACAAAACGCCTATAGAAACCAGCGAGTCCAAGAAAACTCCTCACTTGTGTGACCGTTTTGGGCTGCGGCCAACTCTCAATAGCTTCAATCTTGGCTTTATCAACTTCAATTCCCTGTGGAGTTACAACATAGCCAAGAAAAGATACTCGGTCGGTGCAAAAGGTGCACTTCCCAAGGTTACCAAACAAACGTGCATCACGTAGAGCATTAAAAACAGCACGTAAATGTTCCAAATGTTCTTCCAAAGATTTGCTATAAATCAAGATATCATCAAAATAGACTACCACAAAGCGTCCAATGAAAGCACGTAAAACTTCGCTCAAGAGTCTCATGAAAGTACTAGGTGCATTAGTTAACCCAAAAGGCATGACTAACCACTCATATAAACCAAACTTAGTTTTAAATGCTGTTTTCCATTCATCTCCCAATTTCATACGAATTTGATGGTATCCACTACGCAAATCAACTTTGGAGAATATTGTAGAGCCACTCAATTCATCAAGCATATCATCTAGCCTAGGAATAGGATGACGATAACGAATAGTAATATTATTAATGCCTCTACAATCAACACACATACGCCGACGTACCATCCTTTTTAGGCACTAGTATAATAGGAACAGCACAAGGACTAAGAGATTCGCAGATATAACCTTTGTCGAGCAGCTCCTGTACTTGACGATAATCTCCTTCGTCTCCTCCGATTGGTACGGTATGGTGCACGGTTGGGTAGCGATGCACCGAATTAAGTCAATTTGATGCTCAATCCCTCGAATAGGTGGTAATCCCGGTGGCACGTCTTGTGGGAAGACGTCGTGAACTCCCCGCAAAATGTAAGTGACAGCAGGGGGCAAAGAGGAAGGCTCGAATGAAAATAATGCCTCTTTGCACACAAAAGCATAGCAAACAGATTTGCTAGAATCTAGCTCATCAATATCAGATTTGGTGGCAAGTAAACATGCACTTTTCAGTTTAATTTCAGAAGCAACATTAGATGGTCTATTATTAGGCTTCATTTGTTGCTCAAATTCTTTTGCCACAATCTGATTTTCACTCTTATTTTTCTCCTGTTTTGCTTTATTAGCTCTATTAATATCATCTTTCAAAATGGAATCAGGAGTCATAGGAAGCAAAGTAATATTTTTATCCTTGTGAACAAGAGTATACTGATTGTTTCTACCATGGTGTACAGAATTTTTATCAAATTGCCATGGTCTACCAAGTAATAAGGAACATGCTTGCATAGGTACCACATCACAATCAACATAATCAGCATATGTAGAGATACTAAAATACACACGAGCAAAGACGTGTTACCTTAACCTTGCCGCTGTTGTTGAACCATTGGATGTAGTAAGGATGTGGATGTGGCCTTGTGGTGAGAGAAAGCTTCTCCACCATATCCATGCTAGCCAAGTTGTTGCAGCTCCCTCCATCTATGATGACGCGAATAGAACGTTCCTTCACAACTCCCTTTGTATGGAACAAGTTATGCCTCTGATTTTTCTCAGCTTGTGTAACCTGCACACTCAAAACACGTTGAGCAACTAAACATTCATACCTGTCAGCATCTTCAGCAGCCATGTATTGTGTCTCATGATCAGAATCATCTCCACCGTGTTCTTCATGTGTAATAAGAGCCAAAGTCTCTTCATCATAGTCACTAGCGGACTCATACCCACCATCCTCAGCAATCATCACACGCTGAGATTGGCATTCTCTCAAAAAGTCCTCTTCCCATACAACGACGACAAATAATATCACTTGTGTGCCCTGTTGACGCCATGGAAGAAGAAGAGCTCTGTAGGCCCAGCAGATGTGCTCTTGGCGAGATAGTGGTGGTTGTGCCCCTTTCTTGTATCACGGTTGGAGGTGGCAGCCGACGGAGGTGCCGTGTAGTAGAACGTGTGGAAGTAGATGATGCACGTGGTGTCCAAGATGAAGGTCGACCTGCAGAAAAGTTAGTCCGCCGCCAACGCCTGTCGATCCTGCACTTCACGCTCAGCTTTACAAGCAAGATGGAATAATCGAGTGATATTAGTGTAATCCTTGTAGTCTAGAATGGTCTGAATATCTCTATTTAATCCACCCGAAAACGTGCAAGCATAGCTTCATTCTCCTCAACAATACCACATCTAATCAAGCCAGTTTGTAATTCCTGATAATATTCTTCTACCGAATTTTTTCCTTGTCTTAAGCGCTGCAATTTTTGAAGTAATTCACGTTGATAATATGGTGGAACCCAACGAGTACGCATAGCAGTTTTGAAAGCAGCCCAAGTAGTCGAACAGGATATAATCTACAATGTTCGTACCACCAAACACATGCAAAGCTAGTGAAAGCACAAACAGCAGCGGAACACGTCTCTCCTCGTGATATTGTAAACATGTAAATCGTTGTTCAGTTTCTAACTCCCAAGTAAGATATATATCAGAACATATCTACCCTCAAATGGTGGAATATTCAACTTCAGTTTAGGGAGATGGTCATGATCTCGCACTGAGGGGAGCCCTAACATTGCCACTATTTGCATGTGGACGACCTGGTGGTTGTGGTGCTGGTGGTTGCACGTAGTTCGATGTTGATCAACCTCATCCTCGTAATCTCCCACATAATCATCCTCCCCACATCGCCAGCAGGAGCCACAGAAGTATCAACAAGACACCAAAGCAGCTTGGCCAGTCAAGAGGGACACGGCTCGCTCGGCGGAGGGCTGTTTCGCGATGTGGAGGTAGTCGTTGTTGTTGTTGTAGAGGTGCGTTAGGTGCAGCCGATGGTGGTGGTGGTAGACGCGCGAGCAATTCAGTAAACTTGTTATCGAGCTTTGTTTCGAACGCCTTCTCAATGCCATCTATCTTCTCCATGGCCTCTTCAAATCTATTTAGCACATCTTCCACCTGCCCACTCATCATTTGTTGAAACTTATCATGTAGCGCTTTGTTTGTCATGTTCTCCCGGTCGGTCTAAATCCGGCTTGTGATCCTGCCAAGGTTAGCAGCAATAGAAACACACAAGGATATGATTCGACAGACTACTAGGAAGTGGTGGTGGTGGTGTGGTGGACAATCACAAATCCGTCAAGCAAATCTCAAATTCTTACCAGTTCTTACCCAGCAGTAGGTGGTGATCGGCAACCGATGTAGTCAAAACTCTCAAAGCTTGGATAGAGCGATTACCAGGGAGAGTCAAACGCACGACGTAGATGTATGTGGAGCTGGGAAGGCTTATAATATGGTAGCAAAAGGGTCAAGAATAATCAATTCGTAGATGCAAGTTGAATAAACGCTCAACGACGGTATTGTCGGGTCCTAGGCTAGACCGTGCTAGAGACACGAGCCTAGAACACTAACAAAATCACGGCTACCGCACGTAAACAAGGGAAAAGCACACTCTGGAATTTTTTTTCGCTCTTTTTTTTTTTTGTATTTTTTTTTTACTGCTCTTTTTTTTTGCGAAAAATCACTATAATGGCGAGTGTCTCAAAACTCTTCCTGTGTAAAATCGACAGGATGGGCACGAAATTTTTCGACCAAAAAAAAATTTTTTTTCGAACGCCTTGACCCAAAAACTGGAAACGGGTCAAAAAACTTTCTATAACGGCGATCGCCCTCAATACGCCTAGAAACACCTAAAATAGGATAGCCGTAAAATTTTTTCGACAAGTGCGTTTTCGGAAAATTTTGGGCCTAAACGGAGGGTGGTTTTTTTTTCCGAAACCTACTCCGGCAAGGAAACACGAATCGGAAACTAGATGGATCTCGAAAACAAACCTAATATGCAAGGAACTCGGATTGGTGGTGGATATATGGTGGTGGTATATGGATACGGATTCGGAGCGGTGGTGGTAGGTGGCAGGGGCGATGATGATGGTGCGGTGGCGGCGTGACAACTTATGACCAGAACTCGAAACTCTAAAAGACTAGACTCTAAGACCAGCAACTAGACACGACGATGCAACCGCAAATTCAACAAAGCAAAACCCTAAAAAGATTATGCAAAGGCTCAGATTGGTTCGGATATGATGAACTAACCCTAATTTTTTTGTGGCTTTTTCGTGGACTATAGGTATGAAGAACAGACTCGATCTAAACTACGAAAAACTGTAAAATCTCACCGAGCAACCTGGAAATCTGATACCACTTGATAGAGGCGAGGGTGTCCCGTCTTTCGATGAGATGTTGGTTTTCGCTTTGGAGGAAGTCGACTTTGACGATCCGACTACGAACGTGCGAGGACGTCGCGCCTTAGCAATCGCTAAACCAACTCCGAGAGGTTATTGACCACGCTAGAGCACGATCAACTCCGACCACGAGGGTCTGCTTTTCGCGAGCAAACGAAGAACAAGCAAGAAACTGAGATTCCAATCTGGATATTGCGAATATAAGATGAAAGCTTTATTGATCAAGGTGGGGTTCTGTGGACGCCTTGGTCCGGTCGTTGAACACAAACGGCGCACGAAGTTGCAGCTATGGCGAACTTTTGATCTAAACAAAACCCAAGGTCTAAACGGTGCCCTAAGGGCTGTATATATGGAGGAAGAGGAGGGAATTTCGTGGCCCTTGAGGGAGGGGTCCGAAACCAACGCTAACCCTTGTTTCCCCACACATACGGACTCTAAAAACAGCCTATACTTAAGTATTTCGAAATTACATGGGCCTGGCCCAATAATAAGGTGACCCAGCACCTAGAATAGCCTAAGGACAAATATTATGAAGTGGCATCTTTTATATTTCGTCCAAGGCCTCATGCACTCATTAGGGTGGCTTCAAAGTCCTGGAATCATCACTTGTAACTCCGTTCTTGTTCCCCTTGCGCATGCCAACATCTCCATGCTTGAACTTGCTCCAAGGTTCATCTTTCTTGTCCATGGTAGGCCCTTCATTTGTAAGCAAAACAAATGTATCCAATTTAGGCAGCATCATATTCTCATGAACATTGGAATCGTTACCAAGAAACGAAAGTACCTGATAATTCAATTGGCGTACGCGAGCTCTAGTAATTGGTCCAGTATGTATAGCAGCAGGGGCTGTGGGTGTAACAATGGTATTGATGTCCTCATCAAGATGCCTTGAGAACACTTGGTGAAGATGCCGAAGTGGTTGATGTAGCCGTAGCGTCGTCTTGGTGGTGGTCGTCTCGCGGTCTTCTCTTGTGCTTATGAAGCTTCGACTTGGCGTGAAGTAGGGCTTGTTGGGACTTGTGCATTTGCGCTTGTGGAGCATCTTCATGCTGATGATGTTGTTGTCGTGCTTGAGCTCGTAGAAGATGTCGTTCATCATCGTCGTGCACATGATGCTTGGAGGTGACTTGCCCTTCATGACGATGTGGATCACGAACGTGATGGTGGTCGCCATGTAGATGTGGACGTGGAAGACTTGCGCTTGCATCGCTTGGGCGCTCCGAAGACTTGTGGCTTGAACGTCGCCGCCTTGAAGATGACGAAGGGGAAGAAGACTTGATCAAGTCTCTAATCTCCTCCATTCTTGCATCTTGCTCCTCTTTATGTGCGGCAAGTTTCTTGTCAAAGTAGTCCCTTCTCCTTGCTTCGGAGTGACGAATGTCGATGGAGATGTTCTCGATGCGCTCTCGCAATCTTGATTGTGTGCCTTGCACTTGTCGTTGTAGATCGAAGATAGACGCTTTGGTAATGTAGTTGTTCACGCCGTCGTTGTTGTCGAAGACCGGAGATGAAATGCCTTGCCTATCCATCACAAGACTCGAGCAAATATGAGTGGGAGAAAGAGAAGAACTTATACCAATGTACCTTGACCGATGTTGACAATGAATCAAGTTCACTCAAATGCGGACAATGAAATAGCACTATTGGTACCAATCCTTGTCGGTTCTCACACCTACACAAGTAAAGCTTATGGAGGAGCTCGGTGAGGATAGTGGCACAAAAATTTAATGCAAAATGTTAGCAAGAGTCAATAATGTTGAAAGAGATTCACAAATTCGCAAGTGAAACAAATGGACCAATAGCAAAGAATGGCACACGGAAACACACACACGGATAGATAAATGGGGTCGTGCAACCAAGGAATGAGCACAAAATGTGGAATCCACGGAAAACGCTCGTGTTGCACAACTCAAGAGAGACGCTAGCACGATTGCTCAATAGGCCATACGACACTTGTGCACAACCTATAAGATGCAAAATGGATAAACTTCTATCCCAAGTATGCTATGTATGTATGGTTCCCGGTGTTTCTCTCAAGATGATCCAAGATGATCGGATATGACAATCTTATATGCAATGTGGTATGATGCTATGGCACTTGCTTACAAGCTTCTTTGCTCTCTTTCTTTTGCTTAAAAGCTTTTTTTTTTCTATGGCCACTTTGCACAATGCACAAACCAAGATAGCAATTGTGTGTATGCGGGAACAAACTTGTGACACAAGATATGATACCAATATATGCACCACAATGATATGGTATATATGCTATGGGAAGTATGATCACTAATGTGCACAAGTAACGCTGCGGCAATACTCAAATGGCTAGTCTCGATAGGCAAGTAACGCAAAAGTAAGGCTAGGGGTTAACAATGCAATGGCAAGGGAATATACAATGGAGGGATACCACGATACCAAGATGATATGGAGGTTACCGTCCGGCGATGATGAGTAGCGGTGTTCTTGATGTAGATACCAAGATGATGGAGAATCGTCCCTAAGTAGCCGAAACACCTTAGGAAACGGAAAAACCGCGAAATCAAAATCTCAAACGTCAAATGTCAAAATGGTGGTAGCGGGAATGCGGTGGTGGTTTGCACTTGGCAATGCGGAAGTGGAATGATGGGCTATACACGTGTCGGAGTTGAAGTTTCCATCCCTAAGTAGCCGAAACACCTTAGGAGACACAAGCCACAACTCAAACAAGCTGAAACAACTATTGGGTTAAGTTGAGGTGGTCGGAAGTTGATAGAGGCGAGGGTGTCCCGATCTTTCGATGAGATGATAACTATCGATTTGGTGGAGACGACTTTGACGATCCGACTACAAACGTGCACGACGTTGCGCCTTAGCAATCGCTAAACCAACTCTGAGAGGTTATTGACCACGCCGGAGCACAATCAACCTGACCACGAAGGTCTATTCCTACAAGCAATCGAAAAACAAGCAAGAATATGATAAAGCAATCTGAATATTGCGAGTATATATGAAGTATTGATAAAGGTGGGGATCCGTAAGCGGTCTTGGTCTGGTCGTTGGACACAAACGAAGTACCACGAAGTTGCAATGGCTAACTTTTAACTAAACAAATCCCAAGGAAAAAGCTACTAGATGGATCTACTTATATAGGATCAAGGGTGGCGGCCAAAGAGGTGGTAGGACGTCCCAAGGCAGCCTAAAACTAACCCTAGGTCGTACAAGGCCAATGGGCCCAAGCGGAGGTGACGTAACACCTTTGGACTTGTAGTTTGACTCGGATTCTGCTGCAGCATCAGATTGTGTCGTCCATAACTCAACGCTCCGGACGAATTTGAAGGTGAATCCAATTGGGTTGGAAGGTGCACGAAATCTATTTTCCAACAAAAAAAGAATCACCCAATTTGGAGTCCGGATGAAAAAGTTATTGACGTTTTGAGTCGTGTATGTCTGCAGAAGTCCGAATCTGAGTCCGTAACGTGAGAGACTTGGACTCTATCTTCTCTTGGTCCAAAAGTGACGTGAGAGGACTTTTTGAACAGCACCTAAACTTCTCCTTTTCCCTTATCTTCATATGTGTATTGTACAAATGTCCCATACACCTACAATTAGACAAAACACAAAAGTATGTGATGTATTTTTGTTCGGATAACATAAATAGATTATTGAATAGTTTGCACTAGAAATCACCGACAAATATGCATGTATGCAATATTTTTGGTCTTATCCAAGGTAGTCATGTCCTCATCATCCTCCACTTCTTGAAAACAAAGCCGCCCCTCATGGTTCTTAGTCTGAAATGTGGCTAACAAAAGAGACAAGGTGTACATGTTGTATATGTATATGTCATCCATTTTTATTTCCCTTGATTTTTGCACATATGACACATAAATAGATGAGTAACTTGCATAGTTCATAAAATCTAAAGCCAAAACATTATCACAAGAAGTAGAAGGCATGAAAATATTGCAACTCAGTTTGCACATATAAGTGAAGCTCTTATTCATTTCAAAAGATTGACAATGTTCATCATTAAACCATCCCAACATTGGTGAATAAACCTTACTTGCATCAAGTTTACATGCTACAACATGCTTAAATAAGTAAACATGCAATAAGTCATTCGACACGTAATCATCACCAAGATTAGAGGTCATATCAAAATGATTAAATATTGATTCTTTTGCATCAACAATTAATTCAATGGGTGCACTCAAAATTGTTGGTATTTCAGTTGTTTGATCACATGGCAAAGTCAAATTATCAATATAATCCTCTAAAATAGGTGGTGTGATCAAAGTAGTGGGTAGCTCAACACATGATGTATTCAAGTTAACTAGGCATGCATCATTCTCATGTAAAAGTGGAAAATCTGTACCTTTGTCATTACCTCTTATAGTCAACTCAGATGATGCGCATACACTCTCGATGATGATGTGTCACATGGTGGAGATGATGTAGTCCTCGCAACAACGGATGTTGTTGTCATAGTACGCCTAGTAGTTGAATAAACATCTGTATCAACAGTTGGAATGTGCACCCGCGCTTGTTCTCCTTGTGGGCAACACGTCGTTTTATTTCCTGTTCAGCTTTGCAAGCAAGACGAAACAAATGGTCCATAGGATAACACTCTTCATGAATTAGTATCTCCTGAATATTATGGTTTAATCCTCCCCAAAATCTATCCATAAAATCTTCTTCACTTTCTTCTAAAAATGAGTGCAACAAGGTAGTTTGTAAATCATCATAATATTTTGTTACGGTGTCACTACCTTGTTTTAAATGTTCCAGTTTTTTAATCATGCCACGAGTATAATAAACATCGCATTTAATCTATCTCTCATGACATGTTTTAAATCATCCCAAGTATTAGGTACATAATCAGGGTGTAACCGACAATATTCACTCCACCAAACTAGAGCATAACCAGTGAAAGAACCAACCGCAACCATAACTTTTTACGTTCATCAAAATTATGGGAAGCAAATATATTATTTATGTCTAACTCCCATTCAATATATAAAGGAGGTCTAAAACGGCCATTAAATGGTGGTATAGAAACATGAACCTGATCATGTGCATTTGGATGTTTGTGCACCTCTCGTGACGATTGTGGTATTTGCATAGGTGGTGGCATGTCTCCGCGATCGACAAAGCCCATGAATTGACTCGATCCTGTCATGATTAGTAGAACAAGAAACAAAATCCAAAAATAATGTTTCTATAACTACTAGGATGTGGTGGTAAAACGCTCACGAAAGCAAATATCAATGTCTTACAAGTTCTTACCATGCAAGAAAGCGGTGACAGCAACCAGCGGTGTCAAGTAACTCAAGCTTGTGTAAAGAGATTGCCAGGGGAGCGTCACGATACACGGTGTAGAAATATGTGGAGCTGGGTTGGCTATATATGGTAGCAAAAGATTAGCAATAATCAATTCAAAGATGCAATGTTGAATAAACGCTCAACGATTTGTCTTCGCTGGTCCTAGGCTAGACCGGACTAGAGACGCGAGCCTAGAACACTAATGAGGTCACGGCGTAGCACAACTAGCATCAATGAAGGATAATGAGTAGCTCTAGACAGCAAGATATAAGTGAAGAGCACAACGGCAGTAAAGATAATGATGAAAAACAATCGCCAAGCAGTGATGTACAACAACTCTCTCCAGTTTTCCTCTTGAAAAGTTTGAGCCAATTTTCTGATAACTTTTTCAAAGAATGCTACTAACTCAAGCTTTCCAATGCAAAAAGAATCACTCAATTCCGAGTTGATATGAGGAGTCAAAAATTCTAAAACTGATTTGAAAAACTGGAATAAGCTGTGTTCACGAACTTCGGAGGGCAAAAATACCTATTTAGGAGCCGATTTTGAGGTGCCAAATATTGAACTAGCTTCTGCAACTATTTAGATGCGGCTCGTCTCTAGCTTTAATTTGAGTACTCGCGGAGCCAAAACGGACTTCGTATTAGGAAGTTATGCCTGTTTTACTGAACAGTGCACAAAACAGATTCCAATCCGAATTCAGCTACGAGATTGAATCTAGATAGATCCGAACTTTGTTTTTTTTTCTCTCTTTTTTTCTCACACTTTTTTTCCTTTTTCTTTCTCTCTTTTTTTCTCTGACTTTTTTTTTACTTTTTTCTCTCTTTTTTTTCTCTCTCCCTCTTTCCAAACAAACTAGATAAGATGCAGATTGGATCAAGTGAAGATGTGAATGACCTCAACTATGATTATGACAATGAATAGTGCATAGCACGTGGTGGAAATTGATGGATGGTATGGTGGACAGCGGAAGGGATAATGATGCAGCAAGCGGCGTGACTAATGTGAACAGAACTCGAAACTCTAAAGGAACTAGACACTAAGCCCAAAGCAACTCGACACGACGATGCAACCGATAATTCAATAATGCAAACAATGAAAAGAAAATTGCAAAGGCTTGGACTGGCTAGGACAAATGATGAATAGATCTAACTTTTCTAGTGGCCTTTTCTTGGACAATAGGTAAGAAAATAAATCGAATCTAGGGATAATCGGAAAATCTCACCGAGCAACCCGAAAACTGATACCACTTGATAGAGGCGAGGGTGTCCCGATCTTTCGATGAGATGATAACTATCGATTTGGTGGAGACGACTTTGACGATCCGACTACAAACGTGCACGACGTTGCGCCTTAGCAATCGCTAAACCAACTCCGAGAGGTTATTGACCACGCCGGAGCACAATCAACATGACCACGAAGGTCTATTCCTGCAAGCAATCGAAAAACAAGCAAGAATATGATAAAGCAATCTGAATATTGCAGTATATATGAAGTATTGATAAAGGTGGGGATCCGTAAGCGGTCTTGGTCTGGTCGTTGGACACAAACAAAGTACACGAAGTTGCAATGGCTAACTTTTAACTAAACAAATCCCAAGGAAAAAGCTACTAGATGGATCTACTTATATAGGATCAAGGGGTGGCGGCCAAGGAGGTGGTAGGACGTCCCAAGGCAGCGTAAAACTAACCCTAGGTCGTACAAGGCCAATGGGCCCAAGCGGAGGTGACGTAACACCTTTGGACTTGTAGTTTGACTCGGATTCTGCTGCAGCATCAGATTGTTTCGTCCATAACTCAACGCTCCGGACGAATTTGAAGGTGAATCCAATTGGGTTGGAAGGTGCACGAAATCTATTTTCCAACAAAAAAGAATCACCCAATTTGGAGTCCGGATGAAAAAGTTATTGACGTTTTGAGTCGTGTATGTCTGCAGTCCGAATCTGAGTCCGTAACGTGAGAGACTTGGACTCTATCTTCTCTTGGTCCAAAAGTGACGTGAGAGGACTTTTTGAACAGCACCTAAACTTCTCCTTTTCCCTTATCTTCATATGTGTATTGTACAAATGTCCCATACACCTACAATTAGACAAAACACAAAAGTATGTGATGTATTTTTGTTCTGGATAACATAAATAGATTATTGAATAGTTTGCACTAGAAATCACCTGACAAATATGCATGTATGCAATATTTTTGGTCTTATCCAAGCTAGTCATGTCCTCATCAGAAGTGTATGGTGGGCAAGGTTGTGTGGAAGTGGTGGTGGTGGTTGATGAAGAAGCAATCGTCCCTAAGTAGCCGAAACACCTTAGGAGACTCGAATCACTACTTAAGCAACAACTAATGCTATGGGGAACAAAATGGGTTAGGTTGCGGAAGTCGGTGGTGGCTATGCGGATGATATGGTGGAAGGCCTAGGCAAACTTGCCAAATTTTCAAAAATTTGATGGAGTCAAATGGTGGTGGTAGTATTTTTATGGGATGGGGGATGTCAATAGCTTCAAAACGAGCTAAAGAACGTCAAAATCGGACTCCGAATGAATTTGTTATGGCCGAAACGGTGAAACGGAAAAAACTGAAATCCCAGGGGCCGGATATCCGGGGGTAGGGCCTGATTTCCGGGGGTGTATGTCCAGAACCGAGCGGATTTGGTGCTCCAGGGGCCGGATGTCCGGCCGGATGGCCTGGATGTCCGGCCTGAGGCCCGGATGTCCGGCCCGACGAATCCAGATCTCGTTTGGGGCGGAAATTTTCGAATTGGGGGCGGAAATTGATGATTTCAAGGTCAAAATTGGAGAGTTTCGTGGATGGAAAGTGGGGAAACTTGGGGAAATGCTAGATCCACTCGAAACCAAGCAAATCCATGGATCAAAATCAACAAAACATCATCAAAACTAACAAATCACAAAAAAATTTGGGGGCTATTTTTGGTGGGAATTTCGGATTTAGGACGAAATCAACAAAATCAAGCTATAAAAAGAGGGGTAGGGGCTCCAAAAACGTGATCAACGTGGCTCATGATACCAAGATGATGTAGGGCGGAACCCTACGTGGATGATCTTTCACGTTGGAGCGGATCCTACGGTGAATCACGAAGAATACGCGGAAGAAAAAGAGGGAAACAAGGGGAAAACGAGAGAGAATTCACTCAACCGACAAGAGATCAATCACACAAGTGCTAGATCACCGATCACATAAGGTGGCACAAGATTCAAGATCAACAAAGGAAAGATACAAACGGTAGCCGTTCTTCTCCGTGAGGAGGCCTTGATGGGGTCCACCCTAGAAGGGGGTCTTGAATCCGCTTGGGGGATCTTCTCCGTAGAGGTCCTGATCTCCGAGGAGAAGTAGCCAAGTGGATGAGCAAAGGCTCTCACACAAACATGAGCTAAACCTAAGCCAACCCTAGAAAGAGGAAGGGGATGGAGTATATATAGTCTAGGGGGGCGAAGAGGTACATGGGCTTCGGCCCTTTACTGTGCGCAGACAGGCGGAGCCGGATGTCCGGGCGTCGGGCCGGATGTCCGGGGTTTCGGGAGATGCCGGATGTCCGGGCTAGGGGGCCGGATGTCCGGGCTGGCGGGGCAGACTTCTGTAGGTTCGGGTGCGTGTCGCCGGATTTCATGGCGAGTGGCCGGATGTCCGGGCTTGGGCCGGATGTCCGGGCTGGACGCCGGATGTCTGGGCCCTGTAGCTTTTTTGGCTGGGCTGCGGCTGCTGTGTTGGCATATCCAGGGGCCGGATGTCCGGGGTCTTGGCCGGATGTCCGAGGCCTGGAAGGTGAATTTGCCCATTTCCGTGGTTCTCTTCATCCGTGGACTTGGCGGCTCGTCCGTCTTCACGTGCATCTTCGGAAGGCTCCTCTTGACACCTAATCATGCATAGCATATCGGACTTAGGTAGTAGCCATGTCTCGAGTGGGTCATATGTGATATCACTAAGGAAGGAAGTCACCTCGTTCTCGAGAGCTCTAGCTCTAGCTCGTGTCAAGGGTCCTCTTGGATCTTGATGAGACGGTTGTAGGTCCATGGGGATGATCTTGGGATGCTCCGCATCAAAGCTTCTTGTCGATGTAGTCCCTTCTCCTTGCTTCGGAGTGATGAATGTCGATGGAGATGTTCTCGATGCGCTCTCGCAATCTTGATTGTGTGCCTTGCACTTGTCGTTGTAGATCGAAGATAGACGCTTTGGTGATGTAGTTGTTCACGCCGTCGTTGTTGTCGTGAGACCGGAGATGAAATGCCTTGCCTATCCATCACAAGACTCGAGCAAATATGAGTGGGAGAAAGAGAAGAACTTATACCAATGTACCTTGACCGATGTTGACAATGAATCAAGTTCACTCAAATGCGGACAATGAAATAGCACTATTGGCACCAATTCTTGTCGGTTCTCACACCTACACAAGTAAAGCTTATGGTGGAGCTCGGTGAGGATAGTGGCACAAAAATTTAATGCAAAATGTTAGTAAGAGTCAATAATGTTGAAAGAGATTCACAAATTTGCAAGTGAAACAAATGGACCAATAGCAAAGAAAGGCACACGGAAACACACACATGGATAGATAAATGGGGTCGTGCAACCAAGGAATGAGCACAAAATGTGGAATCCACGGAAAACGCTCGTGTTGCACAACTCAAGAGAGACGCTAGCACGATTGCTCTATAGGCGGATACGACACTTGTGCACAACCTATAAGATGCAAAATGGATAAACTTCTATCCCAAGTATGCTATGTATGTATGGTTCCCGGTGTTCCTCTCAAGATGATCCAAGATGATCGTATATGACAATCTTATGTGCAATGTGGTATGATGCTATGGCACTTGCTTACAAGCTTCTTTGCTCTCTTTCTTTTGCTTAAAAGCTTTTTTTTTCTATGGCCACTTTTGCACAATGTACAAACCAAGATAGCAATTGTGTATATGCGGGAACAAACTTGTGACACAAAAGATGATACCTATATGATATGGTATGTATGCAATGGATGGTGTAGATCACTAATGTGCACAAGTAACGATGCCGGGAATACTCAAATGGCTAGTCTTGATAGGCAAGTAACGCAAAATGGGCTAGGGGTTATTAATGCAATTTGCAAGGGGAATATACAATGGAGTCGTCGAGGTTACCGTCCTTTGCGATGATGATTCGCGATGTTCTTGATGTAGATACCAAGATGATGGAACTCGTCCCTAAGTAGCCGAAATACCTTAGGAAACGGAAAAACCGCGAACTCAAAATCTCAAGAAATGTCAAATGGTGGTAGCGGAAAGCGGTGGTGGTTTGCACTTGGCAATGCGGAAGTGGGATGATGGGCAAAACACGTGTCGGAGTTGAAGTTGTCGTCCCTAAGTAGCCGAAACACCTTAGGAGACACAAGCCACAACTCAAACACGGTCAAACAAGTTGATGCGGAGCATCCCTCGCTCATCCCCACGGACGTGTCTACATCTTCCTCAACACCATTTGGGCCCATGACAAGAGCTAGAGCCAAGGCTATCGAAGATAAGGTGAACTCGCTCCTTTCCGAACTTCCTCTCTACTCACGAGACTTGGCTACTACCTCATATGGACACTTTGTGTGTGATCAGTACACGAGGAAAGCCTTGGTGCATCTACATCCATTGGACAAGGAGACGGAGCTACCAACCGCAAAGGAGAAGAAGAAGAGCTACCGGAGAAAACTCCAGCCACCGGACGACCGTAGGGACCGGACGTCCGGCCACCGGCACCAATGGACGTCCGGCCTCCAGACGACCGCCACACTCTCTCCCAATGAAGGACGTCCGGCCTCCAGCGGACGACCGGCCCCTGAAGACCCGAGCCGAATCTGCGGAAGACCGGTGCCAGCACGGACGATCATGACCGGACGACTGCCCCAGACGTCCGGTGCCCTGACCCGAGCCAAATCAGCGGAAGTCCGAAGAAACCGGACGACCTGCGCCTCCTTCACCGAACTGATCCAGCGGACGTCCGGCGCCACCGGACGACCGGTACCTCCAGAGCCACCGGACGACCGGCCCCCAGCGGACGTCCGGTACCTGTCTGCGCACAGTTTCGGGCCGAAGCCCATGTACCCCTTCACTTCGCCCCCTTTTACACTAAGACTATGAATAGAACCCCTCCTCCTCCTAGCTAGGGTAGCTTAGGCTTAGCTCATGTTTGTGTGAGAGCCTTGCTCATCCACTTGTCTACTTCTCCTCGGAGTTCAGGACCTCTTCGGAGAAGATCCCCCAAGCGGATCCAAGACCCCCTTCTAGGGTGGACCCCATCAAGACCTCCTCTCGGAGAAGAACGGCTACTCGTGTATCCTTACCTTTGTTGACCTTGGATCTCGTGTATCTCTTGTGTGTTCTTTGATCTAGCACTTGTGTGACCGATTCCTTGTTGGTTGAGTGTTTTCCCTCGTTCCTCCCCGTGATTTCCTCGTGTTCTTCCGCGTATTCTTCGTGATTCACCGTAGGTTCCGCTCCAACGTGAAAGATCATCCACGTAGGGTTCCGCCCTACATCATCTTGGTATCATGAGCCACGTTGATCACGTTTTTGGAGCCCCTACCCCTCTTTTTCTAGCTTGATTTTGTTGTTTTTCTCCTAATTCCGAAAATTCCCCACAAAAATAGCCCCAATTTTTTTTTGTGATTTGTTTGTGAGTTGAGATTTTGTTGGATTTGGTCCATGGATTTTTGTTGCTACGTGTGGATCTAGCTTTACCCACCCTCCCCACCCTTTTCCATCCACCAAAACCCTCGATTTCGACCTCACCATCATCTCCTACCCCGAAACCGAGCAATTCTTCCCGTGCGTCTAAAATCTTCCCAGTAATCAACGAATCGGCAATTACCGGACGTCTGACGGCCGGACGACCGCATAAAACCGGACGTCCGCTCAACTCGATTTAAACTGAATTTTCAGTTCGGCCACCACCACAACCCCACCTCCCACCACATCTCCCAAACCCACATACACCAAAATCATCCACGATACTTCCGATGACGATTTTGACACATTTTGGTCCTTGAGATTTTGAGTTGTGGTTTCCCGTATCCTATTGTGTTTCGGCTATCTAGGTACGGTTCGAATTCATCATCAACACCACTCATCTACATCGACTAGTCATCATCGCAAGGACGGTAACTTCGACGACATCTTTGTCATACCTTGCATTTGCATTGATAACCCACATTGCCTCATTTTGCGTAGCTTACCCATCGAGACTAGCCATTGAGTTTTGCCGCAACATGACTCGTGCACATTTAGTGATCATACTCCATAGCATACATACCATACCATAGTGGTGCATATCTTGGGATCCACTTGTGTGTAACAAGGTTGTCATTGCATACACAATTGCTATCTTGGTTCGTGAAGTTTTGCATGAGAAAAGAGCTCAAAAGAGAAAGAGTCAATCAAGATTTTAAGCAAAGAGAGAAAGATAAGCAAAGAGCTTATGAGCAAGAACCATAGCATCATACTACATTAAGATTGTCATATTGGATCATCTTGGATCATATCACCGAAATATCATACATATAGCATAATTGGGATAGAGATAGTTGCATTTTGCCTAGTAGGTTGTGCACAAGTTTGCGTATCCGCCTATTGTGCAATCGTGCTAAGCGTCTCTCTAGTGTTGTGCAACAAGAGCATCTTGGTGAATTCCACATTTTGGCTCATCTTTGGTTGCATAACCCCATATTATCTATTTGCGTGTGTGTTTCCGTGTACCATATCTTGCTATTGGTCTACTTGTTGCATTTGCAAATTTGTGAACCATTTCCAACATTATTGACGCCACTTACAATTGCATCAAATTTTGTGCCACCATCCTCACCAAGCTCCACCATAAGCTCTTATTTGTGTAGGTGTGAGAACCGACAAGGATTGGTACCAATAGTGCTATTTCATTGTCCGCATTTGAGTGAACTTGATTCATCTTCAACATCGGTCAAAGGTACATTGGTATAAGTTCTTTTCCGTTCTACCACTCACATTTTGCCTGGAATCATGGATAGGCCAAGTACCTCTACCAACCCACTCTTCATCGAGCAAGACGACGACATGTCATCATACGTCACCAAAGAGCCACCTCTTTGGTGCACAACGAGCGTTGCACCAAGAACAACAAGCAATGAGCGACCGCATCGACAACCTCGCCACTGACTTGCGACTCTCCGAGCAACGTACAAGGGACTACTTCGACAACAAGTTCGACGCTCACAAGCAAGAGAATGATGCAAGAATGGACGAGATACGCGCCTTGATGAGAAACCGACATCATTCTACTTCTTCATCATCAAGACGGAGCCGCCGAGTCGACACTCGACGACACCTTCTACGACTCAAGTACACCTACTTCGAACACTCTTCGTCGTGCCGCTCGTCAAGACCGTCATGCATCTCGCAACCCGCTACATGACAAGCATTCACAAGAGCAAGTTGATGATCAAGTTCCTCGTCCTCAATCAAACCAAGACGCTTTTGCTCAAGCTCAAGAACGACAACGTCTTCGTCGCCAACAAGAGGAAGAACGAAAGCGTCTACACCAAGATTTAACAAGACGCCAAGGCTCAACGTCTTCAACAACAACAACGTGAAGCGCAAGCTCTTGAGGCGCAACGTGCCCTTCAAGAATCAAGTAGAGCCTTCGCCAACCGCAATCGCGAACGGCGCAATCAAGAGGAAGCCCTTCGAGAAGAAATCTAAGAGAGGAACTACCAACCTCATGTACAACGTCAAGTTCCTCAAGCCCCTCCACAAGCTCGTCAAGCTCCACCCCAACCTCAAGTTCAACAAGGGCAAGTTGATCATGGTCTTCCTCCACGCCAAGAGCAACATGAAGACGATTACAATCCACGCCAAGGACGTCATCATCAACATCGCCAACAACACAATGAAGAGCAACGCTTCTGACAAGCTAAAATTCACCATGCCCAAGTTCAATGGAAGCAATGACCCCAAGACTACCTCTCATGGGCATTGAAGGTTGACAAAATCTTCCGGTTGCACAACCACGATGAAGCGAAGAAAATCGCTATGGCATCACTTGAGTTCCAAGACTATGTGCTCATATGGTGGGAACAAATCATTGAGCGACGACAAGCAAGAGGTGAACCTCCAATCACCACTTGGGCTCAAATGAAGGATGTCATGCGAGCACGCTTTGTGCCAACCTACTACAACCGCGACCTCTTCAAGAAACTCCAACTACTCAAGCAAGGAACAAAGAGTGTTGAAGAATATTACAAGGAAATGGAGATAGCCATGATTCGAGCCAATGTCAAAGAAGATGATGAGCAAACTATGGCACGTTTCTTCAATGGACTCAATCATCCCATCAAGAAGATCGCCGACTTCCAACCATACTCAACCCTCATTGAGCTCGTGCATCAAGCTACAAAGGCGGAACGCCAAGTGCAAGATGACTTCAAGTACGCCAAGTACTCATCCAAGACCTACGGCTTCTCCAACAACCAAGCTTCAACGATTCCTCCAACATCTACATGAACCAAACTTTCTTCAAGAAACGACGACAAGTCAAGTTACAAGAAGACTTCGGCAAGTTCAAGTCGTCCTCCTCCTATTACAAGCAACCTCAAGCCGCGTGCTTCATCCTCTACTCCGACCGATGAGACCATCAAGACAAGCTCCTTCAAGTGTTTCACTTGCGGCGGCCGAGGCCACAAGTCATACGAATGCACCAACAAGCGCACCATGATCCTCAACGACGATGGCACATATGACTCCATGAGTGAAGAGGAGATGGAAGCTCTTGAGCAAGTGGCCATGCACCAGCGAGTGAACGAAGATGAAGACGATCAAGTCTTTTGTGATGAGGATTCGAGCCCCGCTCTCGTTGTCTCCAAGGTCTTGACCCTTCATCATCAACAAGAGGAAGACCAACGATGCCACATCTTCGACACAAAAGCCGGCATCAATGGACGGTCCATCAAGGTCATCATCGATGGAGGTAGTTGCCACAACTTGGCAAGTGAAGAACTATGCTCCAAGCTCCAATTGGTAAAGAGGAAGCACCCGCATCCCTACAAGGTTCAATGGCTAAGTGACTCCGGCACTATATGAGTTGAGCATACGGTCCTAGTCTCTTTCAAAATTGGTGCATACGAAGACACTTTGGAGTGTGATGTGGTCCCAATGACCGTTTGTCACCTACTTCTTGGTCGACCATGGCAATTCGACCGTGGTGTCATACACAATGGGCGTACCAATCACTATAGCTTCAAGATGAAAGGGAAAGAATATGTGCTACGACCTATGTCTCCTAGTCAAGTGATAGCCGACAAACAAGCCACCAATCATAGAGACAAGAGCGAGAAAGTGATCCAACCAAAAGTGAGTGAGAGCCACAAGCCAAACGTGAGCGCCTCTTCGCCTAGAGAGAAAAACCTCATCCTATTTGCCACCAAAAGTGAGATGAGAGAAGTGTGTGAGAACCCATCGAGTGTGATGCACTTTGTCCTTGTGTGCAAGGATGGAGAACCAAAAACTAACACCATTCACAAGCTACCTTTGGTGTTTCAATCTCTTTTGCAGGAATTTCAAGATGTTTTCCCCGATGAGCTACCTCCGGGGCTACCTCCTCTTCGAGGCATTGAGCATCAAATCGACCTCATCCCGGAGCGCCTCTACCAAACAAAGCTCCATACCGAGTCAATCCCGAAGAAACCAAGGAGATTCAACGGCAAGTACAACAACTCATCGACAACGGCCATGTACGTGAAAGCCTAAGCCCTTGTGCCGTTCCGGTTATTCTTGTGCCTAAGCCCGATGGAAGTTTCCGCTTGTGTTCAGATTGTAGACCTATCAATGCTATTACCGTTCGATATAGGCATCCCATTCCTCGCTTATATTACATTATTGATGAACTTAGTGGAGCCAACTTTTTCTCAAAATTGATCTTAAAAGTGGCTATTATCAAATCCGCATACAAGAGGGTGCTGAATGGAAAACTGCTTTCAAAACCAAATTTGGTTTATATGAGTGGTTAGTGATGCCTATGGGTCTTTCGAAGCTCCCGGTACTTTTGTGCGTCTTATGCATCATGTGCTTCGTCCTTATATTGGAGTCTTTGTTGTGGTTTACTTTGATGATATTCTTGTGTTTAGCAAAACAATGAAAGAACACATCAATCATGTAAAATCTGTGTTGCACACTCTTCGCAAGGAAAGCCTTTATGCAAACTTGAAAAAATGCACTTTTGGAGTTGACAAAGTGGTATTCTTGGGTTTTGTAGTATCCTCAAAGGGTGTCCATGTTGATGAATCTAAAATTGAAGCAATTAAAACTTGGCCCCAACCCACCAATTTGTAACAAGTGTGAAGTTTTCTTGGTCTTGCGGGTTTTTATCGTCGCTTTGTGAAAGATTTTAGCACAATTGCCGCTCCTTTACATGCCTTGAGTAAGAAGAATACTCCCTTTGTTTGGGGAACTTTGCAATCAACCGCTTTCGATGAGCTCAAGTCTTTGCTTACTCATGCTCCGATTCTTGCTTTGCCCAATTTTGACAAAACTTTTGAGGTTCATTGTGATGCAAGTGGTACCGGAATTGGCGGAGTTTTGATGCAAGAAAAACGAGCCATTGCTTATTTTAGTGAAAAACTATCCGGTGCTCAACTTAATTATCCCATCTATGATAAAGAATTATATGCTTTAGTGCGTGTGCTACATGTTTGGGAACATTATCTTAGACCTCATGAGTTTGTCATCCATACCGATCATGAAACGCTTAAGTACTTAAAAGGACAAACTAAGTTGAACAAGCGTCATGCCAAATGGAGTGAATTTATTGAATCTTTTCCTTATGTGATCAAGTACATTAAGGGTAAAGAAAATGTAGTTGCCGACGAAGCTTTCACGCATATGCATGCTTGTCACTCAACTTGAGTTGAATGTTATTGGTTTTGAGCATATAAAAGACTTGTATGAGCATGATCCATCTTTTGCTTCTCCTTATGCCAAGTGTTTGACACATACTTCTTGGGAAAAATATTACATCAAGGATGGTTATCTTATGAGAGCTAACAAACTATGCATTCCCGAGTCTTCTCTTCGCTTGCTCCTTTTGCAAGAGGCTCATGGAGGCGGACTCATGGGACACTTTGCACGCGACAAGACATTCGCCACGCTCTCCAAGAACTACTTTTGGCCCAAGATGTTTCGTGATGTCTCACGCTTCACCAACCGTTGCTCTACATGTCGCAAAGCTAAGTCAAAAGCTCAATCCCATGGTCTTTACATGCCTCTTCCAATTCCTTATCAACCTTGGGAAGACATTAGCATGGACTTTGTACTTGGTTTGCCTAGAACTCAAAATGGAAAGGATTCCGTGTTTGTTGTTGTGGATAGATTTTCTAAGATGGCACATTTCATTCCTTGCAACAAGATAGACGATGCTTCACATGTTGCAAATCTCTTTTGTAGCGAAATCTTGCGACTCCATGGAGTACCAAAGACAATCGTCTCCGATCGTGACGTCAAGTTCTTGAGTTACTTTTGGAAGACCCTATGCGCCAAGCTCGGAATCAAGCTTTTGTTCTCATCCGCATACCAACCTCAAACCGACGGCCAAACGGAGGTGACGAACCGCACACTATCCACTCTACTCCGTGTCTTGACCAAGAAGAACATCAAGGAATGGGAAGCATGTCTACCCATCGCCGAGTACGCCTACAACTGTGCAAGACATTCGACTACCGGCAAGTCCCCCTTCGAGGTCGTCTACGGCTTCAACCCATTGTCACCATTGGACATTCTACCTCTTCCTCTACAAGAGCGCACCAACATGGATGCGAGTGCACGGGCAAGCTACATCAAGAAGATGCATGAGGATACAAGACATGCCATCGAGCGACAAGTTCAACGACTAACGACCAAGCTCAACGTCAACAAGCAACCCATGGTCTTCAACATTGGTGATCTAGTATGGCTACACCTTCGCAAGGACCGCTTCCCCAAAGAACGCAAGTCCAAGCTTCTCCCTCGAGCCGATGGACCTTTCAAGGTGATAGAACGGTACAACGACAATGCCTACAAGATCGACATACCTCGAGACAAGTACAATGTGAGCGACATCTTCAACGTCATGGACCATGCGCCATACCATGGAGATGAAGATCTTGATCCGAGGTCGGATCCTTCCCAAGGGGGTGATGTAGGGCGGAACCCTACGTGGGCGATCTTTCACGTTGGAGCGGATCCTACGGTGGATTACGAAGAACGAGCGGAAGAACACGAGGAAATCACGGGGAGGAACGAGGGAAAACACTCAACCAACAAGGAATCGGTCACACAAATGCTAGATCAAAGAACACAAAGGGAGATACATGATTCAAGGTCAACAAAGGACGATACAAACGGTAGCCGTTCTTCTCCGTGAGGAGGTCTTGATGATGGTCTTCTCCGCAAAGGGAGGTCTTGAATCCAAGGTCGATCGTCTCCGAAGAGGGGCCGCGGTCTCTCGTGGAGTAGATCCGGTATGGATGAGCCAAGCTCTATCTATGAGCTAAATCAACGCTAACCCTAGAAAGAGGAGGGATCAAGTATATATAGTCTCGGGCGAAGGGGTACAAGGGACGAGTCCCGAGGCACTACACGCAGTAGGAGGCCGGACGTCCCGCGTCGGCCGGATGTCCGGGTCTTCGCGAGGCGCCGGATGTCCGGGCTCTCAGTCCGGATGTCCGGGCTAGAGCGACCGTTTCAGCAGAACTGGGAGAGGGGCGCCGGATTTCCGGGCTGGGGAGCCGGATATCCGGGGCTTCGCGTGATGAGGACATCAATACCATTGTTACACCCACAGCCCCTGCGGCTATACATACTGGACCAATTACTAGAGCTCGCGCACGCCAATTGAATTATCAGGTACTTTCGTTTCTTGGTAACGATTCCAATGTTCATGAGAATATGATGCTGCCTAAATTGGATACATTTGTTTTGCTTACAAATGAAGGGCCTACTGTGGACAAGAAAGATGAACCTTGGAGCAAGTTCAAGCATGGAGATGTTGGCATGCGCAAGGAGAACAAGAACGGAGTTACAAGTGATGATTCCAGGACTTTGAAGCCACCCTAATGAGTGCATGAGGCCTTGGACGAAATATACAAGATGCCACTTCATAATATGCGTCCATAGGCTATTCTAGGTGCTGCGTCACCTTATTATTGGGCCAGGCCCATGTAATTTCGAAATACTTAAGTATAGGCTGTTTTTAGAGTCCGTATGTGTGGGGAAACAAGAGTTAGGGTTGATTTGGACCCTCCACCAAGGGCCACGAAATTCCCCCTCTTCCTCCATATATACAGCCCTTAGGGCACCGTTTAGACCTTGGGTTTTGTTTAGATTAAAAGTTCGCCATAGCTGCAACTTCGCGTGCATTTCGTTTGTGTTCAACGACCGCATAAAGGCGTCCACGTAACCCCACCTTGATCAATAAAGCTTTCATCTTATATTCGCAATATTCAGATTGCAATCTCGGTTTCTTGCTTGTTCTTCGTTTGCTCGCAGGAAACAGGCCCTCGTGGTCGAGTTGATCGTGCTCGGCGTGGTCAATAACCCTCAGAAGTTGGTTTAGCGATTGCTAAGGCGCGACGTCTCACACGTTCGTAGTCGGATCGTCAAGGTCGACTCCCACAGAAACGATAGCCACCATCTCATCGAAACATCGGGACACCTTAGCCTCTATCAAGTGGTATCAGATTTTCAGGTTGCTCGGTGAGATTTTACAGTTTTCCGTAGTTTAGATCGAGTATGTTCTTCATACCTATAGTCAACGAAAAAGCCACAAAAAAAAATTAGGGTTAGTTCATCATATCCGAACCAATCTGAGCCTTTGCATAATCTTTTCAGGGTTTTGCTTTGTTGAATTTGCGGTTGCATCGTCGTGTCTAGTTGCTGGTCTTAGCGTCTAGTATTTTATAGTTTCGAAGTTACGGTCATAAGTTGTCACGCCGCCACCGCACCATCATCATCGCCTCGCCACCTACCATCACCGCTCGAATCCGTATCCATATACCACCACCAATCCGTGTCCATATACCACCACCGATCCATATCCATATACTACCACCGCTACCACCACCGCTGCCATATACCACCACCATATATCCACCACCAATCCGAGTTCTTCTCATATTAGGTTTGTTTTCGAGATCCATCTAGTTTCCGATTCGTGTTTCCTTGCCGGAGTAGGTTCCGGAAACCACCCTCCGTTTAGGCCCAAAATTTTCCGAAAACGCACTTGTCGAAAAATTTTCTGGCTATCCTGTTTTTAAGTGTTTCTAAGTGTATTGAGACAAGCCGTTTTAGAAAGTTTTTTTGACCCGTTTCCAGTTTTTGGGTCCGGGCAGTCGAAAAAAAAAAAATTGGTCGAAAAAATTTCGTGCCCATCCTGTCAGTTTGACCTGGGAAGAGTTTTGAGACACTCGCCATTATAGTGATTTTTCGCAAAAAAAAAAAAGAGCAGCGCAAAAAAAAGCAGCGCAAAAAAAAAGAGCGAAAAAAAATTCCAGAGTGTGCTTTTCCGTTGTTTACGTGCATCGCAGTGATTTTGTTAGTGTTCTAGGCTCGCGTCTCTAGCACGGTCTAGCCTAGGACCAAAGACAATCTGCGTCGTTGAGCGTTTATTCAACTTTGCATCTCTGAATTGATTATTGCTGACCCTTTTGCTACCATATTATAAGCCTTCCAGCTCCACATACATCTACATCGTCGTTTGACTCTCCCCGTAATCGCTCTATCCAAGCTTTGAGAGTTTTGACTACATCGGTTGCCGATCACCGCTTTCTTCTTTGGGTAAGAACTGGTAAGAATTTGAGATTTGCTTGACGGATTTGTGATCGTCCACCACACAACCACCACCACTTCCTAGTAGTCTGTCGAATCATATTCTTGTGTGTTTCTATTGCTGCTAACCATGGCAGGATCACAAGCCGAGACCGACCGGGAGAACATGACAAACAAAGCGCTACATGATAAGTTTCAACAAATGATGAGTGGGCAGGTGGACGATGTGCTAAATAGATTTGAAGAGGCCATGGAGAAGATAGATGGCATTGAGAAGGCGTTGAAACAAAGCTCGATAACAAGTTTAATGAATTGCTCAAGCGTCTACCACCACCACCACCGCGGCACCTAACGCACCTCTACTACAACAACAAGGACTACCTCCACATCGCGAAACAGCCCTCACCGAAGCTTCCCGTGTCCCTCTTCAGCTGGCCAAGCTGCGGGTGCTCTTTGTTGATACTTCGTGGCTCCTGCTGCTGCGGTGGGGAGGATGATTATGTGAGAGATTACGAGGATGAGGTTGATCAACATCGTAACTACGTGCAACCACCAGACCACAACCACCAGGTCGTCCACATGCAAATAATGGCAATGTTCGGGCTCCCTTCAGTACGAGATCATGACCATCTCCCTAAACTGAAATTGAATATTCCACCATTTGAGGGTAGATATGTTCCTGATATATATCTTACTTGGGAGTTAGAAACTGAACAACGATTTACATGTTTACAATATCCTGAGGAGAGACGTGTTCCTATTGCTGTTTGTGCTTTCACTAGCTTTGCATGTGTTTGGTGGTCTGAACATTGTTGATTATATCCTGTTCCAGCTACTTGGGCTGCTTTGAAAACTGCTATGCGTACTCGTTGGGTTCCCCCATATTATCAACGTGAATTCGGTAGAAGAATATTATCAGGAATTACAAACTGGCTTGATTAGATGTGGTATTGTTGAGGAGAATGAAGCTATGCTTGCACGTTTTACGGGTGGATTAAATAGAGAGATTCAGACCATTCTAGACTACAAGGATTATAATAATATCACTCGATTATTCCATCTTGCTTGTAAAGCTGAACGTGAAGTGCAGGATCGATGTGCGTTGGCCTTGAACTAACTTTTTCGCAGGTCGACCTTCATCATGGACACCACGTGCATCATCTACTTCCACGTTCTACTACACCGGCACCTCTCCGGCTGCCACCTCCAACCGTGATACAAGAAAGCGGGCACAACCACCACTATCTCGCCAAGAGCACACCTGCTTTGGGCCTACAGTAGCTCTTCTTCTTCCATGGCGTCAACAGGGCACACAAGTGATATTATTTGTCGTTGTAAGGGAAGAGGACATTTTCTTGAGAGATTGCCAATCTCAGCTTGTGATGATTGCTACTGAGGATGGTGGGTATGAGTCCGCTAGTGACTATGATGAAGAGACTTTGGCTCTTATTACACATGAAGAACACGGTGGAGATGATTCTGATCATGACACGCAATACATGGCTGCTGAAGATGCTGACAGGTATGAATGTTTAGTTGATCAACGTGTTTTGAGTGTGCAGGTTACACAAGCTGAGCAAAATCAGAGACATAACTTGTTCCATACAAAGGGAGTTGTGAAGGAACGTTCTATTCAGCGTCATCATAGATGGAGGGAGCTGCAACAACTTGGCTAGCATGGATATGGTGGAGAAGCTTTCTCTCACCACAAGACCACATCCACATCCTTACTACATCCAATGGTTCAACAACAGTGGCAAGGTTAAGGTAACACGTCTTTGTTCGTGTGTATTTTAGTATCTCTACATATGCTGATTATGTTGATTGTGATGTGGTACCTATGCAAGCATGTTCCTTATTACTTGGTAGACCATGGCAATTTGATAAAAATTCTGTACACCATGGTAGAAACAATCAGTATACTCTTGTTCACAAGGATAAAAATATTACTTTGCTTCCTATGACTCGATTCCATTTTGAAAGATGATATTAATAGAGCTAATAAAGCAAAACAGGAGAAAAATAAGAGTGAAAATCAGATTGTGGCAAAAGAATTTGAGCAACAAATGAAGCCTAATAATAAACCATCTAATGTTGCTTCAAATTAAACTGAAAAGTACATGTTTATTTGCCACCAAATCTGATATTGATGAGCTAGATTCTAGCAAATCTGTTTGCTATGCTTTTGTGTGCAAAGAGGCATTATTTTCATTCGAGGACGTGCCTTCCTCTTTGCCCACTGCTGTCACTAACATTTTGCAGGAGTTCACTGACGTCTTCCCACAAGACGTGCCACCGGAATTACCACCTGTTCGAGGGATTGAGCATCAAATTGACTTAATTCCCGGTGCATCGCTACCCAACCGTGCACCATACCGTACCAATCCAGAGGAGACGAAGGAGATTATGCGTCAAATGCAGGAGCTGCTCGACAAAGGTTATATCTGCGAATCTCTTAGTCCTTGTGTTGTTCCTATTATACTAGTGCCTAAAAAGGATGGTACGTCGGCGTATGTGTGTTGATTGTAGAGGCATTAATAATATTACTATTCGTTATCGTCATCCTATTCCTAGGCTAGATGATATGCTTGATGAATTGAGTGGCTCTACAATATTCTCCAAAGTTGATTTGCGTAGTGGATACCATCAAATTCGTATGAAATTGGGAGATGAATGGAAAACAGCATTTAAAACTAAGTTTGGATTATATGAGTGGTTAGTCATGCCTTTTGGGTTAACTAATGCACCTAGTACTTTCATGAGATTAATGAACGAAGTTTTACGTGTTTTCATTGGACGATTTGTGGTAGTTTACTTTGATGATATACTGATTTATAGCAAATCTTTGGAAGAACATTTGGAACATTTACGTGCTGTTTTTAATGCTCTACGTGATGCACGTTTGTTTGGTAACCTTGGGAAGTGCACCTTTTGCACCGACCGAGTATCTTTTCTTGGCTATGTTGTTACTCCACAGGAATTGAAGTTGATAAAGCCAAGATTGAAGCTATTGAGAGTTGGCCGCAGCCCAAAACGGTCACACAAGTGAGGAGTTTTCTTGGACTCGCTGGTTTCTATAGGCGTTTTGTGAGAGACTTTAGCACCATTGCTGCACCTCTCAATGAGCTTACAAAGAAGGATGTGCCTTTTGTTTGGGGTACCGCATACAGAAGAAGCCTTCACGGTATTGAAAGATAAGTTGACACATGCTCCTTTACTCCAACTTCCTGACTTTAATAAGACTTTTGAGCTTGAATGTGATGCTAGTGGAATTGGATTAGGAGGTGTGTTATTACAAGATGGCAAACCTGTTGCATACTTTTCTGAAAAATTGAGTGGGCCTAGTCTGAACTATTCTACTTATGACAAAGAATTATATGCTCTTGTTCGGACTTTAGAGACATGGCAACATTATTTATGGCCCAAAGAATTTGTTATACATTCTGATCATGAATCTTTGAAACATATTAAAAGTCAAGCTAAACTGAATCGTAGACATGCTAAATGGGTTGAATTCATTGAGACTTTCCCTTATGTCATTAAACACAAGAAGGGTAAAGAAAATGTTATTCTTGATGCTGTGTCTCGTCGATATACTATGCTTTCACAACTTGACTTCAAAATATTTGGTTTGGAGACCATCAAAGATCAATATGTGCATGATGCTGATTTTAAAGATGTAATGCAGAATTGTAAAGAAGGAAGAACATGGAACAAGTTCGTTATTAATGATGGTTTTGTGTTCCGTGCTATAAAGCTATGCATTCCTGCTAGCTCTGTTCGTCTTTTGTTGTTGCAGGAGGCGCATGGAGGAGGCTTAATGGGACACTTTGGCGTCAAAAAGACGGAGGATATACTTGCTACACATTTCTTTTGGCCAAAGATGAGACGGATGTTGAGCGTTTTGTTGCTCATTGCACTACTGTCAAAAAGCTAAGTCACGACTCAATCCTCATGGTTTATATATGCCTTTGCCTGTGCCTAGTATTCCTTGGGAGGATATATCTATGGACTTTGTTTTAGGTTTACCTCGAACAAAGAAGGAGAGGGATAGCATATTTGTTGTCGTGGATAGATTCTCGAAAATGGCACACTTTATACCATGTCATAAAAGCGATGATGCTGTTAATGTTGCTGATTTGTTCTTTTGTGAAATTATTAAACTTGCATGGTGTGCCAAATACTATTGTTTCAGATCGTGATACTAAATTTCTTAGCCACTTTTGGAGATGTTTATGGGCTAAGTTGGGGACTAAACTGCTTTTAGTACTACTTGTCACCCCAAACCGATGGACAAACTGAAGTAGTCAATAGAACATTGTCTACTATGCTTAGGGCTGTTTTGAAGAATAATAAGAAAATGTGGGAAGAATGCTTGCCTCATATTGAATTTGCTTATAATCGTTCATTGCATTCTACTACTAAGATGTGCCCTTATGAAATTGTGTATGGCTTCCTACCTCGTGCACCTATTGATTTGTTGCCTCTTCCATCTTGGAGAAGGTTAATTTTGATGCTAAAGAACGTGCTGAATTGATTTTAAAATGCATGAGTTAACTAAGGAAAACATTGAGCGTATGAATGCTAAATATAAACTTGCCGGAGATAAGGGTAGAAAACATGTTGTCTTTGCACCGGAGATCTTGTTTGGTTACATTTGCGTAAGGATAGGTTTCCTAAATTGCGCAAATCAAAGCTAATGCCACGTGCTGATGGTCCATTTAAGGTGTTAGAGAAAATAAATGATAATGCATATAAACTTGAGCTGCCTGCAGATTTTGGGGTTAGTCCCACTTTTAACATTGCAGATTTGAAGCCTTATTTGGGTGAGGAAGATGAGCTTCCGTCGAGGACGACTTCATTTCAAGAAGGGGAGGATGATGAGGACATCAATACCATTGTTACACCCACAGCCCCTGCAACTATACATCTTGGACCAATTACTAGAGCTCGCATGACGCCAATTGAATTATCATGTACTTTCGTTTCTTGGTAACGATTCCAATGTTCATGAGAATATGATGCTGCCTAAATTGGATACATTTGTTTTGCTTACAAATGAAGGGCCTACCGTGGACAAGAAAGATGAACCTTGGAGCAAGTTCAAGCATGGAGATGTTGGCATGCGCAAGGAGAACAAGAACGGAGTTACAAGTGATGATTCCAGGACTTTGAAGCCACCCTAATGAGTGCATGAGACCTTGGACGAAATATACAAGATGCCACTTCATAATATGCGTCCATAGGCTATTCTAGGTGCTGGCGTCACCTTATTATTGGGCCAGGCCCATGTAATTTCGAAATACTTAAGTATAGGCTGTTTTAGAGTCCGTATGTGTGGGGAAACAAGAGTGAGGGTTGATTTCGGACCCCTCCACCACGGGCCACGAAAGTCCCCCCTCTTCCTCCATATATACAGCCGTAGGGCACCGTTTAGACCTTGGGTTTTGTTTAGATTAAAAGTTCGCCATAGCTGCAACTTCGCGTGCGCCGTTTGTGTTCAACGAGCAGACAAAGGCGTCACAGAACCCCACCTTGATCAATAAAGCTTTCATCTTATATTCGCAATATTCAGATTGCAATCTCAGTTTCTTGCTTGTTCTTCGTTTGCTCGCAGGAAACATGCCCTCGTGGTCAGGTTGATCGTGCTCCGGCGTGGTCAATAACCCTCAGAAGTTGGTTTAGCGATTGCTAAGGCGCGACGTCTCGCACGTTCGTAGTCGGATCGTCAAGGTCGATTCCCACAGAAACGATAGCCACCATCTCATCGAAACATCGGGACACCTTAGCCTCTATCATCGCGGGAGGCCGGATGTCCGGGGCCTGGGGCCGGATGTCCGGGCTGTGGCAACTGTTTCAGCCGGATCGGGAGAGGGTGCAGATTTCGGGCTTGAGGCCGGATATCCGGCTCTCGGAGACGCCGGATGTCCAGGCGGTTGGCGGATGTCCGGGCTTTGGTGAGGCGCGGATGTCCGGCCTCGGCGGATGTCCGGCTGCTGTAACTTCAGCAGCTCCGTCTTCTTCCGTCGTCGCTTCCATGCTTCCCTCGCGGATGGTGTAGTCGTTCCTTGGCGCTTGCACTCCTCCTTGACATCCAGAAGCTCTGACAATACCTATGCATGCACACGGGGGAAGTGTCAAGTAGTATACCATCCTCGAAGGGGTTAAGTGAGCACGTGTAAAGGAGAAGATTCACCTTTGTGTATGTGAAGAAGAGGTCGCACGTGTCACTTGCCAAGCGGACTCTTGACATGGTGATGACCGTAGGATGCTCCGCATCATCCCCTCCCCCTTGGAAAGGATCCGACCTCGGATCGAAAACCAAATCACCATGGGAAAGAGATGGCGGTGCCGTGTCAAAGTGGTCGATCACCAAGCTCTCGTCATCTTGAAGCTCGAAATGGGCATTCTCCAATGTCGCACCGTCTTGTGATTCCTTCAAAAGGAGCAAATACAACAAACACTTGGAAAAATAAATGTGGTTAGCGTTAGTGCAAAACCAAGCATTCAATTGGTGATTCACCAAACAAGTGTCGTCATCAAGCATAGCAAATGGTGTGGCAAAGGATTGTGACATGGCATGTAAGCGCATAAATTGAGCACAATCAAAGATATCATGGGGACAAGCATGTAAATGGGAGGTAGAGATGCAAATATGTGTGTCAAGAGAATAAGCATCTACCTCAATTTCATAGCAAGCATTCATAAATTGCTCAATGAAAGGTCTATGGTAGGCATATGAATCATTCATAACACCAAGTAAAATGAAGTGTCTAAACACATGGGTCAAGTGCAAGACAATCCAAACATAATGTGCATGGGGTGTAGTGAATATCATGTGGCACTCAACACAATGGAAAGAGCAATTGTTCATCATGTGAGAGGCAATCAAGTCAAGCATGTAGCAATCAATGGGACATGGCATATGTGAAGTAATGACATTGTTGCAGCCAAACATATGAGAGGAGCAAGTAATCCAAGAATTGGATGCAACACACAAGGTACATATGTCATGATGCATGGGAATGTGATAATGGCAAGTCAAAGCAAGATCTCTACTAAGTGCGCAATCAAGTGGTCCAAGATGACCAATAAGTCTCATCGTGCAAGCAACACAAGTAGCATGAATAATATGATGCAACAATGGCAATATTCATGGCACTAGGTATATGGTGCAAAGAGTTAAGACAAGCATGCTTCACAAGAATTATGTCAAAATCTCCAAATATATGCGAGAATGCTATGGGGGCAATCTCAGGAGCAAGAAGAGAATCATTGTTGCACTCAATACATGGCAAATCATCTAGCATGAGGGAGGCAACACATAGAGATATATGACAAGAAGCAATATGAATCATGTGCAAAGCATATAGATGGTTGTCATCAACCGCATGAAATGGTGATGCAACATAAGCAAGCATAGTAATCAAGTCGTGCAAACTAGTGGAGCGAAGATGCAACACACTAGAAGAAATCATGGCAATCATGTCATGTAAACGAATAATAGGCATAGGGAATGCACATGATATATACAAGCACGAACACAAAGCAAGATCATAGTGTCATCATAGGCATGGGGCACAAAGCAATCATGGCAATACCAAACAATATCTCCACCACGCGTGCAAATACACATACAAGTACTAGAATCAATCATCATGTGTAATGCAAAGCATGGGTCACAAATGCATGGCAAAGGCATAGGAATGGGCATATCATGCAAAGTGAACATGGCAAGATGGGCAAAGGATATATAATGGAGAACAACCCATAGCCAAGTGAGGGCCATGTAGAAGAAATGCGCGAAGTGTTTGCGCGAAGTGAGCGGTGGGAAAGACAATCCATGGGATCCCAAATCATCGTTGCTCTCTAGAGCTCGTTTTGTCAACTCGTGGGATTGCGAGGTCGACAAGTATTCATGGGTACCTACACAAAAGAGACAAAAACCAAAGAAATTGTGCGCGTGGTAAATGGACACATCATCCATCATGATGTGTATGTGCGATGTGAGTTAGCATAAGATAAGCATCGCTCAAAGAAATTTGATGCATGGTATAAGAACATGTCATCCATCATGAAAGAATAGTTATTATGTATGACACGATGGGGACACAAATTGAGAATGCAAGTATATGGCGCATCGATAGCATTTTCATTCATGGGGAGCATGTGGTGCACACAAGTATGGGGATCATGCAATGAATGGGATGGATCAAATTCTCCTAACATGTATGAGGAAACTATGGGGTCTCCTCATGAGCAATATTGGAAACATCATTTGGAGAAAATGGACAACATCCAAAACAATGCATATCCAAAGCTAGGAGGGCATGGCATGGCATATGAGATAAAGGATGCAAAGGGAGCATATCAATATCATCACAAGAAAAACAAATGCCAATAACCATGGGCTTGTCATCTATGCCACATGTGCAAATTGGGTTTATTTTAATGGCATATGCATAGTCACTATGAAGAGATTGCAAATAAGACATATGATGGATCTCATGCATAGCATATGACAAGTCAAGCGGATTAGCAAACATGATGTGACCTAAAGAATTGCCACAAGAAATCCTATGTAACATAGCATCACTACTAATAGACTCCACATGAGAATCATCATATTCATAAATGGGCAAATCATCACATGGGAAATCATACTAGAATGAATCATGTCAATAGGGTGATCAACATCATGCAAGCAATCAATGTCAAAATAGTCCACTAGTGGGACGAGAGCATCACCGTCACCTTTGTTACCCTTGTCATTCCACTCAAGTGGTGTAGGTGAGGTGGGAAAGACCAAATGGTGGCCATCTTCATCTTGATGGAACCATGTGGGGGGTGCATCATATTCCACCATGGCCATCGTCTTGTCCAAAGGGAGGACGGAGTCGTCGAGGATCAGCGCGTCATCATAAATGGGACCTAGCACCAAATGAGAAGACACAATAGAGTAGAGGTCAAGTTGTTAGAAATGCAAATGGCCTCACTAGACCTATCAACTATCTCACTCTCTCTATGTGGTGGTTCACTCACTCCCTCAAAATAGGTGCACTCAAACTCACGTATGGTGGGGTCACTCATCTCACTCAAGTGGTGGGGTTGTGGCTCTCCTCACATGGGAATTGGGGCAACACATATATGGGGCTAGTGGTGAAGTCACTCTCACTGTCAATATGGTGGCTCAAGTCACTCAAGTCATCGGACGTCGCCCGTGGTCGAAGGGAAAATCCCATGCTCAACCGTCTCGTAGTCGCCGTAAATGCGTGGATGAAGGCCGAAGATGGCACATCATCGCTCTCGTCGTGGATGAAGGCGAAGATGGCTCAACATCACTCTCGTCATGGATGAAGGCCGAAGATGGCACAACATCACTCTCGCCTCCTAAGATGGAAGCATCATCCTTGCTCGCCACCTTGTCGCTTGCCTCCAAAGCTTGGTCCTTGAAGGTCTCCGTAGTCGTACTTGTCGCCGCACCATCTTGAAAAAGAGTCAAGGTAGACTCGGCATCAACAATGCCACAAAGAGGGATGGCGGTGAAGTCGCACTTGGGAGCATCGTCTTGGAGCTTGTCGGGCTTGGACATCATGGTGGTACTAGCCTCATGCTTGTCGTGAGCTTGGTCTCCACGAAGTTTGCTTGGGGTGGAGAAGCGTTGGCCTTCATGAGTTCTTGTTCCGCCTTGAGAGCACCAATGTAGTAGTCGCCGATGGACTTGTAGTTCTCGAGGAAGATGGTCTTGGAGATGTCGTTGTGCAATCCCATCATGAAGTGGAACTTCATTGACATGGGGTCGCCCACGCCGGCTCGTCATGAAGGCAATCTTCATCTCCTTGAAGTACTTGTCGATGGACTTGGATCCTTGGGTGGTGTTCTCCAATTGGCGTCGAAGTTGTTCCGTGTATGTTGGAGGCACGAACTCTCGCATAAAGCTCTCTTCATCTTGGACCAACTCATCTCGTAGCACTCCGAAGGTGTGTGAAGCCACCATGTCGAGGCGTAGTCGTGGAAGTTTCTTGTGGCGCACTTCACTTGATCTTCGGGAGGAACTTGATGTAGCTTGAGGTAGTCGTCCATCAAACGCTCCCACTCGAGGTACTCCTCGGGTTCTTGAGTCCCATAGAAAGGAATCTCGTGGTCGATGTCGAGGTCGTAGTAGCTCGTGGAAGTCGCGACTTGAGCTTGGGGAGCTTCTCTTGAGCGTAGTCTTGGGGTGCTTGTTGGCGAAGATGCCGAATATCCGAAGGCGAAGATGCCTTGAGGTCGCTTGGCGAAGATGCCAAGGAGATGGTGAAGTCGTGGGCGGTTGTTGATGTTGAGCTCTTGACCTTCACGTTCTTGTTGATGATGGTGTCGATGCCGATGTGATCTTGCCGAGACGGTAGCTCGGAAGCATGTGCTCTTGAGCGTCTTCTCGAAGATGAGGAAGATCGCTTGTAGGACTTGATGAGGGATTTGATCTCCTCCATTTTAGCTTGCATCTTGGTGTCGTAGTTGTTTTCCATGGCATCGAACTCGTCGTTGTTGTTGTAGACCGAAGATGAAATGCCTTGCCTATCCATCACAAGACTCAAGCAAATATGAGTGGGAGAAAGGGAATAACTTATACCAATGTACCTTGACCGATGTTGAAAATGAATCAAGTTCACCCAAATGCGGACAATGAAATAGCACTATTGGTACCAATCCTTGTCGGTTCTCACACCTACACAAGTAAAGCTTATGGAGGAGCTCGGTGAGGATAGTGGCACAAAAATTTAATGCAAAATGTTAGCAAGAGTCAATAATGTTGAAAGAGATTCACAAATTCGCAAGCGAAACAAGTAGACCAATAGCAATATGAGGCACACGGAAACACACACACGGATAGATAAATGGGGCCGTGCAACCAAGGAATGAGCTCAAAATGTGGAATCCGACCAAAAGCGCTCGTGTTGCACAACTCAAGAGAGACGCTAGCACGATTGCTCAATGGGCGGATACGACACTTGTGCACAACCTATAAGATGCAAAATGGATAAATTTCTATCCCAAGTATGCTATGTATGTATAGTTCGGTGTTTTTCTCAAGATGATCCAAGATGATCGGATATGACAATCTTATATGCAATGTTGTATGATGCTATGGCACTTGCTTACAAGCTTCTTTGCTCTCTCTTTTCTTTGCTTAAAAGCTTATTCTCTTTTTTATGGCCACTTTGCACAATGCACAAACCAAGATAGCAATTGTGTGTATGCGGAACAAACTTGAGACACAATGGATGATATGATACCAATATGATATGGTATGGTATGTAATGGGAGGTATGATCACTAATGTGCACAAGTAACGTTGCGGCAATACTCAAATGGCTAGTCTCGATAGGCAAGTAACGCAAAATGGGCTAGGGGTTATCAATGCAATTTGCAATGGGAAAATACAATGGTGTCGTCGAGGTTACCGTCCTTGGCGATGATGAGTGGCGGTGTTCTTGATGTATAGCCGTTCCTAGTTAGCCGAAACACCCTAGGAAACGGAAAAACCGCAAACTCAAAATCTCAAATGACAAATGTCAAATGGTGGTAGCGGAAAGTGGTGGTGATTTGCACTTGGCAATGCGGAAGTGGAATGACGGGCTATACACGTGTCGGAGTTGAAGTTGTCGTCCCTAAGTGGCAGAAACACCTTAGGAGACACAAGCCACAACTCAAACAAAATTGGGTTAAGTTGGGGGTGTGGCGGAAGTGTATGGTGGGTACGCCTATTTGGAAGTGGTGGTGGTGGTTGATGAAGAAGCAATCGTCCCTAAGTAGCCGAAACACCTTAGGAGACTCGAATCACTACTCAAACAACCACTAATGTTATGGGGAACAAAATTGGTTAGGTTGCGGAAGTCGGTGGTGGCTATGCGGAGGATATGGTGGAAGCCCTAGGCAAAGATGCCAAAGTTCACAAACTTTGATGGATTCAAATGGTGGTGGTAGTATTTTTATGAGAAGGGGGATGTCAATAGCTTCGAAACGAGCTAAAGAACGTCAAAATCGGACTCCGTATGAATTAGTTATGGACAAAACGGTGAAACGGAAAAAACAGAACTCACAGGGGCCGGATATCCGGGGTTAGGGGCCGGATTTCCGGGGGTGTATGTCCAGAAACGAGCGGATTTGGCGCTCCAGGGCCCGGATGTCCGGCTTGGGGCCCGGATGTCCGGCCGGCTGGCCCGGATGTCCGGCCTGAGGCCCGGATGTCCGGCCCGACGGATCCCGATCTCGTTTGGGGCAAAAATTTTCGAATTGGGGGCGAAAATTGATGATTTCAAGGTCAAAATTGGAGAGATTTCGTGGATGGAAAGTGGGGAAACTTGGGGAAATGCTAGATCCACTCGAAACCAAGCAAATCCATGGATCAAAATCAACAAAACATCATCAAAACTAACAAATCACAAAAAAATTTGGGGCTATTTTTGGTGGGGATTTTCGGATTTAGGACGAAATCAACAAAATCAAGCTAGAAAAAGAGAGGTAGGGGCTCCAAAAACGTGATCAACCTAAGCTCGATCCATAGATGATGTAGGCGGAACCCTCGTGGGCGATCTTTCACGTTGGAGCGGATCCTACGGTGGATTACGAAGAACGAGCGGAAGAACACGAGGAAATCACGGGAGGAGCGAGGGAAAACACTCAACCAACAAGGAATCGGTCACACAAATGCTAGATCAAAGAACACAAAGGGAGATACATGATTCAAGGTCAACAAAGGACGATACAAACGGTAGCCGTTCTTCTCCGTGAGGAGGTCTTGATGATGGTCTTCTCCGCAAAGGGAGTTCTTGAATCCAAGGTGGATCGTCTCCGAAGAGGGGCCGCGGTCTCTCTCGTGGAGTAGATCCGGTATGGATGAGCGGCTCTATCTATGAGCTAAATCAACGCTAACCCTAGAAAGAGGAGGGATCAAGTATATATAGTCTCGGGCGAAGGGGTACAAGGGACGAGTCCGGAGGCATCAGACGCAGTAGGGAGGCCGGACGTCCGGGCGTCGGGCGGATGTCCGGGTCTTCGCGAGGCGCCGGATGTCAGCTCTCGGCCGAATGTCCGGGCTAAAGCGACCGTTCAAGCAGAACCGGAGAGGCGCGGATTTCCGGCTGGGGAGCCGGATATCCGGAGCTTCGCGGAGGCCGGATGTCCGGCCTGGGCCGGATGTCCGGGCTGTGGCAACTGTTTCACCGGATCGGGAGAGGGTGCCGATTTCCGGGCTTGAGGCCGGATATCCGGCTCTCGGAGACGCCGGATGTCCGGGGAGGTTGGCGGATGTCCGGGCTTTGGTGAGGCGCGGATGTCCGGCCTCTGGCGGATGTCCATTCTTTGTAACTTCAGCAGCTCAAATCTTCTTCCGTCGTCGCTTCCATGCTTCCCTCGCGGATGGTGGTGTAGTCGTTGGCGCTTGCACTCCTCCTTGACATCCGAGAAGCTCCGACAATACCTATGCATGCACACGGGGGAAGTGTCAAGTAGTATACCATCCTCGAAGGGGTTAAGTGAGCACGTGCAAAGGAGAAGATTCACCTTTGTGTATGTGAAGAAGAGGTCGCACGTGTCACTTGCCAAACGGACTCTTGACATGGTGATGACCTTAGGATGCTCCGCATCAGGGGGGGGGGGAGATGATGCGGAGCATCCCTCGCTCATCCCCATGGACGTGTCTACATCTTCCTCAACACCATTTGGGCCCATGACAAGAGCTAGAGCCAAGGCTATCGAAGGTAAGGTGAACTCGCTCCTTTCCGAACTTCCTCTCTCTACTCACGAGACTTGGCTACTACCTCATATGGACACTTTGTGTGTGATCAGTACTGGAGGAAAGCCTTGGTGCATCTACATCCATTGGACAAGGAGACGAAGCTACCAACCGCAAAGGAGAAGAAGAAGAGCTACGGAGAAAACTCCAGCCACCGGACGACCCGGTAGGACCGGACGTCCGTGCACTGGCACCAGCCGATGGACGTCCGGCCTCCAGGGCCAGACGACCGCCACACTCTCCAATGAAGCGGACGTCCGGCCTCCAGACGACCGCCCCCTGAACCAGGCGAATCTGCGGAAGACCGGTGCCAACGGACGACAGGCGACCGGACGACCGGCCCCCAGCGGACGTCCGGTGCCCCTGGACCCGAGCCAAATCAGCGGAAGTCCGAAGAAACCGGACGACCGGCGCCTCCTTCACCGAACTGATCCAGCGGACGTCCAGCGCCACCGGACTACCGGTACCTCGAAACCACGGACGACCGGCCCCAAACGTCCGGTACTGTCTTGCCAAGATTTCGGGCGAAGCCCATGTACCCCTTCACTTAGCCCCTTTACACTAAGACTATAAATAGAACCCTCCTCCTCCTTGCTAGGGTAGCTTAGGTTTAGCTCATGTTTGTGTGAGAGCCTTGCTCATCCACTTGGCTACTTCTCCTCGGAGTTCGGGGCGTCTTCGGAGAAAGATCCCCCAAGCGGATTCAAGACCCCTTCTAGGGTGGACCCCATCAAGACCTCCTCTCGGAGAAGAACGGCTACTCGTGTATCCTTACCTTTGTTGACCTTGGATCTCGTGGTATCTCTTGTGTGTTCTTTGATCTAGCACTTGTGTGACCGATTCCTTGTTGGTTGAGTGTTTTCCCTTGTTCCTCCCCGTGATTTCCTCGTGTTCTTCCGCGTATTCTTCGTGATTCACCGTAGGTTCCGCTCCAACGTGAAAGATCATCAACGTAGGGTTTCGCCCTACATCACAACTATTGGGTTAATTTGGGGTGGCGGAAGTGTATGGTGGGCACGCCTATGCGGAAGTTGTGGTGGTGGTTGATGAAGGAGCAATCGTCCCTAAGTAGCCGAAACACCTTAGGAGACTCGAATCACTACTCAAGCAACCACAAATGCTATGGTGAACAAAATGGGTTAGGTTGCGGAAGTCGGTGGTGGTTATGCGGATGATGTGGTGGAAGCCCTAGGCAAAGATGCCAGAGTACCAAAAATTTGATGGTGTCAAAAGGTGGTGGTAGTATTTTTGTGGGATGGGGGATGTCAATAGCTTCAAAACGAGCTAAAGAACGTCAAAAACGGACTCCGGATGAATTAGTTATGGGCAAAACGGTGAAACTCGAACGCTGAATCGGGAGGGCGGTAGTACCGCTTGGAAGGGCGGTAGTACCGCTTGTGGTACCCAGCGGTAGTACCGCTCGGAGGGGCGGTAGTACCGCTCGTGTCGGGATTTTTCGCAGATCGAAACGGGGCGCGATTTTTGGGGCGGAAATGGGTGATTTCGGGGTCAAAATTGGATGGATTTTGTGGAGGAAAGATGGGGAAACTTGGGGAGATGCTAGATCCACTTGAAACCAAGCAAATCCATGGATCAAAATCAACAAAACATCATCACACCAACAAATCACAAAAAAAATTTGGGGCTATTTTTGGTGGGGATTTTCGGATTTAGGACAAAAAGAACAAAATCAAGCTAGAAAACACGGGGTAGGGGCTCCAAAAACGTGATCAACGTGGCTCATGATAACAAGATGATGTAGGGCGAAACCCTACGTGGACGATCTTTCACGTTTGGAGTGGATCCTACTGGGAATCACGAAGAACACGCGGAAGAACAAAGGGAAACACGGAGAAAACGAGAGAGAGATCGCTCAACCAACAAGGAATCAATCACACAAGTGCTAGATCACCGAACACAAAGAGGTACATATGATCCACAATCAACAAAGGTAAGGATACACGAGTAGCCGTTCTTCTCCGAGAGGAGGTCTTGATGGGGTCCACCCTAGAAGGGGTCTTGAATCCGCTTGGGGGATCTTCTCCGTAGAGGTCCTGAGCTCCGAGGAGAAGTAACCAAGTGGATGAGCAAGGCTCTCACACAAACATGAGTTAAACCTAAGCTAACCCTAATACGAAGCTAGGAGAAGAGTATATATAGTGCTAAGCCACGAAGGGGTAAGTGAGGGCGAAGGGTACAGACTCGGCGCAATAAACTGTCTTGATACAGCCGGTTGTACCGGACGCTGGGCGGTTGTACCGCCGAGAGCTCTGAGGCGGTAGTTCCGGCCGAGGAAGGCGGTACTACCCGGGAGGTCGGCACCGGCTTTTTGGAGGTGGGCGTCAAAGGAGCCATGTTGTACCGCTGTCGGGCGGTTGTTCCGGTCTTTGGGCATAAACCGGTAGAACCGGTCTTTGTACCGGCCTTGCACCGCTTGATCACGGAATGGTGGCCGGTTGTTGGGCGGTGGCTGGCCGGTTGTTCCGCCCGGGCGGTGGTTGGGCGGTTGTACCGGTCCTTGCAGGCTGGGTGGAATGCCTCCTTGATCTTGATGTCCATCGCCGTCTTGTCCAATGCTCGTAGCTGTTCCATGGCCTTCCTCTTGGTTCCTGGACATGCATAGGATACACGTTTGAGGTAGTAGCCATGTCTCACATGTGGAAAGTGAAGGTTCGGAGAGGAGCGAGTTCACCTTGTGTCCAAAGGTGTATCTTCGAGGTCTCATCATATGTCCTCTTGGGGCTTGGAGAGTAGTCGGAGTGTACATGGGGATGAACGTGGGATGCTCCGCATCAAAATCCGTGGATCAAATCCAACAAAACTTCATCACACCAACAAATCACAAAAAAAATTGGGGCTATTTTTGGTGGGGATTTTCGGATTTAGGACGAAAACAACAAAATCAAGCTAGAAAACACGGGGTAGGGGCTCCAAAAACGTGATCAACGTGGCTCATGATACCAAGATGATGTAGGGCGGAACCCTAATCGGAGATCTTTCACGCTTGGAGGGGATCCTATGGGGAAACACGACGAACGGGCGGAAGAACACAAGGAAAAACACACAAGAGGAACATTAAATCGACAAGTTTCGATTACACAAGGGCTAGATCAGCGAACACATAAGGTAGCACAAGATTCATAATCAACAAAGGAAAGATACACGAGTAGCCGTTCTTCTCCGTGAGGAGGTCTTGATGGGGTCCACCCTAGAGGGGGTCTTGAATCCCTTGGAAGGATCTTCTCCGAGGAGGCGCGATCTCCGAGGAGAAGGTAACCAAGTGGATGAGCAAGGGCTCTCACACGAAATATGAGCTAAACCAATGCTAACCCTAACTAGGAGGAAGTGGGGGAGTATATATAGTTTACTGGAAGAAAAAGGGAAATCGAATAGGAGTGATGTCACCTCGGATTGCATAGCACGAGCTCTTGCTCTTGTCATGGGTCCACTTGGAGCTTGGATAGTTGATGGAAGGTCCATGGGGATGACCGAAGAATGCTCCGCATCAGCCACCTAAGAGGGGGTCTTGAATCCGCTTGGAAGGATCTTCTCCGATGGAGGCACGTCTCCGAGGAGAAGGTAACCAAGTGGATGAGCAAAGCTCTCACACAAACATGAGCTAATCCTTTGCTAACCCTAACTAGGAGGAGGTGGGGAGTATATATAGTGCTAGCCCACGAAGGGGTAAGTGAGGGCGAAGGGGTACATGGGCTCGGCCCAATACCTTTGTCTTGTGACAGGCGGAAGTTCAGGCGGGGCGGAAGTTCGGGCTTGAAGTTCCGGCCGGGTTCGGCTGGGCTAGAAGTTCGGGCTTGAAGTTCCGCAGGTTCCGCCAGGTTCCGCTATCCAGAGTTGGCGCTCGGGGCTGGTCTGGACTCCGGGGCGGAGGTTCTTGGCGGGCGGAAGGTCCGGCACGGAAGTTCGGGCTGAGGCCGGAAGTTCCGGCTTTCGAGCTTGTCCTGCTTCTTCTTCCTTCTCCTCGTCCATGCTTGGCCTTGGTCCTTGGATCCTCCATGGTCGTCTCGGTTGTACCTAAGTGTATGCAAGGTCCATGCATGAGGTAGTAGCCATGTCTCACATGTGGAAAGTGACGGTTTGAAGAGGAGTGAGTTCACCTTGTGCCCTATGGCGTATGGTCGAGGTCTTGTCATATGTCCTCTTGGGGCTTGGAAACTAGTAGGAGTGTACATGGGGATGAACGTGGGATGCTCCGCATCATCTGTGCAGGCCCGGCAGGTGTGCTCTTGGCAGATAGTGGTGGTTGTGCCTGCTTTCTTGTATCACGGTTGGAGGTGGCACCTGAAAGAGGTGATGGTGCAGTGGAAGTAGATGATGCACGTGGTGTCCATGATGAAGGTCGACCTGCAGAAAAGTTAGTCCGCGCCAATGCCTGTCGATCCTGCACTTCACGTTCAGCTTTACAAGCAAGATGGAATAAACGAGTGATATTATTATAATCCTTATACTCTAGAATGGTCTGAATCTCTCTATCCACCCATAAAACATGCAAGCATAGCTTCATTCTCCTCAACAATACCACATCGAATCAAGCCAGTTTGTAATTCCTGATAATATTCTTCTACAGAATTTTTTCCTTGTCTTGGGCGCTGCAATTTTTGAAGTAATTCATGTTGATAATATGGTGGAACCCAATGAGTACGCATAGCATTTTTCAAAGCAGCCCAAGTAGCTGGAACAGGATATAATCTAAATGTTCAGACCACCAAACACATGCAAAGCTAGTGAAAGCACAAACAGCGGCGAGAACATCGTCTCTCCTCGTGATATTGTAAACATGTAAATTGTTGTTTAGTTTCTAACTCCCAAGTAAGATATATATCAGGAACATATCTACCCTCAAATGGTGGAATATTCAATTTCAGTTTAGGGAGATGGTCATTATCTCGTACCTGAGGGGGAGCCCTAACATTGCCATTATTTGCATGTGGAAGACCTGGTGGTTGTGGTGCTGGTGGTTGCACGTAGTTCTGAATTTGATCAACTTCATCCTCGTAATCTCCCACATAATCATCCTCCTCCGCATCAGCAGCAGGAGCCACAGAAGTATCAACAACATCACCCACAGTTTGGCCAAGCGCAAGAGGGACACGGCTCGCTCGGCGGAGGGTTGTTTCGCGACGTGGAGGTAGTAGTAGTTGTTGTTGTAGAGGTGCGTTAGGTGCAGCCGGTGGTGGTGGTGGAAGACGCGCGAGCAATTCATTTAACTTGTTATCGAGCTTTGTTTCGAACGTCTTCTCCATGCCATCTATCTTCTCCATGGCCTCCTCAAATCTGTTTAGCACATCTTGCACCTGTCCACTCATCATTTGCTGAAATTTATCATGCAACGCCTTATTCGTCATGTTCTCCCGGTCGGTCTAAATCGACTTGTGATCACAGGATGGTTAGCAGCTAGAAACACACAAGAATATGGTCCTACAGACTACTAACAAGTGGTGGTGGTGGCGGGTGTCACAAATCCGTGAAGCAAATCTCAAATTCTTACCAGTTCTTACCCAGCAGTAGGCGGTGATCGGCAACCGTTGTAGTCAAAACTCTCAAAGCTTGGATAGAGCGATTACCAGGGAGAGTCAAACGCACGATGTAGATGTATGAGGAGCTGGGAAGACTTATAATATGGTAGCAAAAAGGGTCATCAATAATCAATTCAGAGATGCAAAATTAAATAAACGCTCAACGACGGTACTGTGCTGGTCCTAGGCTAGACCGTGCTAGAGACGCGAGCCTAGAAAAACTAACAAAATCACGGCGCTTCACGTAAACAAGGGAAAAGCACACTCTGGAACTTTTCTTTTTTTCGCTCTGTTTTTTTTTCGCTGCTCTTTTTTTTTTGCGCTGCTTTTTTTTGCGAAAAATCACTATAATGGCGAGTGTCTCAAAACTCTTCCCAGGTCAAACTGACAGGATGGGCACGAAATTTTTTGACAATTTTTTTTCCGGAAATCAGGGCAGCGACGACGAAAAAGTGCGACAAAAAATCACTATGATGGCGAATGTCTCAAAACACTCCTGAGGACCTAATTTTTTTTTCCGAAACCTACTCAGGCAAGGAAACACGAATCGAAAATTAGATGGATCTCGGAAACAAACCTAATACGAAAAGAACTCGGATTGGTGGTGGATATATGGTGGTAGGATATGGCAGCGGTGGTGGTATATGATAGCGATGGTGGTATATGGATATGGATCGGTGGTATATGGCAACATTGGTGGGATATGGCAACAACAATGAAGATGGTGCGGCGGCGGCGTGACAAACTGTGACAGAACTCGAAACTCTAAAGGACTAGACGCTAAGACCAGCAACTAGACACGACGATGCAACCGCAAATTCAACAAAGCAAAACCCTAAAAAGATTATGCAAAGGCTCAGATTGGCTCGGATATGGTGAACTAACCCTAATGTTTTTATGTGGCTTTTTCATGGACTGTAGGTATCAAGAACCGACGCGATCTAAACTACGAAAAACTGTAAAATCTCATCGAGCAACCTGGAAATCTGATACCACTTGATAGACGCTATCGTTTAGGATGAAGTCGACTTTGACGATCCGACTACGAACGTGCGAGGACGTCGCGCCTTAGCAATCGCTAAACCAACTCCGAGAGGTTATTGACCACGCCGGAGCACGATCGACCTGACCACGAAGGTCTGTTTCCTGCAGGCAAACAAAGAACAAACAAGAAACTAAGATTGCAATCTGGATATTGCGAATATAAGAGGAAAGATTTATTGATCAAGGTGGGGCTTTGTGACGCCTTTTTCTGGTCGTTGAACACAAACGAAGTACGCGAAGTTGCAGCTATGGCGAACTTTTAATCTAAACAAAACCCAAAGTCTAAAAGACGCCCTAAGGGGGGTATATATGGAGGAAGAGGAGGGAATTTCGTGGCCCTTGAGGGAGGGGTCCGGGCTTTGGTGAGGCGCCGGATGTCCGGCCTCTGGCCCGGATGTCCGGCTGCTGTAACTTCAGCAGCTCCGTCTTCTTCCGTCGTCGCTTCCATGCTTCCCTCGCGGATGGTGTAGTCGTTCCTTGGCGCTTGCACTCCTCCTTGACATCCGAGAAGCTCAGACAATACCTATGCATGCACACGGGAAGTGTCAAGTAGTATACCATCCTCGAAGGGGTCAAGTGAGCACGTGTAAAGGAGAAGATTCACCTTTGTGTATGTGAAGAAGAGGTCGACGTGTCACTTGCCAAACGGACTCTTGACATGCCGATGATCGTGGGATGCTCCGCATCATCCCTCCCCTTGGAAAGGATCCGACCTCGGATCGAAAACCAAATCACCATGGGAAAGAGATGGCGGTGCCGTGTCAAAGTGGTCGATCACCAAGCTCTCGTCATCTTGAAGCTCGAAATGGGCACTCTCCAATGTCGCGCCGTCTTGTGATTCCTTCAAAAGGAGCAAATACAACAAACACTTGGAAAAATAAATGTGGTTAGCGTTAGTGCAAAACCAAGCATTCAATTGGTGATTCACCAAACAAGTGTCGTCATCAAGCATAGCAAATGGTGTGGCAAAGGATTGTGACATGGCATGTAAGCGCATAAATTGAGCACAGTCAAAAGATATCATGGGGACAAGCATGTAAATGGGAGGTAGAGATGCAAATATGTGTGTCAAGAGAATAAGCAACTACCTCAATTTCATAGCAAGCATTCATAAATTGCTCAATGAAAGGTCTATGGTAGGCATATGAATCATTCATAACACCAAGTAAAATGAAGTGTCTAAACACATGGGTCAAGTGCAAGACAATCCAAACATAATGTGCATGGGGTGTAGTGAATATCATGTGGCACTCAACACAATGGAAAGAGCAATTGTTCATCATGTGAGAGGCAATCAAGTCAAGCATGTAGCAATCAATGGGACATGGCATATGTGAAGTAATGACATTGTTGCAACCAAACATATGAGAGGAGCAAGTAATCCAAGAATTGGATGCAACACACAAGGTACATATGTCATGATGCATGGGAATGTGATAATGGCAAGTCAAAGCAAGATCTCTACTAAGTGCGCAATCAAGTGGTCCAAGATGACCAATAAGTCTCATCGTGCAAGCAACACAAGTAGTATGATCCGCAATATCCATGCTCAAGAAAGATGTCACTTTGAAGGCATGTCCTTGTGCATTCTTCACAATGCCGAAGTGGAAGCAAATGCGGTGTAGAAGCGATTCGTGGTAGAATGTATGAGGCTCGCTCTCAAGAGCTCGAATGGTCAACTCACGTGAAGTGGAAGTCGACACAAAGTCCAAGTATCCTACAAATGAACAAAACAAAACAAAGAACGTGTCGCATGGTAGATGAACTCATCATCCATCATGATGGTTCTCATCTTTTGCACAAAACCATTAGAAGGACAAGTGCATGAATAATATTATGCAACAATGGCAATATTCATGGCACTAGGTATATGGTGCAAAGAGTTAAGACAAGCATGCTTCACAAGAATTATGTCAAAATCTCCAAATATATGCGAGAATGCTATGGGGGCAATCTCATGAGCAAGAAGAGAATCATTGTTGCACTCAATACATGGCAAATCATCTAGCATGAGGGAGGCAACACATAGAGATATATGACAAGAAGCAATATGAATCATGTGCAAAGCATATAGATGGTTGTCATCAACCGCATGAAATGGTGATGCAACATAAGCAAGCATAGTAATCAAGTCGTGCAAACTAGTGGAGCGAAGATGCAACACACTAGAAGAAATCATGGCAATCATGTCATGTAAACGAATAATAGGCATAGGGAATGCACATGACATATCGCAAGCACGAACACAAAGCAAGATCATAGTGTCATCATAGGCATGGGGCACAAAGCAATCATGGCAATACCAAACAATATCTCCACCACGCGTGCAAATACACATACAAGTACTAGAATCAATCATCATGTGTAATGCAAAGCATGGGTCACAAATGCATGGCAAAGGTATAGGAATGGGCATATCATGCAATGTGAACATGGCAAGATGGGCAAAGGATATATAATGGAGAACAACCCATAGCCAAGTGAGGGCCATGTAGAAGAAATGCGCGAAGTGTTTTGCGAAGTGAGCGGTGGGAAAGGCAATCCATGGGATCCCAAATCATCGTTGCTCTCTAGAGCTCGTTTTGTCAACTCGTGGGATTGCGAGGTCGACAAGTATTCATGGGTACCTATACAAAAGAGACACAAACCAAAGAAATTGTGCGCGTGGTAAATGTACACATCATCCATCATGATGTGTATGTGCGTGTGTGAGTTATCATAAGATAAGCATCGCTCAAAGAAATTTGATGCATGGTATAAGAACATGTCATCCATCATGAAAGAATAGTTATTATGTATGACACGATGGGGACACAAATTGAGAATGCAAGTATATGGCGCATCGATAGCATTTTCATTCATGGGGAGCATGTGGTGCACACAAGTATGGGGATCATGCAATGAATGGGATGGATCAAATTATCCTAACATGTATGAGGAAACTATGGTGGTCTCCTCATGAGCAATATTGGGAACTGCATTTGGAGAAAATGGACAACATCCAAAACAATGCATATCCGAAGCTAGGAAGGCATGGCATGGCATATGAGATAAAGGATGCAAAGGAGCATATCAATATCATCACAAGAAAAACAAATGCCAATAACCATGGGCTTGTCATCTATGCCATATGTGCAAATTGGGTTTATTTTAATGGCATATGCATAGTCACTATGAAGAGATTGCAAGTAAGACATATGATGGATCTCATGCATAGCATATGACAAGTCAAGCGGATTAGCAAACATGATGTGACCTAAAGAATTGTCACAAGAAATCCTATGTAACATAGCATCACTACTAATAGACTCCACATGAGAATCATCATATTCATAAATGGGCAAATCATCACATGGGAAATCATACTAGAATGAATCATGTCAATAGGGTGATCAACATCATGCAAGCAATCAATGTCAAAATAGTCCACTAGTGGGGACGAGAGCATCACCGTCACCTTTGTTACCCTTGTCAATCCACTCAAGTGGTGTAGGTGAGGTGGGAAAGACCAAATGGTGGTCATCTTCATCTTGATGGAACCATGTGGGGGTGCATCATATTCCACCATGGCCATCGTCTTGTCCAAAGGGAGGACGGAGTAAATCGAGGATCGGTAGCGTCATCATAAATGGGACCTAGCACCAAATGAGAAGACACAATAGAGTAGAGGTCAAGTTGTTAGAAATGCAAATGGCCTCACTAGACCTATCAACTATCTCACTCTCTCTATGTGGTGGTTCACTCACTCCCTCAAAATAGGTGCACTCAAACTCACGTATGGTGGGGTCACTCATCTCACTCAAGTGGTGGGGGTTGTGGCTCTCCTCACATGGGAATTGGGGCAACACATATATGGGGCTAGTGGTGAAGTCACTCTCACTCTCAATATGGTGGCTCAAGTCACTCAAGTCATCGGACGTCGCCGTGGTCGAAGGGAAAATCCCATGCTCAACCGTCTCGTAGTCGTCGTCGTGGATGAAGGCCGAAGATGGCACATCATCGCTCTCGTCGTGGATGAAGGCCGAAGATGGCTCAACATCACTCTCGTCGTGGATGAAGGCCGAAGATGGCACAACATCACTCTCGCCTCCTAAGATGGAAGCATCATCCTTGCTCGCCACCTTGTCGCTTGCCTCCAAAGCTTGGTCCTTGAAGGTCTCCGTAGTCGTACTTGTCGCCGCACCATCTTGAAAAAGAGTCAAGGTAGACTCGGCATCAACAATGCCACAAAGAGGGATGGCGGTGAAGTCGCACTTGGGAGCATCGTCTTGGAGCTTGTCGGGCTTGGACATCATGGTGGTACTAGCCTCATGCTTGTCGTAGAGCTTGGTCTCCACGAAGTTTGCTTGGGTTGGAGAAGCGTTGGCCTTCATGAGTTCTTGTTCCGCCTTGAGAGCACCAATGTAGTAGTCGTCGATGGACTTGTAGTTCTCAAGGAAGATGGTCTTGGAGATGTCGTTGTGCAATCCCATCATGAAGTGGAACTTCATTGACATGGGGTCGTCCACGCCATTCGTCGCAAGGCAATCTTCATCTCCTTGAAGTACTTGTCAATGGACTTGGATCCTTGGGTGGTGTTCTCCAATTGGCGTTGAAGTTGTTCCGTGTATGTTGGAGGCACGAACTCTCGCCGCAAAGCTCTCTTCATCTTGGACCAACTCATCTCGTAGCACTCCGAAGGTGTGTGAAGCCACCATGTCGAGGCGTAGTCGTGGAAGTTTCTTGTGGCGCACTTCACTTGATCTTCGGGAGGAACTTGATGTAGCTTGAGGTAGTCGTCCATCAAACGCTCCCACTCGAGGTACTCCTCGGGTTCTTGAGTCCCATAGAAAGGAATCTCGTGGTCGATGTCGAGGTCGTAGTAGCTCGTGGAAGTCGCGGACTTGAGCTTGGGGAGCTTCTCTTGAGCGTAGTCTTGGGGTGCTTGTTGGCGAAGATGTCAATATCCGAAGGCGAAGATGCCTTCAAGTCGCTTGGCGAAGATGCCAAGGGAGATGGTGAAGTCGTGGAGCGGTTGTTGATGTTGAGCTCTTGACCTTCACGTTCTTGTTGATGATGGTGTCGATGCCGATGTGATCTTGCCGGAGACGGTAGCTCGGAAGCATGTGCTCTTGAGCCGTCTTCTCGAAGATGAGGAAGATCGCTTGTAGGACTTGATGAGGATTTGATCTCCTCCATTTTAGCTTGCATCTTGGCGTCAGTAGTTGTTTTCCATGGCATCGAACTAAATGCGTTGTTGTTGTAGACCGAAGATGAAATGCCTTGCCTATCCATCACAAGACTCAAGCAAATATGAGTGGGAGAAAGGGAAGAACTTATACCAATGTACCTTGACCGATGTTGAAAATGAATCAAGTTCACCCAAATGCGGACAATGAAATAGCACTATTGGTACCAATCCTTGTCGGTTCTCACACCTACACAAGTAAAGCTTATGGAGGAGCTCGGTGAGGATAGTGGCACAAAAATTTAATGCAAAATGTTAGCAAGAGTCAATAATGTTGAAAGAGATTCACAAATTCGCAAGCGAAACAAGTAGACCAATAGCAATATGAGGCACACGGAAACACACACACGGATAGATAAATGGGGCCGTGCAACCAAGGAATGAGCTCAAAATGTGGAATCCACCAAAACGCTCGTGTTGCACAACTCAAGAGAGACGCTAGCACGATTGCTCAATGGGCGGATACGACACTTGTGCACAACCTATAAGATGCAAAATGGATAAATTTCTATCCCAAGTATGCTATGTATGTATAGTTCCCGGTGTTTTTCTCAAGATGATCCAAGATGACCGGATATGACAATCTTATATGCAATGTTGTATGATGCTATGGCACTTGCTTACAAGCTTCTTTGCTCTCTCTTTTTCTTTGCTTAAAAGCTTATTCTCTTTTTTTTTCTATGGCCACTTTGTACAATGCACAAACCAAGATAGCAATTGTGTGTATGCGGGAACAAACTTGAGACACAATGGATGATATGATACCAATATGATATGGTATGGTATGTAATGGGAGGTATGATCACTAATGTGCACAAGTAACGTTCCCGGCAATACTCAAATGGCTAGTCTCGATGAGGCAAGTAACGCATAAAATGGGCTAGGGGGTCTCAATGCAATTTGCAATGGGAAAATACAATGGTGTAGTCGAGGTTACCGTCCTTGGCGATGATGAGTGGCGGTGTTCTTGATGTATAGCCGTTCCTAGTTAGCGAAACACCCTAGGAAGCGGAAAAACCGCGAACTCAAAATCTCAAACGTCAAATGTCAAAATGGTGGTAGCGGGAATGCGGTGGTGGTTTGCACTTGGCAATGCGGAAGTGGAATGATGGGCTATACACGTGTCGGAGTTGAAGTTGCCGTCCCTAAGTAGCCGAAACACCTTAGGAGACACAAGTCACAACTCGAAAAAGCTCAATCAACAATTGGGTTAAGTTGGGGGTGGTTGAAGTGTATGGTGGGCAATGTTATGTGGAAGTGGTGGTGGTGGTTGATGAAGAAGCAATCGTCCCTAAGTAGCGAAACACCTTAGGAGACTCGAATCACTACTCAAGCAACCACTAATGCTATGGGGAACAAAATTGGTTAGGTTGCGGAAGTCGGTGGTGGTTATGCGGATGATGTGGTGGAAGGCCTAGGCAAACTTGCCAAATTTTCAAAAATTTGATGGAGTCAAATGGTGGTGGTAGTATTTTTGTGGGAAGGGGAATGTCAATAGCTTCAAAACGAGCTAAAGAACGTCAAAATCGGACTCCGTATGAATTAGTTATGGACAAAACGGTGAAACGGAAAAAACAGAACTCACAGGGGCCGGATATCCGGGGTTAGGGGCCGGATTTCCGATGGTGTATGTCTAGAACCGAGCTGATTTGGCGCTCCAGGGCCCGGATGTCCGGCCCGACGGATCCCGATCTCGTTTGGGGCGGAAATTTTCGAATTGGGGGCGGAAATTGATGATTTCAAGGTCAAAATTGGAGAGATTTCGTGGATGGAAAGTGGGGAAACTTGGGGAAATGCTAGATCCACTCGAAACCAAGCAAATCCATGGATCAAAATCAACAAAACATCATCAAAACTAACAAATCACAAAAAAATTGGGGCTATTTTTGGTGGGGATTTTCGGATTTAGGACGAAATCAATAAAATCAAGCTAGAAAAAGAGGGTAGGGGCTCCAAAAGCGTGATCAACGTGGCTCATGATACCATAGATGATGTAGGCGGAACCCTACAGGCGATCTTTCACGTTGGAGCGGATCCTACGGTGGATTACGAAGAACGAGCCGGAAGAACACGAGGAAATCACGGGAGGAACGAGGGAAAACACCCAACCAACAAGGAATCGGTCACACAAATGCTAGATCAAAGAACACAAAGGGAGATACATGATTCAAGGTCAACAAAGGACGATACAAACGGTAGCCGTTCTTCTCCGTGAGGAGGTCTTGATGATGGTCTTCTCCGCAAAGGGAGGTCTTGAATCCAAGGTGGATCGTCTCCGAAGAGGGGCTGCGGTCTCTCTCGTGGAGTAGATCCCGGTATGGATGATGCCAAGCTCTATCGATGAGCTAAATCAAGGCTAACCCTAGAAAGAGGAGGGATCAAGTATATAGTCTCGGGCGAAGGGTACAAGGGGCGAGTCCCGAGGCATCAAGACGCAGTGGGAGGCCGGACGTCCGGGGCGGATGTCCGGCTTCGCGAGGCGCCGGATGTCGGGCTCTCGGCCGGATGTCCGGGCTAGAGCGACCGCTTCAGCGAGAACCGGAGAGGCGCCGGATTTCGGGCCGGGAGCGGATATCCGGGGCTTCGCGGGAGGCCGGATGTCCGGGGCCTGGGGCCGGATGTCCGGGCTGTGGCAACTGTTTCAGCCAGATCGGGAGAGGGGTGCCGGATTTCCGGGCTTGAGGCCGGATATCCGGGCACTGGATGTCCGGGCTTTGGTGAGGCGCCGGATGTCCGGCCTCTGGCCCGGATGTCCGGCTGCTGTAACTTCAGCAGCTCCGTCTTCTTCCGTCGTCGCTTCCATGCTTCCCTCGCGGATGGTGTAGTCGTTCCTTGGCGCTTGCACTCCTCCTTGACATCCGAGAAGCTCCGACAATACCTATGCATGCACACGGGGGAAGTGTCAAGTAGTATACCATCCTCGAAGGGGTCAAGTGAGCACGTGTAAAGGAGAAGATTCACCTTTGTGTATGTGAAGAAGAGGTCGCACGTGTCACTTGCCAAACGGACTCTTGACATGCTGATGACCGTAGGATGCTCCGCATGAGAAGGGGTACATGGGCCTCAGCCCAAAACTGTCGCAGACAGGTACCGGACGTCCGCTGGGGGCCGGTCGTCCGGTGGCTCATGAGGGACCAGTCGTCCGGTGTCACCCGACGTCCGCTGGAAGCTCTCTGTGAAGGGGCGCCGGACGTCCGGAAGTTTCATACTTCCGTTAATATTCGCTCTGTTGTGTGCGGACGTCCGGTGGCTTGATCGTCTGCCTTTCGGCTGGAGAGCGGGGCGGTCGTCCGGTCTTGGGCAGACGTCCGCTTCGGGAACTGCGTTGGCTGGGTCTTGAGCCGGCCGTCCGCCAAGGCAGACGTCCGCTTCGCTGTGAGAGGCGGTCGTCCGGTGTCGTCCGGACGTCCGCTTCATTGGAGCTTCTTCAGCTCCTTCTCTTGGTCCTTGTACTTGGCGTCCTCGCTAGCTCGTCCATGGTCTTCCTCCTTGTTCCTGGTCATGCATAGCACACATGTGTGAGGTAGTAACCATGTCTCACATGTGGAAAGTGAAGGCTCGGAGAGGAGCGAGTTCACCTTATGTCCAATGGGGTATAATCGAGGTCTCGTCATACGTCCACTTGGGGTTTGGAGAGTAGTCGGAGTGTACATGGTGATGAACGTGGGATGCTCCACATCAAGGTACTTAAGCGTTTCATGATCTGTATGGATGACAAACTCATGAGGTCTAAGGTAATGTTCCCAAACATGTAGCACACGCACTAAAGCATACAATTCTTTGTCATAGATGGGATAATTAAGTTGAGCACGGAGAGTTTTTCACTAAAATAAGCAATGGCTCGTTTTCTTGCATCAAAACTCCGCCAATTCCGGTACCACTTGCATCACAATGAACCTCAAAAGTTTTGTCAAAATTGGGCAAAGCAAGAATCGGAGCATGAGTAAGCAAAGACTTGAGCTCATCAAAAGCGGATGAATGCAAAGTTCCCCAAACAAAGGGAGTATTCTTCTTACTCAAGGCATGCAAAGGAGCAGCAATTGTGCTAAAATCTTTCACAAAGCGACGATAAAAACTCGCAAGACCAAGAAAACTTCGCACTTGTTGCAAATTGGTGGGTTGGGGCCAAGTTTTAATTGCTTCAATTTTAGATTCATCAACATGGACACCCTTTGAGGATACTACAAAACCCAAGAATACCACTTTGTCAACTCCAAAAGTGCATTTTTTTCAAGTTTGCATAAAGGCTTTCCTTGCGATGAGTTCGAAACACAGATTTTACATGATTGATGTGCTCTTTCATGGTTTTGCTAAACACAAGAATATCATCAAAGTAAATCACAACAAAGACTCCAATGTAAGGACGAAGCACATGATGCATAAGACGCACTGATGAGGACATGACTACCTTGGATAAGACCAAAAATATTGCATACATGCATATTTGTCAGGTGATTTCTAGTGCAAACTATTCAATAATCTATTTATGTTATCCAGAACAAAAATACATCACATACTTTTGTGTTTTGTCTAATTGCAGGTGTATGGGACATTTGTACAATACACATATGAAGATAAGGGAAAGGAGAAGTTTAGGTGCTGTTCAAAAGTCCTCTCACGTCACTTTTGGGCCAAGAGAAGATAGAGTCCAAGTCTCTCACGTTACGGACTCAGATTCGGACTGCACAGACATACCTGACTCAAAACGTCAATAACTTTTTCATACGGACTCCAAATTGGTTGTTTCTTTTTTGTTGGAAAATAGATTTCGTGCATTTTCCAACTCAATTGCAATCACCTTAAAATCCGTCCGGAGCGTTGAGTTATGGACGAAACAATCTGATGCTGCATCAGAATCCGAGTCAAACTACAAGTCCAAAGGTGTTACGTCACCTCCACTTGGGCCCATTGGCCTTGTACGACCTAGGGTTAGTTTTAGGCTGCCTTGGGACGTCCTCCCACCTCCTTGGCCGCCACCCCTTGCTCCTATATAAGTAGATCCATCTATTAGCTTTTCGCTTGGGATTTGTTTAGTTAAAAGTTAGCCATTGCAACTTCGTGTACTTCATTTGTGTCCAACGACCAGACCAAGACCGCTTCCGGATCCCCACCTTTATCAATACTTCATATATATTTGCAATATTCAGATTGCTTTATCATATTCTTGCTTGTTCTTCGATTGCTTGTAGGAATAGACCTTCGTGGTTAGGTTGATCGTGCTCCGGCGTGGTCAATAACCTCTCGGAGTTGGTTTATCGATTGCTAAGGCGCAACGTCGTGCACGTTTTTAGTCGGATCATCAAAGTTGACTCCACCAAATCGATAGTTATCATCTCATCGAAAGATCGGGACCCTCGCCTCTATCAAGTGGTATCAGTTTTCAGGTTGCTCGGTGAGAATTTCCAGTTTTCCCTAGATTAGATTTATTTTCTTACCTATTGTCCAAGAAAAAGCCACAAAAAAAGTTAGGTCTATTCATCCTTTGTCCCAGCCAGTCTGAGCCTTTACAATTTTCTTTTCATTGTTTGCATTATTGAATTATCGGTTGCATCGTCGTGTCGAGTTGCTGGTCTTAGTGTCTAGTTCGTTTAGAGTTTCGAGTTCTGTTCACATTAGTCACGCCGCCGCTGCATCGTTATCCCTTCCGTTGACCACCATCCCTCCATCAATTTCCACCACGTGCTACCCATCGTTCATTGTCATAATCATAATTGAGATCGTTCACATCTTCGCTTGATCCAATCTGCATCTTATCTAGTTTGTTTGGAAAGAGGGAGAGAGAAAAAAAGAGAAAAAAAGTAAAAGCAAAAAGTCAGAACAAAAAAGAGAGAAAGAAAAAGAAAAAAAGTGTGAGAAAAAAAGAGAGAAGAAAAAAAAACAAAGTTCGGATCTATCTAGACTCAATCTCGTAGCTGAATTCGGATTGGAATCTGTTTTGTGCACTGTTCAGTAAAACAGGCATAACTTCCTCATACGAAGGCCGTTTTGGCTCCGCGAGTACTCAAATTAAAGCTAGAGACAAGCCGCATCTAAATAGTTGCAGAAGCTAGTTCAATATTTGGCACCTCAAAATCGGCTTCTAAATAGGTCTTTTTGCCTTCTGAAGTTTGTGAACACAGCTTATTCCAGTTTTTCAAACCAGCTTTAGAATTTTTTGACTCCTCATATCAACTCGGAATTGATTGATTCTTTTTGCATTGGAAAGCTTGAGTTAGTAGCATTCTTTGAAAAAATTTATCAGAAAATTGGCTCAAACTTTTCAAGAGGAAAATTGGAGAGAGAGTTGTTGTATATCCTGCTTGGTAGTTGTTTTTCAGCATTATCTTTACTACCGTTGTGATCTTCACTTATATCTTGCTGTCCAGAGCTACTTATTATCCTTCATTGATGCTACTTGTGCTACGCCGTGACCTCATTAGTGTTCTAGGCTCGCGTCTCTAGTCCGGTCTAGCCTAGGACCAGCACAAGATCTGTCGTTGAGCGTTTATTCAACATTGCATCTCTGAATTGATTATTGATAATCTTTTGCTACCATATATAGCCAACCATGCTCCACATATTTCTACACCGTGTATACGTACGTTCCCCTGGCAATCGCTTTACACAATCTTCGTAGTTATTTGACATTGCTGGTTGCCTGTCACCACCTGCCGCATGGCAAGAACTTGTAAGATATTGATATTTGCTTTACTGTGAGCACTTTACAACCACATCCTAGTAGTTCATAGGAACATTATTCTCGAATTTTGTTTCTTGTTTCTACTAATCATGACAGGTTCTGCAGATAGAAGTTCTTGGACGACGGACACATCTTCATCATCACGAGAGTTGGGACAACACACACAAGCATATGGTCAGGTTATGTCTTTACCATCATTTGAGGGTAGATTTAATCCTGCTATTTATCTAGCTTGGGAGCTTGAATTAGAAGAAGTTTTTAGTCACCATGATTTTTCTGAACTTGAGAGAGTACGAGCTACCACTAGAGCATTTCTTGGTTTTGCTTACATTTGGTGGAGTGTACATTGTAAGAAAAACATTGATAACCAACACACAACTTGGAAAGTTTTGAAAGCTGTAATGAGACAACAATTTTTTCCTCCTTACTATAAATGCGTGAATTGCTTCGCAAATTTGAACAATTAAAACAAGGCAGTAACACTGTTCATGCTTACTACAGAGAGTTCAAATCTTATATGCATCATTGTGACATAGAAGAATCTGAGGATGATACAATGAATAGATTTTTGGTGGTTTGAACCATGATATCCGTGCAAGATTTCACTATATTCCTCGTTCCATTATTGGTATGTATATTCGCTTGTACCTTTGAGAGACAGCTACAGGAGGATGCATTGGGTGACTACAACAACTACTATTCCAGTTCATGCTCACCATCGCCAGTTGGTTCCTCCACCGTTGCACCTACTAGAGCAGTCCCACCCAGTTGTGAGCGACATCATCTCAAATGTATGGTGCATTGTCAAGGCCCGTACCTACATCAGCCACGTCTTTGCGACAAGGTAATAGTAAAGGTATTAATGATATAACTTCACATGAGAATGATGCATCCCTAGTTAACTTGAATGCATCATGTGTTGAGTTACCCAGTGATTTGAGCACATCACCTATTTTAGAGAATCTTGATACTATCATGAATGCGTCATGTGATCAAACAACTGAAATACCAACAATTTTGAGTGCACCCATTGAATTAACTGTTGATGCAAAAGAATCAATGTTTAATCATTTTGATATGACCTCTAATCTTGGTGATGATTCTGTGTCGAATAACTTATTGCATGTTTGCTTATTTAAGCATGTTGTAGCATGTAACCTTGATGCAAGTAAGGTTTATTCACCAATGTTGGGATGGTTTAATGATGAACATTGTCAATCTTTTGAAATGAATAAGAGCTTCACTTATATGTGCAAACTGAGTTGCAATATTTTCACGCCTTCTACTTCTTGTGATAATGTTTTGGCTTTAGATTTTATGAACTATGCAAGTTACTCATCTATTCATGTGTCATATGTGCAAAAATCAAGGAAATAAAATGGATGACATATACATATACAACATGTACACCTTGTCTCTTTTGTTAGCCACATTTCAGACTAAGAACCGCCGAGGGCGGCTTTGTTTTCAAGAAGTGGAGGATGATGAGGACATGACTACCTTGGATAAGATCAAAAATATTGCATACATGCATATTTGTCGTGTGATTTCTAGTGCAAACTATTCAATAATCTATTTATGTTATCCGTAACAAAAATACATCACATACTTTTGTGTTTTGTCTAATTGCAGGTGTATGGGACATTTGTACAATACACATATGAAGATAAGGGAAAAGGAGAAGTTTAGGTGCTGTTCAAAAAGTCCTCTCACGTCACTTTTGGGCCAAGAGAAGATAGAGTCCAAGTCTCTCACGTTCTGGACTCAGATTCGGACTGCACAGACATACCTGACTCAAAACGTCAATAACTTTTTCATACGGACTCCAAATTGGTTGATTCTTTTTTGTTGGAAAATAGATTTCGTGCATTTTCCAACCCAATTGGAATCACCTTAAAATCCGTCCGGAGCGTTGAGTTATGGACGAAACAATCTGATGCTGCATCAGAATCCGAGTCAAACTACAAGTCCAAAGGTGTTACGTCACCTCCACTTGGGCCTATTGGCCTTGTACGACCTAGGGTTAGTTTTAGGCTTCCTTGGGACGTCCTCCCACCTCCTTGGCCGCCACCCCTTGCTCCTATATAAGTAGATCCATCTATTAGCTTTTCGCTTGGGATTTGTTTAGTTAAAAGTTAGCCATTGCAACTTCGTGTACTTCGTTTGTGTCCAACGACCAGATCAAGACCGCTTCCGGATCCCCACCTTTATCAATACTTCATATATATTTGCAATATTCAGATTGCTTTATCATATTATTCCTTGTTCTTCGATTGCTTGTAGGAATAGACCTTCGTGGTCAGGTTGATCGTGCTCCGGCGTGGTCAATAACCTCTCGGAGTTGGTTTAGCGATTGTTAAGGCGCAACGTCGTGCACGTTTGTAGTCGGATCATCAAAGTCGACTCCACCAAATCGATAGTTATCATCTCATCGAAAGATCGGGACCCTCGCCTCTATCACGCACGAAAGTACCGAGAGCCTCCGAAAGACCCATAGGCATCACTAACCACTCATATAAACCAAAATTTGGTTTTGGAAGCAGTTTTCCATTCATCACCCTCTTGTATGCGGATTTGATAATAGCCACTTTTAAGGTCAATTTTTGAGAAAAAGTTGGCTCCACTAAGTTCATCAAGCATATCATCTAAGCGAGGAATGGGATGCCTATAGCGGACGGTGATCGCATTTATAGGTCTACAATCGAACACAAGCAAAAACTTCCATCGGGTTTAGGCACAAGTATAACGGAACGGCACAAGGGCTTAAGCTTTCACGTACATGACCGTTGTCGATTAGTTGTTGTACTTGCCGTTGAATCTCCTTGGTTTCTTCGGGATTGACTCGGTATGGAGCTTTGTTTGGTAGAGGCGCTCCGGGGATGAGGCCGATTCGATGCTCAATGCCTCGAAGAGGAGGTAGACCCGGAGGTAGCTCATCGGGTTAAACATCTTGAAATTCCTGCAAAAGAGATTGAAACACCAAAGGTAGCTCGTGAATGGTGTTAGTTTTTGGTTCTCCATCCTTGCACACAAGGACAAAGTGCATCACATTCGATGGGTTCTCACACACTTCTCTCATCTCACTTTTGGTGGCAAATAGGATGAGTTTTTTCTCTCTAGGTGAAGAGGCGCTAAAGTTTGGCTTGTGGCTCTCACTCACTTTTGGGTGGATCACTTTCTCACTCTTGTCTCTATGATGGGTGGCTTGCTTGTCGGCTATCACTTGAGTAGGAGACATAGGTCGTAGCACATATTCCTTCCCTTTCATCTTGAAGCTATAGTGATTGGTGCGCCCATTGTGGATGACACCACGGTCGAATTGCCATGGTCGACCTAGAAGTAGGTGGCAAACGGTCATTGGGACCACATCACATTCCAACGTGTCTTCATAAGCACCGATTTTGAAGGAGACTTGGACCGTATGCTCGACTCGTATAGTCTTGGGAGTCACTTAGCCATTGAACCTTGTAGGGATGCGGTGCTTCCTCTTGACCAATTGAAGTTTGGAACATAGTTCTTCACTTGCCAAGTTGTGGCAACTACCTCCATCGATGATGACCTTGACGGACCTTCCGTTGATGCCGGCCTTTGTATGGAAGATGTGGCCTCTTTGGTCGTCTTCTTGTTGATGTTGAAGGGTCAAGACCTTGGAGACAACTAGAGCGGGGCTCGAATCATCATCGCAAAAGACTTGATCATCTTCATCTTCGTTCACTTGCCGGTGCATGGCCACTTGCTCAAGGGCTTCCATCTCCTCATCACTCATTGAGTCATAGGTGCCGTCGTCGTTGAGGATCATGGTGCGCTTGTTGGTGCATTCATAGGACTTGTGGCCTCGGCCGCCGCAAGTGAAACACTTGAAGGAGCTTGTTTTGATGGTCTCATCGGTCGGAGTAGATGATGAAGCACGCGGCTTGAAGTTGCTTGTAGTAGGAGGAGGACGACTTGCACTTGTCAACTTTCTCTTGTAAATCGACTTGTAAATGCGTTGTTTGTAGAAGGTTTGGTTGATGTAGATGTTGGAGGAGTCGTTGAGGCTTGGTTGTTGGAGAAGCCGTAGGTCTTGGATGAGTACTTGGCGTACTTGAAGTCATCTTGCACTTGGCGTTCCGTCTTTGTAGCTTGATGCACGAGCTCAATGAGGGTTGAGTATGGTTGGAAGTCGGCGATCTTCTTGATGAGATGATTGAGTCCATTCAAGAAACGTGCCATAGTTTGCTCATCATCTTCTTTGACATTGGCTCGAATCATGGCTATCTCCATTTCCTTGTAATATTCTTCAACACTCTTTGTTCCTTGCTTGAGTAGTTGGAGTTTCTTGAAGAGGTCGCGGTTGTAGTAGGTTGGCACAAAAGCGTGCTCGCATGACATCCTTCATTTGAGCCCAAGTGGTGATTGGAGGTTCACCTCTTGCTTGTCGTCGCTCAATGGTTTGTTCCCACCATATGAGCACATAGTCTTGGAACTCAAGTGATGCCATAGCGATTTTCTTCGCTTCATCATAGTTGTGCAACCGGAAGATTTTGTCAACCTTCAATGCCCATGAGAGGTAGTCTTCGGGGTCATTGCTTCCATTGAACTTGGGCATGGTGAATTTTAGCTTGCCGTAGCGTTGCTCTTCATTGTGTTGTTGGCGATGTTGATGATGGTCAAGGAATTGTAATCGTCTTCATGTTGCTCTTGGCGTGGAGGAAGACCATGATCAACTTGCCCTTGTTGAACTTGAGGTTGGGGTGGAGCTTGACGAGCTTGTAGAGGGGCTTGAGGAACTTGATGTTGTACATGAGGTTGGTAGTTCCTCTCTTGGATTTCTTCTCGAAGGGCTTCCTCTTGATTGCGCCGTTCGCGATTGCGGTTGGCGAAGGCTCTACTTGATTCTTGAAGGGCACGCGTTCGCCTCAAGAGCTTGCGCCTCATGTTGTTGTTGTTGAAGACGTTGAGCCTTGGCGTCTTGTTCGTCTTGGTGAAGACGCCGCTCGTTCTTCCTCTTGTTGGCGGCGAAGACGTTGTCGTTCTTGAGCTTGAGCAAAAGCCTCTTGGTTTGATTGAGGACGAGGAACTTGATCATCAACTTGCTCTTGTGAATGCTTGTCATGGAGCGGGTTGCGAGATGCCCAGCGGTCTTGACGGCGGCACGACGAAGAGTGTTCAGTAGGTGTACTTGAGTCGTAGAAGGTGTCGTCGAGTGTCGACTCGGCGGCTCCGTCTTGATGATGAAGAAGTTGAATGATGCGGTTTCTCATCAAAGCGCGTATCTCGTCCATTCTTGCATCATTCTCTTGCTTGTGAGCGTCGAACTTGTTGTCGAAGTAGTCCCTTATGCGTTGCTCGGTGAGTCGCAAGTCGGTGGCGAGGTTGTCGATCACGATTCGCTCATTGCTTGTTGTTCTCGGTAACGCTTCGTTGTGCACCAAAGAGGTGGCTCTTGGTGACGTATGATGACATGTCGTCGTCTTGCTTTCGATGAAGAGTGGGTTGGTAGAGGTACTTGGCCTATCCATCATTTCAAGCAAAATGTGAGTGGTAGAATGGAAAAGAACTTATACCAATGTACCTTTGACCGATGTTGAAGATGAATCAAGTTCACTCAAATGCGGACAATGAAATAGCACTCTTGGTACCGATTCTTGTCGGTTCTCACACCTACACAAATAAAAAGCTTATGGTGGAGCTCGGTTAGGATGGTGGCACAAAATTTGATGCAATTGTAAGTGAGACTCAATAATGTTGGAAATGATTCACAAATTTGCAAATGCAACAAGTAGGCCAATAGCAAGACATGGTACACGGAAACACACACGCAAATAGATAATATGGGGTTATGCAACCAAGGATGAGCCAAAATGTGGAATACACCAAGATGCTCTTGTTGCACAACACTAGAGAGACGCTTAGCACGATTGCACAATAGGCGGATACGAACTTGTGCACAACCTACTAAGCAAAAATGCAACGACTTCTATCCCAAGTATGCTATATGTATGGTGTTTCGATGTGTTGATCCAAGATGATCAAGTATGACAATCTTAATGTTGTATGATGCTATGGTTCTTGCTCATAAGCTCTTTGCTTATCTTTCTCTCTTTGCTTAAAAGCTTGATTGGCTCTTTCTCTTTTGAGCTCTTTTCTCATGCAAAACTTCACGAACCAAGATAGCAATTGTGTATGCGATGACAACTTTGTGACACACAAGTTGATGCTAAGATATGCACCACTTTGGTATGGTATGTATGCTATGGAGTATGATCGTGCACAAGTCACGTTGCCGGCAATACTCAATGGCTAGTCTCGATGGGTAAGCAACGCAAAAGATGGGCTATGATGGTTATCGATGCAATTGCAAGTTATGCCAAAGATGTCGACGATGTTACCGTCCTTGGCGAAGATGAGCGGTGGTGATGTTGATGTTGAACCGTACCTAGATAGCCGAAACACAAAAGGATACGGAAACCCCAACTCAAATTCTCAAAGCAAAATTTGGCAACATTGTCGGAATTGGTAGTGGGAAAGGCTATGGTGCTGTTATGCGGAAGTGGTGGAGGTATATGGAAGTGTATGTGGGCACCGGACAAAATTTGGCGAGAGTTAGGCGATGGAACGGGTGGTGGATGGGGATTCTTTGCTGCCAGGAGCCGGATTTCCGGGCAGGAAGCCGGATGTACGGGCTGGTCGGGCCGGATGTCCGGGATGCCGGATGTCCGGGCTGTTCGGGCCGGATGTCCGGGCTCTGGGTCCGTGGACGAACTCGATGAACACCGCGTGGAGAGGTCAAATCTGGGGCAAAATTCGGACGATTTTGAGGATGGAAATTATGGAAATGGTGGGGGAATGCTAGATCTACCTGCAACACACGAAATCCGCGGATCAAACCCAACAAAACTTCATCACACCAACAAATCACAAAAAAAAATTGGGGCTATTTTTGTGGGGAATTTTCGTAATTAGGACAAAAACACCAAAATCAAGCTAGAACAAGAGGGGTAGGGGCTCCAAAAACGTGATCAACGTGGCTCTTGATACCAAGATGATGTAGGGCGGAACCCTACGTGGACGATCTTTCACGTTGGAGCGGATCCTACGGGGAATCACGAAGAACACGCGGAAGAACAAGAGGGAAACACGGAGGAAACGAGAGAGAAATCACAAAACCAACAAGAGATCAATCACAAGTGCTAGATCACCGATCACATAAAGTGGCTCAAGATTCAAAATCAACAAAGGAAAGATACAAACGGTAGCCGTTCTTCTCCGTGAGGAGGCCTTGATGGGGTCCACCCTAGAAGGGGGTCTTGAATAAGCTTGGGGGATCTTCTCCGTAGAGGTACTGATCTCCGAGGAGAAGTAGCCAAGTGGATGAGCAAAGGCTCTCACACAAAATATGAGCTAATCCAATGCTACCCTAGAAAGAGGAAGGGTGATGTAGGGCGGAACCCTACGTGTATGATCTTTCACGTTGGAGCGGATCCTACGGGGAATCACGAGGAACACGCGGGAGAACACGAGAGAAACGAGAGAGAAATCACGAAACCGACAAGAGATCAATCACACAAGTGCTAGATTATCGATCACATAGAGTGGCACAAGATTCAAGATCAACAAAGGTAAGATACAAGCGGTAACCGTTCTTCTCCGTGAGGAGGCCTTGAGGGGTCCACCCTAGAAGGGGTCTTGAATCCGCTTGGGGATCTTCTCCGAGAGGTCCTGATCTCGGTGGAGAAGTAGCCAAGTGGATGAGCAAAGGCTCTCACACAAGAATATGAGCTAATCCAATGCTAACCCTAGAAAGAGGAAAGGGAACAAGTATATATAGTCTTGGGCGAAGGGGTACAAGGGACAAGGCCCTGAGGCACTGCGCGCAGGCAGGGGAGGCCGGACGTCCGGGCGTCGGGCCGGATGTCCGGGCCTTCGCGAGGCGCCGGATGTCCGGGCTCTCAGCCCGGATGTCCGGGCTGAAGCGACCTTTTTCACCGAATCGGAAAGGGGCGCCAGATTTCGGTGGGGCACGGATATCCGGCTGGGCCTGGATATCCGGCTGAGGCCGGATGTCCGCTTGGACGCCGGATGTCCGCCCTGGAGACTTGGCCGATTGGATCCTGTTGAGGTCGAAGCTCCGAGGCGGATGTCCGGCCATGGCCGGATGTCCGGGCCCTGGAAGGTGCTCTCGGCCTTCTCCGATGGTTCTCTTCATCCGCGGACTTGGTGGCTTGTCCATCTTCACGTGCGTCCTCGGGAGGTTCCCCTTGACACCTAATCATGCATAGCATATCGGACTTAGGTACTAGCCATGTCTCGAGAGGATCATATGCGATATCAATAAGGAAAGAGGTCACCTCGTTCTCGAGAGCTCTAGCTCTAGCTCGTGTCATGGGTCCTCTTGGCTCTTGATGAGACGGTTGTAAGTCCATGGGGATGATCGTGGGATGCTCCGCATCATCTCCCCCTTGCGAGAGATCCGACCTCGGATCAAAAGCTTCATCTCCATGGAATGGTGCGAGGTCCTTGACGTTGAAGATGTCGCTCACGTTGTATTTGTCTCGAGGTAGGTCGATCTTGTAGGCGTTGTCGTTGTAGCGTGCTAGCACCTTGAAAGGTCCATCGGCTCGAGGGAGAAGCTTGGACTTGCGTTCTTTGGGGAAGCGGTCCTTGCGAAGGTGTAGCCACACGAGATCACCAATGTTGAAGACGATGGGTTGCTTGTTTGCGTTGAGCTTGTTTGCTTGACGTTGTACTTGGCGCTCAATGGTGTGCCTTGTGTCTTCGTGCATCTTCTTGATGTAGCTTGCTCGTTCACTTGCATCCATGTTGGTGCGCTCGTGGAGAGGAAGTGGTAGAATGTCCAATGGGGACAAGGGGTTGAAACCGTGAAGCGACCTCGAAGGGGGACTTGCCGGTAGTTGAATGTCTTGCACGATTGTAGGCGTACTCGGTGATGGGTAGACATGCTTCCCATCCCTTGATGTTCTTCTTTATCAAGACACGAAGTAGAGTGGATAGTGTGCGATTCGTCACCTCTGTTTGGCCATCGGTTTGAGGATGGTATGCCGAGGAGAACAAGAGCTTGATTCCGAGCTTGGCGCATAGGGTCTTCCAAAAGTAACTCAAGATCTTGACGTCACGATCGGAGGCGATTGTCTTTGGTACGCCATGGAGTCGCAAGATTTCCCTACAAAAGAGATTGGCAACATGTGAAGCATCGTCTATCTTGTTGCAAGGTATGAAATGTGCCATCTTAAAAATCTATCCACAACAACAAAGACGGAATCCTTGCCATTTTGGGTCCTAGGCAAACCAAGTACAAAATCCATACTAATGTCTTCCCATGGTTGATATGGAATAGGAAGAGGCATGTAAAGACCATGAGATTGAGCTTTAGACTTAGCTTTGCGACATGTATAGCATCGGTTGGTGAAGCGTGAGACGTCGCGGAACATCTTGGGCCAAAAGTAGTTGGTGGAGAGCATGGCGAATGTCTTGTCGCGTCCAAAGTGTCCCATGAGTCCGCCTCCATGGGCCTCTTGCAAGAGGAGCAAACGAAGAGAAGACTCGGGAATGCAAAGTTTGTTAGCTCTCATAAGGTATCCATCCTTGATGTAATATTGTTCCCAAGACGTATGTGTCAAACACTTAGCATAAGGAGAAGTAAAAGATGGATCATGCTCATACAAGTCTTTTATATGCTCAAAACCAATAACATTCAACTCAAGTTGTGTGACAAGCATGCATATGCGTGAAAGCGCGTCGGCAACTACATTTTCTTTACCCTTAATGTACTTGATCACATAAGGAAAAGATTCAATGAATTCACTCCATTTTGCATGACGCTTGTTCAATTTAGTTTGACCTTTGAGGTACTTAAGTGTTTCATGATCGGTATGGATGACAAACTCATGAGGTCTAAGGTAATGTTCCCAAACATGTAGCACACGCACTAAAGCATAAAATTCTTTGTCATAGATGGGATAATTAAGTTGAGCACCGGAGAGTTTTTCACTAAAATAAGCAACGACTCGTTTTCTTGCATCAAAACTCCGCCAATTCGGTACCACTTGCATCACAATGAACCTCAAAAGTTTTGTCAAAATTGGGCAAAGCAAGAATCGGAGCATGAGTAAGCAAAGACACGAGCTCATCAAAAGCGGTTGATTGCAAAGTTCCCCAAACAAAGGGAGTATTCTTCTTGCTCAAAGCATGCAAAGGAGCGGCAATTGTGCTAAAATCTTTCACAAAGCGACGATAGAAACCCGCAAGACCAAGAAAACTTCGCACTTGTTGCAAATTGGTGGGTTGGGGCCAAGTTTTAATTGCTTCAATTTTAGATTCATCAACATGGACACCCTTTGAGGAAACTACATAACCCAAGAAAATCACTTTGTCAACCCCAAAAGTGCATTTTTTCAAGTTTGCGTAAAGGCTTTCCTTGCGAAGAGTTTGCAACACAGATTTTACATCATTGATGTGCTCTTGCATGGTTTTGCTAAACACAAGAATATCATCAAAGTAAACCACAACAAAGACTCCAATATACGGACGAAGCACATGATGCATAAGACGTACAAAAGTACCTGGAGCTTCCGAAAGACCCATAGGCATCACTAACCATTCATATAAACCAAATTTGGTTTTGAAAGCGATTTCCATTCATCACCCTCTTGTATGCGGATTTGATAATAGCCACTTTTAAGATCAATTTTTGAGAAAAGTTGGCTCCACTAAGTTCATCAAGCATATCATCTAAGCGAGGAATGGGATGCCTATATCGGACGGTAATAGCATTGATAGGTCGACAATCGAGCACTGGCGGAGACTTCCATCGGGCTTAGGTACAAGAATAACCGGAACGGCACAAGGGCTTAAGCTTTCCGCATTACATGACCGTTGTCGATGAGTTGTTGTACTTGCCGTTGAATCTCCTTGGTTTCTTCCGGATTGACTCGGTATGGAGCTTTGTTTGGTAGAGGCGCTCCGGGGATGAGGTCAATTCGATGCTCTATGCCTCGAAGAGGAGGTAGACCCGGAGGTAGCTCATCGGGGAAAACATCTTGAAATTACTGCAAAAGAGATTGAAACACCAAAGGAAGCTCGTGAATGGTGTTAGTTTTTTGTTCTCCATTGATAGAGGCAAAGGTGTCCCGTCTTTCGATGAGATGTGATGAGGACATCAATACCATTGTTACACCCACAGCCCCTACTGCTACATATACTGGACCAATTACTAGAGCTCGCGCACGCCAATTAAATTATCAGGTACTTTCGTTTCTTGGTAATGATTCTAATGTTCATGAGAATATGATGCTGCCTAAATTGGATACATTTGTTTTGCTTACAAATGAAGGCCCTAGCTTGGAGAAGGATGGACATTGGAGCAAGAACAAGCATGGAGATAATGCCATGCGCAAGGGGAACAAGAACGGAGTTACAAGTGATGATTTCAGGACTTTGAAGCCACCATAATGGGTGCATAAAGCCTTGGACGAAATATACAAGATGCCACTTCATAATATTCGTCCATAGGCTATTCTAGGTGCTGCGTCACCTTATTATTGGGCCAGGCCCATGTCATTTCGAAATACTTAAGTATAGGCTGTTTTTAGAGTCCGTATGTGTGGGGAAACAAGAGTTAGGGATGGTTTGGACCCCTCCCTCAAGGGCCACGAAATTCCTCCTCTTCCTCCATATATACAGCCCTTAGGGCGTCGTTTAGACTTTGGGTTTTGTTTAGATCAAAAGTTCGCCATAGCTGCAACTTAGCGTGCCGTTTGTGTTCAACGACCGGACCAAAGGCGTCTCGTAACCCCACCTTGATCAATAAAGCTTTCATCTTATATTCGCAATATCCAGATTGCAATCTCGGTTTCTTGCTTGTTCTTCGTTTGCTCGCGGAAAGCAGACCCTCGTGGTCGAGTTGATCGTGCTCGGCGTGGTCAATAACCTCTCGGAGTTGGTTTAGCGATTGCTAAGGCGCGGCGTCCTATGCGTTAAATAGTCGGATCGTCAAAAAGTCGACTTCCTCCAAAGCGAAAACCAACATCTCATCGAAAGGCGGGACACCTTTGCCTCTATCAAGTGGTATCAGATTTTCAGGTTGCTCGGTGAGATTTTACAGTTTTTAAATAGATTAGATCGAGTCTGTTCTTCATACCTAAAGTCCACGAAAAAGCCACAAAAAAATTAGGGTTAGTTCATCATATCCGAACCAATCTGAGCCTTCGCATAATCTTTTTAGGGTTTTGCTTTGTTGAATTTATGATTTGCATCGTAAATGGTGTCAAGTTCTTTGGTCTTAGAGTCTAGTCTTTTAGAGTTTGAGTTACGGTCATAAGTTGTCACGCCGCCGCTTTCATCATCATCGCCTTGACATCTACCATCGCCATTATCCGCCACCGCTCTGAATCCGTATCCATATACCACCACCCATCCGTATCCATATACCACCACCAATCTGTATCCATATACCACCACCGCTACCATATACCACCACCGCTGCCATATACCACCACCATATATCCACCACCAATCCGAGTTCTTCTCATATTAGGTTTGTTTTTGAGATCCATCTAAATACCGATTCGTGTTTCCTTGCCTGAGTAGGTTTCGGAAAAAAAAAGCAGTCCGAAACCACCCTCCGTTTAGGCCCAAAATTTTCCGAAAACGCACTTGTCGAAAAATTTTACGGCTATCCTATTTTTAGGTGTTTCTAAGCGTATTGAGACGATCGCCATTATAGAAAGTTTTTTGACCCGTTTCGAGTTTTTGGGTCCGGCGTTCGGAAAAAAATTTGGTCGAAAAATTTCGTGCCCATCCTGTCGGTTTGACACAGGAAGAGTTTTGAGACACTCGCCATTATAGTGATTTTTAAAAAAAAAAAAGAGCAGCGCAAAAAAAAAGCAGCGAAAAAATAGAGCGAAAAAAAATTTCCAGTGTGCTTTTCCGTTGTTTCCCTGCAGCGCCCGTGATTTTGTTAGTGTTCTAGGCTCGCGTCTCTATGCAGTCTAGCCTAGGACCAAGACAATCTGCGTCGTTGAGCGTTTATTCAACTTTGCATCTCTGATTTGATTATTCTTGACCCTTTTTGCTACCATATTATAAGCCTTCCCAGCTCCACATACATCTACATCGTATGCGTTTGACTCTCCACAGTAATCGCTCTATCCAAGCTCTGAGAGTTTTGACTACATCGGTTGCCGATCACCGCTTTCTTCTTTGGGTAAGAACTGGTAAGAATTTGAGATTTGCTTGTGGTTGTATTTGTCCACCACACCACCACCACCACTTCCTAGTAGTCTGTCGAATCATATTCTTGTGTGTTTCTATTGCTGCTAACCATGGCGGGATCACAAGCCGGCGAGGCCCGACTTGGAGAACATGACAAACAAAGCGCTACATGATAAGTTTCAACAAATGATGAGTGGGCAGGTGGAAGATGTTCTAAATAGATTTGAAGAGGCCATGGAGAAGATAGATGGCATTGAGAAGGCGTTCGACACAAAGCTCGATAACAAGTTTAATGAATTGCTTGCGCGTCTACCACCACCACCGGCTGCACCTAATGCACCTCTACAACAACAACAACGACTACCTCCACATCGTGAAGCGACCCTCCCGCCGAAGCGGCTGTGTCCCTCTTGACTGGCCAAGCTGCTGGTCTTCTTTGTTGATATACATGGCTCCTGCTGCTGATGTGCGGGATGATGATTATGTGAGAGATTACGAGGATGAGGTTGATCATCATCAGAACTACGTGCTACCACCAGCACGACACCCTCCAGGTCGTCCACATGCACATATTGGCAATGTTAGGGCTCCCCTTGGTGCGAGATCATGACCATCTCCCTAAACTGAAATTGAATATTCCACCATTTGAGGGTAGATATGTTCTGATATATATCTTACTTGGGAGTTAGAAACTGAACAACGATTTACATGTTTACAATATCACGAGGAGAGGCGTGTTCCTGCTTCTTTGTTTGTGCTTTCACTAGCTTTGCATGTGTTTGGTGGTGCGAACATTGTAGATTATATCCTATTCCAGCTACTTGGGCTGCTTTGAAAACTGCTATGCGTGCTCGTTGGGTTCCACCATATTATCAGCGTGAATTACTTCCAAAAATTGCAGCGCTTAAGACAAGGAAAAATTCGGTAGAAGAATATTATCAGGAATTACAAACTGGCTTGATTAGATGTGGTATTGTTGAGGAGAATGAAGCTATGCTTGCACGTTTTACGGGTGGATTAAATAGAGAGATTCAGACCATTCTAGACTACAAGGATTATACTAATATCACTTTCGATTATTCCATCTTGCTTGTAAAGCTGAGCGTGAAGTGCGGGATCGGCGGGCCTTGGCGGCGGACTAACTTTTACGCAGGTCGACCTTCATCATGGACACCACGTGCATCATCTACTTCCACACGTTCTCTTTGCACGGCACCTCCGGCGGCTGCCACCTCAACCGTGATACAAGAAAGCGGGCACAACCACCACTATCTGCCAAGAGTACACTGCTGGGCCTACAGAGCTCTTCTTCTTCCATGGCGTCAACAGGGCACACAAGTGATATTATTTGTCGTCGTTGTAAGGGAAGAGGACTTTTCTTGCGAGAGAATGCCAATCTCAGCGTGTGATGATTGCTCTTGAGGATGGTGGGTATGAGTCTGCTAGTGACTATGATGAAGAGACTTTGGCTCTTATTACACATGAAGAACACGGTGGAGATGATTACGATCTTGAGGCGCAATACATGGCTCTTTGAAGATCTTGTGAGTATGAATGTTTAGTTGCTCAACGTGTTTTGAGTGTGCAGGTTACACAAAGCTGAGCAAAATCGGAGGCATAACTTGTTCCATACAAAGGGAGTTGTGAAGGAAGGCGTTCTATTCGGCGTCATCATAGATGGAGGGAGCTGCAACAACTTGGCTAGCATGGATATGGTGGAGAAGCTTTCTCTCACCACAAGACCACATCCACATCCTTACTACATCCAATGGTTCAACAACAGCGGCAGCAAGGTTAAGGTAACACGTCTTGTTAGTGTGCATTTTAGTATCTCTACATATGCTGATTATGTTGATTGTGATGTGGTACCTATGCAAACATGTTCCTTATTACTTGGTAGACCATGGCAATTTGATAAAAATTCTGTACACCATGGTAGAAACAATCAATATACTCTTGTTCACAAGGATAAAAATATTACTTTGCTTCCTATGACTCCTGATTCCATTTTGAAAGATGATATTAATAGAGCTAATAAAGCAAAACAGGAGAAAAATAAGAGTGAAAATCAGATTGTGGCAAAAGAATTTGAGCAACAAATGAAGCCTAATAATAAACCATCTAATGTTGCTTCTGAAATTAAACTGAAAAGAGCATGTTTATTTGCCACCAAATCTGATATTGATGAGCTAGATTCTAGCAAATCTGTTTGCTATGGTTTTGTGTGCAAAGAGGCATTATTTTCATTCGAGGACGTGCCTTCCTCTTTGCCCTACTTGTCACTAACATTTTGCAGGAGTTGACGGCGTCTTCCCACAAGGCGTGCCACCGAGATTACCACCTATTCGAGGATTGAGCATCAAATTGATTTAATTCCGGTGCATCGCTACCCAACCGTGCACCATACCGTACCAATCCGGAGGAGGCGAAGGAGATTATCGTCAAATGCGAGGAGCTGCTCGACAAAGGTTATATCTGTGAATCTCTTAGTCCTTGTGCCGTTCCTATTATACTAGTGCCTAAAAAGGATGGTACATGCGGCGTATGTGTGTTCATTGTAGAGGCATTAATAATATTACTATTCGATTATCGTCATCCTATTCCTAGGCTAGATGATATGCTTGATGAATTGAGTGGCTCTACAATATTCTCCAAAGTTGATTTGCGTAGTGGATACCATCAAATTCATATGAAATTGGGAGATGAATGGAAAACAGCATTTAAAACTAAGTTTGGATTATATGAGTGGTTAGTCATGCCTTTTGGGTTAACTAATGCACCTAGTACTTTCATGAGATTAATGAGCGAAGTTTTACGTGCTTTCATTGGACGATTTGTGGTAGTTTACTTTGATGATATCTTGATTTATAGCAAATCTTTGGAAGAACATTTGGAACATTTGCGTGCTGTTTTTAATGCTCTCGTGATGCGCGTTTGTTTGGTAACCTTGGGAAGTGCACCTTTTGCACCGACCGAGTATCTTTCTTGGCTATGTTGTTACTCCACGAAATTGAAGTTGATACGGCCAAGATTGAAGCTATTGAGAGTTGGCGCATGCCCAAAAGCGGTCACACAAGTGAGGAGTTTTCTTGGACTCGCTGGTTTCTATAGGCGTTTTGTGAGAGACTTTAGCACCATTGCTGCACCTCTCAATGAGCTTACAAAGAAGGATGTGCCTTTTGTTTGGGGTACCGCACGGGAAGAAGCCTTCACGGTATTGAAAGATAAGTTGACACATGCTCCTTTACTCCAACTTCCTGACTTTAATAAGACTTTTGAGCTTGAATGTGATGCTAGTGGAATTGGATTAGGAGGTGTGTTATTACAAGATGGCAAACCTGTTGCATACTTTTACGAAAAAATTGAGTGGGCCTAGTCTGAACTATTCTACTTATGACAAAGAATTATATGCTCTTGTTGGGACTTTAGAGACATGGCAACATTATTTATGGCCCAAAGAATTTGTTATACATTCTGATCATGAATCTTTGAAACATATTAAAAGTCAAGCTAAACTGAATCGTAGACATGCTAAATGGGTTGAATCCATTGAGACTTTCCCTTATGTCATTAAACACAAGAAGGGTAAAGAAAATGTTATTCTTGATGCTTTGTCTAAATCGATATACTATGCTTTCACAACTTGACTTCAAAATATTTGGTTTGGAGACCATCAAAGATCAATATGTGCATGATGCTGATTTTAAAGATGTAATGCAGAATTGTAAAGAAGGAAGAACATGGAACAAGTTCATTATTAATGATGGTTTTGTGTTCCGTGCTAACAAGCTATGCATTCTGCTAGCTCTACATTCGTCTTTTGTTGTTGCGGAGGCGCATGGAGGAGGATTAATGGGACACTTTGGCGTGAAGAAGGCGGAGGATATACTTGCTACACATTTCTTTTGGCCAAAGATGAGGCCGGGATGTTGAGCGTTTTGTTGCTCATTTGCACTACATGTCAAAAAGCTAAGTCACGACTCAATCCTCATGGTTTATATATGCCTTTGCCGATTGCCTAGTGTTCCTTGGGAGGATATATCTATGGACTTTGTTTTAGGTTTACCTCGAACAAAGAAGGGGAGGATAGCATATTTGTTGTCGTGGATAGATTCTCGAAAATGGCACACTTTATACCATGTCATAAAAGCGATGATCTTTGTTAATGTTGCTGATTTGTTCTTTCGTGAAATTATTAAGCTTGCATGGTGTGCCAAATACTATTGTTTCAGATCGTGATACTAAATTTCTTAGCCACTTTTGGAGATGTTTATGGGCTAAGTTGGGGACTAAACTGCTTTTTAGTACTACTTGTCACCCCCAAACTGATGGACAAACTGAAGTAGTCAATAGAACATTGTCTACTATGCTTAGGGCTGTTTTGAAGAATAATAAGAAAATGTGGGAAGAATGCTTGCCTCATATTGAATTTGCTTATAATCGTTCATTGCATTCTACTACTAAGGTGTGCCCTTTTGAAATTGTGTATGGCTTCCTACCTCGTGCACCTATTGATTTGTTGCCTCTTCCATCTTGGAGAAGGTTAATTTTGATGCTAAAGAGCGTGCTGAATTGATTTTAAAATGCATGAGATAACTAAGGAAAACATGCTAAATATAAGCGTCTTTGGAGATAAGGGTAGAAAACATGTTGTCTTTGCACTGGAGATCTTGTTTGGTTACATTTAACGTAAGGATAGGTTTCCTAGTTTGCGCCAAATCAAAGCTAATACCACGTCTTGATGGTCCATTTAAGGTGTTAGAAAATAAATGATAATGCATATAAACTTGAGCTACCTGCAGATTTTGGGGTTAGTCCCACTTTTAACATTGCAGATTTGAAGCCTTATTTGGGTGAGGAATATGAGCTTCCGTCGAGGCGACTTCATTTCAAGAAGGGGAGGATGATGAGGACATCAATACCATTGTTACACCCAGCCCCTCTTGCTACATATCTTGGACCAATTACTAGAGCTTTCATGCATCCAATTAAATTATCGGTACTTTCGTTTCTTGATAATGATTCTAATGTTCATGAGAATATGATCTTTGCCTAAATTGGATACATTTGTTTTGCTTACAAATGAAGGCCCTAGCTTGGAGAAGGATGGACATTGGAGCAAGAACAAGCATGGAGATAATGCCATGCGCAAAGAGGAACAAACGGAGTTACAAGTGATGATTTCAGGACTTTGAAGCCACCATAATGGGTGCATGAAGCCTTGGACGAAATATACAAGATGCCACTTCATAATATTCGTCCATAGGCTATTCTAGGTCTTCGTCACCTTATTATTGGGCGAGGCCCATGTAATTTCAGAAATACTTAAGTATAGGCTGTTTTAGAGTCCGTATGTGTGGGGAAACAAGAGTTAGGGATGGTTTCGGACCCCTCCCTCAAAGGGCCACGAAATTCCCTCCTCTTCCTCCATATATACAGCCCTTAGAGCGTCGTTTAGACTTTTGGTTTTGTTTAGATCAAAAGTTAGCCATAGCTGCAACCGGCGTGCCGTTTGTGTTCAACGACCGGACCAAAGGCGTCTGAACCCCACCTTGATCAATAAAGCTTTCATCTTATATTACGCAATATCCAGATTGCAATCTCAGTTTCTTGCTTGTTCTTCGTTTGCTCGCGGAAGCAGACCCTAAATGGTCGGAGTTGATGGTGCTCGGCGTGGTCAATAACCTCTCGGAGTTGGTTTAGCAATTGCTAAAATGGCGGCGTCCCTACTTGCGTTCGTAGTCGGATCGTCAAAATCGACTTCCTCCAAAGCGAAAACCAACATCTCATCGAAAGGCAGGACACCTTTGCCTCTATCAAGATGTTGGTTTTAAGCTTTGGAGAGTAAACTGGCCAGCGATCAACTACTGAGCAGTCGAGGGCGTCAGCCTGTCTAAGTCGCGTGGGGTGCTAAATAACTCAGGAACTTTGATGCAGGTTTGTGAGAAGCGGGCAGCCACCATTCAATATTGAAAAAGTCTTCGAGACAACATCGGGTTTGTGGGTGTAACAATGAAAGGTGTGCAGTGATCATGAAACGATAAACTTTGGAAAATGACCAAACCATCATCAACATGGCTGTGTTTATGAAAAATAGTGGAGATTGGAAGTGTGTGCGTGACCCGGAAACATTTGAAAGGATGACAGCCAATGGAAGCTGGATGCCGAAGTCAACAATTTTTTTAAAGTCTGGTTGACTGGGAAAACAGAAGGATGTAGTTTCAAAACTCTTTTTTTTGAAACACCAAACTGAACCCCGACCAATTTATTTACCCATTGAGACCCAAAAGCTAGATGGAAGCGAAACAAACTTCTGACTAAAATGGTTATATGGTGTTCTGGCGATGACGATCACCAGTGAAGCAATTAGTATATGGCGTGATTGGGTAATTGGTATGATGGATGATAATGAATGTGAAAGCGATGATGATGGTGCGGCGTGACAACTTATGACCGTAACTCGAAACTCTAAAAGACTAGACTCTAAGACCAGCAACTTGACACGGCGATGCAACCGCAAATTCAACAAAGCAAAAACCCTAAAAAGATTATGCGAAGGCTCAGATTGTTTCGGATTTGATGAACTAAAACTAATTTTTTTTTTTGTGGCTTTTTCGTGGACTTTAGGTATGAAGAACAGACTCGATCTAATCTACGAAAAACTGTAAAATCTCACCGAGCAACCTGAAAATCTGATACCACTTGATAGAGGCAAAGGTGTCCCGTCTTTTCGATGAGATGTTGGTTTTCGCTTTGGAGGAAGTCGACTTTGGCGATCCGACTACGAGCGTCTGAGGACGTTGCGCCTTAGCAATCGCTAAACCAACTCCGAGAGGTTATTGACCACGCCGAACACGATCAACACGACCACGAGGGTCTGCATTTCCTGCGAGCAAACAAAGAACAAGCAAGAAAGCTGAGATTGCAATCTGGATATTGCGAATATAAGATGAAAGCTTTATTGATCAAGGTGGGGTTACGTGGCGCCTTTATGCAGTCGTTGAACACAAAGCGAAATGCTGTGAAGTTGCAGCTATGGCGAACTTTTAATCTAAACAAAACCCAAAGTCTAAACGACGCCCTAAGGGCTGTATATATGGAGGAAGAGGAGGGAATTTCGTGGCCCTTGAGGGAGGGGTCGAAACCAACCCTAACTCTTGTTTCCCCACATACGGACTCTAAAACAGCCTATACTTAAGTATTTCGAAATTACATGGGCCGGCCCAATAATAAGTGTGTAGCACCTAGAATAGCCTATGGACGAATATTATGAAGTGGCATCTTGTATATTTCGTCCAAGGCCTCATGCTCTCATTAGGGTGGCTTCAAAGTCCTGGAATCATCACTTGTAACTCCGTTCTTGTTCCCCTTACATGCCAACATCTCGAGCTTGAACTTGCTCCAAGGTTCATCTTTCTTGTCCATGGTAGGCCCTTCATTTGTAAGCAAAACAAATGTATCCAACTTAGGCAGCATCATATTCTCATGAACATTCGAATCGTTACCAAGAAACGAAAGTACCTGATAATTCAATTGGCGTGCGCGAGCTCTAGTAATTGGTCCAGTATGTATAGCAGCAAGGGCTGTGGGTGTAACAATGGTATTGATGTCCTCATCATCCATCCTTGCGCACAAGGACAAAGTGTATCACACTCGATGGGTTCTCACACACTTCTCTCATCTCACTTTTGGTGGCAAATAGAATGAGGTTTTTCTCTCTAGGCGAAGAGTCGCTCAAATTTGGCTTGTGGCTCTCACTCACTTTTGGGTGGATCACTTTCTCATTCTTTTCTCTATGATGTGTGGCTTGCTTATCGGCTATCACTTGAGTAGGAGACATAGGTCGTAGCACATATTCCTTCCCTTTCATCTTGAAGCTATAGTGATTGGTGCGCCCATTGTGGATGACACCACGGTCGAATTGCCATGGTCGACCTAGAAGTAGGTGGCAAACGGTCATTGGGAGCACATCACATTCCAACGTGTCTTCATAAGCACCAATTTTGAAGGAGACTTGGACCGTATGCTCGACTCGTATAGTCCGAGTCACTTAGCCATTGAACCTTGTAGGGTGCGGGTGCTTCCTCTTGACCAATTGGAGCTTGGAGCATAGTTCTTCACTTGCCAAGTTGTGGCAACTACCTCCATCGATGATGACCTTGATGGACCGTCCATTGATGTCGGCTTTTGTGTGGAAGATGTGGCATCGTTGGTCTTCTTCTTGTTGATGTTGAAGAGTCAAGACCTTGGAGACAACGAGGGCGGGGCTCGAATCCTCATCACAAAAGACTTGATCATCTTCTTCTTCGTTCACTTGCGGTGCATGGCCACTTGCTCAAGAGCTTCCATCTCCTCTTCACTCATGGAGTCATATGTGCCATAAATGTCGTTGAGGATCATGGTGCGCTTGTTGGTGCATTCGTATGACTTGTGGCCTCGGCCGCAAGTGAAACACTTGAAGGAGCTTGTCTTGATGGTCTCATCGGTTGAGTAGAGGATGAAGCACGCGGCTTGATGTTGCTTGTAGTAGGAGTTGGACGACTTGAGCTTGTCGAAGTCTTCTTGTAACTTGACTTGTCGTCGTTTCTTGAAGAAAGTTTGGTTGATGTAGATGTTGGAGGAGTCGTTGAAGCTTGGTTGTTGGAGGAGCCGTAGGTCTTGGATGAGTACTTGGCGTGCCTTGAAGTCATCTTGCACTTGGCGTTCCGCCTTTGTAGCTTGATGCACGAGCTCAATGAGGGATGAGTATGGTTGGAAGTCGCGATTTTCTTGATGGGATGATTGAGTCCATTCAAGAAAGCGTGCCATAGTTTGCTCATCATCTTCCTTGACATTGGCTCGAATCATGGCTATCTCCATTTCCTTGTAATATTCTTCAACGCTCTTTGTTCCTTGCTTGAGTAGTTGGAGTTTCTTGAAGAGGTCACGGTTGTAGTAGGTTGGCACAAAGCGTGCTCGCATGACATCCTTCATTTGAGCCCAAGTGGTGATTGGAGGTTCACCTCTTGCTTGTCGTCGCTCAATGATTTGTTCCCACCATATGAGCACATAGTCTTGGAACTCAAGTGATGCCATAGCGATTTTCTTTGCTTCATCGTGGTTGTGCAAGCGAAGATTTTGTCAACCTTCAATGCCCATGAGAGGTAGTCTTGAGGTCATTGCTTCCATTGAACTTGGGCATGGTGAATTTTAGCTTGCCGTAGCGTTGCTCTTCATTGTGTTGTTGGCGATGTTGATGATGACGTCCTTGGCGTGGATTGTATTAAATCTTCATGTTGCTCTTGGCGCGGAGGAAGACCATGATCAACTTGCCCTTGTTGAACTTGAGGTTGAGGTGGAGCTTGGCGAGCTTGTGGAGGAGCTTGAGGAACTTGTCGTTGTGCATGAGGTTGGTAGTTCCTCTCTTGGATTTCTTCCCGAAGGGCTTCCTCTTGATTGCGCCGTTCGCGATTGCGGTTGGCGAAGGCTCTACTTGATTCTTGAAGGGCACGTTGCGCCTCAAGAGCTTGCGCCTCACGTTGTTGTTGTTGAAGACGTTGAGCCTTGGCGTCTTGTTCGTCTTGGTGAAGACGTGCTCGTTCTTCCTCTTGTTAGCGTCGAAGACGATGTCGTTCTTGAGCTTGAGCAAAAGCCTCTTGATTAGATTGAGGACGAGGAACTTGATCATGAACTTGCTCTTGTGAATGCTTGACATGTAGCGGGTTGCGAGATGCATGACGGTCTTGGCCTTGCGGCTCGTCGAAGAGTGTTCGATGACGGTGTACTTGAGTCGTAGAAGGTGTCGTCGGAATGTCGACTCGGCGGCTCCGTCTTGATGATGAAGAAGTTGAATGATGCGGTTTCTCATCAACGCAGCGGATCTCGTCCATTCTTGCATCATTCTCTTGCTTGTGAGCCTCGAACTTGTTGTCGAAGTAGTCTCTTGAGCGTTGCTCGGAGAGTCGCCAAGTCGGTGGCGAGGTTGTCGATCTTGATCGCTCATTGCTTGTTGTTCTTGGTGCAACGCTTCGTTGTGCACCAAAGAGGTGGCTCTTGGTGACGTGTGAAGACATGTCGTCGTCTTGCTTTCGATGAAGGGTGGGTTGGTAGAAGAACTTGGCCTATCCATCATTCCAAGCAAAATGTGAGTGGTCGAGCGGAAAGAACTTATACCAATGTACCTTTGACCGATGTTGAAAATGAATCAAGTTCACTCAAATGCGGACAATGAAATAGCACTCTTGGTACCGATTCTTGTCGGTTCTCACACCTACACAAATAAAAGCTTATGGTGGAGCTCGGTTAGGATGGTGGCACAAAATTTGATGCAATTGTAAGTGAGACTCAATAAAGTTGGAAATGATTCACAAATTTGCAAATGCAACAAGTAGACCACTAGCAAGATAAGGTACACGGAAACACACACGCAAAAGATAATATGGGGTTATGCAACCAAGGATGAGCCAAAATGTGGAATTCACCAAGATGCTCTTGTTGCACAACACTAGAGAGGCAGCTATACGATTGCACAATAGGCGGGTACGAACTTGTGCACAACCTACTAAGCAAAATGCAACGACTTCTACCCAAGTATGCTATATGTATGCTGTTTCGATGTGTTGATCCAAGATGATCAAGTATGACAATCTTAATGTTGTATGATGCTATGGTTCTTGCTCATAAGCTCTTTGCTTATCTTCCTCTCTTTGCTTAAAAGCTTGAATGGCTCTTTCTCTTTTGAGCTCTTTTCTCATGCAAAACTTCACGAACCAAGATAGCAATTGTGTATGCGATGACAACTTTGCGACGCACAAGTTGATGCTAAGATATGCACCAGTTTAGTATGTATGTTATGGAGTATGATCACTAATGTGCACAAGTCACGTTGCCGGCAATACTTAATGGCTAGTCTCGATGGGTAAGCAACGCGAAAGATGGGCTATGATGGTTATCAATGCAATTGCAAGTAATGTCAAAGATGTCGACGATGTTACCGTCCTTGACGAAGATGAGCGGTGGTGATGTTGATGTTGAACCGTACCTAGATAGCCGAAACACAAAAGGATACGGGAAACCCCAACTCAAATTCTCAAGGCAAAATTTGGCAACGTTGTCGGAATTGGAAGTGGGAAAGGCTATGGTGGTGTTATGCGGAAGTGGTGGAGGTAAGTGTAAGTGTATGTGGGCACGGGACAAAATTTGGCGAAAGTTAGGCGGTGATCGGGGTGGTGGAAGGGATTGTTGTTACCGGTAGGAAATCCGGGCTGGAAGCCGGATGTCCGTCGCCGGATGTCCGGGATGATCGGGCGGATGTCCCAAGACTCTTGGATGTCCCGGGCTGCTCGGGCGGATGTCCTGCTCGATGAACACCGCGGGGAAAGATGGGAACCGGGGCAAAATTCACGGGATTTTGTGGATGGAAATTGTGGAAATGGTGGGAGAAAGCTAGATCTACCTGCAACACACGAAATCCACGGATCAAAGCCAACAAAACTTCATCACACGAACAAATCACAAAAAAAAAATTTAGGGCTATTTTTGTGGGGAATTTTCGGAATTAGGAAAAAAACAACAAAAATCAAGCTAGAAAAGAGGGGTAGGGGCTCCAATAACGTGATCAACGTGGCTCATGATACCATGATGATGTAGGGCGGAACCCTATGTGTATGATCTTTCACGTTGGAGCGGATCCTACGGGGAATCACGAGGAACACGCGGGAGAACACGAGAGAAACGAGAGAGAAATCACGAAACCGACAAGAGATCAATCACACAAGTGCTAGATTATCGATCACATAGAGTGGCACAAGATTCAAGATCAACAAAGGTAAGATACAAGCGGTAACCGTTCTTCTCCGTGAGGAGGCCTTGAGGGTCCACCCTAGAAGGGGTCTTGAATCCGCTTGGGGGATCTTCTCCGGAGAGGTCCTGATCTCGGTGGAGAAGTAGCCAACTGGATGAGCAAAGGCTCTCACACAAGAATATGAGCTAATCCAATGCTAACCCTAGAAAGAGGAAAGGGAACAAGTATATATAGTCTTGGGCGAAGGGGTACAAGGGACAAGGCCCTGAGGCACTGCGCGCAGGCAGGGGAGGCCGGACGTCCGGGCGTCGGGCGGATGTCCAAGACCTTGGCGCCGGATGTCAGACTCTCGGCCGGATGTCCGGCTGCGACCTTTTCAGCCGAATCGGGAAGAGGCGCCCGGATTTCAGTGGGGCAGGATATCCGGTGAGGCGGATGTCCGGGCTTGGACGCCGGATGTCCGACCTGGAGACTTGGCAGATTGGATCCTGTTGAGGTCGAAGCTCCGGGGCGGATGTCCGGGGCCATGGCGGATGTCCGGGGCACAGGAAGGTGCTCTCGGCCTTCTCCGATGGTTCTCTTCATCCGCGGACTTGGTGGCTTGTCCATCTTCACGTCGTCCTCGGGAGGTTCCCTTGACACCTAATCATGCATAGCATATCGGACTTAGGTACTAGCCATGTCTCGAGAGGATCATATGCGATATCAATAAGGAAAGAGGTCACCTCGTTCTCGAGAGCTCTAGCTCTAGCTCGTGTCATGGGTCCTCTTGGCTCTTGATGAGACGGTTGTAAGTCCATGGGGATGATCGTGGGATGCTCCGCATCAAAGGGGATGGAGTATATATAGTCTAGGGGGTGAAGGGGTACATGGGACTCGTCCCGGATACCTTGCCTTGGTGAGGAGGCCGGATGTCAGGCGTCGGGCGGATGTCCGGGCCTTCATGAGGCGCCGGATGTCCGGGCTGGTGCGGCCACTTCTGCCGATTCGTGCTTGGGCGCCGGATTTCCGGGCAGTCTTGGGATATCCGGCTGGGGGCGGATGTCCGGCATGGAGCCGGATGTCCGCCCTGTAGAGTTCTCCTGGGCTTTGGCTGTGGTCTTTGGCGTCTCAGGGCGGATGTCCGGGACCATGGCCGGATGTCCGGGGCACGGAGGGTGAACTTGTCCGCTTAGTGGTCCTCTTCATCCGTGGACTTGGCGGCTCGTCTGTCTTCACGTGTGTCTTGGAAGGCTCCTCTTGACACCTAATGATGCATAGCATATCGGACTTAGGTAGTAGCCATGTCTCGAGTGGATCATATGTGATATCACTAAGGAAGGAAGTCACCTCGTTCTCGAGAGCTCTAGCTCTAGCTCGTGTCATGGGTCCTCTTGGCTCTTGATGAGACGGTTGTGGATGCATGGGGATGATCGTGGGATGCTCCGCATCACGAGGGAAGCATGGAAGAGAAGACGGAAGAAATGGAGCTGCTACAAGTCACAGCCACCGGACGACCAGCCCTTACGGACGTCCGACGCTTGGAGATTCAGCCTGCCAGAACAACTACAGCCGAGGGAGTCTACAGCGCCCGGACGACCGGCAGATACCGGATGTCCGAGAAGTCCCAGGCACCGGACGTCCGACGCTTACCGAAAATCCGGTGCCACCTATCCCGAAGCGAATCAGCTGACTTCCGACGCGCGCCGGACGTCCGGACCGTCTCGAGCCACCGGACGTCCGACCCCCACCGGTCGTCCGGCACCTGCCTGTGTGCAGCCGGGCCTTTGGCCTTGTATCTCTCTCCCACTTACCCCTTCGGGGCTTAGACTATAAATAGAACACCTCCACCTCCTTTCTAGGGTTAGCAAATATGATATCTCATTTGTAGGTGAGCTTTGCTCCTACCTATCTCTATTCTTGAGAGAGAGAGACCACTACTCCATTAGAGGCCAAGACCTCCATCTAGGAGAAGATCCTGCGGGATATCATCAAGACCCCCTCGTGGGAAGATCCGTCTAGGATATCGTCAAGACCTCATCTCCTCTTGGATTTGAGATGAATGGTACCTTGTATCTTTCCCTTTGTTGTTCATGTACCTTGTGGATCTTGTGTGTTTGATTGTCTAGAGGATGTGTGATTGTACTTGTTCTTGAGTTTTCCCCTTGTGATTTCTCCCCGTTCTTCCCCGTGTTCTTCGTGCTCTTCGAGGGATCCCACTCCAAACGTGAAAGATCGGCCTACACCGGGTTAGCCCCGTACCATATGGTATCATGAGCCACGTTGATCACGTATTTGGAGTCCCTCCCACCGTTTTCTAGCCTTGTTTTGTTGTGTTCTTCCCCAAAATCCGAAAATCCCCACCAAAAATAGCCCCAAAATTTTTTGTGATTTGTTGGTTTGATGATGTTTTGTTGATTTTGATCCATTGATTTGCTTGGTTTTGAGTGGATCTAGCATTTCTCCAAGTTTCCCCATCTTTCATCCATGAAATCTCGTCAATGTTGACCCCAAAATCCCCATTTTCCGCCCAAAATCGCGCCCCCGAACTCGCATCTCGCGTTGACCCGACCACCGGACGGACCGGCGTTTCTGGACGTCCGGAGCCCCAGGAACGACCGGACGTCCGACCTTTCCGGACGACTGGAACCCCTAACCCGAACCAAATTTACGGATTTCTGACTTTCCCGGACGTCCGACGCCCCGGACATCCGACCTTTTCGGACGTCTGTAACCTGTAGATATTGACTTCGGCTGATTTTTGTTTTGTCCATAACTAATTCATCCGAACTCCGATTTTCACGTTCTTTGGCTCGTTTTGAAGCTCTTGACATCCCCTATCCCACAAAAATACCACCAACACTAGTTGACTCCATAAATTTTTTGAAAATTTGGCAAGTTTGCCTAGGCCTTCCACCATATCATCCGCAACAGCATTTACTCCGACTTCCGCAACCTAACCCATTTTGCTTGCCATAGCACTAGTGGTTGCTTGAGTAGTGATTCGAGTCTCCTAAGGTGTTTCGGCTACTTAGGGACGATTGCTTCTTCATCAACCACCACCACCACTTCCGCATAGGCTTACCCACCATACACTACCACCCCCCTCCCAACTTAACCCAATTGTTGTTTGAGCTTGTTTGAGTTGTGGTTTGTGTCTCCTAAGGTGTTTCGGCTACTTAGGGACGGCAACTTCAACTCGGACACATGTATATCCATCGTTCCACTTCCGCATTGCCAAGTGCAAACCACCACCGCTTTTCGCTACCACCATTTGACATTTGTCATTTGAGATTTTGATTTTGCGGGTTTTTTTTTCGTTTCCTAAGGTGTTTCGGCTACTTAGGGATGAGTCTCCATCATCTTGGTATCTACATCAAGAACACCGCCACTCATCATCGCCAAGGACGGTAACCTCGACGACACCATTGTATATTCCCTTGCCATTGCATTGATAACCTCTAGCCCATTTTGCGTTACTTGCCTATCGAGACTAGCCATTTGAGTATTGCCGGGCCACGCTACTTGTGCACATTAGTGATCATTGGTCTACACCTTCCATAACATACTTACCATATCATCTTAGTATCATATCATCTCTTGTGTTACAAAGTTTGTTCTCACATATATACAATTGCTATCTTGGTTTGTGCATTCCGCATAGTGGCCATACAAAAAAATAAAGCTTTTAAGCAAAAGAAAGAGAGCAAAGAGCTTGTAAGCAAGTGCCATAGCATCACACCACATTGCATATAAGATTGTCATATTAGATCATCTTGGATCATCTTGAGAGAACACCTGGAACCATACATACATAGCATACTTGGGATAGAAACTTTATCAATTTTGCATCTTATAGGTTGTGCACAAGTGTCGTATCCGCCTATTGAGCAATCGTGCTAGCGTCTCTCTTGAGTTATGCAACATGAGCATTTTGGTGTATTCCACATTTTGAGCTCATTCCTTGGTTGCACGACCCCATTTATATATCCGTGTGTGCGTTTCCGTGTGCCATTCATTGCTATTGGTCTACTTGTTTCACTTGCGAATTTGTGAATCTCTTTCAACATTATTGACTCTTTCTAACATTTTGCATCAAATTTTGTGCCACTATCCTCACCGAGCTCTACCATAAGCTTTACTTGATAGGTGTGAGTGAACAAGTCCGGTACCAATTCCACTATTCTTTCATCTCACATTGAGTGAAACGGGATACATGCTCAACTTTGGGAAAAGGTAACTTGGTATTGTTTATCTCATTTCCTACTCACCTCTACTCGAGTCTTGTGATGGATAGGCAAGGCATTTCACCTTCGGTATACAACAACAACGACGAGTTCGATGCCACGAACAACAACTCCGACGCCAAGATGCAAGCTCAAATGGAGGAGATCAAAGCCCTCATCAAGTCCTACAAGCGATCTTCCTCATCTTCAAGAAGACGCTCAAGAGCACATGCTTCTGAGCTACCATCTCCGGCAAGATCACATCGGTATCGACACCATCACCACCAAGAACGTGAAGGTCAAGAGCTCAACACCAACAACTGCTCAACGACTTCACCATCTCCCTTGGCATCTTCGCCAAGCGACTTCAAGGCATCTTCGCCTATGGACATACGGCATCTTCGCCAACAAGCACCCCAAGACTACACTCAAGAGAAGCTCCCCAAGCTCAAGTCCGCGACTTCCACGAGCTACTACGACCTCAACATCGACCACGCGATTCCTTTCTATGGGACTCAAGAACCCGAGGAGTATCTCAAGTGGGAGCGCTTAATGGACGACTACCTCAAGCTACATCAAGTTCCCCCCGAAGATCAAGTGAAGTGCGCCACAAGAAACTTCCACGACTACGCCTCAACTTGGGGCTTCACACACCTTCGGAGCAACTTCGAAGCCAATTAGAGAACACCATCCAAGGATCCAAGTCCATCGACGCGTACTTCAAGGAGATGAAGATTGCCTAGCGACGAGCCGGCGTGGACGACCCCATTTCGATGAAGTTCGACTTCATGATGGGTTTGAACAACGACATCTCCAAGACAATCCTCCTTGAGAACTACAAGTCCCACGACGACTACTGCATTGGTGCTCTCAACGCGGAACAAGAACTCATGAAGGCCAAGGCTTCTCCACCCCAAGCACACTTCTCGAAGACCAAGCTCCAACACGACGAGCATGAGGCTAGTACCACCAAGATGTCCAAGCCCGATGAGCTCCAAGATGATGCTCCCAAGTTCGACTTCACCACCATCCCTCTTTGTGGCATTGATGATCCCGAGTCTACTTCGACTCCTTTTCAAGATGGTGCGGCGATGAGTATGACTACGGAAACCTTCAAGGACCAAGCTTTGGAGGAGAGCAACAAGGTGGCGAGCAAGGATGATGCTTCCATCTTAGGAGGCGAGAGTGATGTTGTGCCATCTTCGGCCTTCATCCACGATGACGATGACGAGATGATCGAGCATGGGATTTTCCCTTCGGTCATGGAGGAGAGTGATGTTGTGCCATCTTCGGCCTTCATCCATGGCGACGACGATGAGATGGTTGAGTATTTCACCTCGACCACGGCGACATATGATGACTTGAGTGACTTTTGCCACCATATTGAGAGTGAGAGTGTGTTCACCACTAGGCCCATATATGAAGAGTTGCCCCAATTCCCATGTGAGGAGAGCCACAACCCCCACCATTTTAGTGAGATGAGTGACTCCACCATATGTGAGTTTGAGTGCACCTATTTTGAGGGAGTGAGTGAACCACCAAATGGAGAGAGTGAGATAGTTGATAGGTCATGTGAGGCCACTTTCAACACTTACGACTTGACCTCTACCTCTATTGTGTCTTCTCATTTGGTGCTAGGTCCCATTTATGATGACGCGCCGATCCTCAACGACTTCGTCCTCCCTTTGGACAAGACGATGGCCATAGTGGAATATGATGCACCCCCCACATGGTTCCATCTAGATGAAGATGACCACCGTTTGTTCTTTCCCACCTCACCTACACCACTTGAGTGGAATGAACAAGGTAGCATAGGTGAAGGTGATGCTCTCGTCCCACTAGTGGACTATTTTGACATTGATTGCTTGCATGATGTTGATCCACCTACCATGCTTCATGCTAGTATGATTTCCCCATGCGATGATTTGCCCATTTATGATGAATATAATGATTCTCATGTGGAGTCTATTAGTTGTGATGCCATGTTACATATGATTTCTTGTGACAATTCTTTAGGTCACATCATGTTTGATAATCCGCTTGACTTGTCATATGCTATGCATGAGATCAACGATATGTCTTATTTGCAATCTCTCCATAGTGACTATGCATATGCCATTAAAATAAACCCAATTTGCACATATGGCATAGATGACAAGCCCATGGTTATTGGCATTTGTTTTTCTTGTGATGATATTGATATGCTCCCTTTGCATCATTTATCTCATATGCCATGCCATGCCCACCTAGCTTCGGATATGCATTGTTTTGGATGTTGTCCGTTTTCTCCAAATGATGTTTCCAATATTGCTCATGAGGAGACCCCCATAGTTTCCTCATACATGTTACGAGATTTTGATCCATCCCATTCATTGCATGATCCCAATACTTGTGTGCACCATATGCTCCCCATGAACAAACATGCTATTGATGTGCCATATACTTGCTTTCTCAATTTGTGTCCCCATCGTGTCATACATAATAACTATTCTTTCATAACGGATGACATGTTCTTATACCATGCATCAAATTTCTTTGAGCGATGCTTTGATGTAGGGCGGAACCCTAATCGGAGATCTTTCACATTTGGAGGGGATCCTACGAGGGAAACACGACGAACAAGCGGAAGAACACGGGGAAACACACACAAGAGGAACACAAAACCGACAAGTATCGATCACACCAGGGCTAGATCATCGAACACATAAGGTAGCACAAGATTCGAAATCAACAAAGGAAAGATACACGAGTAGCCGTTCTTCTCTGTGAGGAGGTCTTGATGGGGTCCACCCTAGAAGGGGGTCTTGAATCCGCTTGGGGGATCTTCTCCGTAGAGGTCCTGAGCTCCGAGGAGAAGTAACCAAGTGGATGAGCAAGGCTCTCACACAAACATGAGCTAAACCAATGCTAACCCTAGAAAGATGGGGAAGAAAGAGTATATATAGTCTAGGGGGCGAAGGGGTACAAGGGCTGCGGCCCCAATCGAAGTCAACACACAGGTGTCGGACGTCCGGAGGTCACCGGTCGCCCGGAGGCTCGAGTGGGTCCGGACGTCCGGAGGCCTTCGGACGTCCGAAGATTCGGCTCGGGTGCACATCGGTCGGTCGTCCGGAGGATTCCGGACGTCCGTAGATTCGGTTCGGGTGTGCGTCGGTCGGACGTCCGGAGGCTGTCGGACGTCCGTAGATTCCATTCGGGAGCCCAGCTGCCGGACGTCCGTAGGGCGTCGGTCGTCCGTGGCCTGGGGAGTTGATGAGGACATGACTACCTTGGATAAGACCAAAAATATTGCATACATGCATATTTGTCAGGTGATTTCTAGTGCAAATTATTCAATAATCTATTTATGTTATCCAGAACAAAAATACTTCACATACTTTTGTGTTTTGTCTAATTGCAGGTGTATGGGACATTTGTACAATACACATATGGAGATAAGGGAAAAGGAGAAGTTTAGGTGCTTTTCAAAAAGTTCTCTCACGTCACTTTTGGGCCAAGAGAAGATAGAGTCCAAGTCTCTCACGTTCTGGATTCAGATTCAGACTGCACAGACATACCTGACTCAAAACGCCAACAACATTTTTTATACGGACTCCGAATTGGGTGATTCTTTTTTTGTTGGAAAGTAGATTTCATGCTCTTTACAACCCAATTGGAATCACCTTAAAATCCGTCCGGAGCGTTGAGTTATGGACGAAACAATCTGACGTTGCAGAAGAATCCGAGTCAAACTACATGTCCAAAGGTGTTACCTCACCTCCACATGGGCCCATTGGCCTTGTACGACCTAGGGTTAGTTTTAGGATGCCTTGGGACGTCCTCCCACCTCCTTGGCCGCCACCCCTTGCTCCTATATAAGTAGATCCGTCTAGTAGCTTTTTCCTTGGGATTTGTTTAGTTAAAAGTTAGCCATTGCAACTTAGTGTACTTCGATTGTGTCAAGCGACGGACCAAAAGGCCACTTACGGATCCCCACCATTATCAATACTTCATATATATTCGCAATATTCAGATTGCTTTATCATATTCTTGCTCGTTCTTCGATTGCGTGCATGAATAGACCTTCGTGGTCGGTGATTGTGCTTCCAGCATCGTCAGTAACCTCGGGAGATTGGTTTAGCGATTGCTAAGGCACAACGTCGTGCACGTTTGTAGTCGGATCGTCAAAGTCGACTCCATCAAATCGATAGTTATCATTCATCGAAAGATCGGGACACCCTCACCTCTATCAAGTGGTATCAGTTTTCAGGTTGCTCGGTGAGAATTTCCAATTATCCCTAGATTAGATTTATTTTCTTACCTATTGTCCAATAAAAAGCCACAAAAAAAGGATAGATCTATTCATCCTTTGTCCAAGCCAGTCTGAGTCTTTGCAGTTTTCTTTTCATTGTTTGCATCATTGAATTATCGGTTGCATCATCGTGTCGAGTTGCTAGTCTTAGTGTCTAGTTCATTTAGAGTTTCGAGTTCTGTTCACATTAGTCACGCCGCCGCTGCATCATTATCCCTTCCGTTGACCACCATCGATCCATCAATTTCCACCACGTGCTACCCACCGTTCATTGTCATAATCATAGTTGAGATTGTTCACATCTTCACTTGATCCAATCTGCATCTTATCTAGTTTGTTTGGAAAGAGGAGAGAGAAAAAGAGAGAAAAAAGTAAAAAAGTCAGAAAAAATAGAGAAAGAAAAAGGAAAAAAAAGTGTGAGAAAAAAGAGAGAAGAAAAAAAACAAAGTTCGGATCTATCTAGACTCAATCTCGTAGCTGAATTCGGATTGGAATTTGTTTTGTGCACTGTTAAGTAAAACAGGCATAACTTCCTCATGCGAAGTCCGTTTTGACTCCGCGAGTACTCAAATTAAAGGTAGAGACGAGCCGCATCTAAATAGTTGCAGAAGCTACTCAATATTTGGCACCTCAAAATCGGCTTCTAAATAGGTCTTTTTGCCCTCCGAAGTTCTTGAACACAGCTTATTCCAGTTTTTCAAACCAGTTTTAGAATTTTTTTTGACTCCTCATATCAACTCGGAATTGAGTGCTTTTTGCATAGGAAAGCTTGAGTTAGTAGCATTCTTTGAAAAAAGTTATCAGAAAATTGTCTCAAACTTTTCAAGAGGAAAATGGGAGAGAGAGTTGTTGTATATCACCTTGGCGGTTGTTTTCATCATTATCTTTCTTTGCCGTTGTGATCTTCACTTATATCTTGCTGTCCAGAGCTACTTATTATCCTTTATTGATGCTAGTTGTGCTACGCCGTGACCTCATTAGTGTTCTAGGCTCGCGTCTCTAGTCCGGTCTAGCCTAGGACCAAAGACACTGATGCGTCGTTGAGCGTTTATTCAATATTGCATCTCTGAATTGATTATTGCTAATCTTTTGCTACCATATATAGCCAACCCAGCTCCACATATTTCTACACCGTGTATACGTACGTTCCCCTGGCAATTGATTTACACAATCTTCAGAGTTACTTGACACCGCTGGTTGCCTGTCACCACCTGCTGCATGGTAAGAACTTGTAAGATATTGATATTTTCTATACTGTGAGCGTTTTACCACCACATCCTAGTAATCCATAGGAACATTATTCTCGAATTTTGTTTCTTGTTTTTACTAATCATGACAGGTTCCGGAGATAGAAGTTCTTGGATGACGGACACATCTCCACCATCACGAGAGTTGGGACAACACACACAAGCACATGGTCAGGTTATCTTTTTACCGTCATTTGAGGGTAGATTTAATCCTGCTATTTATCTAGCTTGGGAGCTTGAAGTAGAACAAGTTTTTAGTCACCATGACTTTTCTGAACTTGAGCGAGTACGAGTTGCCACTAGAGCATTCTTTGGTTTTGCTTACATTGGGTGGAGTGTGCATTGTAAAAAAACATTGATAACCAACCCACAACTTGGAAAGATTTGAAAGATGTAATGGGACAACAATTTTTCCCTCCTTACTATCGTCGTGAATTGCTTCGCAAGTTTGAACAATTTAAAAAAGGCAACAACACTGTTCATGCTTACTACCAGGAGTTCAAATCTTATATTTATCACTGTGACATAGAAGTATCTGAGGATGATACAATGAATAGATTTTTTGGTGGTTTGAACCATGATATCCGTGCAAGATTTCACTATATTCCTCGTTGCATTACTGGTATGTATGTTCGTGCTTGTACCTTTGAGAGATAGCTACAGGAGGATGCATTGGGTGACTACAACCACTACTATTCCAATTCATGCTCACTACCATCGGTTGATTCCTCCACCGTTGCACCTACTAGAGCAGCCACACCTCCGATCGTGAGTGCGACATCATCTCAAGTGAATGATACATTGTCATTGTCCATACCTACATCAGCTACGTCTTTGCGACAAGGTAACAAAGAAAGGTATTGATGATATAACTTCATATGGGAATGATGCATGCCTAATTAACTTAAATACATCATGTGTTGAGTTACCTGTTGATTTGAGCACGCCACCTATTTTAGAGAATCATGTTACTATCATGAATGCATCATGTGATCAAACAACTAAAATACCAACAATTTTGAGTCGCCCATTGAATTAACTGTTGATGCAAAAGAATCAATGTTTAATCATTTTGATATGACCTCTAATCTTGGTGACGATTACGTGTCGAATGACTTATTGCATGTTTGCTTATATAAGCATGTTGTAGCATGTAAATTTGATGCAAGTAAGGTTTATTCACCAATGTTGGGATGGTTTAATGATGAACATTGTCAATCTTTTAAAATGAATAAGAGCTTCTGAGTTGCAATATTTTCATGCCTTCTACTTCTTGTGATAATGTTTTGGCTTTAGATTTTATGAACTATGCAAGTTACTCATCTATTCATGTGTCATATGTGCAAAAATCAAGGGAAGTAAAAATGGATGACATACATATACAACATGTACACCTTGTCTCTTTTGTTAGCCACATTTCAGACTAAGCAACGCCGAGGACGGCTTTGTTTTCAAGAAGTGGAGGATGATGAGGACATGACTACCTTGGATAAGACCAAAATATTGCATACATGCATATTTGTCGGTGATTTCTAGTGCAAACTATTCAATAATCTATTTATGTTATCCAGAACAAAAATACTTCACATACTTTTGTGTTTTGTCTAATTGCAGGTGTATGGAACATTTGTACAATACACATATGAAGATAAGGGAAAAGGAGAAGTTTAGGTGCTTTTCAAAAAGTCCTCTCACGTCACTTTGGGGCCAAGAGAAGATAGAGTCCAAGTCTCTCACGTTCTGGATTCAGATTCGGACTGCACAGACATACCTGACTCAAAACGCCAACAAGTTTTTCATACGGACTCCGAATTGGGTGATTCTTTTTTTTGTTGGAATGTAGATTTCATGCTCTTTCAAACCCAATTGGAATCACCTTAAAATCTGATAGAGGCAAAGGTGTCCCGTCTTTCGATGAGATGTTGGTTTTCGCTTTGGAGGAAGTTTGATGCGGAGCATCCCACGTTCATCACCATGTACACTCCGACTACTATCCAAGCCCAAAGGATACAGGAGATGATACCTCGACTATTCGCCATTGGACACAAGGTGAACCCGTTCCTACATGCTTCCCCTTTCCATTCGTGTGAGACATGGTTGCTACCTAAGGCGAGGACTCTATGCATGCCTAGGTACCAAGGAGACCCTCTCGGAGATGCTCGGAATGATGGACAAGTCCCCAAGTACAAGGATGAAGGAACACGACGAGAGAAACGGGAGAAAGCCTGCAGAGCCCGGACATCCGGCCCTTCCCGCAAGCCCGGACATCCGGCCCCAGCCCGGACATCCGGCGCCCATCACAGCAGCCGCAAACTACAGGGCCCGGACATCCGGCCCCCAGGCCCCGGACATCCGGCCTCCCACGAAGCCCCGGATATCCGGCCCCTCGCCCGGAAATCCGGCGCCCACCGATGCGTCTGGAAGACCCAGGCCTGCCGGACATCCGGCCCCAGCCCGGACATCCGGCGCCTCCTGCTCCCGGACATCCGGGCGGCCTTGGACATCCGGCTCCGCCTGTCTGCGCACAGTAAAGGGCCGAGACCCATGTACCTCTTCGCCCCCTAGACTATATATACTCCATCCCCTTCCTCTTTCTAGGGTCAGCTTAGGTTTAGCTCATGTTTGTGTTAGAGCCTTGCTCATCCACTTGGTTACTTCTCCTCGGAGCTCAGGACCTCTACGGAGAAGATCCCCCAAGCGGATTCAAGACCCCCTTCTAGGTTGGACCCCATCAAGACCTCCTCTCGGAGAAGAACGGCTACTCGTGTATCCTTACCTTTGTTGATTGTGGATCATATGTACCTCTTTGTGTTCGATGATCTAGCACTTGTGTGATTGATCTCTTGTCGGTTGAGTGAATTCTCTCTCATTTTCCCCGTGTTTCCCTCTTGTTCTTCCGCGTGTTCTTCGTGATTCACCGTAGGATCCGCTCCAACGTGAAAGATCATCCACGTAGGGTTCCGCCCTACATCATCTATAGTATCATGAGCCACGTTGATCACGTTTTTGGAGCCCCTACCCCTCTTTTTCTAGCTTGATTTTGTTGATTTCGTCCTAAATCCGAAAATTCCCCACCAAAAATAGCCCCAAATTTTTTTTTGTGATTTGTTAGTTTTGATGATGTTTTGTTGATTTTGATCCGTGGATTTGCTTGGTTTCAAGTGGATCTAGCATTCCCCCAAGTTTCCCCATCTTTCCTCCACGAAATCCATCCAATTTTGCCCCCGAAATCATCAATTTCCGCCCCCAATTCGAAAATTTCCGCCCCAAACGAGATCGGGATTCGTCGGGCCGGACATCCGGGTCTCAGGCCGGACATCCGGGCCCCAAGCCGGACATCCGGGCCCTGGAGCACTAAATCCGCTCGATTCTGGACATACACCCCCGGAAATCCGGCCCGACCCCCGGATATCCGGCCCCTGGGATTTCAGTTTTTTCCGTTTCACCGTTTTGTCCATAACTAATTCATCCGGAGTCCGATTTTGACGTTCTTTAGCTCGTTTTGAAGCTATTGACATTCCCTTCCCACAAAAATACTACCACCACCATTTGACTCCATCAAATTTTTGAAAATTTGGCAAGTTTGCCTAGGCCTTCCACCACATCCTCCGCATAACCACCACCGACTTCCAACCTAACCAATTTTGTTCCCCATAGCATTAGTGGTTGCTTGAGTAGTGATTCGAGTCTCCTAAGGTGTTTGACTGCTTAGGGACAATTGCTTCTTCATCAACCACCACCACCACTTCCACATAACATTGCCCACCATACACTTCAACCACCCCAACTTAACCCAATTGTTGATTGAGCTTTTTTGAGTTGTGACTTGTGTCTCCTAAGGTGTTTGACTACTTAGGGACGGCAACTTCAACTCCGACACGTGTATAGCCCATCATTCCACTTCCGCATTGCCAAGTGCAAACCACCACCGCATTCCCGCTACCACCATTTTGACATTTGACGTTTGAGATTTTGAGTTCGCGGTTTTCCGTTTCCTAAGGTGTTTGACTACTTAGGGACGAGTCTCCATCATCTTGGTATCTACATCAAGAACACCGCTACTCATCATCGCCGGACGGTAACCTCCATATCATCTTGGTATCGTGGTATCCCTCCATTGTATATTCCCTTGCTATTGCATTGTTAACCCCTAGCCTTACTTTTGCGTTACTTGCCTCTCGAGACTAGCCCTTTGAGTATTGCCGCAGCGTTACTTGTGCACATTAGTGATCATACCTTCCATTACATACCATACCATATCATATTGGTATCATATCATCCATTGTGTCTCAAGTTTGTTCCGCATATACACAATTGCTATCTTAGTTTGTGCATTGTGCAAAGTGGCCATACAAAAAAAGCTTTTAAGCAAAGAAAGAGAGCAAAGAAGCTTGTAAGCAAGTGCCATAGCATCATACCATATTGCATATAAGATTGTCATATCCGATCATCTTGGATCATCTTGAGAGAAACACCGAACCATACATACATAGCATACTTGGGATAGAAGTTTATCCATTTTGCATCTTATAGGTTGTGCACAAGTGTCGTATCCGCCTATTGAGCAATCGTGCTAGCGTCTCTCTTGAGTTGTGCAACACGGCGTTTTCGTGGATTCCACATTTTGTGCTCATTCCTTGGTTGCACGACCCCATTTATCTATCCGTGTGTGTGTTTCCGTGTGCCATTCTTTGCTATTGGTCCATTTGTTTCACTTGCGAATTTGTGAATCTCTTTCAACATTATTGACTCTTGCTAACATTTTGCATTAAATTTTTGTGCCACTATCCTCACCGAGCTCCTCCATAAGCTTTACTTGTGTAGGTGTGAGAACCGACAAGGATTGGTACCAATAGTGCTATTTCATTGTCCGCATTTGAGTGAACTTGATTCATTGTCAACATCGGTCAAGGTACATTGGTATAAGTTCTTCTCCTTCTCCCACTCATATTTGCTCGAGTCTTGTGATGGATAGGCAAGGCATTTCCTCTTCGGTCCTCGACAACAACGATGGCGTGAACAACTACATCACCAAAGCGTCTATCTTGATCTACAACGACAAGTGCAAGGCACACAATCAAGATTGCGAGGCGCGCCGAGAACATCTCCATCGACATTCATCACTCCGAAGCAAGGAGAAGGGACTACTTCGACAAGAAGCTTGCCGCACATAAAGAGGAGCAAGATGCAAGGATGGAGGAGATTCGGGCCTTGATCAAGTATTCTTCCCCTTCGTCATCTTCAAGGCGGCAACATTCAAGCCACAAGTCTTCGGAGCGCGAAAAAGATGCAAGCGCAAATCGTCCTCGTCCACATCTACATGGCGACCACCATCACGTTCGTGATCCACATCATCATGAAGGGCAAGTCACCTCCAAGCATCATGTGCACAACGACGACGAACGCCAAGGAACTCAAACACGACAACGACATCATCATCATGAAGATGCTCCACAAGCGCAAATGCACAAGTCCCAACAAGCCCTACTTCACGCCAAGTCGAAGCTTCATAAGCACAAGAGAAGACCGCGAGACGAGCACCACCAAGACGGCGCTACGGCTACATCCACCACTTGGCATCTTCGCCAAGTGTTCTCAAGGCATCTTCGCCTTTGGACGTCTGGCATCTTCGCCTACTTCCCACGTGTACGCCTACATCGACTTCATCAAGTCCAAGGCAACCTCTGAGCGAGGCGACACTTCCATCTTGAAGCCCCTCAAGGAAGATGGCCGAGCATGGGAAACTCCCTTCGGTCATGGAGGCGAGCTATGAGGTGCCACATCATATGGGCCTCCAACACCAAGGCGGTGACAAGGCGGTCGAGCAAGGGCCATCCCCTTCGACCACGGCGACGGCCTTGAACCTCTTCAACAACATGAAGGCAGCGCCCACATTGGACTCATACTCCGAGTCAAGCTACGCGACCACGCATGGAGACATTTGCACCTACATCTCTTCGGCACCCACATATGTCGAGATGCCCCAATTGCCATGTGAGGAGAGCCACCACCCCATGAGTGACATGAGTGACTCCACCATACATGACATTGAGAGCATTTCCTATGAGAGGATGAGTGTGACCACCACTAGCCCCACACATGAGAGCATGCCACACATCCTATGTGAGGTTGAGCGCCATTTGAGTGACTCCACCCACCATACGAGTAAGAGCAGCCTTGAGGGAGTGAGTGAGCCACAACACTTAGTGAGTGAGGTAGTTGACACGGCACATGAGGCCACTATGATTTCTAACGACTTAACCTCTACTCCTAATGTGTTTTCTTCTTTGGTGCTAGGTCTCCTACATGACAACATGCCTATCCTCGATGAGTACATCCCTACATTGGAGACGACGATGGCCATGGTGGATGATGATGCACCCCCCACATGGTTCCATCAAGATGAAGATGACAACAGGGCGATCTTCAACACCTCACCTACAACTCATGAGCGACCTTCCAAAGGTAACATAGGTGATGGTGCTTCTCTTGTCCCACTAGTGGACTCTCTTGCCATCGATTGCTCCCATGATGTTGACCCACCTATTACCATGCTTCATGCTAGTGAAACTTCTTCATGCCTTGACTTACCTATTTATGATGAATATGATGATGAGCATGTTGAGTTGCCTAGTTGTGTTGCTATGCTTCATAGGATATCATGTGAAAATTCTATTGGTCACATTATGTTTGACAATCCATTGAACTTGTCATATGCTATGAGTGAGATCTCCCATATTGCCTCATTTCAATCTCAACATAGTAACTATGCATGCCCCATTAAAATAAATCCCGTTTGCACTTATGGCATAGATGACGAGATGATGGTCATTGGCTTTTGCTTCTCTTGTGATGATATGGCCATGCTTCCTTTACATGATTTGCATGAATTCGTCTACTATTCCATGCCATGATCACATTGTTCCAAATATGCATTGTTTTGGATGTTGTCAATATTCTCCATGTGATGTTGCTACTCATGCTCATGAGGAGACCCCCATAGTTTCCTCATACATATTAGGAGATTTTGATACATGCCATCGTTGCATGATTCCCATAATTGCGTGCACCATATGCTTCCCATGAATAAAAATGCTCTAGATATTTCCCATGATGCATTACACAATTTGAGTCTCCATTATGCGATACACCATAACAAACCTCTCATGATGGATGACATGTTTCTATATCACGCATCTCATTTATTTGAGCATTGGATATTTTGTGCTAACCGACACATGCACGTATGCATCATGATGGATGATGCGTACATCTACCACGCACACACAATTTTTCCTTTGTCTTTGTTTTGTGTAGGTACTCATGTATACTCGTCAACTTCTCAATCCCAAGAATTGTGAAAGCGAGCTCTTGAGAGCAATGATGCTTTGGGATCCCGTGGACTATCCTTACCACCGTTCCCTTGGCGCAAGGACTACGGCGTATCTCTTCTACTTGGCACTCCTGCGGCTATGGGCTATTTACCACTTGTCACCTTATGCTCATTTTCCGTGTTCACTTTGCATGTTATGCTTGCTCCTATGCCTTTGCCATGCAATTGTGACCCTTGCTTGCATATACCCATGATTCACCATTATGCTACTTCTATGTGTATTTGCATGCTTGGTGGAGATCCTTGTTGCTTTTGCCATGTTTATCATGTGCCCCATGCTATTGATGCTATTTTGCTCATATCTTGCCTTCATGCTTGTGACATTTCATGTGAAGTATTCATGCACACTATTTGCACCCATGACATGATTGCCTTGATCCCTTCTAGTACGTTGCATCTTCGCACTACTAGCTTGCTTCACTTGATTGATACGATTGCTTGCTATGTTGCATCACCCATGTTCCACTATTACTTGCTTTCTTGGGTTGATGACATATATGCTCATGCCTCTCACATGATATATCTTGATCATTGTCTCTTGTGTCCATTAGTTGCCTCTCTCATATCCACTTGTATTGAGTGCAACCATACTAGGCTTATTGATCTTGGAGACTTTGACACTTTACTTGTGATGCATGCTTGTTTGATTGAGCCTCTTGTATTTGGATGTTCTTACATCATATGCCTCCATACTTTGAAATGCTCCCTTGTACTTTCTTATGATGAGCATGATGCATACACTTGTTCGGTATCTTACCACACGAATGATAGGTTTTGCACTTGCGCTAACCTCATTTGTTTTTCCGAGTGTTTGTCATGTTCTTTCATTTTGAAGGATTCACAAGGCATTACAGTTAAGAGACATATTGGTTATGTGAAGGCATACATGATGTGCAACTCCAACATCTTCCGGAACATTCATAAGGTGAACTCCTTCCCTTTGAGCCATCCTCAAATACGCATATTGGATGGGTCACTCTTTCATTGTTGTTTCCTTCTTGTTGTCTACATGATACATCTCACAGACGGAGGAGCGACATTGGAGATTGGCTCTATGGACCTTTTCATTGAGGAGCGCTTGGACTTATTGGATGCACCTTCGGTTTTACACTCTTGCCACAACATCGAGCATTGGTATACCAACATGATGTAGGGTGGAACCCTACGTGGATGATCTTTCACGTTGGAGCGGATCCTACGGTGAATCACGAAGAACACGCGGAAGAACAAGAGGGAAACAGGGGGAAAACGAGAGAGAATTCACTCAACCGACAAGAGATCAATCACACAAGTGCTAGATCACCGATCACATAAGGTGGCACAAGATTCAAGATCAACAAAGGTAAGGATACACGAGTAGCTGTTCTTCTCCGAGAGGAGGTCTTGATGGGGTCTACCCTAGAAGGGGGTCTTGAATCCGCTTGGGGGATCTTCTCCGAAGAGGTCCACGAGCTCAGGAGAAGTAACCAAGTGGATGAGCAAGGCTCTCACACAAACATGAGCTAAACCTAAGCTAACCCTAGAAAGTTGGGGAAGAAGGAGTATATATAGTCTAGGGGCGAAGGGGTACAAGGGCTGCGGCCCAAACGAAGTCAACACACAGGCGTCGGACGTCCGGAAGGCGTCGGACGTCCGGAGGCTCGGGACGGTCCGGACATCCGGACGGGCTCGGACGTCCGTAGAATCAGTCTTGTCTTGGGTGTGTTGGACGTCCGGAGAGGGTCGGTCGTCCGGGGCTTCGTGACGGTCCGGACGTCCGGAAGTTGTCGGTCGTCCGTAGATTCGGTTCGGGCGTGCGTCGGTCGGACGTCCGGAGGCTTCGGTCGTCCGTAGTTTTGGTTCGGGTGGCAAAGTGTCGGACGTCCGGAGAGTCCGTCGTCCGGGTCCTGGGACTCGTCGGACGTCCGGAAGGCGTCGGACGTCCGGTGCCTGTGCCTTCAGCAGCATCTCTTCTTCTTCTTCAATATGCCTCGAGTCCTCGCCGTCTTGGCTCTCCCAAGTGGTTGATCCTTGGCTCACCTCCATGTACCTGATTACACATAGAGTCTCCGAATGAGGTAGTAGCCATGTCTCGTGAGTAGGAAGAGGGCGTTCGGAGGAGCGAATTCACCTTATCTTGATAGCCTTAGCTCGGGCTCTTGTCATGGGTCCTAGTGGCGTTGAGGGAGATGTAGGCACGTCCATGGGGATGAGCGAGGGATGCTCCGCATCATCTCCCCCTTGGGAGAGATCCGACCTCGGATCAAAAGCTTCATCTCCATGGTAAGGTGCGAGGTCCTTGACGTTGAAGATGTCGCTCACATTGTACTTGTCTCGAGGTAGGTCAATCTTGTAGGCGTTGTCGTTGTAGCGTGCTAGCACCTTGAAAGGTCCATCGGCTCTAGGAAGAAGCTTGGACTTGCGTTTTTTGGGGAAGCGTTCCTTGCGAAGGTGTAGCCACACTAGATCATCAATGTTGAAGACCATGGGTTGCTTGTTGACGTTGAGCTTGGACGCTAGTCGTTGTACTTGGCGCTCGATGGTTTGTCTTGTATCATCATGCATCTTCTTGATGTAGCTTGCCCGTGCACTCGCATCCATGTTGGTGCGCTCTTGTAGAGGAAGAGGTAGAATGTCCAATGGGGACAAGGGGTTGAAACCGTAGACGACCTCGAAGGGGACTTCCGGTAGTTGAATGTCTTGCACGATTGTAGGCGTGCTTTCGGCGATGGGTAGACATGCTTCCCATTCCTTGATGTTCTTCTTTATCAAGACACGAAGTAGAGTGGATAGTGTGCGGTTCGTCACCTCCGTTTGGCCATCGGTTTGAGGATGGAATGCCGAGGAGAACAAGAGCTTGATTCGAGTTTGGCGCATAGGGTCTTCCAAAAGTAACTCAAGAACTTGACGTCACGATCGGAGACGATTGTCTTTGGTACGCCATGGAGTCGCAAGATTTCCCTACAAAAGAGATTGGCAACATGTGAAGCATCGTCTATCTTGTTGCAAGGTATGAAATGTGCCATCTTAGAAAATCTATCCACAACAACAAAGACGGAATCCTTGCCATTTTGAGTCCTAGGCAAACCGAGTACAAAATCCATACTAATGTCTTCCCATGGTTGATATGGAATTGGAAGGGGCATGTAAAGACCATGAGATTGAGCTTTAGACTTAGCTTTGCGACATGTATAGCATCGGTTGGTGAAGCGTGAGACGTCGCGGAACATCTTGGGCCAAAAGTAGTTGTTGGAGGCGTGGCGAATGTCTTGTCGCGTCCAAAGTGTCCCATGAGTCCGCCTCCATGAGCCTCTCGCAAAAGGAGCAAGCGAAGAGAAGACTCGGGAATGCAAAGTTTGTTAGCTCTCATAAGATAACCATCCTTGATGTAATATTGTTCCCAAGACGTGTCGTCAAACACTTAGCATAAGGAGAAGCAAAGATGGATCATGCTCATACAAGTCTTTTATATGCTCAAAACCAATAACATTCAACTCAAGTTGAGTGACAAGCATGCATATGCGTGAAAGCGCGTCGGCAACTACATTTTCTTTACCCTTAATGTACTTGATCACATAAGGGAAAGATTCAATGAATTCACTCCATTTGGCATGACGCTTGTTCAATTTAGTTTGACCTTTGAGGTACTTAAGCGTTTCTGATGCGGAGCATCCCACGTTCATCCCCATGTACACTCCCACTACTCTCCAAGCCCCAAGTGGACATATGACGAGACCTCGAACAAACGCCATTGGACACAAGGTGACCTCGCTCCTCTCCGAACCTTCACTTCCCACATGTGAGACATGGTTACTACCTCAAATATATGTGCCATGCATGACCAGGAACAAGGAGGAAGACCATGGACACGATGGCGAGGACACCAAATACACGGACCAAGAGAAGAAGCTGCCCGAAGCTACAGCGGCCGGACGTCCGACCAGGACCGGACGTCAAGCGACTCGAGCTCGGACGGCCGGGCCCCTCCGGACGACCGTGCGGCGACCACTTGAACCCAATCTGTGGACATCCGAAGAACTCCGGACGTCCGGGACCCCTTGAGCCTCCGGACGACCGGCCCTCCGGACGTCCGGCCAAAGCGCACCGAGCTGAATCTACGGATGTCCGAAGAGCTCCGGACGTCCGGACCTTCCCGAGCCTCCGGACGGCCGGAACCCTCCGGACGTCAAGCGCTGTCACAAGACAAATGTATTGGACCGAGTCCATGTATCCTCCACTTACCCCTTCGCGGCCCATGACTATATATACTCCTCCACCTCCTCCTAGTTAGGGTTAGCGTTGATTTAGCTCATCGATAGAGCTTCGCTCATCCATACCGGATATACTCCACGAGAGACCGCGGCCCCTCTTGGAGACGATCCACCTTGGATTCAAGACCTCCCTTTGCGAGAGAAGACCATCATCAAGACCTCCTCACGGAGAAGAACGGCTACCGTTTGTATCTTACCTTTGTTGATCTTGAATCTTGTGCCACTCTATGCAATCGATAATCTAGCACTTGTGTGATTGATCTCTTGTCGGTTTCGTGATTTCTCTCTCGTTTCTCTCGTGTTCTTCCGCGTGTTCCTCGTGATTCCCCGTAGGATCCGCTCCAACGTGAAAGATCGTCCACGTAGGGTTCCACCCTACATCATCTATGGATCAGAGCTTAGGTTGATCACGTTTTTGGAGCCCCTACCCCGTGTTTTGTAGCTTGATTTTGTTGATTTCGTCCTAAATCCGAAAATCCCCACCAAAAATAGCCCCAAAATTTTTTGTGATTTGTTAGTTTTGATGATGTTTTGTTGATTTTGATCCATGGATTTGCTTGGTTTCGAGTGGATCTAGCATTTCCCCAAGTTTCCCCCACTTTCCATCCATGAAATCCCGCTAATTTTGACCCCAAAATCCCAAAATTCCGCCCAAAATCGCGTCCCGAAACTCGCATCTCGCGTTGACCCCGACCCACCGGACAACCGACGTTTTTACGGACGTCCGGAGCCCCAGGAACGACCGGATGTCCGACCTTTTCCGGACGACCGGAACCCCTAACCCGCACCGAATTTACGGATTTCCGACCTTTCCGGACGTCCGACGTCCCGGACATCCGACCTTTCCGGACGTCCGTAACCTGTAGTTTCAGACTTGGCTGATTTTTGTTTTGTCCATAACTAATTCATCCGAACTCCGATTTTGACGTTCTTTAGCTCGTTAAAAAGCTCTTGACATCCCCCTTCAAACAAAAATGCCACCAAAATCATTTGACTCCATCAAAATTTTGGAACTTTGGCATCTTTGCCTAGGGCTTCCACCACATCATCCGCTACTCCACCACCGTCTTCCGCAACCTAACCAATTTTGTTTCTCATGGTTGTTTGAGTTGTGATTCGAGTCTCCTAAGGTGTTTGGCTACTTAGGGACGGCTGCTTCTTCATCAACCACCACCGCCACTTCCGCATAGGCTTGACCAACATACACTTCCACCTCAACTTAACACAATTTTGTTTGTGTTGTGAGTTGTGTCTCCTAAGGTGTTTCGGCTACTTAGGGACCGTGTTTCCAACTCCGACACCGTGTATAGTTCACCACCTTACCCTCCACTTCCGCATTGCGTACTCCAAAAAAACACCATTGCATTTACGCAACTCCTTTGAGCTTCCGCAACCACCACCGCTTTCCGCTACCACCATTTGACATTTGTCATTTGAGATTTTGAGTTCGCGGTTTTTCCGTTGCCTAAGGTGTTTCGGCTACTTAGGGACGAGTATCCATTATCTTGGTATCTACATCAAGAATACCGCCACTCATCATCGCAAAGGACGGTAACCTCAACGACACCATTGTATATTCCCATTGCAAATTGCATTGATAACCCCTAGCCAATTTTGCGTTACTTGCCTATCGAGACTAGCCATTCGAGTATTGCCGGCAACGTTACTTGTGCACATTAGTGATCATTGATCTACACCATCTATTGCATACATACCATATCATATTGGTATCATATCATCCATTGTGTCACAATATCGTTCCGCATATACACAATAGCTATCTTGGTTTGTGCATTGTGCAAAAGTGGCCATACAAAAAAAAGAAATAAGCTTTTAAGCAAAAAAGTGAAAGAGCAAAGAAGCTTGTAAGCAAGTGCCATAGCATCATACCACATTGCATATAAGATTGTCATATCCGATCATCTTGGATCATCTTGAGAAACACCGGGAACCATACATACATAGCATACTTGGGATAGAAAGTTTATCCATTTTGCATCTTATAGGTTGTGCACAAGTGTCGTATCCGCCTATTGAGCAATCGTGCTAGCGTCTCTCTTGAGTTGTGCAACACGGCGTTTTCCGTGGATTCCACATTTTGTGCTCATTCCTTGGTTGCACGACCCCATTTATCTATCCGTGTGTGTGTTTCCGTGTGCCATTCTTTGCTATTGGTCCATTTGTTTCGCTTGCAATTTGTGAATCTCTTTCAACATTATTGACTCTTGCTAACATTTTGCATTAAATTTTTGTGCCACTATCCTCACCGAGCTCCTCCATAAGCTTTACTTGTGTAGGTGTGAGAACCGACAAGGATTGGTACCAATAGTGCTATTTCATTGTCCGCATTTGAGTGAACTTGATTCATTGTCAACATCGGTCAAGGTACATTATTATAAGTTCTTCTCTTTCTCCCACTCATATTTGCTCGAGTCTTGTGATGGATAGGCAAGGCATTTCATCTCCGGTCTACAACAACAACGACGGCGTGAACAACTACATCACCAAAGCGTCTATCTTGATCTACAACGACAAGTGCAAGGCACACAATCAAGATTGCGAGGCGCCGAGAACATCTCCATCGACATTCATCACTCCGAAGCAAGGAGAAGGGACTACATCGACAAGAAGCTTGCCGCACATAAAGAGGAGCAAGATGCAAGGATGGAGGAGATTAGAGCCTTGATCAAGTCTACTTCCCCTTCGTCATCTTCAAGGCGGCGACATTCAAGCCACAAGTCTTTGGAGCACGAAAACGATGCAAGTGCAAATCGTCCTCGTCCACATCTACATGGCGACCACCATCATGTTCGTGATCCACATCGTCATGAAGGGCAAGTCACCTCCAAGCATCATGTACTGTGACGACGAGCGACATCTACTACGAGCTCAAGCACGACAACGACATCATCATCATGAAGATGCTCCACAAGCGCAAATGCACAAGTCCCAAGAAGCCCTACTTCACGCCAAGTCGAAGCTTCATAAGCACAAGAGAAGACCGCGAGACGAGCACCACCAAGACGGCGCTACGGCTACATCAACCACTTGACATCTTCGCCAAGTTTTCTCAAGGCATCTTCGCCTTTGGACGTCACGACATCTTCGCCTACTTCCCACGAAAGCACGCCTACAACAACTTCTTCAAGTCCAAGGCGACCACCTACGACCGAGGGCGACACTTCCATCTTCTAAGCCCCTCAAGGAAGATGGCGAGCATGGGAAACTCCCTTCGGTCATGGAGGCGAGCTATGAGGTGCCACATCATATGGGCCTCCAACACCAAGACGGTGACATGACGGTCGAGCAAGGGCCATCCCCTTCGACCACGGCGACGGCCGAACCTCTTCAACAACATGAAGATGGCGCCCACTTTGGACTCATACTCCGAGTCAAGCTACAGCGACCAGCATGGAGACATTTGCACCTACATCTCTCGACACCCATATATGTCGAGATGCCCCAATTGCCATGTGAGGAGAGCCACCACCCCATGAGTGACATGAGTGACTCCACCATACGTGACATTGAGAGCATTTCCTATGAGAGGATGAGTGTGACCACCACTAGTCCCACACTTGAGAGCATGCCACACATCCTATGTGAGGTTGAGCGCAATTTGAGCGACTCCACCAACCATATGAGTGAGAGCTTCCAAGAGGGAGTGAGTGAGCCACAACACTTAGTGAGTGAGGTAGTTGACACGGCATGTGAGGCCACCATGATTTTTAACGACTTAACCTCTATTCCTAGTGTGTTTTCTTCTTTGGTGCTAGGTATCCTACATGACGACACGCCTACCCTCGGCAGAGTCCATCCTCCAAAGGGAAAACCGATGGCCATGGTGGACGATGATGCACCCCCCACATGGTTCCATCAAGATGAAGTTGACAACGAGTGGATCTTCAACACCTCACCTACAACACATGAGCGACGCTCCAAAGGTAACATAGGTCATGGTGCTTCTCTTGTCCCACTAGTGGACTCTTTTACCATCGATTGCTCCCATGATATTGACCCACCTATTCCCATGCTTCATGCTAGTGCGACTTCTTCATGCCTTGACTTACCTATTTATGATGAATATGATGATGAGCATGTTGAGTTACCTAGTTGTGATGCTATGCTCCATAGGATATCTTGTGAAAATTCTATTGGTCACATTATGTTTGACAATCCATTGAACTTGTCATATGCTATGAGTGAGATCTCCCATATTGCCTCATTTCAATCTCAACATAGTAACTATGCATGCCCCATTAAAATAAATCCCATTTGCACTTATGGCATAGATGACGAGATGATGGTCATTGGCTTTTGCTTCTCTTGTGATGATATTGCACTACTTCCTTTGCATTAATTCGTCTACTATTCCATGCCATGATCACATTGTTCCAAATATGCATTGTTTTGGATGTTGTCAATATTCTCCATGTGATGTTTCCATTAATGCTCATGAGGAGACCCCATAGTTTCCTCATACATATTAGGAGATCTTGATGCATTTCATACTTTGCATGATTCCCATAATTGCTTGAACCATATGCATTCCCTGAATAACAATGCTCTAGATATTTCTCATGATGCATTGCACAATTTGAGTCTCCATTATGCCATACATAATAACAAACCTATCATGATGGATGACATGTTTCTATATCACGCATCTCATTTATTTGAGCATTGGATATTTTGTGCTAACCGACACATGCATGTGCGCATCATGATGGATGATGTGTACATCTACCACGCACACACAATTTTTCCTTTGTCTTTGTGTTGTGTAGGTACTCATGTATACTCGTCAACTTCTCAATCCCAAGAGTTGACGAAACGAGCTCTTGAGAGCAACGATGATTTGGGATCCCGAGGATTATCATTCCCACCGTTCCCTTCGCGCAAGGACTACGCGCACCTCTTCTACTTGGCTCTCACACGGCTATGGGCTATTTACCACTTGTCACCTTATGCTCATTTTACCGTGTTCACTTTGCATGCTATGCTTGCTTCTATGCCTTTGCCATGCAATTGTGACCCTTGCTCGCATCTACCCATGATTGACCCTATGTGTATTTGCATGCTTGGTGGAGATCCTTGTTGCTATTGCCATGTTTATCATGTTCCCCATGCTATCGATGCTTGTTGTGTTGGGAGAGTCATGATGTCCCATTGGTATTTACATATGGTCTCTCGCCAATACATTGATGCTATTTGCCTCACATTTTGCTTTCATGCTTGTGCTATGACATGTGAACTATTCATGCCCACTATTTGCACCAATGACATGCTTGCCATGATTCCTTCTAGTCGTTGCATCTTCTCACTACTAGCTTGCTTGACTTGATCGCTATGATTGCTTGCTATGTTGCAGCACCCATGTTCCACTATTACTCGCTTTCTTGGGTTGATGACATATATGTTCATGCCTCTCACATGATATATCTTGTTCATTGTCGATTGCCTCCAATTGTTGCATCTATGCTTATTGATCTTGGAGACTTTGACACTTTACTTGTGATGCATGCTTGTTTGATTGAGCCTATTGTATTTGGTTGTTCTCGCATCATATGCCTCCATACTATGAAATGCTCCCTTGTTCTTTCTTATGATGAGCATGATGCATACACTTGTTGGGTATCTTACCACACGAATGTTAGGTTTTGCACTTCCGCTAACCTCATTTGTTTTTCCGAGTGTTTGTCATGTTCTTTCATTTTGAAGGATTCACAAGGCGGTAACATCAAGAGACAACTTGCTTATGTGAAGGCATACAAGGGGATTCCGAGTGTTTGTCATGTTCCTTCCCTTTGAGCCATCCTCAAATACACATATTGGATGGGTCATTCTTTCATTGTTGTTTCCTTCTTCTTGTCTACATGATACATATATTGGATGTTGGACCGACATTGGAGATGGACCCTATGGACCTTCAAGTTGAGGAGTGCCACGACATCGAGCTATGGTACAACACCACCCATGACAAATTTGCACCCCATGCATGGATTGACTCACATTATGCTTGTCTTGTTGCACCTATTCCCATGTCATCCATGATATATGAGCATGTGCATTTTCTTAGCAAATTTGTTGTGATCTTTCTTGATGGCATATTCATACATCGTGATCATATTGCCTACCATCAATTGCATGATAACATAATCATATTGAGCATCCATTGCCATATTCATGCTATTGATAAACCGTCTCACTATGACATTATTTTGCACCGTGGTTGCATTGATCACATTCACGACACCTTTGTGTGCCCAATGCATGAATTTTCTCTCATGAATGCTTTACATGTCATTTTACATCATTTGGATAAGCATTTCATGCCTTGTCATCAACAATTCCTTTGGACGGACTCATTCTTACATGATGGACACTTTGTGTGCGTTAACCATTGTATTTTCGAGTGTTGCTTGTGTTTGCTCTTTTTGCATGTCTATCACTCGTGACACCTTGGACTACTTGGATTGCTCCATGTCTTCAACTTCGTCCAACTACAAGTCCGTCTCGACAACCGTTTCCATGGTGATGAGGATCACGATCCGAGGTCGGATCTTTCCCAAGGGGAGATGATGCGGAGCATCCCACATTCATCCCCATGTACACTCCCACTACTCTCCAAGCCCCAAGTGGACATATGGCGAGACCTCGAACAAACGCCATTGGACACAAGGTGAACTCGCTCCTCTCCGAACCTTCACTTCCCACATGTGAGACATGGTTACTACCTCAAATATATGTGCTATGCATGACCGGGAACAAGGAGGACGACCATGGACAAGGCGGCGAGGACACCAAGTACACGGACCAAGAGAAGAAGCTGCCCTGCTTCTGGCCGGACGTCCGACCAGGGCCGGACGTCCGACGACTCGAGCTCCGGACGGCCGGGCCCCTCAGACGACCGTGCAGCGACCACCGAACCGAATCTGTGGACATCCGAAGAACTCCGGACGTCCGGGACCCCGCGAGCCTCCGGACGACCGGCCCCCTCCGGACGTCCGACCGAAGCGCACCTGAGCCGAATCTACGGATGTCCGAAGAGCTCCGGACGTCCGGACCTTCCCGAGCCTCCGGACCTTCCCGAGCCTCCGGACGTCCGGACCTTCCCGAGCCTCCGGACGACCGGAACCCTCCGGACGTCCGACGCCTGTCTGCGCACAGTGTATTGGACCGAGTCCATGTATCCTCCACTTACCCCTTCGTGGCCCATGACTATATATACTCCTCCACCTCCTCCTAGTTAGGGTTAGCGTTGATTTAGCTCATCGATAGAGCTTCGCTCATCTATACCGGATCTACTCCACGAGAGAGACCGTGGCCCCTCTTCGGAGACGATGCACCTTGGATTCAAGACCTCCCTTTGCGGAGAAGACCATCATCAAGACCTCCTCACGGAGAAGAACGGCTACCGTTTGTATCTTACCTTTGTTGATCTTGAATCTTGTGCCACTCTATGCAATCGATAATCTAGCACTTGTGTGATTGATCTCTTGTCGGTTTCGTGATTTCTCTCTCGTTTCTCTCGTGTTCTTCCGCGTGTTCCTCGTGATTCCCCGTAGGATCCGCTCCAACGTGAAAGATCGTCCACGTAGGGTTCCACCCTACATCAGTTTCATGATCGGTATGGATGACAAACTCATGAGGTCTAAGGTAATGTTCCCAAACATGTAGCACACGTACTAAAGCATACAATTCTTTGTCATAGATGGGATAATTAAGTTGAGCACCGGAGAGTTTTTCACTAAAATAAGCAATGGCTCGTTTTTCTTGCATCAAAACTCCGCCAATTCCGGTACCACTTGCATCACAATGAACCTCAAAAGTTTTGTCAAAATTGGGCAAAGCAAGAATCGAGCATGAGTAAGCAAAGACTTGAGCTCATCAAAAGCGGTTGATTGCAAAGTTCCCCAAACAAAGGGAGTATTCTTCTTGCTCAAAGCATGCAAAGGAGCGGCAATTGTGCTAAAATCTTTCACAAAGCGACGATAGAAACCCATAAGACCAAGAAAACTTCGCACTTGTTGCAAATTGGTGGGTTAGGCGAAGTTTTAATTGCTTCAATTTTAGATTCATCAACATGGACACCCTTTGAGGAAACTACAAAACCCAAGAAAACCACTTTGTCAACTCCAAAAGTGCATTTTTCAAGTTTGCATAAAGGCTTTCCTTGCGAAGAGTTTGCAACACAGATTTTACATGATTGATGTGCTCTTTCATGGTTTTGCTAAACACAAGAATATCATCAAAGTAAACCACAACAAAGACTCCAATATAAGGACGAAGCACATGATGCATAAGACGCACAAAAGTACCGGAGCTTCCGAAAGACCCATAGGCATCACTAACCATTCATATAATCCAAATTTGGTTTTGAAAGCAGTTTTCCATTCATCACCCTCTTGTATGCGTATTTGATAATAGCCACTTTTAAGATCAATCTTTGAGAAAAAGTTGGCTCCACTAAGTTCATCAAGCATATCATCTAAGCGAGGAATGGGATGCCTATATCGAACGGTGATAGCATTGATAGGTCTACAATCGGAACACAAGCGGAAACTTCCATCGGGCTTAGGCACAAGAATAACGGGAACGACACAAGGGCTTAAGCTTTCACGCATTACATGACCGTTGTCGATGAGTTGTTGTACTTGCCGTTGAATTTCCTTGGTTTCTTCCGGATTGACTCGGTATGGAGCTTTGTTTGGTAGAGGTGCTCCGGGGATGAGGTCAATTCGATGCTCAATCCCTCGAAGAGGAGGTAGACCCGGAGGTAGCTCATCGGGAAAAACATCTTTAAATTCCTGCAAAAGAGATTGAAACACCAAAGGTAGTTCGTGAATGGTGTTAGTTTTTGGTTCTCCATCCTTGCACACTAGGACAAAGTGCATCACACTCGATGGGTTCTCACACACTTCTCTCATCTCACTTTTGGTGGCAAATAGAATGAGGTTTTTCTCTCTAGGCGAAGAGTCGCTCAAATTTGGCTTGTGGCTCTCACTCACTTTTGGGTGGATCACTTTCTCACTCTTGTCTCTATGAGGAGTGGCTTGTTTGTCGGCTATCACTTGACTAGGAGACATAGGTCGTAGCACATATTCTTTCCCTTTCATCTTGAAGCTATAGTGATTGGTACGCCCATTGTGTATGACACCATGGTCGAATTGCCATGGTCGACCAAGAAGTAGGTGACAATTGGTCATTGGGACCACATCACACTCCAAAGTGTCTTCGTATGCACCAATTTTGAAAGAGACTAGGACCGTATGCTCAACTCGTATAGTGCCGGAATCACTTAGCCATTGCACCTTGTAAGGATGCGGGTGCTTCCTTTTGCCAATTGGAGGTTGGAGCATAGTTCTTCACTTGCCAAGTTGTGGCAACTACCTCCATCGATGATAACCTTGATGGACCGTCCATTGATGCGGCTTTTGTGTGGAAGATGTGGCATCGTTGGTCTTCTTCTTGTTGATGTTGAAGAGTCAAGACCTTGGAGACAACGAGGCGGGCTCGAATCCTCATCACAAAAGACTTGATCATCTTCTTCTTCGTTCACTTGCCGGTGCATGGCCACTTGCTCAAGAGCTTCCATCTCCTCTTCACTCATGGAGTCATATGTGCCATCGTCGTTGAGGATCATGGTGCGCTTGTTGGTGCATTCGTATGACTTGTGGCCTCGGCCGCAGCAAGTGAAACACTTGAAGGAGATTGTCTTGATTGTTTCATAGGTAGGAGTAGAGTATGAAGCACGCAGCGGCTTGATGTTGCTTGTAGTAGGAGGAGGACGACTTGAGCTTGTCGAAGTCTTCTTGTAACTTGACTTGTCGTCGTTTCTTGAAGAAAGTTTGGTTGATGTAGATGATGGAGGAGTCGTTGAAGCTTGGTTGTTGGAGGAGCCGTAGGTCTTGGATGAGTACTTGGCGTACTTGAAGTCATCTTGCACTTGGCGTTCCGCCTTTGTAGCTTGATGCATGAGCTCAATGAGGGATGAGTATGGTTGGAAGTCGGCGATCTTCTTGATGGGATGATTGAGTCCATTCAAGAAACATGCCATAGTTTGCTCATCATCTTCCTTGACATTGGCTCGAATCATGGCTATCTCCATTTCCTTGTAATATTCTTCAACGCTCTTTGTTCCTTGCTTGAGTAGTTGGAGTTTCTTGAAGAGGTCGCGGTTGTAGTAGGTTGGCACGAAACGTGCTCGCATGACATCCTTCATTTGAGCCCAAGTGGTGATTGGAGGTTCACCTCTTGCTTGTCGTCGCTCAATGATTTGTTCCCACCATATGAGCACATAGTCTTGGAACTCAAGTGATGCCATAGCGATTTTCTTTGCTTCATCGTAGTTGTGCAAGCGGAAGATTTTGTCAACCTTCAATGCCCATGAGAGGTAGTCTTGAGGTCATTGCTTCCATTGAACTTGGGCATGGTGAATTTTAGCTTGCCGTGGCGTTGCTCTTCATTGTGTTGTTGACGGTGTTGATGATGACGTCCTTGGCGTGGATTGTATTCGTCTTCATGTTGCTCTTGGCGGAGGAAGACCATGATCAACTTGCCCTTGTTGAACTTGAGGTTGAGGTGGAGCTTGACGAGCTTGTGGAGGAGCTTGAGGAACTTGTCGTTGTGCATGAGGTTGGTAGTTCCTCTCTTGGATTTCTTCTCGAAGGGCTTCCTCTTGATTGCGCCGTTCGCGATTGCGGTTGGCGAAGGCTCTACTTGATTCTTGAAGGGCACGTTGCGCCTCAAGAGCTTGCGCCTCACGTTGTCGTTGTTGAAGACGTTGAGCCTTGGCGTCTTGTTCGTCTTGGTGAAGGCGTGCTCGTTCTTCCTCTTGTTGGCGACGAAGGCGTTGTCGATCTTGAGCTTGAGCAAAAGCCTCTTGATTAGATTGAGGACGAGGAACTTGATCATCAACTTGCTCTTGTGAATGCTTGTCATGTAGCGGGTTGCGAGATGCATGACGGTCTTGGCCGCTGTGGCTCGTCGAAGAGTGTTCGATGACGGTGTACTTGAGTCGTAGAAGGTGTCGTCGGAATGTCGACTCGGCGGCTCCGTCTTGATGATGAAGAAGTTGAATGATGCGGTTTCTCATCAACGCGGATCTCGGTCATTCGTGCATCATTCTCTTGCTTGTGAGCCTCGAACTTGTTGTCGAAGTAGTCTCTTGTACGTTGCTCGGAGAGTCGCAAGTCGGTGGCGAGGTTGTCGATCTGATCGCTCATTGCTTGTTGTTCTTGGTGCAACGCTTCGTTGTGCACCAAATAGGTGGTTCTTGGTGACATATGAAGACATGTAAATGCGTCTTGCTCGTTGAAGAGTGGGTTGGTAGAAGAACTTGGCCTATCCATCATTCCAAGCAAAATGTGAGTGGTAGAACGGAAAATAACTTATACCAATGTACCTTTGACCGATGTTGAAGATGAATCAAGTTCGCTCAAATGCGGACAATGAAATAGCACTCTTGATACCGATTCTTGTCGGTTCTCACACCTACACAAGTAAAAGCTTTATGGTGGAGCTCGGTTAGGATGGTGGCACAAAATTTGATGCAATTGTAAGTGAGACTCAATAAAGTTGGAAATGATTCACAAATTTGCAAATGCAACAAGTAGACCACTAGCAAGATAAGGTACACGGAAACACACACATAAAAGATAATATGGGGTTATGCAACCAAGGATGAGCCAAAATGTGGAATTCACCAAGATGCACTTGTTGCACAACACTAGAGAGACGCTAGCACGATTGCACAATAAGGCGGATCTGAACTTGTGCACAACCTACTAAGCAAAATGCAACGACTTCTACCCAAGTATGCTATATGTATGGTGTTTCGATGTGTTGATCCAAAATGATCAAGTATGACAATTTTAATGTTGTATGATGCTATGGTTCTTGCTAATAAGCTCTTTGCTTATCTTCCTTTTTTGCTTAAAAGCTTGAATGGCTCTTTCTCTTTTGAGCTCTTTTCTCATGCAAAACTTCACGAACCAAGATAGCAATTGTGTATGCGATGACAACTTTGTGACACACAAGTTGATGGTAAGATATGCACCACTTTGGTATGGTATGTATGCTATGGAGTATGATCACTAATGTGCACAAGTCACGTTGCGGCAATACTCAATGTCTAGTCTCGATGGGTAAGCAACGAAAGATGGGCTATGATGGTTATCAATGCAATTGCAAGTAATGTCAAAATGTCGACGATGTTACCGTCCTTGACGAAGATGAGCGGTGGTGATGTTGATGTTGAACCGTACCTAGATAGCCGAAACACAAAAGGATACGGAAAACCCCAACTCAAATTCTCAAGGCATAATTTGGCAACGTTAGCCGAATTGGAAGTGGGAAAGGCTAAGGTGGTGTTATGCGGAAGTGGTGGAGGTAAGTGGGAGTGTATGTGGGCACGGGACAAAATTTGGCGAAAGTTAGGCTTGAAGTCGGTGGTGGAGTAGCGGAGGATGTGGTGGAAGCCCTAGGCAAAGATGCCAAAGATCACAAAATTTGATGTAGTCAAATGATGTTGGTGGTATTTTTGTTGGAAGGGGGATGTCAATAGCTTCAAAACGAGCTAAAGAACGTCAAAATCGGAGTTCGGATGAATTAGTTATGGACAAAACAAAAATCAGCCTAAGTGGGAATCCACAGGTTACGGACGTCCGGAAAAGGTCGGATGTCCGGGGCGTCGGACGTCCGGAATAGTCGGAAATCCGTTGATAGAGGCGAGGGTGTCCTGATCTTTCGATGAGATGATAACTATCGATTTGGTGGAGACGACTTTGACGATCCGACTACAAACGTGCACGACGTTGCGCCTTAGCAATCGCTAAACCAACTCCGAGAGGATACTGACCACTCCGGATCACAATCAACCAGACCACGAATGACTATTCCTGCAAGCAATCGAAAAACAAGCAAGAATATGATAAAGCAATCTGAATATTGCGGTATATATGAAGTATTGATAAAGGTGGGGATCCGTAAGCGGTCTTGGTGCAGTCGTTGGACACAAGCGAAGTACACGAAGTTGCAATGGCTAACTTTTAACTAAACAAATCCCAAGGAAAAAGCTACTAGATGGATCTACTTATATAGGATCAAGGGGTGGCGCCCAAGGAGGTGGTAGGACGTCCCAAGGCAGCCTAAAACTAACCCTAGGTCGTACAAGGCCAATGGGCCCAAGCGGAGGTGACGTAACACCTTTGGACTTGTAGTTTGACTCGGATTCTGCTGCGACATCAGATTGTTTCGTCCATAACTCAACGCTCAGGACGATTTTGAAGGTGAATCAATCGGGTTGGAAGGTGCACGAAATCTATTTTCCAACAAAAAAAATCACCCAATTTGGAGTCCGGATGAAAAAGTTATTGACGTTTTGAGTCGTGTATGTCTGTAGTCGAATCTGAGTCGAGAACGTGAGAGACTTGGACTCTATCTTCTCTTGGTCCAAAAGTGACGTGAGAGGACTTTTTGAACAGCACCTAAACTTCTCCTTTTCCCTTATCTTCATATGTGCATTGTACAAATGTCCCATACACCTACAATTAGACAAAACACAAAAGTATGTGATGTATTTTTGTTCTGGATAACATAAATAGATTATTGAATAGTTTGCACTAGAAATCACCGACAAATATGCATGTATGCAATATTTTTGGTCTTATCCAAGGTAGTCATGTCCTCATCATCCTCCACTTCTTGAAAACAAAGCCGTCCTCGGCGGTTCTTAGTCTGAAATGTGGCTAACAAAAGAGACAAGGTGTACATGTTGTATATGTATATGTCATCCATTTTATTTCCCTTGATTTTTGCACATATGACACATAAATAGATGAGTAACTTGCATAGTTCATAAAATCTAAAGCCAAAACATTATCACAAGAAGTAGAAGGCATGAAAATATTGCAACTCAGTTTGCACATATAAGTGAAGCTCTTATTCATTTCAAAAGATTGACAATGTTCATCATTAAACCATCCCAACATTGGTGAATAAACCTTACTTGCATCAAGTTTACATGCTACAACATGCTTAAATAAGTAAACATGCAATAAGTCATTCGGACACGTAATCATCACCAATATTAGAGGTCATATCAAAATGATTAAATATTGATTCTTTTGCATCAACAATTAATTCAATGGGTGCACTCAAAATTGTTGGTATTTCAGTTGTTTGATCACATGGCAAAGTCAAATTATCAATATAATCCTCTAAAATAGGTGGTGTGATCAAAGTAGTGGGTAGCTCAACACATGATGTATTCAAGTTAACTAGGCATGCATCATTCTCATGTAAAAGTGGAAAATCTGTACCTTTGTCATTACCTCTTATAGTCAACTCGGATGATGCAGGCACTCTCGATGATGATGTGTCACATGGTGGAGATGATGTAGTCCTCGCAACAACGGATGTGGTTGTCATAAATGCGCCTAGTAGTTGAATAAACATCTGTATCAACAGTTGGAATGTGCACCGTGCGCTTGTTCTCCTTGTGGGCAACACGTCGTTTTATTTCTGTTCGACTTTGCAAGCAAGACGAAACAAATGGTCCATAGGATAACACTCTTCATGAATTAGTATCTCCTGAATATTATGGTTTAATCCTCCCCAAAATCTATCCATAAAATATTCTTCACTTTCTTCTAAAAATGAGTGCAACAAGGTAGTTTGTAAATCATCATAATATTTTGTTACAGTGTCACTACCTTGTTTTAAATGTTCCAGTTTTTTAATCATGCCACGCGTATAATAAACATCGACGAATCTATCTCTCATGACATGTTTTAAATCATCCCAAGTATTAGGTACATAATCAGGGTGTAACCGACAATATTCACTCCACCAAACTAGAGCATAACCCGTGAAAGAACCAACCGCAACCATAACTTTTTACGTTCATCAAAATTATGGGAAGCAAATATATTATTTATGTCTAACTCCCATTCAATATATAAAGGAGGTCTAAAACAGCCATTAAATGGTGGTATAGAAACATGAACCTGATCATGTGCATTTGGATGTTTGTGCACCTCTCGTGGCCGGTTGTGGTATTTGCATAGGTGGTGGCATGTCTCCATGATCGACAAAGCCCATGAATTGACTCTGGATCCTGTCATGATTAGTAGAACAAGAAACAAAATCCAAAAATAATGTTTCTATAACTACTAGGATGTGGTGGTAAAAGCGCTCACGATAAAGCAAATATCAATGTCTTACAAGTTCTTACCATGCAAAGAAAGGTGACGGGCAACCAGCGGTGTCAAGTAACTCTGAAGATTGTGTAAAGAGATTGCCGGGGGCGTATGTATACGGTGTAGAAATGTGTAGAGCTGGGTTGGCTATATATGGTAGCAAAAGATTAGCAATAATCAATTCAAAGATGCAATGTTGAATAAGCGCTCACTTGACGATCTTGTGCTGGTCCTAGGCTAGACCGGACTAGAGACGCGAGCCTAGAACACTAATGAGGTCACGGCGTAGCACAACTAGCATCAATGAAGGATAATGAGTAGCTCTAGACAGCAAGATATAAGTGAAGAGCACAACGGCAGTAAAGATAATGATGAAAAACAAGCGCCAAGCGGGATATACAACAACTCTCTCTCAGTTTTCCTCTTGAAAAGTTTGAGCCAATTTTCTGATAACTTTTTTCAAAGAATGCTACTAACTCAAGCTTTCCAATGCAAAAGAATCACTCAATTCCGAGTTGATATGAGGAGTCAAAAATTCTAAAACTAATTTGAAAAACTGGAATAAGCTGTGTTCACGAACTTCGGAGGGCAAAAAGACCTATTTAGAAGCCGATTTTGAGGTGCCAAATATTGAACAAGCTTCTGCAACTATTTAGATGCGGCTCGTCTCTAGCTTTAATTTGAGTACTTGCGGAGCCAAAACGGACTTCGTATGAGGAAGTTATGCCTGTTTTACTGAACAGTGCACAAAACAGATTCCAATCCGAATTCAGCTACGAGATTGAGTCTAGATAGATCCAAACTTTGTTTTTTTTTCTTCTCTCTTTTTTTTTCTCACACTTTTTTTTCCTTTTTCTTTCTCTTTTTTTTTCTCTGACTTTTTTTTTACTTTTTTTTCTCTTTTTTTCTCTCTTTTTTTCTCTTTTTCCAAAACAAACTAGATAAGATGCAGATTGGATCAAGCGAAGATGTGAATGACCTCAACTATGATTATGACAATGAATAGTGCGTAGCACGTGGTGGAAATTGATGGATGGTATGGTGGACCGTGGAAGGGATAATGATGCAGCGGCGGCGTGACTAATGTGAACAGAACTCGAAACTCTAAAGGAACTAGACACTAAGACCAGCAACTCGACACGACGATGCAACCGGTAATTCAATAATGCAAACAATGAAAAGAAAATTGCAAAGGCTTGATGTGGCTAGGACAAATGATGAATAGATCTAACTTTTCTGGTGGCCTTTTCTTGGACAATAGGTAAGAAAATAAATCGAATCTAGGGACAATTGGAAATTCTCACCGAGCAAACAAAACTGATACCACTTGATAGAGGCGAGGGTGTCCCGATCTTTCGATGAGATGATAACTATCGATTTGGTGGAGACGACTTTGACGATCCGACTACAAGCGTGCACGACGTTGCGCCTTAGCAATCGCTAAACCAACTCAGGAGGTTATTGACCACGCCGAGCATAATCAACGACCACGAAGGTCTATTCCTGCAAGCAATCGAAAAACAAGCAAGAATATGATAAAGCAATCTGAATATTGCGAGTATATATGAAGTATTGATAAAGGTGGGGATCCGTAAGCGGTCTTGGTGCAGTCGTTGGACACAAGCGAAGTACCACGAAGTTGCAATGGCTAACTTTTAACTAAACAAATCCCAAGGAAAAAGCTACTAGATGGATCTACTTATATAGGATCAAGGGGTGGCGGCCAAGGAGGTGGTAGGACGTCCCAAGGCAGCCTAAAACTAACCCTAGGTCGTACAAGGCCAATGGGCCCAAGCGTAACACCTTTGGACTTGTAGTTTGACTCGGATTCTGCTGCAGCATCAGATTGTTTCGTCCATAACTCAACACTCCGGACGATTTTGAAGGTGAATCCAATTGGGTTGGAAGGTGCACGAAATCTATTTTCCAACAAAAAAAAAATCACCCAATTTGGAGTCCGGATGAAAAAGTTATTGACGTTTTGAGTCAGGTATGTCTGTGCAGTCCGAATCTGAGTCCAGAACGTGAGAGACTTGGACTCTATCTTCTCTTGGTCCAAAAGTGACGTGAGAGGACTTTTGAACAGCACCTAAACTTCTCCTTTTCCCTTATCTTCATATGTGTATTGTACAAATGTCCCATACACCTACAATTAGACAAAACACAAAAGTATGTGATGTATTTTTGTTCTGGATAACATAAATAGATTATTGAATAGTTTGCACTAGAAATCACCTGACAAATATGCATGTATGCAATATTTTTGGTCTTATCCAAGGTAGTCATGTCCTCATCATCCGTAAATTCAGTTCGGGTTAGGGGTTCCGGTCGTCCGGGAAAGGTCGGACATCCGGTCGTTCCAGGGGCTCCGGACGTCCGTAAAACTCCGGTCGTCCGGTGGGTCGGGGTCAACGCGAAAATTGAGATCTGGGACGCGATTTTGAGCGGAATTTTGGGATTGTGGGTTCAAAATTGCGGATTTTGTGGATGGAAAGTGGAGAAACTTGGGAAATGCTAGATCCACTCGAAACCAAGCAAATCCATGGATCAAAATCAACAAAACATCATCACACTAACAAATCACAAAAAAAAATTGAGGCTATTTTTGGTGGGGATTTTCGAAATTGGGGAAGAACGCAACAAAATCAAGCTAGAAAACACGGGGTAGGGGCTCCAAAAACATGATCAACCTAAGCTCTGATCCATAGATGATGTAGGGTGGAACCCTACATGGATGATCTTTCACGTTGGAATGGATCCTACGGTGAATCACGAAGAACACGCGGAAGAACAAGAGGGAAACAGGGGAAAACGAGAGAGAATTCACTCAACTGACAAGAGATCAATCACACAAGTGCTAGATCACCGATCACATAAGGTGGCACAAGATTCAAGATCAACAAAGGTAAGGATACACGAGTAGCCGTTCTTCTCCGAGAGGAGGTCTTGATGGGGTCCACCCTAGAAGGGTCTTGAATCCGCTTGGGGATCTTCTCCAAGAGGTCCTGAGCTCCGAGGAGAAGTAACCAAGTGGATGAGCAAGGCTCTCACACAAACATGAGCTAAACCTAAGCTCACCCTTGAAAGTTGGGGAAGAAGGAGTATATATAGTCTAGGGGCGAAGGGTACAAAGCTGCGCCCAAGCAGAAGTCAACACCACAGGCGTCGGACGTCCGGAAGGCGTCAGACGTCCGGAGCTTCAGGACGGTCCGGACATCCGGACGGGCTCGGACGTCCGTAGAATCGATCTTGTCTTAGGTGTGTTGGACGTCCGGAGAATTCGGTCGTCCAAGAGCTTCGTGTGATCCGGACGTCCGGAAGTTGTCGATCGTCCGTAGATTCGGTTGGCGTCGTCGGTCGGACGTCCGGAGGCTTCCAGCTCGTCCGTAGTTTTGGTTCGGGTGGCAAAGTGTCGGACGTCCGGAGAGTCCGTCGTCCAAGGTCTGGGACTCGTCGGACGTCCGGAAGGCGTCGGACGTCCGGTGCACTGTGCCTTCAATGACATCTGTTCTTCTTCTTCAATATGCCTCGAGTCCTCGCCGTCTTGGCTCTCCCAAGTGGTTGATCCTTGGCTCACCTCCATGTACCTGATTACACATAGAGTCTCCGAATGAGGTAGTAGCCATGTCTCGTGAGTAGGAAGAGGGAGTTCGGAGAGGAGCGAATTCACCTTATCTTCGATAGCCTTAGCTCGGGCTCTTGTCATGGGTCCTAGTGGCGTTGAGGGAGATGTAGGCACGTCCATGGGGATGAGCGAGGGATGCTCCGCATCACAACACCTCCATATTTGTTGATTGTGCTCATACTCATGCTCGATGGACATATCATACTCACCACAAGTTTGCACCCTATGCATGGATTGACTCACATTATGTTGCATCTATTTCCATGACATCCATGATATATGAGCTTGTGCACTTCCTTAGCAAATTTGTTGTGATCTTTCTTGATGGCATCTTCATACATAATGAGCACATTGCCTATCTGATGAGGACATCAATACCATTGTTACACCCACAGCCCCTACTGCTACATATACTGGACCAATTACTAGAGCTCGCGCACGCCAATTAAATTATCAGGTACTTTCGTTTCTTGGTAATGATTCTAATGTTCATGAGAATATGATGCTGCCTAAATTGGATACATTTGTTTTGCTTACAAATGAAGGCCCTAGCTTGGAGAAGGATGGACATTGGAGCAAGAACAAGCATGGAGATAATGCCATGCATAGGGAACAAGAACGGAGTTACAAGTGATGATTTCAGGACTTTGAAGCCACCATAATGGGTGCATGAAGCCTTGGACGAAATATACAAGATGCCACTTCATAATATTCGTCCATAGGCTATTCTAGGTGCTTCGTCACCTTATTATTGAGCCAGGCCCATGTAATTTCGAAATACTTAAGTATAGGCTGTTTTAGAGTCCGTATGTGTGGGGAAACAAGAGTTAGGGATGGTTTGGACCCCTCCCTCAAGGGCCACGAAATTCCCTCCTCTTCCTCCATATATACAGCCCTTAGGCGTCGTTTAGACTTTGGGTTTTGTTTAGATTAAAAGTTCGCCATAGCTGCAACTTGGCGTGCCGTTTGTGTTCAACGACCGGACAAAGGCGTCACAGAACCCCACCTTGATCAATAAAGCTTTCATCTTATATTCGCAATATCCAGATTGCAATCTCAGTTTCTTGCTTGTTCTTCGTTTGCTCGCGAAAGCAGACCCTCGTGGTCGAGTTGATCGTGCTCGGCGTGGTCAATAACCTCTCGGAGTTGGTTTAGCGATTGCTAAGGCACGACGTCCTCGCACGTTCGTAGTCGGATCGTCAAAGTCGACTTCCTCCAAAGCGAAAACCAACATCTCATCGAAAGACGGGACACCTTTGCCTCTATCACTATCATCAATTGCATGATATCATACACATGTTGAGCATCCATTGCCATATTCATGCTATTGATAAACCGTCTCACTTTGACATCATTTTGCACCGTGGTTGCATTGCTCATACTAATAACACAATTGTGTGCACAATGATTGCATTTGTTCCCATGAATGCTTTGCATCTCATTCTAGATCATCTTGATAAGCTTCATGCGCTTTGTCACGACCAATCTTGCCGCATACTAACTCATTCTTACATGATGGACACTTTGTGTGCGCTAACCATTGTATTTCCGAGTGTTGCTTGTGTTTGCTCTTTTGCATGTCTATCACTCCGTGACACCTTGGACTACTTGGATTGCGCCATGTCTTCAACTTCGTCCAACTACAAGTCCGTCTACGACAACTGTTTCCATGGTGATGAGGATCACGATCCGAGGTCGGATCTTTCCCAAGGGAGGGGAGATGATGCGGAGCATCCCACGTTCATCACCATGTACACTCCGACTACTCTCCAAGCCCAAAGGATACATGAGATGAGACCTCGACTATTCGCCATTGGACACAAGGTGAACCCGTTCCTACATGCTTCCCCTTTCCATTCGTGTGAGACATGGTTGCTACCTAAGGCGAGGACTCTATGCATGCCTAGGTACCAAGGAGACCCTCTCGGAGATGCTCGGAATGATGGACAAGTCCCCAAGTACAAGGATGAAGGAACACGACGAGAGAAAGCAGGAGAAAGCTGCAGAGCCGGACATCCGGCGTCGGCCGGACATCCGGCCCTTCCCATAGCTTCGGACATCCGGCCCGGCCCGGACATCCGGCGCCCATCACAGCAACAAACTACTGAGGCCGGACATCCGGCTCCCGGGCCGGACATCCGGCCTCCCACGAAGCCGGATATCTCGGCCCCTCGCCCGGAAATCCGGCGCCCCACCGATGCGTCTGGAAGACCCAGGCCAGCCGGACATCCGCCCCCGGCCGGACATCCAGGCGCCTCCTGGCCCAGTCATCCGGGCCGCCTGACATCCGGCTCACTTTGTCTGCGCCTGATAAGGGCCGAGACCCATGTACCTCTTCGCCCCTAGACTATATATACTCCATCCCTTCCTCTTTCTAGGGTCAGCTTAGGTTTAGCTCATGTTTGTGTGAGAGCCTTGCTCATCCACTTGGTTACTTCTCCTCGGAGCTCAGGACCTCTACGGAGAAGATCCCCCAAGCGGATTCAAGACCCCCTTCTAGGGTGGACCCCATCAAGACCTCCTCTCGGAGAAGAACGGCTACTCGTGTTACCTTTGTTGATTGTGGATCATATGTACCTCTTTGTGTTCGATGATCTAGCACTTGTGTGATTGATCTCTTGTCGGTTGAGTGAATTCTCTCTCGTTTTCCCCGTGTTTCGCTCTTGTTCTTCCGCGTGTTCTTCGTGATTCACCTTAGGATCCGCTCCAACGTGAAAGATCATCCACGTAGGGTTCCGCCCTACATCAAAGTCGACTTTGACGATCCGACTACGAACGTGCGAGGACGTCGCGCCTTAGCAATCGCTAAACCAACTCCGAGAGGTTATTGACCACGACGGAGCACGATCAACCTGACCACGAGGGTCTGCATTCCTGCGAGCAAACGAAGAACAAGCAAGAAACTGAGATTGTAATCTGGATATTGCGAATATAAGATGAAAGCTTTATTGATCAAGGTGGGGTTACGTGGCGCCTTTGTGCAGTCGTTGAACACAAGCGAAATGCACGCGAAGTTGCAGCTATGGCGAACTTTTAAACTAAACAAAACCCAAAAGTCTAAACGACGCCCTAAGGGCTGTATATATGGAGGAAGAGGAGGGAATTTCGTGGCCCTTGAGGGAGGGGTCCGAAACCAACCCTAACTCTTGTTTCCCCACACATACGGACTCTAAAAACAGCCTATCCTTAAGTATTTCGAAATTACATGGGCCTGGCCCAATAATAAGGTGACGCAGCACCTAGAATAGTGATAGAGGCGAGGGTCCCGATGTTTCGATGAGATGATAACTATCGATTTGGTGGAGTCGACTTTGACGATCCGACTACAAACATGCACGACGTTGTGCCTTAGCAATCGCTAAACCAATCTCCCGAGGTTCTTGGCGATCTTTGGAAGCACAATCAGCCTGACCACGAAGGTCTATTCCTGCACGCAATCGAAGAACGAGCAAGAATATGATAAAGCAATCTGAATATTGCGAATATATATGAAGTATTGATAATGATGGGGTTCCGTAAGCGGCCTTGCTCAGTCGTTGGACACAAAAGAAGTACGAAGTTGCAATGGCTAACTTTTAACTAAACAAATCCCAAGGGAAAAGCTACTAGATGGATCTACTTATATAGGAGCAAGCGGTGGCGGCCAAGGAGGTGGGAGGACGTCCCAAGGCAGCCTAAAACTAACCCTAGGTCGTACATGATGAGGACATCAATACCGTTGTTACACCCACAGCCCCTGCTGCTATACATACTGGACCAATTACTAGAGCTCGCGCACGCCAATTGAATTATCAGGTACTTTCGTTTCTTGGTAACGATTCCAATGTTCATGAGAATATGATACTGCCTAAATTGGATACATTTGTTTTGCTTACAAATGAAGGGCCTACCATGGACAAGAAAGATGAACCTTGGAGCAAGTTCAAGCATGGAGATGTTGGCATGCGCAAGGGGAACAAGAACGGAGTTACAAGTGATGATTCCAGGACTTTGAAGCCACCCTAATGAGAGCATGAGGCCTTGGACGAAATATACAAGATGCCACTTCATAATATTCGTCCATAGGCTATTCTAGGTGCTGCGTCACCTTAATATTGGGCCAGGCCCATGTAATTTCGAAATACTTAAGTGTAGGCTGTTTTTAGAGTCCGTATGTGTGGGGAAACAAGAGTTAGGGTTGGTTTGGACCCCTCCCTCAAAGGGCCACGAAATTCCCTCCTCTTTCTCCATGTATACAGCCCTTAGGCGTCGTTTGAACTTTGGGTTTTGTTTAGATTAAAAGTTCGCCATAGCTGCAACTTGGCGTGCCGTTTGTGTTCAACGACTGCACCAAGGCGTCTCGTAACCCCACCTTCATCAATAAAGCTTTCATCTTATATTCGCAATATCCAGATTGCAATCTCAGTTTCTTGCTTGTTCTTTGTTTGCTCGCGAGAAATGCAGACCCTCGTGGTCGAGTTGATCGTGCTCCGGCGTGGTCAATAACCTCTCGGAGTTGGTTTAGCAATTGCTAAGGCGCGACGTCCTCGCACGTTCGTAGTCGGATCGTCAAAGTCGACTTCCTCCAAAACGAAAACCAACATCTCATCGAAAGACGGGACACCTTTGCCTCTATCAAGTCGTATCAGATTTTCAGGTTGCTCGGTGAGATTTTACAGTTTTTAAAGATTAGATCGAGTCATTCTTCATACCTAAAGTCCACGAAAAAGCCACAAAAAATTAGGGTTAGTTCATCATATCCGAACCAATCGAGCCTTCGCATAATCTTTTTAGGGTTTTTGCTTTGTTGAATTTGCGGTTGCATCGTCGTGTCAAGTTGCTGGTCTTAGAGTCTAGTCTTTTAGAGTTTCGAGTTCTGGTCATAAGTTGTCACGCCGCCGCCACACCATCATCATCGCCTTGCCATCTACCACCCTTCTTATCCGCCACCGCTCTAAATCCGTATCCATATACCACCACCAATCCGTATCCATATACCACCACCAATCCGTATCCATATACCACCACCAATCCGTAGCCATATACCACCACCGCTACCATATACCACCACCGCTGCCATATACCACCACCAATCCGAGTTCTTCTCATATTAGGTTTGTTTTCGAGATCCATCTAAATTCCGATTCGTGTTTCCTTGCCTGAGTAGGTTTCGGAAAAAAAATTGGTGTTTCCTTGCCTGGAAACCACCCTCCGTTTAGGCCCAAAATTTTCCGAAAACGCACTTATCGAAAAAAATTTTGGCTATCCTATTTTTAGGTGTTTCTAAGCGTATTGAGACAGTCGCCATTATAGAAAGTTTTTTTTTGACCAGTTTCCAGTTTTTGGGTCCGGGCAGTCGAAAAAAAAAATTGGTCGAAAAAATTTCGTGCCCATCCTGTCAGTTTGACACAGGAAGAGTTTTGAGACACTCGCCATTATAGTGATTTTTCAAAAAAAAAAAAGCGAAAAAAAAAGCGAAAAAAAATTCAGTGTGCTTTTCCGTTGTTTCCGTGCAGCGCCCTGCTTTTGTTAGTGTTCTAGGCTCGCGTCTCTAGCACGGTCTAGCCTAGGACCAGCACAGTACCGTCGTTGAGCGTTTATTCAACTTTGCATCTCTGAATTGATTATTCTTGACCCTTTTGCCACCATATTATAAGCCTTCCCAGCTCCACATACATCTACATCGTCGCGTTTGACTCTCCACAGTAATCGCTCTATCCAAGCTTTGAGAGTTTTGACTACATCGATTGCCGATCACCGCTTCTTTGGGTAAGAACTGGTAAGAATTTGAGATTTGCTTGACGGTTGTGACTGTCCACCACACCACCACCACCACTTCCTAGTAGTCTGTCGAATCATATTCTTGTGTGTTTCTATTCTTTGCTAACCATGGCAGGATCACAAGCCGGTGACCGACCGGGAGAACATGACAAACAAAGCGCTACATGGTAAGTTTCAACAAATGATGAGTGGGCAGGTGGAAGATGTTCTAAATAGATTTGAAGAGGCCATGGAGAAGATAGATGGCATTGAGAAGGCGTTGAAACAAAGCTCGATAACAAGTTTAATGAATTGCTCGCGCGTCTACCACCACCACCACCGGCTGCACCTCATGCACCTCTACAACAACAACAACGACTACCTCCACATCGCTGAAGCAACCCTCCGCCGAAGCGAGCCGTGTCCCTCTTCACTGGCCAAGCTGCTGGTCTTCTTTGTTGATACTACATGGCTCCTGCTGGCGATGTGGGGAGGATGATTATGTGAGAGAGTACGAGGATGAGGTTGATCAACTTCAGAACTACGTGCAACCACCAGCACCACAACCACCGGTCGTCCACATGCAAATAATGGCAATGTTAGGGCTCCCCCTCAGTGCGAGATCATGACCATCTCCCTAAATTGAAGTTGAATATTCCACCATTTGAGGGTAGATATGTTCCTGATATATATCTTACTTGGGAGTTAGAAACTGAACAACGATTTACATGTTTACAATATCCACGAGGAGAGACGTGTTCCATTATTTGTTTGTGCTTTCACTAGCTTTGCATGTGTTTGGTGGTCTGAACATTGTAGATTATATCCTGTTCCATTACTTGGGCTGCTTTGAAAACTGCTATGCGTACTCGTTGGGTTCCACCATATTATCAACGTGAATTACTTCAAAAATTGCAGCGCTTCGACAAGGAAAAAATTCGGTGAAGAATATTATCAGGAATTACAAACTGGCTTGATTAGATGTGGTATTGTTGAGGAGAATGAAGCTATGCTTGCACGTTTTACGGGTGGATTAAATAGAGATATTCAGACCATTCTAGACTACAAGGATTATACTAATATCACTCGATTATTCCATCTTGCTTGTAAAGCTGAGCGTGAAGTGCATTATCGACAGGCGTTGTCGCGGACAAACTTTTCAGCAGATCGACCTTCATCATGGACACCACGTGCATCAACTACTTCAACACGAACTAATACACCGGCAACATCGTCGGCTGCCACCTCCAACCGAGATACAAGAAAGCGAGGCACAACCACCACTATCGCCAAGAGCGCTTTTCTTTGGGCCTACGACAGGCTCTTCTTCTTCCATGGCGTCAGCAGGGCACACAAGTGATATTATTTGTAAATGCGTTGTAAGGGAAGAGGACATTTTGCCGAGAATGCCAATCTCAGCGTGTGATGATTGCTCACGAGGATGGTGGGTATGAGTCCGCTAGTGACTATGATGAAGAGACTTTGGCTCTTATTACACATGAAGAACATGGTGGAGATGATTCGGATCATGAGGCGCAATACATGGCTGCTGAAGATCTTGTGGTATGAATGTTTAGTTGCTCAACGTGTTTTGAGTGTGCAGGTTACACAAGCTGAGCAAAATCGGAGGCATAACTTGTTCCATACAAAGGGAGTTGTGAAGGAGCGTTCTATTCAGCGTCATCATAGATGGAGGGAGCTGCAACAACTTGGCTAGCATGGAGATGGTGGAGAAACTATCTCTTACCACAAGACCACATCCACATCCTTACTACATCCAATGGTTCAACAATAGCAGCTAGGTTAAGGTAACACGTACTGTTCGTCTGCATTTTAGTATCTCTACATATGCTGATTATATTGATTGTGATGTGGTACCTATGCAAGCATGTTCCTTATTACTTGGTAGACCATGGCAATTTGATAAAAATTCTGTACACCATGGTAGAAACAATCAGTATACTCTTGTTCACAAGGATAAAAATATTACTTTGCTTCCTATGACTCCTGATTCAATTTTGAAACATGATATTAATAGAGCTAATAAAGCAAAACATGAGAAAAATAAGAGTGAAAATCAGATTGTGGCAAAAGAATTTGAGCAACAAATGAAGCCTAATAATAAACCATCTAATGTTGCTTCTGAAATTAAAGCGAAAAGTGCATGTTTACTTGCCACCAAATCTGATATTGAGGAGCTAGATTCTAGCAAATCTGTTTGCTATGCTTTTGTGTGCAAAGAGGCATTATTTTCATTCGAGGGCGTGCCTTCCTCTTTGCCCCTATTTGTCACTAACATTTTGCGAGGAGTTATTTGACGTCTTCCCACAAGGCGTGCCACCGGATTACCACCTATTCGAGGGATTGAGCATCAAATTGACTTAATTCGGTGCATCGCTACCAACCGTGCACCATACCGTACCAATCCGGAGGAGGCGAAGGAGATTATCGTCAAGTACAGGAGCTGTTAAACCAAAGGTTATATCTGTGAATCTCTTAGTCCTTGTGCTGTTCCTATTATACTAGTGCCTAAAAAGGATGGTACGTCGGCGTATGTGTGTTGATTGTAGAGGCATTAATAATATTACTATTCGTTATCGTCATCCTATTCCTAGGCTAGATGATATGCTTGATGAATTGAGTGGCTCTACAATATTCTCCAAAGTTGATTTGCGTAGTGGATACCATCAAATTCGTATGAAATTGGGAGATGAATGGAAAACAACATTTAAAACTAAGTTTGGTTTATATGAGTGGTTAGTCATGCCTTTTGGGTTAACTAATGCACCTAGTACTTTCATGAGACTAATGAACGAAGTTTTACGTGTTTTCATTGGACGGTTTGTGGTAGTCTATTTTGATGATATACTGATTTATAGCAAATCTTTGGAAGAACATTTGGAACATTTACGTGCTGTTTTTAATGCTCTACGTGATGCACGTTTGTTTGGTAACCTTGGGAAGTGCACCTTTTGCACCGACCGAGTATCTTTTCTTGGCTATGTTGTTACACCACAGGAATTGAAGTTGATAAAGCCAAGATTGAAGCTATTGAGAGTTGGCCGCAGCCCAAAAGCGGTCACACAAGTGAGGAGTTTTCTTGGACTCGCTGGTTTCTATAGGCGTTTTGTGAGAGACTTTAGGACCATTGCTGCACCTCTCAATGAACTTACAAAGAAGGATGTGCCTTTTGTTTGGGGTACAGCACAGGAAGAAGCCTTCACGGTATTGAAAGATAAGTTGACACATGCTCCTTTACTCCAACTTCCTGACTTTAATAAGACTTTTGAGCTTGAATGTGATGCTAGTGGAATTGGATTAGGAGGTGTGTTATTACAAGATGGCAAACCTGTTGCATACTTTTACGAAAAATTGAGTGGGCCTAGTCTGAACTATTCTACTTATGACAAAGAATTATATGCTCTTGTTAGGACTTTAGAGACATGGCAACATTATTTATGGCCCAAAGAATTTGTTATACATTCTGATCATGAATCTTTGAAACATATTAAAAGTCAAGCTAAACTGAATCGTAGACATGCTAAATGGGTTGAATTCATTGAGACTTTCCCTTATGTCATTAAACACAAGAAGGGTAAAGAAAATGTTATTCTTGATGCTTTGTCTAAATCGCTATACTATGCTTTCACATTTTGACTTCAAAATATTTGGTTTGGAGACCATCAAAGATCAATATGTGCATGATGCTGATTTTAAAGATGTAATGCAGAATTGTAAAGAAGGAAGAACATGGAACAAGTTCGTTATTAAGAATGGTTTTGTGTTCCGTGCTAACAAGCTATGCATTCCTGCTAGCTCTGTTCGTCTTTTGTTATTGCAGGAGGCGCATGGAGGAGGATTAATGGGACACTTTGGCGCGAAGAAGACGGAGGATATACTTGCTACACATTTCTTTTGGCCAAAGATGAGGCGGATGTTGAGCGTTTTGTTGCTCGCTGCAATACATGTCAAAAAGCTAAGTCACGACTCAATCCTCATGGTTTATATATGCCTTTGCCTGTACCTAGTGTTCCTTGGGAGGATATATCTATGGACTTTGTTTTAGGTTTACCTCGAACAAAGAAGGGGAGGATAGCATATTTGTTGTCGCGGATAGATTCTCGAAAATGGCACACTTTATACCATGTCATAAAAGCGATGATCTTTGTTAATGTTGCTGATTTGTTCTTTCGTGAAATTATTCGCTTGCATGGTGTGCCAAATACTATTGTTTCAGATCGTGATACTAAATTTCTTAGCCACTTTTGGAGATGTTTATGGGCTAAGTTGGGGACTAAACTGCTTTTTAGTACTACTTGTCACCCCCAAACTGATGGACAAACTGAAGTAGTCAATAGAACATTGTCTACTATGCTTAGGGCTGTTTTGAAGAATAATAAGAAAATGTGGGAAGAATGCTTGCCTCATATTGAATTTGCTTATAATCGTTCATTGCATTCTACTACTAAGATGTGCCCTTTTGAAATTTTGTATGGCTTCCTACCTCGTGCACCTATTGATTTGTTGCCTCTTCCATCTTCGGAGAAGGTTAATTTTGATGCTAAAGAACGTGCTGAATTGATTTAAAAAATGCATGAGTTAACTAAGGAAAACATTGAGCGTATGAATGCTAAATATAAACTTGCTGGAGATAAGGGTAGAAAACGTGTTGTCTTTGCACCTGGAGATCTTGTTTGGTTACATTTGCGTAAGGATAGGTTTCCTAATTTGCGCAAATCAAAGCTAATGCCACGTGCATTTAAGGTGTTAGAGAAAATAAATGATAATGCATATAAACTTGAGCTGCCTGCAGATTTTGGGGTTAGTCCCACTTTTAACATTGTAGATTTGAAGCCTTATTTGGGTGAGGAAGATGAGTTTCCGTCGAGGACGACTTCATTTCAAGAAGGGGAGGATGATGAGGACATCAATACCGTTGTTACACCCTGACCCTGCTGCTATACATACCGGACCAATTACTAGAGCTCGCATACGCCAATTGAATTATCGGTACTTTCGTTTCTTGTAACGATTCCAATGTTCATGAGAATATGATGCTGCCTAAATTGGATACATTTGTTTGGCTTACAAATGAAGGGCCTACCATGGACAAGAAAGATGAACCTTGGAGCAAGTTCAAGCATGGAGATGTTGGCATGCATAGGGAACAAGAACGGAGTTACAAGTGATGATTCCGGGACTTTGAAGCCACCCTAATGAGAGCATGAGCCTTGGACGAAATATACAAGATGCCACATCATAATATTCGTCCATAGGCTATTCTAGGTGCTGCGTCACCTTAATATTGGGCCAGGCCCATGTAATTTCGAAATACTTAAGTGTAGGCTGTTTCTAGAGTCCGTATGTGGGGAAACAAGAGTTAGGGTTGGTTTGGACCCCTCCCTCAAGGGCCACGAAATTCCCTCCTCTTCCTCCATATATACAGCCCTTAGGGCGTCGTTTAGACTTTGGGTTTTGTTTAGATTAAAAGTTCGCCATAGCTGCAACTTCGCGTACTTCGTTTGTGTTCAACGACCAGACCAAGGCGTCTCAGAACCCCACCTTCATCAATAAAGCTTTCATCTTATATTCGCAATATCCAGATTGCAATCTCAGTTTCTTGCTTGTTCTTTGTTTGCTCGCAGGAAACAGACCCTCGTGGTCAGGTTGATCGTGCTCCGACGTGGTCAATAACCTCTCGGAGTTGGTTTAGCGATTGCTAAGGCGCGACGTCCTCGCACGTTCGTAGTCGGATCGTCAAAGTCGACTTCCTCCAAAACGAAAACCAACATCTCATCGAAAGACGGGACACCTTTGCCTCTATCAGTACAAGGCCAATGGGCCCAAGTGGAGGTGACGTAACACCATTGGACTTGTAGTTTGACTCGTATTCGGCTGCAGCATCAGATTGTTTCGTCCATAACTCAACGCTCCGGATGAATTTGAAGGTGAATCCAATTGGGTTGAAAAGTGCACGAAATCTATTTTCCAACAAAAAAAGAATCATCCAATTTGGAGTTCGGATGAAAACATTATTGACGTTTTGAGTCAGGTATGTCTGTGCAGTCCGAATCCGAGTCCAGAACGTGAGAGACTTGGACTCTATCTTCTCTTGGGCCAAAAGTGACGTGAGATAACTTTTTGAACAGCAAGTAAATTCCTCTTTCTCCCTTATCTTCATATGTGGATTGTACAAATGTCCCATACACCTGCAATTAGACATTGCATAAAACTTTGTGAAGTATTTTTGTCCTGAATGACATAAATAAATAATTGCATAGTTTGCATTAGAAATCACCTCACAAATATACATGTATGCAATATTTTTGGTCGTATCCAAGGTAGTCATGTCCTCATCATCCTCCACTTCTTGAAAACAAAGCCGTCCCCGGCGTTGCTTAGTCCGAAATGTGGCTAACAAAAGAGACAAGGTGTACATGTTGTATATGTATATGTCATCCATTTTTACTTCCCTTGATTTTTGCACATATGACACATGAATAGATGAGTAACTTGCATAATCTAAAGCCAAAACATTATCACAAGAAGTAGAAGGCATGAAAATATTGCAACTCAGTTTGCACATATAAGTGAAGCTCTTATTCATTTTAAAAGATTGGCGATGTTCATCATTAAACCATCCCAACATTGGTGAATAAACCTTACTTGCATCAAATCTACATGCTACAACATGCTTAAATAAGCAAACATGCAATAAGTTATTCGACACAGAATCATCACCAAGATTAGAGGTCAAAAAATGATTAAACATTGATTCTTTTGCATCAACAGTTAATTCAATGGGTGCACTCAAAATTGTTGGTATTTCAGTTGTTTGATCACATGACGCATTCATGACAGTCTCAAGATTCTCTAAAATAGGTGATCTGCTCAAATCACCAGGTAACTCAACACGTGATGCACTCAAGTTAACTAGGGATGCATCATTCTCATGTGAAGTTATATCATTAATACATTTACTGTTACCTTGTCGCAAAGACGTAGCTGATGTAGGTACGGGCGTTGACAATGCACCATACACTTGAGATGATGTCGCGCTCACAATCTGAGGTGGGCTGCTCTAGTAGGTGCAACGGTGGAGGAACCAACCGCGGTGGTGAGCATGAACTGGAATAGTAGTTGTTGTAGTCACCCAATGCATCCTCCTCAGATTCTGTCTCTCAAAGGTACAAGCACGAACATACATACCAAAGAATGCAACGAGGAATATCTGAAATCTTGCACGAATATCATGGTTCAAACCACCAAAAATCTATTCATTGTATCATCCTTAGATTCTTCTATGTCACAATGATGCATATAAGATTTGAACTCTTGGTAGTAAGCATGAACATTGTTGTTGCCTTGTTTAAATTGTTCAAATTTGCGAAGCAATTCACGATGATAGTAAGGAGGGAAAAAATGTTGTCTTATTACATCTTTCAAATCTTTCCAAGTTGTGGGTTGGTTATCAATGTTTTTCTTACAATGCACACTCCACCAAACAGAAGCAAAACCAGTAAATGCTCTAGTGGCAGCTTGTACTCGCTCAAGTTCGTAAAAAGTCATGGTTACTAAAAACTTGTTCTACTTCAAACTCCCAAGCTAGATAAATAGCAGGATTAAATCTACCCTCAAATGACGGTAAAGAGATAACCTGACCATGTGCTTGTGTGAGTTGTCCCAACTCTCGTGATGGTGAAGATGTGTCCGTCGTCCAAGAACTTCTATCTCGGAACCTGTCATGATTAGCGTAAACAAGAAACAAAATTCGAGAATAATGTTCCTATGAACTACTAGGATGTGGTTCTAAAGTGCTCACAGTAAAGCAAATATCAATATCTTACAAGTTCTTACCATGCGGCAGGTGGTGACAGGCAACCAGCGATGTCAAATATCTCCGAAGATTGTGTAAAGCAATTGCCAGGGGAACGTACGTATACACGGTGTAAAAATATGTGGAGCTGGGTTGGCTATATATGGTAGCAAAAGTTTAGCAATAATCAATTCAGAGATGCAATATGGAATAAACGCTCAACGACGGTGCTGTGCTGGTCCTAGGCTAGACCGGACTAGAGACGCGAGCCTAGAACACTAATGAGGTCACGGCGTAGCACAACTAGCATCAATGAAGGATACTAAGTAGCTCTGGACAGCAAGATATAAGTGAAGATCACAACGGCATTAAAGATAATGATGAAAAACAAGCGCCAAGCAGGATATACAACAACTCTCTCTCCAATTTTCCTCTTGAAAAGTTTGAGCCAATTTTCTGATAACTTTTTTCAAAGAATGCTACTAACTCAAGCTTTCCAATGCAAAAAGAATCACTCAATTCCGAGTTGATATGAGGAGTCAAAAAATTCTAAAACTGGTTTAAAAAACTGAAATAATCTGTGTTCACAACTTCGGAGGGCAAAGAGACCTATTTAGAAGCTGATTTTGAGGTGTCAAATATTGAACTAGCTTCTGCAACTATTTAGATGCGGCTCGTCCCTTGCTTTAATTTGAGTACTCGCGGAGCCAAAACGGACTTCGTATGAGGAAATTATGCCTGTTTTACTGAACAGTGCACAAAACAGATTCCAATCCGAATTCAGCTACGAGATTGAGTCTAGATAAATCCGAACTTTGTTTTTTTTCTTCTCTCTTTTTTTTCCTCAGACTTTTTTCTTTTTCTTTCTTTCTTTTTTTTCTCTGACTTTTTTTTACTTTTTTTCTCTATTTTTTTCTCTCTCCCTCTTTCCAAACAAACTAGATAAGATGCAGATTGGATCAAGTGAAGATGTGAACGATCTAACTATGATTATGACAATGAACGATGGGTAGCACGTGGTGGAAATTGATGGATGGATGGTGGTCAACGGAAGGGATAACGATGCAGCGGTGGCGTGACTAATGTGAACAGAACTCGAAACTCTAAACGAACTAGACACTAAGACCAGCAACTCGACACGACGATGCAACCGATAATTCAATAATGCAAACAATAAAAGAAAACTGCAAAGGCTCGGACTGGCTTGGACAAAGGATGAATAGATCTAACTTTTTTGTGGCTTTTTCTTGGACAATAGGTAAGAAAATAAATCTAATCTAGGGATAATTGGAAATTCTCACCGAGCAACCTGAAAACTGATACCACTTGATAGAGGCGAGGGTCCCGATGTTTTGATGAGATGATAACTATCGATTTGGTGGAGTCGACTTTGACGATCCGACTATAAACGTGCACGACGTTGTGCCTTAGCAATCGCTAAACCAATCTCCCGAGGTTCTTGGCGATCTTTGGAAGCACAATCAGCCTGACCACGAAGGTCTATTCCTGCACGCAATCGAAGAACGAGCAAGAATATGATAAAGCAATCTGAATATTGCGAATATATATGAAGTATTGATAATGATGGGGATCCGTAAGTGGCCTTGGTCTGGTCGTTGGACACAAGCGAAGTACGAAGTTGCAATGGCTAACTTTTAACTAAACAAATCCCAAGGGAAAAGCTACTAGATGGATCTACTTATATAGGAGCAAGGGGTGGCGGCCAAGGAGGTGGGAGGACGTCCCAAGGCAGCCTAAAACTAACCCTAGGTCGTACAAGGCCAATGGGCCCAAGTGGAGGTGACGTAACACCATTGGACTTGTAGTTTGACTCGGATTCGGCTGCAGCATCAGATTGTTTCGTCCATAACTCAACGCTCCGGATGAATTTGAAGGTGAATCCAATTGGGTCGGAAAGTGCACGAAATCTATTTTCCAACAAAAAAAGAATCATCCAATTTGGAGTTCGGATGAAAACGTTATTGACGTTTTGAGTCAGGTATGTCTGTGCAGTCCGAATCTGAGTCCGTAACGTGAGAGACTTGGACTCTATCTTCTCTTGGGCCAAAAGTGACGTGAGAGAACTTTTGAACAGCAAGTAAATTCCTCTTTCTCCCTTATCTTCATATGTGGATTGTACAAATGTCCCATACACCTGCAATTAGACATTGCATAAAAGTTTGTGAAGTATTTTTGTCCTGGATGACATAAATAAATAATTGCATAGTTTGCATTAGAAATCACCTCACAAATATACATGCATGCAATATTTTTGGTCGTATCCAAGGTAGTCATGTCCTCATCAAATAGCCTATGGACGAATATTATGAAGTGGCATCTTGTATATTTCGTCCAAGGCCTCATGCACTCATTAGGGTGGCTTCAAAGTCCTGGAATCATCACTTGTAACTTCGTTCTTGTTCCCCTTGCGCATGCCAACATCTCCATGCTTGAACTTGCTCCAAGGTTCATCTTTCTTGTCCATGGTAGGCCCTTCATTTGTAAGCAAAACAAATGTATCCAATTTAAGCAGCATCATATTCTCATGAACATTGGAATCGTTACCAAGAAACGAAAGTACCTGATAATTCAATTGGCGTGCGCGAGCTCTAGTAATTGGTCCAGTATGTATAGCAGCAGGGGCTGTGGGTGTAACAATGATATTGATGTCCTCATCAAAATCCGTCCGGAGCGTTGAGTTATGGACGAAACAATCTGACGCTGCAGCAGAATCCGAGTCAAACTACAAGTCCAAAGGTGTTACCTCACCTCCACTTGGGCCCATTGGCCTTGTACGACCTAGGGTTAGTTTTAGGCTGCCTTGGGACGTCCTCCCACCTCCTTGGCCGCCACCCCTTGCTCCTATATAAGTAGACCCATCTAGTAGCTTTTTCCTTCGCATTTGTTTAGTTAAAAGTTAGCCATTGCAACTTCGTGTACTTCGTTTGTGTCCAACGACCAGACCAAGGCCGCTTACGGATCCTGATAGAGGCGAGGGTGTCCCGATCTTTCGATGAGATGATAATTATCGATTTGGTGGAGTCGACTTTGACGATCCGACTACAAACGTGCACGACGTTGTGCCTTAGCAATCGTTAAACCAATCTCCCGAGGTTACTGACGATGCTGGAAGCACAATCAGCCTGACCACGAAGGTCTATTCCTGCAAGCAATCGAAGAACAAGCAAGAATATGATTATTGCTAAAAAAAATTGCTACCATATATAGCCAACCCAGCTCCACATATTTCTACACCGTGTATACGTACGTTTCCCTGGCAATCTCTTTACACAATCTTCAGAGTTACTTGACACCGCTGGTTGCCTGTCACCACCTGCTGCATGGTAAGAACTTGTAAGATATTGATATTTGCTATCAATACTTCATATATATTCGCAATATTCAGATTGCTTCATCATATTCTTGCTCGTTCTTCGATTGCGCGCAGGAATAGACCTTCGTGGTCAGGCTGATTGTGCTTCCAGCATCGTCAGTAACCTCGGGAGATTGGTTTAGCGATTGCTAAGGCACAATGTTGTGCACGTTTGTAGTCGGATCGTCAAAGTCGACTCCACCAAATCGATAGTTATCATCTCATCGAAAGATCGGGACACCCTTGCCTCTATCAGGAGTCGCCGGACGTCCGGACTTGGTCGGACGTCCGAAGCCTGTAGCTTTGGCAGCCTTTCTTCTTCTTCTTCAACATGCTTGGAGTCCTCGTCGTCTTGGCTCTTGGAAGTAGTTGTCCCTTGGCTTATCTACATGTACCTGATTACACATAGAGTTTCCGAATGAGGTAGTAGCCATGTCTCGTGAGTAGGAGGAGGGAGTTCGGAGAGGAGCGAGTTCACCTTATCTTCGATACCTTAGCTCGGGCTCGAGTCATGGGTCCACGTGGTGTTGAGGAAGATGTAGGTGCGTCCATGGGGATGAGTGAGGGATGCTCCGCATCATCTCCCCCCCCCCCCTTCAGAGAGATCTGACCTCGGATCAAAAGCTTCATCTCCATGGTATGGTGCGAGGTCCTTGATGTTGAAGATGTCGCTCACGTTGTACTTGTCTCGAGGTAGGTCGATGTTGTAGGCGTTGTCGTTGTAGCGTGCTAGCACCTTGAAAGGTCCATCGGCTCTAGGAAGAAGCTTGGACTTGCGTTCTTTAGGGAAGCGGTCCTTGCGAAGGTGTAGCCACACTAGATCACCAATGTTGAAGACCATGGGTTGCTTGTTGACGTTGAGCTTGGTCGCTAGTCGTTGTACTTGGCGCTCGATGGTTTGTCTTGTGATAGAGGCGAGGGAGTCATGTCCTCATCATCTTGTATCCTCATGCATCTTCTTGATGTAGCTTGCCCGTGCACTCGCATCCATTTTGGTGCGCTCTTCTAGAGGAAGAGGTAGAATGTCCAATGGGGACAACGGGTTGAAGCCGTAGACGACCTCGAAGGGGACTTGCTTAGGTAGGCGAATGTCTTGCACGGTTGTAGGCGTACTCGGCGATGGGTAGACATGCTTCCCACTCCTTGATGTTCTTCTTGATCAAGACACGAAGTAGAGTGGATAGTGTGCGGTTCGTCACCTCCGTTTGGCCGTCGGTTTGAGGATGGTATGCGGATGAGAACAAGAGCTTGATTCGAGCTTGGCGCATAGGGTCTTCCAAAAGTAACTCAAGAACTTGACGTCACGATCGGAGACGATTGTCTTTGGTACTCCATGGAGTCGCAAGATTTCCCTACAAAAGAGATTTGCAATATGTGAAGCATTGTCTATCTTGTTGCAAGGAATGAAATGTGCCATCTTAGAAAATCTATCCACAACAACAAACACGGAATCCTTTCCATTTTGAGTTCTAGGCAAACCAAGTACAAAATCCATGCTAATGTCTTCCCAAGGTTGATAAGGGATAGGAAGAGGCATGTAAAGACCATGAGATTGAGCTTTAGACTTAGCTTTGCGGCATGTAGAGCATCGGTTGTTGAAGCGTGAGACGTCCAAGAACATCTTGGGCCAAAAGTAGTTCTTGGAGAGCGTGGCGAATGTCTTGTCACGTCCAAAGTGTCCCATGAGTCCGCCTCCATGAGCCTCTTGCAAAAGGAGCAAACGAAGAGAAGATTCGGGAGTGCATAGTTTTGTTAGCTCTCATAAGATAAGAATCCTTGATGTAATATTGTTCCCAAGAAGTATGTGTCAAACACTTAGCATAAGGAATAGCAAAAGATGGGTCGTTAGCATACAATTCTTTTATGTGCTCAAAGCCAATAACATTCAACTCAAGTTTAGTGACAAGCATGCATATGCGTGAAAGTGCATCGGCAACTACATTTTCTTTACCCTTAATGTACTTGATCACATAAGGAAAAGATTCAATAAACTCACTCCATTTGGCATGACGCTTGTTCAACTTAGTTTGACCTTTTAGGTACTTAAGCGTTTCATGATCGGTATGGATGACAAACTCATGCGGTCTAAGGTAATGTTCCCAAACAGGTAGGACACGCACTAAAGCATACAATTCTTTGTCATAGATGGGATAGTTAAGTTGAGCACCGGAGAGTTTTTCACTAAAATAAGCAATGGCTCGTTTTTCTTGCATCAAAACTCCGCCAATTCCGGTACCACTTGCATCACAATGAACCTCAAAAGTTTTGTCAAAATTGGGTAAAGCAAGAATCAGAGCATGAGTAAGCAAAGACTTGAGCTCATCAAAAGTGGTTGATTGCAAAGTTCCCCAAACAAAGGGAGTATTCTTCTTACTCAAAGCACGCAAAGGAGCGGCAATTGTGCTAAAATCTTTCACAAAGCGCCGATAAAAACCCGGAAGACCAAGAAAGCTACGCACTTGTTGCAAATTGGTGGGTTGGGGCCAAGTTTTAATTGCTTCAATTTTAGATTCATCAACATGGACACCGTTTGAGGATACTACAAAACCCAAGAAAACCACTTTGTCAACACCAAATGTGCATTTTTTCATGTTGGCATAAAGACTTCCCTTGCGAAGGGTTTGCAAAACAGCCCTTACATGATCAAGATGTTCTTTCATGGTTTTGCTGAACACAAGAATATCGTCGAAGTAAACCACAACAAAGACTCCAATATAAGGGCGAAGCACATGATGCATAAGACGCACGAAAGTACCGGGAGCCTCCGATAGACCCATTGGCATCACTAACCACTCATATAAACCAAATTTGGTTTTGAAAGCAGTTTTCCATTCATCACCTTCTTGTATGCGGATTTCATAATAGCCACATTCTACAATCGGAACACAAGCGGAAACTTCCATCGGGTTTAGGCACAAGTATAACGGGAACGGCACATGGGCTTAGGCTTTCACGTACATGACCGTTGTCGATGAGTTGTTGTACTTGCCGTTGAATCTCCTTGGTTTCTTCGGGATTGACTCGGTATGGAGCTTTGTTTAGGAGAGGTGCTCCGGGGACGAGGTCGATTCGATGCTCAATGCCTCGAAGAGGAGGTAGACCCTGAGGTAGCTCATCGAGGAAAACATCTTGGAGGTCCTGCAAAAGAGATTGAAACACTAAAGGTAGCTCATGAGAGGTGTTAGTTGTTGGCTCTCCATCCTTGCACACAAGAACAAAGTGCATCACACTAGATGGGTTCTCACACACTTCTCTCATCTCACTTTTGGTGGCAAATAGTGATGCGGAGCATCCTTCCATCATCCCCATGGACTCTACATCGACACATCCAACCCCACGAGGACCCACGACGAGAGCTCGAGCACATGCTATTCAATCCGAGGTTAACTCTCTCCTTGTTGAACTTCACTTTGACCCACTTGAGACATGGCTACTACCTCAAAGCGGAGATGCTTTGTGTGCTCAGTACCGGGTAAGCAACCAAGGAGAAGGAGCGGTGCAAGACGGACATCAAGATCAAGGAAGCATTCGCCCAACACAGGAGGGACGGTACAACCGCCCACAACCGTAGGCGGAACAACGACCTACTACCGCCCAACAACCGGACGCTATTCGGTGATCGAGGCGGTGTAAGGCGATACTGACACCGGATGTACCAAGAAACCCAAATGATCGGAACTACTGCCCCATGGCCGGTACAACATGGGGCCCCGACGCCCAGTGCGCTAACACGACCCGGCGGTAGTACCGCCTTCCTCGACCAGTACTTCCGCTCCCTCTGGATCGCCAGTGATACTACATCACCACGACCGGAACAACCGGCTGTCTGCGCCTGTGGCTCGGGCATGAGGCCCATGTACCCCTTCACTTCGCCCCATTTGCACTAAGACTATAAATAGAACTTCCCCACCTCCTGATTAGGTTAGCATTGGATTAGCTCATATTCTTGTGTGAGAGCCTTTGCTCATCCACTTGGCTACTTCTCCTCGGAGATCGGGACCTCTGGAGAAGATCCCCCAAGCGGATTCAAGACCCCCTTCTAGGGTGGACCCCATCAAGGCCTCCTCACGGAGAAGAACGGCTACCGTTTGTATCGTCCTTTGTTGACCTTGAATCATGTATCTCCTTTGTGTTCATCGATCTAAGCGCTTGTGTGATTGATCTCTTGTCGATTGAGTGAATTCTCTCTCGTTTTCCCCGTGTTTTCCCTCTTGTTCTTCCGCGTGTTCTTCGTGATTCACCGTAGGATCTGCTCCAACGTGAAAGATCGTCCACGTAGGGTTCCGCCCTACATCATCTATGGTATCAGAGCCACGTTGATCACGTTTTTGGAGCCCCTACCCCGTGTTTTCTAGCTTGATTTTGTTGTTTTTGTCCTAATTCCGAAAATTCCCCACAAAAATAGCCCCAATTTTTTTTTGTGATTTGTTTGTGAGTTGAGATTTTTTTTGGATTTGGTCCATGGATTTGTGTTGCTGCGTGTGGATCTAGCTTTCCCCACCCTCCCCACCTCTTTCCATCCACGAAACCCACCCAATTTTGCCCCCGAAATCCTCCATTTCCGCCACAAAATCGTTTCTGACTCGAGCGGTACAACCGCCCCTCCGGCAGTACCACCGCTGAGTACCTCGAGCGATACAACCGCCCGTCCGAGCGGTACTACCGCCTGTGCCAATTTCAGCATTCTGAGTTTCACCATTTTCAGCATAACTTCCACATCCGGAGTCCGATTTTCGCGTTCGTTAGCTCGTTGAGAAGCTATTGACATCCCCCATCCACCACCACTTTCCATTTCCACCATTGTTTCTTTTGGTCTTTGAGAATTTGAGTTGTGGTTCCCGTGTCCTATTGTGTTTGGCTATATAGGTGCAGTTCGGCGTCAACATAACCACCGCTCATCTTCGCCAAGGACTCATCATCGCCATGACGGTAACTTCGACGAGATCTTTGTCATACCTTGCAATTGCATTGATACCCACATGGCCTTATTTTTGCGTTGCTTACCCATCGAGACTAGCCATTGAGTATTGCCGGCAACGTGACTTGTGCACATTAGTGATCATACTCCATAGCATACATACCATACCACCGTGGTGCATATCTTGGGATCCATTTGTGTGTCACAAAGTTGTCATAGCATACACAATTGCTATCTTGGTTCGTGAAGTTTTGCATGAGAAAAGAGCTCAAAAGTGAAAGAGCCACACAAGCTTTTAAGCAAAGAGGAAAGATAAGCAAAGAGCTTATGAGCAAGAACCATAGCATCATACTACATTAAGATTGTCATATCGGATCATCTTGGATCATAGCACCAAAATACCATACATATAGCATAATTGGGATAGAGATAGTTGCATTTTGCCTAGTAGGTTGTGCACAAGTTTGCGTATCCGCCTATTGTGCAATCGTGCTAGCGTCTCTCTAGTGTTGTGCAACAAGAGCATCTTGGTGAATTCCACATTTTGGCTCACTTTTGGTTTGCACAATCCCACTTATCTATTTGCGTGTGTGTTTCCGTGTACCACTAGTTGCTTGGTCTACTTGTTGCATTTGCAAATTTGTGAATCATTTCCAACATTATTGAGTCTCACTTACAATTGCATCAAATTTTGTGCCACCATCCTAACCGAGCTCCACCATAAGCTTTTATTTGTGTAGGTGTGAGAACCGACAAGAATCGGTACCAAGAGTGCTATTTCATTGTCCGCATTTGAGTGAACTTGATTCATCTTCAACATCGGTCAAAGGGTACATTGGTATAAGTTCTTTTCCGTTCTACCACTCACATTTTGCTTGGAATGCTGGATAGGCCAAGTACCTCTACCAACCCACTCTTCACCGAGCAAGACGACGACATGTCATCATACGTCACCAAGAGCCACCTCTTTGGTGCACAACGAGCGTTGCACCAAGAACAACAAGCAATGAGCGACGCGCCGACAACCTCGCCACCGACTTGCGACTCTCCGAGCAACGTACAAGAGACTACTTCGACAACAAGTTCGGCGCTCACAAGCAAGAGAACGATGCAAGAATGGACGAGATCCGGCGCTTTGATGAGAAACCGGCATCATTCAACTTCTTCATCATCAAAGGCGAGCCGCTCGAGTCGACACTCGACGACACCTTCTACGACTCAAGTACACCTACTTGAACACTCTTCATCGTGCCGCTCGTCAAGACCGTCATGCATCTACGCAACCCGCTACATGACAAGCATTCGCAAGAGCAAGTTGATGATCAAGTTCCTCGTCCTCAATCAAACCAAGAGGTTTTGCTCAAGCTCAAGAACGACAACGTCTTAAATGCCGCCAACAAGAGGAAGAACGAGCACGTCTTCACCAAAGGCGAACAAGACGCCAAGGCTCAATGTCTTCAACAACAACAACATGAAGCGCAAGCTCTTGAGGCAACGTGCCCTTCAAGAATCAAGTAGAGCCTTCGCCAACCGCAATCATGAGCAGGCGCAATCAAGAGGAAGCCCTTCGAGAAGAAATCCAAGAGAGGAACTACCAACCTCATGTACAACGTCAAGTTCCTCAAGCCCCTCCACAAGCTCGTCAAGCTCCACCTCAACCTCCAGTTCAATAAGGGCAAGTTGATCATGGCCTTCCTCCGCGCCAAGAGCAACATGAAGACGATTACAATCCACGTCAAGGACGTCATCATCAACATCGCCAACAACACAATGAGGAGCAATGCTACGGCAAGCTAAAATTCACCATGCCCAAGTTCAATGGAAGCAATGACCCCGAAGACTACCTCTCATGGGCATTGAAGGTTGACAAAATCTTCCGGTTGCACAACTACGATGAAGCGAAGAAAATCGCTATGGCATCACTTGAGTTCCAAGACTATATGCTCATATGGTGGGAACAAATCATTGAGCGACGACAAGCAAGAGGTGAACCTCCAATCACCACTTGGGCTCAAATGAAGGATGTCATTCGAGCACGTTTTGTGCCAACCTACTACAACCGCGTCCTCTTCAAGAAACTCCAACTACTCAAGCAAGGAACAAAGAGTGTTGAAGAATATTACAAGGAAATGGAGATAGCCATGATTCGAGCCAATGTCAAAGAAGATGATGAGCAAACTATGGCACGTTTCTTGAATGGACTCAATCATCCCATCAAGAAGATCGCCGACTTCCAACCATACTCAACCCTCATTGAGCTCGTGCATCAAGCTACCAAGGCGGAACGCCAAGTGCAAGATGACTTCAAGTACGCCAAGTACTCACCCAAGACCTACGGCTTCTCCAACAACCAAGCTTAAACGACTCCTCCAACATCTACATCAACCAAGCTTTCTTCAAGAAACGACGACAAGTCAATTTACAAGAAGACTTGACAAGTTCAAGTCGTCCTCCTCCTACTACAAGCAACCTCAAGCCGCGTGCTTCATCCTCTACTCCGACCGATGAGACCATCAAGACAAGCTCCTTCAAGTGTTTCACTTGCGGCGGCCGAGGCCACAAGTCATCTGAATGCACCAACAAGCGCACCATGATCCTCAACGACGATGGCACATATGACTCCATGAGTGAAGAGGAGATGGAAGCTCTTGAGCAAGTGTCCATGCACCGGCGAGTGAACGAAGAAGAAGATGATCAAGTCTTTTGCGATGAGGATTCGAGCCCCGCTCTCGTTGTCTCCAAGGTCTTGACTCTTCAACATCAACAAGAAGAAGACCAACGATGCCACATCTTCCACACAAAAGCCGGCATCAATGGACGGTCCATCAAGGTCATCATCGATGGAGGTAGTTGCCACAACTTGGCAAGTGAGGAACTATGCTCCAAGCTCCAATTGCTAAAGAAGAGGCACCCGCACCCTTACAAGGTTCAATGGCTAAGTGACTCCGGCACTATACGAGTTGAGCATACGGTCCTAGTCTCTTTCAAAATTGGTGCATATGAAGACACTTTGGAGTGTGATGTGGTCCCAATGACCGTTTGTCACCTACTTCTTGGTCGACCATGGCAATTCGACCGTGGTGTCATACACAATGGGCGTACCAATCACTATAGCTTCAATATGAAAGGGAAAGAATATGTGCTACGACCTATGTCTCCTAGTCAAGTGATAGCCGACAAGCAAGCCACACATCATAGAGAAAAGAGTGAGAAAGTGATCCACCCAAAAGTGAGTGAGAGCCACAAGCCAAATTTGAGCGACTCTTCGCCTAGAGAGAAAAACCTCATCCTATTTGCCACCAAAAGCGAGATGAGAGAAGTGTGTGAGAACCCATCGAGTGTGATGCACTTTGTCCTTGTGTGCAAGGATGGAAAACCAAAAACTAACACCATTCACGAGCTACCTTTGGTGTTTCAATCACTTTTGCAGGAATTTCAAGATGTTTTCCCCGATGAGCTACCTCCGGGTCTACCTCCTCTTCGAGGCATTGAGCATCGAATCGACCTCATCCCGGGCGCCTCTACCAAACAAAGCTCCATACCGAGTCAATCCCGACGAAACAAAGGAGATTCAACGGCAAGTACAACAACTCATCGACAACGGCCATGTACGTGAAAGCCTAAGCCCTTGTGCCGTTCGGTTATTCTTGTGCCTAAGCACGATGGAAGTTTTAAACTTGTGTTTCGATTGTAGACCTATCAATGCGATCACCGTCCGTTATAGGCATCCCATTCCTCGCTTAGATGATATGCTTGATGAACTTAGTGGAGCCAACTTTTTCTCCAAAATTGACCTTAAAAGTGGCTATTATCAAATCCGCATACAAGAGGGTGATGAATGGAAAACTGCTTTCAAAACCAAATTTGGTTTATATGAATGGTTAGTGATGCCTATGGGTCTTTCGGAAGCTCCCGGTACTTTTATGCCTTAGGGGAACAAAATTGGTTAGGTTGCGGAAGTCGGTGGTGGTTATGCGGAGGATGTGGTGGAAGCCCTAGGCCAAGCTGCCAAAGTGCCGAAAATTTGATGGAGTCAAATGGTGGTGGTAGTATTTTTATGGGATGGGGGATGTCACTAGCTTCAAAACGATCTAAAGAACGTCAAAAACGGACTCCGGATGAATTAGTTATGAACAAAACGGTGAAACGGGAAAATCTGAAATTCCAGGGGTCGGATGTCCGGGGTGGAGCCCGGATTTCCGGGGGTGTCTGTCCAGAACCGAGCAGATTTGGCGCTCCAGGAGCCGGATGTCCGGCTTGGGGCCCGGATGTCCGGCCAGATGGCCCGGATGTCCGGCCTGAGGCCCGGATGTCGGGCCCGACGAATCCAGATCTCGTTTGGGGCGGAAATTTTCGAATTGGGGGCGGAAATTGATGATTTCAAGGTCAAAATAGGAGAGATTTCGTGGATGGAAAGTGGGGAAACTTGGGTAAATGCTAGATCCACTTGAAACCAAGCAAATCCATGGATCAAAATCAACAAAACATCATCAAAACTAACAAATCACAAAAAAAATTGGGGCTATTTTTGGTGGGGATTTTCGGATTTAGGACGAAATCAACAAAATCAAGCTAGAAAACACGGGGTAGGGGCTCCAAAAACGTGATCAACGTGGCTCATGATACCAAGATGATATCATGAGACAAGCTGGTTCTGATCCAAGATGATGTAGGGTGGAACCCTATAGCGTCGATCTTTCACGTTTGACGTGGATCCTACGGGGAGACACGAAGAACGAGCGGAAGAACACGAGGAAATCACGAGGAGGAACGAGGGAAAACACTCAACCAACAAGGAATCGGTCACACAAATGCTAGATCAAAGAACACAAAGAGATACACGAGATCCAAAGTCAACAAAGGAAGAGGATACAAAGGAACCATTCTTCTCCGCGAGGAGGGCTTGAATCCACAAGGGGATCTTCCCACGAGGGGCTCTTGAATCCGATAGGATCTTCTCCGAAGAGGCCGCGGTCTCTCACGAGGAGGAGATCCGATGGATGAGCGAAGCTCTATCTCTAACTTGAGCTAAATCAACGCTAACCCTAACCAGGAGGAGGTGGGGGTCTATATATAGTGTTAGCCCACGAAGGGGTAAGTGAGAGGGATACATGGGCCCTTGGCCCGTTCACTGTGCGCAGACAGGCGCCGGATGTCCGGGCTGGGGGGCGGATGTCCGGCGGCTCACGAAGAGCCGGATGTCCGGGCCTCGGGCCGGATGTCCGGGATAGATTGGCCGATTCTTCTGCTCTCTGGATAGCGTCTTGCGGATTTACAGGCGCGGATTTCCGGCCCATCGCGGGGCGCCGGATGTCCGGGGGTCGGCCGGATGTCCGGCCGCTGTAGAGTCGCCTGGCTTCGGTCTCTCTCTGGTCTTCTTCTGGTTGGTGGCGCCGGATGTCCGGGCTCCTGCCGGATGTCCGGCCGCTGTAGCTCCGCGGCGACTCCCCTTGAGGCACTTCTTGATCCGCTTCCGTGTGGACTTGGCGTATGCCTCGAGCATCTCCATGGTCGTCTCCTTGGTTCCTAAGCACATGTAGCGTCTTTGCATTAGGTAGCAACCATGTCTCGTACGAGTGGAAAGGGGAAGCATGTAGGAACGTGTTCACCTTAGGTCCAATGGCGTATGCTCGAGTGTACATGGGGATGATCGTAGGATGCTCCGCATCAGATGGTGAAGTCGTTGAGCGGTTGTTGATGTAGAGCTCTTGACCTTCACGTTCTTGGTGGTGATGGTGTCGATGCCGATGTGATCTTGCCGGAGATGGTAGCTCGGAGGCATGTGCTCTTGAGCGTCTTCTCGAAGATGAGGAAGATCGCTTGTAGGACTTGATGAGGGCTTTGATCTCCTCCATTTGAGCTTGCATCTTGGCATCGTTGGAGTTGTTCATGGCATCGAACTCGCCTTTCCTATCCATCACAAGACTCGAGTAGAGGTGAGTAGGAAATGAGATAAACAATACCAAGTTACCTTTTCCCAAAGTTGAGGATGTATCCCGTTTCACTCAATGTGAGATGAAAGAATAGTGGAATTGGAACCGGACTTGTTCACTCACACCTATCAAGTAAAGCTTATGGTAGAGCTCGGTGAGGATAGTGGCAAAAAAATTTGATGCAAAATGTTAGCAAGAGTCAATAATGTTGAAAGAGATTCACAAATTCGCAAGTGAAACAAGTAGACCGATAGCAATGAATGGCACACGGAAACGCACACACGGATAGATAAATGGGGTCGTGCAACCAAGGAATGAGCACAAAATGTGGAATCCACGGAAAACGCTCGTGTTGCACAACTCAAGAGAGACGCTAGCACGATTGCTCAATAGGCGGATCGACACTTGTGCACAACCTATAAGATGCAAAATGGATAAACTTTCTATCCCAAGTATGCTATGTATGTATGGTTCCCGGTGTTTCTCTCAAGATGATCCAAGATGATCGGATATGATACCATATGATATATTTTGATGCTATGGCTATTGCTTACAAGCTCTTTGCTCACTCTTTTTCTTTGCTTAAAAGCTTTTTCTTTTCTTTTTTTTCTATGGCCACTTTTGCACAATGCACAAACCAAGATAGCTATTGTGTATATGCGGGAACGATATTGTGACACAATGGATGATATGATACCGATATGATATGGTATGTATGCAATGGATGGTGTAGATCACTAATGTGCACAAGTAAGCGTGGCCCGGCAATACTCAAATGGCTAGTCTCGATAGGCAAGTGACGCCAAAATGGGCTAGGGGTTAACAATGCAATTGCAAGGGAATATACAATGGTGTCGTCGAGGTTACTGGTACTGCGATGATGAGTGGCGGTGTTCTTGATGTAGATACCAAGATGATGGAGACTCGTTCCTAAGTAGCCGAAACACCTTAGGAAACGGAAAAACCGCGACTCAAAATCTCAAGAACAAAAGTCAAATGGTGGTATCGGGAATGCGGTGGTGGTTTGCACTTGGCGATGTGGAAGTGGAATGATGGGCTATACACGTGTCGGAGTTGAAGTTGTCGTCCCTATGTAGCCAAAACACCTTAGGAGACACAAGCCACAACTCAAACAAAATTGGGTTAAGTTGGGGTGGAAGTGATAGAGGCAAAGGTGTCCCGTCTTTCGATGAGATGTTGGTTTTCGCTTTGGAGGAAGTCGACTTTGACGATCCGACTACGAACGTGCGAGGACGTCGCGCCTTAGCAATCGCTAAACCAACTCCGAGAGGTTATTGACCACGCGAACACGATCAACCTGACCACGAGGTCTGTTTCCTGCGAGCAAGCGAAGAACAAGCAAGAAACTGAGATTGCAATCTGGATATTGCGAATATAAGATGAAAGCTTTATTGATCAAGGTGGGGTTACGTGGCGCCTTTATGCAGTCGTTGAACACAAACAAAAGTCTGTGAAGTTGCAGCTATGGCGAACTTTTAATCTAAACAAAACCCAAAGTCTAAGCAGCGCCCTAAGGGCTGTATATATGGAGAAAGAGGAGGAATTTCGTGGCCCTTGAGGGAGGGTCGAAACCAACCCTAACTCTTGTTTCCCCACACATCTGGGACTCTAAAACAGCCTACACTTAAGTATTTCGAAATTACATGGGCCTGGCCCAATATTAAGGTATTGTGACACCTAGAATAGCCTATGGACGAATATTATGAAGTGGCATCTTGTATATTTCGTCCAAGGCCTCATGCTCTCATTAGGGTGGCTTCAAAGTCTGGAATCATCACTTGTAACTCCGTTCTTGTTCCCCTTAGCATGCCAATATCTCCATGCTTGAACTTGCTCCAAGGTTCATCTTTCTTGTCCATAGTAGGCCCTTCATTTGTAAGCAAAACAAATGTATCCAATTTAAGCAACATCATATTCTCATGAACATTGGAATCGTTACCAAGAAGCGAAAGTACACGATAGTTCAATTGGCGATGCATGAGCTCTAGTAATTGGTCCGGTATGTATAGCAGCGGGGGCTGTGGGTGTAACAATGGTATTGATGTCCTCATCATCCTCCCCTTCTTGAAATGAAGTCGTCCTCGTGAAACTCATCTTCCTCACCCAAATAAGGCTTCAAATCTGCAATGTTAAAAGTGGGACTAACCCCAAAATCTGCAGGCAGCTCAAGTTTATATGCATTATCATTTATTTTCTCTAACACCTTAAATGGACCATCAGCACGTGGCATTAGCTTTGATTTGCGCAAATTTAAGGTGTTAGAGAAAATAAATGATAATACCTGAAAAATTTGAGGTCGTCAGGACACAGGTTGACCCATGTTTAGAAAGTGCCGTTGACCCTCAATCAAGGAAGATTGGTTTAGCGTGCTAAGCAGACGTCTGCGGATCGTCAAAATTGACTCCAAAGCGATAGCCACCATCTCATCGAAACATCGGGACACCTTTGCCTCTATCAGCATACGGTCCAAGTCTCCTTCAAAATCGGTGCATATGAGGACACTTTGGAGTGTGATGTGATCCCAATGACCGTTTGCCACCTCCTTCTTGGTCGACCATGGCAATTCGACCGTGGTGTCTTCCACAACGGGCGTACCAATCACTATAGCTTCAAGATGAAAGGGAAGAAATATGTGCTACGACCTATGTCTCCTAGTCAAGTATTAGCCGACAAGCAAGCCACCCGTCATGGAGAAAAGAGTGAGAAAGTGATCCACCAAAAAGTGAGTGAGAGCCACAAGCCAAACTTGAGCGCCTCTTCGCCTAGAGAGAAAAACCTCGTCTTATTTGCCACCAAAAGTGAGATGAGAGAAGTGTGGGAGAACCCATCTAGTGTGATGCACTTTGTCCTTGTGTGCAAGGATGGAGAGCCAACAACTAACACATCTCATGAGCTACCATTAGTGTTTCAATCTCTTTTGCAGGAATTCCAAGATATTTTCCCCGATGAGCTACCTCCGGGTCTACCTCCTCTTCGAGGCATTGAACATCGAATCAACCTCATCCCCGGAGCGCCTCTACCAAACAAAGCTCAATCAATCCCGAAGAAACCAAGGAAATTCAACGGCAAGTACAACAACTCATCGACAACGGCCATGTACGTGAAAGCTTAAGCCCTTGTGCCGTTCCCGTTATACTTCTGCCTAAACCCGACGGAAGTTTCCGCTTGTGTTCCGATTGTAGACCTATAAATGCTATTACCGTTCGCTATAGGCATCCCATTCCTCGCTTAGATGATATGCTTGATGAACTTAGTGGAGCCAAATTTTTCTCAAAAATTGATCTTAAAAGTGGCTATTATCAAATTCGCATACAAGAAGGTGATGAATGGAAAACTGCTTTCAAAACCAAATTTGGATTGTATGAGTGGTTAGTTATGCCTATGGGTCTATCGGAGGCTCCCGGTACTTTCGTGCGTCTTATGCATCATGTGCTTCGTCCTTATATTGGAGTCTTTGTTGTGGTTTACTTGACGATATTCTTGTGTTTAGCAAAACCATGAAAGAACATCTTGATCATGTTAGGGCGGTTTTGCAAACTCTTCGCAAGGAAAGTCTTTATGCAAACATGAAAAAATGCACATTTGGTGTTGACAAAGTGGTTTTCTTAGGTTTTGTTGTATCCTCAAAGGGTGTCCATGTTGATGAATCTAAAATTGAAGCAATTAAAACTTGGCCCCAACCCACCAATTTGCAACAAGTGCGTAGCTTTCTTGGTCTTGCGGGTTTTTATCATCGCTTTGTGAAAAACTTTAGCACAATTGCCGCTCCTTTGCTTGCCTTGAGTAAGAAGAATACTCCTTTTGTTTGGGGATCTTTGCAATCCACCGCTTTTCATGAGCTCAAGTCTTTGCTTACTCATGCTCCGATTCTTGCTTTGCCCAATTTTGACAAAACTTTTGAGGTTCATTGTGATGCAAGAAAAAGCGATCCATAGCTTACTTTAGTGAAAAACTCACGGTGCTCAACTTAACTATCCCATCTATGACAAGGAATCATATGCTCTAGTCGTGTGCTACATGTTTGGGAACATTACCTTAGACCTCATGAGTTTGTCATCCATACCGATCATGAAACGCTTAAGTACTTAAAAGGCCAAACTAAGTTGAACAAGCGTCATGCCAAATGCAGTGAATTTATTGAATCTTTTCCTTATGTCATTAAGTACATTAAGGGTAAGGAAAATGTAGTTGCCAATGCACTTTCTACGCATATGCACGCTTGTCACTAAACTTGAGTTGAATGTTATTGGCTTTGAGCACATAAAAGACTTGTATGCTAATGACCCATCTTTTGCTATTCCTTATGCTAAGTGTTTGACGCATACGTCTTGGGAACAATACTATATCAAGGATGCTTATCTTATGAGAGCTAACAAACTATGCATTACCGAGTCTTCTCTACGTTTGCAAGAGGCTCATGGAGGCGGACTCATGGGACACTTTGGACGCGACAAGACATTCGCCACGCTCTCCAAGAACTACTTTTGGCCCAAGATGTTCATGACGTCTCACGCTTCACCAACTGTTGCTCTACATGTCAAAGCTAAGTCTAAATCTCAATCTCATGGTCTTTACATGCCTCTTCCTATTCCTTTTCAACCTTGGGAAGACATTAGCATGGATTTTGTACTTGGTTTGCCTAGAACTCAAAATGGAAAGGATTCCGTGTTTGTTGTTGTGGATAGATTTTCCAAGATGGCACATTTCATTCCTTGCAACAAGATAGACGATGCTTCACATATTGCAAATCTTTTTTGTAGGGAAATCTTGCGACTCCATGGAGTACCAAAGACAATCGTCTCCGATCGTGACGTCAAGTTCTTGAGTTACTATTGGAAGACCCTATGCGCCAAGCTCGGAATCCAGCTCTTGTTCTCATCCGCATACCATCCTCAAACCGACGGCCAAACGGAGGTGACGAACCGCACTCTCCACTCTACTTGGCGTCTTGATCAAGAAAAACATCAAGGAGAGGGAGGCATGTCTACCCATCGCCGAAATGCGCCTACAATCGCGCAACACACTCGACTACCGGCAAGTCCCCCTTGAGATCGTCTCTGGCTTCAACCCGTTGTCACCATTGGACATTCTACCACTTCCTCTACAAGAGCGCACCAACATGGATGCAAGTGCACGGGCAAGCTACATCAAGAAGATGCATGAGGATACAAGACAAAACATCGAGCGCCAAGTAGAACGACTAGCGACGAAGCTCAACGTCAACAAGCAACCCATGGTCTTCAACATTGGTGATCTAGTGTGGCTACACCTTCGCAAGGTCCGCTTCCCCAACGAACGCAAGTCCAAGCTTCTCCCTCGAGCCGATGGATACCATGAGACAAGTACAATGTGAGCGACATCTTCAACGTCAAGGACCTCGCGACGTACCATGGTGATGAAGATCTTGATCCGAGGTCGGATCTTTCACAAGGGGGGGATATGATGCGGAGCATCCATCGGTCATCCCCATGGACCTTCCATCAACTATCCAAGCTCCAAGTGGACCCATGACAAGAGTAAGAGCTCGTGCTATTCAATCCGAGGTGACATCACTCCTATTCGATTTCCCTTTTCCTTCCAGTGAGACATCGCTACTACCTAAGTCCGAGACACTATGCGTGATCAGGTACAACGTTCAAGCCAAGGAACCAGGAGCTGAAGAAGAAACGACAGGCGTCAACTCTCTGGACAGCCCGGAACTTCCGGCCACAGCCCGGAACTTCCGGCCCCCGGAACTTCCGGCCCGCCCGGAGCTTCCGGCCCCCGACGACATCGACCAGCCCGGGCCTGCCAACATTCTGGTTAGCCCGGAACCCGGCCCGGAACCTGCCCGGAACCAGGCCCGGAACTTCCGGCCCCCGGAAGCCAGCCCAGCTCCACCCGCACCAACTCTCGGCTTAGGCGGACCTGCCGGACCTTCCGTGCCGGAACTTCCGGCCTGGCCGGAAATTTATTACCTGCTGACAGCCACAGGCCGAGGCCGTGTACCCTTTCGTCCCGTAAACTATAAATACTCTCCCACCTCCTCCTAGTTAGGGTTAGCATTGGTTTAGCTCATCTTTGGTGTGAGAGCCCTTGCTCATCCACATGGTACTTCTCCTCGGAGTTCACGACCAGTTCGGAGAAGATCCCCAAGCCAGTTCAAGACCCCCTCTAGGGTGGACCCCATCAAGACCTCCTCACGGAGAAGATCGGTTACTCGTGTATCTTTCCTTTGTTGATTTTGAATCTTGTGCTACCTTATGTGTTCGATGATCTAGCCCTTGTGTAATCGAAACTTGTCGGTTTAGTGTTCGTCTTTTGAGTTTTCCCTTGTGTTCTTCCGCCCGTTCGTCGTGTTTCCCCCGTAGGATCCCCTCCAAACGTGAAAGATCTCCAATTAGGGTTCCACCCTACATCAAGACGTCTCTCCTCAGGATATTGTAAACATGTAAATCGTTGTTCAGTTTCTAACTCCCAAGTAAGATATATATCAGGAACATATCTACCCTCAAATGGCGGAATATTCAATTTTAGTTTAGGGAGATGGTCATGATCTCGTACCTGAGGGGGGGCCCTAACATTGCCATTATTTGCATGTGGACGACCTGGTGGTTGTGGTGCTGGTGGTTGCACGTAGTTCTGATTTTGATCAACTTCATCCTCGTAATCTCCCACATAATCATCCTCCTCCGCATCAGCAGCAGGAGCCATAGAAGTATCAACAGCAGCACCAACAGTTTGGCCAAGCGCAACAGGAACACGGCTCGCTCGGCGGAGGGCTGTTTCGCGACGTGGAGGTAGTAGTAGTTGTTGTTCTTGTTGTAGAGGTGCGTTAGGTGCAGCCGGTGGTGGTGGTGGAAGACGCGCGAGCAATTCATTAAACTTGTTATCGAGCTTTGTTTCGAACGTCTTCTCCATGCCATCTATCTTCTCCATGGCCTCTTCAAATCTGTTTAGCACATCTTGCACCTGTCCACTCATCATTTGCTGAAATTTATCATGCAACTCCTTATTCGTCATGTTCTCCCAGTCAGTCTCGTCGGCTTGTGATTCTGGCATGGTTAGCAGCAATAGAAACACACAAGAATATGATCCTACATACTACTAACAACAGGTGGTGGTGGGTGTCACAAATCCGTCAAGGAAATCTCAAATTCTTTCCAGTTCTTACCCAGCAGCAGGTAGTGATCGGCAACCGATGTAGTCAAAACTCACAAAGCTTGGATAGAGCGATTACCAGGGAGAGTCAAACGCACGATGTAGATGTATATGGAGCTGGGAAGCCTTATAATATGGTAGCAAAAAGGGTCAACAATAATCAATTCAGAGATGCAAAGTTGAGTAAACGCTCAACGATGATGATGATGCGCTGGTGATATATGGCAGCGGCGACGTGACAACCTGTGAACAGAACTCGAAACTCTAAATGACTAGACGCTAAGACCAACAACTTGATACGACGATACAACCGCAAATTCAACAAAGCAAATACAGAAAAGATTATGCAAAGGCTCAGATTGGTTCGGATTTGATGAACTAACCCTAATTTGTTTTGGCTTTTTCCTGGACTGTGGGTATGAAAAACAGACTCGATCTAAACTAAGAAAAACTGTAAAATCTCACCGAGCAACCTGAAAATCTGATACCACTTGATAGAGGCAAAGGTGTCCCGATGTTTCGATGAGATGGTGGCTATCGTTTTACGTGAAGTCGACCTTGACGATCCGACTACGAGCGTCGCGAGGCGTCGCGCCTTAGCAATCGCTAAACCAACTTCCGAGGGTCATTGACCACGCGAACCACGATCAACCTGACCACGAGGGCATGTTTCCTGTGAGCAAACGAAGAACAAGCAAGAAACTAAGATTGCAATCTGGATATTGCGAATATAAGAGGAAAGCTTTATTAATGAAGGTGGGGTTCTGTGACGCCTGGGTCAGTTCGTTGAACACAAACGAAGTACGCGAAGTTGCAGCTATGGCGAACTTTTGATCTAAACAAAACCCAAAGTCTAAGCGGTGCCCTAAGGGCTGTATATATGGAGGAAGAGGGCGGGGGGGGGGGGGGGATTTCGTGGCCCTTGGGGAAGGGGTCCGAAACCAACCCTATCTCTTGTTTCCCCACACATACGGACTCTAAAAATAGTCTATACTTAGGTATTTCGAAATTACATGGGCTTGGCCCAATAATAAGGTGGCACAGTGATGAGGACATCAATACCATTGTTACACCCACAGCCCCTGCTGCTATACATACTGGACCAATTGCTAGAGCTCGCGCACGCCAATTGAATTATCAGGTACTTTCGTTTCTTGTTAACGATTCCAATGTTCATGAGAATATGATGCTGCCTAAATTGGATACATTTGTTTTGCTTACAAATGAAGGGCCTACCATGGACAAGAAAGATGAACCTTGGAGCAAGTTCAAGCATGGAGATGTTGGCATGCATAGGGAAACAAGAACGGAGTTACAAGTGATGATTCCAGGACTTTGAAGCCACCCTAATGAGAGCATGAGGCCTTGGACGAAATATACAAGATGCCACTTCATAATATTCGTCCATAGGCTATTCTAGGTGCTGCGTCACCTTATTATTGGGCCAGGCCCATGTAATTTCGAAATACTTAAGTGTAGGCTGTTTTTAGAGTCCGTATGTGTGGGGAAACAAGAGTTAGGGTTGGTTTCGGACCCCTCCCTCAAGGGCCACGAAATTCCCTCCTCTTTCTCCATATATACAGCCCTTAGGCGTCGTTTGAACTTTGGGTTTTGTTTAGATCAAAAGTTCGCCATAGCTGCAACTTGGCGTGCCGTTTGTGTTCAACAACCAGACCAAGGCGTCTCAGAACCCCACCTTCATTAATAAAGATTTCCTCTTATATTCGCAATATCCAGATTGCAATCTTAGTTTCTTGCTTGTTCTTCGTTTGCTCGCAGGAAACAGCCCTCGTGGTCGTTGATCGTGCTCGGCGTGGTTAATAACCCTCGGAAGTTGGTTTAGCGATTGCTAAGGCGCGACGTCTCGCACGTACGTAGTCGGATCGTCAAGGTCGACTCCCACAGAAATGATAGCCACCATCTCATCGAAACATCGGGACACCTTTGCCTCTATCACACAGCACTTAGAATAGCCTCTGGACGAAATTTATGAAGTGGCATCTTGTATATTTCGTCAAAGGCTTCATGCACTCATTATGGTGGCTTCAAAGTCCTGAAATCATCACTTGTAACTCCGTTCTTGTTCCCCTTGCGCATGCCATCAACTCCATGCTTGTTCGTGCTCCAATGTTCATCCCTCTTATCCATGCGGGCCCTTCATTTGTAAGCAAAACAAATGTATCCAATTTAGGCAGCATCATATTCTCATGAACATTAGAATCATTACCAAGAAACGGAAGTACCTGATAATTTAATTGGCGTGCGCGAGCTCTAGTAATTGGTCCAGTATGTATAGCAGCAGGGGCTGTGGGTCCAGTACACCATGGTATTGATGTCCTTTTACCAAATACTGGACCCACAGCCCCTGCTGCTATACATACTGGACCAATTACTAGAGCTCGCGCACGCCAATTGAATTATCAGGTACTTTCGTTTCATGGTAACGATTCCAATGTTCATGAGAATATGATGCTGCCTAAATTGGATACATTTGTTTTGCTTACAAATGAAGGGCCTACCATGGACAAGAAAGATGAACCTTGGAGCAAGTTCAAGCATGGAGATGTTGGCATGCGCAAAACAAGAACGGAGTTACAAGTGATGATTCCAGACTTTGAAGCCACCTTAATGAGTGCATGAGGCCTTGGACGAAATATACAAGATGCCACTTCATAATATTCGTCCATAGGCTATTCTAGGTGTCAAATCACCTTATTATTGGGCCAGGCCCATGTAATTTCGAAATACTTAAGTATAGGCTGTTTTTAGAGTCCGTATGTGTGGGGAAACAAGAGTTAGGGTTGGTTTCGGACCCCTCCCTCAAGGGCCACGAAATTCCCTCCTCTTCCTCCATATATACAGCCCTTAGGGCGTCGTTTAGACTTTGGGTTTTGTTTAGATTAAAAGTTCACCATAGCTGCAAACTTCACGTACTTCGTTTGTGTTCAACGACCAGACCAAGGCGTCACAGAACCCCACCTTCATTAATACAGCTTTCCTCTTATATTCGCAACATCCAGATTGCAATCTTAGTTTCTTGCTTGTTCTTCGTTTGCTCGCAGGAAACAGGCCCTCGTGGTCAGGTTGATCGTGCTCCGGCGTGGTCAATAACCCTCGGAAGTTGGTTTAGCGATTGCTAAAGTATGACGTCTCGCCGCGTTAAATGGTCGGATCGTCAAGGTCGACTCCCACAGAAAACAATAGCCACAGAAAACAAAGGCACATCCTTCGTAGTTGATAAAGCCAAGATTGAAGCTATTGAGAGTTGGCCGCAGCCCAAAACGGTCACACAAGTGAGGAGTTTTCTTGGACTCGCCGGTTTCTATAGGCGTTTTGTGAGAGACTTTAGCACCATTGCTGCACCTCTCAATGAGCTTACAAAGAAGGATGTGCCTTTTGTTTGGGGTACCGCAAAGGAAGAAGCCTTCACGGTATTGAAAGATAAGTTGACACATGCTCCTTTACTCCAACTTCCTGACTTCAATAAGACTTTTGAGCTTCAATGTGATGCTAGTGGAATTGGATTAGGAGGTGTGTTATTACAAGATGGCAAACCTGTTGCATACTTTTCTGAAAAATTGAGCGGGCCTAGTCTGAACTATTCTACTTATGACAAAGAATTATATGCTCTTGTTCGGACTTTAGAGACATGGCAACATGATTTATGGCCCAAAGAATTTGTTATACCTTCTGATCATGAATCTTGGAAACATATTAAAAGTCAAGCTAAACTGAATCGTAGACATGCTAAATGGGTTGAATTCACTGAGACTTTCGCTTATGTCATTAAACACAAGAAGGGTAAAGAAAATGTTATTGCTGATGCTTTGTCTCGTCGCTGTACTATGCTTTCACAACTTGACTTCAAAATATTTGGTTTGGAGAACATCAAAGATCAATATGTGCATGATGCTGATTTTAAAGATGTAATGCAGAATTGTAAAGAAGGAAGAACATGGAACAAGTTCGTTATTAATGATGGTTTTGTGTTCCATGCTAACAAGCTATGCATTCCTGCTAGCTCTGTTCGTCTTTTGTTGTTGCAGGAGGCGCATGGAGGAGGATTAATGGGACACTTTGGCGTCAAGAAGACGGAGGATATACTTGCTACACATTTCTTTTGGCCAAAGATGAGGCCGGGATGTTGAGCGTTTTGTTGCTCGCTGCACTACATGTCAAAAAGCTAAGTCACGACTCAATCCTCATGGTTTATATATGCCTTTATGCATACCTAGTGTTCCTTGGGAGGATATATCTATGGACTCTGTTTTAGGTTTACCTCGAACAAAGAAGGGAGGGATAGCATATTTGTTGTCGTGGATAGATTCTCGAAAATGGCACACTTTATACCATGTCATAAAAGCGATGATCTTTGTTAATGTTGCTGATTTATTCTTTTCGTGAAATTATTCGCTTGCATGGTGTGCCAAATATTATTGTTTCAGATCGTGATACTAAATTTCTTAGCCACTTTTGGAGATGTTTATGGACTAAGTTGGGGACTAAACTGCTTTTTAGTACTACTTGTCACCCCAAACTGATGGACAAACTGAAGTAGTCAATAGAACATTGTCTACTATGCTTAGGGCTGTTTTGAAGAATAATAAGAAAATGTGGGAAGAATGCTTGCCTCATATTGAATTTGCTTATAATCGTTCATTGCATTCTACTACTAAGATGTGCCCTTTTGAAATTGTGTATGGTTTCCTACCTCGTGCACCCATTGATTTGTTGCCTCTTCCATCTTCGGAGAAGGTTAATTTTGATGCTAAAGAACGTGCTGAATTGATCTTAAAAATGCATGAGTTAACTAAGGAAAACATTGAGTGTATGAATGCTAAATATAAACTTCTTTGGAGATAAGGGTAGAAAACATGTTGTCTTTGCACCTGGAGATCTTGTTTGGTTACATTTGCGTAAGGATAGGTTTCCTAATTTGCATAAATCAAAGCTAATGCCACGTCTTTGATGGTCCATTTAAGGTGTTAGAGAAAATAAATGATAATGCATATAAACTTGAGCTGCCTGCAGATTTTGGGGTTAGTCCCACTTTCAACATTGCAGATTTGAAGCCTTATTTGGGTGAGGAAGATGAGCTTCCGTCAAGGACGACTTCATTTCAAGAAGGGGAGGATGATGAGGACATCAATACCATTGTTACACCCACAGCCCCTGCTGCTATACATACTGGACCAATTATGATGAGGACATCAATACCATTGTTACACCCACAGCCCCTGCTGCTATACATACTGGACCAATTACTAGAGCTCGCGCACGCCAATTGAATTATCAGGTACTTTCGTTTCTTGGTAACGATTCCAATGTTCATGAGAATATGATGCTGCCTAAATTGGATACATTTGTTTTGCTTACAAATGAAGGGCCTACCATGGACAAGAAAGATGAACCTTGGAGCAAGTTCAAGCATGGAGATGTTGGCATGCATAAGCGAAACAAGAACGGAGTTACAAGTGATGATTCCAGGACTTTGAAGCCACCCTAATGAGAGCATGAGGCCTTGGACGAAATATACAAGATGCCACTTCATAATATTCGTCCATAGGCTATTCTAGGTGCTGCGTCACCTTATTATTGGGCCAGGCCCATGTAATTTCGAAATACTTAAGTGTAGGCTGTTTTTAGAGTCCGTATGTGTGGGGAAACAAGAGTTAGGGTTGGTTTGGACCCCTCCCTCAAGGGCCACGAAATTCCTCCTCTTTCTCCATATATACAGCCCTTAGGGCATCGTTTAGACTTTGGGGTTTTGTTTAGATTAAAAGTTCGCCATAGCTGCAACTTCGCGTGCCGTTTGTGTTCAACGACCGGACAAAGGCGTCCACGAACCCCACCTTGATCAATAAAGCTTTCATCTTATATTCGCAATATCCAGATTGCAATCTCAGTTTCTTGCTTGTTCTTCGTTTGCTCGCAGGAAAGCAGACCCTCGTGGTCGGGTTGATCGTGCTCGGCGTGGTCAATAACCTCTCGGAGTTGGTTTAGCGATTGCTAAAGCGCGGCGTCCTCGCCGTTAAATGATCGGATCGTCAAAGTCGACTTCCTCCAAAGCGAAAACCAACATCTCATCGAAAGGCGGGACACCTTTGCCTCTATCAAGTGGTATCAGATTTTCAGGTTGCTCGGTGAGATTTTACAGTTTTCGTAGATTAGATCGAGTCTGTTCTTCATACCTAAAGTCCACGAAAAAGCCACAAAAAAATTAGGGTTAGTTCATCATATCCGAACCAATCTGAGCCTTCGCATAATCTTTTTGGGGTTTTGCTTTGTTGAATTCTTGATTTGCATCGTAAATGTCAAGTTGCTGGTCTTAGAGTCTAGTCTTTTAGAGTTTCGAGTTACGGTCATAAGTTGTCACGCCTTGCCGCACCATCATCATCGCCTTGCCATCTACCACCCTTCTTATCCACCACCAATCCGTAGCCATATACCACCACCGCTGCCATATACCACCACCGCTGCCATATACCACCACCATATATCCACCACCAATCCGAGTTCTTCTCATATTAGGTTTGCTTTCGAGATCCATCTAGTTTCCGATTCGTGTTTCCTAGCCGGAGTAGGTTTCATAAGTTGTCACGCCGCCGCCGCACCATCATCATCGCCTTGCCATCTACCACCATTGCTTATCCGCCACCGCTCTGAATCCGTATCCATATACCACCACCAATCTGTATCCATATACCACCACCGCTACCATATACCACCACCGCTGCCATATACCACCACCGCTGCCATATACCACAACCATATATCCACCACCAATCCGAGTTCTTCTCATATTAGGTTTGTTTTCGAGATCCATCTAGTTTCCGATTCGTGTTTCCCTAGCGAGTAGGTTTCGGAAAAAAAAAGTCTGAAACCACCCTCGTTTAGGCCCAAAATTTTCAAACGCACTTGTCGAAAAATTTTACGGCTATCTTATTTTTAGGTGTTTCTAAGCGTATTGAGACAGTTGCCATTATAGAAAGTTTTTTTTGACCCGTTTCCAGTTTTTGGGTCCGGGCAGTCAAAAAAAAAAATTGGTCGAAATAATTCCGTGCCCATCCTGTCAGTTTGACACAGGAAGAGTTTTGAGACACTCGCCATTATAGTGATTTTTTAGCAAAAAAAAAAAAAAGAAGAGCAGCGCAAAAAAAAGCAGCGCAAAAAAAAAAGCGAAAAAAAATCCAGTGTGCTTTTCCCTTGTTTACGTGCAGCGCCCGTGATTTTGTTAGTGTTCTAGGCTCGCGTCTCTAGCACGGTCTAGCCTAGGACCAGCACACCGATCTGCTCGTTGAGCGTTTATTCAACTTTGCATCTCTGAATTGATTATTCTTGACCCTTTTTGCTACCATATTATAAGCCTTCCCAGCTCCACATACATCTACATCGTGCGTTTGACTCTCCACAGTAATCGCTCTATCCAAGCTTTGAGAGTTTTGACTACATCGATTGCCGATCACCGCTTTCTTCTTTGGGTAAGAACTGGTAAGAATTTGAGATTTGCTTGTGGTTGTATTTGTCCACCACACAACCACCACCACTTCCTAGTAGTCCGTCGAATCATATTCTTGTGTGTTTCTATTGTTGCTAACCATGGCAGGATCACAAGCGGCAGAGGCCCATTGGGAGAACATGACAAACAAAGCGCTACATGATAAGTTTCAACAAATGATGAGTGGGCAGGTGGACGATGTGCTAAATAGATTTGAAGAGGCCATGGAGAAGATAGATGGCATTGAGAAGGCGTTGAAACAAAGCTCGATAACAAGTTTAATGAATTGCTCATGGCGTCTACCACCACCACCACCGGCGGCACCTAACGCACCTCTACTACAACAACAAGGACTACCTCCACATCGCGAAACAGCCCTCCGCCGAAGCTTCCGTGTCCCTCTTGACTGGCCAAGCTGCTTTGGTCTTCTTTGTTGATATACATGGCTCCTGCTGCTGCGGTGGGGAGGATGATTATGTGAGAGATTACGAGGATGAGGTTGATCAACATCGAACTACGTGCAACCACCAGCACCACAACCACCAGGTCGTCCACATGCAAATAATGGCAATGTTAGGGCTCCCCTTCAAGTACGAGATCATGACCATCTCCCTAAACTGAAATTGAATATTCCACCATTTGAGGGTAGGTATGTTCTGATATATATCTTACTTGGGAGTTAGAAACTGAACAACGATTTACATGTTTACAATATCCACGAGGAGAGGCGTGTTCTGCTTCTTTGTTTGTGCTTTCACTAGCTTTGCATGTGTTTGGTGGTCTGAACATTGTAGATTATATCCTGTTCCGACTACTTGGGCTGCTTTGAAAACTGCTATGCGTGCTCGTTGGGTTCCACCATATTATCAACGTGAATTACTTCAAAAATTGCAGCGCTTAAGACAAGGAAAAATTCGGTAGAAGAATATTATCGGGAATTACAAACTGGCTTGATTAGATGTGGTATTGTTGAGGAGAATGAAGCTATGCTTGCACGTTTTACGGGTGGATTAAATAGAGAGATTCAGACCATTCTAGACTACAAGGATTATAATAATATCACCGATTATTCCATCTTGCTTGTAAAGCTGAGCGTGAAGTGCAGGATCGGCCGGGCCTTGGCGCGGACTAACTTTTCTGCAGGTCGACCTTCATCATGGACACCACGTGCATCATCTCGTCCACACGTTCTACTACACGGCACCTCAAATGGCTGCCACCTCCAACCGTGATACAAGAAGCGAGCACAACCACCACTATCTGCCAAGAGCACACTGCTTTGGGCCTACAGAGCTCTTCTTCTTCCATGGCGTCAGCAGGGCACACAAGTGATATTATTTGTCGTCGTTGTAAGGGAAGAGGACATTTTGAGAGAATGCCAATCTCAGCGTGTGATGATTGCTCTTGAGGATGGTGGGTATGAGTCCGCTAGTGACTATGATGAAGAGACTTTGGCTCTTATTACACATGAAGAACATGGTGGAGATGATTACGATCATGAGGCGCAATTCATGGCTCTTTGAAGATCTTGGCGGTATGAATGTTTAGTTGCTCAACGTGTTTTGAGTGTGCAGGTTACACTGGTGAGCAAAATCAGAGGCATAACTTGTTCCATACAAAGGGAGTTGTGAAGGAACGTTCTATTCGCGTCATCATAGATGGAGGGAGCTGCAACAACTTGGCTAGCATGGATATGGTGGAGAAGCTTTCTCTCACCACAAGACCACATCCACATCCTTACTACATCCAATGGTTCAACAACAGCGGCAAGGTTAAGGTAACACGTCTTTGTTACGTGTGCATTTTAGTATCTCTACATATGCTGATTATGTTGATTGTGATGTGGTACCTATGCAAGCATGTTCCTTATTACTTGGTAGACCATGGCAATTTGATAAAAATTCTGTACACCATGGTAGAAACAATCTGTATACTCTTGTGCACAAGGATAAAAATATTACTTTGCTTCCTATGACTCCTGATTCCATTTTGAAAGATGATATTAATAGAGCTAATAAAGCAAAACAGGAGAAAAATAAGAGTGAAAATCAGATTGTGGCAAAAGAATTTGAGCAACAAATGAAGCCTAATAATAAACCATCTAATGTTGCTTGAAATTAAAGCTGAAAAGTGCATGTTTATTTGCCACCAAATCTGATATTGATGAGCTAGATTCTAGCAAATCTGTTTGCTATGCTTTTGTGTGCAAAGAGGCATTATTTTCATTCGAGGGGCGTGCCTTCCTCTTTTGCCCCTGCTGTCACTAACATTTTGCAGGAGTTCACGACGTCTTCCCACAAGGCGTGCCAGGATTACCACCTATTCGAGGGATTGAGCATCAAATTGACTTAATTCGGTGCATCTCTACCCAACCGCGCACCATACCGTACCAATCCGGAGGAGGCGAAGGAGATTATCGTCAAGTACAGGAGCTGCTCGACAAAGGTTATATCTGTGAATCTCTTAGTCCTTGTCTTTGTTCCTATTATACTAGTGCCTAAAAAGGATGGTGCGTCGGCGTATGTGTGTTGATTGTAGAGGCATTAATAATATTACTATTCGTTATCGTCATCCTATTCCTAGGCTAGATGATATGCTTGATGAATTGAGTGGCTCTACAATATTCTCCAAAGTTGATTTGCGTAGTGGATACCATCAAATTCGTATGAAATTGGGAGATGAATGGAAAACAGCATTTAAAACTAAGTTTGGATTATATGAGTGGTTAGTCATGCCTTTTGGGTTAACTAATGCACCTAGTACTTTCATGAGATTAATGAGCGAAGTTTTACGTGCTTTCATTGGACGATTTGTGGTAGTTTACTTTGATGATATACTGATTTATAGCAAATCTTTGGAAGAACATTTGGAACATTTACGTGATGTTTTTAATGCTCTACGTGATGCACGTTTGTTTGGTAACCTTGGGAAGTGCACCTTTTGCACCGACCGAGTATCTTTTCTTAGCTATGTTGTTACACCACAGGGAATTGAAGTTGATAAAGCCAAGATTGAAGCTATTGAGAGTTGGCCGCAGCCCAAAGCAGTCACACAAGTGAGGAGTTTTCTTGGACTCGCTGGTTTCTATAGGCGCTTTGTGAGAGACTTTAGCACCATTGCTGCACCTCTCAATGAACTTACAAAGAAGGATGTGCCTTTTGTTTGGGGTACCGCATACGGGAAGAAGCCTTCACGGTATTGAAAGATAAGTTGACACATGCTCCTTTACTCCAACTTCCTGACTTTAATAAGACTTTTGAGCTTGAATGTGATGCTAGTGGAATTGGATTAGGAGGTGTGTTATTACAAGATGGCAAACCTGTTGCATACTTTTACGAAAAATTGAGTGGGCCTAGTCTGAACTATTCTACTTATGACAAAGAATTATATGCTCTTGTTAGGACTTTAGAGACATGGCAACATTATTTATGGCCCAAAGAATTTGTTATATATTCTGATCATGAATCTTTGAAACATATTAAAAGTCAAGCTAAACTGAATCGTAGACATGCTAAATGGGTTGAATTCATTGAGACTTTCCCTTATGTCATTAAACACAAGAAGGGTAAAGAAAATGTTATTCTTGATGCTTTGTCTAAATCGCTATACTATGCTTTCACAACTTGACTTCAAAATATTTGGTTTGGAGACCATCAAAGATCAATATGTGCATGATGCTGATTTTAAAGATGTAATGCAGAATTGTAAAGAAGGAAGAACATGGAACAAGTTCGTTATTAAGGATGGTTTTGTGTTCCGTGCTAACAAGCTATGCATTCCTGCTAGCTCTGTTCGTCTTTTGTTGTTGCAGGAGGCGCAGGAGGATTAATGGGACACTTTGGCGTGAAGAAGACGAAGGATATACTTGCTACACATTTCTTTTGGCCAAAGATGAGACGGGATGTTGAGCGTTTTGTTGCTCGCTGCACTACATGTCAAAAAGCTAAGTCACGACTCAATCCTCATGGTTTATATATGCCTTTGCCTGTACCTAGTGTTCCTTGGGAGGATATATCTATGGACTTTGTTTTAGGTTTACCTCGAACAAAGAAGGGGAGGGATAGCATATTTGTTGTCGTGGATAGATTCTCGAAAATGGCACACTTCATACCATGTCATAAAAGCGATGATGCTGTTAATGTTGCTGATTTGTTCTTTCGTGAAATTATTCGCTTGCATGGTGTGCCAAATACTATTGTTTCAGATCGTGATACTAAATTTCTTAGCCACTTTTGGAGATGTTTATGGGCTAAGTTGGGGACTAAACTGCTTTTTAGTACTACTTGTCACCCCCAAACTGATGGACAAACTGAAGTAGTCAATAGAACATTGTCTACTATGCTTAGGGCTGTTTTGAAGAATAATAAGAAAATGTGGGAAGAATGCTTGCCTCATATTGAATTTGCTTATAATCGTTCATTGCATTCTACTACTAAGATGTGCCCTTTTGAAATTGTGTATGGCTTCCTACCTCGTGCACCTATTGATTTGTTGCCTCTTCCATCTTCGGAGAAGGTTAATTTTGATGCTAAAGAACGTGCTGAATTGATTTTAAAAATGCATGAGTTAACTAAGGAAAACATTGAGCGTATGAATGCTAAATATAAACTTGCTGGAGATAAGGGTAGAAAACATGTTGTCTTTGCACTGGAGATCTTGTTTGGTTACATTTGCGTAAGGATAGGTTTCTAATTTGCGCATAAATCAAAGCTAATGCCACGTGCTGATGGTCCATTTAAGGTGTTAGAGAAAATAAATGATAATGCATATAAACTTGAGCTGCCTGCAGATTTTGGGGTTAGTCCCACTTTTAACATTGCAGATTTGAAGCCTTATTTGGGTGAGGAAGATGAGTTTCAATCGAGGAAGACTTCATTTCAAGAAGGGGAGGATGATGAGGACATCAATACCATTGTTACACCCACAGCACCTGCTGCTATACATACTGGACCAATTACTAGAGCTCGCGCACGCCAATTTAATTATCAGGTACTTTCGTTTCTTGGTAACGATTCCAATGTTCATGAGAATATGATGCTGCCTAAATTGGATACATTTGTTTTGCTTACAAATGAAGGGCCTACCATGGACAAGAAAGATGAACCTTGGAGCAAGTTCAAGCATGGAGATGTTGGCATGCAAGGGAAACAAGAACGGAGTTACAAGTGATGATTCCGGGACTTTGAAGCCACCCTAATGAGAGCATGAGGCCTTGGACGAAATATACAAGATGCCACTTCATAATATTAGTCCATAGGCTATTCTAGGTGCCGCGTCACCTTATTATTGGGCCAGGCCCATGTAATTTCGAAATACTTAAGTGTAGGCTGTTTTTAGAGTCCGTATGTGTGGGGAAACAAGAGTTAGGGTTGGTTTGGACCCCTCCCTCAAGGGCCACGAAATTCCTCCTCTTCCTCCATATATACAGCCCTTAGGGCGTCGTTTAGAATTTGTTTTTTTTTTAGATTAAAATTTAGCCATAGCTGCAACATAGCGTACATAGTTTGTGTTCAACCACCAGACCAAAGCGTCACATAACCCCACCATGATCAATAAACTTTTACTACTATATTAGCAATATCCAGATTGCAATCTCGGTTTCTTGCTTGTTCTTCGTTTGCTCGCGGGAAAGCAGACCCTCGTGGTCGTTGATCGTGCTCGGCGTGGTCAATAACCTCTCGGAGTTGGTTTAGCGATTGCTAAGGCGCGACGTCCTCACACGTTCGTAGTCGGATCGTCAAAGTCGACTTCCTCCAAAGCGAAAACCAACATCTCATCGAAAGACGGGACACCTTTGCCTCTATCAAATTACTAGAGCTCGCACACGCCAATTGAATTATCAGGTACTTTCGTTTCTTGGTAACGATTCCAATGTTCATGAGTATATGATGCTGCCTAAATTGGATACATTTGTTTTGCTTACAAATGAAGGGCCTAGCATGGACAAGAAAGATGAACCTTGGAGCAAGTTCAAGCATGGAGATGTTGGCATGCGCAAGGGGAACAAGAACGGAGTTACAAGTGATGTTTCCAGGACTTTGAAGCCACCTTAATGAGTGCATGAGGCCTTGGACGAAATATACAAGATGCCACTTCATAATATTCGTCCATAGGCTATTCTAGGTGCTGCGTCACTTTATTATTGGGCCAGGCCCGTGTAATTTCGAAATACTTAAGTATAGGCTGTTTTTAGAGTCCGTATGTGTGGGAAAACAAGAGTTAGGGTTGGTTTCGGACCCCTCCCTCAAGGGCCACGAAATTCCCTCCTCTTCCTCCCTATATACAGCCCTTAGGGCGTCGTTTAGACTTTGGGTTTTGTTTAGATTAAAAGTTCGCCATAGCTGCAAACTTCGCGTACTTCGTTTGTGTTCAACGACCAGACCAAGGCGTCACAGAACCCCACCTTCATTAATAAAGCTTTCCTCTTATATTCGCAATATCCAGATTGCAATCTTAGTTTCTTGCTTGTTCTTCGTTTGCTCGCAGGAAAGCAGGCCCTCGTGGTCGAGTTGATCGTGCTCGGCGTGGTCAATAACCCTCGGAAGTTGGTTTAGCGCTTGCTAAGGCGCGACGTCTCGCACGTTCGTAGTCGGATCGGCAAGGTCGACTCCCACAGAAAACGATAGCCACCATCTCATCGAAACATCGGGACACCTTTGCCTCTATCAGCTAGGCTGGTTTCCGGGGGCCGGAAGGTCCGGGCGGGCCGGAAGTTCCGGGCCGGGTTCCGGGCAGGTTCCGAGCTAACCAGAAAGTTGGCACGGCCGGGCTGGTCGAAGTCGTCGGAGGCCGAAAGCTCCGGGCTGGCCGGAAGTTCCGGGCTGTGGCCGGAAGTTCCGGCTGTCATCCAGTGTTGGCGCTGTCGTTTCTTCTTCAGCTCCTGGTTCCTTGGCTTGAACGTTGTACCTGATCACGCATAGTTTCTCGGACTTAGGTAGTAGCCATGTCTCACTGGAAGGAAAAGGGAAATCTAATAGGAGTGATGTCACCTCGGCTTGAATAGCATGAGCTCTTGCTCTTGTCATGGGTCCACTTGGAGCTTGGATAGTTGATGGAAGGTCCATGTGGATGACTGAAGGATGCTCCGCATCATATCCCCCCCCCCCTTGTGAAAGATCCGACCTCGGATCAAGATCTTCATCACCATGGTACGGCGCGAGGTCCTTGACGTTGAAGATGTCGCTCACATTGTACTTGTCTCGTGGTAGGTCGATCTTGTATGCGTTATCGTTGTAGCGTGCGAGCACCTTGAAAGGTCCATCGGCTCGAGGGAGAAGCTTGGACTTGCGTTCGTTGGGGAAGTGGACCTCGCAAAGGTGTAGCCACACTAGATCACCAATGTTGAAGACCATGGGCTGCTTGTTGACGTTGAGCTTGGTCGCTAGTCGTTGTACTTGGCGCTTGATGGTTTGTCTTGTATCTTCATGCATCTTCTTGATGTAGCTTGCCCGTGCACTTGCATCCATGTTGGTGCGCTCTTGTAGAGGAAGTGGTAGAATGTCCAATGGTGACAACGGGTTGAAGCCATAGACGTTCTCGAAGGGGACTTCTTAGGTGGCGAGTGTGTTCTTGCGATTGTAGGCGTACTTTCGGCGATGGGTAGACATGCCTCCCACTCCTTGATGTTCTTCTTGATCAAGACGCGGAGTAGAGTGGATAGTGTGCGGTTCGTCACCTCCGTTTGGCCGTCGGTTTGAGGATGGTATGCGGATGAGAACAAGAGCTGGATTCCGAGCTTGGCGCATAGGGTCTTCCAATAGTAACTCAAGAACTTGACGTCACGATCGGAGACGATTGTCTTTGGTACTCCATGGAGTCGCAAGATTTCCCTACAAAAAGATTTGCAATATGTGAAGCATCGTCTATCTTGTTGCAAGGAATGAAATGTGCCATCTTGGAAAATCTATCCACAACAACAAACACGGAATCCTTTCCATTTTGAGTTCTAGGCAAACCAAGTACAAAATCCATGCTAATGTCTTCCCAAGGTTGAAAAGGAATAGGAAGAGGCATGTAAAGACCATGAGATTGAGCTTTAGACTTAGCTTTGCGACATGTAGAGCAACGGTTGGTGAAGCGTGAGACGTCGCGGAACATCTTGGGCCAAAAGTAGTTCTTGGAGAGCGTGGCGAATGTCTTGTCGCGTCCAAAGTGTCCCATGAGTCCGCCTCCATGAGCCTCTTGCAAACGTAGAGAAGACTCGGCAATGCATAGTTTGTTAGCTCTCATAAGATAAGCATCCTTGATATAGTATTGTTCCCAAGACGTATGCGTCAAACACTTAGCATAAGGAATAGCAAAAGATGGGTCATTAGCATACAAGTCTTTTATGTGCTCAAAGCCAATAACATTCAACTCAAGTTTAGTGACAAGCGTGCATATGCGAGAAAGTGCATTGGCAACTACATTTTCCTTACCCTTAATGTACTTAATGACATAAGGAAAAGATTCAATAAATTCACTCCATTTGGCATGACGCTTGTTCAACTTAGTTTGGCCTTTTAAGTACTTAAGCGTTTCATGATCGGTATGGATGACAAACTCATGAGGTCTAAGGTAATGTTCCCAAACATGTAGCACACGCACTAGAGCATATGATTCCTTGTCATAGATGGGATAGTTAAGTTGAGCACCGGTGAGTTTTTCACTAAAGTAAGCTATGGATCGTTTTTCTTGCATCACAATGAACCTCAAAAGTTTTGTCAAAAATTGGGCAAAGCAAGAATCGGAGCATGAGTAAGCAAAGACTTGAGCTCATGAAAAGCGGTGGATTGCAAAGATCCCCAAACAAAAGGAGTATTCTTCTTACTCAAGGCAAGCAAAGGAGCGGCAATTGTGCTAAAGTTTTTCACAAAGCGACGATAAAAACCCGCAAGACCAAGAAAGCTACGCACTTGTTGCAAATTGGTGGGCTGGGGCCAAGTTTTAATTGCTTCAATTTTAGATTCATCAACATGGACACCCTTTGAGGATACAACAAAACCCAAGAAAACCACTTTGTCAACACCAAATGTGCATTTTTCATGTTTGCATTAAGACTTTCCTTGCGAAGGGTTTGCAAAACAGCCCTAACATGATCAAGATGTTCTTTCATGGTTTTGCTAAACACAAGAATATCGTCGAAGTAAACCACAGCAAAGACTCCAATATAAGGACGAAGCACATGATGCATAAGACGCACGAAAGTACCGGGAGCCTCCGATAGACCCATATGCATCGCTAACTACTCATACAACCCAAATTTCGTTTTGAAAGCAGTTTTCCATTCATCACCCTCTTGTATGCGAATTTGGTAATAGCCACTTTCAAGATCAATTTTTGAGAAAAAGTTGGCTCCACTAAGATGATGTAGGGTGGAACCCTACGTGGACGATCTTTCACGTTGGAGCGGATCCTACGGGGAATCACGAGGAACACGCGGAAGAACACGAGAGAAACGAGAGAGAAATCACGAAACCGACAAGAGATCAATCACACAAGTGCTAGATTATCGATTGCATAGAGTGGCACAAGATTCAAGATCAACAAAGGTAAGATACAAGCGGTAACCGTTCTTCTCCGTGAGGAGGCCTTGAGGGGTCCACCCTAGAAGGGGTCTTGAATCCGCTTGGGGGATCTTCTCCGGAGAGGTCCTGATCTCGGTGGAGAAGTAGCCAAGTGGATGAGCAAAGGCTCTCACACAAGAATATGAGCTAATCCAATGCTAACCCTAGAAAGTTGGGGAAGAAGGAGTATATATAGTCTAGGGGGCGAGAAGGGTACAAAGGGGCGTGGCCCAAACGAAGTCAACACACAGGCGTCGGACGTCCGGAGGCTCGGGACGGTCCGGACATCCGGATGGGCTCGGACGTCCGTAGAATCAGTCTTGTCTTGGGTGTGTTGGATGTCCGGAGAGGGTCGGTCGTCCGGGGCTTCGTGGATCCGGACGTCCGGAAGTTGTCGGTCGTCCGTAGATTCAGTTCGGGCGTGCGTCGGTCGGACGTCCGGAGGCTTCGGTCGTCCGTAGTTTTGGTTCGGGTGGCAAAGTGTCGGACGTCCGGAGAGTCCGTCGTCCGGGTCCTGGGACTCGTCGGACGTCCGGAAGGCGTCGGACGTCTGGTACTGCCTGCCTTGTGACATCTCTTCTTCTTCTTCAATATGCCTCGAGTCCTCGCCGTCTTGGCTCTCCCAAGTGGTTGATCCTCGGCTCACCTCCATGTACTGATTACACATAGAGTCTCCGAATGAGGTAGTAGCCATGTCTCGTGAGTAGGAAGAGGGAGTTCGGAGAGGAGCGAATTCACCTTATCTTCGATAGCCTTAGCTCGGGCTCTTGTCATGGGTCCTAGTGGCGTTGAGGAGATGTAGGCACGTCCATGGGGATGAGCGAGGGATGCTCCGCATCATCTCCCCCTTGGGAGAGATCCGACCACGGATCAAAAGCTTCATCTCCATGGTAAGGTGCGAGGTCCATGTCGTTGAAGATGTCGCTCACATTGTACTTGTCTCGAGGTAGGTCAATCTTGTAGGCGTTGTCGTTGTAGCGTGCTAGCACCTTGAAAGGTCCATCGGCTCTAGGAAGAAGCTTGGACTTGCGTTCTTTGGGGAAGCGTTCCTTGCGAAGGTGTAGCCACACTAGATCACCAATGTTGAAGACCATGGGTTGCTTGTTGACGTTGAGCTTGGACGCTAGTCGTTGTACTTGGCGCTCGATGGTTTGTCTTGTATCATCATGCATCTTCTTGATGTAGCTTGCCCGTGCACTCGCATCCATGTTGGTGTGCTCTTGTAGAGGAAGAGGTAGAATGTCCAATGGGGACAAGGGGTTGAAACCGTAGACGACCTCGAAGGGGGACTTGCCGGTAGTTGAATGTCTTGCACGATTGTAGGCGTACTAGGCGATGGGTAGACATGCTTCCCATTCCTTGATGTTCTTCTTTATCAAGACACGAAGTAGAGTGGATAGTGTGCGGTTCGTCACCTCCGTTTGGCCATCGGTTTGAGGATGGATTTCCGAGGAGAACAGGAGCTTGATTCCGAGTTTGGCGCATAGGGTCTTCCAAAAGTAACTCAAGAACTTGACGTCACGATCGGAGACGACTGTCTTTGGTACGCCATGGAGTCACAAGATTTCCCTACAAAAGAGATTGGCAACATGTGAAGCATCGTCTATCTTGTTGCAAGGTATGAAATGTGCCATCTTAGAAAATCTATCCACAACAACAAAGACGGAATCCTTGCCATTTTGAGTCCTAGGCAAACCGAGTACAAAATCCATACTAATGTCTTCCCATGGTTGATATGGAATTGGAAGGGGCATGTAAAGACCATGAGATTGAGCTTTAGACTTAGCTTTGCGACATGTATAGCATCGGTTGGTGAAGCGTGAGACGTCGCGGAACATCTTGGGCCAAAAGTAGTTGTTGGAGAGCGTGGCGAATGTCTTGTCGCGTCCAAAGTGTCCCATGAGTCCGCCTCCATGAGCCTCTTGCAAAAGGAGCAAATGAAGAGAAGACTCGGGAATGCAAAGTTTGTTAGCTCTCATAAGATAACCATCCTTGATGTAATATTGTTCCCAAGGCGTGTCGTCAAACACTTAGCATAAGGAGAAGCAAAAGATGGATCATGCTCATACAAGTCTTTTATATGCTCAAAACCAATAACATGCAACTCAAGCTGAGTGACAAGCATGCATATGCGTGAAAGCGTCGGCAACTACATTTTCTTTACCCTTAATGTACTTGATCACATAAGCAAAAGATTCAATGAATTCACTCCATTTGGCATGACGCTTGTTCAATTTAGTTTGACCTTTGAGGTACTTAAGCGTTTCATGATCGGTATGGATGACAAACTCATGAGGTCTAAGGTAATGTTCCCAAACATATAGCACACGCACTAAAGCATACAATTCTTTGTCATAGATGGGATAATTAAGTTGAGCACCGGAGAGTTTTTCACTAAAATAAGCAATGGCTCGTTTTTCTTGCATCAAAACTCTGCCAATTCCGGTACCACTTGCATCACAATGAACCTCAAAAGTTTTGTCAAAGTTGGGCAAAGCAAGAATCGGAGCATGAGTAAGTAAAGACTTGAGCTCATCAAAAGCGGTTGATTGTAAAGTTCCCCAAACAAAGGGGTATTCTTCTTGCTCAAAGCATGCAAAGGAGCGGCAATTGTGCTAAAATCTTTCACAAAGCGACGATAGAAACCCATAAGACCAAGAAAACTTCGCACTTGTTGCAAATTTGTGGGTTGGGGCCAAGTTTTAATTGCTTCAATTTTAGATTCATCAACATGGACACCCTTTGAGGAAACTACAAAACCCAAGAAAACCACTTTGTCAACTCCAAAAGTGCATTTTTTCAAGTTTGCATAAAGGCTTTCCTTGCGAAGAGTTTGCAACACAGATTTTACATGATTGATGTGCTCTTTCATGGTTTTGCTAAACACAAGAATATCATCAAAGTAAACCACAACAAAGACTCCAATATAAGGACGAAGCACATGATGCATAAGGCGCACAAAAGTACCGGGAGCTTCGAAAGACCCATAGGCATCACTAACCATTCATATAATCCAAATTTGGTTTTGAAAGCAGTTTTCCATTCATCACCCTCTTGTATGCGTATTTGATAATAGCCACTTTTAAGATCAATTTTTGAGAAAAAGTTGGCTCCACTAAGTTCATCAAGCATATCATCTAAGCGAGGAATGGGATGCCTATATCGAACGGTGATAGCATTGATAGGTCTACAATCGGAACACAAGCGGAAACTTCCATCGGGCTTAGGCACAAGAATAACGGGAACGGCACAAGGGCTTAAGCTTTCACGTACATGACCGTTGTCGATGAGTTGTTGTACTTGCCGTTGAATTTCCTTGGTTTCTTACGGATTGACTCGGTATGGAGCTTTGTTTGGTAGAGGTGCTCCAGGATGAGGTCAATTCGATGCTCAATCCCTCGAAGAGGAGGTAGACCGGAGGTAGCTCATCGGGAAAAACATCTTGAAATTCCTGCAAAGAGATTGAAACACCAAAGGTAGTTCGTGAATGGTGTTAGTTTTGGTTCTCCATCCTTGCACACAAGGACAAAGTGCATCACACTCGATGGGTTCTCACACACTTCTCTCATCTCACTTTTGGTGGCAAATAGAATGAGGTTTTTCTCTCTAGGCTAAGAGTCGCTCAAATTTGGCTTGTGGCTCTCACTCACTTTTGGGTGGATCACTTTCTCACTCTTGTCTCTATGAGGAGTGGCTTGTTTGTCGGCTATCACTTGACTAGGAGACATAGGTCGTAGCACATATTCTTTCCCTTTCATCTTGAAGCTATAGTGATTGGTACGCCCATTGTGTATGACACCACGGTCGAATTGCCATGGTCGACCAAGAAGTAGGTGACAAGCGGTCATTGGGACCACATCACACTCCAAAGTGTCTTCGTATGCACCAATTTTGAAAGAGACTAGGACCGTATGCTCAACTCGTATAGTCTTGGGAGTCACTTAGCCATTGCACCTTGTAAGGATGCGGTGCTTCCTTTTTGCCAATTGGAGCTTGGAGCATAGTTCTTCACTTGCCAAGTTGTGGCAACTACCTCCATCGATGATGACCTTGATGGACCGTCCATTGATGCCGGCTTTTGTGTGGAAGATGTGGCATCGTTGGTCTTCTTCTTGTTGATGTTGAAGAGTCAAGACCTTGGAGACAACGAGGCGGGGCTCGAATCCTCATCACAAAAGACTTGATCATCTTCTTCTTCGTTCACTTGCGGTGCATGGCCACTTGCTCAAGAGCTTCCATCTCCTCTTCACTCATGGAGTCATATGTGCCATCGTCGTTGAGGATCACGGTGCGCTTGTTGGTGCATTCGTATGACTTGTGGCCTCGGCCGCAAGTGAAACACTTGAAGGAGCTTGTCTTGATGGTCTCATCGGTCGGAGTAGAGGATGGAGCACGCGGCTTGATGTTGCTTGTAGTAGGAGGAGGACGACTTGAGCTTGTCGAAGTTTTCTTGTAACTTGACTTGTCGTCGTTTCTTGAAGAAAGTTTGGTTGATGTAGATGATGGAGGAGTCGTTGAAGCTTGGTTGTTGGAGGAGCCGTAGGTCTTGGATGAGTACTTGGCGTGCATTTGAAGTCATCTTGCACTTGGCGTTCCGCCTTTGTAGCTTGATGCACGAGCTCAATGAGGGATGAGTATGGTTGGAAGTCGGCGATCTTCTTGATGGGATGATTGAGTCCATTCAAGAAGCGTGCCATAGTTTGCTCATCATCTTCCTTGACATTGGCTCGAATCATGGCTATCTCCATTTCCTTGTAATATTCTTCAACGCTCTTTGTTCCTTGCTTGAGTAGTTGGAGTTTCTTGAAGAGGTCGCGGTTGTAGTAGGTTGGCACAAAAGCGTGCTCGCATGACATCCTTCATTTGAGCCCAAGTGGTGATTGGAGGTTCACCTCTTGCTTGTCGTCGTTCAATGATTTGTTCCCACCATATGAGCACATAGTCTTGGAACTCAAGTGATGTCATAGCGATTTTCTTCGCTTCATCGTAGTTGTGCAAGCGGAAGATTTTGTCAACCGTCAATGCCCATGAGAGGTAGTCTTCGGGGTCATTGCTTCCATTGAACTTGGGCATGGTGAATTTTAGCTTGCCGTAGCGTTTCTCTTCATTGTGTTGTTGACGGTGTTGATGATGACGTCCTTGGCGTGTATTCTATTCGTCTTCATGTTGCTCTTGGCGCGGAGGAAGACCATGATCAACTTGCCCTTGTTGAACTTGAGGTTGAGGTGGAGCTTGACGAGCTTGTGGAGGAGCTTGAGGAACTTGTCGTTGTGCATGAGGTTGGTAGTTCCTCTCTTGGATTTCTTCTCGAAGGGCTTCCTCTTGATTGCGCCGTTCGCGATTGCGGTTGGCGAAGGCTCTACTTGATTCCTGAAGGGCACGTTGCGCCTCAAGAGCTTGCGCCTCACGTTGTCGTTGTTGAAGACGTTGAGCCTTGGCGTCTTGTTCGTCTTGGTGAAGACGTGCTCGTTCTTCCTCTTGTTGGCGACGAAGACGTTGTCGTTCTTGAGCTTGAGCAAAAGCCTCTTGATTAGATTGAGGACGAGGAACTTGATCATCAACTTGCTCTTGTGAATGCTTGTCATGTATGCGGGTTGCGAGATGCATGACGGTCTTGGCGCTGACTCATCGAAGAGTGTTCGATGACGGTGTACTTGAGTCGTAGAAGGTGTCGTCGGAATGTCGACTCGAGCGGCTCCGTCTTGATGATGAAGAAGTTGAATGATGCCGGTTTCTCAACAACGCGCGGATCTCGTTCATTCGTGCATCATTCTCTTGCTTGTGAGCCTCGAACTTGTTGTCGAAGTAGTCTCTTATGCGTTGCTCGGAGAGTCGCAAGTCGGTGGCGAGGTTGTCGATGCTATCGCTCATTGCTTGTTGTTCTTGGTGCAACGCTTCGTTGTGCACCAAATAGGTGGTTCTTGGTGACATATGAAGACATGTAAATGCGTCTTGCTCGTTGAAGAGTGGGTTGGTAGAAGAACTTGGCCTATCCATCATTCCAAGCAAAATGTGAGTGGTAGAACGGAAAAGAACTTATACCAATGTACCTTTGACCGATGTTGAAGATGAATCAAGTTCACTCAAATGCGGACAATGAAATAGCACTCTTGGTACCGATTCTTGTCGGTTCTCACACCTACACAAGTAAAAGCTTTATGGTGGAGCTCGGTTAGGATGGTGGCACAAAATTTGATGCAATTGTAAGTGAGACTCAATAAAGTTGGAAATGATTCACAAATTTGCAAATGCAACAAGTAGACCACTAGCAAGATAAGGTACACGGAAACACACACGCAAAAGATAATATGGGGTTATGCAACCAAGGATGAGCCAAAATGTGGAATTCACCAAGATGCTCTTGTTGCACAACACTAGAGAGACGCTAGCACGATTGCACAATAGGCGGATACGAACTTGTGCACAACCTACTAAGCAAAATGCAACGACTTCTACCCAAGTATGCTATATGTATGGTGTTTCGATGTGTTGATCCAAAATGATCAAGTATGACAATTTTAATGTTGTATGATGTTATGGTTCTTGCTAATAAGCTCTTTGCTTATCTTCCTTTCTTTGCTTAAAAGCTTGAATGGCTCTTTCTCTTTTGAGCTCTTTTCTCATGCAAAACTTCACGAACCAAGATAGCAATTGTGTATGCGATGACAACTTTGTGACACACAAGTTGATGGTAAGATATGCACCACTTTGGTATGGTATGTATGCTATGGAGTATGATCACTAATGTGCACAAGTCACGTTGCGGCAATACTCAATGTCTAGTCTCGATGGGTAAGCAACGCGAAAGATGGGCTATGATGGTTATCAATGCAATTGCAAGTAATGCCAAAGGTGTCGACGATGTTACCGTCCTTGACGAAGATGAGCGGTGGTGATGTTGATGTTGAACCGTACCTAGATAGCCGAAACACAAAAGGATACGGAAAACCCCAACTCAAATCTCAAGGCATAATTTGGCAACGTTGTCGGAATTGGAAGTGGGAAAGGCTAAGGTGGTGTTATGCGGAAGTGGTGGAGGTAAGTGGGAGTGTATGTGGGCACGGGACAAAATTTGGCGAAAGTTAGGCTTCGAAGTCGGTGGTGGAGTAGCGGAGGATGTGGTGGAAGCCCTAGGCAAAGATGCCAAAGATCACAAAATTTGATGTAGTCAAATGATGTTGGTGGTATTTTTGTTGGAAGGGGATGTCAATAGCTTCAAAACGAGCTAAAGAACGTCAAAATCGGAGTTCGGATGAATTAGTTATGGACAAAACAAAAATCAGCCGAAGTCTGAAACTACAGGTTACGGACGTCCGGAAAAGGTCGGATGTCCGGGGCGTCGGACGTCCGGAAAGGTCGGAAATCCGTAAATTCGGTTCGGGTTAGGGGTTCCGGTCGTCCGGAAAAGGTCGGACGTCCGGTGCTTCATGGGGGTCCGGACATCCGTAAATCGTCGGTCGTCCGGTGGGTCGGGGTCAACTCGAAATTTCAGATCCGGGACGCGATTTTGGGCGGAAATTGGGGATTTCGGGGTCAAAATTCGTGGGATTTTGTGGATGAAAGATAGGGAAACTTGGGGAAATGCTAGATCCACTCGAAACCAAGCAAATCCATGAATCAAAATCAACAAAACTTCATCTAACCAACAAATCACAAAAAAAATTTAGGGCTATTTTTGGTGGGGATTTTCGAATTTGGGGAAGAACACAACAAAATCAAGCTAGAAAAAGAGGGGTAGGGGCTCCAAAAACGTGATCAACGTGGCTCATGATACCATAGATGATGTAGGGTGGAACCCTACGTGGACGATCTTTCACGTTGGAGCGGATCCTACGGGGAATCACGAGGAACACGCGGAAGAACACGAGAGAAACGAGAGAGAAATCACGAAACCGACAAGAGATCAATCACACAAGTGCTAGATTATCGATTGCATAGAGTGGCACACAATTTGATAGAGGCAAAGGTGTCCCGATGTTTCGATGAGATGGTGGCTATCGTTTCTGTGGGAGTCGACCTTGACGATCCGACTACGTACGTGCGAGACGTCGCGCCTTAGCAATCGCTAAACCAACTTCCGAGGGTTATTGACCACGCCGGAGCATGATCAACCTGACCACGAGGGCCTGTTTCCTGCGAGCAAACGAAGAACAAGCAAGAAACTAAGATTGCAATCTGGATATTGCGAATATAAGAGGAAAGCTTTATTAATGAAGGTGGGGTTCTGAGACGCATTGGTCTGGTCGTTGAACACAAACGAAGTACGCGAAGTTGCAGCTATGGCGAACTTTTGATCTAAACAAAACCCAAAGTAGAGGAGGGAATTTCGTGGCCCTTGAGGGAGGGGTCCGAAACCAACCCTAACTCTTGTTTCCCCACACATACAGACTCTAAAAACAGCCTACACTTAAGTATTTCGAAATTACATGGGCCTGGCCCAATATTAAGGTGACGCAGCACCTAGAATAGCCTATGGACGAATATTATGAAGTGCATCTTGTATATTTCGTCCAAGGCCTCATGCTCTCATTAGGGTGGCTTCAAAGTCCTGGAATCATCACTTGTAACTCCGTTCTTGTTCCCCTTAGCATGCCAACATCTCCATGCTTGAACTTGCTCCAAGGTTCATCTTTCTTGTCCATGGTAGGCCCTTCATTTGTAAGCAAAACAAATGTATCCAATTTAGGTAGCATCATATTCTCATGAACATTGGAATCGTTACCAAGAAGCGAAAGTACTGATAATTCAATTGGCGTCTTGTGAGCTCTAGTAATTGGTCCAGTATGTATAGCAGCAGGGGGCTGTGGGTGTAACAATGGTATTGATGTCCTCATTATCCTCCCTTCTTGAATTGAAGTCGTCCTCGGCGGAAACTCATCTTCCTCACCCAAATAAGGCTTCAAATCTGCAATGTTAAAAGTGGGACTAACCCCAAAATCTGCAGGCAGCTCAAGTTTATATGCATTATCATTTATTTTCTCTAACACCTTAAATGGACCATCAAGACGTGGCATTAGCTTTGATTTAGCAAATTAGGAAACCTATCCTTACGCAAATGTAACCAAACAAGATCTCCAGGTGCAAAGACAACATGTTTTCTACCCTTATCTCCAGCAAGTTTATATTTAGCATTCATACGCTCAATGTTTTCCATAGTTAACTCATGCATTTTTAAAATCAATTCAGCACATTCTTTAGCATCAAAATTAACCTTCTCCGAAGATGGAAGAGGCAACAAATCAATAGGTGCACGAGGTAGGAAGCCATACACAATTTCAAAAGGGCACATCTTAGTAGTAGAATGCAATGAACGATTATAAGCAAATTCAATATGAGGCAAGCATTCTTCCCACATTTTCTTATTATTCTTCAAAACAGCCCTAAGCATAGTAGACAATGTTCTATTGACTACTTCAGTTTGTCCATCAGTTTGGGGGTGACAAGTAGTACTAAAAAGCAGTTTAGTCCCCTACTTAGCCCATAAACATCTCCAAAAGTGGCTAAGAAATTTAGTATCACGATCTGAAACAATAGTATTTGGCACACCATGCAAGCGAATAATTTCACGAAAGAACAAATCAGCAACATTAACTGCATCATCGGCTTTTATGCTATTTTAGAGAATCTATCCACGACAACAAATATGCTATCCCTCCCTTCTTTGTTCGAGGTAAACCTAAAACAAAGTCCATAGATATATCCTCCCAAGGAACACTAGGTACGAGCAAAGGCATATATAAACCATGAGGATTGAGTCGCGACTTAGCTTTTTGACATGTAGTGCAGCGAGCAACAAAAGCGCTCAACATCCGTCTCATCTTTGGCCAAAAGAAATGTGTAGCAAGTATATCCTCCGTCTTCTTCACGCCAAAGTGTCCCATTAATCCTCCTCCATTCGCCTCCTGAAACAACAAAAGACTAAAAGAGCTAGCAGGAATGCATAGCTTGTTAGCACGGAACACAAAACCATCCTTAATAACGAACTTGTTCCATGTTCTTCCTTCTTTACAATTCTGCATTACATCTTTAAAATCAGCATCATGCACATATTGATCTTTGATGGTCTCCAAACCAAATATTTTGAAGTCAAGTTGTGAAAGCATAGTATAGCGACGAGACAAAGCATCAGCAATAACATTTTCTTTACCCTTCTTGTGTTTAATGACATAAGGGAAAGTCTCAATGAATTCAACCCATTTAGCATGTCTGCGATTCAGTTTAGCTTGACTTTTAATATGTTTCAAAGATTCATGATCAGAATGTATAACAAATTCTTTGGGCCATAAATAATGTTGCCATGTCTCTAATGTCCGAACAAGAGCATATAATTCTTTGTCATAAGTAGAATAGTTCAGACTAGGCCCACTCAATTTTTCAGAAAAGTATGCAACAGGTTTGCCATCTTGTAATAACACACCTCCTAATCCAATTCCACTAGCATCACATTCAAGCTCAAAAGTCTTATTAAAGTCGGGAAGTTGGAGTAAAGGAGCATGTGTCAACTTATCTTTCAATACCGTGAAGGCTTCTTCCTGTGCGGTACCCCAAACAAAAGGCACATCCTTCTTTGTAAGTTCATTGAGAGGTGCAGCAATGGTGCTAAAGTCTCTCACAAAACGCCTATAGAAACCAGCGAGTCCAAGAAAACTCCTCACTTGTGTGACCGTTTTGGGCTGCGGCCAACTCTCAATAGCTTCAATCTTGGCTTTATCAACTTCAATTCCCTGTGGTGTAACAACATAGCCAAGAAAAGATACTCGGTCGGTGCAAAAGGTGCACTTCCCAAGGTTACCAAACAAACGTGCATCACGTAGAGCATTACAAACAGCACATAAATGTTCCAAATGTTCTTCCAAAGATTTGCTATAAATCAGTATATCATCAAAATAGACTACCACAAATCGTCCAATGAAAGCACGTAAAACTTCGTTCATTAGTCTCATGAAAGTACTAGGTGCATTAGTTAACCCAAAAGGCATGACTAACCACTCATATAAACCAAACTTAGTTTTAAATGCTGTTTTCCATTCATCTCCCAATTTCATACGAATTTGATGGTATCCACTACATAAATCAACTTTGGATAATATTGTAGAGCCACTCAATTCATCAAGCATATCATCTAGCCTAGGAATAGGATGACGATAACGAATAGTAATATTATTAATGCCTCTACAATCAACACACATACGCCGACGTACCATCCTTTTTAGGCACTAGTATAATAGGAACAGCACAAGGACTAAGAGATTCGCGTATATAACCTTCGTCTCCTCTGGATTGGTACGGTATGGTGCACGGTTGGGTAGCGATGCACCGGGAATTAAGTCAATTTGATGCTCAATCCCTCGAATAGGTGGTAATCCGGTGGTACGTCTTGTGGGAAGGCGTCAGTGAACTCTGCAAAATGTTAGTGACAGCGAGGGGCAAAAGAGGAAAACACGTCCTCGAATGAAAATAACGCCTCTTTGCACACAAAAGCATAGCAAACAGATTTGCTAGAATCTAGCTCCTCAATATCAGATTTGGTGGCAAGTAAACATGCACTTTTCAGTTTAATTTCGAAGCAACATTAGATGGTTTATTATTAGGCTTCATTTGTTGCTCAAATTCTTTTGCCACAATCTGATTTTCACTCTTATTTTTCTCCTGTTTTGCTTTATTAGCTCTATTAATATCATCTTTCAAAATTGAATCAGGAGTCATAGGAAGCAAAGTAATATTTTTATCCTTGTGAACAAGAGTATCTTGATTGTTTCTACCATGGTGTACATAATTTTATCAAATTGCCACGGTCTACCAAGTAATAAGGAACATGCTTGCATAGGTACCACATCACAATCAACATAATCAGCATATGTAGAGATACTAAAATACACACGAGCGATCGTGTTACCTTAACCTTGCATTTGTTGTTGAACCATTGGATGTAGTAAGGATGTGGATGTGGTCTTGTGGTGAGAGAAAGCTTCTCCACCATATCCATGCTAGCCAAGTTGTTGCAGCTCCCTCCATCTATGATGGCCTTGAATATAACGTTCCTTATGAACTCGCTTTGTATGGAACAAGTTATGCCTCTGTTTTTGCTCAGCTTGTGTAACCTTCACACTCAATACACGTTGAGAAACTAAACATTCATACCTGTCAGCATCTTCAGCAGCCATGTATTGCGTCTCATGATCAGAATCATCTCCACCATGTTCTTCATGTGTAATAAGAGCCAAAGTCTCCTCATCATAGTCACTGGCGGACTCATACCCACCATCCTCAGTAGCAATCATCACACGCTGAGATTGGCATTCTATGGCAAAATGTCCTCTTCCCTTACAACGACGACAAATAATATCACTTGTGTGCCCTCTTGACGCCATGGAAGAAGAAGAGCTCTGTGTAGGCCCAAAGAGTGCGCTCTTGGCGTATAGTGGTGGTTGTGCACCTTTCTTGTATCACGGTTGGAGGTGGCAGCCGGCGGAGGTGCCGGTGTAGTAGAACGTGTGGAAGTAGATGATGCACGTGGTGTCCATGATGAAGGTCGACCTGCAGAAAAGTTAGTCCGCCAACGCACATCGATCCTGCACTTCACGTTCAGCTTTACAAGCAAGATGGAATAATCGAGTGATATTAGTATAATCCTTGTAGTCTAGAATGGTCTGAATATGTCTATTTAATCCACCCGTAAAGCGTGCAAGCATAGCTTCATTCTCCTCAACAATACCACATCTAATCAAGCCGGTTTGTAATTCCTGATAATATTCTTCAACCGAATTTTTTCCTTGTCTTAAGCGCTGCAATTTTTGAAGTAATTCACGTTGATAATATGGTGGAACCCAACGAGTACGCATAGCAGTTTTCAAAGCAGCCCAAGTAGCTGGAACAGGATATAATCTACAATGTGCAGACCACCAAACACATGCAAAGCTAGTGAAAGCACAAACAGAAGCGGGAACACGTCTCTCCTCAGGATATTGTAAACATGTAAATCGTTGTTCAGTTTCTAACTCCCAAGTAAGATACATATCATGAACATATCTACCCTCAAATGGTGGAATATTCAACTTCAGTTTAGGGAGATGGTCATGATCTCGTACCTGAGGGGGAGCCCTAACATTGCCATTATTTGCATGTGGACGACCGGGTGGTTGTGGTGCTGGTGGTTGCACGTAGTTACGAAGTTGATCAACCTCATCCTCGTACTCTCTCACATAATCATCCTCCCCACATCGGCAGCAGGAGCCACGGAAGTATCAACAATGAGCACCAGCAGCTTGGCCGGTGAAGAGGGACACGGCTCGCTCGGCGGAGGGTTGCTTCAGCGATGTGGAGGTAGTCGTTGTTGTTGTTGTAGAGGTGCATTAGGTGCAGCCGGTGGTGGTGGTGGAAGACGCGAGCAATTCATTAAACTTGTTATCGAGCTTTGTTTGACGCCTTCTCAATGCCATTTATCTTCTCCATGGCCTCTTCAAATCTATTTAGAACATCTTCCACCTGCCCACTCATCATTTGTTGAAACTTATCATGTAGCGCTTTGTTTGTCATGTTCTCCCGGTCGGTCTAAATCGGCTTGTGATCCTGCCATGGTTAGCAGCAATAAAAACACACCAGAATATGATTCGACAGACTACTAGGAAGTGGAGGTGGTGGTGTGGTGGACAGTCACAAATCCGTCAAGCAAATCTCAAATTCTTACCAGTTCTTACCCGGCGGTGATCGGCAACCGATGTAGTCAAAACTCTCAAAGCTTGGATAGAGCGATTACCGGGGAGAGTCAAGCATACGATGTAGATGTATGTGGAGCTGGGAAGGCTTATTATATGGTAGCAAGGGTCAGCAATAATCAATTCACAGATGCAAAGTTGAATAAATGCTCAGCGACGGTACTGTGCTGGTCCTAGGCTAGACCTTACTAGAGACGCGAGCCTAGAACACTAACAAAATCACGGCGCGGCACGTAAACAAGGGAAAAGCACACTCTAGAATTTTTTTGCTCTTTTTTTCTTGTTGCTTTTTTTTTTGCGCTCTTTTTTTTTTTTTTTTGCGAAAAATCACTATAATGGAGAGTGTCTCAAAACTCTTCCTGTGTCAAATCGACGGGATGGGCACGAAATTTTTTCGACCAATTTTTTTATTTTTTCGATCGCCCGGACCCAAAAGCTGAAGCGGGTCAAAAAAGCTTTCTATAATGGCGGTGTCTCAATACGCTTAGAAACACCTAAAATAGGATAGCGGAAAATTTTTTCGACAAGTGCGTTTTTGGAAAATTTTGGGCCTAAGCGGAGGGTGGTTTCAGGACTCCTTTTTTTCCAAAACCCTCTGTGAGCAAGGAAACACGAATCGGAATTTAGATGGATCTCGAAAACAAACCTAATATGAGAAGAACTCGGATTGGTGGTGGATATATGGTGGTGGTATATGGTAGCGGTGGTGGTATATGGCAGCGGTGGAGGTATATGGCAGGGGTAGTGGTATATGGTAGCGGTGGTGGTATATGGATACAGATTGGTGGTGGTATATGGATATGGATTCAGAGCGGTGGCGGATAAGCAATGGTGGTAGATGGCAAGGCGATGATGATGGTGCGGCGGCGTGACAACTTATGACCAGAACTTCGAAACTCTAAAAGACTAGACTCTAAGACCAGCAACTTGACACGGCGATGCAACCGCAAATTCAACAAAGCAAAAACCCTAAAAAGATTATCACGAAGGCTCAGTTGGTTCGGATATGATGAACTAACCCTAATTTTTTTTGTGGCTTTTTTCGTGGACTTTAGGTATGAAGAACAGAATCAATCTAATCTATGAAAAGCGTAAAATCTCACCGAGCAACCTGAAAATCTGATACCACTTGATAGAGGCAAAGGTGTCCCGATGTTTCGATGAGATGGTGGCTATCGTTTACGTGGGAGTCGACCTTGACGATCCGACTACATACGTCTTGAGACGTCGCGCCTTAGCAATCGCTAAACCAACTTCCGAGGGTTATTGACCCGCGGAGCACGATCAACACGACCACGAGGGCCTGTTTCCCTACGAGCAAAGCGAAGAACAAGCAAGAAACTAAGATTGCAATCTGGATATTGCGAATATAAGAGGAAAGCTTTATTAATGAAGGTGGGGTTACGAGGCGCCTTGGTGCAGTCGTTGAACACAAGCGAATTACGATGAAGTTGCAGCTATGGCGAACTTTTGATTTAAACAAAACCCAAAGTCTAAACGACGCCCTAAGGGCTGTATATATGGAGAAAGAGGAGGAATTTCGTGGCCCTTGAGGGAGGGGTCCGAAACCAACCCTAACTCTTGTTTCCCCACACATCTGGACTCTAAAACAGCCTACACTTAAGTATTTCGAAATTACATGGGCCTGGCCCAATATTAAGGTGACGCAGCACCTAGAATAGCCTATGGACGAATATTATGAAGTGGCATCTTGTATATTTCGTCCAAGGCCTCATGCTCTCATTAGGGTGGCTTCAAAGTGCTAGATTATCGATCACATAGAGTGGCACAAGATTCAAGATCAACAAAGGTAAGATACAAACGGTAACCGTTCTTCTCCGTGAGGAGGCCTTGAGGGGGTCCACCATAGAAGGGGATCTTGAATCCGCTTGGGGGATCTTCTCCGGAGAGGTCCTGATCTCGGTGGAGAAGTAGCCAAGTGGATGAGCAAAGGCTCTCACACAAGAATATGAGCTAATCCAATGCTAACCCTAGAAAGTTGGGGAAGAAGGAGTATATATAGTCTAGGGGGCGAAGGGGTTGCGGCCCAAGCAGAAGTCAACACACGAGCGTCGAGACGTCCGGAAGGCGTCGGACGTCCGAGGCTTCAGGGCCAGTCCGGACATCCGGACGGGCTCGAACGTCCGTAGAATCGATCTTGTCTTGGGTGTGTTGGACGTCCGGAGAGGGTCGGTCATCCGGAGCTTCGTGTGATGCAGACGTCCGGAAGTTGTCGGTCGTCCGTAGATTGATTCGAAGCGTCGTCGGTCGGACGTCTGGAGGCTTGGTCGTCCGTAGTTTTGGTTCGGGTGGCAAAGTGTCGGACGTCCGGAGAGTCCGTCGTCAAGATCTGGGACTCGTCGGACGTCCGGGAAGGCGTCGGACGTCCGGTCTGTGCCTTCAATGACATCTGTTCTTCTTCTTCAATATGCCTCGAGTCCTCGCCGTCTTGGCTCTCCCAAGTGGTTGATCCTTGGCTCACCTCCATGTACTGATTACACATAGAGTCTCCGAATGAGGTAGTAGCCATGTCTCGTGAGTAGGAAGAGGGAGTTCGGAGAGGAGCGAATTTACCTTATCTTCGATAGCCTTAGCTCGGGCTCTTGTCATGGGTCCTAGTGGCGTTGAGGGAGATGTTGGCACGTCCATGGGGATGAGCGAGGGATGCTCCGCATCATAAGTTCATCAAGCATATCATCTAAGCGAGGAATGGGATGCCTATAGCGAACGGTAATAGCATTTATAGGTCTACAATCGGAACACAAGCGGAAACTTCCATCGGGTTTAGGCACAAGTATAACGGGAACGGCACAAGGACTTAAGCTTTCATGTCCATGACCGTGGTCGATGAGTTGTTATACTTGCCGTTGAATTTCCTTGGTTTCTTCGGGATTGACTCGGTATGGAGCGTTGTTTGGGAGAGGCGCTCCGGGGATGAGGTCGATTCGATGCTCAATGCCTCGAAGAGGAGGTAGACCCGGAGGTAGCTCATCGAGGAAAACATCTTGGAATTCCTGCAAAAGAGATTGAAACACTAAAGGTAGCTCATAAGAGGTGTTAGTTGTTGGCTCTCCATCCTTGCACACAAGAACAAAGTGCATCACACTAGATGGGTTCTCACACACTTCTCTCATCTCACTTTTGGTGGCAAATAGGATGAGGTTTTTCTCTCTAGGCGAAGAGGCGCTCAAGTTTGGCTTGTGGCTCTCACTCATTTTGTGGTGGATCACTTTCTCACTCTTTTCTCCATGACGGGTGGCTTGCTTGTCGGCTAACACTTGACTAGGAGACATAGGTCATAGCACATATTCCTTCCCTTTCATCTTGAAGCTATAGTGATTGGTACGTCCATTGTGGAAGACACCACGGTCGAATTGCCATGGTCGACCAAGGAGGAGGTGGCAAACGGTCATTGGGACCACATCACACTCCAAAGTGTCCTCATATGCACCGATGTTGAAGGAGACTTGGACCGTATGCTCGACTCGTATAGTGCCGGAATCACTTAGCCATTGACACTTGTATGGATGCGGGTGCTTGCTCTTGACAATTTGAAGCTTGGAGCATAGTTCTTCACTTGCCAAGTTGTGGCAACTACCTCCGTCGATGATGACCTTGAAGGATCTCCCCTTGATGCCGGCCTTTGTGTGGAATATGTGGTATCTTTGGTCGTCTTCTTGTTGATGTTGAAGAGTTAAGACCTTGGAGACCAGCTAGAATCCTCATCACAAAAGACTTGATCATCTTCATCTTCGTTCACTCGCCGGTGCATGGCCACTTGCTCAAGATCTTCCATCTCTTCTTCACTCATGGAGTCATAGGTGCCATCGTTGTTGAGGATCATGGTGCGCTTGTTTGATAGAGGCGAGGGTCCCGATCTTTCGATGAGATGATAACTATCGATTTGGTGGAGTCGACTTTGACGATCCGACTACAAACGTGCACGACGTTGCGCCTTAGCAATCGCTAAACCAATCTCCACGAGGTTCTTGGCGATCTGGGAAGCACGATCAGCGACCACGAAGGTCTATTCCTGCAAGCAATCGAAGAACGAGCAAGAATATGATAAAGCAATCTGAATATTGCGAATATATATGAAGTATTGATAATGGTGGGGATCCGTAGCGGTCTTGGTCTGGTCGTTGGACACAAACGAAGTACACGAAGTTGCAATGGCTAACTTTTAACTAAACAAATCCCAAGGAAAAAGCTACTAGATGGATCTACTTATATAGGAGCAAGGGGTGGCGGCCAAGGAGACGGGACGATGTCCCAAGGCAGCCTAACACTAACCCTAGGTCGTACAAGGCCAATGGGCCCAAATGGAGGTGACGTAACACCTTTGGACTTGTAGTTTGACTCGGATTCTGCTGCAGCATCAGATTGTTTCATCCATAACTCAACGCTCGGACGGATTTTAAGGTGATCCAATTGGGTTGGAATATGCACGAAATCTATTTTCCAACGAAAAAGAATCAACCAATTTGGAGTCCGTATGAAAAAGTTATTGATGTTTTGAGTCGGTATGTCTGCATGCGGTCCGAATCTGAGTCCAGAACGTGAGAGACTTGGACTCTATCTTCTCTTGGCCCAAAAGTGACGTGAGAGGACTTTTTGAACATCACCTAAACTTCTCCTTTTCCCTTATCTTCATGTGTGTATTGTACAAATGTCCCATACACCTGCAATTAGACAAAACACAAAAGTATGTGATGTATTTTTGTTCTGGATAACATAAATAGATTATTGAATAGTTTGCACTAGAAATCACCTGACAAATAAGCATGTATGCAATATTTTTGGTCTTATCCAAGGTAGTCATGTCCTCATCATCCTCCACTTCTTGAAAACAAAGCCGTCCTCGGCGGTTCTTAATCTGAAATGTGGCTAACAAAAGAGACAAGGTGTACATGTTGTATATGTATATGTCATCCATTTTATTTCCCTTGATTTTTGCACATATGACACATGAATAGATGAGTAACTTGCATAGTTCATAAAATCTAAAAGCCAAAACATTATCACAAGAAGTAGAAGGCATGAAAATATTGCAACTCAGTTTGCACATATAAGTGAAGCTCTTATTCATTTCAAAAGATTGACAATGTTCATCATTAAACCATCCCAACATTGGTGAATAAACCTTACTTGCATCAAGTTTACATGCTACAACATGCTTAAATAAGCATACATGCAATAAGTCATTCGACACAGAATCATCACCAAGATTAGAGGTCATATCAAAATGATTAAACATTGATTATTTTGCATCAACAGTTAATTCAATGGGTGCACTCAAAATTGTTGGTATTTCAGTTGTTTGATCACATGACGCATTCATGATGGTATCAAGATTCTCTAAAATTGGTGATGTGCTCAAATCACCAGGTAACTCAACACATGATGCATTCAAGTTAACTAGGGATGCATCATTCTCATGTAAAGTTATATCATTACCTTTACTGTTACCTTGTCGCAAAGACGTAGCTGATGTAGGTACGGGCCTTGACAATGCACCATACACTTGAGATGATGTCGCTCACAATCTGGGGTGGGGCTGCTCTAGTAGGTGCAACGGTGGAGGAACCAACTGACGATGGTGAGCATGAACTGGAATAGTAGTTGTTGTAGTCACCCAATGCATCCTCCTGTAGCTGTCTCTCAAAGGTACAAGCGCGAACATACATACCAATAATGGAGCGAGGAATATAGTGAAATCTTGCACGGATATCATGGTTCAAACCACCAAAAATCTATTCATTGTATCATCCTCAGATTCTTCTATGTCACAATGATGCATATAAGATTTGAACTCTTTGTAGTAAGCATGAACAGTGTTACTGCTTTGTTTTAATTGTTCAAATTTGCGAAGCAATTCACGACGATAGTAAGGAGGAAAAAATTGTTGTCTCATTACATCTTTCAAATCTTTCCAAGTAGTGGGTTGGTTATCATTGTTTTTCTTACAATGCACACTCCACCAAACAGAAGCAAAACCAGTAAATGCTCTAGTGGCAGCTCATACTCGCTCAAGTTCAGAAAAGTCATGTTGACTAAAAACTTGTTCAATTTCAAGCTCCCAAGCAAGATAAATAGCAGGATTAAATCTACCCTCAAATGACGGTAAAGAGATAACCTGACCATGTGCTTGTGTGTGTTGTCCCAACTCTCGTGATGGTGGAGATGTGTCCGTCATCCAAGAACTTCTATCTCCGGAACCTGTCATGATTAGTAGAAACAAGAAACAAAATTCGAGAATAATGTTCCTATGAACTACTAGGATGTGGTGGTAAAACGCTCACAAGATAGCAAATATCAATATCTTACAAGTTCTTACCATGCGGCGGTGGTGACAGCAACCAGCGGTGTCAAGTAACTCTGAAGATTGTGTAAAGAGATTGCCAGGAAAGCGTCACGTATACACGGTGTAGAAATATGTGGAGCTGGGTTGGCTATATATGGTAGCAAAAAATTTAGCAATAATCAATTCATAGATGCAATGTTGAATAAGCGCTCAACGACGGTCTTTGTCTTTGGTCCTAGGCTAGACCAGACTAGAGACGCGAGCCTAGAACGCTAATGAGGTCACGGCGTAGCACAACTAGCATCAATGAAGGATAATAAGTAGCTCTGGACAGCAAGATATAAGTGAAGATCACAACGGCAGTAAAGATAATGATGAAGAACAACTGCCAAGCAGGATATACAACAACTCTCTCTCCAATTTTCCTCTTGAAAATTTTGAGCCAATTTTCTGATAACTTTTTCAAAGAATGCTACTAACTCAAGTTTTCCAATGCAAAAAGAATCACTCAATTCCGAGTTGATATGAGGAGTCAAAAATTCTAAAACCGGTTTGAAAAGCTGGAATAAGCTGTGTTCACGAACTTCGGAGGGCAAAAAGACCTATTTAGAAGCCGATTTTGAGGTGCCAAATATTGAACTTGCTTCTGCAACTATTTAGATGCGCCTCGTCGCTAGCTTTAATTTGAGTACTCACGGAGCCAAAACGGACTTCGTATGAGGAAGATACACCTGTTTTACTGAACAGTGCGCAAAACAGATTCCAATCCGAATTCAGGTACGAGATTGATTCTAGATAGATCCGAATTTTTTTTCTTCTCTCTTTTTTTTCTCACACTCTTTTGTTCTTTTTCTTCTCTCTCTTTTTCTACTTTGACTTTTTTTTTACTTTTTTTCTCTCTCCCTCTTTCCAAACAAACTAGATAAGATGCAGATTGGATCAAGTGAAGATGTGAACGATCTCAACTATGATTATGACAATGAACGGTGGGTAGCACGTGGTGGAAATTGATGGATGGATGGTGGTCAACGGAAGGGATAACGATGCAGCGGCGGCGTGACTAATGTGAACAGAACTTCGAAACTCTAAACGAACTAGACACTAAGACCAGCAACTCGACACGGCGATGCAACCGATAATTCAATAATGCAAACAATGAAAAGAAAACTACAAAGGCTCGGTGGCTTGGACAAAGGATGAATAGATCTAACTTTTTTTGTGGCTTTTTCTTGGACAATAGGTAAGAAAATAAATCTAATCTAGGGATAATTGGAAATTCTCACCGAGCAACATGAAAACTGATACCACTTGATAGAGGCGAGGGTCCCGATCTTTCGATGAGATGATAACTATCGATTTGGTGGAGTCGACTTTGACGATCCGACTACAAGCGATGCCTGACGTTGCGCCTTAGCAATCGCTAAAACAATCTCCTGAGGTTCTTGGCGATGCGGAAGCACGATCAGCGACCACGAAGGTCTATTCCTGCAAGCAATCGAAGAGCGAGCAAGAATATGATAAAGCAATATGAATATTGCGAATATATATGAAGTATTGATAATGGTGGGGATCCGTAAGCGGTCTTGGTCTCGTCGTTGGACACAAAGCGAAGTACACGAAGTTGCAATGGCTAACTTTTAACTAAACAAATCCCAAGGAAAAAGCTACTAGATGGATCTACTTATATAGGAGCAAGGGGTGGCGGCCAAGGAGGTGGGAGGATGTCCCAAGGCAGCCTAACACTAACCCTAGGTCGTACAAGGCCAATGGGCCCAAATGGAGGTGACGTAACACCTTTGGACTTGTAGTTTGACTCGGATTCTGCTGCAGCATCAGATTGTTTCATCCATAACTCAACGCTCCGGACGGATTTTAAGGTGATCCAATTGGGTTGGAATATGACCGGAATCTATTTTCCAACAAAAAAAAGAATCAACCAATTTGGAGTCCGTATGAAAAAGTTATTGATGTTTTGAGTCAGGTATGTCTGTGCAGTCCGAATCTGAGTCCAGAACGTGAGAGACTTGGACTCTATCTTCTCTTGGCCCAAAAGTGACGTGAGAGGACTTTTTGAACAGCACCTAAACTTCTCCTTTTCCCTTATCTTCATGTGTGTATTGTACAAATGTCCCATACACCTGCAATTAGACAAAACACAAAAGTATGTGATGTATTTTTGTTCTGGATAACATAAATAGATTATTGAATAGTTTGCACTAGAAATCACCTGACAAATAAGCATGTATGCAATATTTTTGGTCTTATCCAAGGTAGTCATGTCCTCATCATTGTTGGTGCATTCATATGACTTGTGGCCTCGGCCGCCGCAAGTGAAACACTTGAAGGAGCTTGTCTTTACGGTCTCATCGTTTGGAGTAGATGATGAAGCACGCGGCTTGAAGTTGCTTGTAGTAGGAGGAAGACGACTTGAACTTGTCGAAGTTTTCTTGTAACTTGACTTGTCGTCGTTGCTTGTAGAAGGTTTGGTTGATGTAGATGTTGGAGGAGTTGTTGAAGATTGGTTGTTGGAGAAGCCGTAGGTCTTGGACGAGTACTTGGCGTGAAGTCATCTTGCACTTGACGTTCCGCCTTTGTAGCTTGATGCACGAGCTCAATGAGGGTGGAGTAGGGTTGGAAGTCGGTGATCTTCTTGATGGGATGATTGAGTCCATTCAAGAAACGTGCCATTGTTTGCTCATCATCTTCCTTCACATTGGCTCGAATCATGGCTATCTCCATTTCCTTGTAGTATTCTTCAACACTCCTTGTTCCTTGCTTGAGAAGTTGGAGTTTCTTGAAGAGGTCGCGGTTGTAGTAGATTGGCACAAAGTCTGCTCTCATGACATCCTTCATTTGAGGCCAAGTGTTGATTGGAGGTTCACCTCTTGCTTGTCGTCGCTCAATGAGTTGTTCCCACCATATGAGCACATAGTCTTGGAACTCAAGTGAGGCCATAGCGATCTTCTTCTCTTCCTCATAGTTGTGCAAACGAAAGATTTTGTCGACCTTCAATGCCCATGAGAGGTACTCTTCGGGGTCACTGCTTCCATTGAACTTGGGCATGGTGAATTTGAGCTTTCCATATCGGTGCTCTTCATTTGGTTGTGGTCGAGGATGTTGACGCCCTTGACGTGGGTGACAATCATCTTCTTGTTGCTCTTGGTGTGGAGGAAGTCCATGATCAACTTGCTCTTGTTGAACTTGAGGTTGAGGTGGAGCTTGACGAGCTTGTTGAGGAGCTTGAGGGACTTGACGTTGCACACGTGGTTGGTAGTTCCTCTCTTGGATTTCTTCTCGAAGGGCTTCCTCTTGATTACACCATTCGCGATTGCGGTTGGCGATGGCTCGACTTGAATCTTGAAGGGCACGTTGCGCCTCAAGAGCTTGCGCTTCTCGTTGTTGTTGTTGAAGACGTTCAGCCTCGGCATCTTGTTCGTCTTGACGTAGACGCGCTCGTTCTTCCTCTTGGCGCCTTAGTCGTTGTCGTTCTTGAGCTTGGGCAAAAGCGGCTTCGTTTGATTGAGGACGAGGGACTTGCTCATCGACTTGCTCTTGTGAATGGTTGTCATGTAGCGGGTTGCGAGATGCATGACGGTCTTGACGCACGGCTTGTCGAAGGGTGTTCGATGACGGTGTACTTGAGTCGTAGAAGGTGTCGTCGGAGTGTCGACTCGAGCGGCCCTGTCTTGATGATGACGAAGTGGAATGATGCGGTTCTTCATCAAGGCGCGGATCTCGTCCATTCTTGCATCATTCTCTTGTTTGTGCGCGTCGAACTTGTTATCGAAGTAGTCCCTTGTACGTTGCTAGGAGACTCGCAAGTCGGTGGCGAGGTTGTCGATGCGGTCGCTCATTGCTTGTTGCTCTTGATGTAACGCTCGTTGTGCACAAAAGAGGTGGCTCTTGGTGACGTATGATGACATGTCGTCGTCTTGCTCGATGAAGAGTGGGTTGGTAGAGGTACTTGGCCTATCTATCATTCCAAGAAGAATATGTGAGTGGTAGAAGGAGAAGAACTTATACCAATGTACCTTTGACCGATGTTGATGATGAATCAAGTTCACCCAAATGCGGACAATGAAATAGCACTATTGGTACCAATCCTTGTCGGTCCTCACACCTACACAAAAAAAAGCTTATGGTGGAGCTTGGTGAGGATGGTGGTACAAAATTTGATGCAATTGTAAGTGAGATTCAATAATGTTGGAAAAGATTCACAAATTTGCAAATGCAACAAGTTGACCAAGCAAGTAGGGGTACGGAAACACACTGCAAATAGATAAGTGGGATTGTGCAAACCAAAAGTGAGCCAAAATGTGGAATCCACAAAAATGCTCTTGTTGCACAATACTAGAGAGACGCTTAGCACGATTGCATAATAAGGCGGATCACGGAGCTTGTGCACAACCTACTAGGCAAAAATGCAACTATCTCTATCCCATTATGCTATATGTATGGTATTTCGGTGCTATGATCCAAGATGATCCAATATGACAATCTTAATGTAGTATGATGCTATTGTTCTTGCTCATAAGCTCTTTGCTTATCTTTTCTCTTTGCTTAAAAGCTTGGGTGGCTCTTTCACTTTTGAGCTCTTTTCTTATGCAAAACTTCACGAACCAAGATAGCACTTGTGTATGCTATGACAACTTTGTGACACACAAATGGATCCCAAGATATGCACCACGGTGGTATTGTATGTATGCTATGGAGTATGATCACTAATGTGCACAAGTCGCGTTGCCTGCAATACTCAAAGGCTAGTCTCGATGGGTAAGCAATGCAAAAGATGGCTATGATGTTTATCTATGCAATGGCAAGGTTTGGACAAAGATGTCGTCGAGATTACCGTCCTTGCTTACGGTCGAGGTTCCAAACGGATGCGAATGTGGACGATGATGTGATGCATGGTCTTCATTACGTTGGCGAAGATGCCGCTGCACCTTGGTCGAAGTTGCCGAAGAATCGGGGGTCACCGAAGATGCGCGACCCTTCTGTCTAGGCCGGAAGTTCCGGGCAAGACGGAAGGTCCGGGGTCCGGAAGTTCCGGGCTGGGCCAGAAGGTCCGGTGGCCGGAAGTTCCGGTCGGATTCTGCCAAGAACGAGGGCTTTGGATCGAGGGTTTGGGCGGAAAAATTGGGGTAAAAACCCAAATCCAGAGGGGAAAAGAAGGAATTAGAAGGGAAGAAAGGTAGGGATGCTAGATCCACTCGAAGCAAAGCAAATCCACGGATCAAATCCAACAAAACTTCATCACACCAACAAATCGCAAAAAAATTTGGGGCTATTTTTGGTGGGGAATTTTCGGATTTACGACGAAAACAACAAAATCAAGCTAGAAAACACAGGGTAGGGGTTCCAAAAACGCAATCAACGTGGCTCATGATACCATATGATGTAGGGTGGAACCCTAATCGGAGATCTTTCACGTTTGGAGGGGATCCTACGGGGAAACACGATGAACGGGCGGAAGAACACAAGGAAACACACAGAAGAGGAACACTAAACCAACAAGTTTCGATTACACAAGGGCTAGATCACCGAACACATAAGGTAGCACAAGATTCAAAATCAACAAAGGAAAGATACACGAGTAGCCGATCTTCTCCGAGAGGAGGTCTTGATGGACTTCCCTTGAAGGGATCTTGAATCCGGCTTGGGGATCTTTCTCCAAGAGGTCGTGAGCTCCGAGGAGAAGTACCAAGTGGATGAGCAAGGGCTCTCACACCAAAGATGAGCTAAAACCAATGCTAACCCTAACTAGGAGGAGGTGGGAGAGTATTTATAGTTTACGGGACGAAAGGGTACACGGGCCTCGGCCCAAGTGGCTGCACGCAGGCGGTAGGAAGTTTGAGCGCCCGGAAGTTCCGGGCAGGGTCCGCCTAAGCCGAGAGTTGGCGCTGGTGGAGCTGGGCTGGCTTCCGGGCCGGAAGGTCGGGCGGGCGGAAGTTCCGGGCGGGTTCAGGCAGGTTCCGGCTAACTGAGAAAGTTGGCACGCCGGCTGGTCGAAGTCGTCGAGGCCGGAAGCTCGGGCTGGCCGGAAGTTCGGGCTGTCCAGTGTTGGCCTTTGTCGTTTCTTCTTTAGCTCCTGGTTCCTTGGCTTGAACGTTGTACCTGATCACGCATAGTGTCTCGGACTTAGGTAGTAGCCATGTCTCACTGGAAGGAAAAGGGAAATCGAATAGGAGTGATGTCACCTCGGCTTGAATAGCACGAGCTCTTGCTCTTGTCATGGGTCCACTTGGAGCTTGGATAGTTGATGGAAGGTCCATGGGGATGACTAAAGGATGCTCCGCATCAATAAGGAATAGGAAGAGGCATGTAAAGACCATGAGATTGAGCTTTAGACTTAGCTTTGTGACATGTAGAGCATCGGTTGGTGAAGCGTGAGACGTCACAGAACATCTTGGGCCAAAAGTAGTTCTTGGCGAGCGTGGCGAATGTCTTGTCGCGTCCAAAGTGTCCCATGAGTCCGCCTCCATGAGCCTCTTGCAAAAGGAGCAAACGAAGAGAAGACTCGGGAATGCATAGTTTGTTAGCTCTCATAAGATAACCATCCTTGATGTAATATTGTTCTCAAGAAGTATGCGTCGGACACTTAGCATAAGGAATAACAAAAGCTGGGTCGTTAGTATACAAGTCTTTTATGTGCTCAAAGCCTATAACATTCAACTCAAGTTTAGTGACAAGCGTGCATATGCGAGAAAGTGCATCGGCAACTACATTTTCCTTACCCTTAATGTACTTGATGACATAAGGAAAAGATTCAATAAATTCACTCCATTTGGCATGGCGCTTGTTCAACTTAGTTTGACCTTTTAAGTACTTACGCGTTTCATGATCGGTATGGATGACAAACTCATGAGGTCTAAGGTAATGTTCCCAAACATGTAGCACACGCACTAGAGCATATAATTCCTTGTCAAAGATGGGATAGTTAAGTTGAGCACCGAATAGTTTTTCGCCAAAATATGCAATTGCTCGTTTTTCTTGCATCAAAATTCCGCCAATTCCGGTACCATTTGCATCACAATGAACCTCAAAAGTTTTGTCAAAATTGTGCAAAGCAAGAATCGGAGCATGAGTAAGTAAAGACTTGAGCTCATCAAAAGCGGTGGACTGCAAAGATCCCCAAACAAAAGGAGTATTCTTCTTACTCAAGGCATGCAAAGGAGCGGCAATTGTGCTAAAGTTTTTCACAAAGCGACGATAAAAACCCGCGAGACCAAGAAAGCTACGCACTTGTTGCAAATTGGTGGGTTGGGGCCAAGTTTTAATTGCTTCAATCTTAGATTCATCAACATGGACACCCTTTGAGGATACAACAAAACCCAAGAAAACCACTTTGTCAACACCAAATGTGCATTTTTCATGTTTGCATAAAGACTTTCCTTGCGAAGGGTTTGCAAAACAGCCCTAACATGATCAAGATGTTCTTTCATGGTTTTGCTAAACACAAGAATATCGTCAAAGTAAACCACAACAAATACTCCAATATAAGGCCGAAGCACATAATGCATAAGGCATACGAAAGTACCGGAGCTTCCGATAAACCCATAGGCATGACTAACCACTCATATAAGCCAAATTTGGTTTTGAAAGCAGTTTTCCATTCATCACCCTCTTGTATGCGGATTTCATAATAGCCACTTTTAAGATCAATTTTTGAGAAAAAGTTGGCTCCACTAAGTTCATCAAGCATATCATCTAGGCGAGGAATGGGATGCCTATAGCTAACGGTAATAGCATTTATAGGTCTACAATCGGAACACAAGCGGAAACTTCCATCGGGTTTAGGCACAAGTATAACGGGAACGGCACAAGGGCTTAAGCTTTCACGTACATGACCGTTGTCGATGAGTTGTTGTTCTTGCCGTTGAATCTCCTTGGTTTCTTCGGGATTGACTCGGTATGGAGCTTTGTTTGGTAGAGGCGCTCCGGGGATGAGGTCGATTCGATGTTCAATGCCGCGAAGAGGAGGTAGACGCGGAGGTAGCTCATTGGGGAAAACATCTTGGAATTCCTGCAAAAGAGATTGAAACACTAAAGGTAGCTCGTGAGAGGTGTTAGTTGTTGGTTCTCCATCCTTGCACACAAGGACAAAGTGCATCACAATAGATGGGTTCTCACACACTTCTCTCATCTCAGTTTTGGTGGCAAATAGGATGAGGTTTTTCTCTCTAGGCGAAGAGGCGCTCAAGTTTGGCTTGTGGCTCTCACTCACTTTTTGGTGGATCACTTTCTCACTCTTGTCTCTATGATGGGTGGCTTGCTTGTCGGCTATCACTTGACTAGGAGACATAGGTCGTAGCACATATTCCTTCCCTTTCATCTTGAAGCTATAGTGATTGGTACGCCCATTGTGGAAGACACCACGGTCGAATTGCCATTGTCGACCAAGAAGGAGGTGGCAAACGGTCATTGGGACCACATCACATTCCAAAGTGTCCTCATATGCACCAATTTTGAAGGAGACTTGGACCGTATGTTCAACTCGTATAGTGTCACTTAGCCATTGAACCTTGTAGGGATTCGGGTGCTTCCTCTTGACCAATTGAAGCTTGGAGCATAGTTCTTCACTTGCCAAGTTGTGACAACTACCTCCATCGATGATGACCTTGATGGACTTTCCGTTGATGCCAACCTTTGTGTGGAAGGTCTTCTTCTTGTTGACGTTAAAGAGTTAAGACCTTGGAGACAACAAGAGCGGGGCTTGAATCTTCATCACAAAAGACTTGGTCATCTTCGTCTTCGTTGTTCACTTGTCGGTGCATGGCCACTTGCTCAAGGGCTTCCATTTCTCCTTCACTCATGGAGTCGTTCGTGCCATCGTCGTTGAGGATCATGGTGTCTTTCTTGGTGCATTCATAGGACTTGTGGCCTCGGCCGCCGCAAGTGAAACACTTGAAGGAGCTTGTCTTGACGGTCTCATCGGTCAGAGTAGATGACGAAGCACGCGGCTTGAAGTTGCTTGTAGTAGGAGGAGGACGACTTGAACTAGTCGAAGTTTTCTTGTAACTTGACTTGTCGTCGTTGCTTGTAAAAGGTTTGGTTGATGTAGATGTTGGAGGAGTTGTTGAAGATTGGTTATTGGAGAAGCCGTATGTCTTGGACGAGTACTTGGCGTACTTGAAGTCATCTTGCACTTGACGTTCCGCCTTTGTAGCTTGATGCACGAGCTCAATGAGGGTGGAGTAGGGTTGGAAGTCGGTGATCTTCTTGATGGGATGATTGAGTCCATTCAAGAAACGTGCCATAGTTTGCTCATCATCTTCCTTCACATTGGCTCGAATCATGGCTATCTCCATTTCCTTGTAGTATTCTTCAACACTCTTTGTTCCTTGCTTGAGAAGTTGGAGTTTCTTGAAGAGGTCGCGGTTGTAGTAGGTGGGCACAAAACGTGCTCTCATGACATCCTTCATTTGAGCACAAGTGGTGATTGGAGGTTCACCTCTTGCTTGTCGTCGCTCAATGATTTGTTCCCACCATATGAGCACATAGTCTTGGAACTCAAGTGATGCCATAGCAATCTTCTTCTCTTCCTCATAGTTGTGCAAACGAAAGATTTTGTCAACCTTCAATGCCCATGAGAGGTATTCTTCGGGGTCATTGCTTCCATTGAACTTGGGCATGGTTAATTTGAGCTTTCCATATCGTTGATCTTCATTGTGTTGTTGGCGATGGTGATGATCACGCCCTTGACATTGATGACAATCGTCTTCTTGTTGCTCTTGGTGTGGAGGAAGTCCATGATCAACTTGCTCTTGTTGAACTTGAGGTTGAGGTGGAGCTTGACGAGCTTGTGGAGGAGCTTGAGGAACTTGACGTTGCGCACGTGGTTGGTAGTTCCTCTCATGGTTTTCTTCTCGAAGGGCTTCCTCTTGATTGCGCCGTTCGCGATTACGGTTGGCGATGGCTCGACTTGATTCTTGAAGGGCACGTTGCTCCTCAAGAGCTTGCGCTTCTCGTTGTTGTTGTTGAAGACGTTGAGCCTCGGCGTCTTGTTCGTCTTGTTGTAGACGCGCTCGTTCTTCCTCTTGGCGCCGTAGTCGTTGTCGTTCTTGAGCTTGGGCAAAAGCGGCTTGGTTTGATTGCGGACGAGGGACTTGCTCATCGACTTGCTCTTGTGAATTGATGTAGGGCGGAACCCTATGTGGACGATCTTTCACGTTTGGAGTGGATCCTACGGGGAATCACGAAGAACACGCGGAAGAACAAAGGGAAACACGGAGGAAACGAGAGAGAGATCATTCAACCAACAAGGAATCAATCACACAAGTGCTAGATCACCGAACACAAAGAGATACATATGATCCACAATCAACAAAGGTAAGGATACACGAGTAGCCGTTCTGATGCGGAGCATCCTACAGTCATCACCATGTCAAGAGTCCGTTTGGCAAGTGACACGTGCGACCTCTTCTTCACATACACAAAGGTGAATCTTCTCCTTTACACGTGCTCACTTGACCCCTTCGAGGATGGTATACTACTTGACACTTCCCCTATGCATGCCTAGGTACCAAGGAGACCCTCTCGGAGATGCTCGGAAGGATGGACAAGTCCCCAAGTACAAGGATGAAGGAACTCGACGAGAGGAACCGGAGAAATCTGCAGAGCCGGACATCCGGCGTCGGCCGGACATCCGGCCCGTCCAAAGAAGCCCGGACATCCGGCCAGACCGGACATCCGGCCCTGGAGGCACCAACACAGCTGCCGCAACTCAGCCACGAAGCTACAGGGGCGGACATCCGCCCAGCCCCGGACATCCGGCTCTTCACGATGCCCCAAAATCCGCCCCAGCCCGGAAATCCGGCCTCACCGCACCGAATCGGCGAAGCAGCCACAGCCCGGACATCCGACCCCTAGCCGGACATCCGGCGTCTCGGGAAAGCCCGGACATCCGCCCCGGCCTTGGGACATCCGGCCTCCCACTACTGCTTGTGATGCATCCGGACTCGTCCCTTGTACCCCATCGCCCCGAGACTATATATACTTGATCCCCTCCTCTTTCTAGGGTTAGCATTGGATTAGCTCATATTCTTGTGTGAGAGCCTTTGCTCATCCACTTGGCTACTTCTCCACCGAGATCAGGACCTCTCCGAAGAAGATCCCCCAAGCGGATTCAAGACCCCCTTCTAGGGTGGACCCCCTCAAGGCCTCCTCACGGAGAAGAACGGTTACCGTTTGTATCTTACCTTTGTTGATCTTGAATCTTGTGCCACCTTATGTGATCGGTGATCTAGCACTTGTGTGATTGATCTCTTGTTGGTTTAGTGATTTCTCTCTCGTTTCCTCCGTGTTTCCCTCTTGTTCTTCCGCGTGTTCTCCGTGATTCCCCGTAGGATCCGCTCCAACGTGAAAGATCGTCCACGTAGGGTTCCACCCTACGTCATCTATGGATCAGAGCTTAGGTTGATCACGTTTTTGGAGCCCCTACCCCGTGTTTTCTAGCTTGATTTTGTTGATTTCGTCCTAAATCCGAAAATCCCCACCAAAAATAGCCCCAAATTTTTTGTGATTTGTTAGTTTTGATGATGTTTTGTTGATTTTGATCCATGGATTTGCTTGGTTTCGAGTGGATCTAGCATTTCCCCAAGTTTCCCCACTTTCCATCTACGAAATCTCTCCAATTTTGACCTTGAAATCATCAATTTCCGCCCCAATTCGAAAATTTCCGCCCCAAACGAGATCGGGATCCGTCGGGCGGACATCCGGCCTCGGGCGGACATCCGACCAGCCGGCGGACATCCGGCCCCAAGCGGACATCCGGCCCTGGGCGCCAAATCAGCTCGGTTCTGGACATACACCCCCGGAAATCCGGCCCCTAACCCCGGATATCCGGCCCCTGTGAGTTCTGTTTTTTCCGTTTCACCGTTTTGTCCATAACTAATTCATACGGAGTCCAATTTTGATGAGGACATCAATACCATTGTTACACCCACAGCCCCTGCTGCTATACATACTGGACCAATTACTAGAGCTCGCGCACGCCAATTGAATTATCAGGTACTTTCGTTTCTTGGTAACGATTCCAATGTTCATGAGAATATGATGCTGCCTAAATTGGATACATTTGTTTTGCTTACAAATGAAGGGCCTACCATGGACAAGAAAGATGAACCTTGGAGCAAGTTCAAGCATGGAGATGTTGGCATGCAAGGGAAACAAGAACGGAGTTACAAGTGATGATTCCAGGACTTTGAAGCCACCCTAATAAGAGCATGAGGCCTTGGACGAAATATACAAGATGCCACTTCATAATATTCGTCCATAGGCTATTCTAGGTGCTGCGTCACCTTATTATTCGGCCAGGCCCATGTACTTTCGAAATACTTAAGTGTAGGCTGTTTTTAGAGTCCGTATGTGTGGGGAAACAAGAGTTAGGGTTGGTTTGGACCCCTCCCTCAAGGGCCACGAAATTCCCTCCTCTTTCTCCATATATACATCCCTTAGGCGTCGTTTAGACTTTGGGTTTTGTTTAGATCAAAAGTTCGCCATAGCTGCAACTTCACGTACTTTGTTTGTGTTCAACGACCGGACCAAGGCGTCTCGTAACCCCACCTTCATTAATAAAGCTTTCCTCTTATATTCGCAATATCCAGATTGCAATCTTAGTTTCTTGCTTGTTCTTCGTTTGCTCGCGAGAAGCAGGCCCTCGTGGTCGTTGATCGTGCTCGGCGTGGTCAATAACCCTCGGAAGTTGGTTTAGCGATTGCTAAAGGCGCTGACGTCTACACGTCACGTAGTCGGATCGTCAAGGTCGACTCCCACGTAAGCGATAGCCTCCATCTCATCGAAACATCGGGACACCTTTGCCTCTATCACTTGGTATCATATTTTCAGGTTGCTCTGTGAGATTTTACAGTTTTTAATAGATTAGATCGAGTCTTTTCTTCATAACTAAAGTCCACGAAAAAGCCACAAAAAATTAGGGTTAGTTCATCATATCCGAACCAATCTAAGCCTTCGCATAATCTTTTTGGGGTTTTGCTTTGTTGAATTTCCGGTTGCATAAATGGTGTCAAGTTGCTTTGGTCTTAGAGTCTAGTCTTTTAGAGTTTCGAGTTACGGTCATAAGTTGTCACGCCGCCGCACCATCATCATCGCCTTGCCATCTACCACCCTTCTTATCCACCACCAATCCGTAGCCATATACCACCACCGCTGCCATATACCACCACCGCTGCCATATACCACAACCATATATCCACCACCAATCCGAGTTCTTCTCATATTAGGTTTGTTTTCGAGATCCATCTAGTTTCCGATTCGTGTTTCCTAGCCGGAGTAGGTTTCGGAAAAAAAAGTCTGGAAACCACCCTCCGTTTAGGCCCAAAATTTTCCGATAACGCTCTTGTCGAAAAATTTTCTGGCTATCCTATTTTTAGGTGTTTCTAAGCGTATTGAGACAGTCGCCGTTATAGAAAGTTTTTTTTGACCCGTTTCCAGTTTTTGGGTCCGGGCAGTCGAAAAAAAAAAATTGGTCGAAAAAATTTCGTGCCCATCCTGTCAGTTTGACCTGGGAAGAGTTTTGAGACACTCGCCATTATAGTGATTTTTCGCAAAAAAAAAAAAGAGCAGCGCAAAAAAAAAGCAGCGCAAAAAAAAAAGAGCGAATTTTTTTTTCCAGAGTGTGCTTTTCCGTTGTTTCCGTGCAGCGCCGTGATTTTGTTAGTGTTCTAGGCTCGCGTCTCTAGCACGGTCTAGCCTAGGACCAGCACAGTACCGTCGTTGAGCGTTTATTCAACTTTGCATCTCTGATTTGATTATTCTTGACCCTTTTGCCACCATATTATAAGCCTTCCCAGCTCCACATACATCTACATCGTGCGTTTGACTCTCCCTGGTAATCGCTCTATCCAAGCTTTGAGAGTTTTGACTACATCGGTGATGAGGACATGACTACCTTGGATAAGACCAAAAATATTGCATACATGCATATTTGTCAGGTGATTTCTAGTGCAAACTATTCAATAATCTATTTATGTTATCCAGAACAAAAATACATCACACACTTTTGTGTTTTGTCTAATTGTAGGTGTATGGGACATTTGTACAATACACATATGAAGACAAAGGAAAAGGAGAAGTTTAGGTGCTGTTCAAAAAGTCCTCTCACGTCACTTTTGGACCAAGAGAAGATAGAGTCCAAGTCTCTCACGTTCTGGACTCAGATTCGGACTGCAGACATACCTGACTCAAAACGTCAATAACTTTTTCATCCGGACTCCAAATTGGGTGATTTTTTTTGTTGGAAAATAGATTTCGTGCACCTTCCAACCCAATTGGATTCACCTTCAAATTCGTCCGGAGCGTTGAGTTATGGACGAAACAATCTGATGCTGCAACAGAATCCGAGTCAAACTACAAGTCCAAAGGTGTTACCTCACCTCCACTTGGGCCCATTGGCCTTGTACGACCTAGGGTTAGTGTTAGGCTGCCTTGGGACGTCCTCCCACCTCCTTGGCCGCCACCCCTTGCTCCGATTTCTAGTGCAAACTATTCAATAATCTATTTATGTTATCCAGAACAAAAATACATCACACACTTTTGTGTTTTGTCTAATTGTAGGTGTATGGGACATTTGTACAATACACATATGAAGATAAGGGAAAAGGAGAAGTTTAGGTGCTGTTCAAAAAGTCCTCTCACGTCACTTTTGGACCAAGAGAAGATAGAGTCCAAGTCTCTCACGTTACGGACTCAGATTCGGACTGCATGCAGACATACCTGACTCAAAACGTCAATAACTTTTTCATCCGGACTCCAAATTGGGTGATTCTTTTTTGTTGGAAAATAGATTTCGTGCACCTTCCAACCCAATTGGATTCACCTTCAAATTCGTCCGGAGCGTTGAGTTATGGACGAAACAATCTGATGCTGCAACAGAATCCGAGTCAAACTACAAGTCCAAAGGTGTTACCTCACCTCCACTTGGGCCCATTGGCCTTGTACGACCTAGGGTTAGTGTTAGGCTGCCTTGGGACGTCCTCCCACCTCCTTGGCCGCCACCCCTTGCTCCGATTTCTAGTGCAAACTATTCAATAATCTATTTATGTTATCCAGAACAAAAATACATCACACACTTTTGTGTTTTGTCTAATTGTAGGTGTATGGGACATTTGTACAATACACATATGAAGATAAGGGAAAAGGAGAAGTTTAGGTGCTGTTCAAAAGTCCTCTCACGTCACTTTTGGACCAAGAGAAGATAGAGTCCAAGTCTCTCACGTTACGGACTCAGATTCGGACTGCAGACATACCTGACTCAAAACGTCAATAACTTTTTCATCCGGACTCCAAATTGGGTGATTCTTTTTTTGTTGGAAAATAGATTTCGTGCACCTTCCAACCCAATTGGATTCACCTTCAAATTCGTCCGGAGCGTTGAGTTATGGACGAAACAATCTGATGCTGCAACAGAATCCGAGTCAAACTACAAGTCCAAAGGTGTTACCTCACCTCCACTTGGGCCCATTGGCCTTGTACGACCTAGGGTTAGTGTTAGGCTGCCTTGGGACGTCCTCCCACCTCCTTGGCCGCCACCCTTGCTCCAATATAAGTAGATCCATCTAGTAGCTTTTTCCTTGGGATTTGTTTAGTTAAAAGTTAGCCATTGCAACTTCGTGTACTTCGTTTGTGTCCAACGACTGCACCAAGACCGCTTACGGATCCCCACCTTTATCAATACTTCATATATACTCGCAATATTCAGATTGCTTTATCATATTCTTGCTTGTTTTTCGATTGCTTGCAGGAATAGACCTTCGTGGTCAAGTTGATTGTGCTCGGCGTGGTCAATAACCTCTCGGAGTTGGTTTAGCGATTGCTAAGGCGCAACGTCGTGCACGTTTGTAGTCGGATCGTCAAAGTCGTCTCCACCAAATCGATAGTTATCATCTCATCGAAAGATCGGGACACCCTCGCCTCTATCAATCGGTTGCCGATCACCGCCTGCTGCTGGGTAAGAACTGGTAAGAATTTGAGATTTGCTTGACGGATTTGTGACTGTCCACCACACCACCACCACCACTTCTTAGTAGTCTGTCGAATCATATTCTTGTGTGTTTCTATTGCTGCTAACCATGGCAGGATCACAAGCCGACGAGACTGACTGGGAGAACATGACAAACAAAGCGCTACATGATAAGTTTCAACAAATGATGAGTGGGCAGGTGGAACATGTGCTAAATAGATTTGAAGAGGCCATGGAGAAGATAGATGGCATTGAGAAGGCGTTCGAAACAAAGCTCGATAACAAGTTTAATGAATTGCTCGCGCGTCTACCACCACCACCGGCTGCACCTAATGCACCTCTACAACAACAACAACGACTACCTCCACATCGCGAAGCAGCCCTCCGCCGAGCGAGCCGTGTCCCCCTTCACTGGCCAAGCTGCTGGTCACGTTGATACTTCGTGGCTCCTGCTGGAGATGTGGGGAGGATGATTATGTGAGAGTACGAGGATGAGGTTGATCAACTTCAACTACGTGCAAGTGCAACCACCAGCACCACAACCACCCGGTCGTCCACATGCAAATAATGGCAATGTTAGGGCTCCCCCTCAAGTACGAGATCATGACCATCTCCCTAAACTGAAGTTGAATATTCCACCATTTGAGGGTAGATATGTTCCTGATCTATATCTTACTTGGGAGTTAGAAACTGAACAATGATTTACATGTTTACAATATCCTGAGGAGAGACGTGTTCCTTTGCTGTTTGTGCTTTCACTAGCTTTGCATGTGTTTGGTGGTCCGAACATTGTAGATTATATCCTGTTCCAGCTACTTGGACTGCTTTGAAAACTGCTATGCGTACTCGTTGGGTTCCACCATATTATCAACGTGAATTACTTCAAAAATTGCAGCGCTTAAGACAAGGAAAAAATTCGTAGAAGAATATTATCGGGAATTACAAAGCGGCTTGATTAGATGTGGTATTGTTGAGGAGAATGAAGCTATGCTTGCACGTTTTACGGGTGGATTAAATAGAGATATTCAGACCATTCTAGACTACAAGGATTATACTAATATCACTCGATTATTCCATCTTGCTTGTAAAGCTGAACGTGAAGTGCAGGATCAACAGGCGTTGGCGCGGACTAACTTTTCTGCAGGTTGACCTTCATCATGGACACCACGTGCATCATCTACTTCCACACGTTCTACTACACCGGCACCTCCGTCGGCTGCCACCTCCAACCGTGATACAAGAAAGCAGGCACAACCACCACTATCTGCCAAGAGCACACCTGCTGGGTCTACACAGAGCTCTTCTTCTTCCATGGCATCAACAGGACACACAAGTGATATTATTTGTCGTCGTTGTAAGGGAAGAGGACACTTTGCGAGAGAATGCCAATCTCAGCGTGTGATGATTGCTACTGAGGATGTCGGGTATGAGTCCGCTAGTGACTATGATGAAGAGACTTTGGCTCTTATTATGCATGAAGAACACGGTGGAGAGGATTCTGATCATGAGACGCAATACATGGCTGCTGAAGATCTTGGCAGTATGAATGTTTAGTTGCTCAACGTGTTTTGAGTGTGCAGGTTACACAAGCTGAGCAAAATCAGAGGCATAACTTGTTCCATACAAAGGGAGTTGTGAAGGAACGTTCTATTCAAGCGTCATCATAGATGGAGGGAGCTGCAACAACTTGGCTAGCATGGATATGGTGGAGAAGCTTTCTCTCACCACAAGACCACATCCACATCCTTACTACATCCAATGGTTCAACAACAGCGGCAAGGTTAAGGTAACACGTCTTTGTTAGTGTGTATTTTAGTATCTCTACATATGCTGATTATGTTGATTGTGATGTGGTACCTATGCAAGCATGTTCCTTATTACTTGGTAGACCATGGCAATTTGATAAAAATTCTGTACACCATGGTAGAAACAATCAGTATACTCTTGTTCACAAGGATAAAAATATTACTTTGCTTCCTATGACTCCTGATTCAATTTTGAAAGATGATATTAATAGAGCTAATAAAGCAAAACAGGAGAAAAATAAGAGTGAAAATCAGATTGTGGCAAAAGAATTTGAGCAACAAATGAAGCCTAATAATAAACCATCTAATGTTGCTTCTGAAATTAAACTGAAAAGTGCATGTTTACTTGCCACCAAATCTGATATTGAGGAGCTAGATTCTAGCAAATCTGTTTGCTATGCTTTTGTGTGCAAAGAGGCATTATTTTCATTCGAGGACGTGCCTTCCTCTTTGCCCCTGCTATCACTAACATTTTGCGAGGAGTTCACGACGTCTTCCCACAAGGCGTGCCACGGATTACCACCTATTCGAGGGATTGAGCATCAAATTGACTTAATTCCCGGTGCATCGCTACCCAACCGTGCACCATACCGTACCAATCCGGAGGAGATGAAGGAGATTATGCGTCAAGTACAGAGCTGCTCGACAAAGGTTATATCTGGCGAATCTCTTAGTCCTTGTGCTGTTCCTATTATACTAGTGCCTAAAAAGGATGGTACGTCACAGTATGTGTGTTGATTGTAGAGGCATTAACAATATTACTATTCGTTATCGTCATCCTATTCCTAGGCTAGATGATATGCTTGATGAATTGAGTGGCTCTACAATATTCTCCAAAGTTGATTTGCGTAGTGGATACCATCAAATTCGTATGAAATTGGGAGATGAATGGAAAACAGCATTTAAAACTAAGTTTGGTTTATATGAGTGGTTAGTCATGCCTTTTGGGTTAACTAATGCACCTAGTACTTTCATGAGACTAATGAGCGAAGTTTTACGTGCTTTCATTGGACGATTTGTGGTAGTCTATTTTGATGATATACTGATTTATAGCAAATCTTTGGAAGAACATTTGGAACATTTACGTGTTGTTTTTAATGCTCTACGTGATGCACGTTTGTTTGGTAACCTTGGGAAGTGCACCTTTTGCACCGATCGAGTATCTTTTCTTGGCTATGTTGTTACACCACGAGAATTGAAGTTGATAAAGCCAAGATTGAAGCTATTGAGAGTTGGCCGCAGCCCAAAACGGTCACACAAGTGAGGAGTTTTCTTGGACTCGCTGGTTTCTATAGGCGCTTTGTGAGAGACTTTAGCACCATTGCTGCACCTCTCAATGAACTTACAAAGAAGGATGTGCCTTTTGTTTGGGGTACCGCATACGGGAAGAAGCCTTCACGGTATTGAAAGATAAGTTGACACATGCTCCTTTACTCCAACTTCGACTTTAATAAGACTTTTGAGCTTGAATGTGATGCTAGTGGAATTGGATTAGGAGGTGTGTTATTACAAGATGGCAAACCTGTTGCATACTTTTACGAAAAATTGAGTGGGCCTAGTCTGAACTATTCTACTTATGACAAAGAATTATATGCTCTTGTTCGGACTTTAGAGACATGGCAACATTATTTATGGCCCAAAGAATTTGTTATACATTCTGATCATGAATCTTTGAAACATATTAAAAGTCAAGCTAAACTGAATCGTAGACATGCTAAATGGGTTGAATTCATTGAGACTTTCCCTTATGTCATTAAACACAAGAAGGGTAAAGAAAATGTTATTGCTGATGCTTTGTCTCGTCGCTATACTATGCTTTCACAACTTGACTTCAAAATATTTGGTTTGGAGACCATCAAAGATAAATATGTGCATGATGCTGATTTTAAAGATGTAATGCAGAATTGTAAAGAAGGAAGAACATGGAACAAGTTCGTTATTAAGGATGGTTTTGTGTTCCGTGCTAACAAGCTATGCATTCCTGCTAGCTCTGTTCGTCTTTTGTTGTTGCAGGAGGCGCATGGAGGAGGATTAATGGAACACTTTGGCGTGAAGAAGACGGAGGATATACTTGCTACACATTTCTTTTGGCCAAAGATGAGGCCGGGATGTTGAGCGTTTTGTTGCTCATTTGCACTACATGTCAAAAAGCTAAATCACGACTCAATCCTCATGGTTTATATATGCCTTTGCCTGTACCTAGTGTTCCTTGGGAGGATATATCTATGGACTTTGTTTTAGGTTTACCTCGAACAAAGAAGGGGAGGGATAGCATATTTGTTGTCGTGGATAGATTCTCGAAAATGGCACACTTTATACCATGTCATAAAAGCGATGATGCTGTTAATGTTGCTGATTTGTTCTTTCATGAAATTATTCGCTTGCATGGTGTGCCAAATACTATTGTTTCAGATCGTGATACTAAATTTCTTAGCCACTTTTGGATATGTTTATGGGCTAAGTTGGGGACTAAACTGCTTTTTAGTACTACTTGTCACCACCAAACTGATGGACAAACTGAAGTAGTCAATAGAACATTGTCTACTATGCTTAGGGCTGTTTTGAAGAATAATAAGAAAATGTGGGAAGAATGCTTGCCTCATATTGAATTTGCTTATAATCGTTCATTGCATTCTACTACTAAGATGTGCCCTTTTGAAATTGTGTATGGCTTCCTACCTCGTGCACCTATTGATTTGTTGCCTCTTCCATCTTCGGAGAAGGTTAATTTTGATGCTAAAGAACATGCTGAATTGATTTTAAAAATGCATGAGTTAACTAAGGAAAACATTGAGCGTATGAATGCTAAATATAAACTTGCTTTGGAGATAAGGGTAGAAAACATGTTGTCTTTGCACCGGAGATCTTGTTTGGTTACATTTGCGTAAGGATAGGTTTCCTAATTTGCGCAAATCAAAGCTAATGCCACGTGCTGATGGTCCATTTAAGGTGTTAGAGAAAATAAATGATAATGCATATAAACTTGAGCTGCCTGCAGATTTTGGGGTTAGTCCCACTTTTAACATTGCAGATTTGAAGCCTTATTTGGGTGAGGAAGATGAGTTTCCGTCGAGGACGACTTCATTTCAAGAAGGGGAGATGATGAGGACATCAATACCATTGTTACACCCACAGCCCCTGCTGCTATACATACTGGACCAATTACTAGAGCTCGCGCACGCCAATTGAATTATCAGGTACTTTCGTTTCTTGGTAACGATTCCAATGTTCATGAGAATATGATGCTGCCTAAATTGGATACATTTGTTTTGCTTACAAATGAAGGGCCTACCATGGACAAGAAAGATGAACCTTGGAGCAAGTTCAAGCATGGAGATGTTGGCATGCGCAAGGGAAACAAGAACGGAGTTACAAGTGATGATTCCAGGACTTTGAAGCCACCCTAATGAGAGCATGAGGCCTTGGACGAAATATACAAGATGCCACTTCATAATATTCGTCCATAGGCTATTCTAGGTGCTGCGTCACCTTATTATTGGGCCAGGCCCATGTAATTTCGAAATACTTAAGTGTAGGCTGTTTTTAGAGTCCGTATGTGTGGGGAAACAAGAGTTAGGGTTGGTTTCGGACCCCTCCCTCAAGGGCCACGAAATTCTCCTCTTTCTCCATATATACAGCCCTTAGGCGTCGTTTAGACTTTGGGTTTTGTTTAGATCAAAAGTTCGCCATAGCTGCAACTTCACGTACTTTGTTTGTGTTCAACGACCGGACCAAGGCGTCTCGTAACCCCACCTTCATTAATAAAGCTTTCCTCTTATATTCGCAATATCCAGATTGCAATCTTAGTTTCTTGCTTGTTCTTCGTTTGCTCGCAGGAAGCAGGCCCTCGTGGTCGTTGATCGTGCTCGGCGTGGTCAATAACCCTCGGAAGTTGGTTTAGCGATTGCTAAAGCGCGACGTCTCAAGACGTACGTAGTCGGATCGTCAAGGTCGACTCCCACAGAAACGATAGCCACCATCTCATCGAAACATCGGGACACCTTTGCCTCTATCAGATTTTGACGTTCTTTAGCTCGTTTCGAATCTATTGACATCCCCCTTCTCATAAAAATACTACCACCACCATTTGAATCCATCAAATTTTGTGAACTTTGGCATCTTTGCCTAGGGCTTCCACCATATCCTCCGCATAGCCACCACCGACTTCCGCAACCTAACCAATTTTATTCCCCATAGCATTAGTGGTTGTTTGAGTAGTGATTCGAGTCTCCTAAGGTGTTTGACTACTTAGGGACGATTGCTTCTTCATCAACCACCACCACCACTTCCAAATAGGCGTACCCACCATACACTTCCGCCACACCCCAACTTAACCCAATTTTGTTTGAGTTGTGGCTTGTGTCTCCTAAGGTGTTTCGGCTACTTAGGGACGACAACTTCAACTCCGACACGTGTATAGCCCATCATTCCACTTCCGCATTGCCAAGTGCAAATCACCACCGCTTTCCGCTACCACCATTTGACATTTGTCATTTGAGATTTTGAGTTTGCGGTTTTTCCGTTTCCTAGGGTGTTTCGTCTAACTAGGAACGGCTATACATCAAGAACACTGCCACTCATCATCGCCAAGGACGGTAACCTCGACGACACCATTGTATTTTCCCATTGCAAATTGCATTGATAACCCCTAGCCCATTTTGCGTTACTTGCCTATCGAGACTAGCCATTTGAGTATTGCCGGCAACGTTACTTGTGCACATTAGTGATCATACCTCCCATTACATACCATACCATATCATATTGGTATCATATCATCCATTGTGTCTCAAGTTTGTTCCCGCATACACACAATTGCTATCTTGGTTTGTGCATTGTGCAAAGTGGCCATAGAAAAAAAAAGAGAATAAGCTTTTAAGCAAAGAAAAAGAGAGAGCAAAGAAGCTTGTAAGCAAGTGCCATAGCATCATACAACATTGCATATAAGATTGTCATATCCGATCATCTTGGATCATCTTGAGAAAAACACCGGAACTATACATACATAGCATACTTGGGATAGAAATTTATCCATTTTGCATCTTATAGGTTGTGCACAAGTGTCAGTATCCGCCCATTGAGCAATCGTGCTAGCGTCTCTCTTGAGTTGTGCAACACGAGCGTTTTGGTGGATTCCACATTTTGAGCTCATTCCTTGGTTGCACGGCCCCATTTATCTATCCGTGTGTGTGTTTCCGTGTGCCTCATATTGCTATTGGTCTACTTGTTTCGCTTGCGAATTTGTGAATCTCTTTCAACATTATTGACTCTTGCTAACATTTTGCATTAAATTTTTGTGCCACTATCCTCACCGAGCTCCTCCATAAGCTTTACTTGTGTAGGTGTGAGAACCGACAAGGATTGGTACCAATAGTGCTATTTCATTGTCCGCATTTGGGTGAACTTGATTCATTTTCAACATCGGTCAAGGTACATTGGTATAAGTTCTTCCCTTTCTCCCACTCATATTTGCTCGAGTCTTGTGATGGATAGGCAAGGCATTTCATCTTCGGTCTACAACAACAACGACGAGTTCGATGCCATGGAAAACAACTACGACGCCAAGATGCAAGCTAAAATGGAGGAGATCAAATCCCTCATCAAGTCCTACCAAGCGATCTTCCTCATCTTCGAGAAGACGCTCAAGAGCACATTCTTCCGAGCTACCGTCTCCGGCAAGATCACATCGGCATCGACACCATCATCAACAAGAACGTGAAGGTCAAGAGCTCAACATCAACAACCGCTCCACGACTTCACCATCTCCCTTGGCATCTTCGCCAAGCGACTTCAAGGCATCTTCGCCGGATATTCGGCATCTTCGCCAACAAGCACCCCAAGACTACGCTCAAGAGAAGCTCCCCAAGCTCAAGTCCGCGACTTCCACGAGCTACTACGACCTCGACATCGACCACGAGATTCCTTTCTATGGGACTCAAGAACCCGAGGAGTACCTCGAGTGGGAGCGTTTGATGGACGACTACCTCAAGCTACATCAAGTTCCTCCCGAAGATCAAGTGAAGTGCGCCACAAGAAACTTCCACGACTACGCCTCGACATGGTGGCTTCACACACCTTGAGTGCTACGAGATGAGTTGGTCCAAGATGAAGAGAGCTTTGCGGCGAGAGTTCGTGCCTCCAACATACACGGAACAACTTCGACGCCAATTGGAGAACACCACCCAAGGATCCAAGTCCATCGACAAGTACTTCAAGGAGATGACGATTGCCTTGCGACGAGCCGGCGTGGACGACCCCATGTCAATGAAGTTCCACTTCATGATGGGATTGCACGACATCTCCAAGACCATCTTCCTCGAGAACTACAAGTCCATCGACGACTACTACATTGGTGCTCTCAAGGCAGAACAAGAACTCATGTAGGACAAGGCTTCTCCACCCCAAGCACTCTTCATGGAGTACAAGCTCTACGACAAGCATGAGGCTATTTCCACCACCATGTCCTAGACCGACAAGCTCCAAGGCGATGCTCCCAAGTGCGACTTCACCGCCATCCCTCTTTGTGGCATTGTTGATGCCGAGTCTACCTTGACTCTTTTTCAAGATGGTGCGGCGACAAATGCGACTACGGAGACCTTCAAGGACCAAGCTTTGGAGGGAAGCGACAAGGTGGCGAGCAAGGATGATGCTTCCATCTTAGGAGGCGAGAGTGATGTTGTGCCATCTTCGGCCTTCATCCACGACGAGAGTGGTGTTGAGCCATCTTCGGCCTTCATCCACGACGAGAGCGATGATGTGCCATCTTCGGCCTTCATCCACGACGAGAGTGATGTTGAGCCATCTTCGGCCTTCATCCACGACGAGAGCGATGATGTGCCATCTTCGGCCTTCATCCACGGCATTTACGACTACGAGACGGTTGAGCATGGGATTTTCCCTTCGACCACGGGCGACGTCAGGTGACTTGAGTGACTTGAGCCACCATATTGAGAGTGAGAGTGACTTCACCACTAGCCCCATATATGTGTTGCCCCAATTCCCATGTGAGGAGAGCCACAACCCCACCACTTGAGTGAGATGAGTGACCCCACCATACGTGAGTTTGAGTGCACCTATTTTGAGGGAGTGAGTGAACCACCACATAGAGAGAGTGAGATAGTTGATAGGTCTAGTGAGGCCATTTGCATTTCTAACAACTTGACCTCTACCTCTATTGTGTCTTCTCATTTGGTGCTAGGTCCCATTTATGATGACGCTACGATCCTCGGCGACTCCGTCCTCCCTTTGGACAAGACGATGGCCATGGTGGAATATGATGCACCCCACATGGTTCCATCAAGATGAAGATGACCACCATTTGGTCTTTCCCACCTCACCTACACCACTTGAGTGGAATGACAAGGGTAACAAAGGTGACGGTGATGCTCTCGCCCCACTAGTGGACTATTTTGACATTGATTGCTTGCATGATGTTGATCACCCTATTGACATGATTCATTCTAGTATGATTTCCCCATGTGATGATTTGCCCATTTATGAATATGATGATTCTCATGTGGAGTCTATTAGTAGTGATGCTATGTTACATAGGATTTCTTGTGACAATTCTTTAGGTCACATCATGTTTGCTAATCCGCTTGACTTGTCATATGCTATGCATGAGATCCATCATATGTCTTATTTGCAATCTCTTCATAGTGACTATGCATATGCCATTAAAATAAACCCAATTTGCACATATGGCATAGATGACAAGCCCATGGCTATTGGCATTTGTTTTTCTTGTGATGATATTGATATGCTCCCTTTGCATCCTTTATCTCATATGCCATGCCATGCCCTCCTAGCTTCGGATATGCATTGTTTTGGATGTTGTCCATTTTCTCCAAATGATGTTTCCAATATTGCTCATGAGGAGACCCCGTAGTTTCCTCATACATGTTAGGAGAATTTGATCCATCCCATTCATTGCATGATCCCCATACTTGTGTGCACCACATGCTCCCCATGAATGAAAATGCTATCGATGCGCCCATATACTTGCATTCTCAATTTGTGTCCCCATCGTGTCATACATAATAACCATTCTTTCATGATGGATGACATGTTCTTATACCATGCATCAAATTTCTTTGAGCGATGCTTATCTTATGCTAACTCACACGTGCACATACACATCATGATGGATGATGTGTACATTTACCACGCGCACAATTTCTTTGGTTTTTGTCTCTTTTGTGTAGGTACCCATGAATACTTGTCGACCTCGCAATCCCACGAGTTGACAAAACGAGCTCTAGAGAGCAACGATGATTTGGGATCCCATGGATTGCCTTTCCCACCGCTCACTTCGCGCAAACACTTCGCGCATTTCTTTTACATGGCCCTCACATGGTTATGGGTAGTTGTCCATTATATGCCATGTTCACTTTGCATGATATGCCCATTCCTATGCCTTTGCCATGCATTTGTGACCCATGCTTTGCATTACACATGATGATTGATTCTAGTACTTGTATGTGTATTTGCAAGCATGGTGGAGATATTGTTTGGTATTGCCATGATTGCTTTGTGCCCCATGCCTATGATGACACTATGATCTTGCTTTGTGTTCATGCTTGCGATATGTCATGTGCATTCCCTATGCATATTATTAGTTTACATGACATGATTGCCATGATTTACTCTAGTGTGTTGCATCTTCGCTCCACTAGTTTGCACGACTTGATTACAATGCTTGCTTATGTTGCATCACCAATGATTCATACGTGCTCATTTCATGCGGTTGATGACAACCATCTATATGCTTTGCACATGATTCATATTGCTTCTTGTCATATATCTCTACGTGTTGCCTCCCTCATGCTAGACGATTTGCCATGTATTGAGTGCAACAATGATTCTCTTCTTGCTCATGAGATTGCCCCCATAGCATTCTCGCATATATTTGGAGATTTTGACATAATTCTTGTGAAGCATGCTTGTCTTAACTCTTTGCACCATATACCTAGTGCCATGAATATTGCCATTGTTGCATCATATTATTCATGCACTTGTCCTTCTAATGGTTTTGTGCAAATGATGAGAACCATCATGATGGATGATGTGTTTATCTACCATGCGCATCGTTCTTTGTTTTGTTTTGTGCATGTGTAGGATACTTGGACTTTGTGTCGACGTCCACGTCACGTGAGTTGACCATTCGAGCTCTTGAGAGCGAACCACCTTCTACCACGACGATTCTACATCGCACTTGTTTGTGCTTCGGCATTGTGAAGGACGCACATATTGTGGATCATACTTCATGTGTTGCTTGCACCATTTGCCCGCATGTTTGAGATATTGCTTTCACCAATGATTGCCACATTTCCATGCTTCATGATATATATACCTTGTGTGTTGCATCCAATTCTTGGACTACTTGCTACTATCATATGGTTGGTTGCACCAATATCATTTCTTCACATATGCCATGTCCCATTGATTGCTACATGCTTGACTTGATTGCCTCACACATGATGAACAATTGCTCTTTCTATTGTGTTGAGTGCCATACTATCTTCACTACACCCTATGCACATTATGCTTGGATTGTCTTGCACTTGACCAATGTGTTTAGACACTTCATTTTATTTGGTGTTGTGAATACTTCCTATGCCTACCATCGACCATTTGTCGAGCGCTATATGCATGCTTGCTATGACCTTGAGGTGGATGCTTATGCTCTTGTCACACATATTTGCATCTCTACCTCACATTTACATGCTTGTTCCCATGATATTTTGCGTGTGCTCGATTGATATGCTTACATGCCATGTCACAATCCTTTGTCACACCCTATGCTATGCTTGATGACAACACTTGTTTGGTGAATCACCTCTTGAATGCTTGGTTTTGCACTAACGCTAACCACATTTGTTTTTCCAAGTGTTTGTTCTATTTACTCCTTTTGAAGGAATCACAAGATGGTGCGACATTGGAGAGTGCCCATTTCGAGCTTCACGATGACGAGAGTTTGGTGATCGACCACTTTGACACGGCACCGCCATCTCTTTCCCATGGTGATTTGGTTTTCGATCCGAGGTCGGATCCTTTCCAAGGGGGAGGGGATGATGCGGAGCATCCTACAGATCATCACCATGTCAAGAGTCCGTTTGGCAAGTGACACGTGCGACCTCTTCTTCACATACACAAAGGTGAATCTTCTCCTTTACGTGCTCACTTGACCCCTTCGAGGATGGTATACTACTTGACACTTCCCCTATGCATGCCTAGGTACCAAGGAGACCCTCTCGGAGATGCTCGAAAGGATGGACAAGTCCCCAAGTACAAGGATGAAGGAACTCGACGAGAGGAACCGGAGAAATCTGCAGAGCCGGACATCCGGCGTCGGCCGGACATCCGCCCGTCCGGAAGCCGGACATCCGGCCAGACCCGGACATCCGGCCCCTGAGGCACCAACACAGCCGCCGCAACTCAGCCATTTAAAGCTACAGGGCCGGACATCCGCCCCTGTGCCCCGGACATCCGGCTCTTCACGATGCCCCTGGAAATCCGGCCCCCCAGCCCGGAAATCCGGCCTCACCGCACCCGAATCGGCAGAACCAGCCCCGCCAGCCTGGACATCCGGCCCCCCTAGCCCGGACATCCGGCGTCTCGGGAAAGCCCGGACATCCGGCCCGACGCCCGGACATCCGGCCTCCCCACTGCTGTGATGCATCCGGGACTCGCCCCTTGTACCCCTTCGCCCGAGACTATATATACTTGATCCCTCCTCTTTCTAGGGTTAGCATTGGATTAGCTCATATTCTTGTGTGAGAGCCTTTGCTCATCCACTTGGCTACTTCTCCACCGAGATCAGGACCTCTCCGAAGAAGATCCCCCAAGCGGATTCAAGACCCCCTTCTAGTGTGGACCCCCTCAAGGCCTCCTCACGGAGAAGAACGGTTATCGTTTGTATCTTACCTTTGTTGATCTTGAATCTTGTGCCACCTTATGTGATCGGTGATCTAGCACTTGTGTGATTGATCTCTTGTTGGTTTAGTGATTTCTCTCTCGTTTCCTCCGTGTTTCCCTCTTGTTCTTCCGCGTGTTCTCCGTGATTCCCCGTAGGATCCGCTCCAACGTGAAAGATCGTCCACGTAGGGTTCCACCCTACATCACGTTCTTCTCCGAGAGGAGGTCTTGATGGGGTCCACCCTAGAAGGGGGTCTTGAATCCGCTTGGGGGATCTTCTCCGTAGAGGTCCTGAGCTCCGAAGAGAAGTAACCAAGTGGATGAGCAAGGCTCTCACACAAACATGAGCTAAACCAAAGCTAACCCTAGAAAGTTGGGGAAGAAGGAGTATATATAGTCTAGGGGGCGAAGGGGTACAAGGGCTGCGGCCCAAACGAAGTCAACACACATGCGTCGGACGTCCGGAAGGCGTCGGACGTCCGGAGGCTCGAGACGGTCCGGACGTCCGGACGGGCTCGGGCGTCCGAAGAATCAGCTCTGTCGTGGGCGCGTCGGACGTCCGGAGCTTCGTGACGGTCCGGACGTCCGGAAGTTGTCGGTCGTCCGTAGATTCGGTTCGGGTGTGCGTCGGTCGGACGTCCGGAGGCTTCGGTCGTCCGTAGTTTTGGTTCGGGTGGCAAAGTGCCGGACGTCCGGAGGGTCCGGTCGTCCGGGTCCTGGGACTCGTCGGACGTCCGGAAAGCGTCAGACGTCCGGTGCATGTGCCTTTAGCAGCATCTCTTCTTCTTCTTCAATATGCTTGGAGTCCTCGCCGTCTTGGCTCTCGCAAGTAGTTGATCCTTGGCTCACCTCCATGTACCTGATTACACATAGAGTCTCCGACTGAGGTAGTAGCCATGTCTCGTGAGTAGGAAGAGGGAGTTCGGAGAGGAGCGAATTGACCTTATCTTCGATAGCCTTAGCTCGGGCTCTTATCGTGGGTCCTAGCGGTGTTGAGGGAGATGTAGGCACGTCCATGGGGATGAGAGAGGGATGCTCCGCATCATGAATGCTTGTCATGTAGCGGGTTGCGAGATGCATGACGGTCTTGACACGCGGCTCGTCGAAGAGTGTTCGATGACGGTGTACTTGAGTCGTAGAAGGTGTCGTCGGAGTGTCGACTCGAGCGGCTCCGTCTTGATGATGAAGAAGTGGAATGATGTCGGTTCCTCATCAAGGCGCCGGATCTCGTCCATTCTTGCATCATTCTCTTGCTTGTGAGCGTCGAACTTGTTGTCGAAGTAGTCTCTTGTACGTTGCTCGGATAGTCGCAAGTCGGTGGCGAGGTTGTCGATCTGATCGCTCATTGCTTGTTGCTCTTGGTGCAACGCTCGTTGTGTACCAAAGAGGTGGCTCTTGGTGACGTATGAAGACATGTCGTCGTCTTGCTCGATGAAGAGTGGGTTGGTAGAAGTACTTGGCCTATCCATCATTCCAAGAAAAATATGTGAGTTGTAGAAGGAGAAGAACTTATACCAATGTACCTTTGACCGATGTTGATGATGAATCAAGTTCACTCAAATGCGGACAATGAAATAGCACTATTGGTACCAATCCTTGTCGGTTCTCACACCAACACAAATAAAAGCTTATGGTGGAGCTTGGTGAGGATGGTGGCACAAAATTTGATGCAATTGTAAGTGAGCTTCAATAATGTTGGAAAAGATTCACAAATTTGCAAATGCAACAAGTTGACCAAGCAAGTAGGTGTACACGGAAACACACACGCAAATAGATAAGTGGGATTGTACAAACCAAAAGTGAGCCAAAATGTGGAATCCACGAAAATGCTCTTGTTGCACAATACTAGAGAGACGCTAGCACGATTGCACAATAGGCGGATACGGAACTTGTGCAAAACCTACTAGGCAAAATGCAACTATCTCTATCCCACGTATGTTATATGTATGTTATTTCGGTGCTATGATCCAAGATGATCTAATATGACAATCTTAATCTAGTATGATGCTATGGTTCTTGCTCAAAGCTCTTTGCTTATCTTTCCTCTTTGCTTAAAAGCATGGGTGGCTCTTTCACTTTTGAGCTCTTTTCTCATGCAAAACTTCACGAACCAAGATAGCAATTGTGTATGCTATGACAACTTTGCAACACACAAATGGATCCCAAGATATGCACCACGGTGGTATGGTATGTATGCTATGGAGTATGATCACTAATGTGCACAAGTCACGTTGCCTGCAATACTCAATGGCTAGTATCGATGGGTAAGCAACGCAAAAGATGGCTATGATGTTTATCAATGCAATGGCAAGGTTTGGACAAAGATGTCGACGAAATTACCGTCCTTGCTTACGGTTAAAGGTTCCAAACTGATGCGAATGTGGACGCTGATGTGATGCACGGTCTTCAGTACATTGGCGAAGACGCCACTGCACCGTGGTCGGAGGTGCCGAAGAAGCGGGAGTCACCGAAGATGCGCGACCTTTCTGTCTAGGCCGGAAGATTCGGGCAAGACGGAAGGTCCGGGGTTCCGGAAGTTCCGGGCTGGGCCGGAAGGTCCGGGGGCCGGATGTTCCGGGTGGGGCCTGAAGTTCCGGTGGTCACGATTCTGCCAAGAACAGGGACTTCGGGATCGAGGGTTTGGGCGGAAAAATTGGGGGGAAAACCCAAATCCTGAGGGGAAAAAGAAGAAATTAGAAGGGAAGAAGGTAGGGGAAGCTAGATCCACTCGAAGCAAAACAAATCCGTGGATCAAATCCAATAAAACTTCATCACACCAACAAATCACAAAAAAAAATTGGGGCTATTTTTGGTGGGGATTTTTGGATTTAGGACGAAAACAACAAAATCAAGCTAGAAAACACGGGGTAGGGGATCCAAAAACGTGATCAACTTGGCTCATGATACCAAGATGATGTAGGGCGGAACCCTAATTGGAGATCTTTCACGTTTGGAGGGGATCCTACGAGGAAAACACGAGGGACGGGCGTAAGAACACAAGGAAAAACAAACAAGAGGAACACTAAACCGACAGGTTTCGATTACACAAGGGCTAGATCACCGAACACATAAGGTAGCACAAGATTCAAAGTCAACAAAGGAAAGATACACGAGTAGCCGTTCTTCTCCGTGAGGAGGTCTCGATGGGGTCCACCCTAGAGGGGGTCTTGAATCCCTTGGAAGGATCTTCTCCGAGGAGGCACGATCTCCGAGGAGAAGGTAACCAAGTGGATGAGCAAGGGCTCTCACACGAAATATGAGCTAAACCAATGCTAACCCTAACTAGGAGGAGGTGTGGGAGTATATATAGTTTACGGGGTGATAGAGGCAAAGGTGTCCCGATGTTTCGATGAGATGGTGGCTATCGTTTCTGTGGGAGTCGACCTTGACGATCCGACTACGTACGTGCGAGACGTCGCGCCTTAGCAATCGCTAAACCAACTTCCGAGGGTTATTGACCACGCCGCGAGCACGATCAACCTGACCACGAGGGCCTGTTTCCTGCGAGCAAACGAAGAACAAGCAAGAAACTAAGATTGCAATCTGGATATTGCGAATATAAGATGAAAGCTTTATTAATGAAGGTGGGGTTACGAGACGCCTTGGTGCAGTCGTTGAACACAAGCGAAATCTGTGAGTTGCAGCTATGGCGAACTTTTGATCTAAACAAAACCCAAAGTCTAAACGACGCCCTAAGGGCTGTATATATGGAGAAAGAGGAGGAATTTCGTGGCCCTTGAGGGAGGGGTCCAAACCAACCCTAACTCTTGTTTCCCCACATACGGACTCTAAAACAGCCTACACTTAAGTATTTCGAAATTACATGGGCCTGGCCCAATATTAAGGTGACGCAGCACCTAGAATAGCCTATGGACGAATATTATGAAGTGGCATCTTGTATATTTCGTCCAAGGCCTCATGCTCTCATTAGGGTGGCTTCAAAGTCCTGGAATCATCACTTGTAACTCCGTTCTTGTTCCCCTTAGCATGCCAACATCTCCATGCTTGAACTTGCTCCAAGGTTCATCTTTCTTGTCCATGGTAGGCCCTTCATTTGTAAGCAAAACAAATGTATCCAATTTAGGCAGCATCATATCCTCATGAACATTGGAATCGTTACCAAGAAACGAAAGTACGATAATTCAATTGGCGTATGTGAGCTCTAGTAATTGGTCCAAGATGTATAGCAGCGGGGGCTGTGGATGTAACAATGGTATTGATGTCCTCATCATCCTCCCCTTCTTGAAATGAAGTTGTCCTCGACGGAAACTCATCTTCCTCACCCAAATAAGGCTTCAAATCTGCAATGTTAAAAGTGGGACTAACCCCAAAATCTGCAGGCAGCTCAAGTTTATATGCATTATCATTTATTTTCTCTAACACCTTAAATGGACCATCAGCACGTGGCATTATCTTTGATTTGCGCATATTAGTAAACCTATCCTTACGCAAATGTAACCAAACAATATCTCCATGTGCAAAGACAACATGTTTTCTACCCTTATCTCCAGCAAGTTTATATTTAGCATTCATACGCTCAATGTTTTCCTTAGTTAACTCATGCATTTTGAAAATCAATTCAGCATGTTCTTTAGCATCAAAATTAACCTTCTCCAAGATGGAAGAGGCAACAAATCAATAGGTGCACGAGGTAGGAAGCCATACACAATTTCAAAAGGGCACATCTTAGTAGTAGAATGCAATGAACGATTATAAGCAAATTCAATATGAGGCAAGCATTCTTCCCACATTTTCTTATTATTCTTCAAAACAGCCCTAAGCATAGTAGACAATGTTCTATTGACTACTTCAGTTTGTCCATCAGTTTGGGGTGACAAGTAGTACTAAAAGCAGTTTAGTCCCCAACTTAGCCCATAAACATCTCCAAAAGTGGCTAAGAAATTTAGTATCACGATCTGAAACAATAGTATTTGGCACACCATGCAAGCGAATAATTTCACGAAAGAACAAATCAGCAACATTAACAAAGATCATCGCTTTTATGACATGGTATAAAGTGTGCCATTTTCGAGAATCTATCCACGACAAGAAATATGCTATCCCTCCCTTCTTTGTTCGAGGTAAACCTAAAACAAAGTCCATAGATATATCCTCCCAAGGAACACTAGGTACAGTGCAAAGGCATATATAAACCATGAGGATTGAGTCGTGACTTAGTTTTTGACATGTAGTGCAGCGAGCAACAAAAGCGCTCAACATCCCGTCTCATCTTTGGCCAAAAGAAATGTGTAGCAAGTATATCCTCCGTCTTCTTCACGCCAAAGTGTCCCATTAATCCTCCTCCATGCGCCTCCTGCAACAACAAAAGACGAAACAGAGCTAGCAGGAATGCATAGCTTGTTAGCACGGAACACAAAACCATCCTTAATAACGAACTTGTTCCATGTTCTTCCTTCTTTGCAATTCTGCATTACATCTTTAAAATCAGCATCATGCACATATTGATCTTTGATGGTCTCCAAACCAAATATTTTGAAGTCAAGTTGTGAAAGCATAGTATAGCTACGAGACAAAGCATCAGCAATAACATTTTCTTTACCCTTCTTGTGTTTAATGACATAAGGGAAAGTCTCAATGAATTCAACCCATTTAGCATGTCTACGATTCAGTTTAGCTTGACTTTTAATATGTTTCAAAGATTCATGATCAGAATGTATAACAAATTCTTTGGGCCATAAATAATGTTGCCATGTCTCTAAAGTCCTAACAAGAGCATATAATTCTTTGTCATAAGTAGAATAGTTCAGACTAGGCCCACTCAATTTTTTCGTAAAAGTATGCAACAGGTTTGCCATCTTGTAATAACACACCTCCTAATCCAATTCCACTAGCATCACATTCAAGCTCAAAAGTCTTATTAAAGTCGTGAAGTTGGAGTAAAGGAGCATGTGTCAACTTATCTTTCAATACCGTGAAGGCTTCTTCCCATGCGGTACCCCAAACAAAAGGCACATCCTTCTTTGTAAGTTCATTGAGAGGTGCAGCAATGGTGCTAAAGTCTCTCACAAAACGCCTATAGAAACCAGCGAGTCCAAGAAAACTCCTCACTTGTGTGACCGTTTTGGGCTGCGCCAACTCTCAATAGCTTCAATCTTGGCTTTATCAACTTCAATTCCTGTGGTGTAACAACATAGCCAAGAAAAGATACTCGGTCGGTGCAAAAGGTGCACTTCCCAAGGTTACCAAACAAACGTGCATCACGTAGAGCATTAAAAACAGCACGTAAATGTTCCAAATGTTCTTCCAAAGATTTGCTATAAATCAGTATATCATCAAAATAGACTACCACAAATCGTCCAATGAAAGCACGTAAAACTTCGTTCATTAGTCTCATGAAAGTACTAGGTGCATTAGTTAACCCAAAAGGCATGACTAACCACTCATACAAACGAAACTTAGTTTTAAATGCTGTTTTCCATTCATCTCCCAATTTCATACGAATTTGATGGTATCCACTACGCAAATCAACTTTGGAGAATAGTGTAGAGCCACTCAATTCATCAAGCATATCATCTAGCCTAGGAATAGGATGACGATAACGAATAGTAATATTATTAATGCCTCTACAATCAACACACATACGCGACGTACCATCCTTTTTAGGCACTAGTATAATAGGAACAACACAAGGACTAAGAGATTCGCGTATATAACCTTTGTCGAGCAGCTCCTGTACTTGACGCATAATATCCTTCGTCTCCTCTAGATTGGTACGGTATGGTGCACGGTTGGGTAGCGATGCACCGGGAATTAAGTCAATTTGATGCTCAATCCCTCGAATAGGTGGTAATCCCGGTGGCACGTCTTGTGGGAAGACGTCAGCGAACTCATGCAAAATGTTAGTGACAGCAGGGGGCAAAGAGGAAGAGGAAGGCACGTCCTCGAATGAAAATAATGCCTCTTTGCACACAAAAGCATAGCAAACAGATTTTCTAGAATCTAGCTCCTCAATATCAGATTTGGTGGCAAGTAAACCTGCACTTTTTAGTTTAATTTCAGAAGCAACATTAGATGGTTTATTAGGCTTCATTTGTTGCTCAAATTCTTTTGCCACAATCTGATTTTCACTCTTATTTTTCTCTTGTTTTGCTTTATTAGCTCTATTAATATCATCTTCCAAAATTGAATCAGGAGTCATAGGAAGCAAAGTAATATTTTTATCCTTGTGAACAAGAGTATACTGATTGTTTCTACCATGGTGTACAGAAATTTTTATCAAATTTCCATGGTCTACCAAGTAATAAGGAACATGCTTGCATAGGTACCACATCACAATCAACATAATCAGCATATGTAGAGATACTAAAATACACACGAACAATGCGTGTTACATTAACCTTGCCGATTTTGTTGAACAATTGGTTGTAGTTAGGATGTGTATGTGGTCTTGTGGTGAGAGAAAGCTTCTCCACCATATCCATGCTAGACAAGTTGTTGCAGCTCACTCCATCTATGATGACGCTATTTGAACGTTCCTTCAAACCTCCCTTTGTATGGTTCAATTTATGCCTCTGATTTTGCTCAGCTTGTGTAACCTGCACACTCAAAACACGTTGAGCAACTAAACATTCATACTGTCAGATCTTCGGCAGCCATGTATTGCGTCTCATGATCGTAATCATCTCCACCATGTTCTTCATGTGTAATAAGAGCCAAAGTCTCTTCATCATAGTCACTAGCGGACTCATACCCACCATCCTCGTGAGCAATCATCACACGCTGAGATTGGCATTCTCCGCAAAATGTCCTCTTCCGCATACAACGACAAATAATATCACTTGTGTGCCCTGTTGACGCCATGGAAGAAGAAGAGCTCTGTGTAGGCCCAAAGAAAGCGCTCTTGGCGAGATAGTGGTGGTTGTACCTGCTTTCTTGTATCACGGTTGGAGGTGGCAGCCACGGAGGTGCCGGTGTAGTAGAACGTGTGGAAGTAGATGATGCACGTGGTGTCCATGATGAAGGTCGACCTGCAGAAAAGTTAGTCCGCGCCAACGCCTCGCCGATCCTGCACTTCACGCTCAGCTTTACAAGCAAGATGGAATAATCGAGTGATATTAGTATAATCCTTGTAGTCTAGAATGGTTTGAATATCTCTATTTAATCCACCTGTAAAACATGCAAGCATAGCTTCATTCTCCTCAACAATACCACATCTAATCAAGCCAGTTTGTAATTCGATAATATTCTTTCACCGAATTTTTCCTTGTCTTAAGCGCTGCAATTTTTGAAGTAATTCACGTTGATAATATGGTGGAACCCAACGAGTACGCATAGCAGTTTTCAAAGCAGCCCAAGTAGCTGGAACAGGATATAATCTACAATGTTCGCACCACCAAACACATGCAAAGCTAGTGAAAGCACAAACAGCAGGGAACACGTCTCTCCTCGGGATATTGTAAACATGTAAATCGTTGTTCAGTTTCTAACTCCCAAGTAAGATATATATCGTGAACATATCTACCCTCAAATGGTGGAATATTCAACTTCAATTTAGGGAGATGGTCATGATCTCGTACCTGAGGGGGAGCCCTAACATTGCCATTATTTGCATGTGGACGACCGGGTGGTTGTGGTGCTGGTGGTTGTGGTGCTGGTGGTTGCACGTAGTTCTGAAGTTGATCAACCTCATCCTCGTACTCTCTCACATAATCATCCTCCCCCACATCAGCAGCAGGAGCCACGTAAGTATCAACAGCAGCACCAGCAGCTTGGCCAGGCTGAAGAGGGACACGGCTCGCTCGGCGGATGGCTGTTTCGCGATGTGGAGGTAGTCGTTGTTGTTGTTGTAGAGGTGCATTAGGTGCAGCCGTTGGTGGTGGTGGTAGACGCGCAAGGAATTCATTAAACTTGTTATCGAGCTTTGTTTCGAACGCCTTCTCAATGCCATCTATCTTCTCCATGGCCTCTTCAAATCTATTTAGAACATCTTCCACCTGCCCACTCATCATTTGTTGAAACTTATCATGTAGCGCTTTGTTTGTCATGTTCTCCCGGTCGGTCTAAAACGGCTTGTGATCCTGCCATGGTTAGCAGCAATAGAAACACACAAGAATATGATTCGACAGACTACTAGGAAGTTGTGGTGGTGTGGTGGACAGTCACAAATCCGTCAAGCAAATCTCAAATTCTTACCAGTTCTTACCAAAGAAGAAAGCGGTGATCGGCAACCGATGTAGTCAAAACTCTCAAAGCTTGGGTAGAGCGATTACCAGGGAGAGTCAAACGCACGATGTAGATGTATGTGGAGCTGGGAAGGCTTATAATATGGTAGCAAAAAGGGTCAGCAATAATCAATTCAGAGATGCAAAGTTGAATAAACGCTCAACGACGCAGAGATCGGTCGGGTCCTAGGCTAGACTGTGCTAGAGACGCGAGCCTAGAACACTAACAAAATCACGGCGCTGCACGGAAACAACGGAAAAGCACACTCTGGAAAAAAAAAATTCGCTCTTTTTTTTTTGCGCTGCTTATTTTTTTTTGCGCTGCACTTTTTTTTTTTTTGCGAAAAATCACTATAATGGCGAGTGTCTCAAAACTCTTACCAGTCAAATCGACAGATGGGCACGAAATTTTTTCGATTGCCGGACCCAAAAAGCTGAAACGGGTCAAAAAACTTTCTATAACGGCGATCGCCTCAATATGCTTAGAAACACCTAAAAATAGGATAGCCGTAAAATTTTTCGACAAGTGCGTTTTCGGAAAATTTTGGGCCTAAACGGAGGGTGGTTTCCAGAAACCTGCGCAGGCAAGGAAACACGAATCGGAATTTAGATGGATCTCGAAAACAAACCTAATATGAGAAGAACTCGGATTGGTGGTGGATATATGGTGGTGGTTGTGGTATATGGTAGCGGTGGTGGTATATGGATACGGATTGGTGGTGGTATATGGATACGGATTGGTGGTGGTATATGGATACGGATTGGTGGTGGTATATGGATACGGATTCAGAGCGGTGGCGGATAAGAAGGGTGGTAGATGGCAAGGCGATGATGATGGTGCTATGGCGTGACAACTTATGACCGTAACTCAAACTCTAAAAGACTAGACTCTAAGACCAGCAACTTGACACGACGATGCAACATAAATTCAACAAAGCAAAAACCCTAAAAAGATTATGCGAAGGCTCGATTGGTTCGGATATGATGAACTAACCCTAATTTTTTGTGGCTTTTTCGTGGACTTTAGGTATGAAGAACAGACTCGATCTAATCTACGAAAAACTGTAAAATCTCACCGAGCAGCCTGAAAATCTGATACCACTTGATAGAGGCAAAGGTGTCCCGATGTTTCGATGAGATAGTGGCTATCGTTTCTGTGGGAGTCGACCTTGACGATCTGACTACGTACGTGCGAGACGTCGCGCCTTAGCAATCGCTAAACCAACTTCCGAGGGTTATTGACCACGCCGGAGCACGATCAACCTGACCACGAGGGCCTGTTTCCTGCGAGCAAACGAAGAACAAGCAAGAAACTAAGATTGCAATCTGGATATTGCGAATATAAGAGGAAAGCTTTATTAATGAAGGTGGGGTTCTCGAGACGCCTTGGTCTGGTCGTTGAACACAAACGAAATGCACGCGGGTTGCAGCTATGGCGAACTTTTGATCTAAACAAAACCCAAAGTCTAAACGACGCCCTAAGGGCTGTATATATGGAGAAAGATGAGGGAATTTCGTGGCCCTTGAGGGAGGGGTCCAAACCAACCCTAACTCTTGTTTCCCCACATACGGACTCTAAAACAGCCTACACTTAAGTATTTCGAAATTACATGGGCCTGGCCCAATATTAAGGTGACGCAGCACATAGAATAGCCTATGGACGAATATTATGAAGTGGCATCTTGTATATTTCGTCCAAGGCCTCATGCTCTCATTAGGGTGGCTTCAAAGTCCTGGAATCATCTCTTGTAACTCCGTTCTTTTTCCCCTTAGCATGGCAACATCTCCATGCTTGAACTTGCTCCAAGGTTCATCTTTCTTGTCCATGGTAGGCCCTTCATTTGTAAGCAAAACAAATGTATCCAATTTAGGCAGCATCATATCCTCATGAACATTGGAATAGTTACCAAGAAACGAAAGTACCTGATAATTCAATTGGCGTGCGCGAGCTCTAGTAATTGGTCCAAGATGTATAGCAAATAGGGCTGTGGGTGTAACAATGGTATTGATGTCCTCATCACGGGCGAAAGGGTACACGGCCTCGGCACAAGTGGTGCACGGTAGGAGGAGGTTCAGGCGGGGCCGGAAGTTCGAGGCGACGGAATGTCCGGCAGGGTCCGCCTAAGTCGAGTTGGCCTTGGTGGAGTTGGGCTGGCATCCAGGGCCGGAAAGTCAGGGGCGGTTTCGAGCAGGTTCCGGAGCTAACGGATAGTTGGCACGCCCGGCTGGTCGATGTCGTTGAGGCCTAAGCTCAAGCGGCCGAAAGTTCCGGGCTGTCCAGAGAGTTGACGCCTGTCGCTTCTTCTTCATGATGAGGACATCAATACCATTGTTACACCCACAACCCCTACTGTTACATATAATGGACCAATTACTAGAGCTCGCGCACGCCAATTAAATTACCAGGTACTTTCGTTTCTTGGTAATGATTCTAATGTTCATGAGAATATGATGCTGCCTAAATTGGATACATTTGTTTTGCTTACAAGTGAAGGGCCTAGCTTGAAGAAGGATGAACATTGGAGCAAGAACAAGCATGGAGTTGATGGCATGCGCAAGGGGAACAAGAACGGAGTTACAAGTGATGATTTCAGGACTTTGAAGCCACCATAAGAAGTGAATGAAGCCTTGGACGAAATATACAAGATGCCACTTCATAAATTTCGTATAGAGGCTATTCTAGGTGCTGCATCACCTTTATTCTTGGGCCAGGCCCATGTAATTTCGAAATACATAAGTATAGTCTGTTTTTAGAGTCCGTATGTGTGGGGAAACAAGAGATAGGGTTGGTTTCGGACCCCTTCCCCAAGGGCCACGAAATTCCCCTCTTCCTCCATATATACGACCTTAGGGCACCGCTTAGACTTTGGGTTTTGTTTAGATCAAAAGTTCGCCATAGCTGCAACTTCGCTGCATTTCGCTTGTGTTCAACGACTGCATAAAGCGCCACGAACCCCACCTTGATCAATAAAGCTTTCATCTTATATTCGCAATATCCAGATTGCAATCTCAGCTCTTGCTTGTTCTTCGCTTGCTCGCAGGAAATGCACCTTGTGGTCAGGTTGATCGTGTTCGGCGTGGTCAATAACCTCTCGGAGTTGGTTTAGCGATTGCTAAGGCGCGACGTCCTTGCACGTTCGTAGTCGGATCGTTAAAGTCGATTTCCACCAAAGCGATATCCATCATCTCATCGAAAGACGGGACACCTTTGCCTCTATCAAGTGGTATCAGATTTTCAGGTTGCTCGGTGAGATTTTACAGTTTTTCATAGTTTAGATCGAGTCTGTTTTTCATACCTACACCAATTTAAAAAGCCAAAAAGATTATGGTTAGTTCATCCTATCCGAACCAATCGAGCCTTTGCATAATGTTTTCTCAGATTTGCTTTGTTGAATTTGCGGTTGCATCGTCGTCAAGTTGCTGGTCTTAGCGTCTAGTCCTTTAGAGTTTCGAGTTCTGTTCACAGGTTGTCACGTCGCCGTTGCCATATATCACCACCGCATCATCATCATCACCGCTGCCATATACCACCATCGTCATCACCGCTGCCATATACCACCATCGTCATCGCCGCTACCATATACCACATATCCACCACCATCATGCTAATCCGAGTCCACCTCCATCACAGATTCGCCACCAGTCCGTGTTCCATCGCCCTGCAGATATCCGCCACCAGTCCGAGTTTCCACCAGATTCATCTCCGCCACGAGTCCTAGTCCGAGTCCAAGAATTGTTGCTTTGTTCTCGATTTCCGGATCACGCGATACTCGAGTCGTGATGAGTAGGACTCCCCAACATCCGAGCCATCCGCAGAAGAAAAATAGTTCCAGTTTCAAAAAAAAAAGCTAAGTCTGGAAAATTCTGGCTAGGCAGATTTTAGACAATTTGTAGACTTTTTCGAAAAAAATAGTTGCGGAGCAAAAAGAAGAGGAAAAAAAGTGCAAAAAAAGAAAAAAAAGAGAAAAAAATTCAGAGTGTGCTTCTCCCTTGTTTACGTGCAGTGCCATGATTTTGTTAGTGTTCTAGGATCGCGTCTCTAGCACGGTCTAGCCTAGGACCAGCACAGTACCGTCATTGAGCGTTTATTCAACTTTGCATCTCTGAATTGATTATTGCTGACCCTTTTTGCTACCATATTAAAAGCCTTCCCAGCTCCACATACATCTACATCGATGCGTTTGACTCTCCCCGGTAATCGCTCTATCCAAGCTTTGAGAGTTTTGACTACAACGGTTGCCGATCACCGCTGCTGGGTAAGAACCGTAAGAATTGATTTGCTTGATGGATTTGTGACACCAGCCACCACCACCACTTGTTAGTAGTTTGTAGGATCATATTCTTGTGTGTTTCTATTGTCGCTAACCATGCCGTGATCACAAGCGGCGAGGTACCGGGAGAACTTAACGAACAAGGAGCTTCATGATAAGTTTCAGCAAATGATGAGTGGACAGGTGCAAGATGTGCTAAATAGATTTGACGAGGCCATGGAGAAGATAGATGGCATGGAGAAGACGTTTGAAACAAAGCTCGATAACAAGTTTGCCGAATTGCTTTCACGTTTTCCACCACCACCACCGGCTGCACCTACCGCACATCTGCAACAACAACAACAACAACAACAACAACACCGACTACCTCCACGTCGGGAAACAACCCTCCGCCGAGCGAGCCGTGTCCCTCTTCACCGCCAAACTGCCGGTGTCGTTGATACTGTGGCTCTCCTGCTGGCGATGTGGAGGAGGATGATTATGTGGGAGATTACGAGGATGAGGTTGATGACAATCAGAACTACGTGCAACCACCAGCACCACAACCACCAGGTCGTCCACATGCAAATAATGGCAATGTTCGGGCTCCCCCTCAGGTACGAGATCATGACCATCTCCCTAAACTGAAATTGAATATTCCACCATTTGAGGGTAGATATGTTCCTGATATATATCTTACTTGGGAGTTAGAAACTGAACAACGATTTACATGTTTACAATATCCTGAGGAGAGACGTGTTCCTGCTGCTGTTTGTGCTTTCACTAGCTTTTGATCATTGTGATGAGACCACCAAACACATGCAAAGCTAGTGAAAGCACAAACAGCAGCAGGAACACGTCTCTCCTCAGGATATTGTAAACATGTAAATTGTTGTTCGGTTTCTAACTCCCAAGTAAGATATTATCAGGAACATATCTACCGTCAAATGGTGGAATATTCAATTTCAGTTTAGGGAGATGGTCATGATCTCGTACCTGAGGGGGAGCCCTAACATTGCCATTATTTGCATGTGGACGACCTAGTGGTTGTGGTGCTGGTGGTTGCACGTAGTTCTCATTTTGATCAACTTCATCCTCGTAATCTCCCACATGATCATCCTCCTCCGCATCAGTAGCATAAGCCACAGAAGTATCAACAGCAGCACCAACAGTTTGGCCAAGCGCAAGAGGAACACGGCTCGCTCGGCGGAGGGCTGTTTCGCGACGTGGAGGTAGTTGTCGTTGTTGTTGTTGTAGAGGTGCGTTAGGTGCAGCCGGTGGTGGTGGTGGAAGACCGTGAGCAATTCATTAAACTTGTTATCAAGCTTTTTTCGAACGTCTTCTCCAGTCCATCTATCTTCTCCATGGCCTCTTCAAATCTGTTTTGCACATCTTGCACCTGTCCACTCATCATTTGCTGAAATTTATCATGCAACTCCTTATTCGTCATGTTCTCCCAGTCAGTCTCGTCGGATTGTTATCCTGGCATGGTTAGCAGCAATAGAAACACACAAGAATATGATCCTATAGACTACTAACAAGAGGTGGTGGTGGGTGTCACAAATCCGTCAAGCAAATCTCAAATTCTTACCAGTTCTTACCCAAAGAATAAAGGTGATCGCAACTGCTAGAAGTCAAAACTCTCAAAAGCTTGGATAGAGCGATTGCAAGGAGAGTCAAACGCATACGCACGTAGATGTATGTGGAGTTGGGAAGGCTTATAGTATGGTAGCAAAAGGGTCAGCCGATAATCAATTCAGAGATGCAAAGTTGAATAAACACTCAACGACGGTATCAGGCTGGTCCTAGGCTAGACCGTACTAGAGACGCGAGCCTAGAACACTAACAAAATCACGGCGCTGCACGTAAACAAGGGAGGAGCACACTCTGAATTTTTTTTCTTTTTTTTCACTTTTTTTTGCACTTTTTTTTCCTTTTTTTTGCTTCGCAACAATTTTTTTTAGAAAAAGTCTACAAATGGCCTAAAAACTGCCTAGCCAGATTTTTCCAGACTTAGTTATTTTTTTTGAAACTAGAACTATTTTTCTTCTGCGGATGGCTCGGAAGTTTGGGAGTCCTACTCTGTCACGACTCAGAGTATCGCGTGATCTGGAAATCAAGAACGGAGCAACAATTATTGGAGTCGGACTAGGACTAGTGGCGGAGATGAATCTGGTGGAAACTCGGACTGGTGGCGGATATTCGTAGGGCGATGGAACACGGACTGGTGGCGAATCTGTGATGGAGGTAGACTCAGATTAGCGTGATGGCGATGGATATGTGGTATATGGTAGCGGCGATGATGATGGTGGTACATGGCAGCGGTGATGACGATAGTGGTATATGGCCGCGGTCATGATGATGGTGGTATATGGCAGCGGTGATGATGATGGTGGTATATGGCAGCGGTGATGACAATCGTGCGGCGGCGGCGTGACAACTTGTGAACAGAACTCGAAACTCTAAAGTACTAGACGCTAGGACCAGCAACTTGACACGATGATGCAACGGCAAATTCAAGAAAGCAAATACAGAAAAGATTGTGCAAAGGCTCAGATTGGTTCAGATAAGATGAACTAACCCTAATTGTTTATGGCTTTTTCGTGGACTATAGGTATGAAGAACATACTCGATCTAAATTACGAAAAACTGTAAAATCTCACCGAGCAACCCTGAAATCTGATACCACTTGATAGAGGCAAAGGTGTCCCGATGTTTCAATGCGACGGTGGCTATCGTTTTCTGTGGGAGTTGACCTTGACGATCAGACTACGAACGTGCGAGACGTCGCGCCTTAGCAATCGCTAAACCAACTTCCGAGGGTTATTGACCACACCGGAGCACGATCTACCTGACCACGAGGGCCTGTTTTCCTGCGAGCAAACGAAGAACAAGCAAGAAACTAAGATTGCAATCAGGATATTGCGAATATAAGAGGAAAGCTTTATTGATCAAGGTGGGGTTCTGTGACGCCTTGGTCTGGTTGTTGAACACAAACGAAGTACGCGAAGTTGCAGCTATGGCGAACTTTTAATCTAAACAAAACCCAAAGTCTAAACGACGCCCTATGGAGGAAGAGGGGGGGAATTTCATGACCCTTGGAGGAGGGGTCCGTAACCAACCTGATGCGGAGCATCCCACGTTCCTCCCCATGTACACTCCGACTACTCTCCAGACCCCAAGTGGACATATGACGACACCTCGAACATACGCCATTGGACACAAGGTGAACTCGCTCCTCTACGAACCATCACTTTCTACATGTGAGATATGGCTACTACCTCCAACGTGTGTTCTATGCATGATCAGGTACTTGGAGGAAAGCCACGAAGCCACCACATCCAACGGAACAGGTAGCGAGGACGCCAAGTACAAGGACCAAGAGAAGAAGCTGCGCGGAGCTACAGCCACCGGACGACCGGCCCAGCCCGGACGTCCCACCCCTGAGGACCCGAGCCGAATCTATGGATGACCGGAGCCACCGGACGTCCGACGACTCCCAGCGCCCGGACGACCGCCAGACATCGGACGTCCGACACTCTCCAGCGCCCGGACGACCGACGCCGACCGGACGTCCGACACCACCTGTCCAGAGCCAAAACGAAGGACGTCCGACATGCACCGGACAACCGGACCCTCGCGAGCCTCCGGACGTCCGGAACTCGCCGACGTCCAAGCGCTATCTTGCCCGTGTGTTGGGTCGAAGCCACTTACCCTTTCATTCGCCTAGACTATATATACCCCTCCACCTCCTCCTAGTTAGGGTTAGCATTGATTTAGCTCATTTGTGATAGAGCTTCGCTCATCCATATCGGATCTCCTCCTTGTGAGAGACCGCGACCTCTTCGGAGAAGATCCACCATGGATTCAAGACCCCTTTACGGGAAGATCCCTCGTGGATTCAAGACCTCCTCTCGGAGATGAGCTACCGCCACTTGTATCATCGTCCGTTGTTGACTTTGGATCATGTATCTCCCTTTGTGTTCATCGATCTAGCACATGTGTGATTGATCTTGTTGGTTCGAGTGATTCTCTTGTGTTTTCCCCGTGATTTCCCTCGTGTTCTCCCGCTCGTTCTTCGTGTTCCTCGTAGGGATCCTCTCCAAACGTGAAAGATCGTCCACATAGGGTTCTGATAGAGGCGAGAGTGTCCCGATCTTTCGATGAGATGATAACTATCGATTTGGTGGAGATGACTTTGACGATCCGACTACAAACATGCACGACGTTGCGCCTTAGCAATCGCTAAACCAACCCCGAGAGGTTATTGACCACGCTGGAGCACGATCAACCTGACCACGAAGGTCTATTCCTGCAAGCAATCGAAGAACAAGCACGAATATGATAAAGCAAACTGAATATTGTGAATATATATGAAGTATTGATAATGGTGGGGATCCGTAGCGGTCTTGGTCTGGTCGTTGGACACAAACGAAGTACACACGGTTGCAATGGCTAACTTTAACTAAACAAATCCCAAGGAAAAAGCTACTAGATGGATCTACTTATATAGGAGCAAGGTGGCGGCCAAGGAGGTGGGAGGACGTTCCAAGGCAGCCTAAACCTAACCCTAGGTCGTACAAGGCCAATGGGCCCAAGTGGAGGTGACGTAACACCTTTGGACTTGTAGTTTGACTCGGATTCTGCTGCAAGATCAGATTGTTTCGTCCATAACTCAACGCCTCGGACGAATTTTAAGGTGAATCCAATTGGGGTGGAAAGTGCACGAAATCTATTTTCCAACAAAAAAATAATCAACCAATTTGGAGTCCGTATGAAAATGTTATTGACGTTTTGAGTCAGGTATGTCTGTGCAGTCCGAATCTGAGTCCAGAACGTGAGAGACTTGGGCTCTATCTTCTCTTGGGCCAAAAGTGACGTGAGAGAACTTTTTGATCAGCAGGTAAACATCTCTTTCTCCCTTATCTTCATATGTGGATTGTACAAATGTCCCATACACCTGCAATTAGACATGGCACAAAAGTTTGTGAAGTATTTTTGTCCTGGATGATATAAATAAATTATTGCATAGTTTGCATTAGAAATCACCTCACAAATATATGCAATATTTTCGGTTGTATCCAAGGTAGTCATGTCCTCATCATCCTCCCCTTCTTGAAAACAAAGCCGTCCTCGGCGTTGCATAATCTGAAATGCGGCTAACAAAAAAGACAAGGTGTACATGTTGTATATGTATATGTCATCCATTTGTACTTCCCTTGATTTTTGCGAATATGACACATGAGTAGATGAGTAACTTGCATAGTTCATAAAATCTAAAGCCAAAACATTATCACAAGAAGTAGAAGGCATGAAAATATTGCAACTCAGTTTGCAAATATAAGTGAAGCTCTTATTCATTTCAAAAGATTGACAATGTTCATCATTAAACCATCCCAACATTAGTGAATAAACCTTACTTGCATCAAATTTACATGCTACAACATGCTTATATAAGCAAACATGCAATAAGTCATTCGACACGTAATCATCACCAAGATTAGACGTCATATCAAAATGATTAAACATTGATTCTTTTGCATCAACAGTTAATTCAATGGGCGCACTCAAAATTGTTGGTATTTCAGTTGTTTGATCACATGATGCATTCATGATAGTAACATGATTCTCTAAAATAGGTGGCGTGCTCAAATCAATAGGTAACTCAACACATGATGTATTTAAGTTAATTAGGCATGCGTCATTCCCATGTGAAGTTATATCATCAATACCTTCACTGTTACCTTGTCGCAAAGACGTAGCTGATGTAGGTATGGACAATGACAATGTATCATACACTTGAGATGATGTCGCGCTCACAATCTGAGGTGGGGCTGCTCTAGTAGGTGCAACGGTGAAGGAACCAACCGGCGGTGGTGAGCATGAACTGGAATAGTAGTTGTTGTAGTCACCCAATGCATCCTCCTCAGATTCTGCCTCTCAAAGGTACAAGCGCGAACATACATACCAATAATGGAACGAGGAATATAGTGAAATCTTGCACGGATATCATGGTTCAAACCACCAAAAAATCTATTCATTGTATCATCCTCAGATTCTTCTATGTCACAATGATGCATATAAGATTTAAACTCTTTGTAGTAAGCATGAACAGTGTTACTGCCTTGTCTTAATTGTTCCAATTTGCGAAGCAATTCACGACGATAGTAAGGAGGAAAAAATTGTTGTCTCATTACAGCTTTCAAAACTTTCCAAGTTGTGGGTTGGTTATCAATGTTTTTCTTACAATGTACACTCCACCAAACAGAAGCAAAACCAGTAAATGCTCTAGTGGTAGCTCGTACTCTCTCAAGTTCAGAAAAATCATGGTGACTAAAAACTTCTTCTAATTCAAGCTCCCAAGCTAGATAAATAGCAGGATTAAATCTACCCACAAATGATGGTAAAAACATACCCTGACCATATGCTTGTGTGTGTTGTCCCAACTCTTGTGATGAAGAAGATGTGTCCGTCGTCCAAGAACTTCTATCTCCGGAACCTGTCATGATTAGTAGAAAAAAGAAACAAAATTCTAGAATAATGTTCCTATGAACTACTAGGATGTGGTTGTAAAGTGCTCACAAGAACGCAAATATGAATATCTTACAAGTTCTTATCATGCGGCGGTGGTGACAGCAACCAGCGGTGTCAAGTAACTCAAGATTGTGTAAAGTGATTGCCAGGAAACGACGATACACGGTGTAGAAATATGTGGAGCTGGGTTGGCTATATATGGTAGCAAAAAATTAGCAATAATCAATTCAAAGATGCAATGTTGAATAAACGCTCAACGACGCAGATCGTGCTGGTCCTTGGCTAGACCGGACTAGAGACGCAAGCCTAGAACACTAATGAGGTCACGGCGTAGCACAACTAGCATCAATGAAGGATACTAAGTAGCTATGGACAACAAGATATAAGTGAAGATCACAACGGCAGTGAAGATAATGATGAAAAACAACTGCCAAGCAGGATATACAACAACTCTCTCCAACTTTCCTCTTGAAAAGTTTGAGCCAATTTTCTGATAAATTTTCAAAGAATGCTACTAACTCAAGCTTTCCAATGCAAAAAGAATCACTCAATTCCGAATTGATATGAGGAGTCAAAGAATTCTAAAACTGGCCTGAAAAACTAGAACAAGCTGTGTTCACGAACTTCGGAGGGCAAAAAGACCTATTTAGAAGCCAATTTTGAGGTGCCAAATATTGAACTAGCTTCTGCAACTATTTAGATGCGTCTCTTCTCTAGCTTTAATTTGAGTTCTCATGAGCCAAACGGACTTCAGATGAGGAAGTTATGCCTGTTTTACTGAACAGTGCACAAAACAGATTCCAATCCGAATTCAGCTACGAGATTGAGTCTAGATAGATCCGAACTTTGTTTTTTTTTCTCTCTTTTTTTCTCACACTTTTTTTCCTTTTTCTTTCTCTCTTTTTTTTCTCTGACTTTTTTTTACTTTTTTTCTCTTTTTTTTTCTCTCTCCCTCTTTCCAAACAAACTAGATAAGATGCAGATTAGATCAAGTAAAGATGTGAACGATCTCAACTATGATTATGACAATGAATGGTGGGTAGCATGTGGTGGAAATTGATGAATGGATGGTGGTCAACGGAAGGGATAACGATGCAGCGGCGGCGTGACTAATGTGAACAGAACTCGAAACTCTAAACGAACTAGACACTAAGACCAGCAACTCGGACACCTACGATGCAACCGATAATTCAATAATGCAAACAATGAAAAGAAAACTGCAAAGGCTCAGACTGGCTTGGACAAAGGATGAATAGATCTAACTTTTTTTGTGGCTTTTTCTTGGACAATAGGTAAGAAAATAAATCTAATCTAGGGATGATTGGAAATTCTCACCGAGCAACCTGAAAACTGATACCACTTGATAGAGGCGAGGGTGTCCCGATCTTTCAATGAGATGATAACTATCGATTTGGTGGAGACGACTTTGACGATCCGACTACAAACATGCACGACGGTGCGCCTTAGCAATCGCTAAGCCAACTCCGAGAGGTTATTGACCACGCTGGAGCACGATCAACCTGACCACGAAGCTCTATTCCTGCAAGCAATCGAAGAACGAGCAAGAATATGATAAAGCAATCTGAATATTGCGAATATATATGAAGTATTGATAATGGTGGGGATCCGTAAGCGGTCTTGGTCTGGTCGTTGGACACAAACGAAGTACACGAAGTTGCAATGGCTAACTTTTAACTAAACAAATCCCAAGGAAAAAGCTACTAGATGGATCTACTTATATAGGAGCAAGGGGTGGCGGCCAAGGAGATGGGAGGACGTCCCAAGGCAGCCTAAACCTAACCCTAGGTCGTACAAGGCCAATGGGCCCAAGTGGAGGTGACGTAACACCTTTGGACTTGTAGTTTGACTCGGATTCTGCTGCAGCATCAGATTGTTTCGTCCATAACTCAACGCTCCGGACGAATTTTAAGGTGAATCCAATTGGGGTGGAAAGTGCACGAAATCTATTTTCCAACAAAAAAATAATCAACCAATTTGGAGTCCGTATGAAAATGTTATTGACGTTTTGAGTCAGGTATGTCTGTGCAGTCCGAATCTGAGTCCGTAACGTGAGAGACTTGGGCTCTATCTTCTCTTGGGCCAAAAGTGACGTGAGAGAACTTTTTGATCAGCAGGTAAACATCTCTTTCTCCCTTATCTTCATATGTGGATTGTACAAATGTCCCATACACCTGCAATTAGACATGGCACAAAAGTTTGTGAAGTATTTTTGTCCTGGATGACATAAATAAATTATTGCATAGTTTGCATTAGAAATCACCTCACAAATATATGCAATATTTTCGGTTGTATCCAAGGTAGTCATGTCCTCATCAGGTTCCGCCCTACATCATCTTGGTATCATGAGCCACGTTGATCATGTTTTTGGAGCCCCTACCCCTCTTTTTCTAGCTTGATTTTGTTGATTTCGTCCTAAATCCGAAAATACCCACCAAAAATAGCCCCCAATTTCTTTTTGTTATTTGTTGGTGAGATGAAGTTTTGTTGATTTTGATCCATGTATTTGCTTGGTTTCGAGTGGATCTATCATCTCCCCAACTTTCCCCATCTTTCATCCACGAAATCCCGTGAATTTTGACCCCGAAATCTCCATTTTCCGCTCAAAATCGCACCCCCGAATTCGCATCTCGCGTTGACCCCGACCCACCGGACGACCGGCGTTTTATGGACGTCCAGAGCCCCAGGAACGACCGGACGTCCAACCTTTCCGGACAACCGGAACCCCTATCCTGAACCGAATTTACGGATTTGCGACTTTCCCGGACGTCCGACGCCCCGGACATCCGACCTTTACGGACGTCCGTAACCTGTAGATTCCCATTTCGGCTGATTTTTGTTTTGTCCATAACTAATTCATCCAGACTCCGATTTTCGCGTTCTTTAGCTCGTTGAAAAGCTCTTGACATTCCCATTCAAACAAAAATACAACCATCCTCATTTGAATCCATCAAAGTTTGTGAATTTTGCATCTTTGCCTAGGTCTTCCACCACATCATCCGCTACACCACCACCGACTTCCGCAACCTAACCCATCTTAATCCATATAGCATTAGTGGTTGCTTGAGAAGTGATTCGAGTCTCCTAAGGTATTTCGGCTACTTAGGGACGGTTGCTTCTTCATCAACCACCACCGCCACTTCCGCATAGGCTTGACCAACATACACTTCCACCTCAACTTAACCCAACTTTGTTTGTGTTGTGAGTTGTGTCTCCTAAGGTGTTTCGGCTACTTAGGGACCGTGCTTCCAACTCCGACACCATGTATAGTCCACCATCTTACCCTCCACTTCTGCATTGCGTACACCATAACCCATAATTGCATTTCCGCAATCCCATTGAGCTTCCGCAACCACCACCGCTTTCCGCTACCACCATTTGACTTGTGCCTTTGGAGATTTTGAGTTCGCGGTTTTTCCGTTTCCTAAGGTGTTTCGGCTACTTTGGGACGAGTCTCCATCATCTTGGTATCTACATCAAGAACACCGCCACTCATCATCACAAAGGATGGTAACCTCGACGACACCATTGTACATTCCCCTTGCAATTGCATTGTTAACCCCTAGCCCATTTTGCATCACTTGCCTATCGAGACTAGCCATTTGAGTATTGCCGGGCCACGCTAGTTGTGCACATTAGTGATCTACACCATCCATTGCGTACATACCATATCATAGTGGTATCATATCATCCATTGTGTCACAATATCGTTCCCGCATATACACAATAGCTATCTTGGTTTGTGCATTGTGCAAAAGAGGCCATACATACAATAAAAGAGAGAATAAGCTTTTAAGCAAAAGAGAGAAAGAGCAAAGAAGCTTGTAAGCAAGTGCCATAGCATCATAACCACATTGCACATAAGATTGTCATATCCGATCATCTTGGATCATCTTGAGAAACACCGAACCATACATACATAGCATACTTGGGATAGAAAGTTTATCCATTTTGCATCTTATAGGTTGTGCACAAGTGTCGTATCCGCCTATTGAGCAATCGTGCTAGCGTCTCTCTTGAATTGTGCAACACGAGCGTTTTGGTGGATTCCACATTTTGAGCTCATTACTTGGTTGCACGGCCCCCATTTATCTATCCGTGTGTGTGTTTCCGTGTACCATTCTTTGCTATTGGTCTACTTGTTTCTCTTGCGAATTTGTGAATCTCTTTCAACATTATTGACTCCTGCTAACATTTTGCATCAAATTTTTGTGCCACTATCCTCACCGAGCTCCACCATAAGCTTTACTTGTGTAGGTGTGAGAAACCGACAAGAATTGGTACCAATTGTGCTATTTCCTTGTTACACATTGAGTGATCATTGATCCATTTTCAACATCGGTCAAGGTACATTTGGTCAAGTTCTTCTCTTTCTCCCACTCATATTTGCTCGAGTCTTGTGATGGATAGGCAAGGCATTTCCTCTCCAGTCTTCGACAACAACGACGGCGTGAACAACTACATCACCAAAGCGTCTATCTTCGATCTACAACAACAAGTGCAAGGCGCGCAATCTACCTTGCAAGAGCGCATCGAGAACCTCTCCATCGACATTCATCTCTCCAAAGCAAGGAAAAGGGACTACATCGACAAGAAGCTTTCCGCACATAAAGAGGAGCAAGATGCAAGGATGGAGGAGATTCGGGCCTTGATCAAGTCTTCTTCCCCTTCGTCATCTTCAACGCGGCGACGTTCAAGCCACAAGTCTTCGGAGCGTCCAAGCGATACAAGCGCAAGTCGTCCACGTCCACATCTCCATGGCGAGCACCATCACGTTCGTGATCCACATCGTCATGAAGGGCAAGTCACCTCCAAGCATCATGTGCACGCTGACAATGAACGACATCTACTACGAGCTCAAGTGCGACAACGACACCATCATCATGAAGATGCTCGCCAAGCACAAATGCAGAAGTCCCAACAATCCCTACTTCACGCCAAGTCCAAGCTTCATGAACAAAAGAGAAGACCGCGAGATGAGCACCACCACGATGGAGCTACGGCTACACCAACCACTTCGGCATCTTCGCCAAGTGCTATCAAGGCATCTTTGCGTTTGGACATACGGCATCTTCGCCTACTTCCCGTGAGTTCGCCTACGTCGACATCTTCAACAACAAGGCGACCACCTAAGACCGAGGGCGACACTTCCATCTTCTGAAGCCCCCCAAGGAAGATGCCCGAGCATGGGAAATTCCCTTCAGTCATGGAGACGAGCTATGAGGTGCCACATCATATGGGCCTCCCACACCAAGACGGTGACAAGAAGGTCGAGCAAGGGCCATCCCCTTCGACCACGGCGACGAGCGCGAATCTCTTCTACAACATGAAGACGGCGCCCATATTGGACTCATACTCCGAGTCAAGCTACGCGACCGCGCATGGAGACATTTGCACCTACACCTCTCCGACACCCACATATGTTGAGCTACCCCATTTGTCATGTGAGGAGAGCCACCACCCCATGAGAGAGATGAGTGACTCCACCATACGTGACATTGAGAGCATTTCCTATGAGAGGATGAGTGTGACCACCACTAGCCCCACACATGAGAGCATGCCACACATCCTATGTGAGGTTGAGCGCAATTTGAGTGACTCCACCAACCATATGAGTGAGAGCATCCAAGAGGGAGGGAGTGAGCCACAACACTTAGTGAGTGAGGTAGTTGACACGGCATGTGAGGCCACCATGATTTCTAACGACTTAACCTCTACTCCTAGTGTGTTTTCTTCTTTGGTGCTAGATCTCCTACATGACGACATGCCTATCCTCGACGAGTCCATCCCTCAAAAGGGAAAACCGATGGCCATGATGGACGATGATGAACCCCCCACATGGTACCATCAAGTTGCAACGTCACCTACAACACATGAGCGACGCTCCAACGGTAACATAGATGACAATGTTTCTCTTGTCCCACTAGTGGACTCACCAATGATTGCTTGCATGATGCTGATCCACCTATTCCCATGCTTCATGCTAGTGCGACTTCTTCATGTCATGACTTACCTATTTATGATGAATATGATGATGAGCATGTTGAGTTGCCTAGTTGTGATGCTATGCTTCATAGGATATCTTGTGAAAATTCTATTGGTCACTTCATGTTTGACAATCCATTGAACTTGTCATATGCTATGAGTGAGATCTCCCATATAGCCTCATTTCAATCTCAACATAGTAACTATGCATGCCCCATTAAAATAAATCCCATTTGCACTTATGGCATAGATGACGAGATGATGGTCATTGGCTTTTGTTTCTCATGTGATGATATTGCCATACTTCCTGTACATGATTTGTGCAATTCATCTACTATGTCATGCCATGATCACATTGGACCAAATATGCTTTGTTCTGGATGTTGTCAATATTCTCCATGTGATGTTGCTACTCATGCTCATGAGGAGACCCCCATAGTTTCCTCATACATATTCGGAGATTTTGATTCATCCCATCTTTTGCATGATTTCCATGATTCTTGCACCATATGCATTCTATGAATAACAATGCTCTAGATATTGCTCATGATGCATTACACAATTTGAGTCTCCATTATGCTATACATAACAACAAACCTATCATGATGGATGACATATTTCTATATCACGCATCTCATTTATTTGAGCATTGTTATTTTGTGCTAACCGACACATGCACGTATGCATCATGATGGATGATGCGTACATCTACCACGCACACACAATCTTCCCTTTGTCTTTGTTTTGTGTAGGTACTCACGTATACTCGTCAACCTCTCAATCCCAAGAGTTGACGAAACGAGCTCTTGAGAGCACCGATGCTTTGGGATCCCGTGGACTATCCTTACCACCGTTCTCTTCACGCAAGGACTACGCGCACCTCTTCTACTTGGCTCTCACACGGCTATGGGCTATATATCACTTGTCGATTCATGCTCATTTTACCGTGTTCACTTTGCATGCTATGCTTGCTTCTATACCTTTGCCATGCCATTGTGACCCTTGCTTGCATCTACCCATGATTCACCATTATGATACTCCTATGTGTATTTGCATGCTTGGTGGAGATCCTTGTTGCTATTGCCATGTTTATCATGTGCCCCATGCTATTGATGCTATTTTGCTCATATCTTGCTTTCATGCTTGTGCTATGACATGTGAATTATTCATGCCCACTATTTGCACACATGACATGCTTGCCATGATTCCTTCTAGTACGTTGCATCTTTGCACTACTAGCTTGCTTGACTTGATCGCTATGATTGCTTGCTATGTTGCATCACCCATGTTCCACTATCACTTGCTTTCTTGGGTTGATGACATATATGTTCATGCCTCTCACATGATATATCTGGTTTATTGTCGCTTGCCTCCAATAGTTGCCTCTATGCTTCATGATCTTGGAGACTTTGACAACTTACTTGTGATGCATGCTTGTTTACTTGAGCCTATTGTATTGGGTTGTTCTCGCATCATATGCCTCCATACTATGAAATGCTCCCTTGTCCTTTCTTATGATGAGCATGATGCATACACTTGTTGGGTATCTTACCACACGAATGATAGGTTTTGCACTTTCGCTAACCTCATTTGTTTTTCCGAGTGTTTGTCATGTTCTTCCATTTTGAAGGATTCACAAGGCGGTACCATAAAAAGACATTTTGGTTACGTGAAGGCATACAAGATGCGCAACTCCATCATCCTTGAGAACCTCCTAAAGGTGACCTCCTTCCCTTTGGGCCATCCTCAATTCCACATATTGGATGGCTCACTCTTTCATTGTTGTTTCCTTCTTCTTGTCTACATGATACATCTCACGAACGGAGGAGCGACATTGGCGATTGGCTCTATAGACCTTCACATTGAGGAGCGCTCTCACTTCTTGGATGCACCTTCGGAACTTCACTCATGCCTCGACATCGAGCTTTGGTACACCAACACCTCCATATTTGTTGATTGTGCTCATACATGTCATGCTCGCTGGACTTATCATACTCACTACAAGTTTGCACCCTATGCATGGATTCACTCACATTATGCTTGTCTTGTTGCATCTATTCCCATGTCATCCATGATATATGAGCTTGTGCACTTCCTTAGCAAATTTGTTGTGATCTACCTTGATGACATATTCATACATCATGATAATATTGTCCACCATCAATTGCATGATGACATACACATGTTGAGCATCCATTGCCATATCCATGCTATTGATAAACCGTCTCACTATGACATCATTTTGCACCGTGGTTGCATTGCTCATATACAACACATTTGTGTGCACAATGATTGCGTTTCCTCCCATGAATGCTTTGCATCTCATTCTAGATCATCTTGATAAGCTTCATGCGCTTTGTCACGACCAATCTTGCCGCACGGACTCATTCTTACATGATGGACACTTTGTGTGCGCTTAACCATTGTATTTCCGAGTGTTGCTTATGTTTGCTCTTTTTGCATGTCTATCACTCGTGACACCTTGGACTACTTGGATTGCGCCATGTCTTCAACTTCGTCCAACTACAAGTCCGCTTCTCGACAAGCTGTTTCCATGGTGATGAGGATCACGATCCGAGGTCGGATCTTTCCCAAGGGAGGGGAGATGATGCGGAGCATCCCACGTTCATCCCCATGTACACTCCGACTACTCTTCAAACCCCAAGTGGACATATGACAAGACCTCGAACATACGCCATTGGACACAAGGTGAACTCGCTCCTCTCCGAACCATCACTTTCTACATGTGAGATATGGCTACTACCTCCAACGTGTGTTCTATGCATGATCAGGTACTTGGAGGAAAGCCACGAAGCCACCACATCCAACGGAACAGCTAGCGAGGACGCCAAGTACAAGGACCAAGAGAAGAAGCTGTGCGAAGCTACAGCCACCGGACGACCGGCCCAGCCCGGATGTCCGGCCCCTGAGGACCCGAGCCGAATCTACGGACGACCGGAGCCACCGGACATCCGACGACTCCCAGCGCCTGGACGACCGCCAGACACCGGACGTCCGACACTCTCCAGCACCCGGACGACCGACGCCGACCGGACGTCCGACACCACCTATCTAGAGCCAAAACGCCGGACGTCCGACATGCACCGGACGACCGGACCCTCGCGAGCCTCCGGACGTCCGGTACCTGTCGGACGTCCGACGCCTGTGCGCCCGCCCGTGTGTTGGGCCGAAGCCACTTACCCTTTCATTCGCCTAGACTATATATACCCCTCCACCTCCTCCTAGTTAGGGTTAGCATTGATTTAGCTCATTTGTGATAGAGCTTTGCTCATCCATATCGGATCTCCTCCTCGTGAGAGACCGTGGCCTCTTCGGAGAAGATCCACCATGGATTCAAGATCCCTTTACGGAAAGATCCCTCGTGGATTCAAGACCTCCTCTCGGAGATGAGCTACCACCACTTGTATCGTCCTTTGTTGACTTTGGATCATGTATCTCCCTTTGAGTTCATCGATCTAGCACATGTGTGATTGATCTTGTTGGTTTGAGTGATTCTCTTATGTTTTCCCCGTGATTTCCCTCGTGTTCTTCCGCTCGTTCTTCGTGTTCCTCGTAGGGATCCTCTCCAAACGTGAAAGATCGTCCACATAGGGTTCCGCCCTACATCACAACCTAACTCTTGTTTCCCCACACATACGAACTTTAAAAACAGCCTATAGTTAACTATTTCGAAAATACATGGGTCTGGCCCAATAATAAGGTAACGCAGCACCTAGAATAGCCTCTATACGAAATTTATGAAGTGGCATCTTGTATATTTCGTCCAAGGCTTCATGCACTCCTTATGGTGGTTTCAAAGTCCTGAAATCATCACTTGTAACTCCGTTCTTGATCCCCTTGTGCATGCCATCAACTCCATGCATGTTCTTGCTCCAATGTTCATCCTTCTCCAAGCTAGGCCCTTCATTTGTAAGCAAAACAAATGTATCCAATTTAGGCAGCATCATATTCTCATGAACATTAGAATCATTACCAAAAACTGAAAGTACTTGGTAATTTAATTGGCGTGCGCGAGCTCTAGTAATTGGTCCAGTATATGTAACAGTAGGGGTTGTGGTTGTAACAACGGTATTGATGCCCTCATCAAGAGCGCTCGGTTTGGGGATCTCAGTCATCCATCCTGGGAGGCCCATGCGCACGGGGTAAGTTGGGCCCGTGCGCATGGGGGTCCCGTGGGCACGGTACAGGCCCGTGCGCACGGGGTGCTCCAGCGTCAACTCCCTGGGTAGTCCGTGGGCACGGGTCTCGGGGGCCCGTGCGCACGGGGTCACCTGGGACTTCCAGTTTTGCTGATGTTGCACTCCGTCTTGGTCCGCGTGGCCTTGGGGTGGTTCCTCTTCTCCTTGGGGGTGCTCCTGAGCCTCTTGGTGGTGTTCCTCTTCGTACCTAATGAGACATAGCGTATCTTGGTGAGGTAGCAACAATGTTCCATTCGTATCCATATGCAAGCTAAGTAGGAAGGAGTTCACCTCGGTTTCCAAAGCACGTGCTCTATCTCTTGTCAAAGGTCCACGTGGGGCTTGATGTATCAGTGTAGAGTCCATGGGGATGATGGAAGGATGCTCCGCATCATCTCCCCCCCTTGGGAGAGATCCGTCCACGGATCATGATCTTCATCACCATGGTACTTGGCCAAGTCTTTGACGTTGAATGTGTCGCTCACATTGTACTTGTCTCGTGGAATGTCGACCTTGTAGGCGTTGTCGTTGTAGCGTGCGAGTACCTTGAATGGGCCATCGGCTCTTGGAAGTAGCTTGGACTTGCGCTCCTTGGGAAAACGATCCTTGCGGAGATGTACCCAAACTAGGTCACCCGGTTGGAACACCATTGGAGACTTGTTGGTGTTGCGCTCGGTCGCGAGTCGTTATACTTGGCGCTCGATGGTGTGCCTTGTATCTTCATGCATCTTCTTGAGGTGGTTCACTTTCGATTAGCTCGCGTCCATGTTGATGCGCTCTTGTAGTGGTAGAGGAAGAATGTCCAATGGGGACAACGGGTTGAAACCGTAGACGACCTCGAAAGGGGACTTGCCGGTAGTCGAATGTCTTGCACGGTTGTAGGCGTACTCGGCGATTGGTAGACACTCCTCCCACTCCTTGATGTTCTTCTTGATCAAGACGCGTAGTAGAGTGGAGAGTGTTCGGTTCGTCACCTCCGTTTGGCCGTCGGTTTGAGGATGGTAAGCCGTGGAGAAGAGTAGCTTGATTCCGAGCTTGGCACATAAGGTCTTCCAAAAGTAACTCAAGAACTTGACGTCGCGGTCTGAGACAATTGTCCTTGGCATTCCATGTAGACGCAATATTTCCCTACAAAAGAGATTGGCAACATGTGAAGCATCGTCTATCTTGTTGCAAGGAATTAAATGTGCCATTTTGGAGAATCGGTCCACAACAACAAACACGGAGTCCTTGCCATTTCTAGTTATAGGAAAACCAAGCACAAAATCCATGCTAATGTCTTCCCATGGTTGATATGGAATTGGAAGTGGCATGTAAAGGCCATGGGATTGAGCTTTAGACTTAGCTTTGCGACATGTAGAGCATCAGTTGGTGAAGCGGTTGACATCACGAAACATCTTTGGCCAAAATAGTTCTTGGAGAGCGTGGCGAGTGTCTTGTTGCGTCCAAAATGTCCCATTAGTCCTCCGCCATGAGATTCCTGCAAAAGCACCAAGCGAAGAGAGGACTCGGGGATGCAAAGTTTGTTAGCTCTCATAAGATATCCATCTTTGATGTAATATCGTTCCCAAGATGTATGCGTCAACCATTTAGCATAAGGAATGGCAAATGTAGGATCATGCTCATACAACTCTTTTATGTGCTCAAAACCAATGACATTCAATTCAAGTTGACTGACAAGCATGCATATACAGGAAAGTGCATCTGCCACGACATTTTCCTTACCTTTAATATACTTGATGACATAAGGAAATGACTCAATAAACTCACTCCACTTAGCATGACGCTTGTTCAACTTAGTTTGACCCTTAAGATGCTTAAGTGTTTCATGATCGGTGTGGATAATGAATTCATGAGGACGGAGGTAATGTTCCCATTCACGCAAGACACACACTAAAGCATATAGTTCTTTGTCATAGATGGGATAATTGAGTTGCGCTCCGGAAAGTTTCTCACTAAAGTATGCTTGCTATGGGGCGCTTCTCTTGCATTAGCACACCTCCTATGCCGTTACCACTAGCATCACAATGAATTTGAAAAGGTTTGTCATAGTTTGTTAATGCAAGCACGGGAGCATGCTTAAGCAAATTTTTAAGCTCATTGAAAGTGATATCTTGGTATGGTCCCCAAACAAACGGTGCATTTCTCTTACTCAAAGCATGCGAAGGTGATGCATTGGTGCTAAAATCCTTCACAAATCGACGGTAGAAACCGGCTAAACCAAGAAAACTACGCACTTGTTGCAAATTGGTTGGTTGGGGCCAAGTTTTAATAGCATTGATCTTAGATTCATCAACATGAACACCCTTAGAAGATACTACGAAACCCAAGAAAACAAGCTTATCAACACCGAAAAGGCTTGACTTGTAGTAGGAGGAGGACGACCTGAACTTGTCGGAGTTTTCTTGTAACTTGACTTGTCGCCGGTACTTGGTGATGCTCTATTTGAGGTAGGAGTTGCCGAAGTCGCGGGAGCTTGATAAGAGGAGCCGTAGGTCTAGGACGAGTACTTGGCATATTTGAAGTCATCTTGGACTTGTCGCTCGGCCTTGGTCGCTTGATGAACTAGCTCGAGAAGGTTTGAGTATGGTTGGAAGTCGGCAATCCACTTGATTGGATGGTTGAGGCCGTTCAAGAAGCGTGCCATTGTTTGCTCGTCGTCTCCCTTAACATTGGCTCGAATCATGGCAATCTCCATTTCTTGGTAGTATTCTTCCACCGTCTTCGTGCCTTGTTTGAGGAGTTGCAACTTCTTGAAGAGATCACGATTGTAGTGTGTGGGCACAAAACGAGCTCTCATGACATCCTTCATCGCTGTCCAAGTTGTGATTGGTGGTTCGCCTCTTGTACGTCGTTGCTCAATCACTTGTTCCCACCAAATGAGAACGTAGTCTTGGAACTCGAGTGATGCCATAGCGATTTTATTCTCTTCATCGTAGTTGTGCAACTGGAAGATTTTGTCAACCTTCAATGCCCATGAGAGGTACTCTTCGGGGTCATTGCTTCCATTGAACTTGGGCATGGTGAACTTTAGCTTGCCATAGCGAAGTTCTTCGTCGAAGTAGCGGTTGTGATGTCGCTCTTGCCGTGGTGGAAGATCCTCAAATGCTCGGTCCTCGAGATGTCGCTCTTGGCATGGAGGAGGTTGATGATCCACTTGCTCTTGTTGAACTTGAGGTTGAGGAGGAGCTTGACTGATAGAGGCAAAGGTGTCCCGATGTTTTGATGAGATAGCAATCGTTTTCTGTGAGAGTCGACTTTGACGATCCGACAATGAACGTGCGAAGACGTCGCTCCTTAGCAATCGCTAAACCAACTTCCGAGGGGTTATTGACCACGCCGGAGCATGATCAACCTGACCATGAGGGTGTATTTACTGCGAGCAAACGAAGAACAAGCAAGAAACTGAGATTGCATCTAGATATTGTGAATAAAAGAGGAAAGCTTTATTAATGAAGGTGGGGTTCTGTGACGCCTTGGTCTAGTCGTTGAACACAAACCAAGTACGTGAAGTTGCAGCAATGGCGAACTTTTGATCTAAACAAAACCCAAGGTCTAAACGGTGCCCTAAGGGCTGTATATATGGAGGAAGAGGGGGGGAATTTCGTGGCCCTTGGGGAAGGGTCCGAAACCAACCCTATCTCTTGTTTCCCCACACATACGGACTCTAAAAACAGCCTATACTTCTGTATTTCGAAATTACATGGGCCTGGCCTAATAATAAGGTGACACAGCACCTAGAATAGCCTCTGGACGAAATTTATGAAGTGGCATCTTGTATATTTCGTCCAAGGCTTCATTCACTCCTTATGGTGGCTTCAAAGTCCTGAAATCATCACTTGTAACTCCGTTCTTGTTCCCCTTGCGCATGCCATTAACTCCATGCTTGTTCTTGCTACAATGTTCATCCTTCTCCAAGCTAGGCCCTTCATTTGTAAGCAAAATAAATGTATCCAATTTAGGCAGCATCATATTCTCATGAACATTAGAATCATTACCAAGAAACGAAAGTACCTGGTAATTTAATTGGCGTGTGCGAGCTCTAGTAATTGGTCCATTATATGTAACAGTAGGGGCTGTGGGTGTAACAATGGTATTGATGTCCTCATCATCCTCCCCTTCTTGAAATGAAGTCGTCCTCGACGGAAGCTCATCTTCCTCACCCAAATAAGGCTTCAAATCTGCAATGTTAAAAGTGGGACTAACTCCAAAATCTGCAGGCAGCTCAAGTTTATATGCATTATCATTTATTTTCTCTAACACCTTAAATGGAGCATAAGCACGTGGCATTAGCTTTGATTTGCGCAAATTAGGAAACCTATCCTTACGCAAATGTAACCAAACAAGATCTCCAGGTGCAAAGACAACATGTTTTCTACCCTTATCTCCAGCAAGTTTATATTTAGCATTCATACGCTCAATGTTGTCCTTAGTTAACTAATGCATTTTTAAGATCAATTCAGCATGTTGTTTAGCATCAAAATTAACCTTCTCCGAAGATGGAAGAGGCAACAAATCAATGGGTGCACGAGGTAGGAAACCATACACAATTTCAAAAGGGCACATCTTAGTAGTAGAATGCAATGAACGATTGTAAGCAAATTCAATATGAGGCAAGCATTCTTCCCACATTTTCTTATTATTCTTCAAAACAGCCCTAAGCATAGTAGACAATGTTCTATTGACTACTTCAGTTTGTCCATCCGTTTGGGGGTGACAAGTAGTACTAAAAAAGCAGTTTAGTCCCCAACTTAGCCCATAAACATCTCCAAAGGTGGCTAAGAAATTTAGTATTACGATCCGAAACAATAGTATTTGGCACACCATGCAAGCGAATAATTTCACGAAAGAACAAATCAGCAACATTAACAGCATCATCGCTTCTATGACATGGTATAAAGTGTGCCATTTTCGAGAATCTATCCACGACAACAAATATGCTATCCCTCCCTTCTTTTGTTCGAGGTAAACCTAAAACAAAGTCCATAGATATATCTTCCCAAGGAACACTAGGTACAGGCAAAGGCATATATAAACCATGAGGATTGAATCGTGACTTAGCTTTTTGACATGTAGTGCAGCGAGCAACAAAACGCTCAACATCCCGTCTCATCTTTGGCCAAAAGAAATGTGTAGCAAGTACGTCCTCCGTCTTCTTCACTCCAAAGTGTCCCATTAATCCTCCTCCATGCGCCTCCTGCAACAACAAAAGACGAAGAGAGCTAGCAGGAATGCATAGCTTGTTAGCACGGAACACAAAACCATCATTAATAACGAACTTGTTCCATGTTCTTCCTTCTTTACAATTCTGCATTACATCTTTAAAATCAGCATCATGCACATATTGATCTTTGATGGTCTCCAAACCAAATATTTTGAAGTCAAGTTGTGAAAGCATAGTATAGCGACGAGACAAAGCATCAGCAATAACATTTTCTTTACCCTTCTTGTGTTTAATGACATAAGGGAAAGTCTCAATGAATTCAACCCATTTAGCATGTCTACGATTCAGTTTAGCTTGACTTTTAATATGTTTCAAAGATTCATGATCAGAATGTATAACAAATTCTTTGGGCCATAAATAATGTTGCCATGTCTCTAAAGTCCGAACAAGAGCATATAATTATTTATCATAAGTAGAAAAGTTCAGACTAGGCCCACTCATTTTTTCAGAAAAGTATGCAACAGGTTTGCCATCTTGTAATAAAACACCTCCTAATCCAATTCACTAGCATCACATTCAAGCTCAAAAGTCTTATTAAAGTCAGGAAGTTGGAGTAAAGGAGCATGTGTCAACTTATCTTTCAATACCGTGAAGGCTTCTTCCATGCGGTACCCCAAACAAAAGGCACATCCTTCTTTGTAAGCTCATTGAGAGGTGCAGCAATGGTGCTAAAATCTCTCACAAAAAGCCTATAGAAACCAGCAAGTCCAAGAAAACTCCTCACTTGTGTGACTGTTTTGGGCTGCGGCCAACTCTCAATAGCTTCAATCTTGGCTTTATCAACTTCAATTCCTGTGGAGTAACAACATAGCCAAGAAAAGATACTCGGTCGGTGCAAAAGGTGCACTTCCCAAGGTTACCAAACAAACGTGCATCACGTAGAGCATTAAAAATAGCACGTAAATGTTCCAAATGTTCTTCCAAAGATTTGCTATAAATCAGTATATCATCAAAATAGACAACCACAAATCATCTAATGAAAGCACGTAAAACTTCGTTCATTAGTCTCATGAAAGTACTATGATACGGGGCTAACCCGGTGTAGGCCGATCTTTCACGTTTGGAGTGGGATCCCTCGAAGAGCACGAAGAGCACGGGGAAGAACGGGGAGAAATCACAAGGGGAAACACTCAAGAACAAGTCCAATCACACATCCTCTAGACAATCAAACACACAAGATCCACAAGGTACATGAACAACAAAGGGAAAGATACAAGGTAGAGTTCATCTCCGTGAGGAGGTCTTGAAGGGGGCCGCCCAAGAGGTGGTCTTGATGATATATCCCGCATGATCTTCTCCTAGATGGAGGTCTTGGCCTCCAATGGAGTAGTGGTCTCTCTCTCTCTCAAGAGTAAAGGTAGGAGCAAAGCTCACCTAAGAATGAGCTATCATATTTGCTGACCCTAGAAAGGAGGGGGAGGTGGTCTATTTATAGTCTTAGTGCAAATGGGGGGTGAAGTGAAGGGGTACATGGGACTCAGCCCGCAACTGGACACAGCAAGGGGTCGGACGTCCGGAGGGCGTCGGACGTCCGGAGACTCACGGGCGACCGGACTTCCGGAAGACGTAGGACGTCCGCTCGATTTGGCTCGGATGCAGGAGTGCCGGATTTCCGGAGGGGGCCGGTCGTCCGGTCGTCGGTCGTCCGCTGGCGTCGGACGTCCGCTCATTTGGCTCGGGTGCGTGATCGCCGGTCGTCCGGTCCTGGCCGGTCGTCCGGTGGATCTTCAGGCGCCTGACGTCCGGACCCAACCGGTCGTCCCGTGGCAGGAGCTTCTTCGACAGCTCTTCTTCTTGCGTCTACGTTTCGAGGCTTCCCTCGCGGATGGTGTAGGTGTTCCTTGGTGCTTGCACTCCTCCTCGTCGTCCGTGAAGCTCCGGCAATACCTATGCATGCACACGAGTGGGGTGTCAAGTAGTATACCATCCTCAAAGGGGTCAAGTGAACACGTGTAAAGGAGAAGATTCACCTTTATGTATGAGAAGTAGAGGTCGCACGTGTCACTTGCCAAACGGACTCTTGACATGGTGATGACTGTAGGATGCTCCGCATCATCCCCTCCCCCTTGGAAAAGATCCGACCTCAGATCGAAAACCAAATCACCATGGGAAAGAGATGGCGGTGCCGTGTCGAAGTGGTCAATCACCAAGCACTCATCGTCTAGTAGCTCGAAATGGGTACTCTCCAATGTCGCACCGTCTTGTGATTCCTTCAAAAGGAGCAAATGGAACAAACACTTGGAAAAACAAATGTGGTTAGCGTTAGTGCAAAACCAAGCATTCAAGAGGTGATTCACCAAACAAGTGTCGTCATCAAGCATAGCAAATGGTGTGACAAAGGATTGTGACATGGCATGTAAGCACATAAATTGAGCACAATCAAAGATATCATGGGTACAAGTATGTAAATGGGAGGTAGAGATGCAAATATGTGTGTCAAGAGAATAAGCATCTACCTCAAGTTCATAGCAAGCATTCATAAATTTCTCAATGAAAGGTCTATGGTAGGCATATGAATCATTCATAACACCAAGTAAAATGAACTGTCTAAACACATGGGACAAGTGCAAGACAATCCAAGCATAATGTGCATAGGGTGTAGTGAAGATGGAGTGGCACTCAACACAATAGAAAGAGCAATTGTTCATCATGTGTGAGGCAATCAAGTGAATCATTTGACAAGCAAAGGGACATGGCATATGTGAAGAAATGATATTGGTGCAACCAACCATATGATAGTAGCAAGTAGTCCGCGAATTGGATGCAACACACAAGGTATATATGTCATGAAGCATGGAAATGTGGCAATCATGGGTGAAAGCAATATCTCGAGCATGCGTGCAAATGGTGCAAGCAACACATGAAGTATGATCCACAATATCCAAGCTCAAGAAGGATGTCACCTTGAAGGCGTGTCCTTGTGCATTCTTCACAATGCCGAAGTGGAAGAAAATGCTGTGTAGAAGCGATTCGTGGTAGAATGTATGAGGCTCGCTCTCAAGAGCTCGAATGGTCAACTCACGTGAAGTTGAATTCGACACAAAGTCCAAGTATCCTACACATACACAAAACAAAACAAAGAACGTATGCGCATGGTAGATGAACACATCATCCATCATGATGGTTCTCATCTTTTGCACATAACCATTAGAAGCACAAGTGCATGAATAATATGATGCAACAATGGAAATATTCATGGCACTAGGTATATGGTGCAAAGAAGTAAGACAAGCATGCTTCACATGTAATATGTCAAAATATCCAAACATATGTGAGAATGCTATAGGGCAAACTCATGAGCAAGATTTAATAGCATGGTTGCACTCAATACATGGCAAATCTAGCATGAGAGAGGCAACATATGGAGATATGTGACAAGAAGCAATAACAATGATGTGCAAAGCATGTAGATGGTTGTCATCAACCGCATGAAATGAGCAAGTATGAATCATAGGTGATGCAACAAGGCAAGCAAACATAGTAATCAAGTCATGCAAACTAGTGGAGAAGATGCAACACACTAGAATAAATCATGGCAATCATGTCATGTGAGTAAATAATAGGCATAGGGAGTGCACATGACATATCGCAAGCACGAACACAAAGCAAGATCATAGTATCATCATAGGGGTGGGTCGCAAATGGAACATGGCAACAACAAGCAATATCTCCACCAAGCTTGCAAATACACAAAGAAGTGTTAGAGTCAATCAACATGTGTAATGCAAAGCATGGGTCACAAATGCATGGCGAAGGCATAGTAATGAGCAAAGCATGCATAGTGAACATGGCAAGATGGGCATATAATACATAATGGACAACAACCCATAGCCAAGTGAGGGCCATGTAGAATGAATGCACGACGTGTTCGCGTGAAGAGAGCTGTGGGAAAGTCAATCCATGGGATCCCAAATCATCGTTGCTCTCTAGAGCTCGTTTTTTCAACTCGTGGGATTGCGAGGTCGACAAGTATTCATGGGTATCTACACAAAAAAGACACAAACCAAAGAAATTGTGCGTGTGGTAAATGTACACATCATCCATCATGATGTGTATGTGCACATGTGAGTTAGCACAAGATAAGCATCGCTCAAAGAAATTTGATGCATGGTGATGAGGACATCAATACCATTGTTACACCCGCAGCCCCTACTGCTACATATACTGGACCAATTACTAGAGCTCGCGCACGCCAATTAAATTATCAGGTACTTACGTTTCTTGGTAATGATTCTAATGTTCATGAGAATATGATGCTGCCTAAATTGGATACATTTGTTTTGCTTACAAATGAAGGGCCTAGCTTGGAGAAGGATGGACATTGGAGCAAGAACAAGCATGGAGATGATGCCATGCAAGGGGAACAAGAACGGAGTTACAAGTGATGATTTCAGGACTTTGAAGCCACCATAATGGGTGCATGAAGCCTTGGACGAAATATACAAGATGCTACTTCATAAATTTCGTTCCGAGGCTATTCTAGGTGCCGCGTCACCTTATTATTGGGCCAGGCCCTTGTAATTTCAAAATACACAAGTATAGGCTATTTTTAGAGTCCGTATGTGTGGGGAAACAAGAGATAGGGTTGATTTCGGACCCTCCACCAAGGGCCACGAAATTCCCCTCTTCCTCCATATATACAGCCCTTAGGGCACCGTTTAGACTTTGGGTTTTGTTTAGATTAAAAGTTCGCCATAGCTGCAACTTCGCGTGCCGTTTGTGTTCAACGACCAGACAAAGGCGTCACAGAACCCCACCTTGATCAATAAAGCTTTCATCTTATATTCGCAATATCCAGATTGCAATCTCAGTTTCTTGCTTGTTCTTCGTTTGCTCGCAGGAAACAGATCCTCGTGGTCAGGTTGATCGTACTCCGGTGTGGTCAATAACCTCTCGGAGTTGGTTTAGCGATTGCTAAGGCGCGACGTCCTCGCACGTTCGTAGTTGGATCGTCAAAGTCGGACACCTTTGCCTCTATCAAGTGGTATCAGATTTCCAGGTTGCTCGGTGAGATTTTACAGTTTTTCGTAGTTTAGATCGAGTCTGTTCTTCATACCTATAGTCCACGAAAAAGCCACAAAAAAATAGGGTTAGTTCATCATATCCGAACCAATCTGAGCCTTTGCATAATCTTTTTAGGGTTTTGCTTTGTTGAATTTGCGGTTGCATCGTCGTGTCTAGTTGCTGGTCTTAGCGTCTAGTCTTTTAGAGTTTCGAGTTCTGGTCATAAGTTGTCACGCCGCCACCGCACCATCATCATCGCCCCTGCCACCTACCACCACCGCTCCGAATCCGTATCCATATACCACCACCAATCCGTGTCCATATACCACCACCGATCCATATCCATATACTACCACCGCTACCACCACCGCCATATACCACCACCATATATCCACCACCAATCCGAAGTTCCTTGCATATTAGGTTTGTTTTCGAGATCCATCTAGTTTCCGATTCGTGTTTCCTTGCCAAGTGGGTTTCGGAAAAAAAGAGTCTGAAACCACCCTCCGTTTAGGCCCAAAATTTTCCGACAACGCACTTGTCGAAAAATTTTCTGGCTATCCTCTTCTTAGGTGTTTCTAAGCGTAGTGAGACACACGCCGTTATAGAAAGTTTTTGACCCGTTTCCGGTTTTCTAAGCGTAACGCACTTGTCGAAAAATTTTACGGCTATCCTATTTTAGGTGTTTCTAAGCGTATTGAGACAGTCGCCGTTATAGAAAGTTTTTTGACCCGTTTCCAGTTTTTGGGTCCGGGCAGTCGAAAAAAAAATTGGTCGAAAAAATTTCGTGCCCATCCTGTCAGTTTGACCTGGGAAGAGTTTTGAGACACTCGCCATTATAGTGATTTTTTCGCAAAAAAAAAGAGCAGCACAAAAAAAAGAAGAGCAAAAATTTTTTCCAGACTGTGCTTTTCCCTTGTTTACGTGCAGCGCCGTGATTTTGTTCGTGTTCTAGGCTCGCGTCTCTAGCACGGTCTAGCCTAGGACCAAAGACCAAGACTGCGTCGTTGAGCGTTTATTCAACTTTGCATCTCTGATTTGATTATTGCTGACCCTTTTTGCTACCATATTATAAGCCTTCCCAGCTCCACATACATCTACATCGTCGTTTGACTCTCCACAGTAATCGCTCTATCCAAGCTTTGAGAGTTTTGACTACATCGGTTGCCGATCACCGCTTCTTTGGGTAAGAACTGGTAAGAATTTGAGATTTGCTTGACGGATTTGTGACTGTCCACCACACCACCACACCACTTCCTAGTAGTCTGTCGAATCATATTCTTGTGTGTTTCTATTGCTGCTAACCATGGCAGGATCACAAGCCGAGACTGACTGGGAGAACATGACAAACAAAGCGCTACATGATAAGTTTCTACAAATGATGAGTGGGCAGGTGTAAGATGTTCTAAATAGATTTGAAGAGGCCATGGAGATGATAGATTGCATTGAGAAGGCGTTGAAACAAAGCTCGATAACAAATTTAATGAATTGCTCGCGCGTCTTCCACCACCACCACCGGCTGCACCTGACGCACCTCTACAACAACAACAACAACGACTACCTCCACGTCGCGAAACAGCCCTCCGCCGAGCGAGCCGTGTCCCTCTTCAGCCTGGCCAAGCTGCTGGTGCTGCTGTTGATACTTCTGTGGCTCCCTCACTGGCGATGTGGGGAGGATGATTATGTGGGAGATTACGAGGATGAGGTTGATCAACATCGTAACTACGTGCAACCACCAGCACCACAACCACCAGGTCGTCCACATGCAAATAATGGCAATGTTAGGGCTCCCCTCAGTGCGAGATCATGACCATCTCCCTAAACTGAAGTTGAATATTCCACCATTTGAGGGTAGATATGTTCTGATATATATCTTACTTGGGAGTTAGAAACTGAACAACGATTTACATGTTTACAATATCCACGAGGAGAGGCGTGTTCCATTGCTGTTTGTGCTTTCACTAGCTTTGCATCTGCTTGGTGGTCTGAACATTGTAGATTATATCCTGTTCCAGCTACTTGGGCTGCTTTGAAAACTGCTATGCGTACTCGTTGGGTTCCACCATATTATCAACGTGAATTACTTCAAAAATTGCAGCGCTTAAGACAATGAAAAACTTCGGTAGAAGAATATTATCAGGAATTACAAACTGGCTTGATTAGATGTGGTATTGTTGAGGAGAATGAAGCTATGCTTGCACGTTTTCTGGGTGGATTAAATAGAGATATTCAGACCATTCTAGACTACAAGGATTATACTAATATCACTCGATTATTCCATCTTGCTTGTAAAGCTGAGCGTGAAGTGCACGATCGACAAGGCGTTGTCGCGGAATAACTTTTCTGATGGTAGACCTTCATCATGGACACCTCGTGCATAATCTACTTACACATGTTCTTCTACACGGCACCTCCGTCGGCTGCCACTTCCAACCGTGATACAAGAAAGCGGGCACAACCACCACTATCTCGCCAAGAGCACACCTGCTGGGCCTACGTAGCTCTTCTTCTTCCATGGCGTCAACAGGGCACACAAGTGATATTATTTGTCGTCGTTGTAAGGGAAGAGGACATTTTATGAGAGAATGCCAATCTCAGCGTGTGATGATTGCTATTGAGGATGGTGGGTATGAGTCCGCTAGTGACTATGATGAAGAGACTTTGGCTCTTATTACACATGAAGTACAAGTTGGAGATGTTTCTGATCATGAGAAGAAATACATGGCTGGTGCAGATGATGTCAGTTATTTATGTTTAGTTGCTAAACGTGTTTTGAGTGTGCTGGTTACTCAAGCTGAGAAAAATCAGAGGCATAACTTGTTCCATACAAAGGGAGTTGTGAAGGAACGTTCTATTCAGCGTCATCATAGATGGAGGGAGCTGCAACAACTTGGCTAGCATGGATATGGTGGAGAAGCTTTCTCTCACCACAAGGCCACATCCACATCCTTACTACATCCAATGGTTCAACAACAGCGGCAAGGTTAAGGTAACATGTCTTGTTAGGTGTGTATTTTAGTATCTCTACATATGCTGATTATGTTGATTGTGATGTGGTACCTATGCAAGCATGTTCCTTATTACTTGGTAGACCATGGCAATTTGATAAAAATTATGTACACCATGGTAGAAACAATCAGTATACTCTTGTTCACAAGGATAAATATTACTTTGCTTCCTATGACTCCTGATTCCATTTTGAAAGATGATATTAATAGAGCTAATAAAGCAAAACAGGAGAAAAATAAGAGTGAAAATCAGATTGTGGCAAAAGAATTTGAGCAACAAATGAAGCCTAATAATAAACCATCTAATGTTGCTTCTGAAATTAAACTGAAAATTGCATGTTTACTTGCCACCAAATCTGATATTGATGAGCTAGATTCTAGCAAATCTGTTTGCTATGCTTTTGTGTGCAAAGAGGCATTATTTTCATTCGAGGACGTGCCTTCCTCTTTGCCCCCTGCTATCACTAACATTTTGCGGAGTTCACCGACGTCTTCCCACAAGACGTGCCACCGGATTACCACCTATTCGAGGGATTGAGCATCAAATTGACTTAATTCCGGTGCATCGCTACCCAACCGTGCACCATACCGTACCAATCCGGAGGAGACGAAGGAGATTATGCGTCAAGTACAGGAGCTGCTCGACAAAGGTTATATCTGCGAATCTCTTAGTCCTTGTGCTGTTCCTATTATACTAGTGCCTAAAAAGGATGGTACGTCGCGTATGTGTGTTGATTGTAGAGGCATTAATAATATTACTATTCGTTATCGTCATCCTATTCCCAGGCTAGATGATATGCTTGATGAATTGAGTGGCTCTACAATATTCTCCAAAGTTGATTTGCATAGTGGATACCGTCAAATTCGTATGAAATTGGGAGATGAATGGAAAACAACATTTAAAACTAAGTTTGGTTTATATGAGTGGTTAGTCATGCCTTTTGGGTTAACTAATGCACCTAGTACTTTCATGAAACTAATGAACGAAGTTTTACGTGCTTTCATTGGACGATTTGTGGTAGTCTATTTTGATGATATACTGATTTATAGCAAATCTTTGGAAGAACATTTGGAACATTTACGTGCTGTTTTTAATGCTCTACGTGATGCACGTTTGTTTGGTAACCTTGGGAAGTGCACCTTTTGCACCGACCGAGTATCTTTTCTTGGCTATGTTGTTACTCCACGGAATTGAAGTTGATAAAGCCAAGATTGAAGCTATTGAGAGTTGGCCGCAGCCCAAAACGGTCACACAAGTGAGGAGTTTTCTTGGACTCGCTGGTTTCTATAGGCGTTTTGTGAGAGACTTTAGCACCATTGCTGCACCTCTCAATGAGCTTACAAAGAAGGATGTGCCTTTTGTTTGGGGTACCACAGGAAGAAGCCTTCACGGTATTGAAAGATAAGTTGACACATGCTCCTTTACTCCAACTTCCTGATTTTAATAAGACTTTTGAGCTTGAATGTGATGCTAGTGGAATTGGATTAGGAGGTGTGTTATTACAAGATGGCAAACTTGTTGCATACTTTTCTGAAAAATTGAGTGGGCCTAGTCTGAATTATTCTACTTATGATAAATAATTATATGCTCTTGTTCGCACTTTAGAAACATGGCAACATTATTTATGGCCCAAAGAATTTGTTATACATTCTGATCATGAATCTTAGAAACATATTAAAAGTCAAGCTAAACTGAATCGTAGACATGCTAAATGGGTTGAATTCATTGAGACTTTCCCTTATGTCATTAAACACAAGAAGGGTAAAGAAAATGTTATTGCTGATGCATTGTCTCGTCGCTATACTATGCTTTCACAACTTGACTTCAAAATATTTGGTTTGGAGACCATCAAAGATCAATATGTGCATGATGCTGATTTTAAAGATGTATTGCAGAATTGTAAAGAAGGAAGAACGTGGAACAAGTTAAATGCGTTAATGATGGATTTGTGTTCCGTGCTAACAAGCTATGCATTCCAGCTAGCTCCGTTCGTCTTTTTGTTGTTGCAGGAGGCGCATGGAGGAGGACTAATGGGATACTTTGGCGTGAAGAAGACGGAGGATGTACTTGCTACACATTTCTTTTGGCCAAAGATGAGACGGGATGTTGAGCGTTTTATTGCTCGCTGCACTACATGTCAAAAAGCTAAGTCACGACTCAATCCTCATGGTTTATATATGCCTTTGCATGTACCTAGTGTTCCTTGGGAGGATATATCTATGGACTTTGTTTTAGGTTTACCTCGAACAAAGAAGGGAGGGATAGCATATTTGTTGTCGTGGATAGATTCTCGAAAATGGCACACTTTATACCATGTCATAAAAGCGATGATCTTTGTTAATGTTGCTGATTTGTTCTTTCGTGAAATTATTAAACTTGCATGGTGTGCCAAATACTATTGTTTCAGATCGTGATACTAAATTTCTTAGCAACTTTTGGAGATGTTTATGGGTTAAGTTGGGGACTAAACTGCTTTTTAGTACTACTTGTCACCCCCAAACTGATGGACAAACTGAAGTAGTCAATAGAACTTTGTCTACTATCCTTAGGGCTGTTTTGAAGAATAATAAGAAAATGTGGGAGGAATGCTTGCCTCATATTGAATTTGCTTATAATCGTTCATTGCATTCTACTACTAAGATGTGCCCTTTTGAAGTCGTGTATGGTTTCCTACCTCGTGCACCTATTGATTTGTTGCCTCTTCCATCTTCGGAGAAGGTTAATTTTGATGCTAAACAACGTGCTGAATTGATTTTAAAAATGCATGAGTTAACTAAGGAAAACATTGAGCGTATGAATGCTAAATATAAACTTGTCGGAGATAAGGGTAGAAAACATGTTGTGTTTGCTCCTGGAGATCTTGTTTGGTTACATTTGCGTAAGGATAGATTTCCTGATTTATGCAAATCAAAGCTAATGCCACGTCTTGATGGTCCCTTTAAGGTGTTGGAGAAAATAAATGATAATGCATATAAACTTGAGCTGCCTGTAGATTTTGGGGTTAGTCCCACTTTTAACATTGCAGATTTGAAGCCTTGTTTGGGTGAGGAAGATGAGCTTCCGTCGAAGACGACTTCATTTCAAGAAGGGGAGGATGATGAGGACATCAATACCATTGTTACACCCGCAGCCGCTACTGCTACATATACTGGACCAATTACTAGAGCTCGCGCACGCCAATTAAATTATCAGGTACTTTCGTTTCTTGGTAATGATTCCAATGTTCATGAGAATATGATGCTGCCTAAATTGGATACATTTGTTTTGCTTACAAATGAAGGGCCTAGCTTGGAGAAGGATGGACATTGGAGCAAGAACAAGCATGGAGATGATGCCCTGCAAGGGGAACAAGAACGGAGTTACAAGTGATGATTTCAGGACTTTGAAGCCACCATAATGGGTGCATGAAGCCTTGGACGAAATATACAAGATGCTACTTCATAAATTTCGTTCGAGGCTATTCTAGGTGCTGCGTCACCTTATTATTGGGCCAGGCCCTTGTAATTTCGAAATACACAAGTATAGGCTATTTTTAGAGTCCGTATGTGTGGGAAACAAGAGATAGGGTTGATTTCGGACCCCTCCACCAAGGGCCATGAAATTCCCCCCCTCTTCCTCCATATATACAGCCCTTAGGGCACCGTTTAGACTTTGGGTTTTGTTTAGATTAAAAGTTCGCCATAGCTGCAACTTCCGTACTTCGTTTGTGTTCAACGACCAGACAAAGGCGTCACAGAACCCCACCTTGATCAATAAAGCTTTCATCTTATATTCGCAATATCCGGATTGCAATCTCAGTTTCTTGCTTGTTCTTCGTTTGCTCGCAGGAAACAGACCCTCGTGGTCAGGTTGATCGTACTCCGGTGTGGTCAATAACCTCTCGGAGTTGGTTTAGCGATTGCTAAGGCGCGACGTCCTCGCACGTTCGTAGTCGGATCGTCAAAGTCGACTTCCTCCAAAGCGAAAACCAACATGTCATCGAAAGACGGGACACCTTTGCCTCTATCACATGGTATAAGAACATGTCATCCATCATGAAGAATAGTTATTATGTTTGACACGATGGGGATGCAAATTTAGCATACAAGTATATGGCACATCAATATCATTATGATGCATGGGGAGCATATTGTGCACATAATTATTGGGATCATGCAATGGATGGGATGGATCAAAATCTCCTAACATGTATGAGGAAACTATGGGGGTCTCCTCATGAGCAATATTATAAACATCATTTGGAGAAAATGGATAACATCCAATGCAATGCATATCCGAAGCTAGGTGGGCATGGCATGGCATATGAGATAAATGATGCAAAGGGAGCATATCAATATCATCACAAGAAAAACAAATGCCAATAACCATGGGCTTGTCATCTATGCCATAAGTGCAAATTGGGTTTATTCTAATGGCATATGCATAGTCACTATGAAGAGATTGCAAATAAGACATATGGTTGATCTCATGCATAGCATATGACAAGTCAAGCCCATTAGCAAACATGATGTGACCTAAAGATTTGTCACAAGAAATCCTATGTAACATAGCATCACAACTAATAGACTCCACATGAGAATCATCATATTCATCATAAATGGGCAATCATCACATGGGGAAATCGTACTAGCATGAATCATGGTACTAGGTGGATCAACATCATGCAAGCAATCAATCTCAAGAATGTCCACTAGTGGGACTAGAGCATCACTGTCACCTTTGTTACCTTTGTCATTCCACTCAAGTGGTGTAGGTGAGGTGGTAAAGACCAAATGGTGATCATCTTCATCTTGATGGAACCATGTGGGGGGTGCATCATATTCCACCATGGCCATCGTCTTGTCCAAAGTGATGTAGGGCGGAACCCTACGTGGATGATCTTTCACGTTTGGAGTGGATCCTACGGGGAATCACGAAGAACACGCGGAAGAACAAAGGGAAACACGGAGGAAACGAGAGAGAGATCGCTCAACCAACAAGGAATTAATCACACAAGTGCTAGATCACCGAACACAAAGAGGTACATATGATCCACAATCAACAAAGGTAAGGATACACGAGTAGACGTTCTTCTCCGAGAGGAGGTCTTGATGGGGTCCACCCTAGAAGGGGGTCTTGAATCCGCTTGGGGGATCTTCTCCGAAGAGGTCCTGAGCTCGAGGAGAAGTAACCAAGTGGATGAGCAAGGCTCTCACACAAACATGAGCTAAACCTAAGCTAACCCTAGAAAGAGGAAGGGGATGGAGTATATATAGTCTAGGGGGGCGAAGAGGTACATGGGCATCGGCCCTTTACTGTGCGCAGACAGGCGGAGCCGGATGTCCGGGCGTCGGGCCGGATGTCCGGGGCTTCAGGAGGCGCCGGATGTCCGGGCTGGGGGCCGGATGTCCGGGCTGGAGGTTGCCACTTCGCGAATCGGGTGCGTGGCGCCGGATTTCCGGGCTTCTGGCCGGATATCCTGGCTGGGGCCGGATGTCCGGGGCGCGGTGGCCGGATGTCCGGGCCCTGTAGGGTTCCTGGCTGGGCTGCGGCTGCGGTGTTGGCGTCTCCAGGGGCCGGATGTCCGGGGCCTTGGCCGGATGTCCGGGGCCTGGAGGGTGAACTTGCCCGTTTCCGTGGTCCTCTTCATCCGTGGACTTGGCGGCTCGTCCGTCTTCACGTGCATCTTCGAAAGGTTCCTCTTGACACCTAATGATGCATAGCATATCGGACTTAGGTAGTAACCATGTCTCGAGTGGATCATATGTGATATAACTAAGGAAGGAAGTCACCTCGTTCTCGAGAGCTCTAGCTCTAGCTCGTGTCATGGGTCCTCTTGGCTCTTTATGAGACGATTGTAGATCCATGGGGATGATCGTGGGATGCTCCGCATCATCTCCCCCCCCCCCTTGGGAGAGATCCGACCTCGGATCAAAAGCTTCATCTCCATGGTATGGTGCGAGGTCCTTGACGTTGAAGATGTCGCTCACGTTGTATTTCTCTCGAGGTAGGTCGATCTTGTAAGCGCTGTCGTTGTAGCGTGCTAGTACCTTGAAAGGTCCATCGGCTCGAGGGAGAAGCTTGGACTTGCGTTCTTTGGGGAAGCGGTCCTTGCGAAGGTGTAGCCACACTAGATCACCAATGTTGAAGACCATGGGTTGCTTGTTGGCGTTGAGCTTGGTTGCTAGTCGTTGTACTTGGCGCTCGATGGTGTGCCTTGTATCTTCGTGCATCTTCTTGATGTAGCTTGCCGTGCACTCGCATCCATGTTGGTGCGCTCTTGGAGAGGTAGTGGTAGAATGTCCAATGGGGACAACGGGTTGAAACCGTAGAAGCGACCTCGAAGGGGACTTGCGGTAGTCGAATGTCTTGCACGGTTGTAGGCGTACTTTCGGTGATGGGTAGACATTCTTCCCACTCCTTGATGTTCTTCTTGATCAAGACACGAAGTAGAGTGGATAGTGTCTTGGTTCGTCACCTCCGTTTGGCCGTCGGTTTGAGGATGGTATGCCGATGAGAACAAGAGCTTGATTCCGAGCTTGGCGCATAGGGTCTTCCAAAAGTAACTCAAGAACTTGACGTCAAGATCGGAGAATATTGTCTTTGGTACTCCATGGAGTCGCAAGATTTCCCTACAAAAGAGATTTTTAACATGTGAAGCATCGTCTATCTTGTTGCAAGGAATGAAATGTGCCATCTTAGAAAATCTATCCACAACAACAAACACGGAATCCTTTCCATTTTGAGTCCTAGGCAAACCAAGTACAAAATCCATACTAATGTCTTCCCATGGTTGATAAGGAATAGGAAGAGGCATGTAAAGACCATGAGATTGGGCTTTAGACTTAGCTTTGCGACATGTATAGCATCGGGTGGTGAAGCGTGAGACGTCGCGGAACATCTTGGGCCAAAAGTAGTTGTTGGAGAGCGTGGCGAATGTCTTGTCACGTCCAAAGTGTCCCATGAGTCCGCCTCCATGAGCCTCTTGCAAAAGGAGCAAACGAAGAGAAGACTGGAATGCATAATTTGTTAGCTCTCATAAGATAAGCATCCTTGATGTAATATTGTTCCCAAGAAGTATGCGTCAAACACTTAGCATAAGGAATAGCAAAAGATGGATCATGCTCATACAAGTCTTTTATATGCTCAAAACCAATAACATTCAACTCAAGTTGAGTGACAAGCATGCATATGCGTGAAAGCGCGTCGACAACTACATTTTCTTTACCCTTAATGTACTTGATCACATAAGGAAAAGATTCAATAAATTCACTCCATTTTGCATGACGCTTGTTCAATTTAGTTTGACCTTTGAGGTACTTAAGCGTTTCATGATCGGTATGGATGACAAACTCATGAGGTCTAAGGTAATGTTCCCAAACATGTAGCACACGCACTAAAGCATACAATTCTTTGTCATAGATGGGATAATTAAGTTGAGCACGGAGAGTTTTTCACTAAAATAAGCAATGGCTCGTTTTTCTTGCATCAAAACTCCGCCAATTCCGGTACCACTTGCATCACAATGAACCTCAAAAGTTTTGTCAAAATTGGGCAAAGCAAGAATCGGAGCATGAGAAGCAAAGACTTGAGCTCATCAAAACCGGTTGATTGCAAAGTTCCCCAAACAAAGGGAGTATTCTTCTTACTCAAGGCATGCAAAGGAGCGGCAATTGTGCTAAAATCTTTCACAAAGCGATTTATAAAAACCCATAAGACCAAGAAAACTTCGCATTTGTTGCAAATTGGTGGGTTGGGGCCAAGTTTTAATTGCTTCAATTTTAGATTCATCAACATGGACACCCTTTGAGGATACTACAAAACCCAAGAAAACCACTTTGTCAACGCCAAAAGTGCATTTTTTCAAGTTTGCATAAAGTCTTTCCTTGCGAAGAGTTTGCAACACAGATTTTACATGATTGATGTGCTCTTTCATGGTTTTGCTAAATACAAGAATATCATCAAAGTAAACCACAACAAAGACTCCAATGTAAGGACGAAGCACATGATGCATAAGACGCCTTGCGAAAGTACCGAGCCTCCGAAAGACCCATAGGCATCACTAACCACTCATATAAACCAAATTTGGTTTTGAAAGCAGTTTTCCATTCATCACCCTCTTGTATGCGGATTTGATAATAGCCACTTTTAAGGTCAATTTTTGAGAAAAAGTTGGCTCCACTAAGTTCATCAAGCAAGCGAGGAATGGGATGCCTATAGCGGACGGTGATAGCATTTATAGGTCTACAATCGGAACACAAGCGAAAACTTCCATCGGGCTTAGGCACAAGTATAACTGGAACGGCACATGGGCTTAAGCTTTCACGTACATGACCGTTGTCGATTAGTTTTTGTACTTGCCGTTGAATCTCCTTGGTTTCTTCGGGATTGACTCGGTATGGAGCTTTGTTTGGTAGAGGCGCTCCGGGGATGAGGTCGATTCGATGCTCAATGCCTCGAGGAGGTAGACCCGGAGGTAGCTCATCGGGGAAAACATCTTGAAATTCCTGCAAAAGAGATTGAAACACCAAAGGTAGCTCGTGAATGGTGTTAGCTTTTGGTTCTCCATCCTTGCACACAAGGACAAAGTGCATCACACTCGATGGGTTCTCGCACACTTCTATCATCTCACTTTTGGTGGCAAATAGGATGAGGTTTTTCTCTCTAGGCGAAGAGGCACTCAAGTGTGTTTTGTGGCTCTCACTCACTTTCGTGTGGATCACTTTCTCACTCTTGTCTCTATGATGGGTGGCTTGCTTGTCGGCTATCACTTGAGTAGGAGACATAGGTCGTAGCACATATTCCTTCCCATTCATCTTGAAGCTATAGTGATTGGTGCGCCCATTGTGGATGACACCACGGTCGAATTGCCATGGTCGACCTAGAAATAGGTGGCAAACGGTCATTGGGACAACATCACACTCCAACGTGTCTTCATAAGCACCAATTTTGAAGGAGACTTGGACCGTATGCTCGACTCATATAGTGCCGGAGTCACTTAGCCATTGAACCTTGTAGGGGTGCGGGTGCTTCCTCTTGACCAATTGAAGTTTCGAACATAGTTCTTGATGAGGACATCAATACCATTGTTACACCCACAGCCCCTGCTGCTGATAGAGGCAAAGGTGTCCCGTCTTTCGATGAGATGTTGGTTTTCACTTTGGAGGAAGTCGACTTTGACGATCCGACTACGAACGTGCGAGGACGTCGCGCCTTAGCAATCGCTAAACCAACTCCGAGAGGTTATTGACCACGCCGGAGCACGATCAACCTGACCACGAGGGTCTCTTTTCTGCGAGCAAACGAAGAACAAGCAAGAAACTGAGATTGCAATCTGGATATTGCGAATATAAGATGAAAGCTTTTTTGATCAAGGTGGGGTTCTGTGACGCCTTTGTCTGGTCGTTGAACACAAACGAAATGCACGCGTTGCAGCTATGGCGAACTTTTAATCTAAACAAAACCCAAAGTCTAAACGACGCCCTAAGGGCTGTATATATGGAGGAAGAGGAGGGAATTTCGTGGCCCTTGAGGGATGGGTCCGAAACCAACCCTAACTCTTGTTTCCCCACACATACGGACTCTAAAAACAGCCTATACATAAGTATTTCGAAATTACATGGGCCCGGCCCAATAATAAGGTGACGCAGCACCTAGAATAGCCTATGGACGAATATTATGAAGTGGCATCTTGTATATTTCGTCCAAGGCCTCATGCTCTCATTAGGGTGGCTTCAAAGTCCTGGAATCATCACTTGTAACTCCATTCTTGTTCCCCTTGCGCATGCCAACATCTCCAGGTTTGAACTTGCTCCAAGGTTCATCTTTCTTGTCCATGGTAGGCCCTTCATTTGTAAGCAAAACAAATGTATCCAATTTAGGCAGCATCATATTCTCATGAACATTGGAATCGTTACCAAGAAACGAAAGTACCGATAATTCAATTGGCGTCTTGCGAGCTCTAGTAATTGGTCCAAGATGTATAGCGGCAGGGCTGTGGGTGTAACAATGGTATTGATGTCCTCATCATCCTCCCTTCTTGATATGAAGTCGTCCTCGACTGAAGCTCATCTTCCTCACCCAAATAAGGCTTCAAATCTGCAATGTTAAAATTGTGACTAAACCCAAAATCTGCAGGCAGCTCAAGGATATATGAATTATAATTAATATTCTCTAACACCTTAAATTGACCATAAGAACGTGGCATTAGCTTTGATTTGCGCAAATTAGGAAACCTATCCTTACGCAAATGTAACCAAACAAGATCTCCAGTGCAAAGACAACGTGTTTTCTACCCTTATCTCCAGCAAGTTTATATTTAGCATTCATACGCTCAATGTTTTCCTTAGTTAACTCATGCATTTTAAAATCAATTCAACACGTTCTTTAGCATCAAAATTAACCTTCTCCAAGATGGAAGAGGCAACAAATCAATAGGTGCACGAGGTAGGAAGCCATACACAATTTCAAAAGGGCACATCTTAGTAGTAGAATGCAATGAACGATTATAAGCAAATTCAATATGAGGCAAGCATTCTTCCCACATTTTCTTATTATTCTTCAAAACAGCCCTAAGCATAGTAGACAATGTTCTATTGACTACTTCAGTTTGTCCATCAGTTTGGGGTGACAAGTAGTACTAAAAAGCAGTTTAGTCCCCAACTTAGCCCATAAACATCTCCAAAAGTGGCTAAGAAATTTAGTATCACGATCTGAAACAATAGTATTTGGCACACCATGCAAGCGAATAATTTCACGAAAGAACAAATCAGCAACATTAACAGCATCATCGCTTTTATGACATGGTATAAAGTGTGCCATTTTCGAGAATCTATCCACGACAACAAATATGCTATCCCTCCCCTTCTTTGTTCGAGGTAAACCTAAAACAAAGTCCATAGATATATCCTCCCAAGGAACACTAGGTACAGGCAAAGGCATATATAAACCATGAGGATTGAGTCGTGACTTAGCTTTTTGACATGTAGTGCAGCGAGCAACAAAACGCTCAACATCCCGTCTCATCTTTGGCCAAAAGAAATGTGTAGCAAGTATATCCTCCGTCTTCTTCACGCCAAAGTATCCCATTAATCCTCCTCCATGCGCCTCCTGCAACAACAAAAGACGAACAGAGCTAGTAGGAATGCATAGCTTGTTAGCACGAACACAAAACCATCATTAATAACGAACTTGTTCCATGTTCTTCCTTCTTTACAATTCTGCATTACATCTTTAAAATCAGCATCATGCACAAATTGATCTTTGATGGTCTCCAAACCAAATATTTTGAAGTCAAGTTGTGAAAGCATAGTATAGCTTACGAGACAAAGCATCAGCAATAACATTTTCTTTACCCTTCTTGTGTTTAATGACATAAGGGAAAGTCTCAATGAATTCAACCCATTTAGCATGTCTACGATTCAGTTTAGCTTGACTTTTAATATATTTCAAAGCTTCATGATCAGAATGTATAACAAATTCTTTGGGCCATAAATAATGTTGCCATGTCTCTAAAGTCCGAACAAGAGCATATAATTCTTTGTCATAAGTAGAATAGTTCAGACTAGGCCCACTCAATTTTTTCGTAAAAGTATGCAACAGGTTTGCCATCTTGTAATAACACACCTCCTAATCCAAGTCCACTAGCATCACATTCAAGCTCAAAGGTCTTATTAAAGTCAGGAAGTTGGAGTAAAGGAGCATGTGTCAACTTATCTTTCAATACCGTGAAGGCTTCTTCCTGTGTGGTACCCCAAACAAAAGGCACATTCTTCTTTGTAAGTTCATTGAGAGGTGCAGCAATGGTGCTAAAGTCTATCACAAAACGCCTATAGAAACCAGCGAGTCCAAGAAAACTCCTCACTTGTGTGACCGTTTTGGGCTGCGGCCAACTCTCAATAGCTTCAATCTTGGCTTTATCAACTTCAATTCCCTTTGGTTTAACAACATAGCCAAGAAAAGATACTCGGTCGGTGCAAAAGGTGCACTTCCCAAGGTTACCAAACAAACGTGCATCACGTAGAGCATTAAAAACAGCACGTAAATGTTCCAAATGTTCTTCCAAAGATTTGCTATAAATCAGTATATCATCAAAATAGACTACCACAAATCGTCCAATGAAAGCACGTAAAACTTCGCTCATTAGTCTCATGAAAGTACTAGGTGCATTAGTTAACCCAAAAGGCATGACTAACCACTCATATAAACTAAACTTAGTTTTAAATGCTGTTTTCCATTCATCTCCCAATTTCATACGAATTTGATGGTATCCACTACATAAATCAACTTTGGAGAATATTGTAGAGCCACTCAATTCATCAAGCATATCATCTAGCCTAGGAATAGGATGACGATAACGAATAGTAATATTATTAATGCCTCTACAATCAACACACATACGCCGACGTACCATCCTTTTTAGGCACTAGTATAATAGGAACAGCACAAGGACTAAGAGATTCGCGTATATAACCTTTGTCGAGCAGCTCACATGCTTGACGATAATCTCCTTCGTCTCCTCTGGATTGGTACGGTATGGTGCACGGTTGGGTAGCGATGCACCGGGAATTAAGTCAATTTGATGCTCAATCCCTCGAATAGGTGGTAATCCGGTGGCACGTCTTGTGGGAAGACGTCGGCGAACTCTGCAAAATGTTAGTGACAGTAGGGGCAAAGAGGAAGGCACGTCCTCGAATGAAAATAATGCCTCTTTGCACACAAAAGCATAGCAAACAGATTTGCTAGAATCTAGCTCCTCAATATCAGATTTGGTGGCAAGTAAACATGCACTTTTCAGTTTAATTTCAGAAGCAACATTAGATGGTTTATTATTAGGCTTCATTTGTTGCTCAAATTCTTTTGCCACAATCTGATTTTCACTCTTATTTTTCTCCTGTTTTGCTTTATTAGCTCTATTAATATCATCTTTCAAAATTGAATCAGGAGTCATAGGAAGCAAAGTAATATTTTTATCCTTGTGAACAAGAGTATACTGATTGTTTCTACCATGGTGTACAGAATTTTTATCAAATTGCCATGGTCTACCAAGTAATAAGGAACATGCTTGCATAGGTACCACATCACAATCAACATAATCAGCATATGTAGAGATACTAAAATACACACGAGCGAGACGTGTTACCTTAACCTTGCCGCTGTTGTTGAACCATTGGATGTAGTAAGGATGTGGATGTGGTCTTGTGGTGAGAGAAAGCTTCTCCACCATATCCATGCTAGCCAAGTTGTTGCAGCTCCCTCCATCTATGATGACGCTGAATAGAACGTTCCTTCACAACTCCCTTTGTATGGAACAAGTTATGCCTCTGATTTTTGCTCAACTTGTGTAACCTGCACACTCAAAACACGTTGAGCAACTAAACATTCATACCTGTCGACATCTTGACAGCCATGTAATGCGTCTCATGATCAGAATCATCTCCACCATGTTCTTCATGTGTAATAAGAGCCAAAGTCTCTTCATCATAGTCACTAGCGGACTCATACCCACCATCCTCGTGAGCAATCATCACACGCTGAGATTGGCATTCTCTGGCAAAATGTCCTCTTCCCTTACAACGACGACAAATAATATCACTTGTGTGCCCTGTTGACGCCATGGAAGAAGAAGAGCTCTGTGTAGGCCCAACAGGTGCGCTCTTGGCAGATAGTGGTGGTTGTGCCTGCTTTCTTGTATCACGGTTGGAGGTGGCAGCCGACGGAGGTGCCGGTGTAGTAGAACGTGTGGAAGTAGATGATGCACGTGGTGTCCATGATGAAGGTCGACCTGCAGAAAAGTTAGTCCGCGCCAACGCCTGTTGATCCTGCACTTCACGTTTAGCTTTACAAGCAAGATGGAATAATCGAGTGATATTAGTATAATCCTTGTAGTCCAGAATGGTCTGAATATCTCTATTTAATCCACCCAGAAAACGTGCAAGCATAGCTTCATTCTCCTCAACAATACCACATCTAATCAAGCCAGTTTGTAATTCCCTATAATATTCTTCTACCGAAATTTTTCCTTGTCTTAAGCGCTGCAATTTTTTAAGTAATTCACGTTGATAATATGGTGGAACCCAATGAGTACGCATAGCAGTTTTCAAAGCAACCCAAGTAGCTGGAACAGGATATAATCTACAATATTCAGACCACCAAACACATGCAAAGCTAGTGAAAGCACAAACAGCAGCGGGAACACGTCTCTCCTCAGCATATTGTAAACATGTAAATCGTTGTTCAGTTTCTAACTCCCAAGTAAGATATATATCGTGAACATATCTACCCTCAAATGGTGGAATATTCAACTTCAATTTAGGGAGATGGTCATGATCTCGTACTGAGGGGAGCCCTAACATTGCCATTATTTGCATGTGGACGACCGGGTGGTTGTGTTGTGGTGGTTGTGGTGCTGGTGGTTGCACGTAGTTCTGAAGTTGATCAACCTCATCCTCGTACTCTCTCACATAATCATCCTCCCCACATCGCCAGCAGGAGCCACAAAAGTATCAACAAGAAGCACCAGCACTTGGCCAGTGAAGAGGGACACGGCTCGCTTCGGCGGAGGGTCGCTTCACGATGTGGAGGTAGTCGTCGTTGTTGTTGTAGAGGTGCATTAGGTGCAGCCGGTGGTGGTGGTGGTAGACGCAGCGAGCAATTCATTAAACTTGTTATCGAGCTTTGTTTCAACGCCTTCTCAATGCCATCTATCTTCTCCATGGCCTCTTCAAATCTATTTAGAACATCTTCCACCTGCCCACTCATCATTTGTTGAAACTTATCATGTAGCGCTTTGTTTGTCATGTTCTCCCGGTCGGTCTAAATCGGCTTGTGATCCTGCCATGGTTAGCAACAATAGAAACACACAAGAATATGATTCGACGGACTACTAGGTAGTGGTGGTGGTGGTGTGGTGGGCGATCACAAATCCGTCAAGCAAATCTCAAATTCTTACCAGTTCTTACCCAAAGAAGAAAGCGGTGATCGGCAACCGATGTAGTCAAAACTCTCAAAGCTTGGATAGAGCGATTACGTGGAGAGTCAAACGCATCGATGTAGATGTATGTGGAGCTGGGAAGGCTTATAATATGGTAGCAAAAAGGGTCAAGAATAATCAATTCAGAGATGCAAAGTTGAATGAACGCTCAGCGACGATCTTGTCTTTGTCCTAGGCTAGACCGTGCTAGAGACGCGAGCCTAGAACACTAACAAAATCACGGCGCTGCACGGAAACAACGGAAAAGCACACTCTGGAATTTTTTTTTCGCTCTTTTTTTTTGCGCTGCTTTTTTTTTTGCGCTGCTCTTTTTTTTTTTTTTTGCGAAAAATCACTATAATGGCGAGTGTCTCAAAACTCTTCCCAGGTCAAACTGACAGGATGGGCACGAAATTTTTTCGACCAAAATTTTTTTTTTTGCCGGACCCAAAAAGCTGAAACGGGTCAAAAAACTTTCTATAATGGCGACTGTCTCAATACGCTTAGAAACACCTAAAAATAGGATAGCCAGAAAATTTTTCGACAAGTGCCTTTTCGGAAAATTTTGGGCCTAAACGGAGGGTGTTTTCCCGAAACCTACTCCGGCTAGGAAACACGAATCGGAAACTAGATGGATCTCGAAAACAAACCTAATATGAGAAGAACTCGGATTGGTGGTGGATATATGGTGGCGGTGGTCGTATATGCATACGGATTCAGAGCGGTGGCGGATAAGCAATGGTGGTAGATGGCAAGGCGATGATGATGGTGCGGTGGCGGCGTGAAAACTTATGACCAGAACTCGAAACTCTAAAAGAATAGACGCTAAGACCAGCAACTAGACACGACGATGCAACCGCAAATTCAACAAAGCAAAAACCCTAAAAAGATTATGCGAGGCTCAGATTGGTTCGGATATGATGAACTAACCCAAATTTTTTTGTGGCTTTTTCGTGGACTTTAGGTATGAAGAACAGACTCGATCTAATCTACGAAAAACTGTAAAATCTCACCGAGCAACCTGAAAATCTGATACCACTTGATAGAGGCAAAGGTGTCCCGTCTTTCGATGAGATGTTGGTTTTCACTTTGGAGGAAGTCGACTTTGACGATCCGACTACGAACGTCTTGAGGGCGTCGCGCCTTAGCAATCGCTAAACCAACTCCGAGAGGTTATTGACCACGCCGAGCACGATCAACCTGACCACGAGGGTCTGCATTTCCTGCGAGCAAACGAAGAACAAGCAAGAAACTGAGATTGCAATCTGGATATTGCGAATATAAGATGAAAGCTTTATTGATCAAGGTGGGGTTACGTGACGCCTTTGTGCAGTCGTTGAACACAAGCGAAATGCACGCGAAGTTGCAGCTATGGCGAACTTTTAATCTAAACAAAACCCAAAGTCTAAACGACGCCCTAAGGGCTGTATATATGGAGGAAGAGGAGGGAATTTCGTGGCCCTTGAGGGAGGGGTCGAAACCAACCCTAACTCTTGTTTCCCCACACATCTGGACTCTAAAACAGCCTATACTTAAGTATTTCGAAATTACATGGGCCGGCCCAATAATAAGGTGACGCAGCACCTAGAATAGCCTACTACGAATATTATGAAGTGGCATCTTGTATATTTCGTCCAAGGCCTCATGCTCTCATTAGGGTGGCTTCAAAGTCCTGGAATCATCACTTGTAACTCCGTTCTTGTTCCCCTTGCGCATGCCAACATCTCCCTGCTTGAACTTGCTCCAAGGTTCATCTTTCTTGTCCATGGTAGGCCCTTCATTTGTAAGCAAAACAAATGTATCCAATTTAGGCAGCATCATATTCTCATGAACATTGGAATCGTTACCAAGAAACGAAAGTACCTGATAATTCAATTGGCGTGCGCGAGCTCTAGTAATTGGTCCAGTATGTATAGCAGCAGGGGCTGTGGGTGTAATAATGGTATTGATGTCCTCATCATCCTCCCCTTCTTGAAATGAAGTCGTCCTCGACGGAAGCTCATCTTCCTCACCCAAATAAGGCTTCAAATCTGCAATGTTAAAAGTGGGACTAACCCCAAAATCTGCAGGCAGCTCAAGTTTATATGCATTATCATTTATTTTCTCTAACACCTTAAATGGACCATCGGCCACGTGGCATTAGCTTTGATTTATGCAAATTAGGAAACCTATCCTTACGCAAATGTAACCAAACAAGATCTCCGGTGCAAAGACAACATGTTTTCTACCCTTATCTCCGAGAAGTTTATATTTAGCATTCATACGCTCAATGTTTTCCTTAGTTAACTCATGCATTTTTAAATCAATTCAGCACGTTCTTTAGCATCAAAATTAACCTTCTCCGAAGATGGAAGAGGCAACAAATCAATAGGTGCACGAGGTAGGAAGCCATACACAATTTCAAAGGGCACATCTTAGTAGTAGAATGCAATGAACGATTATAAGCAAATTCAATATGAGGCAAGCATTCTTCCCACATTTTCTTATTATTCTTCAAAACAGCCCTAAGCATAGTAGACAATGTTCTATTGACTACTTCAGTTTGTCCATCAGTTTGGGGGTGACAAGTAGTACTAAAAAGCAGTTTAGTCCCCAACTTAGCCCATAAACATCTCCAAAAGTGGCTAAGAAATTTAGTATCACGATCTGAAACAATAGTATTTGGCACACCATGCAAGCGAATAATTTCACGAAAGAACAAATCAGCAACATTAACAAAGATCATCGCTTTTATGACATGGTATAAAGTGTGCCATTTTCGAGAATCTATCCACGACAACAAATATGCTATCCCTCCCTTCTTTGTTCGAGGTAAACCTAAAACAAAGTCCATAGATATATCCTCCCAAGGAACACTAGGTACAGGCAAAGGCATATATAAACCATGAGGATTGAGTCGTGACTTAGCTTTTTGACATGTAGTGCAGCGAGCAACAAAAGGCTCAACATCCCGTCTCATCTTTGGCCAAAAGAAATGTGTAGCAAGTATATCCTCCGTCTTCTTCACGCCAAAGTGTCCCATTAATCCTCCTCCATGCGCCTCCTGCAACAACAAAAGACGAACAGAACTAGCGAGAATGCATAGCTTGTTAGCACGGAACACAAAACCATCATTAATAACGAACTTGTTCCATGTTCTTCCTTCTTTACAATTCTGCATTACATCTTTAAAATCAGCATCATGCACATATTGATCTTTGATGGTCTCCAAACCAAATATTTTGAAGTCAAGTTGTGAAAGCATAGTATAGCGACGAGACAAAGCATCAAGAATAACATTTTCTTTACCCTTTTTGTGTTTAATGACATAAGGGAAAGTCTCAATGAATTCAACCCATTTAGCATGTCTACGATTCAGTTTAGCTTGACTTTTAATATGTTTCAAAGCTTCATGATCAGAATGTATAACAAATTCTTTGGGCCATAAATAATGTTGCCATGTCTCTAAAGTCCGAACAAGAGCATATAATTCTTTGTCATAAGTAGAATAGTTCAGACTAGGCCCACTCAATTTTTCAGAAAAGTATGCAACAGGTTTGCCATCTTGTAATAACACACCTCCTAATCCAATTCCACTAGCATCACATTCAAGCTCAAAAGTCTTATTAAAGTCAGGAAGTTGGAGTAAAGGAGCATGTGTCAACTTATCTTTCAATACCGTGAAGGCTTCTTCCCTGCGGTACCCCAAACAAAAGGCACATCCTTCTTTGTAAGTTCATTGAGAGGTGCAGCAATGGTGCTAAAGTCTCTCACAAAACGCCTATAGAAACCAGCGAGTCCAAGAAAACTCCTCACTTGTGTGACCGTTTTGGGCTGCGGCCAACTCTCAATAGCTTCAATCTTGGCTTTATGAACTTCAATTCCTGTGGTGTAACAACATAGCCAAGAAAAGATACTCGGTCGGTGCAAAAGGTGCACTTCCCAAGGTTACCAAACAAGCGTGCATCACGTAGAGCATTAAAAACAGCACGTAAATGTTCCAAATGTTCTTCCAAAGATTTGCTATAAATCAGTATATCATCAAAATAGACTACCACAAATCGTCCAATGAAAGCACGTAAAACTTCGTTCATTAGTCTCATGAAAGTACTAGGTGCATTAGTTAACCCAAAAGGCATGACTAACCACTCATATAAACTAAACTTAGTTTTAAATGCTGTTTTCCATTCATCTCCCAATTTCATACGAATTTGATGATATCCACTACGCAAATCAACTTTGGAGAATATTGTAGAGCCACTCAATTCATCAAGCATATCATCTAGCCTAGGAATAGGATGACGATAACGAATAGTAATATTATTAATGCCTCTACAATCAACACACATACGCGACGTACCATCCTTTTTAGGCACTAGTATAATAGGAACAGCACAAGGACTAAGAGATTCGCGTATATAACCTTTTTCGAGCAGCTCCTGTACTTGACGCATAATCTCCTTCGTCTCCTCTGGATTGGTACGGTATGGTGCACGGTTGGGTAGCGATGCACCGGAATTAAGTCAATTTGATGCTCAATCCCTCGAATAGGTGGTAATCCGGTGCACGTCTTGTGGGAAGACGTCGTGAACTCCCGCAAAATGTTAGTGACAGCGAGGGGCAAAGAGGAAGGCACGTCCTCGAATGAAAATAATGCCTCTTTGCACACAAAAGCATAGCAAACAGATTTGCTAGAATCTAGCTCCTCAATATCAGATTTGGTGGCAAGTAAACATGCACTTTTCAGTTTAATTTCGAAGCAACATTAGATGGTTTATTATTAGGCTTCATTTGTTGCTCAAATTCTTTTGCCACAATCTGATTTTCACTCTTATTTTTCTCCTGTTTTGCTTTATTAGCTCTATTAATATCATCTTTCAAAATGGAATCAGGAGTCATAGGAAGCAAAGTAATATTTTTATCCTTGTGAACAAGAGTATACTGATTGTTTCTACCATGGTGTATGTAATTTTTATCAAATTGCCATGGTCTACCAAGTAATAAGGAACATGCTTGCATAGGTACCACAGCACAATCAACATAATCAGCATATGTAGAGATACTAAAATACACACGAACAGTCCGTGTTACCTTAACCTTGCCGCTGTTGTTGAACCATTGGATGTAGTAAGGATGTGGATGTGGCCTTGTGGTGAGAGAAAGCTTCTCCACCATATCCATGCTAGCCAAGTTGTTGCAGCTCCCTCCATCTATGATGACGCTGAATAGAACGTTCCTTCACAACTCCCTTTGTATGGAACAAGTTATGCCTCTGATTTTGCTCAGCTTGTGTAACCTGCACACTCAAAACACGTTGAGCAACTAAACATTCATACCGTCGGCATCTTCAAAGAGCCATGTAATGCGTCTCATGATCAGAATCATCTCCACCATGTTCTTCATGTGTAATAAGAGCCAAAGTCTCTTCATCATAGTCACTAAGCGGACTCATACCCACCATCCTCGGTAGCAATCATCACACGCTGAGATTGGCATTCTCCGCAAAATGTCCTCTTCCCTTACAACGACGACAAATAATATCACTTGTGTGCCTGTTGACGCCATGGAAGAAGAAGAGCTCTGTGTAGGCCCAGAAAAGCGCTCTTGGCAAATAGTGGTGGTTGTGCACGCTTTCTTGTATCACGGTTGGAGGTGGCGGCAGCCGGAGGTGCCGTGTAGTAGAACGTGTGGAAGTAGATGATGCACGTGGTGTCCATGATGAAGGTCGACCTGCAGAAAAGTTAGTCCGCCAACGCCTGTTGATCCTGCACTTCACGCTCAGCTTTACAAGCAAGATGGAATAATCGAGTGATATTAGTATAATCCTTGTAGTCTAGAATGGTCTTAATATCTCTATTTAATCCACCCAGAAAACATGCAAGCATAGCTTCATTCTCCTCAACAATGCCACATCTAATCAAGCCAGTTTGTAATTCCTGATAATATTCTTCTACCGAATTTTTTCCTTGTCTTAAGCGCTGCAATTTTTGAAGTAATTCACGTTGATAATATGGTGGAACCCAACGAGTACGCATAGCAGTTTTCAAAGCAGCCCAAGTAGCTGGAACAGGATATAATCTACAATGTTCGCACCACCAAACACATGCAAAGCTAGTGAAAGCACAAACAGCAGCCGAACACGCCTCTCCTCGTGATATTGTAAACATGTAAATCGTTGTTCAGTTTCTAACTCCCAAGTAAGATATATATCGTGAACATATCTACCCTCAAATGGTGGAATATTCAACTTCAATTTAGGGAGATGGTCATGATCTCGTACCTGAGGGGGAGCCCTAACATTGCCATTATTTGCATGTGGACGACCGGGTGGTTGTGGTGCTGGTGATTATACTAATATCACTCGATTATTCCATCTTGCTTGTAAAGCTGAACGTGAAGTGCAGGATCAACAGGCGTTGGCGCGGACTAACTTTTCTGCTGGTCGACCGTCATCATGGACACCACGTGCATCATCTACTTCCACACGTTCTACTACACCGGCACCTCCGCCGCCGCCACCTCCAACCGTGATACAAGAAAGCAGGCACAACCACCACTATCCGCCAAGAGCACACCCGCTGGGCTCACACAGAGCTCTTCTTCTTCCATGGCGTCAACAGGGCACACAAGTGATATTATTTGTCGTCGTTGTAAGGGAAGAGGACATTTTGCGAGAGAATGCCCATCTCAGCGTGTGTTGATTGCTACTGAGGATGGTGGGTATGAGTCCGCTAGTGACTATGATGAAGAGACTTTGGCTCTTATTACACATGAAGAACACGGTGGAGATGATTTTGATCATGAGACGCAATACAAGGCTGTCAAGATGCCGACAGTATGAATGTTTAGTTGCTCAACGTGTTTTGAGTGTGCAGGTTACACAAGTCGAGCAAAATCAGAGGCATAACTTGTTCCATACAAGGGAGTTGTGAAGGAACGCTCTATTCAAGGCCATCATAGATGGAGGGAGCTGCAACAACTTGGCTAGCATGGATATGGTGGAGAAGCTTTCTCTCACCACAAGACCACATCCACATCCTTACTACATCCATTGGTTCAACAACAGCGGCAAGGTTAAGGTAACACGTACTGTTTGTGTGTATTTTAGTATCTCTACATATGCTGATTATGTTGATTGTGATGTGGTACCTATGCAAGCATGTTCCTTATTACTTGGTAGACCATGGCAATTTGATAAAATTTCTGTACACCATGGTAGAAACAATCAAGATACTCTTGTTCACAAGGATAAAAATATTACTTTGCTTCCTATGACTCCTGATTCCATTTTGAAAGATGATATTAATAGAGCTAATAAAGCAAAACAGGAGAAAAATAAGAGTGAAAATCAGATTGTGGCAAAAAGAATTTGAGCAACAAATGAAGCCTAATAATAAACCATCTAATGTTGCTTCTGAAATTAAACTGAAAAGTGCATGTTTACTTGCCACCAAATCTGATATTGATGAGTTAGATTCTAGCAAATCTGCTTGCTATGCTTTTGTGTGCAAAGAGGCATTATTTTCATTCGAGGACGTGTTTTCCTCTTTGCCCCCCGTCACTTCAACATTTTGCAGAGTTCACGACGTCTTCCCACAAGACGTGCCACCGTGATTACCACCTATTCGAGGGATTGAGCATCAAATTGACTTAATTCCCGGTGCATCGCTACCCAACCGTGCACCATACCGTACCAATCCAGAGGAGACGAAGGAGATTATGCGTCAAGTACAGGAGCTGCTCGACAAAGGTTATATACGCCAATCTCTTAGTCCTTGTGCTGTTCCTATTATACTAGTGCCTAAAAAGGATGGTACGTCAGATGTGTGTGTTGATTGTAGAGGCATTAATAATATTACTATTCGTTATCGCCATCCTATTCCTAGGCTTGATGATATGCTTGATGAATTGAGTGGCTCTACAATATTCTCCAAAGTTGATTTATGAGTGGATACCATCAAATTCGTATGAAATTGGGATATGAATGGAAAACAGCATTTAAAACTAAGTTTGGTTTATATGAGTGGTTAGTCATGCCTTTTGGGTTAACTAATGCACCTAGTACTTTCATGAGACTAATGAACGAAGTTTTACGTGCTTTCATTGGACGATTTGTGGTAGTCTATTTTGATGATATACTGATTTATAGCAAATCTTTGGAAGAACATTTGGAACATTTACGTGCTGTTTTTAATGCTCTACGTGATGCACGCTTGTTTGGTAACCTTGGGAAGTGCACCTTTTGCACCGACCGAGTATCTTTTCTTGGCTATGTTGTTACTCCACGTAGAATTGAAGTTGATAAAGCCAAGATTGAAGCTATTGAGAGTTGGCCGCAGCCCAAAACGGTCACACAAGTGAGGAGTTTTCTTGGACTCGCTGGTTTCTATAGGCGCTTTGTGAGAGACTTTAGCACCATTGCTGCACCTCTCGATGAGCTTACAAAGAAGGATGTGCCTTTTGTTTGGGGTACCGCACAGAAGAAGCCTTCACGGTATTGAAAGATAAGTTGACACATGCTCCTTTACTCCAACTTCCTGACTTTAATAAGACTTTTGAGCTTGAATGTGATGCTAGTGGAATTGGATTAGAGGTGTGTTATTACAAGATGGCAAACCTGTTGCATACTTTTCTGAAAAATTGAGTGGGCCTAGTCTGAACTACTCTACTTATGACAAAGAATTATATGCTCTTGTTCGGACTTTAGAGACATGGCAACATTATTTATGGCCCAAAGAATTTCTTATACATTCTGATCATGAATCTTTGAAACATATTAAAAGTCAAGCTAAACTGAATCGTAGACATGCTAAATGGGTTGAATTCATTGAGACTTTCCTTATGTCATTAAACACAAGAAGGGTAAAGAAAATGTTATTGCTGATGCTTTGTCTCGTCGCTATACTATGCTTTCACAACTTGACTTCAAAATATTTGGTTTGGAGACCATCAAAGATCAATATGTGCATGATGCTGATTTTAAAGATGTAATGCAAAATTGTAAAGAAGGAAGAACATGGAACAAGTTCGTTATTAATGATGGTTTTGTGTTCCGTATAACAAGCTATGCATTCCTCGCTAGCTCTGTTCGCCTTTTGTTGTTGCAGGAGGCGATGGAGGAGGATTAATGGGACACTTTGGCGTGAAGAAGATGGAGGATATACTTTCTACACATTTCTTTTGGCCAAAGATGAGACGGGATGTTGAGCGTTTTGTTGCTCGCTGCACTACATGTCAAAAAGCTAAGTCACGACTCAATCCTCATGGTTTATATATGCCTTTGCCGGTACCTAGTGTTCTTTGGGAGGATATATCTATGGACTTTGTTTTAGGTTTACCTCGAACAAAGAAGGGGAGGGATAGCATATTTGTTGTCGTTGATAGATTCTCGAAAATGGCACACTTTATACCATGTCATAAAAGCGATGATGCTGTTAATGTTGCTGATTTGTTCTTTCGTGAAATTATTCGCTTGCATGGTGTGTCAAATACTATTGTTTCAGATCGTGATACTAAATTTCTTAGCCACTTTTGGAGCTGTTTATGGGCTAAGTTGGGGACTAAACTGCTTTTTAGTACTACTTGTCACCCCCAAACTGATGGACAAACTGAAGTAGTCAATAGAACATTGTCTACTATGCTTAGGGATGTTTTGAAGAATAATAAGAAAATGTGGGAAGAATGCTTGCCTCATATTGAATTTGCTTATAATCGTTTATTGCATTCTACTACTAAGATGTGCCCTTTGAAATTGTGTATGGCTTCCTACCTCGTGGCACCTATTGATTTGTTGCCTCTTCCATCTTCGGAGAAGGTTAATTTTGATGCTAAAGAACGTGCTGAATTGATTTTAAAAATGCATGAGTTAACTAAGGAAAGCATTGAGCGTATGAATGCTAAATATAAACTTGCCGGAGATAAGGGTAGAAAACATGTTGTCTATGCACCCGGAGATCTTGTTTGGTTACATTTGCGTAAGGATAGGTTTCCTAATTTGCGCAAATCAAAGCTAATGCCACGTGCTGATGGTCCATTTAAGGTGTTAGAGAAAATAAATGATAATGCATATAAACTTGAGCTGCCTGCAAATTTTGGGGTTAGTCCCACTTTTAACATTGCAGATTTGAAGCCTTATTTGGGTGAGGAAGATGAGCTTCCGTCGAGGACGACTTCATTTCAAGAAGGGGAGGATGATGAGGACATCAATACCATTGTTACACCCATAGCCCCTGCTGCTATACATACTGGACCAATTACTAGAGCTCGCGCACGCCAATTGAATTATCAGGTACTTTCGTTTCTTGGTAACGGTTCCAATGTTCATGAGAATATGATGCTGCCTAAATTGGACACATTTGTTTTGCTTACAAATGAAGGGCCTACCATGGACAAGAAAGATGAACCTTGGAGCAAGTTCAAGCATGGAGATGTTGGCATGCGCTAAGGGGAACAAGAACGGAGTTACCAGTGATGATTTCAGGAATTTGAAGCCACCTTAATGAGTTCATGAGGCCTTGGACGAAATATACAAGATGCCACTTCATAATATTCGTCCATAGGCTATTCTAGGTGCTGTCACCTTATTATTGGGCCAGCCCATGTAATTTCGAAATACTTAAGTATAGACTGTTTTAGAGTCCGTATGTGTGGGGAAACAAGAGCTAGGGTTGGTTTCGACCCCTCCTCAAGGGCCACGAAATTCCTCCTCTTCCTCCATATATAGAGCCCTTAGGCGTCGTTTAGACTTTGGGTTTTGTTTAGATTAAAAGCTCGCCATAGCTGCAACTTCGCTGCATTTCGCTTGTGTTCAACGCACTGCATAAAGGCGCCACAGAACCCCACCTTGATCAATAAAGCTTTCATCTTATATTCGCAATATCTAGATTGCAATCTCAGTTTCTTGCTTGTTCTTCATTTGCTCGCAGGAAACAAACCCTCGTGGTCAGGTTGATCGTGCTCCGGCGTGGTCAATAACCTCTCGGAGTTTGTTTAGCGATTGCTAAGGCGCGACGTCCTCGCACGTTCGTAGTCGGATCGTCAAAGTCGACTTTCTCCAAAGCGAAAACCAACATCTCATCGAAAGACGGGACACCTTTGCCTCTATCAGTTCTTCTCTTGCCAAGTTGTGGCAACTACCTCCATCGATGATGACCTTGACAGACCTTCCGTTGATGCCGGCCTTTGTGTGGAAGATGTGGCATCTTTGGTCGTCTTCTTGTTGATGTTGAAGGGTCAAGACTTTGGAGATAACGAGAGCGGGGCTCGAATCCTCATCGCAAAAGACTTGATCATCTTCATCTTCGTTCACTTGCCGGTGCATGGCCACTTGCTCAAGGGCTTCCATCTCCTCATCACTCATTGAGTCATATGTGCCGTCGTCGTTGAGGATCATGGTCCGCTTGTTGGTGCATTCATAGGACTTGTGGCCTCGGCCGCCGCAAGTGAAACACTTGAAGGAGCTTGTTTTGATGGTCGCATCGGTCGGAGTAGATGATGAAGCACGCGACTTGAAGTTGCTTGTAGTAGGAGGAGGACGACTTGAACTTGTCGAATTTCTCTTGTAACTCGATTTGTCGTCGTTGTTTGTAGAAGGTTTGGTTGTTGTAGATGTTGGAGGAGGTGTTGAAGCTTGGTTGTTGGAGAAGCCTTAGGTCTTGGATGAGTACTTGGCGTACTTGAAGTCATCATGTACTTGACGTTCCGCCTTTGTAGCTTGATGTACGAGCTCAATGAGGGTGGAGTATGGTTGGAAGTCGGCGATCTTCTTGATGGGATGATTTAATCCATTCAAGAAACGTGCCATAGTTTGCTCATCATCTTCCTTAACATTGGCTCGAATCATGGCTATCTCCATTTCTTGTAGTATTCTTCAACACTCTTTGTTCCTTGCTTGAGAAGTTGGAGTTTCTTGAAGAGGTCGCGGTTGTAGTAGGTTGGCACAAAACGTGCTCGAATGACATCCTTCATTTGAGCCCAAGTGGTGATTGGAGGTTCACCTCTTGCTTGTCGTCACAATGATTTGTTCCCACCATATGAGCACATATTCTTGGAACTCAAGTGATGCCATAGCGATTTTCTTCGCTTCCACGTAGTTGTGCAACCGAAGATTTTGTCAACCTTCAATGCCCATGCGAGATAGTCTTCGGGTCATTGCTTCCGTTGAACTTGGGCATGGTGAATTATAGCTGTCAGAAGCGTTGCTCTTCATTGTGTTGTTGGCGATGTTGATGATGACGCCCTTGACGTGGATTGCAATCGTCTTCATGTTGCTCTTGGCGTGGAGGAAGACCATGATCAACTTGCTCTTGTTGAACTTGAGGTTGAAGTGGAGCTTGACGAGCTTGTGGAGGAGCTTGAGGAATTTGACGTTGTCCATGAGGTTGGTAGTTCCTCTCTTGGATTTCTTCTCGAAGGGCTTCCTCTCGATTGCACCGTTCGCGAATGCGGTTGGCGAAGGCTCTACTTGATTCTTGAAGGGCACGTTGCGCCTCAAGAGCTTGCGCTCCACGTTGTTGTTGTTGTTGTTGAAGACGTTGAGCCTTGGCGTCTTGTTCGTCTTGGTGTAGATGCGCTCGTTCTTCCTCTTGTTGGCGACGAAGACGTTGTCGTTCTTGAGCTTGAGCAAACGCGGCTTGGTTTGATTGAGGACGAGGAACTTGATCATCAACTTGCTCTTGTGAATGCTTGTCATGTAGCAGGTTGCGAGATGCATGACGGTCTTGACATGCGGCACGACGAAGAGTGTTCGAAGTAGGTGTACTTGAGTCGTAGAAGGTGTCGTCGGAGTGTCGACTCGATCGGCTCCATCTTGATGATGAAGAAGTTGAATGATGCCGGTTTCTCATCAAGGCGCCGGATCTCGCCCATTCTTGCATCATTCTCTTGCTTGTGAGCGCCGAACTTGTTGTCGAAGTAGTCTCTTGGACGTTGTTCTGAGAGTCGCAAGTCGGTGGCGAGATTGTCGATGCGGTCGCTCATTGCTTGTTGTTCTTGGTGCAACGTCACAGCACCAAAGAGGTGGTTCTTGGTGACGATGATGACATGTCGTCGTCTTGTTCGATGAAGAGTGGGTTGGTAGAAGTACTTGGCCTATCCATCATTCCAAGCAAAAATGTGAGTGGTTGAAAGGAGAAGAACTTATACCAATGTACCTTTGACCGATGTTGATGATGAATCAAGTTCACTCAAATGCGGACAAAGAAATAGCACTATTGGTACCAATTCTTGTCGGTTCTCACACCTACACAAATAAAAGCTTATGGTGGAGCTCGGTTAGGATGGTGGCACAAAATTTGATGCAACTGTAAGTGAGACTCAATAATGTTGGAAATGATTCACAAATTTGCAAATGCAACAAGTAGACCAATGTACACGGAAACACACACGCAAATAGATAATATGGGGTTATGCAACCAAGGATGAGCCAAAATGTGGAATTCACCAAGATGCTCTTGTTGCACAACACTAGAGAGACGCTAGCACGATTGCACAATAGGCGGATACGAACTTGTGCACAACCTACTAAGCAAAAATGCAATGACTTCTATCCCAAGTATGCTATATGTATGGTGTTTCGATGTGTTGATCCAAGATGATCAAGTATGACAATCTTAATGTTGTATGATGCTATGGTTCTTGCTCATAAGCTCTTTGCTTGTCTTTCTCTTTTGCTTAAAAGCTTGATTGGCTCTTTCTCTTTTGAGCTCTTTTCTCATGCAAAACTTCACGAACCAAGATAGCAATTGTGTATGCGATGACAACTTTGTGACACACAAGTTGATGCCAAGATATGCACCACTTTGGTATGGTATGTATGCTATGGAGTATGATCACTAATGTGCACAAGTCACGCTTGCAGCAATACTCAATGGCTAGTCTCGATGGGTAAGCAACGCAAAAGATTGGCTATGATGGTTATCAATGCAATTGCAAGTTATTAAAAGGAAGTCGACGATGTTACCGTCCTTGGCGAAGATGAGCGGTGGTGATGTTGATGTTGAATCGTACCTAGATAGCCGAAACACAAAAGGATACGGAAACCCCAACTCAAATTCTCAAAGCAAAATTTGGCAACATTGTCGGAGTTGGTAGTGGGAAAGGCTATGGTGGTGTTATGCGGAAGTGGTGGAGGTATGTGGAAGTGTATGGGCACCGGGACAAAATTTGGCGAGAGTTAGCGGTAAACGGGTGGTGGATGGGAGTTGTTGCTGCCAGGGGCGGATGTCCGGCCGGAAGCCGGATGTCCGGGTGCCGGATGTCCTGCTGGTCGGGTCGGATGTCCGCCCTGTGGATCCGTGGGACGAACTCGATGAACACCGCGTGGAGAGGTCAAATCCGCAAAATTCGGGCGATTTTGTGGATGGAAATTGTGGAAAAGGTGGGGGAATGCTAGATCTACCTGCAACACACGAAATCCGCGGATCAAATCCAACAAAACTTCATCACACCAACAGATCACAAAAAACATTTTTTGGGGCTATTTTTGGTGGGGATTTTCGGATTTAGGACGAAAACAACAAAATCAAGCTAGAAAACACGGGGTAGGGGCTCCAAAAACGTGATCAACATGGCTCATGATACCAAGATGATGTAGGGCGGAACCCTACGTGGATGATCTTTCACGTTTGGAGTGGATCCTACGGGGAATCACGAAGAACACGCGGAAGAACAAAGGAAAACACGGAGCAAACGAGAGAGAGATCGCTCAACCAACAAGGAATTAATCACACAAGTGCTAGATCAACGAACACAAAGAGGTACATATGATCCACAATCAACAAAGGTAAGGATACACGAGTAGGCGTTCTTCTCCGAGAGGAGGTCTTGATGGGGTCCACCCTAGAAGGGGGTCTTGAATCCACTTGGGGGATCTTGTCCGAAGAGGTCTTGAGCTCCGAGGAGAAGTAACCAAGTGGATGAGCAAGGCTCTCACACAAACATGAGCTAAACCTAAGCTAACCCTAGAAAGAGGAAGGGGATGGAGTATATATAGTCTAGGGGGCCGAAGAGGTACATGGGCATCGGCCCTTTACTATGCGCAGACAGGCAGAGCCGGATGTCCGGGCGTCGGGCCGGATGTCCGGGGCTTCAGGAGGCGCCGGATGTCCGGGCTGGGGGGCCGGATGTCCGGCCGAGGATGCCACTTCGCCGAATCGGTGCGTGGCGCCGATTTCCGGCTTCGCCGGATATCCGGCCGGGCTGGATGTCCGGGCCCGGTGGCGGATGTCCGCCCCTGTGAGGGTTCCTGGCTGGGCTGCGGCTGCGGTGTTGGCGTCTCCAGGGGCCGGATGTCCGGGGCCTTGGCCGGATGTCCGGGGCCTGGAGGGTGAACTTGCCCGTTTCCGTGGTCCTCTTCATCCGTGGACTTGGCGGCTCGTCCGTCTTCACGTGCATCTTCGGAAGGTTCCTCTTGACACCTAATGATGCATAGCATATCGGACTTAGGTAGTAACCATGTCTCGAGTGGATCATATGTGATATAACTAAGGAAGGAAGTCACCTCGTTCTCGAGAGCTCTAGCTCTAGCTCGTGTCATGGGTCCTCTTGGCTCTTGATGAGACGGTTGTAGATCCATGGGGATGATCGTGGGATGCTCCGCATCACAAAGGGAGGACGAAATCGTCGAGGATCGGCGCGTCATCATAAATGGGACCTAGCACCAAATGAGAAGACACAATAGAGGTAGAGGTCAAGTCGTTAGTGTTGAAAGTGGCCTCACATGACCTATCAACTATCTCACTCTCTCTATGTGGTGGTTCACTCACTCCCTCAAAATAGGTGCACTCAAACTCACGTATGGTGGAGTCACTCATCTCACTCAAGTGGTGGTTGTGGCTCTCCTCACATGAGAATTGGGGCAACTCGTCATATATGGGGCTAGTGGTGAAGTCACCTCACTCTCAATATGGTGGCACAAGTCACTCAAGTCATCATACGTCCGCCGTGGTCGAGGTGAAATACTCAACCATCTCATCGCTGGCCGCCATGGATGAAGGCCGAAGATGGCACATCATCACTCTCCTCCATGACCGAAGGGAAAATCCCATGCTCGATCATCTGCCGCCGCCGCCATGGATGAAGGCCGAAGATGGACTCTCGCCTCCAAAGATGGAAGCATCATCCTCGCCGCCACCTTGTCGCCGCCTCCAAAGCTTGGTCCTTGAGGGTCTCCGTAGTCGCATTCGCCGCCGCACCATCTTGAAAAAGAGTCAAGGTAGACTCGGCATCATCAATGCCACAAAGAGGGATGGCGGTGAAGTCGCACTTGGGAGCATCGTCTTGGAGCTTGTCGGGCTTGGACATCGTGGTGGTACTAGCCTCATGCTTGTCGTAAAGCTTGGTCGCCACGAAGTTTGCTTGGGGTGGAGAAGCCTTGGCCTTCATGAGTTCTTGTTCCGCCTTGAGAGCACCAATGTAGTAGTCGTCGATGGACTTGTAGTTCTCGAGGAAGATAGTCTTGGAGATGTCGTTGTTCAATCCCATCATGAAGTGGAACTTCATCGAAATGGGGTCGTCCACGCCGGCTCGTCGCAAGGCAATCTTCATCTTCTTGAAGTACTTGTCGATGGACTTGGATCCTTGGATGGTGTTCTCCAATTGGCGAAGAAGTTGTTCCGTAGGTTGGAGGCACAAACTCGCGCCGCAAAGCTCTCTTCGTCTTGGGCCAACTCATGTCGTAGTACTCCGAAGGTGTGTGAAGCCACCAAGACAAGGCGTAGTCGTGGAAGTTTCTTGTGGCGCACTTCACTTGATCTTCGGGACGAACTTGATGCAGCTTGAGGTAGTCGTCCATCAAATACTCCCACTCGAGATACTCCTCGGGTTCTTGAGTCCCATAGAAAGGAATCGCATGGTCGATGTTGAGGTCATAGTAGCTCGTGGAAGTCGCGGACTTGAGCTTGGGGAGCTTCTCTTGAGCGTAGTCATGAAGTTCTTGTTGGCAAAGATGTCATATGTCCGTAGGCGAAGATGCCTTGAAGTCGCTTGGCGAAGATGCCAAGGGAGATGGTGAAGTCTTTGAGCGGTTGTTGGTGTAGAGCTCGTGACCTTCACGTTCTTGTTGGTGATGGTGTCGATGCCGATGTGATCTTGCCGGAGATGGTAGATCGGAACCATGTGCTCTTGAGCCGCCTTCTCAAGATGAGGAAGACCGCTTGTAGGACTTGATGAGGGCTTTGATCTCCTCCATTTGAGCTTGCATCTTGGCGTCGGAGTTGTTGTTCGTGGCATCGAACTCGTCGTTGTTGTTGTAGACCGAAGGTGAAATGCCTTGCCTATCCATCACAAGACTCGAGAAGAGGTGAGTAGGAAATGAGATAAACAATACCAAGTTACCTTTTCCCAAAGTTGAGGATGTATCCCGTTTCACTCAATGTGAATGAAAGAATAGTGGAATTGGTACCGGACTTGTTCACTCACACCTATTAAGTAAAGCTTATGGTAGAGCTCGGTGAGGATAGTGGCACAAAATTTGATACAAAATGTTAGCAAGAGTCAATAATGTTGAAAGAGATTCACAAATTCGCATGCAAGACAAGTAGACCAATCGCAATATGTGGCACACGGAAACACACACACGGATAGATAAATGGGGTCGTGCAACCAAGGAATGAGCACAAAATGTGGAATCCACGGAAAACGCTCGTGTTGCACAACTCAAGAGAGACGCTAGCACGATTGCTCAATAGGCGGATACGACACTTGTGCACAACCTATAAGATGCAAAATGGATAAACTTTGTATCCCAAGTATGCTATGTGTGTATGGTTCCCGGTGTTTCTCTCAAGATGATCCAAGATGATCGGATATGATACCATTTGATATATTTTGATGCTATGGCTATTGCTTACAAGCTCTTTGCTCTCCCTCTTTTGCTTAAAAGCTTTATTTCTTTTTCTTTTTCTTTTGTATGGCCACTTTGCACAATGCACAAACCAAGGTAGCAATTGTGTATATGCGGGAACAAACTTGTGGCACAAGAGATGATATGATACAAATATGATATGGTATGTATGCAATGGATGGTGTAGATCACTAATGTGCACAAGTAACGTGGCCCGGTAATACTCAAATGGCTGGTCTCGATAGGCAAGTAACGCAAAATGGGCTAGGGGTTATCAATGCAATTTGCAAGGGGAATATACAATGGTGTCGTCGAGGTTACCGTCCTTGGCGATGATGAGTGGCGGTGTTCTTGATGTAGATACCAAGATGATGGAGACTCGTCCCTAAGTAGCCGAAACACCTTAGGAAACGAAAAAACCGCGAACTCAAAATCTCAAAGACAAATGTCAAATGGTGGTAGCGGGAATGCGGTGGTGGTTGTGGAAGCTCAATGGGATTGTGGAAATGCAATGGAGGTTTTGCCGTACGCAATGTGGAAGTGGAGGGTAAGGTGGTGAACTATACACGGTGTCGGAGTTGGAAGCACGGTCCCTAAGTAGCCTAAACACCTTAGGAGACATAACTCACAACACAAACAAAATTGGGTTAAGTTGGGTTGGTGGAAGTGTATGTTGGGTAAGCCTATGCGAAAGTGGCGGTGGTGGTTGATAAAGAAGCAACCGTCCCTAAGTAGCCGAAACACCTTAGGAGACTCGAATCACTACTCAAGCAACCACTAATGCTATGTGGAACAAAATGGGTTAGGTTGCGGAAGTCGGTGGTGGTGTAGCGGATGATATGGTGGAGGGCCTAGGCAAACTTGCCAAATTTTCGAAAGTTTGATGGAGTCAAATTGTGTTGCTGGTATTTTTGTGGGAAGGGGGATGTCAATAGCTTCAAAACGAGCTAAAGAACACGAAAATCGGAGTCTGGATGAATTAGTTATGGACAAAACAAAAATCAGCCGAAGTCAATATCTACAGGTTACGGACGTCCGGAAAGTTCGGATGTTCGGGGCGTCGGACGTCCGGAAACGTCGGAAATCCATAAATTCAGTTCGGGTTTGGGGTTCCGGTCGTCCGGAAAAGGTCGGACGTCCGGTCGTCCCTGGGGCTCCGGACGTCCGTAAAAGGCCGGTCGTCCGGTGGGTCGGGGTCAACGCGAGATCCGAGTTCGGAGGCGCGATTTTGGGCGGAAAATGAGGATTTCGGGGTCAAAATTGACGAGATTTTGTGGATGAAAGATGGGGAAACTTGGGAAGATGCTAGATCCACTCGAAACCAAGCAAATCCATGGATCAAAATCAACAAAACATCATCACAACAACAAATCACAAAAAAAATTGGGGCTATTTTTGGTGGGGATTTTCGAAATTGGGGAAGAACACAACAAAATCAAGTTAGAAAACACGGGGTAGGGGCTCCAAAACGTGATCAATGTGGCTCATGATACCAAGATGATATCATGACACAAGCTGGCTCTGATCCATATGATACGGGACTAACCCGGTGTAGGCCGATCTTTCACGTTTTGATGTAGGGCGAAACCCTATGTGGACGATCTTTCACGTTTGGAGTGGATCCTACGGGGAATCACGAAGAACACGCGGAAGAACAAGGGGAAACTCGGAGGAAACGAGAGAGAGATCACTCAACCAACAAGGAATCTGATGAGGACATCAATACCATTGTTACACCCGCAGCCCCTACTGCTACATATACTGGACCAATTACTAGAGCTCGCGCACGCCAATTAAATTATCAGGTACTTTCGTTTCTTGGTAATGATTCTAATGTTCATGAGAATATGATGCTGCCTAAATTGGATACATTTGTTTTGCTTACAAATGAAGGGCCTAGCTTATAGAAGGATGGACATTGGAGCAAGAACAAGCATGGAGATGATGCCATGCGCAAGGGGAACAAGAACGGAGTTACAAGGGATGATTTCAGGACTTTGAAGCCACCATAATGGGTGCATGAAGCCTTGGCCGAAATATACAAGATGCTACTTCATAAATTTCGTCCCGAGGCTATTCTAGGTGCTGCGTCACCTTATTATTGGGCCAGGCCCATGTAATTTCGAAATACTTAAGTATAGGCTGTTTTTAGAGTCCGTATGTGTGGGGAAACAAGAGTTAGGGTTGGTTTCGGACCCTCCCTCAAGGGCCACGAAATTCCCTCCTCTTCCTCCATATATACAGCCCTTAGGGCGTCGTTTAGACTTTGGGTTTTGTTTTGATCAAAAGTTCGCCTTAGCTGCAACTTCACAGATTTCGCTTGTGTTCAACGACTGCACCAAGGCGCCTCGTAACCCCACCTTCATTAATAAAGCTTTCCTCTTATATTCGCAATATCCAGATTGCAATCTTAGTTTCTTGCTTGTTCTTCGCTTGCTCGCAGGAAACAGGCCCTCGTGGTCGTTGATCGTGCTCGGCGTGGTCAATAACCCTCGGTTGGTTTAGCGATTGCTAAGGCGCGACGTCTCGCACGTACGTAGTCGGATCGTCAAGGTCGACTCCCACAGAAACGATAGCCACCATCTCATCGAAACATCGGCACACCTTCGCCTCTATCAAGTGGTATCAGAGCCAGGTTGCTCGGTGAGATTTTACAGTTTTTCGTAGTTTAGATCGAGTCTGTTCTTCATACCTATAGTTCACGAAAAAGCCACAAAAAAAATTTAGGGTTAGTTCATCATATCCGAACCAATCTGAGCCTTTGCATAATCTTTTTAGGGTTTGCTTTGTTGAATTTGCAGTTGCATCGTCGTGTCTAGTTGCTGGTCTTAGCGTCTAGTCTTTTAGAGTTTCGAGTTCTGGTCATAAGTTGTCACGCCGCCACCGCACCATCATCATCGCCCCTGCCACCTACTACTACCGCTCCGAATCCGTATCCATATACCACCACCAATCCGTGTCCATATACCACCACCGATCCATATCCATATACTACCACCGCTACCACCACCGCTGCCATATAGCACCACCATATATCCACCACCAATCCGAGTTCCTTGCATATTAGGTTTGTTTTCGAGATCCATCTAGTTTCCGATTCGTGTTTCCTTGCCGGCGTAGGTTTCGGAAAAAAAAAATTCCAGAGTCCGGAAACCACCCTCCGTTTAGGCCCAAAATTTTCCGAAAACGCACTTGTCGAAAATTTTTCTGGCTATCCAATTTTTAGGTGTTTCTAAGCATATTGAGACAGTCGCCGTTATAGAAAGTTTTTTTTGACCTGTTTCCAGTTTTTGGGTCCGGGCAGTCAAAAAAAAATTGGTCGAAAAAATTTCGTGCCCATCCTGTCAGTTTGACCTGGGAAGAGTTTTGAGACACTCGCCATTATAGTGATTTTTCGCAAAAAAAAAGCAGCGCAAAAAGAAAAAAGAGCAAAAAAAAATTCCAAAGTGTGCTTTTCCCTTGTTTACGTGCAGCGCCGTGATTTTGTTCGTGTTCTAGGCTCGCGTCTCTAGCACGGTCTAGCCTAGGACCAAAGACAAGACTGTCGTTGAGCGTTTTTCAACTTTGCATCTCTGAATTGATTATTGCTGACCCTTTTTGCTACCATATTATAAGCCTTCCCAGCTCCACATACATCTACATCGTATGCTTGACTCTCCCCGTAATCGCTCTATCCAAGCTTTTAGAGTTTTGACTACATCGGTTGCCGATCACCGCCTCTTCTTTGGGTAAGAACTGGTAAGAATTTGAAATTTGCTTGACGGATTTGTGATCGCCCACCACACCACCACCACCACTTCCTAGTAGTCTGTCGAATCATATTCTTGTGTGTTTCTATTGTCGCTAATCATGGCAGGATCACAAGCCGATTTAGACCGACCGGGAGAATACGACAAACAAAGCGCTACATGATAAGTTTCAACAAATGATGAGTGGGCGGTGGAAGATGTGCTAAATAGATTTGAAGAGGCCATGGAGAAGATAGATGGCATTGAGAAGGCGTTCAAACAAAGCTCGATAACAAGTTTAATGAATTGCTCAAGGCCTACCACCACCACCACCGGCTGCACCTAACGCACCTCTACAACAACAACAACGACTACCTCCACATCGCTAAACAGCCCTCCGCCGAGCGAGCCGTGTCCCTCTTCACCTGGCCAAGCTCATGGTGCCATTGTTGATACTACTGTGGCTCCTGCTGGCGATGTGGGGAGGATGATTATGTGAGAGAGTACGAGGATGAGGTTGATCAACATCGAACTACGTGCAACCACCAGCACCACAACCACCAAAGACCACAACCACCCGGTCGTCCACATGCAAATAATGGCAATGTTAGGGCTCCCCCTCAGTATTTAGATCATGACCATCTCCCTAAACTGAAGTTGAATATTCCACCATTTGAGGGTAGATATGTTCCTGATATATATCTTACTTGGGAGTTAGAAACCGAACAACGATTTACATGTTTACAATATCCTGAGGAGAGACGTGTTCCTGCCGCTGTTTGTGCTTTCACTAGCTTTGCATGTGTTTGGTGGTCTGAACATTGTAGATTATATCCTGCTCCAGCTACTTGGGCTGCTTTGAAAACTGCTATGCGTACTCGTTGGGTTCCACTATATTATCAACGTGAATTACTTCAAAAATTGCAGCGCTTAAGACAAGGAAAAATTCGGTAGAAGAATATTATCGTGAATTACAAACTGGCTTGATTAGATGTGGTATTGTTGAGGAGAATGAAGCTATGCTTGCACGCTTTCCGGGTGGATTAAATAGAGAGATTCAGACCATTCTAGACTACAAGGATTATAATAATATCACTCGATTATTCCATCTTGCTTGTAAAGCTGAACGTGAAGTGCAGGATCGGACAGGCGTTGGCGCGGACTAACTTTTCTGCAGTTCGACCTTCATCATGGACACCACGTGCATCGTCTAATTCCACAAGTTCTACTACACAAGCACCTCATTCGGCTGCCACCTCAAACCGTGATACAAGAAAGCGTGCACAACCACCACTATCTCGCCAAGAGCGCACTGGCTGGGCCTACACAGCTCTTCTTCTTCCATGGCGTCAACAGGGCACACAAGTGATATTATTTGTCGTCGTTGTAAGGGAAGAGGACATTTTGCCAGAGAACGCCAATCTCAGCGTGTGATGATTGCTACTGAGGATGGTGGGTATGAGTCCGCTAGTGACTATGATGAAGAGACTTTGGCTCTTATTACACATGAAGAACACGATGGAGATGATTCTGATCATGAGACGCAATACATGGCTGCAGAAGATGCCGATGTGTATGAATGTTTAGTTACACAACGTGTTTTGAGTGTGCAGGTTACACAAGTCGAGCAAAATCAGAGGCATAACTTGTTCCATACAAAGGGAGTTGTGAAGGAACGTTCTATTCAAGCGCCATCATAGATGGAGGAAGCTGCAACAACTTGGCTAGCATGGATATGGTGGAGAAGCTTTCTCTCACCACAAGGCCACATCCACATCCTTACTACATCCAATGGTTCAACAACAAATGCAAGGTTAAGGTAACACGCATCGCTCGTGTGTATTTTAGTATCTCTACATATGCCGATTATGTTGATTGTGATGTGGTACCTATGCAAGCATGTTCCTTATTACTTGGTAGACCATGGCAATTTGATAAAATTCTGTACACCATGGTAGAAACAATCAAGATACTCTTGTTCACAAGGATAAAAATATTACTTTGCTTCCTATGACTCTGATTCCATTTTGAAAGATGATATTAATAGAGCTAATAAAGCAAAACAGGAGAAAAATAAGAGTGAAAATCAGATTGTGGCAAAAGAATTTGAGCAACAAATGAAGCCTAATAATAAACCATCTAATGTTGCTTCTGAAATTAAACTGAAAAGTGCATGTTTACTTGCCACCAAATCTGATATTGATGAGCCAGATTCTAGCAAATCTGTTTGCTATGCTTTTGTGTGCAAAGAGGCATTATTTTCTTTTGAGGACGTGCCTTCCTCTTTGCCCCTCGTCACTAACATTTTGCAGAGTTCACGACGCCTTCCCACAAGACGTGCCACCGGGATTACCACCGATTCGAGGGATTGAGCATCAAATTGACTTAATTCCCGGTGCATCGCTACCCAACCGTGCACCATACCGCACCAATCCGGAGGAGACAAAGGAGATTATGCGTCAAGCATGTGAGCTGCTCGACAAAGGTTATATACGCGAATCTCTTAGTCCTTGTGCTGTTCCTATTATACTAGTGCCTAAAAAGGATGGTACGTCGCGTATGTGTGTTGATTGTAGAGCCATTAATAATATTACTATTCGTCGTCATCCTATTCCTAGCCTAGATGATATGCTTGATGAATTGAGTGGCTCTACAATATTCTCCAAAGTTGGCGTAGTGGATACCATCAAATTCGTATGAAATTGGGAGATGAATGGAGAAAAGCATTTAAAACTAAGTTTGGTTTATATGAGTGGTTAGTCATGCCTTTTGGGTTAACTAATGCACCTAGTACTTTCATGAGACTAATGAACGAAGTTTTACGTGCTTTCATTGGACGATTTGTGGTAGTCTATTTTGATGATATACTGATTTATAGCAAATCTTTGGAAGAACATTTGGAACATTTACGTGCTGTTTTTAATGCTCTACGTGATGCACGCTTGTTTGGTAACCTTGGGAAGTGCACCTTTTGCACCGACCGAGTATCTTTTCTTGGCTATGTTGTTACTCCACAGGAATTGAAGTTGATAAAGCCAAGATTGAAGCTATTGAGAGTTGGCCGCAGCCCAAAACGGTCACACAAGTGAGGAGTTTTCTTGGACTCGCTGGTTTCTATAGGCGTTTTGTGAGAGACTTTAGCACCATTGTTGCACCTCTCAATGAGCTTACAAAGAAGGATGTGCCTTTTGTTTGGGGTACCACACAGGAAAAAGCCTTCACGGTATTGAAAGATAAGTTGACACATGCTCCTTTACTCCAACTTCCTGATTTTAATAAGACTTTTGAGCTTGAATGTGATGCTAGTGGAATTGGATTAGGAGGTGTGTTATTACAAGATGGCAAACCTGTTGCATACTTTTCTGAAAAATTGAGTGGGCCTAGTCTGAATTATTCTACTTATGATAAGGAATTATATGCTCTTGTTCGGACTTTAGAAACATGGCAACATTATTTATGTCCCAAAGAATTTGGTATACATTCTGATCATGAATCTTAGAAACATATTAAAAGTCAAGCTAAACTGAATCGTAGACATGCTAAATGGGTTGAATTCATTGAGACTTTCCCTTGTGTCATTAAACACAAGAAGGGTAAAGAAAATGTTATTGCTGATGCTTTGTCTCGTCGCTATACTATGCTTTCACAACTTGACTTCAAAATATTTGGTTTGGAGACCATCAAAGATCAATATGTCCATGATGCTGATTTTAAAGATGTATTGCAGAATTGTAAAGAAGGAAGAACGTGGAACAAGTTAAATGCGTTAATGATGGATTTGTGTTCCGTGCTAACAAGCTATGCATTCCAGCTAGCTCCGTTCGTCTTTTGTTGTTGCAGGAGGCGCATGGAGGAGGACTAATGGGACACTTTGGCGTGAAGAAGACGGAGGATGTACTTGCTACACATTTCTTTTGGAAAAAGATGAGACGGGATGTTGAGCGTTTTGTTGCTCGCTGCACTACATGTCAAAAAGCTAAGTCACGACTCAGTCCTCATGGTTTATATATGCCTTTGCCTGTACCTAGTGTTCCTTGGGAGGATATATCTATGGACTTTGTTTTAGGGTTACCTCGAACAAGGAAGGGGAGGGATAGCATATTTGTTGTCGTGGATAGATTCTCGAAAATGGCACACTTTATACCATGTCATAAAAGCGATGATGCTGTTAATGTTGCTGATTTGTTCTTTCCTGAAATTATTCACTTGCATGGTGTGCCAAATACTAATGTTTCAGATCGTGATACTAAACTTCTTAGCCACTTTTGGAGATGTTTATGGGCTAAGTTGGGGACTAAACTGCTTTTTAGTACTACTTGTCACCCCCAAACTGATGGACAAACTGAAGTAGTCAATAGAACATTGTCTACTATGCTTAGGGCTGTATTGAAAAATAATAAGAAAATGTGGGAAGAATGCTTGCCTCATATTGAATTTGCTTATAATCGTTCATTGCATTCTACTACTAAGATGTGCCCTTTTGAAATTGTGTATGGTTTCCTACCTCGTTTACCTATTGATTTGTTGCCTACTACTAAGGAGAAGGTTAATTTTGATGCTAAAGAACGTGCTGAATTGATTTTAAAGATGCATGAGTTAACTAAGGAAAACATTGAGCGTATGAATGCTAAATATAAACTTGCTGGAGATAAGGGTAGAAAACATGTTGTCTTTGCACCTGGAGATCTTGTTTGGTTACATTTGCGTAAGGATAGGTTTCCTAATTTGCGCAAATCAAAGCTAATGCCACGTGCTGATGGTCCCTTTAAGGTGTTGGAGAAAGTAAATGATAATGCATATAAACTTGAGCTGCCTGCAGATTTTGGGGTTACTCCCACTTTTAACATTGCAGATTTGAAGCCTTATTTGGGTGAGGAAGATGAGCTCACGAGGACGACTTCATTTCAAGAAGGGAGGATAATGAGGACATCAATACCATTGTTACAACCCGCAGCCCCTACTGCTACATATACTGACCAATTACTAGAGCTCACAAGACGCCCAATTAAATTATCGTGTACTTTCGCTTTCTTGGTAATGATTCTAATGTTCATGAGAATATGATGCTGCCTAAATTGGATACATTTGTTTTGCTTACAAATGAAGGGCCTAGCTTGGAGAAGGATGGACATTGGAGCAAGAACAAGCATGGAGATGATGCCATGCGCAAGGGGAACAAGAACGGAGTTACAAGTGATGATTTCAGGACTTTGAAGCCACCATAATGGGTGCATGAAGCCTTGGACGAAATATACAAGATGCTACTTCATAAATTTCGTCCCGAGGCTATTCTAGGTGCTGCGTCACCTTATTATTGGGCCAGGCCCATGTAATTTCGAAATACTTAAGTGTAGGCTGTTTTTAGAGTCCGTATGTGGGGAAACAAGAGTTAGGGTTGGTTAAGGACCCCTCCCTCAAGGGCCACGAAATTTCCTCCTCTTCCTCCATATATACAGCCCTTAGGGCGTCGTTTAGACTTTGGGTTTTGTTTAGATCAAAAGTTCGCCTTAGCTGCAACTTCACAGATTTCGCTTGTGTTCAACGACCAAACCAAGGCGCCTCGTAACCCCACCTTCATTAGTAAAGCTTTCCTCTTATATTCGCAATATCCAGATTGCAATCTTAGTTTCTTGCTTGTTCTTCGCTTGCTCGCAGGAAACAGGCCCTCGTGGTCGTTGATCGTGCTCGCGTGGTCAATAACCCTCGGAAGTTGGTTTAGCGATTGCTAAGGCGCGACGTCTCGCACGTACGTAGTCGGATCGTCAAGGTCGACTCCCACAGAAACGATAGCCACCATCTCATCGAAACATCGGGACACCTTCGCCTCTATCAGAATCAATCACACAAGTGCTAGATCACAGAACACAAAGAGATACATATGATCCACAATCAACAAAGGTAAGGATACACGAGTAGCCGTTCTTCTCCGAGAGGAGGTCTTGATGGGATCCACCCTAGAAGGGGGTCTTGAATCCGCTTGGGGATCATCTCCGTACAGGTCCAGAGCTCCGAGGAGAAGTAACCAAGTGGATGAGCAAGGCTCTCACACAAACATGAGCTAAACCAAAGCTAACCCTAGAAAGTTGGGGAAGGAGGAGTATATAGTCTAGGGGGCGAAGGGGTACAAGGGCTGCGGCCCAAACGAAGTCAACAGACAGGCGTCGGACGTCCGGAGGCTCGGGACGGTCCGGACGTCCGGACGGGCTCGGGCGTCCGTAGAATCAGTTCTCTCGTGGGCGCGTCGGACGTCCGGAGAGGGTCGGACGTCCGGAGCTTCGTGACGGTCCGGACGTCAAGAAGTTGTCGGTCGTCCGTAGATTCGGTTCCGGCGTGCGTCGGTCGGACATCTGGAGGCTTCGGTCGTCCGTAGTTTTGGTTCGGGTGGCAAAGTGCCGGACGTCCGGAGAGTCCGGTCGTCCGGGTCCTGGGACTCGTCGGACGTCCGGTGCCTGTGCCTTCAAAGAAGATCTCTTCTTCTTCTTCAATATGCTTGGAGTCCTCGCCGTCTTGGCTCTCGCAAGTAGTTGATCCTTGGCTCACCTCCATGTACCTTATTACACATAGAGTCTCCGAATGAGGTAGTAGCCATGTCTCGTGAGTAGGAAGAGGGAGTTCGGAGAGGAGCGAATTCACCTTATCTTTGATAGCCTTAGCTCGGGCTCTTGTCATGGGTCCTAGTGGCGTTGAGGGAGATGTTGGCACATCCATGGGGTTGAGCGAGGGATGCTCCGCATCATCTCCCCCCCCCCTTGGGAGAGATCCGACCTCGGATCAAAAGCTTCATCTCCATGGTAAGGTGCGAGGTCCTTGACGTTGAAGATGTCGCTCACATTGTACTTGTCTCGAGGTAGGTCGATCTTGTAAGCGTTGTCGCTAGAAGCGCTAGCACCTTGAAAGGTCCATCGGCTCTAGGAAGAAGCTTGGACTTTGCGTTCTTTGGGGAAGCGTTCCTTGCGAAGGTGTAGCCACACTAGATCACCAATGTTGAAGACCATGGGTTGCTTGTGGACGTTGAGCTTGGTCGCTAGTCGTTGTACTTGGCGCTCGATGGTTTGTCTTGTATCCTCATCCATCTTCTTGATGTAGCTTGCCCGTGCACTCGCATCCATGTTGGTGCGCTCTTGTAGAGGAAGAGGTAGAATGTCCAATGGGGACAATGGGTTGAAGCCGTAGACGACCTCGAAGGGGGACTTGCCGGTAGTCGAATGTCTTGCACGGTTGTAGGCGTACTCGGCAATGGGTAGACATGCTTCCCACTCCTTGATGTTCTTCTTGATCAAGTCACGAAGTAGAGTGGATAGTGTGCGGTTTGTCACCTCCGTTTGGCCTCGGTTTGAGGATGGTATCCCGATGAGAACAAGAGCTTGATTCCGAGCTTGGCGCATAGGGTCTTCCAAAAGTAACTCAAGAACTTGACGTCACGATCGGACACGATTGTCTTTGGTACTCCATGGAGTCGCAAGATTTCCCTACAAAAGAGATTTGCAACATGTGAAGCAACGTCTATCTTGTTGCAAGGAATGAAATGTGCCATCTTAGAAAATCTATCCACAACAACAAACACGGAATCCTTTCCATTTTGAGTTCTAGGCAAACCAAGTACAAAGTCCATGCTAATGTTTTCCCAAGGTTGATAAGGAATAGGAAGGGGCATGTAAAGACCGTGGGATTGAGCTTTAGACATAGCTTTGCGGCATGTAGAGCAACGGTTGGTGAAGCGTGAGACGTCGCGGAACATCTTGGGCCAAAAGTAGTTGTTGGAGAGCGTGGCGAATGTCTTGTCACGTCCAAAGTGTCCCATCAGTCCGCCTCCATGAGCCTCTTGCAAAAGGAGCAAACTAAGAGAAGACTCGGGAATGCATAGCTTGTTAGCTCTCATAAGATAATCATCCTTGATGTAATATTGTTCCCAAGAAGTATGCGTCAAACACTTATCATAAGGAATAGCAAAAGATGGATCATTAGCATACAAGTCTTTGATGTGCTCAAACCCAATAACATTCAACTCAAGTTGAGTGACAAGCATGCATATGCGTGAAAGCGCGTCGGCAACTACATTTTCTTTACCCTTAATGTACTTGATCACATAAGGAAAAGATTCAATAAATTCACTCCATTTTGCATGACGCTTGTTCAACTTAGTTTGAACTTTGAGGTACTTAAGTGTTTCATGATCGGTATGGATGACAAACTCATGAGGTCTAAGGTAATGTTCCCAAACATGTAGCATACGCACTAAAGCATACAATTCTTTGTCATAGATGGGGTAATTAAGTTGAGCACCGGAGAGTTTTTCACTAAAATAAGCAATGGCTCGTTTTCTTGCATCAAAACTCCGCCAATTCCGGTACCACTTGCATCACAATGAACCTCAAAAGTTTTGTCAAAATTGGGCAACGCAAGAATCGGAGCATGAGTAAGCAAAGACTTGAGCTCATCAAAAGCGGTTGATTGCAAAGTTCCCCAAACAAAGGGAGTATTCTTCTTACTCAAGGCATGCAAAGGAGCGGCAATTGTGCTAAAATCTTTCACAAAGCGACGATAAAACCCGCAAGACCAAGAAAGCTACGCACTTGTTGCAAATTGGTGGGTTGGGGCCAAGTTTTAATTGCTTCAATTTTAGATTCATCAACATGGACACCCTTTGAGGATACTACAAAACCCAAGAAAACTACTTTGTCAACACCAAATGTGCATTTTTTCATGTTTGCGTAAAGACTTTCCTTGCGAAGGGTTTGCAAAACAGCCCTAACATGATTAAGATGTTCTTTCATGGTTTTGCTAAACACAAGAATATCGTCGAAGTAAACCACAACAAAGACTCCAATGTAAGGACGAAGCACATGATGCATAAGACGCATGAAAGTACCGGGAGCCTCCGAAAGACACATAGGCATCACTAACCACTCATATAAACCAAATTTGGTTTTGAAAGCAGTTTTCCATTCATCACCCTCGTGTATGCGGATTTGATAATAGCCACTTTTTAGATCAATTTTTGAGAAAAAGTTGGCTCCACTAAGTTCATCAAGCATATCATCTAAGCGAGGAATGGGATGCCTATAGCGAACGGTAATGACATTTATAGGTCTACAATCGGAACACAAGCGGAAACTTCCATCGGGCTTAGGCACAAGTATAACGGGAACGGCACAAGGGCTTAGGCTTTCACGTACATGACCGTTGTCGATGAGTTGTTGTACTTGCCGTTGAATCTCCTTGGTTTCTTCGGGATTGACTCAGTATGGAGCTTTGTTTGGTAGATGCGCTCCGGGGATGAGGTCGATTCGATGCTCAATGCCTCTAAGAGGAGGTAGACCCGGAGGTAGCTCATCAGGGAAAATATCTTGGAATTCCTGCAAAAGAGATTTAAACACTAAAGGTAGCTCATGAGAGGTGTTAGTTGTTGGGTCTCCATCCTTGCACATAAGGACAAAGTGCATCACACTAGATGGGTTCTCACATACTTCTCTCATCTCACGTTTGGTGGCAAATAGGATGAGGTTTTTCTCTCTAGGCGAAGAGGCGCTCAAGTTTGGCTTGTGGCTCTCACTCACTTTTTGGTGGATCACTTTCTCACTTTTGTCTCTATGATGGGTGGCTTGCTTGTCGGCTATCACTTGACTAGGAGACATAGGTCGAGCACATATTCCTTCCCTTTCATCTTGAAGCTATAGTGATTGGTGCGCCCATTGTGGATGACACCACAATGAATTGCCATGGTCGACCTAGAAGTAGGTGGCAAACGGTCATTGGGACCACATCACACTCCAACGTGTCTTCATAAGCACCATTTTTGAAGGAGACTTGGACCGTATGCTCGACTCAGATAGTGCCGAGTCACTTAGCCAATGAAACGTTTATGGGTGCGGGTGCTTACTCTTGACCAAATGAAGTTTGGAACATAGTTCTTCACTTGCCAAATTGTGGCAACTACCTCCATCGATGATGACCTTGACGGACCTTCCGTTGATTGCGGCCTTTGTGTGGAAGATGTGGCATCTTTGGTCGTCTTCTTGTTGATGTTGAAGGGTCAAGACCTTGGAGACAACGAGAGCGGGGCTCGAATCCTCATCGCAAAAAACTTGATCATCTTCATCTTCATTCACTTTCATGGGTGCATGGCCACTTGCTCAAGGGCTTCCATCTCCTCATCACTCATTGAGTCATATGTGCCGTCATCGTTGAGGATCATGGTGCGCTTTGTTGGTGCATTCAGAGGACTTGTGGCCTCGGCCGCCGCAAGTAAAACACTTGAAGGAGCTTGTTTTGATGGTCTCATCGGTCGGAGTAGATGATGAAGCACGCGGCTTTAGGTTGCTTGTAGTAGGAGGAGGACGACTTGAACCTGTCGAATTTCTCTTGTAACTCGACTTGTCGTCGTTGTTTGTAGAAAGTTTGGTTGATGTAGATGTTGGAGGAGGTGTTGAAGCTTGGTTGTTGGAGAAGCCGTAGGTCTTGGATGAGTACTTGGTGTACTTGAAGTCATCTTGCACTTGACGTTCCGCCTTTGTAGCTTGATGTACGAGCTCAATGAGGGTGGAGTATGGTTGGAAGTCGGCGATCTTCTTGATGGGATGATTTAGTCCATTCAAGAAACGTGCCATAGTTTGCTCATCATCTTCCTTGACATTGGCTCGAATCATGGCTATCTCCATTTCCTTGTAGTATTCTTCAACAATCTTTGTTCCTTGCTTGAGAAGTTGAGTAACCAAACAAGATCTCCAGGTGCAAAGACAACATGTTTTCTACCCTTATCTCCAGCAAGTTTATATTTAGCATTCATACGCTCAATGTTTTCCTTAGTTAACTCATGCATTTTTAAAATCAATTCAGCACGTTCTTTAGCATCAAAATTAACCTTCTCCGAAGATGGAAGAGGCAACAAATCAATAGGTGCACGAGGTAGGAAGCCATACACAATTTCAAAAGGGCACATCTTAGTAGTAGAATGCAATGAACGATTATAAGCAAATTCAATATGAGGCAAGCATTCTTCCCACATTTTCTTATTATTCTTCAAAACAGCCCTAAGCATAGTAGACAATGTTCTATTGACTACTTCAGTTTGTCCATCAGTTTGGGGGTGACAAGTAGTACTAAAAAGCAGTTTAGTCCCCAACTTAGCCCATAAACATCTCCAAAAGTGGCTAAGAAATTTAGTATCACGATCTGAAACAATAGTATTTGGCAGACCATGCAAGCGAATAATTTCACGAAAAAACAAATCAGCAACATTAAAAACATCATCGCTTTTATGACATGGTATGAAGTGTGCCATTTTCGAGAATCTATCCACGACAACAAATATGCTATCCCTCCCCTTCTTTGTTCGAGGTAAACCTAAAACAAAGTCCATAGATATATCCTCCCAAGGAACACTAGGTACAGGCAAAGGCATATATAAACCATGAGGATTGAGTCGTGACTTAGCTTTTTGACATGTAGTGCAGCGAGCAACAAAACGCTCAACATCCCGTCTCATCTTTGGCCAAAAGAAATGTGTAGCAAGTATATCCTCCGCCTTCTTCACGCCAAAGTGTCCCATTAATCCTCCTCCATGCGCCTCCTGCAACAACAAAAGACTAACAGAGCTAGCAGGAATGCATAGCTTGTTAGCACGAACACAAAACCATCCTTAATAACGAACTTGTTCCATGTTCTTCCTTCTTTACAATTCTGCATTACATCTTTATAATCAGCATCATGCACATATTGATCTTTGATGGTCTCCAAACCAAATATTTTGAAGTCAAGTTGTGAAAGCATAGTATAGCGACGAGACAAAGCATCAAGAATAACATTTTCTTTACCCTTCTTGTGTTTAATGACATAAGGGAAAGTCTCAATGAATTCAACCCATTTAGCATGTCTACGATTCAGTTTAGCTTGACTTTTAATATGTTTCAAAGATTCATGATCAGAATGTATAACAAATTCTTTGGGCCATAAATAATGTTGCCATGTCTCTAAAGTCCAAACAAGAGCATATAATTCTTTGTCATAAGTAGAATAGTTCAGACTAGGCCCACTCAATTTTTCGTAAAAGTATGCAACAGGTTTGCCATCTTGTAATAACACACCTCCTAATCCAATTCCACTAGCATCACATTCAAGCTCAAAAGTCTTATTAAAGTCGGGAAGTTGGAGTAAAGGAGCATGTGTCAACTTATCTTTCAATACCGTGAAGGCTTCTTCCCGTATGCGGTACCCCAAACAAAAGGCACATCCTTCTTTGTAAGTTCATTGAGAGGTGCAGCAATGGTGCTAAAGTCTCTCACAAAGCGCCTATAGAAACCAGCGAGTCCAAGAAAACTCCTCACTTGTGTGACCGGTTTGGGCTGCGGCCAACTCTCAATAGCTTCAATCTTGGCTTTATCAACTTCAATTCCCTGTGGTGTAACAACATAGCCAAGAAAAGATACTCGGTCGGTGCAAAAGGTGCACTTCCCAAGGTTACCAAACAAACGTGCATCACGTAGAGCATTAAAAACAGCACGTAAATGTTCCAAATGTTCTTCCAAAGATTTGCTATAAATCAGTATATCATCAAAGTAAACTACCACAAATCGTCCAATGAAAGCACGTAAAACTTCGTTCATTAATCTCATGAAAGTACTAGGTGCATTAGTTAACCCAAAAGGCATGACTAACCACTCATATAATCCAAACTTAGTTTTAAATGCTGTTTTCCATTCATCTCCCAATTTCATACGAATTTGATGGTATCCACTACGCAAATCAACTTTGGAGAATATTGTAGAGCCACTCAATTCATCAAGCATATCATCTAGCCTAGGAATAGGATGACGATAACGAATAGTAATATTATTAATGCCTCTACAATCAACACACATACGAGACGTACCATCCTTTTTAGGCACTAGTATAAAAGGAACAACACAAGGACTAGGAGATTCGCATATAACCTTTGTCGAGCAGCTCCTCATTTGACGCATAATCTCCTTCGTCTCCTCCGGATTGGTACGGTATGGTGCGCGGCTGGTAGCGACGCACCGGGAATTAAGTCAATTTGATGCTCAATCCCTCGAATAGGTGGTAATCCCTGGCACGCCTTGTGGGAAGACGCCGAACTCCCTGCAAAATGTTATCGACAAATAGGGGCAAAGAGGAAGGCACGCCCTCGAATGAAAATAATGCCTCTTTGCACACAAAAGCATAGCAAACAGATTTGCTAGAATCTAGCTCATCAATATCAGATTTGGTGGCAAATAAACATGCACTTTTCAGTTTAATTTCAGAAGCAACATTAGATGGTTTATTATTAGGCTTCATTTGTTGCTCAAATTCTTTTGCCACAATCTGATTTTCACTCTTATTTTTCTCCTGTTTTGCTTTATTAGCTCTATTAATATCATCTTTCAAAATGGAATCAGAGTCATAGGAAGCAAAGTAATATTTTTATCCTTGTGAACAAGAGTATACTGATTGTTTCTACCATGGTGTACAGAATTTTATCAAATTGCCATGGTCTACCAAGTAATAAGGAACATGCTTGCATAGGTACCACATCACAATCAACATAATCAGCATATGTAGAGATACTAAAATGCACACGAACAAAGACGTGTTACCTTAACCTTGCCGCTGTTGTTGAACCATTGGATGTAGTAAGGATGTGGATGTGGTCTTGTGGTGAGAGAAAGCTTCTCCACCATATCCATGCTAGCCAAGTTGTTGCAGCTCCCTCCATCTATGATGACGCCGAATAGAACGTTCCTTCACAACTCCCTTTGTATGGAACAAGTTATGCCTCCGATTTTGCTCAGCTTGTGTAACCTGCACACTCAAAACACGTTGAGCAACTAAACATTCATACCTGTCAAAGATCTTCAGCAGCCATGAATTGCGCCTCATGATCGTAATCATCTCCACCATGTTCTTCATGTGTAATAAGAGCCAAAGTCTCTTCATCATAGTCACTAGCGGACTCATACCCACCATCCTCGTGAGCAATCATCACACGCTGAGATTGGCATTCTCTCGCAAAATGTCCTCTTCCCTTACAACGACGACAAATAATATCACTTGTGTGCCCTGTTGACGCCCATGGAAGAAGAAAAGCTCTGTGTAGGCCCGGCAGTGTGCTCTTGGCGATAGTGGTGGTTGTGCCCGCTTTCTTGTATCACGGTTGGAGGTGGCAGCCGACGGAGGTGCCGTGTAGTAGAACGTGTGGACGTAGATGATGCACGTGGTGTCCATGATGAAGGTCGACCTGCAGAAAAGTTAGTCCGCCAAGGCACTCCGATCCTGCACTTCACGCTCAGCTTTACAAGCAAGATGGAATAATCGAGTGATATTATTATAATCCTTGTAGTCTAGAATGGTCTCAATCTCTATTTAATCCACCCGTAAAACGTGCAAGCATAGCTTCATTCTCCTCAACAATACCACATCTAATCAAGCCAGTTTGTAATTCCTGATAATATTCTTCTACCGAATTTTTTCCTTGTCTTAAGCGCTGCAATTTTTGAAGTAATTCACGTTGATAATATGGTGGAACCCAACGAGCACGCATAGCAGTTTTCAAAGCAGCCCAAGTAGTCGGAACAGGATATAATCTACAATGTTCGCACCACCAAACACATGCAAAGCTAGTGAAAGCACAAACAAAGCAGCAGGAACACGTCTCTCCTCGTGATATTGTAAACATGTAAATCGTTGTTCAGTTTCTAACTCCCAAGTAAGATATATATCAGGAACATATCTACCCTCAAATGGTGGAATATTCAATTTCAGTTTAGGGAGATGGTCATGATCTCGCATCAAGGGGAACCCGAACATTGCCATTATTTGCATGTGGACGACCTGGTGGTTGTGGTGTCGGTGGTTGCACGTAGTTCGATGTTGATCAACCTCATCCTCGTAATCTCTCACATAATCATCCTCCCCACCGCAGCAGCAGGAGCCACGAATATCAACAAGAAGCACCAAAGCAGCTTGGCCAGTGAAGAGGGACACGGAAGCTTCATGGAGGGCTGTTTCACATGTGGAGGTAGTCCTTGTTGTTGTAGTAGAGGTGCGTTAGGTGCCGCGGTGGTGGTGGTGGTAGACGCCATGAGCAATTCATTAAACTTGTTATCGAGCTTTGTTTCAACGCCTTCTCAATGCCATCTATCTTCTCCATGGCCTCTTCAAATCTATTTAGCACATCGTCCACCTGCCCACTCATCATTTGTTGAAACTTATCATGTAGCGCTTTGTTTGTCATGTTCTCCCGGTCGATCTAAATCGGCTTGTGATCCTGCCATGGTTAGCAACAATAGAAACACACAAGAATATGATTCGACAGACTACTAGGAAGTGGTGGTGGTTGTGTGGTGGACAATACAAATCCGTCAAGTAAATCTCAAATTCTTACCAGTTCTTACCCAAAGAAGAAAGCGGTGATCTAAGAACCGATGTAGTCAAAACTCTCAAAGCTTGGATAGAGCGATTACTGGGGAGAGTCAAACGCATCGATGTAGATGTATGTGGAGCTGGAAGGCTTATAATATGGTAGCAAAAGGGTCAGCAATAATCAATTCGTAGATGCAAAGTTGAATAAACGCTCAACGACGCAGATCAGGTCGGGTCCTAGGCTAGACCGTGCTAGAGACGCGAGCCTAGAACACTAACAAAATCACGACGCTGCACGTAAACAAGGGAAAAGCACACTCTGGATTTTTTTTTTTCGCTCTTTTTTTTTGCGCTGCTTTTTTTTTTTTTGGGGTGCTCTTTTTTTTTTTTTTGGAAAAATAACAATAATGGCGAGTATATCAAAACTCTTCCTGTGTCAAACCGACAGGATGGGCACGGAACTTTTTCGACCAATTTTTTTTTTTGACCGCCTGACCCAAAATCGAAACGGGTCAAAAAACTTTCTATAATGGCAACTGCCTCAATACGCTTAGAAACACCTAAAAATAGGATAGCCGTAAATGTTTTGACAAGTGCGTTTTCGGAAAATTTTGGGCCTAAACGGAGGGTGGTTTCGAAATTTTTTTTTTCCAAACCTACTCCGCTAGGGAAACACGAATCGGAAACTAGATGGATCTCGAAAACAAACCTAATATGAGAAGAACTCGGATTGGTGGTGGATATATGATGGTGGTATATGGCGGTGGTGGTATATGGCAGCGGTGGTGGTATATGGCTACGGATTGGTGGTGGATAAGAAGGGTGGTAGATGGCAAGGCGATGAGGATGGTCGCGGCGGCGTGACAACTTATGACCGTAACTCGAAACTCTAAAAGACTAGACTCTAAGACCAGAACTTGACACGACGATGCAACCGCAAATTCAACAAAGCAAAAACCCCAAAAGATTATGCGAAGGCTCGATTGGTTCGGATATGATGAACTAACCCTAATTTTTTTGTGGCTTCTTCGTGGACTTTAGGTATGAAGAACAGACTCGATCTAATCTATTTAAAAACTGTAAAATCTCACCGAGCAACCTGAAAATCTGATACCACTTGATAGAGGCAAAGGTGTCCCGCCTTTCGATGAGATGTTGGTTTTCGCTTTGAAGGAAGTCGACTTTGACGATCCGACTCTAACGCGGCGAGGACGCCGCGCCTTAGCAATCGCTAAACCAACTCCGAGAGGTTATTGACCACGCCGAGCACGATCAACCTGACCACGAGGGTCTGCTTCTCGCGAGCAAACGAAGAACAAGCAAGAAACTGAGATTGCAATCTGGATATTGCGAATATAAGATGAAAGCTTTATTGATCAAGGTGGGGTTCGGTGACGCCTTTGTCCGGTCGTTGAACACAAACGGCACGCCGGGTTGCAGCTATGGCGAACTTTTAGTCTAAACAAAACCCAAGGTCTAAACGGTGCCCTAAGGGCTGTATATATGGAGGAAGAGGGGAATTTCGTGGCCCTTGGTGGAGGGGTCCCAAATCAACCCTAACTCTTGTTTCCCCACACATACGGACTCTAAAAACAGCCTATACTTAAGTATTTCGAAATTACATGGGCCTGGCCCAATTATTATGTGTCGCTGCACCTAGAATAGCCTATGGACGCATATTATGAAGTGGCATCTTGTATATTTCGTCCAAGGCCTCATGCACTCATTAGGGTGGCTTCAAAGTCCTGGAATCATCACTTGTAACTCCGTTCTTGTTCTCCTTGCGCATGCCAACATCTCCATGCTTGAACTTGCTCCAAGGTTCATCTTTCTTGTCCACGGTAGGCCCTTCATTTGTAAGCAAAACAAATGTATCCAATTTAGGCAGCATCATATTCTCATGAACATTGGAATCGTTACCAAGAAACGAAAGTACCTGATAATTCAATTGGCGTGCGCGAGCTCTAGTAATTGGTCCAGTATGTATAGCAGCAGGGGCTGTGGGTGTAACAATGGTATTGATGTCCTCATCACTTGAAGAGGTCGCGGTTGTAGTAGGTTGGCACAAAACGTGCTCGCATGACATCCTTCATTTGAGCCCAAGTGGTGATTGGAGGTTCACCTCTTGCTTGTCGTCGCTCAATGATTTGTTCCCACCATATGAGCACATAGTCTTGGAACTCAAGTGATGCCATAGCGATTTTCTTCGCTTCATCGTAGTTGTGCAACCGAAAGATATTGTCAACCTTCAATGCCCATGAGAGGTAGTCTTCGGGGTCATTGCTTCCATTGAACTTGGGCATGGTGAATTTTAGCTTTCCGTAGCGTTGCTCTTCATTGTGTTGTTGGCGATGTTGATGATGACGCCCTTGACGTGGATTGCAATCGCCTTCATGTTGCTCTTGGCGTGGAGGAAGACCATGATCAACTTGCTCTTGTTGAACTTGAGGTTGAAGTGGAGCTTGACGAGCTTGTGGAGGAGCTTGAGGAACTTGACGTTGTCCATGAGGTTGGTAGTTCCTCTCTTGGATTTCTTCTTGAAAGGCTTCCTCTTGATTGCGCCGTTCGCGATTGCGGTCGGCGAAGGCTTGACTTGATTCTTGAAGGGCACGTTGCGCCTCAAGAGCTTGCGCTTCACGTTGTTGTTGTTGAAGACGTTGAGCCTTGGCGTCTTGTTCGCCTTTTGGTGTAGACGCGCCGTTTCTTCCTCTTGGCGCCGTAGTCGTTGTCGTTCTTGAGCCTGGGCAAAAGCGTCTTGGTTTGATTGAGGACGAGGTAATTGCTCATCGACTTGCTCTTGTGAATGCTTGTCATGTAGCGGGTTGCGAGATGCATGACGGTCTTGACGTGCGGCATGACGAAGAGTGTTCGAAGTAGGTGTACTTGAGTCGTAGAAGGTGTCATCGGAGTGTCTACTCGAGCGGCTCCGTCTTGAGGATGAAGAAGTGGAATGATGCCGGTTTCTCATCAAGGCGCGGATCTCGTCCATTCTTGCATCATTCTCTTGCTTGTGAGCGTCGAACTTGTTGTCGAAGTAGTCTTTTGTACGTTGCTCGGAGAGTCGCAAGTCGGTGGCGAGGTTGTCAATGCGGTCGCTCATTGCTTGTTGTTCTTGGAGCAACGCCACAGTGCACCAAAGAGGTGGTTCTTGGTGACGTATGATGACATGTCGTCGTCTTGTTCGATGAAGAGTGGGTTGGTAGAAGTACTTGGCCTATCCATCATACCAAGCAGAAATGTGAGTGGTAGAAGGAGAAGAACTTATACCAATATACCTTTGATCGATGTTGATGATGAATCAAGTTCACTCAAATGCGGACAATGAAATAGCACTATTGGTACCAATCCTTGTCGGTTCTCACACCTACACCAATAAAAGCTTATGGTGGAGCTTGGTGAGGATGGTGGTACAAAATTTGATGCAATTGTAAGTGAGCGTCAATAATGTTGGAAAAGGTACACAAATATGCAAATGCAACAAGTAGACCAAGCAACTAGTGGTACACGGAAACACACACACAAATAGATAATTGGGATTGTGCAAACCAAAAGCGAGCCAAAATGTGGAATCCATGAAAATGCTCTTGTTGCACAATACTAGAGATGATGAGGACATCAATACCATTGTTACACCCACAGCCCCTGCTGCTATACATACTGGACCAATTACTAGAGCTCGCGCACGCCAATTACTAGGTACTTTCGTTTCTTGGTAACGATTCCAATGTTCATGAGAATATGATGCTGCCTAAATTGGATACATTTGTTTTGCTTACAAATGAAGGGCCTACCATGGACAAGAAAGATGAACCTTGGAGCAAGTTCAAGCATGGAGATGTTGGCATGCGCAAGGGGAACAAGAACGAAGTTACAAGTGATGATTCCAGGACTTTGAAGCCACCCTAATGAGAGCATGAGGCCTTGGACGAAATATACAAGATGCCACTTCATAATATTCGTCCATAGGCTATTCTAGGTGCTGCGTCACCTTATTATTGGGCCAGGCCCATGTAATTTCGAAATACTTAAGTATAGGCTGTTTTAGAGTCCGTATGTGTGGGGAAAAAGAGTTAGGGTTGGTTTCGGACCCTCCTCAAGGGCCACGAAATTCCTCCTCTTCCTCCATATATACAGCCCTTAGGGCGCTGTTTAGACTCTGGGTTTTGTTTAGATTAAAAGTTCGCCATAGCTGCAACTTCGCATTTCGCTTGTGTTCAACGACTGCACAAAGGCCACGTAACCCCACCTTGATCAATAAAGCTTTCATCTTATATTCGCAATATCCAGATTGCAATCTCAGTTTCTTGCTTGTTCTTCGCTTGCTCGCAGGAAATGCACCCTCGTGGTCGATTGATCGTACTCAAGCGTGGTCAATAACCTCTCGGAGTTGGTTTAGCGATTGCTAAGGCGCCGACGCCCTCAAGACGTTCGTAGTCGGATCGTCAAAGTCGACTTCCTCCAAAGCGAAAACCAATATCTCATCGAAAGACGGGACACCTTTGCCTCTATCAAGAGAGACGCTAGCACGATTGCACAATAGGCGGATACGGAACTTGTGCACAACCTACTATGCAAAAATGCAACTATCTCTATCCCACGTATGCTGTATGTATGGTATTTCGGTGCGATGATCCAAGATGATCCAATATGACAATCTTAATGTAGTATGATGCTATGGTTCTTGCTCATAAGCTCTTTGCTTATCTTTCCTCTTTGCTTAAAAGCTTGGGTGGCTCTTTCAGTTTTGAGCTCTTTTCTGATGCAAAACTTCAGTAACCAAGATAGCAATTGTGCATACTATGACAACTTTGTGACACACAAATGGATCCCAAGATATCCACCACGGTGGTATGGTATGTATGCTATGGAGTATGATCACTAATGTGCACAAGTCACGTTGCCTGCAATACTCAACGGCTAGTCTCGATGGGTAAGCTACGCAAAAGTAGGGACAATGTGGGTATCAATGCAAATGCAATGTTTGACAAAGATGTCGTTGAAGTTACCGTCCTTGGCGATGATGAGACCCTTGCTAAGTTGAGTCATGGTGATGATGAAATCGAACCGCACCTAGATAGCCGAAACACAAGAGGATACGGAAGCTACAACTCAAAATCTCAAGAACCAAAATGTGGTAAAATCGTCATAGGATGTGTTGGGGAGGATGGTGGTGTATGTGGTTTTGGAAGATGTGGTGGAAGGTGGGGCTGTGGTGGTGGCGAACTGACAAAGTTCAGTTTAAATCGAGGTTTCACGGACGTCAGGCGTTTTGGTCGTCCGAGGCTGAATGAAAAACTGGCTCGGGAAGAACTGCGAGATTTCGGGGAAGAATGAAATGGTGAGGTCGAAATTGAGTGATTTGGTGGATGGAAAAGGGTGGAAAGTGAGGGAAAGCTAGATCCACACGTAGCAACTCAAATCCATGGACCAAATCCAACAAAATCTCAACTCACAAACAAATCACAAAAAAAATTTGGGGCTATTTTTGGTGGGGAATTTTCGGAATTAGGACGAAAACAACAAAATCAAGCTAGAAAAAGAGGGGTAGGGGCTCCAAAAACGTGATCAACGTGGCTCATGATACCAATGTAGGGTGAACACCTATGTGGACGATCTTTCACGTTTGGAGTGGATCCTACGGGGAATCACGAAGAACACGCGGAAGAACAAAGGGAAACATGGAGGAAACGAGAGAGAGATCACTCAACCAACAAGGAATCAATCACACAAGTGCTAGATCACCGAACACAAAGAGATACATATGATCCACAATCAACAAAGGTAAGGATACACGAGTAGCCGTTCTTCTCCGAGAGGAGGTCTTGATGGGGTCCACCCTAGAAGGGGGTCTTGAATCCGCTTGGGGTATCTTCTCCGTAGATGTCCTGAGCTCCGAGGAGAAGTAACCAAGTGGATGAGCAAGGCTCTCACAGAAACATGAGCTAAACCAAAGCTAACCCTAGAAAGTTGGGGAAGGAGGAGTATATATAGTCTAGGGGGCGAAGGGGTACAAGGGCTGCGGCCCAAACAAAGTCAACACACAGGCTTGGACGTCCGGAGGCTCGGACGGTCCGGACGTCCGGACGGGTTTCAAGGCGTCCAGAATCGGGTTCATCATGGGCGCTGCCGGACGTCCGGAGAGGGTCGGCCGTCTGAAGCCAGGACGGTCCTGGACGTCCGAAGTTGTTTGGTCGTCCGTAGATTCGTTCAAGGCAGGCTTGGCTTGACGCCCCGAGGCTTCGTTGTCCGTAGTTTTGGTTTGGGTGGCAAAGTGCCGGACGTCCGGAGAGTCCGGCCGTTCTGGGTCTGGGACTCGTCGGACGTCACGGATGGCGCCGGACGTCCGGTGCCTCGTGCCTTCAAGCAGATTCTTCTTCTTCTTCTTCAATATGCTTGGAGTCCTCGTCGTCTTGGCTCTCGCAAGTAGTTGATCCTTGGCTCACCTCCATGTACCTGATTATACATAGAGTCTCCGAATGAGGTAGTAGCCATGTCTCGTGAGTAGGAAGAAGGAGTTCGGAGAGGAGCAAATTCACCTTATCTTCGAAAGCCTTAGCTCGGGCTCTTGTCATGGGTCCTAGTGGCGTTGAGGGAGATGTAGGCACGTCCATGGGGATGAGCGAGGGATGCTCCGCATCACATTTGGAGTGGGATCCCTCGAAGAGCACGAAGAACACGGGGAAGAACGAGGAGAAATCACAAGGGGAAACACTCAAGAACAAGTCCAATCACACATCCTCTAGACAATCAAACACACAAGATCCACAAGGTACATGAACAACAAAGGGATAGATACAAGGTAGAGTTCATCTCCGTGAGGAGGTCTTGAAGGGGGCCGCCCAAGAGGGAGTCTTGATGATATATCCCGCAGTATCTTCTCCTAGATGGAGGTCTTGGCCTCCAATGGAGTAGTGGTCTCTCTCCCTCTCAAGAGTAGAGGTAGGAGCAAAGCTCACCTAAGAATGAGCTATCATATTTGCTGACCCTAGAAAGGAGGGGGAGGTGGTCTATTTATAGTCTTAGTGCAAATGGGGGGTGAAGTGAAGGGGTACATGGGACTCAGCCCTTATTGGACCACACAAAGAAGGTCGGACGTCCGGAGGGCGTCGGACGTCCGGAGATCACGGGCAGCCGGACTTCCGGAAGACGTCGGACGTCCGCTCGATTTGGCTCGGATAAAGGAGTGCAGGATTTCCGGAGGGGGCCGGTCGTCCGGTCGTCGGTCGTCCGCTGGCGTCGGACGTCCGCTCATTTGGCTCGGGTGCGTGATCGCTGGTCGTCCGGTCCTGGCCGGTCATCCGGTGGATCTTCAGGCGCCTGACGTCCGGACCCAACCGGTCGTCCCTGCAAGGTGAGCTTCTTCGACAGCTCTTCTTCTTGCGTCTACGTTTGAGGCTTCCTCGCGGATGGTGTAGGTGTTCCTTTGCGCTTGCACTCCTCCTCGTCGTCCGTGAAGCTCCGCAATACCTATGCATGCACATGAGTGGAGTGTCAAGTAGTAAACCAACCTCGAAGGGGTCAAGTGAACACGTGTAAAGGAGAAGATTCACCTTTATATATGAGAAGTAGAGGTCGCACGTGTCACTTGCCAAACGGACTCTTGACATGGTGATGACCGTAGGATGCTCCGCATCATACTAGGTGCATTAGTTAACCCAAAAGGCATGACTAACCACTCATATAAACCAAACTTAGTTTTAAATGTTGTTTTCCATTCATCTCCCAATTTCATACGAATTTGATGGTATCCACTACGCAAATCAACTTTTGGAGAATATTGTAGAGCCACTCAATTCATCAAGCATATCATCTAGCCTAGGAATAGGATGACGATAACGAATAGTAATATTATTAATGCCTCTACAAATAACACACATACGCCGACGTACCATCCTTTTTAGGCACTAGTATAATAGGAACAGCACAAGTACTAAGAGATTCACAGATATAACCTTTGTCGAGCAGCTCCTGTGACTTGACGATAATCTCCTTCGTCTCCTCCGGATTGGTACGGTATGGTGCACGGTTGGGTAGCGATGCACCGGAATTAAGTCAATTTGATGCTCAATCCCTCGAATAGGTGGTAATCCCGGTGGCACGCCTTGTGGGAAGACGTCGTGAACTCCTGCAAAATGTTAGTGACAACAGGGGGCAAAGAGGAAGGCACGTCCTCGAATGAAAATAATGCCTCTTTGCACACAAAAGCATAGCAAACAGATTTGCTAGAATCTAGCTCATTAATATCAGATTTGGTGGCAAGTAAACACGCACTTTTCAATTTAATTTCAGAAGCAACACTAGATTGTTTATTATTAGGCTTCATTTGTTGCTCAAATTCTTTTGCCACAATCTGATTTTCACTCTTATTTTTCTCCTGTTTTGCTTTATTAGCTCTATTAATATCATCTTTCAAAATGGAATCAGGAGTCATAGGAAGCAAAGTAATATTTTTATCCTTATGAACAAGAATATACTGATTGTTTCTACCATGGTGTACAGAATTTTATCAAATTGCCATGGTCTACCAAGTAATAAGGAACATGCTTGCATAGGTACCACATCACAATCAACATAATCAGCATATGTAAAGATACTAAAATGCACACGAACAGTACGTGTTACCTTAACCTTGCCGCTGTTGTTGAACCATTCGATGTAATAAGGATGTGGATGTGGTCTTGTGGTGAGAGATAGCTTCTCCACCATCTCCATGCTAGCCAAGTTATTGCAGCTCCCTCCATCTATGATGACGCGAATAGAACGTTCCTTCACAACTCCCTTTGTATGGAACAAATTATGCCTCTGATTTTGCTCAGCTTGTGTAACCTGCACACTCAAAACACATTGAGCAACTAAACATTCATACCTGTCAGCATCTTCAGCAGCCATGTAGTGCGTCTCATGATCAGAATCATCTCCATCGTGTTCTTCATGTGTAATAAGAGCTAGAGTCTCCTCATCATAGTCACTAGCGGACTCATACCCACCATCCTCAGTAACAATCATCACACGCTTAGATGGGCATTCTCTCGCATAATGACCTCCACCCTTGCAACGTCGACAAATAATATCATGTGGTTGCCCTGTTGATGCCATGGATGAAGAAGAGCTCTTTGCAGGCCCAGAAGGTGTGCTCCTGGTAGATAGTGGTGATTGTGCCTGCTTTATTGTATCATGATTGGAGGTGGCAGCCGACGGAGGTGCCGGTGTAGCAGAACGTGTGGAAGTAGATGATGCACGTGGTGTCCATGATGAAGGTCGACCTGCAGAAAAGTTAGTCCGCGCCAATGTCTGTCGATCCTGCACTTCACGTTCTGCTTTACAAGCAAGATGGAATAATCGAGTGATATTATTATAATCCTTGTAGTCTAGAATGGTCTAAATCTCTCTATTTAATCCATCCAGAAAACGTGCAAGCATAGCTTCATTCTCCTCAACAATACCACATCTAATCAAGCCAGTTTGTAATTCCTGATAATATTCTTTCACCGAATTTTTTCCTTGTCTTAAGCGCTGCAATTTTTGAAGTAATTCACGTTGATAATATGGTGGAACCCAACGAGTACGCATAACAGTTTTCAAAGCAGCCCAAGTAGCTGGAACAGGATATAATCGAAAATGTTCAGACCACCAAACACATGCAAAGCTAGTGAAAGCACAAACAGCAGCAGGAACACGTCTCTCCTCAGGATATTGTAAACATGTAAATCATTGTTCAATTTCTAACTCCCAAGTAAGATATATATCAGAAACATATCTACCGTCAAATGGTGGAATATTCAATTTCAGTTTAGGGAGATGGTCATGATCTCGTACCTGAGGGGGAGCCCGAACATTGCCATTATTTGCATGTGGACGACCTGGTGGTTGTGGTGCTGGTTGTTGCACGTAGTTCTGATTGTCATCAACCTCATCCTCGCAATCTCCCACATAATCATCCTCCTCCACATCAGCAGCAGGAGCCATAGAAGTATCAACAGCAGCACCAGCAGTTTGGCTAGGCTGAAGAGGGACACGGCTCGCTCGGCGGAGGGCTGTTTCCCGACGTGCAGGTAGTCGGTGTTGTTGTTGTTGTTGTTGTTGTTGCAGAGGTGCGGCAGGTGCAGCCGGTGGTGGTGGTGGAAAACGCGAAAGCAATTCAGCAAACTTGTTATCGAGCTTTGTTTCAAACGTCTTCTCCATGCCATCTATTTTCTCCATGGCCTCACAAATCTATTTAGCACATCTTGCACCTGTCCACTCATCATTTGCTGAAACTTATCATGAAGCTCCTTGTTCGTCAAGTTCTCCTAGTCAGTCTCGTCGGCTTGTGATCCTGGCATGGTTAGCAGCAATAGAAACACACAAGAATATGATCCTACAGACTACTAACAAGTGGTGGTGGTGGTCTGGTGTCACAAATCCGTCAAGCAAATCTCAAATTCTTACCAGTTCTTACCCAAAGAAGAAAGCGGTGATCGGCAACCGCTAGAAGTCAAAACTCTCAAAGCTTGGATAGAGCGATTACCAGTGAGAGTCAAACGCACGATGTAGATGTATGTTGAGCTAGGAAGGCTTTTAATATGGTAGCAAAAAGGGTCAGCAATAATCAATTCAGAGATGCAAAGTTGAATAAACGCTCAATGACGGTACTGTGCTGGTCGTAGGCTAGACCGTGCTAGAGACGCGAGCCTAGAACACTAACAAAATCACGGCGCTGCACGTAAACAAGGGAGGAGCACACTCTGATTTTTTTTCTTTTTTTTGCACTTTTTTTCCTCTTTTTTTTTGCTCCGCAACAATTTTTTTCGAAAAAGTCTACAAATGGTCTAAAAACTGCCTAGCCAGAATTTTCCAGACTTAGTTTTTTTTAAACTGGAACTATTTTTCTTTTGCAGATGGCTCGGATGTTGGGGAGTCCTACTCTGTCACGACTCGAAGTATCGCGTGATCTGGAAATCGAGAACAAAGCAACAATTATTGGACTCGGACTAGGACTCGTGGCGGAGATGAATCTGGTGACTCGGACTGGTGGCGGATATTTGCAGGGCGATGGAACATGGAGTGGTGGCGAATCTGTGATGGAGGTGGACTCGGATTAGCGTGATGGCGGTGGATATGTGGTATATGGTAGCGGCGATGACGATGGTGGTATATGGCAGCGGTGATGACGATGGTGGTATATGGCAGCGGTGATGATGATGATGCGGTGGTGATATATGGCAGCGGCGACGTGACAACCTCTGAACAGAACTCGAAACTCTAAAGGACGCTAAGACCAGCAACTTGACACGACGATGCAACCGCAAATTCAACAAAGCAAATACAGAAAAGATTATGCAAAGGCTCAGATTGGTTCGGATAGGATGAACTAACCCTAATTTTTTTTGTCTTTTTCATGGACCAGGTATGAAAAACAGACTCGATCTAAACTATGAAAAATCATAAAATCTCACCGAGCAACCTGAAAATCTGATACCACTTGATAGAGGCAAAGGTGTCCCGATGTTTCGATGAGATAGCAATCGCTTTTTGTGAGAGTCGACTTTTGACGATCCGACTACTTAACGCATGCGAAGACGCGCGCCTTTAGCAATCGCTAAACCAATTTCTCGAGGGTTATTGACCACGCCGGAGCATGATCAACCTGACCACGAGGGTCTATTTCCTGCGAGCAAACGAAGAACAAGCAAGAAACTGAGATTGCAATCTGGATATTGCGAATAAAAGAGGAAAGCTTTATTAATGAAGGTGGGGTTCTGTGACGCCTTGGTCTGGTTGTTGAACACAAACGAAGTACGTGAAGTTGCAGCTATGGCGAACTTTTGATCTAAACAAAACCCAAAGTCTAAACGGTGCCCTAAGGGTTGTATATATGGAGGAAGAGGGGGGAATTTCGTGGCCCTTGGGGAAGGGGTCCGAAACCAACCCTATCTCTTGTTTCCCCACACATACGGACTCTAAAAATAGCCTATACTTATGTATTTCGAAATTACACGGGCCTGGCCCAATAATAAGGTGACACAGCACCTAGAATAGCTTCTGGACGAAATTTATGAAGTGGCATCTTGTATATTTCGTCCAAGGCTTCATTCACTCCTTATGGTGGCTTCAAAGTCCTAAAATCATCACTTGTAACTCCATTCTTGTTCCCCTTGCGCATGCCATCAACTCCATGCTTGTTCTTGCTCCAATGTTCATCCTTCTCCAAGCTAGGCCCTTCATTTGTAAGCAAAATAAATGTATCCAATTTAGGCAGCATCATATTCTCTTGAACATTAGAATCATTACCAAGAAACGAAAGTACCTGGTAATTTAATTGGCGTGCGCGAGCTCTAGTAATTGGTCCATTATATGTAACAGTAGGGGCTGTGGGTGTAACAATGGTATTGATGTCCTCATCATTGATGAGCTTGTGGAGTAGCTTGAGGAACTTGACGTTGCACGCGGGGTTGGTAGTTCCGCTCGTGGATTTTGTCTCGAAGGGCTTCCTCTTGATTGCGCCGTTCGCGATTGCGGTTGGCGATGGCTCGACTTGATTCGTGAAGGGCACGTTGCGCCTCAAGAGCTTGCGCTTCCCGTTGTTGTTGTTGAAGGCGTTGGGCCTCGGCGTCTTGTTCTTCTTGGTGTAGACGCCGTTTCTTCGTCTTGGCGCCGAAGTCGTTGTCGTTCTTGAGCTTGAGAAAAAGCGTCTTGGTTTGAACGGGGACGAGGAACTTGCTCATCGACTTGCTCTTGTGAATGCTTGGCGTGAAGTGGGTTTTGGGTTGCATGACGGTCTTGACGTGCGGCTCGTCGAAGAGTGTTCGATGACGATGTATTTGAGCCGGAGAAGGTGTCGTCGGAGTGTCGACTTGAGTGGCTCCGTCTTGAGTAGGAAGAAGTTGAAGGAGGCCGGTTGACTAACAAAGCACGGATCTCTTCCATTCTTGCATCGTTCTCTTGCTTGTGCGCGTTGAGCTTGTTGTTGAAGTAGTCCCGTGTACGTTGCTCGGAGAGTCGCAAGTCGGTGGCGAGGTTGTCGATGCGGTCGTTCATTGCTTGTTGCTCTTGATGTAGCACCACAGCACCAAAGAGGTGGCTCTTGGTGACGAATGGTGACATGTCGCCGCCTTGCTCGATGAAGAGTGGGTTGGTAGAGGTACTTGGCCTATCCATCATATGAAAGTGGTGGTGAGTAGGAAAATGAGAGAACAAAACCAAATTTACATTTACCAAGATTGTGGATGCAACAAGTACGATCCCACGTGATGTTACAATAGGGAATTGGTACCGGAATTGTTTCTCACACCTACAAGTAAATGGTCTACGGAGGAGCTCGGTTAGGGTGGTGGCAAAAATTGCAAGCAAATGTTAGTCAAGATATCGAAAAGGTTGAGAAGATTCACAAAATGCAAGTAAAAACAAATAGATCAAACCCCATGATATCACTAGGAACACACACACGGAAGATAGATGGGATCCGCACAAGCAAGGGGTGAGCTCAAATGTGCAACGACGGGAAATGCTCTTGTTGTGCGGATGCTAGAGAGACACTAGCTCGATTGCTCAAATGGGCTAGATACGGGTGTGCACCAACCTACAAGAGAAACGTGTCGTCTTCAATCCCAACTATGCTACGTATGAGATATCGAAGATGATATGCAAAATGACTCGATGCTATTGCTTACAAGCTCTGTGTGTTTCCTCTTTTGCTTAAATGCTTTTCTTCTTCTTTTTTTCGATGCTCGAGTCAAGTATGATATGAGACAAATAAGTAAGATATGCACGGGAGAGACTTATGGCACTAAGATGGTAACACGATCACTACGGTGCACAAAAGCGTGGCCCGGCAATTCTCAACTTGCTAGTCTCGATGGGTAAGCTACGTGAAATGGCTCGAGTTATCAATGCAAAAGCAAAGGTGAGACGTCATCGAGGTTACCGTCCGATCTGACGGTAAGAGTGAAGTTGTTGAAGTCAATGTGTTGTCCGAGTTGATGCTTGGTGGCGATGATGATGTCCAAATGCGCTTAAGTAGCTGAAACACCTTAGGACACAAGAGAAACCGCGGTCCGAAACTCAAACAAACACGTGGAATGGTGCGGAAGAGCACACGGGATGGTGGGGAAACAAAATGAAGAAAAATGAAAATGGCCGAAACTCCCTGGATAGCCCTTGCGCACGGGGTAAGTGAGGCCCGTGTGCACGGGGTCCCGATGGCCCGTGTGCACGGGGTCCTCTGAGAGCGGATGAACAACTCGGGATTCTTGGGGATTTTCCAAAAAGAGGACAAATTCGATGATTTGGTGGGTGGGGAAGATGGTGGGGGGGGGGGGGTAGATCCACTTGCCAAACTCCAAATTCGTGGGTCAAAACAACCAAATCTCACAAGATCAAACAAATTGCAAGAAAAATTTTGGGGCTATTTTTGGTGGGGATTTTCGGATTAGGACTAAAAACAACGAAATCAAGCTAGAAAGTGGAAGGTAGGGACTCCAAGATGTGAATCAACATGGCTCATGATACCAAGATGATGTAGGGTAGAACCCTAGTGGGGATCTTTTCACACTTGGAGGGGGAAAAGGAGAGAACAAAAAGAACACAACAAGAACACAAAGAGGAAATCACTCCAACAATTCCCGATTACACATCCACTAGAGTAACAACACAGGATCCACAAGTCATAAACACAATCAAAGGAAAGATACAATGGCAAAGTTCTTCCCAAATCCAAAGGAGATGGGGTCTTGGAGATAGTCTACTCCTTGAGGAGGTCTTGAAATCCACAAGGATTCTTCCCTAGGGGGTCTTGATTCCACAAGGGAAGGTAGAAAGGAGCAAAGCTCACAAATATCTCATCTAATACTTTGCTAACCCTAAACATAGCCCTAGGTACAGTTTATATAGGCTTTGGGTCGAAGGAGGTGGAAAGAGGCTCGAACAGGCGATCACAGCCGTCCACCTCGATGAGCCTGCAAGACGGGTAAGTTAGCCCGTGCAAGACGGTACAAGCCCGTGCACACGGGGTGCTCCAGCGTCAACTCTCTGGATAGCCCGTGGGCACGGGGTCTTGGGGGCCCGTGCGCACGGGGTCACCTGGAGCCTCCTGTGCTGCTGCTGTTGATCTTCTTCTTGGTTCTCGTGGCCTCGGGGTGGTCCTCCCTCTCCTTGGTGATGTTCCTCTTCATACCTAAGGAGGCATAGCATATTCTGGTGAGGTAGTACACATGTTCCATCCGCTTCCATATGCAAATCTAGTAGGAAGGAGTTCACCTCGGTTTCCAAAGCACGTGCTCTTGCTCTTGTCATGGGTCCACGTGGGGCTTGATGTGTCGGTGTAGAGTCCATGGGGATGATGGAAGGATGCTCCGCATCATCTCCCCTCCCTTGGTAGAGATCCGACCTCGGATCAAAAGCTTCATCTCCATGGTATGGCGTGAGGTCTTTGACGTTGAAGATGTTGCTCACATTGTATTTGTCTCGTGGTAGGTCGATCTTGTAGGCGTTGTCGTTGTATCGTGCTAGCACCTTGAAAGGTCCATCGGCTCGAGGTAGAAGCTTGGACTTGCATTCGGTGGGGAAGCGGTCCTTGCGAAGATGTAGCCAATCTTGATCACCAGTGTTGAAGACCATGGGTTGCTTGTCGACGTTGAGCTTGGTCGCTAGTCGTTGTACTTGGCGTTCGATGGTGTGCCTTGTATCCTCATGCATCTTCTTGATGTAGCTTGCTCGTGCACTCGCATCCATGTTGGTGCGCTCTTGTAGAGGAAGAGGTAGAATGTCCAATGGGGACAACGGGTTGAAGCCGTAGACGACCTCGAAGGGGGACTTGCCGGTAGTCAAATGTCTTGCACGGTTGTAGGCATAATCGGCGATGGGTAGACACGCCTCCCACTCCTTGATGTTCTTCTTGATCAATACTCGGAGTAGAGTGGAGAGTGTCTGGTTCATCACCTCCGTTTGGCCGTCGGTTTGAGGATGGTATGCGGATGAGAACAAGAGCTTGATTCCGAGCTTGGCGCATAGGGTCTTCCAAAAGTAACTCAAGTACTTGACGTCACGATCGGACACGATTGTCTTTGGTACTCCATGGAGTCGCAAGATTTCCCTACAAAAGAGATTTGCAACATGTGAAGCATCGTCTATCTTGTTGCAAGGCATGAAATGTGCCATTTTAGAAAATCTATCCACAACAACAAACACGGAATCCTTTCCATTTGGAGTTCTAGGCAAACCAAGTACAAAATCCATGCTAATGTCTTCCCAAGGTTGATATGGAATAGGAAGAGGCATGTAAAGACCATGAGATTGAGCTTTAGACTTAGCTTTGTGACATGTAGAGCATCAGTTGGTGAAGCGTGAGACGTCTCGAAACATCTTGGGCCAAAAGTAGTTCTTGGAGAGCGTGGCGAATGTCTTGTCGTGTTCAAAGTGTCCCATGAGTCCGCCTCCATGAGCCTCTTGCAAAAGGAGCAAATGAAGAGAAGACTCGGGAATGCGTTTCTTGTTAGCTCTCATAAGATAATCATCCTTGATGTAATATTGTTCCCAAGAAGTTCGAACACTTAATGTACATATGTGTGACAAGTGTGCATATGCGTGAAAGTGCATCCGCAACTACGTTGTCCTTACCCTTAATGTACTTGATCACATATGGGAAAGATTCAATAAATTCACTCCATTTGGCATGACGCTTGTTCAACTTAGTTTGACCTTTTAAGTACTTCAGCGTTTCGTGGTCGGTATGTATGACAAACACATGAGGTCTAAGATAACGTTCCCAAACATGTAGCACACGCACTAATGCATACAATTCTTTGTCATAGATGGGATAGTTAAGTTGAGCACCGGAGAGTTTTTCGCTAAAATATGCAATGGTTCGTTTTTCTTGCATCAAAACTGCGCCAATTCCGGTACCACTTGCATCACAATGAACCTCAAAAGTTTTGGCAAAATTGGGCAAAGCAAGAATGGGAGCATGAGTAAGCAAAGACTTGAGCTCGTCAAAAGCGGTGGATTGCAAAGATCCCCAAAAAAGGGAGTATTCTTCTTACTCAAAGCATGCAAAGGAGCGGCAATAGTGCTAAAATCTTTCACAAAGCTTAATATAAAACCCGCAAGACCAAGAAAGCTATGCACTTGTTGCAAATTGGTAGGTTGGGGCCAAGTTTTAATTGCTTCAATTTTAGATTCATCAACATGGACACCCTTGGAAGAGACAACAAAACCCAAGAAAACCACTTTGTCAACACCAAACGTGCATTTTACAATATTGCATAAAGATGTTCCTTTATAAGGGTTTGCAAAACAGCCCTAACATGATCAAGATGCTCATTCATGGTTTTGCTAAACACAAGAATATCGTCAAGTAGACCACAACAAAGACTCCAATGTAAGGGCGAAGCACATAATGCATAAGGCGCACGAAAGTACCGGGAGCCTCCGATAGACCCATAGGCATCACTAACCACTCATACAAGCCAAATTTGGTTTTGAAAGTGGTTTTCCATTCATCACCCTCTTGAATGCGGCTTTGATAATAGCCACTTTTAAGATCAATTTTTGAGAAAAAGTTGGCTCCACTAAGTTCATCAAGCATATCATCTAAGCAAGGAATGGGATGCCTATAGCGAACGGTAATAGCGTTTATGGGTCTACAATCGGAACACAAGCGATAACTTCCATAGGATTTAGGCACAAGTATAACGGGAACTGCAAAAGGGCTTAAGCTTTCACGTACATGACCGTTGTCGATGAGTTGTTGTACTTGCCGTTGAATCTCCTTAGTTTCTTCGGGGTTGACACGGTATGGAGCTTTGTTTGGAAGTGGCGCTCCGGGGATGAGGTCGATTCGATGCTCAATGCCTCATAGAGGAGGTAGACCCGGAGGTAGCTCATCGGGGAAAACATCTTGGAATTCCTGCAAAAGAGATTGAAACACTAAAGGTAGCTCGTGAGAGGTGTTAGTTTTTGGTTCTCCATCCTTGCACACAAGGACAAAGTGCATCACACTTGATGGGTTGTCACACACTTCTCTCATCTCACTTTTTGTGGCAAATAGTATAAGGTTTTTCTCTCTAGGCGAAGAGGCGCTCAAGTTTGGCTTGTGGCTCTCACTCACTTTTGGGTGGATCACTTTCTCACTCTTCTCTCCATGATGGGTGGCTTGCTTGTCGGCTATCACTTGACAAGGAGACATAGGTCGTAGCACATACTCCTTCCCTTTCATCTTGAGGCTATAGTGATTGGTACGCCCATTGTGGATGACTCCACGGTCGAATTGCCATGGTCAACCAAGAAGGAGGTGGCAAACGGTCATTGGGACCACATCACACTCCAAAGTGTCCTCATATGCACCAATTTTGAAGGAGACTTATACCGTATGGTCGATTCGTATAGTGCCGGAGTCGCTTACCATTGAACCTTATAGGGGTGCGGGTGCTTCCTCTTGTGATGTAGGGCGGAACCCTATGTGGACGATCTTTCACGTTTGGAGAGGATCCCTACATGGAACACGAAGAACGAGCGGAAGAACACGAGGGAAATCACGGGAAAAAACACAAGAGAATCACTCAAACCAACAAGATCAATCACACATGTGCTAGATCGATGAACACAAAGGGAGATACACGATCCACGATCAACAAAGGATGATACAAGAGGTAACCGGGTTCTTCTCCGTGAGGAGGTCTTGATGGGGGACACCCAAGAGGGGGTCTTGAATCCAAGGTGGATCTTCTCCGAAGAGGGGCCGCGGTCTCTCTCGTGGAGTAGATCCGATATGGATGAGCGAAGCTCTATCTAACAATGAGCTAAATCAACGCTAACCCTAACTAGCAGGAGGTGGAGGAGTATATATAGTCATGGGCCACGAAGGGTAAATGGGGGATACATGGACTCGGTCCAATACACTGTGCGCAGACAGGCGTCGGACGTCCTGATGAGGACATCAATACCATTGTTACACCCACAGCCCCTGCTGCTATACGTACTGGACCAATTACTAGAGCTCGCGCACGCCAATTGAATTATCAGGTACTTTCGTTTCTTGGTAACGATTCCAATGTTCATGAGAATATGATGCTGCCTAAATTGGATACATTTGTTTTGCTTACAAATGAAGGGCCTACCATGGACAAGAAAGATGAACCTTGGAGCAAGTTCAAGCATGGAGATGTTGGCATGCAAGGGAAACAAGAACGGAGTTACAAGTGATGATTTCAGGACTTTGAAGCCACCCTAATGAGAGCATGAGGCCTTGGACGAAATATACAAGATGCCACTTCATAATATTCGTCCATAGGCTATTCTAGGTGCTGCGTCACCTTATTATTGGGCCAGGCCCATGTAATTTCGAAATACTTAAGTGTAGGCTGTTTTTAGAGTCCGTATGTGGGGAAACAAGAGTTAGGGTTGGTTTCGGACCCCTCCCTCAAGGGCCACGAAATTCCCTCCTCTTTCTCCATATATACAGCCCTTAGGGCGTCGTTTAGACTTTGGGTTTTGTTTAGATCAAAAGTTCGCCATAGCTGCAACTTCACAGATTTCGCTTGTGTTCAACGACTGCACCAAGGCGTCTCGTAACCCCACCTTCATTAATAAAGCTTTCATCTTATATTCGCAATATCCAGATTGCAATCTTAGTTTCTTGCTTGTTCTTCGCTTGCTCGCAGGAAACAGGCCATCGTGGTCGTTGATCGTGTTCGGCGTGGTCAATAACCCTCGGAAGTTGGTTTAGCGATTGCTAAAGGCGCGACGTCTCGCCGCGACGTAGTCGGATCGTCAAGGTCGACTCCCACGTAAACGATAGCCACCATCTCATCGAAACATCGGGACACCTTTGCCTCTATCAAGTGGTATCGGATATTCAGGTTGCTCGGTGAGATTTTACAGTTTTTCGAGATTAGATCGAGTCTGTTCTTCATACCTAAAGTCCACGAAAAAGCCACAAAAAATTAGGTTAGTTCATCATATCCGAACCAATCTGAGCCTTCGCATAATCTTTTTGGGGTTTTTGCTTTGTTGAATTTCCGGTTGCATCGTCGTGTCAAGTTGCCTGGTCTTAGAGTCTAGTCTTTTAGAGTTTTGAGTTCTGGTCATAAGTTGTCACGCCGCCGCACCATCATCATCGCCTTGCCATCTACCACCCTTCTTATCCACCACCAATCCGTAGCCATATACCACCACCGCTGCCATATACCACCACCGCTGCCATATACCACAACCATATATCCACCACCAATCCGAGTTCTTCTCATATTAGGTTTGTTTTCGAGATCCATCTAGTTTCCGATTCGTGTTTCCTAGCCGGAGTAGGTTTCGGAAAAAAAAAAGAAAAAAAAAGAGTCTGGAAACCACCCTCCGTTTAGGCCCAAAATTTTCCGAAAACGCACTTGTCGAAAAATTTTCTGGCTATCCTATTTTTAGGTGTTTCTAAGCGTATTGAGACAGTCGCCATTCTAGAAAGTTTTTTTTGACCCGTTTCCAGCTTTTTGGGTCCGGCAAAAAAAAAAAAATTGGTCGAAAAATTTCGTGCCCATCCTGTCAGTTTGACCTGGGAAGAGTTTTGAGACACTCGCCATTATAGTGATTTTTCGCAAAAAAAAAGCAGCGCAAAAAAAAAAGAGCGAAAAAAAATTCCAGAGTGTGCTTTTCCGTTGTTTACGTGCAGCGCCGTGATTTTGTTAGTGTTCTAGGCTCGCGTCTTTAGCACGGTCTAGCCAAGGACCAAAGACAAGACTCTGCTGAGCGCTTATTCAACTTTGCATCTCTCGATTTGATTATTGCTGACCCTTTTGCCACCATATTATAAGCCTTCCCAGCTCCACATACATCTACATCGTATGCTTGACTCTCCCTCGTAATCGCTCTATCCAAGCTTTGAGAGTTTTGACTACATCGGTTGCCGATCACCGCCTGCTGCTGGGTAAGAACTGGTAAGAATTTGAGATTTGCTTGACGGATTTGTGACTGTCCACCACACCACCACCACCACTTCCTAGTAGTCCGTCAATCATATTCTTGTGTGTTTCTATTGCTGCTAACCATGGCAGGATCACAAGCCGATTTAGACCGACCGGGAGAACATGACAAACAAAGCGCTACATGATAAGTTTCAACAAATGATGAGTGGGCAGGTGGAAGATGTTCTAAATAGATTCAAGAGGCCATGGAGAAGATAGATGGCATTGAGAAGGCGTTCAAACAAAGCTCGATAACAAGTTTAATGAATTGCTCGCTGCCTACCACCACCACCACCGGCTGCACCTAATGCACCTCTACAACAACAACAACGACTACCTCCACATCGCTGAAGCAGCCCTCCGCCGAGCGAGCCGTGTCCCTCTTCACTGGCCAAGCTGCTGGTGCCTTGTTGATACTTCGTGGCTCCTGCTGGCGATGTGGGGAGGATGATTATGTGAGAGAGTACGAGGATGAGGTTGATCAACTTCAGAACTACGTGCAAGTGCAACCACCGGCACCACAACCACCCGGTCCTCCACATGCAAATAATGGCAATGTTAGGGCTCCCCTCAGGTACGAGATCATGACCATCTCCCTAAACTGAAGTTGAATATTCCACCATTTGAGGGTAGATATGTTCCTGATCTATATCTTACTTGGGAGTTAGAAACTGAACAACGATTTACATGTTTACAATATCCTGAGGAGAGACTTGTTCCCGCTGCTGTTTGTGCTTTCACTAGCTTTGCATGTGTTTGGTGGTCTGAACATTGTAGATTATATCCTGCTCCATTTACTTGGACTGCTTTTGAAAACTGCTATGCGTGCTCGTTGGGTTCCACCATATTATCAACGTGAATTACTTCAAAAATTGCAGCGCTTAAGACAAGGAAAAATTCGTAGAAGAATATTATCGTGAATTACAAACTGGCTTGATTAGATGTGGTATTGTTGAGGAGAATGAAGCTATGCTTGCACGATTTCTGGGTGGATTAAATAGAGATATTCAGACCATTCTAGACTACAAGGATTATACTAATATCACTCGATTATTCCATCTTGCTTGTAAAGTCGAACGTGAAGTGCAGGATCGACAGCGTTGGCGCGGACTAACTTTTCTACAGTCGACCTTCATCATGGACACCACGTGCATCATCTACTTCCACACGTTCTACTACACCGGCACCTCCGCCGGCTGCCACCTCCAACCGTGATACAAGAAAGCAGGCACAACCACCACTATCTCGCCAAGAGCACACCTCTTTGGGCCTACACAGAGCTCTTCTTCTTCCATGGCGTCAACAGACACACAAGTGATATTATTTGTCGTCAAGTAAGGGAAGAGGACACTTTATAGAGAATGCCAATCTCAGCGTGTGATGATTGCTACCGAGGATGGTGGGTATGAGTCCGCTAGTGACTATGATGAAGAGACTTTGGCTCTTATTACGCATGAAGAACACGGTGGAGAGGATTCTCGATCATGAGACGCAATACATGGCTGCTCAAGATGCCGACAGTATGAATGTTTAGTTGCTCAACGTGTTTTGAGTGTGCAGGTTACACAAGCTGAGCAAAATCAGAGGCATAACTTGTTCCATACAAAGGGAGTTGTGAAGGAACGTTCTATTCAAGGTCATCATAGATGGAGGGAGCTGCAACAACTTGGCTAGCATGGATATGGTGGAGAAGCTTTCTCTCACCACAAGACCACATCCACATCCTTACTACATCCAATGGTTCAACAACAGCGGCAAGGTTAAGGTAACACGTCTTTGTTCGTGTGTATTTTAGTATCTCTACATATGCTGATTATGTTGATTGTGATGTGGTACCTATGCAAGCATGTTCCTTATTACTTGGTAGACCATGGCAATTTGATAAAATTCTCAGACACCATGGTAGAAACAATCAGTATACTCTTGTTCACAAGGATAAAAATATTACTTTGCTTCCTATGACTCTGATTCAATTTTGAAAGATGATATTAATAGAGCTAATAAAGCAAAACAGGAGAAAAATAAGAGTGAAAATCAGATTGTGGCAAAAGAATTTGAGCAACAAATGAAGCCTAATAATAAACCATCTAATGTTGCTTCTGAAATTAAACTGAAAAGTGCATGTTTACTTGCCACCAAATCTGATATTGAGGAGCTAGATTCTAGCAAATCTGTTTGCTATGCTTTTGTGTGCAAAGAGGCATTATTTTCATTCGAGGACGTGCCTTCCTCTTTGCCCCTGCTGTCACTAACATTTTGCAGGAGTTCACGACGTCTTCCCACAAGACGTGCCACCGTGATTACCACCTATTCGAGGGATTGAGCATCAAATTGACTTAATTCCCGGTGCATCGCTACCAAATCGTGCACCATACCGTACCAATCCGGAGACGAAGGAGATTATGCGTCAAGTACTGAGCTGCTCGACAAAGGTTATATACGCGAATCTCTTAGTCCTTGTGCTGTTCCTATTATACTAGTGCCTAAAAAGGATGGTACGTCGGCGTATGTGTGTTGATTGTAGAGGCATTAATAATATTACTATTCGTTATCGTCATCCTATTCCTAGGCTAGATGATATGCTTGATGAATTGAGTGGCTCTACAATATTCTCCAAAGTTGATTTATGAGTGGATACCATCAAATTCGTATGAACTTGGGAGATGAACAGAAAACAGCATCTAAAACTAAGTTTGGTTTATATGAGTGGTTAGTCATGCCTTTTGGGTTAACTAATGCACCTAGTACTTTCATGAGACTAATGAACGAAGTTTTACGTGCTTTCATTGGACGATTTGTGGTAGTCTATTTTGATGATATACTGATTTATAGCAAATCTTTGGAAGAACATTTGGAACATTTACGTGTTGTTTTTAATGCTCTACGTGATGCACGCTTGTTTGGTAACCTTGGGAAGTGCACCTTTTGCACCGACCGAGTATCTTTTCTTGGCTATATTGTTACACCACAGGAATTGAAGTTGATAAAGCCAAGATTGAAGCTATTGAGAGTTGGCCGCAGCCCAAAACGGTCACACAAGTGAGGAGTTTTCTTGGACTCGCTGGTTTCTATAGGCGCTTTGTGAGAGACTTTAGCACCATTGCTGCACCTCTCAATGAACTTACAAAGAAGGATGTGCCTTTTGTTTGGGGTACCGCATGTGAAGAAGCCTTCACGGTATTGAAAGATAAGTTGACACATGCTCCTTTACTCCAACTTCCTCGACTTTAATAAGACTTTTGAGCTTGAATGTGATGCTAGTGGAATTGGATTAGGAGGTGTGTTATTACAAGATGGCAAACCTGTTGCATACTTTTCTCAAAAATTGAGTGGGCCTAGTCTGAACTATTCTACTTATGACAAAGAATTATATGCTCTTGTTCGGACTTTAGAGACATGGCAACATTATTTATGGCCCAAAGAATTTGTTATACATTCTGATCATGAATCTTTGAAACATATTAAAAGTCAAGCTAAACTGAATCGTAGACATGCTAAATGGGTTGAATTCATTGAGACTTTCCCTTATGTCATTAAACACAAGAAGGGTAAAGAAAATGTTATTGTTGATGCTTTGTCTCGTCGCTATACTATGCTTTCACAACTTGACTTCAAAATATTTGGTTTGGAGACCATCAAAGATCAATATGTGCATGATGCTGATTTTAAAGATGTAATGCAGAATTGTAAAGAAGGAAGAACATGGAACAAGTTCGTTATTAAGGATGGTTTTGTGTTCCGTGCTAACAAGCTATGCATTCCTGCTAGCTCGTTTCGCCTTTTGTTGTTGCAGGAGGCGCATGGAGGAGGATTAATGGTACACTTTGGCGTGAAGAAGACGGAGGACGTACTTGCTACACATTTCTTTTGGCCAAAGATGAGATCGGATATTGAGCGTTTTGTTGCTCGCTGCACTACATGTCAAAAAGCTAAGTCATGACTCAATCCTCATGGTTTATATATGCCTTTGCATGTACCTAGTGTTCCTTGGGAGGATATAACTATGGACTTTGTTTTAGGTTTACCTCAAACAGAAGGGGAGGGTTAGCATATTTGTTGTCGTGGATAGATTCTCGAAAATGGCACAATTTATACCATGTCATAAAAGCGATGATGCTGTTAACGTTGCTGATTTGTTCTTTCGTGAAATTATTCGCTTGCATGGTGTGCCAAATACTATTGTTTCAGATCGTGATACTAAATTTCTTAGCCACTTTTGGAGATGTTTATGGGCTAAGTTGGGGACTAAACTGCTTTTTAGTACTACTTGTCACCCCCAAACCGATGGACAAACTGAAGTAGTCAATAGAACATTGTCTACTATGCTTAGGGCTGTTTTGAAGAATAATAAGAAAATGTGGGAAGAATGCTTGCCTCATATTGAATTTGCTTATAATCGCTCATTGCATTCTACTACTAAGATGTGCCCTTTTGAAATTGTGTATGGCTTCCTACCTCGTGCACCTATTGATTTGTTGCCTCTTCCATCTTCGGAGAAGGTTAATTTTGATGCTAAAGAACGTGCTGAATTGATTTTAAAAATGCATGAGTTAACTAAGGAAAACATTGAGCGTATGAATGCTAAATATAAACTTGCAGGAGATAAGGGTAGAAAACATGTTGTCTTTGCACCTGGAGATCTTGTTTGGTTACATTTGCGTAAGGATAGGTTTCCTAATTTGCGCAAATCAAAGCTAATGCCACGTGCTGATGGTCCATTTAAGGTGTTAGAGAAAATAAATGATAATGCATATAAACTTGAGCTGCCTGCAGATTTTGGGGTTAGTCCCACTTTTAACATTGCAGATTTGAAGCCTTATTTGGGTGAGGAAGATGAGTTTCCGTCGAGGACGACTTCATTTCAAGAAGGGAGGATGATGAGGACATCAATACCATTGTTACACCCACAGCCCCTGCTGCTATACATACCTTGGACCAATTACTAGAGCTCATGCCGCCAATTGAATTATCGTGTACTTTCGCTTTCTTGGTAACGATTCCAATGTTCATGAGAATATGATGCTGCCTAAATTGGATACATTTGTTTTGCTTACAAATGAAGGGCCTACCATGGACAAGAAAGATGAACCTTGGAGCAAGTTCAAGCATGGAGATGTTGGCATGCAAGGGAAACAAGAACGGAGTTACAAGTGATGATTCCAGGACTTTGAAGCCACCCTAATGAGAGCATGAGGCCTTGGACGAAATATACAAGATGCCACTTCATAATATTCGTCCATAGGCTATTCTAGGTGCTGCGTCACCTTATTATTGGGCCAGGCCCATGTAATTTCGAAATACTTAAGTGTAGGCTGTTTTTAGAGTCCGTATGTGGGGAAACAAGAGTTAGGGTTGGTTTCGGACCCCTCCCTCAAGGGCCACGAAATTCTCCTCTTTCTCCATATATACAGCCCTTAGGGCGTCGTTTAGACTTTGGGTTTTGTTTAGATCAAAAGTTCGCCATAGCTACAACTTCACAGATTTCGCTTGTGTTCAACGACTGCACCAAGGCGCCTCGTAACCCCACCTTCATTAATAAAGCTTTCCTCTTATATTCGCAATATCCAGATTGCAATCTTAGTTTCTTGCTTGTTCTTCGCTTGCTCGCAGGAAACAGGCCCTCGTGGTCGTTGATCGTGCTCGGCGTGGTCAATAACCCTCGGAAGTTGGTTTAGCGATTGCTAAGGCGCGACGTCTCGCACGTACGTAGTCGGATCGTCAAGGTCGACTCCCACAGAAACGATAGCCACCATCTCATCGAAACATCGGGACACCTTTGCCTCTATCACGTCCGGTCGGTTCCGGTCGTCCGGAGGCTCGGGAAGGTCCGGACGTCCGGTGCTCTTCGGACTTCCGTAGATTCGGCTCAGGTGCGCTTCGGTCGGATGTCCGGAGGGGGCGGGTCGTCCGGAGGCTCGCGGGGTCCCGGACGTCCGGAGTTCTTCGGATGTCCGTAGATTCGGTTCGGTGGTCGTTGGCACGGTCGTCCGGAGGGGGCCGGTCGTCCGGAGTTCGAGTCGCTTGGACGTCCGGTCCTGGTCGGACGTCCGGCCGCTAGAAGCCAGGCAGCTTCTTCTCTTGGTCCTTGTACTTGGTGTCCTCGCCGTCTTGTCCAATGCTCGTAGCTGTTCCATTGCCTTCCTCTTGGTTCTGGACATGCATAGCACACACGTTTGAGGTAGTAGCCATGTCTCACATGTGGAAAGTGACGATTCGGAGAGGAGCGAGTTCACCTTGTGTCCAATGGCGTTTGTTCGAGGTCTCGTCATATGTCCACTTGGGGCTTGGAGAGTAGTGGGAGTGTACATGGGGATGAACGTGGCATGCTCCGCATCATCTCCGCCCACCTTGGGAAAGATCCGACCTCGGATAGTGATCTTCATCACCATGGAAACGGTTGTCGTACACGGACTTGTAGTTGGACGAAGTTGAAGACATGGCGCAATCCAAGTAGTCCAAGGTGTCGCCGGAGTGATACACATGCAAAAAGAGCAAACACAAGCAACACTCAGAAATACAATGGTTAGCGCACACAAAGTGTCCATCATGTAAGAATGAGTCCGTGAGGCAAGATTGTTCATGACAAAGCACATGAAGATTAGCAAGATGATACGGAATAAGATGTAAAGCATTCATGGGAACAAAAGCATGGTGCACAAAGCGACAAATTCTACCATTGTGCAAAATGATGTCATAGAGAGACGGTTTATCAATAGCATGAATATGGCAATGGATGCTCAATATCATTATGTTATTATGCAATTGATGGTAGGCAATATGATCACGATGTATGAATATGCCATCAAGAAAGATCACAACAAATTTGCTAAGAAAATGCACAAGCTCATATATCATGGATGACATGGGAATAGGTGCAACAAGACAATCATAATGTGTGTCAATCCATGCATAGGGTGCAAATTTGTCATGGGTGGTGTTGTACTATAGCTCGATGTCGTGGCACTCCTCAACTTGAAGGTCCATAGGGTCCATCTCCAGTGTCGGTCCTCCATCCAATATATGTATCATGTAGACAAGAAGAAGGAAACAACAATGAAAGAATGACCCGTCCAATATGTGTATTTGAGGACGGCTCAAAGGGAAGGAGGTCACCTTTAGGAGGTTCTCAAGGATGATGGAGTTGCGCATCTTGTATGCCTTCACATAAGCAAGTTGTCTCATGATGTTACCGCCTTGTGAATCCTCCAAAATGAAAGAACATGATAAACACTCGGAAAAACAAATGAGGTTAGTGAAACAAAACCTATCATTTGAGTGGTCAGATACCCAACAAGTGTATGCATCATGCTCATCATAATAAAAGTACAAGGGAGCATTTCATAGTATGGAGGCATATGATGCAAGAACAACCAAATACAATAGGCTCAATCAAACAAGCATGCATCACAAGTAAAGTGTCAAAGTCTCCAAGATCAATAAGCATAGATGCATCAATTGGAGGCAATCGACAATGAACAAGATAGATCATGTGAGAGACATGAACATATATGTCATCAACCCAAGAAAGCGAGTAATAGTGGAACATGGGTGATGCATCATAGCAAGCAATCATAGCGATCAAGTCAAGCAAGCTAGTAGTGCGAAGATGCAACATACTAGAGGGAATCATGACAATCATGTCATGTGTGCAAATAGTGGGCATGAGTAAATCACATGACATAGCACATACATGAAAGCAAAATGTGAGGCAAATAGCATCAATGTATTGGCGAGAGACCATATGTAAATAGCAATGGGACGTCATGACTCTCCCAACACAACAAGCATCGATAGCATGGAGCACATGATAAACATGGCAATAGCAATAAGGATCTCCACCAAGCATGCAAATACACATAAGGTCAATCATGGGTAGATGCAAGCAAGGGTCACAATTGCATGGTAAAGGCATAGGAGTAAAAATAACATGCAAAGTGAACACGATAGAATGGGCATAATGTGACAAGTGGTAAATAGCCCATAGCCGTGTGAGAGACAAGTAAAAGAGATGCGCGTAGTCCTTGTGCAAAAGGAATGGTGGGAATGAAAGTTCACGGGATCCCAAAGCATCGTTGCTCTCAAGAGCTCGTTTCGTCAACTCATGGGATTGAGAAGTTGACGAGTATACGTGAGTACCTACACAAAGCAAAGATAAAGGGAAAATTGTGTGTGCGTGGTAGATGTACACATCATCCATCATGATGCGCACGTGCTTGTGTTGGTAGCACAAAATAGCCAATGCTCAAATAAATGAGATGCGTGATATAGAAACATGTCATCCATCATGATAGGTTTGTTATTATGTATAGCATAACGGAGACTCAAATTATGTAATGCATCATGAGAAATATCTAGAGCATTGTTATTCATGGAATGCATATGGTTCAAGCAATCATGGAAATCATGCAAAGGATGGGATGAATCTGTGACGCCCAGATAATTAAGCTATAGTAATCCCAAGTTAATAGTGCCAGATCACCACTCTTACTGTTGCTAATCCTCGGTTGATCCAAATCACAATCCAAATTCAAATTCAAATTAAAGTCCAAAACTCAAAGTTTTCAAACATGAAAGCTAAAATGTTCAAACTGTGGCACATAATCTCTGGTTATTTGTCTTGTTGAAGCCAACCTCTTTTGAATTCACAAAGTGCCCCTGGGAATTAATTTTTGATCCAACAACCAATTATTTGAGCTTTTCAATTTCTAAAAATAGTTGAACACCCCCGGATGCTTTGAAACATTTTGTACCAACCTAGGTAATTGCCTTGTATTTTTGTTGCAAGTTTTGTATTAAACAAAACTCTTTTAGTGGCTCAACGAAAATAAACAAAAGGTAAAAAACAAAACAAACAAAATGGAAGGGAGAAAGGCCCTCTCTCCTCCACTAGGCCTCTGGCCCAGCTGGCCGCCCCAGGCTGGCCCACCCTGCGTGCCCGGGGCCTATATGGCCTATTTCCCCACACCCCCACAAACCCTAACCCCCATATCCCCCACGACCCCCTCGCTCCTCCTCCTCTCCCTTCCGATCCAAATCAGGATCGGGCAAACCCCAACGCCCGCCCGACGCTGCCCATCGTCGCCGCCCGGGGCCACCTCGTCGGACCACCGCACTGCCGCCCCGTTCCAGTCACCTCGCCCGGCCTTGCGCCTAAGCTGCCTTGTCGTCGTCCTCCTCGGGGCCCCATCCTCCTCCCCGTTCCTGGATCCGGAAGGGCCTCCCTGCCCCGACCTCGCCGACGGACGCCGCTCGCCGGAGCCGCTCCGCGTCGCCTCGCCTCCTCATCTCTCCCTCATCGGCTTCGTTGAGCCTCGCCGACCCTGTACTCTACAACGGCCGTGAGAGCCCCCCCTCCATCTCCCTCTCCTCCGTCGTCCTGAAGCGCCACCATGCTTGCGCGCACGCGTCATCGGCCCGCGTTAAATGCGCACCGCACCCAGCTGCCAGCGCCGCACTTAGCCACCGTGGCGCGCCCCTCGTGCCGCTTTTCGCCTTCCCGAATCGCCCGCGCCTCCCCTCGCGCCTTGCTCACAAGGCGCCTTTGTTGACGATCTTTGCCCGTCGGCGTCCACGCCCGATAACCGTGCACTTGCCGGTTGGCCCTTTGGGCCACTTACAGGTGGGGCCCAGCCCCTAAAAAAATTGTGTAAAAAAATAGTAATTAATAAATTAAATAATTAGTAATTAATCAATTTAAGTAATCCTGTTAATTAACCTAACCTAATTAGTCTGATTAGTTAGCTAATTAACTGTTAATTAATTAAGCAGTCAATGACAATTGGGCTCCACTATCTAGTTTGACTCAATCAACCTGCTGACCCTGCTGTTGTCATGATGACATCATGCTGATGCAATAACCCCATTTTAGATTTAATAATAATTTCAGAATATTGTTAAAACTTTAATAATTAATAGAAATTAAACTGTATCTCGGATCGAAAAACTTTGTACATGAAAGTTGCTCAGAACAACGGGACGAATCCGGATACGCGGTCCGTTCGTCTGCCACACGTCTCTAGCATAGCAAACCTGCAAACTTTCCCCTCTGGTTCATCTGTCTGACAGACGTCCGGAACCGGGAAAACTTTCCTGGATGTTTTCCCCCTTCGCCAGTATCACCTAGCACCACGTTCGAACACCTCTAGCCCCGCTTGTTGTCTTGTTATACATATGTTTGCGTGTATTTACTGTTTCTTCCCCCTCTTCTCTCCGGTAGACCCCGAGACCGCTGCTGATGCCCCTGTGATTGACTACGTCGACGATGACCCTCCTTCTTGTCTGAGCAACCAGGCAAGCCCCCCCTTTGATCATCCCGATATCGCCCATTCCATTCTCTCATGCTTGCATTAGATTTTGCTACTGTTATTGATTGCTCCTATTCTGATGCATAGCCTGCTTTTGTATCTGCTGTTGTACCTTACCTGCTTATCCTAAACTGCTTAGTATAGGTTGCTTAGAGATCCATCAGTGACCCCCACTTTGTCCCGACTGCCTACCGATAATCGAAGACCCGATCAACGGGATCAAGACTAGGCCCCACACCGCACATCACTTCCCCTTAGTTGCTCGACACTACTAGGTTACTATCGAGTACCGAGGGTGGGACCTCATCGACTTCCGATGTTAACCTCACAGTGTAGTTATTCGGTCGTGGTCATCGAGGGTGATTTCCTCTTTAACCACTTCGATACGACTGTCGTGCAACCCTCAAGTGTGGACCTCGAGGGTGAATCCTCTTACGTTCACTTTGATGACTACATCGAGTGGAATTCATCGGGGGTGATTCCTCGGGATTTCCCCTTGATGTTTAGACACACAGTTACTATGGTTACTATGACTTTGCACTGGACCCTGTTACTAAAGACGGGTTGGCCCTAAGGGGTACTCACGCGAGCTTAATTGCGAGTGATGTGGAGTCGGGCGGACCTGGAAGGTGCCCGCGAGATAATTACGAGGCATGGCCGGGCATTCCTAGCCCTTGCCGCAAGTCCTCGAGACGGGGCAACGGGGTCACATCTTTCGTGAGTCTCTTCTTCTTACCGCGCGTTCCTAATCCACTATGATTTGGATATTTGATCCGAGGGGCCTCTGGCCTGATAGCACTAACCAACACGTGGGCATGGTATGGGCGTTCTGCGTCGTATACATCTGGCCGAAGCTTAATAGACGTTAGCGGATCGAAGCGGCGCTGCGCCAAAGGTTGGACTGCGTGGCGTCTTTGTTGAAGGAGGTAGCTAGGTTCCGCTCACCGCCGCCTCGCAACGTCAGGAGTTCCCGGGAGATGGCCCATGACCCACAGGGGCATAGGTTTAGTCCGGTCTTGGCCTCTCTATTAAGCCTAGGTCGGGTTGCGGCGTATTGTTTGGCCGAGGCCGGGCATGACCGGAAAGTGTGTCCCACGGAGTTAAGCGAGCGTGGTGGGTAAGTTGGTGCACCCCTGCAGGGAAGAAAACATCTATCGATAGCCTGTCCTACGGTAACGGACACTTGGAGTTGTATCCCAATCGATACAACTAGAACTGGATACTTGTGATGAGAATTGGATGGTGATGAGTAATGCATTGTGATGATAACTGGATAGTATGGCTCTGGGATTGCTTTCCCGCAGGGAGTCGAGAAAGGATCTCTGGCCGAGGTTGATAACACTTCTACTACTTTATTTTATGCTACTCTACTCCTTCCTGTTTCTGCAAGATGGTGGGTTCGAGAAGATGCTAGTCTTCGATAGGACTAGGCCTTCTCTCTATTCTGGCATTTCTGCAGCCCAGTCCACATATACAGCCTTCCTTTGATAATGTTGCATATGTAGTGTAGATCCTTGCTTGCGAGTACTTTAAATGAGTACTCACGGTTGCTTTGCTCCCCCTTTCCCCCTTTCTTCTTCTTTCCGGTTGATGCAACCAGATGTCGGAGCCCAGGAGCCAGATGCCACCGCCGATGCATACTACTACGTGGAGACCGTCGACGACCAGGAGTAGTTAGGAGGCTCCCAGGCAGGAGGCCTTGCCTTTTCGATCGTTGCTGCTTTTGTGCTAGCCTTCTTAAGGCAAACTTGTCTAACTCATGTCTGTACTCAGATATTGTTGCTTCCGCTGACTCTTGTGTATTCGAGCTTATGTATTCGAGCCCTCGAGGCCCCCGACTTGTAATATAAAGCTTGTACTATTTTAATTTGTGTGTAGAGTTGTGTTGTGATATCTTCCCGTGAGTCCTTGATCTTGATCGTACACATTTGCGTGCATGATTAGTGTATGATTGAATCGAGGGCGTCACAAGTTGGTAACAGAGCCGACTGCCTGTAGGTAGCCCCCTTTCCAACTCCTTGGCCGAAGTCGAGTCTAGTCACTACAAAAACTTTTACTAACATGGTTGTGTGGCTTACGGGCCCACGTCGCCATCGGGTGGTATTAGGATCTTTTTTTTCCTCGTCTATACTCTGGGACTCTGATCTCTCGTCTATTCGGGTTAAACTTTTTACTAACTCTGACTCTAGGATCTCGTAACCACTTCCTTCCGGAGAGCCCCTTCACTACAGATGATCGCTTGCTTCGTCAGAAGATTCTGCAGATACTCCTCGATGTTTCGAGACCTGTGCCCATCGCTTTGCGCCTCGACCACCACCGTAATCCCGTGAATAACATCCTTGCCGCTTGTACCTTCATCCCCGCTGTTCTCTGTTGTTACAAGATACCACTAGTACTCTCCATTGTTTCGAGAATCCTTTGTGCCTTCGCTTGCAGCTTCTTTTTGAACTGTGGATAATTCACTTAACCGGGGTTCGTTCATCCCCAGTTGTTCATATGCTTTCCAAAATACTTGGAAATACTATCTGATCTTCCGAAAATCCTCTGCAGCCTATTGCTCTTGATTCTCCTTGCCTGCTTGCATTAGGATTAATTCCATGTGCTAGCAATATTCTTTAAATTTCTTTGTGATTGTCATTCTGTTCCTTTGGATTCAGTGTGCATGCGAATACTCGCAATCATCAATTAATCCTTGGAAATTTTCTTTCCGGCTTGGACATCCTTCCATATATGAGCTGGTTCTTGCCCAATCCAGATTTGATCGGGTACACCTCTAGGTCTATTCAACTTACTCATCTTTTGATCAGAGCCTCTGCTTCTGATCCTTCATCTTGAAATCATAATTCCTTTGTACCCAAGCATCGAATCATTCAGACGTTTCTATAAGCCGATGCCTTTGCATCCCTTCTTCATCTGATTGATTACCAATACTCAGATCAACTCTGTCGTGAATCGCCAGATCCATCACTGGGTTGTTATCCGACAATGTCCTTCACATCCAAAGTCTTGTGAGTTTTTCCCTTATACATAATACCTTCAGTAAATTGTATCATCTGCTTTGACTCCGATACTCTGCTTTTGGACTCGTATCTTTTGTTTGGTTGATGGTTGTATAGATTCAAAAAAAAATGCCCGACAGGTTGAACTTATGCCTTCCATAATCCGTGTGACCAGAGAGTTCTCTCGAGTCTTACTCTTCTGGTACTTCGCCAACTAAATCCTCTACATTACAATTTCATCGAAAAACAAGGAGCGAATGAAAGGTTATGCATTGAAGAAGTGGGAGCCGACCTTGAACTTTGTGTTCATGCCCATGGACACGATGTAGATCTCATCATTAAAGCTTCTCTTAAGTTAATTATTCCCTTGATATAAGTTCGTCTTATATCTGAGATCTGGCCTTTTGCAATCGTGGTTCACCATGTTCTCCTTTAAATACCATTTCTCGTGCAAATTCAAGCACTTGTCTTCTGCAGAGCAATACCCTAGTCCAACCTCTCGCTTTGATCTCATTATCGAGTATTACCCTCCGGTATCTCGGGAATATCATGAAACTACATAACTTCTTATGAGTTCTTCCTCTACTATTATTTTTGCCGATTCTAAATTTTCCACGGGTTACGGGTTATTAGTCACTCGAGAACACCGATAAGTGAATCGATTCCACTTCGATTCTATAACTCTAAGTAATTTTCATTGCTTACGAGTTTAATAATCCGTCAAGTCATTCCTAGCCTGATCGGCTATATCATTATCATACTAAATTTTAATTGTGCTACCCGGAGCTTCTTCCCAGAACACAATTTTTGATGATGAGCTAAGCTTACGTCGATCTTCCTCATTTTATCAATTCACCTCGGACAACAAGCTTGATTTTGAGTTTGTGTTATACCCGTGGTTCCAAAAACTTTTCACTTCATCATTCCTTTGACTTGATGTCATTGCCGATCGATTACATCTTCCTGAAATCTCTCGACAATTGTGTCATGCTCGTCAACATTCTGAGCTCTTCCAGCTTATCAATCGAATTCATGATGAGAAATGCCATCCTTGACCTTCGATGATTTGAGTTATCATCGACCCCCCCCCCCCTTGTCTTGTTTCCAACACATGTTTGATCATGTCTTGGTTATACCTTGGACTCCTTACTATTCCTGCAATTGTTCCTTGAGTATTTCTTGTGATCTTCAACTCCAACCCCTACTTGTAACACCATGTTAATGCTACCTCGAAGCATGACTAAGGTATTCCGAATATCAACAAGAACATCTAAGCACATTGTTGAATGTTTCTTGATCTATTATCCAAACACCGTTGTATGGGTAATATCATGATTCTTCCTCGCCTCCTTTATCTACATGCTTTTGAACTTGCTGCCATATCATGTATATCCTGCTCCGCTTCCCCTTGGGAACGATATACTCCCAATTCTTGTGTGTAAACACATTTTCCTTTCCAATGTTCTGATTAATCTAATGATCGCCTTTTCTTTTCCATTGTTTTGTTTAACCTTTCTTGTGGTTTATGAGATCTAAGCATGTAACAATTCCCTGCTTATGTAGACACCTCGGTGTACAAACACTGTCAGTAAGACCTTGTTACTATTGTTGATGACATTCTGGTAACCGCCGATGGATGAGAACTTTGCCTATTGGTTCGCCTCGTTTCAACGAGCAGGAAAATGGTTCTCTTCGTCCCTCGCCCTTGGTACCAACGATGTTGCCTACATAATCGATGTGTTGTCCCTGACCTGCCTTGGTTTCATGACCGTCATTTAAATGATAAGCGCCTTTCCTCGCTTTCTAACCCACATGGTGGGACCATAACCACAGGTCCCGTGATCGAAACCCGACTCTCTGTACATCCCCTGTTTCCCAAAATTGTTCCTTGCGCTTGGCTTCGCTTTGTAAATCACGAGCCACCTACCTAGTGATCTGTTATGGTATCGCATTTAATACTTATTCCCATTGCTCTGAACCCCTTTCACCCTCTGTTTCAGGCAACGAACGCTTGCCTACCCGCTTGAAGCCACTTATTGCACTTTCTTACCTTGCTCTCGATGACTTTCTTGATTTTCAACTCGAGAGATGACTCCATGATAGAGGCAAGGGTGTCCTGTCTTTCGATGAGATGTCGGTTTTCGCTTTGGAGGAAGTCGACTTTGACGATCCGACTACGAACACGCGAGGACGTCGCGCCTTAGCAATCGCTAAACCAACTCCGAGAGGTTATTGACCACGCCGAAGCACGATCAACCTGACCACGAGGGTCTGCATTTACTGCGAGCAAACGAAGAACTAGCAAGAAACTGAGATTGCAATCTGGATATTGCGAATATAAGATGAAAGCTTTATTGATCAAGGTGGGGTTCTGTGACGCCTTTGTCTGGTCGTTGAACACAAACGAAGTACGCGAAGTTGCAGCTACGGCGAACATTTAATCTAAACAAAACCGAAAGTCTAAACGACACCCTAAGGGCTGTATATATGGAGGAAGGGGAGGGAATTTCGTGGCCCTTGAGGGAGGGGTCCGAAACCAACCCTAACTCTTGTTTCCCCACACATACAGACTCTAAAAACAGCCTATACTTAAGTATTTCGAAATTACATGGGCCTGGCCCAATAATAAGGTGACGCAGCACCTAGAATAGCCTATGGACGAATATTATGCAGTGGCATCTTGTATATTTCGTCCAAGGCCTCATGCACTCATTAGGGTGGCTTCAAAGTCCTGGAATCATCACTTGTAACTCCGTTCTTGTTCCCTTATGCATGCCAACATCTCCATGCTTGAACTTGCTCCAAGGTTCATCTTTCTTGTCCATGGTAGGCCCTTCATTTGTAAGCAAAACAAATGTATCCAATTTAGGCAGCATCATATTCTCATGAACATTGGAATCGTTACCAAGAAACGAAAGTACACGATAATTCAATTGGCGTGCATGCAAGCTCTAGTAATTGGTCCAAGATGTATAGCAGCAGGGGCTGTGGGTGTAATAATGGTATTGATGTCCTCATCATCCTCCCCTTCATGAAATGAAGTCGTCCTCGACGGAAGCTCATCTTCCTCACCCAAATAAGGCTTCAAATCTGCAATGTTAAAAGTGGGACTAACCCCAAAATCTGCAGGCAGCTCAAGTTTATATGCATTATCATTTATTTTCTCTAACACCTTAAATGGACCATCAACACGTGGCATTAGCTTTGATTTGCGCAAATTAGGAAACCTATCCTTACGCAAATGTAACCAAACAAGATCTCGAGGTGCAAAGACAACATGTTTTCTACCCTTATCTCCAGCAAGTTTATATTTAGCATTCATACGCTCAATGTTTTCCTTAGTTAACTCATGCATTTTTAAAATCAATTCAGCACGTTCTTTAGCATCAAAATTAACCTTCTCCGAAGATGGAAGAGGCAACAAATCAATAGGTGCACGAGGTAGGAAGCCATACACAATTTCAAAAGGGCACATCTTAGTAGTAGAATGCAATGAACGATTATAAGCAAATTCAATATGAGGCAAGCATTCTTCCCACATTTTCTTATTATTCTTCAAAACAGCCCTAAGCATAGTAGACAATGTTCTATTGACTACTTCAGTTTGTCCATCAGTTTGGGGGTGACAAGTAGTACTAAAAAGCAGTTTAGTCCCCAACTTAGCCCATAAACATTTACAAAAGTGGCTAAGAAATTTAGTATCACGATCTGAAACAATAGTATTTGGCACACCATGCAAGCGAATAATTTCACGGAAGAACAAATTAGCAACATTAATAAAGATCATCGCTTTTATGACATGGTATAAAGTGTGCCATTTTCGAGAATCTATCCACGACAACAAATATGCTATCCCTCCCTTCTTTGTTCGAGGTAAACCTAAAACAAAGTCCATAGATATATCCTCCCAAGGAACACTAGGTACAGGCAAAGGCATATATAAACCATGAGGATTGAGTCGTGACTTAGCTTTTTGACATGTAGTGCAGCGAGCAACAAAACGCTCAACATCCCGTCTCATCTTTGGCCAAAAGAAATGTGTAGCAAGTATATCCTCCGTCTTCTTCACGCCAAAGTGTCCCATTAATCCTCCTCCATGCGCCTCCTGCAACAACAAAAGACGAACAGAGCTAGCAGGAATGCATAGCTTGTTAGCACGGAACACAAAACCATCATTAATAACGAACTTGTTCCATGTTCTTCCTTCTTTACAATTCTGCATTACATCTTTAAAATCCGCATCATGCACATATTGATCTTTGATGGTCTCCAAACCAAATATTTTGAAGTCAAGTTGTGAAAGCATAGTATAGCGACGAGACAAAGCATCAGCAATAACATTTTCTTTACCCTTCTTGTGTTTAATGACATAAGGGAAAGTCTCAATGAATTCAACCCATTTAGCATGTCTACGATTCAGTTTAGCTTGACTTTTAATATGTTTCAAAGATTCATGATCAGAATGTATAACAAATTCTTTGGGCCATAAATAATGTTGCCATGTCTCTAAAGTCCTAACTAGAGCATATAATTATTTGTCATAAGTAGATTAGTTCAGACTAGGCCCACTCTATTTTTCAGAATAGTATGCAACAGGTTTGCCATCTTGTAATAACACACCTCCTAATCCAATTCCACTAGCATCACATTCAAGCTCAAAAGTCTTATTTAAGTCAGGAAGTTGGAGTAAAGGAGCATGTGTCAACTTATCTTTCAATACCGTGAAGGCTTCTTCCTGTGCGGTACCCCAAACAAAAGGCACATTCTTCTTTGTAAGCTCATTGAGAGGTGCAGCAATGGTGCTAAAGTCTCTCACAAAACGCCTATAGAAACCAGCGAGTCCAAGAAAACTCCTCACTTGTGTGACCGTTTTGGGCTGCGGCCAACTCTCAATAGCTTCAATCTTGGCTTTATCAAGTTCAATTCCTGTGGTGTAACAACATAGCCAAGAAAAGATACTCGGTCGGTGCAAAAGGTGCACTTCCCAAGGTTACCAAACAAACGTGCATCACGTAGAGCATTAAAAACAGCACGTAAATGTTCCAAATGTTCTTCCAAAGATTTGCTATAAATCAGTATATCATCAAAATAGACTACCACAAATCGTCCAATGAAAGCACGTAAAACTTCGTTCATTAGTCTCATGAAAGTACTAGGTGCATTAGTTAACCCAAAAGGCATGACTAACCACTCATATAAACCAAACTTGGTTTTAAATGCTGTTTTCCATTCATCTCCCAATTTCATACGCATTTGATGGTATCCACTAGGCAAATCAACTTTGGAGAATATTGTAGAGCCACTTAATTCATCAAGCATATCATCTAGCCTAGGAATAGGATGACGATAACGAATAGTAATATTGTTAATGCCTCTACAATCAACGCACATACGCGACATACCATCCTTTTTAGGCACTAGTATAATAGGAACAGCACAAGGACTAAGAGATTCACAGATATAACCTTTGTCGAGCAGCTCCTGTACTTGACGCATAATCTCCTTCGTCTCCTCCGGATTGGTACGGTATGGTGCACGGTTGGGTAGCGATGCACCGAAATTAAGTCAATTTGATGCTCAATCCCTCGAATAGGTGGTAATCCGGTGGCACGTCTTGTGGCAAGACGTCAGCGAACTCCTGCAAAATGATAGTGACAGCAGGGGGCAAAGAGGACGGCACGTCCTCGAATGAAAATAATGCCTCTTTGCACACAAAAGCATAGCAAACAGATTTGCTAGAATCTAGCTCAACAATATCAGATATGGTGGCAAGTAAACATGCACTTTTCAGTTTAATTTCGAAGCAACATTAGATGGTTTATTATTAGGCTTCATTTGTTGCTCAAATTCTTTTGCCACAATCTGATTTTCACTCTTATTTTTCTCCTGTTTTGCTTTATTAGCTCTATTAATATCATCTTTCAAAATGGAATCAGGAGTCATAGGAAGCAAAGTAATATTTTATCCTTGTGAACAAGAGTATCTTGATTGTTTCTACCATGGTGTACAGAATTTTTATCAAATTGCCATGGTCTACCAAGTAATAAGGAACATGCTTGCATAGGTACCACATCACAATCAACATAATCAGCATATGTAGAGATACTAAAATACACACGAACAGTACGTGTTACCTTAACCTTGCCGCTGTTGTTGAACCATTGGATGTAGTAAGGATGTGGATGTGGTCTTGTGGTGAGAGAAAGCTTCTCCACCATATCCATGCTAGATAAGTTGTTGCAGCTCCCTCCATCTATGATGACGCGAATAGAACGTTCCTTCACAACTCCCTTTGTATGGAACAAGTTATGCCTCTGATTTTGCTCAGCTTGTGTAACCTGCACACTCAAAACACGTTGAGCAACTAAACATTCATACTGTCACAAGATCTTCGAGCCATGTATTGCGTCTCATGATCGAGAATCATCTCCACCGTGTTCTTCATGTGTAATAAGAGCCAAAGTCTCTTCATCATAGTCACTAGCGGACTCCATACCCACCATCCTCAAGAGCAATCATCACACGCTGAGATTGACATTCTCTCAAGAAATGTCCTCTTCCCTTACAACGACGACAAATAATATCACTTGTATGCCCTGTTGACGCCATGGAAGAAGAAGAGCTCTGTGTAGGCCCAGCAGTGTGCTCTTGGCGGATAGTGGTGGTTGTGCACCTTTCTTGTATCACGGTTGGAGGTGGCAGCCGACGGAGGTGCCGGTGTAGTAGAACGTGTGGAAGTAGATGATGCACGTGGTGTCCATGATGAAGGTCGACCTGCCGAAAAGTTAGTCCGCGCCAACGCCTGTCGATCCTGCACTTCACGTTCAGCTTTACAAGCAAGATGGAATAATCGAGTGATATTATTATAATCCTTGTAGTCTAGAATGGTCTGAATCTCTATTTAATCCACCCAGAAAACGTGCAAGCATAGCTTCATTCTCCTCAACAATACCACATCTAATCAAGCCAGTTTGTAATTCCTGATAATATTCTTCTACCGAATTTTTTCCTTGTCTTAAGCGCTGCAATTTTTGAAGTAATTCACGCTGATAATATGGTGGAACCCAACGAGTACGCATAACAGTTTTCAAAGCAGCCCAAGTAGCTGGAACAGGATATAATCTACAATGTTCAGACCACCAAACACATGCAAAGCTAGTGAAAGCACAAACAGCAGCAGGAACACGTCTCTCCTCATGATATTGTAAACATGTAAATCGTTGTTCAGTTTCTAACTCCCAAGTAAGATATATATCAGGAACATATCTACCCTCAAATGGTGGAATATTCAATTTCAGTTTAGGGAGTTGGTCATGATCTCGCACTGAGGGGAGCCCTAACATTGCCATTATTTGCATGTGGACGACACTGGTGGTTGTGGTGCTTTGGTGGTTGCACGTAGTTCGATGTTGATCAACCTCATCCTCGTAATCTCCCACATAATCATCCTCCCCACATCGCAGCAAGAGCCACGAAGTATCAACAAAGCACCAAACAGCTTGGCCGGTGAAGAGGGACACGGGAAGCTTCGGCGGAGGGCTGTTTCAGCGATGTGGAGGTAGTCGTTGTTGTTGTAGTAGAGGTGCGTTAGGTGCAGCCGGTGGTGGTGGTGGTAGACGCCTTGAGCAATTCATTAAACTTGTTATCGAGCTTTGTTTCAACGCCTTCTCAATGCCATCTATCTTCTCCATGGCCTCTTCAAATCTATTTAGCACATCTTCCACCTGCCCACTCATCATTTGTTGAAACCTATCATGTAGCGCTTTGTTTGTCATGTTCTCCCAGTCAGTCTCGTCGGCTTGTGATCTTGCCATGGTTAGCAGCAATAGAAACACACAAGAATATGATTCGACAGACTACTAGGAAGTGGTGGTGGTGGTGTGGTGGACAGTCACAAATCCGTCAAGCAAATCTCAAATTCTTACCAGTTCTTACCCAGAAGAAAGCGGTGATCGGCAAACCGATGTAGTCAAAACTCTCAAAGCTTGGATAGAGCGATTACTGGGGAGAGTCAAACGCATACGATGTAGATGTATGTGGAGCTGGGAAGGCTTATAATATGGTAGCAAAAGGGTCAGCAATAATCAATTCAGAGATGCAAAGTTGAATAAACGCTCAACGACGATCTTGTCTTTGGTCCTAGGCTAGACCGTGCTAGAGACGCGAGCCTAGAACACTAACAAAATCACGGCGCTGGACAGAAACAACGGAAAAGCACACTCTAGAATTTTTTTTTCGCTCTTTTTTTTTTGCGCTGTTCTTTTTTTTTGCGAAAAATCACTATAATGGCGAGTGTCTCAAAACTCTTCCCAGGTCAAACTGACAGGATGGGCACGAAATTTTTTCGACCAATTTTTTTATTTTTATTTTTCGACTGCCCGGACCCAAAAACTGGAAACGGGTCAAAAAAACTTTCTATAACAGCGACTGTCTCAATACGCTTAGAAACACCTAAAAATAGGATAGCCAGAAAATTTTTCGACAAGTGCGTTTTTTTTTCCGAAACCTACTCCGGCAAGGAAACACGAATCGGAAACTAGATGGATCGCGAAAACAAACCTAATATGCAAGGAACTTGGATTGGTGGTGGTATATGGCAGCGGTGGTGGTAGCGGTGGTAGTATATGGATATGGATCGGTGGTGGTATATGGACACGGATTGGTGGTGGTATATGGATACGGATTCGGAGCGGTGATGGTAGGTGGCAGGGGCGATGATGATATTGCGGTGGCGGCGTGACAACTTATGACCAGAACTCGAAACTCTAAAAGACTAGACACGACAATGCACCCGCAAATTCAACAAAGCAAAACCCTAAAAAGATTATGCAAAGGCTCAGATTGGTTCGGATATGATGAACTAACCCTAATTTTTTTGTGGCTTTTTCGTGGACTATAGGTATGAAGAACAGACTCGATCTAAACTACGGAAAACTGTAAAATCTCACCGAGCAACCTGGAAATCTGATACCACTTGATAGAGGCAAAGGTGTCCCATCTTTCGATGAGATGTTGGTTTTCGCTTTGGAGGAAGTCGACTTTGACGATCCGACTACGAACGTCTTGAGGACGCCGCGCTTAGCAATCACTAAACTAACTCCGAGAGGTTATTGACGACGCCAAGCATCGCATCAACCTGACCACGAGGGTCTGCTTCCGCGAGCAAACGAAGAACAAGCAAGAAACTGAGATTGCAATCTGGATATTGCGAATATAAGATGAAAGCTTTATTGATCAAGGTGGGGTTACTGTGATGCCTTTGTCCGGTCGTTGAACACAAACGAAATGCACGCGAAGTTGCAGCTATGGCGAACTTTTAATCTAAACAAAACCGAAAGTCTAAACGACGCCCTAAGGGTTGTATATATGGAGGAAGGGAGGGAATTTCGTGGCCCTTGAGGGAGGGTCCAAACCAACCCTAACTCTTGTTTCCCCACACATACGGACTCTAAAAACAGCCTATACTTAAGTATTTCGAAATTACATGGGCCTGGCCCAATAATAAGGTGACGCAGCACCTAGAATAGCCTATGGACGAATATTATGAAGTGGCATCTTGTATATTTCGTCCAAGGCCTCATGCACTCATTAGATGATGTAGGGCGGAACCCTACGTGGACGATCTTTCACGTTGGAGCGGATCCTACGGTGGATTACGAAGAACGAGCGGAAGAACACGAGGAAATCACGGGGAGGAACGAGGGAAAACACTCAACCAACAAGGAATCGGTCACACAAATGCTAGATCAAAGAACACAAAGGGAGATACATGATTCAAGGTCAACAAAGGACGATACAAACGGTAGCCGTTCTTCTCCGTGAGGAGGTCTTGATGATGGTCTTCTCCGCAAAGGGAGCTCTTGAATCCAAGGTGGATCGTCTCCGAAGAGGGGCCGCGGTCTCTCTCATGGAGTAGATCCCGGTATGGATGATGAGCTCTATCTATGAGCTAAAGCAACGCTACCCCTACAAAGAGGACGGGGATGTCGTATATATAATCTTGGGGGCGCAGGGGTACAAGGGACAAGTCCGGATGCATCTGCTAGAGGCGGGGAGGCCGGATGTCCCAAGGCGTCGGGCCGGATGTCCGGCTTTTCCGAGACGCCGGATGTCCGAGCTAGGAGCCGGATGTCCGGCTGGCGAGGTCTTCCAAACGCAATCGGTGATGGGGGCCGGATTTCGGGCGAGGGGGCCGGATATCCGGGCTTCCTAAGAGCCGGATGTCCGGGGCCTGGGGCCGGATGTCCGACCTCAGTAGCTTTGCTGTGATGGGGGGCCGGATGTCCTTCTTTGGAAGGGCCGGATGTCCTGCTGTCTCGGTCCCTTTCTTCCTTCTCCTTCCCTCGCTCCCACGCACGCTTGGCCTTGGTCCTTGGGCTCTCCATGATCTCCTCGGGTGTACCTGAGTATGCACAATGTCCGCGCTTGAAGTAGCATCCATGTCTTACATGCGGAAAGGGACGATTCGGAAAGGAGCGAGTTCACCTTAGGTCCAATGGCGCATAGTCGAGGTCTCATCTTATGTATCCTTGGGGCTTGGAGAGTAGATGGAGTGTACATGGGGATGAGCGTGGGATGCTCCGCATCATTAGGGTGGCTTCAAAGTCCTGGAATCATCACTTGTAACTCCGTTCTTGTTCCCCTTGTGCATGCCAACATCTCCATGCTTGAACTTGCTCCAAGGTTCATCTTTCTTGTCCATGGTAGGCCCTTCATTTGTAAGCAAAACAATTGTATCCAATTTAGGCAGCATCATATTCTAATGAACATTGGAATCGTTACCAAGAAACGGAAGTACCTGATAATTCAATTGGCGTGCGCTAGCTCTAGTAATTGGTCCAGTATGTACAGCAGCAGGGGCTGTGGGTGTAACAATGGTATTGATGTCCTCATCATTCCATGCCACGTTCACTGAGATAGCTCCAGGTACCTATCTTGTGTTGAGCTCCGTCCTTCCCGAGTTTTTCCCCTTATTTCACCACTTAAATCTCGGGACGAGATTTCTTGTAGTGGAGGAGAATTGTGACGCCTTGGGATAATTAAGCTACAGAATCCCAAGTTAATAGTGCCACATCACCACTCTTCTTTGTTGCTAATCCTCGGTTGATCCAAATCACAATCCAAATTCAAATTCAAATTAAAGTCCAAAACTCAAAGTTTTCAAACATTAAAGCTAAAATGTTCAAACTGTGGCAAATAATCTCTGGTTATTTGTCTTGTTGAAGCCAACCTCTTTTGAATTCACAAAATGCCCCAGGGAATTAATTTTTGATCCAACAACCAATTATTTGAGCTTTTCAATTTCTAAAAATAATTGAACACCCCCGGATGCTTTGAAACATTTTGTACCAACCCAGGTAAATGCCTTGTATTTTTGTTGCAAGTTTTGTATTAAACAAAACTCTTTTAGTGGCTCAACGAAAATAAACAAAAGGTAAAAAAAACAAAACAAACAAAATGGAAGGGAGACAGGCCCTCTCTCCTCCACTAGGCCTCTGGCCCACCGTCGCCTGTGCCGCCCACCCCACGTGCCTGTGGCCTATATGGCCTATTCCCCCACACCCCCACAAACCCTAACCCCCATATCCCCCACAACCCCCTCGCTCCTCCTCGTCTCCCTTCCGATCCGAATCAGGATCGGGCAAACCCCAACGCCCGCCCGACGCTGCCCATCGTCACCGCCCGGGGCCACCTCGTCGGACCACCGCACTGCCGCCCCGTTCCAGTCACCTCGCCGACGCTGCCTAGTGCTGCCTTGTCGTCGTCCTCCTCGCGGCCCCATCCTCCTCCCCGTTCTTGGATCTGGAAGGGCCTCCCTGCCCCGACCTCGCCGACGGACGCCGCTCGCCGGAGCCGCTCCGCGTCGCCTCGCCTCCTCATCTCTCCCTCATCGGCTCCGTCGAGCCTCGCCGACCCTCTACTCAACAACGACCGTGAGAGCCCTCCATCTCCCTCTCCTCCGCTGCCCCGAAGCGCCACCATGCACAAGACGCGCCAGATCGGCAGTTGCTCGTCAGCAAGATCGCACTGCCACCGCCTCGCACCAGCCAGCCACCCGTGGGGCGCCTCGTGCCACTTTCCGCCTTCCTCAATTGCCCCGCCACGCCCTTCGCCGCAGCCAAGGCCAGCGCTGTTCGGCCGACGCTGCGCCGTCATGCCCACGCCTCGATAACTGCACGCCAAGACACCGGTTGGCCCTTTGGGCCACTTACAGTGGGGCCCAAATTTCTAAAAAATTGTGTAAAAAAATAGTAATTAATTAATTAGTAATTAATCAATTTAAGTAATCCTGTTAATTAACCTAACCTAATTAGTCTGATTAGTTAGCTAATTAACTGTTAATTAATTAAGCAGTCAATGACAATTGGGCCCCACTGTCTAGTTTGACTCACCAACCTCACGACCTGCTGTTGTCATGATGACATCATGCTGATGCAATAACCCCATTTTAGATTTAGTAATAATTTCATAATATTGTTAAAACTTTAATAATTAATAGAAATTAAACCGTATCTCGGATCGAAAAACTTTGTATATGAAAGTTGCTCAGAACGACGGGACGAATCCGGATATGCGGTCCGTTCGTCTGCCACACGTCTCTAGCATAGCGAACCTGCAAACTTTCCCCTCCAGTTCATCTGTCTAACAAACGTCCGGAACCGGGAAAACTTTCCTAGATGTTTTCCCCCTTCGCCAGTATCACCTAGCACCACGTTCGAACACCTCTAGCCCCGCTTGTTGTCTTGTTATACATATGTTTGCGTGTATTTATCAGATCTTCCCCTCTTCTCCTAGAGACCCCGAGACCCCTGCCGATGTTTCGTGATCGACTACGTCGATGATGACCCTCCTTCTTGTCTGAGCAACCAGGCAAGCCCCCCCTTTGATCATCCCGATATCGCCCATTCCATTCTCTCATGCTTGCATTAGATTTTGCTACTGTTATTGATTGCTCCTATTCTGATGCATAGCCTGCTTTTATATCTGCTGTTGTACCTTACATGCTTATCCTAAACTGCTTAGTATAGGTTGCTTAGAGATCCATCAGTGACCCCCACTTTGTCCCGATCGCCTACCGGATAATCGAAGACCCAATCAACGGGATCGAAGACCAGGCCCGACACCGCACATCACTTCCCTTAGTTGCTCGACACTACCGGGTTACTATCGAGTACCGAGGAGAGACCTCATCAAGACTTCCGATGTTAACCTCGTAGTGTAGTTATTCGGTCGTGGTCATCGAGGGTGATTTCCTCTTTAACCACTTCGACACGACTGTCGTGCAACCCCTCAAGTGTGGAACTCGAGGGTGAATCCTCTTACGTTCACCTTGATGACTACATCGAGTGGAATTCACCGGGGGTGATTCCTCGGGATTTCCCCTTGATGTTTAGACACACAGTTACTATGGTTACTATGACTTTGCACTGGACCCTGTTACTAAAGACGGGTTGGCCCTGAGGGGTACCCGCGCGAGCTTAATTGCGAGTGATGTGGAGTCGGGCGGACCTGGAAGGTGCCCGCGAGATAATTACGAGGCGTACGGGCATTCCTAGCCCTTGCCGCAAGTCCTCGAGGACGGGCAACGAGGTCACATCTTTCGTGAGTCTCTCGCTTGTTACCGCATTCCTAATCCACTACGATTTGGATATTTGATCCAAGGGCCTCGCCCGATAGCACTAACCATCACGTGGGCATAGTATGGGCGTTCTTCAGATACATCAGCCGAAGCTTAATAGACGTCGATCGAAGCGGCGCTGCCGGGTTGGACTGCGAAGTTACCGCCTTGTTGAAGGAGGTAGCTAGGTTCTGCTCACCGCCGCCTCGCAACGCAGTGTGAGTTCCCGGGAGATGGCCCATGACCCCGGGGCATAGGTTTAGTCCGGCGTCTTTGGCCTCTCAATTAAGCCTAGGTCGGGTTGCGGCGTATTGTTTGGCCGAGGCCGGGCATGACCTCGGAAAGTGTGTCCGCCGAGTTAAGCGGCGTGGTGGGTAAGTTGGTGCACCCCTACAGGGAAGAAAACATCTATCGATAGCCTGTCCTACGGTAACGGACACTTGGAGTTGTATCCCGATCGATACAACTAGAACTGGATACTTGTGATGAGAATTGGATGGTGATGAGTAATGGATTGTGATGATAACTGTTTAGTATGGCTCTGGGATTGCTTTCTCGCAGGGAGTCGAGAAAGGATCTCTGGCCGAGGTTGATAACACTTCTACTACTTTACTTTATGCTACTCTACTCCTTCCTGTTTCTGCAAGATGGTGGGTTCGAGAAGATGCTAGTCTTCGATAGGACTAGGCCCTCTCTCTATTCTGGCATTTCTGCAGCCCAGTCCACATATACAGCCCTCCTTTGATAATGTTGCATATGTAGTGTAGATCCTTGCTTGCGAGTACTTTGGATGAGTACTCACGGTTGCTTTGCTCCCCTTTTGCCCCTTTCTTCTTCTTTCCGGTTGATGCAACCAGATGTCGGAGCCCAGGAGCCAGATGCCACCGCCGATGCATACTACTACGTGGAGACCGTCGACGACTGTGAGTAGTTAGGAGGCTCCTGTGCAGGAGGCCTTGCCTTTTCGATCGTTGTTGCTTTTGTGCTGGCCTTCTTAAGGCAAACTTGTCTAACGCATGTCTTTACTCAGATATTGTTGCTTCCGCTGACTCTTGTGTATTCGAGCTTATGTATTCGAGCCCTCGAGGCCCCTGGCTTGTAATATAAAGTTTGTATTATTTTAATTTGTGTCTAGAGTTGTGTTGTGATATCTTCCCGTGAGTCCTTGATCTTGATCGTACACATTTGCGTGCATGATTAGTGTACGATTGAATCGAGGGCGTCACAGAATCAAAATCTCCTAATATGCATGAGGAAACTATGGGGGTCTCCTCATGAGCATTAATGGAAACATCACATGGAGAATATTGACAACATCCAAAGCAATGCATATTCGGAACAATGTGATCATGGCATGACATAGTAGATGAATTGCGCAAATCATGTAAAGGAAACATGGCAATATCATCACAAGAGAAGCAAAAGCCAATGACCATCATCTCGTCATCTATGCCATAAGTGCAAATGGGATTTATTTTAATGGGGCATGCATAGTTACTATGTTGAGATTGAAATGAGGCTATATGGGAGATCTCACTCATAGCATATGACAAGTTCAATGGATTGTCAAACATGAAGTGACCAATAGAATTTTCACAAGATATCCTATGAAGCATAGCATCACAACTAGGCAACTCAACATGCTCATCATCATATTCATCATAAATAGGTAAGTCAAGACATGAAGAAGTCGCACTAGCATGAAGCATGGGAATAGGAGGGTCAACATCATGGGAGCAATCGATGGTAAGAGAGTCCACTAGTGGGACAAAAGAAGTACCATCACCTATGTTACCTTTGGAGCATTGCTCATGTGTTGTAGGTGAGGTGTCGAAGATCCAATCGTTGTCATCTTCATCTTGATGGTACCATGTGGGGGGTGCATCATTGTCCATCATGGCCATCGGTTTTTCCTTTTGAGGGATGGACTCGTCGAGGATAGGCATGTCGTCATGTAGGAGACCTAGCACCAAAGAAGAAAACACACTCGGAGTAGAGGTTAAGTCGTTAGAAATCATGGTGGCCTCACATGTCGTGTCAACTACCTCACTCACTAAGTGTTGTGGCTCACTCACTCCCTCTTGGATGCTCTCACTCATATGGCTGGTGGAGTCACTCAAATTGCACTCGACCTCACATAGGATGTGTGGCATGCTCTCAGGTGTGGGGCTAGTGGTGGTCACACTCATCCTCTCATAGGAAATGCTCTCAATGTCACGTATGGTGGAGTCACTCATTTCTCTCATGCGGTGGTGGCTCTCCTCACATGACAAATAGGGTAGCTCAACATATGTGGGTGTCGGAGAGGTGTAGGTGCAAATGTCTCCATGCGCTGGGTCACAGAGCTTGACTCGGAGTATGAGTCCAATATGGGCGCCTGCCTTCATGTTGTAGAAGAGATTCGCGCTCGTCGCCGTGGTCGAAGGGGATGGCCCTTGCTCGACCGTTTTGTCACCGTCTTGGTGTTGGGGGCCCATATGATGTGGCACCTCGTAGCTCGTCTCCATGACCGAAGGGAGTTTCCCATGCTTGGCCATCTTCCTTGGGGGGCTTCCGAAGATGGAAGTGTTGCCTTCACTTTTAGGTGGTCGCCTTGGACTTGATGAAGTTGTAGTAGGCGTACTCGTGGGAAGTAGGCGAAGATGCCGTACGTCCAAAGGCGAAGATGCTTTGATAGCACTTGGCGAAGATGCCGAAGTGGTTGATGTAGCCGTAGCGCCGTCTTTGTGGTGGTCGTCTCGCGGTCTTCTTTTGTGCTCATGAAGCTTGGACTTGGCGTGAAGTAGAGCTTGTTGGGACTTGTGCATTTGCGCTTGTGGAGCATCTTCATCATGATGGTGTCGTTGTCGTGCTTGAGCTCGTAGTAGACGTCGTTCATCGTCGTCGTGCACATGTTGCTTGTAGGTGACTTGCCCTTCATGACGATGTGGATCACGAACGTGATGGTGGTCGCCATGTAGATGTGGACGAGGACGATTTGCCCTTGCATCGTTTCCGCGCTCCGAAGACTTGTGTCTTGAATGTCGCCGCCTTGAGGATGACGAACGGGAAGAAGAATTGATCAATGCTCTAATCTCCTCCATCCTTGCATCTTGCTCCTCTTTATGTGCGAAAAGCTTCTTGTCGATGTAGTCCCTTCTCCTTGCTTCGGAGTGACGAATGTCGAGGGAGATGTTCTCAATGCGCTCTCGCAATCTTGATTGTGCGCCTTGCACTTGTCGTTGTAGATCGAAGATAGACGCTTTGATGATGTAGTTGTTCACGCCGTCGTTGTTGTCGAAGACCGGAGATGAAATGTCTTGCCTATCCATCACAAAACTCAAGCAAATATGAGTGGGAGAAAGAGAAGAACTTATACCAAATGTACCTTGACCGATGTTGAAAATGGATCAATGATCACTCAATGATGTAACAAGGAAATAGCACAATTGGTACCAATTCTTGTCGGTTTCTCACGCCTACACAAGTAAAGATTATGGTGGAGCTTGGTGAGGATAGTGGCACAAAAATTTTAATGCAAAATGTTAGCAAGAGTCAATAATGTTGAAAGAGATTCACAAATTCGCAAGAGAAACAAGTAGACCAATAGCAATGAATGGCACACGGAAACACACACAAAGATAGATAAATGGGGTCGTGCAACCAAGGAATGAGCTCAAAATGTGGAATCCACCAAAACGCTCGTGTTGCACAACTCAAGAGAGACGCTAGCACGATTGCTCAATAGGCGGATACGACACTTGTGCACAACCTATAAGATGCAAAATGGATAAACTTTGTATCCCAAGTATGCTATGTATGTATGGTTCCCGGTGTTTCTCAAGATGATCCAAGATGATCGAATATGACAATCTTATATGCAATGTGGTATGATGCTACGGCACTTGCTTACAAGCTTCTTTGCACTTTCTCTTTTGCTTAAAAGCTTATTCTTTGTTTTTTTCTATGTATGGCCACTTTGCACAATGCACAAACCAAGATAGCAATTGTGTATATGCGGGAACGATATTGTGACACAATGGATGATATGATACCAATATGATATGGTATGGTATGTAATGGAAGGTATGATCACTAATGTGCACAAGTAACGTTGCCGGCAATACTCAAATGGCTAGTCTCGATAGGCAAGTAATGCCAAATGGGCTAGGGGTTATCAAGGTAATTGCAAGGGAATATACAATGGTGTCGTCGAGGTTACCGTCCTTTGTGATGATGAGTGACGGTGTTCTTGATGTAGATACCAAGATGATGGAGACTCATCCCTAAGTAGCCGATACACCTTAGGAAACGGAAAAACCGCGAACTCAAAATCTTAAATGACAAATGTCAAATGGTGGTAGTGGAATGCGGTGGTGGTTGCGGAAGCTCAATGGGATTGCGAAAATGCAATGGTGGTTTTGGAATACGCAATGCGGAAGTGGAGGGTAAGATGGTGGACTATACACGGTGTCGGAGTTGCAAGCACGGTCCCTAAGTAGCCGAAACACCTTAGGAGACACAAGCCACAACTCAAACAAGCTCAAACAACTATTGGGTTAAGTTGGATGGAAGTGTATGTTGGTCAAGCCTATGCGGAAGTGGCGGTGGTGGTTGATGAAGAAGCAACCGTCCCTAAGTAGCCGAAACACCTTAGGAGACTCGAATCACTACTCAAGCAACCACTAATGCTATGGCAAGCAAAATGGGTTAGGTTGCGGAAGTCGGTGGTGGCTATGCGGATGATATGGTGGAGGGCCTAGGCAAACTTGCCAAATTTTCGAAACTTTGATTGAGTCAAATGGTGTTGGTGGTATTTTTGTGGGATGGGGGATGCCAATAGCTTCAAAACGAGCTAAAGAACGTCAAAATCGGAATTCGGATGAATTAGTTATGAACAAAACAAAAATCAGCCGAAGTCTGAAACTATAGGTTACGGACGTCCGTAAAGGTCGGATGTCCGGGGCGTCGGACGTCCGGAAAAGTCGGAAATCCATAAATTCGGTTCAGGTTAGGGGTTCCGGTCGTCCGGGAAAGGTCGGACGTCCGGTCGTCCGTAAAACGTTGGTCGTCTGGTGGGTCGGGGTCAACGCGAGATGCGAGTTTCGGGACGCGATTTTGGGCGGAAAATGGAGATTTCGGGGTAAAAATTGATGAGATTTCGTGGATGGAAGATGGGGAAACTTGGAGAGATGCTAGATCCACTTGAAACCAATCAAATCCATGGATCAAAATAAAAAAACTTCATCAAACCAACAAATCACAAAAAAAATTGGGGCTATTTTTGGTGGGGATTTTCGGATTTAGGGAAGAACACAACAAAATCAAGCTAGAAAACACGGGGTAGGGGCTCCAAAACGTGATCAACGTGGCTCATGATACCAAGATGATGTCGGGCGGAACCCTATGTGGACGATCTTTCACGTTTGGAGAGGATCTCTACAAGGAACACGAAGAACGAGCGGAAGAACACGAGGGAAATCACGGGAAAAAACATAAGAGAATCACTCAAACCAACAAGATCAATCACACATGTGCTAGATCGATGAACACAAAGAGAGATACACGATCCACGATCAACAAAGGACGATACAAGAGGTAACCGGGTTCTTCTCCGTGAGGAGGTCTTGATGGGGGCCACCCAAGAGGGGGTCTTGAATCCAAGGTGGATCTTCTCCGAAGAGGGGCCACGGTCTCTCTCGTGGAGTAGATCCGATATGGATGAGCGAAGCTCTATCTAACAATGAGCTAAATCAACGCTAACCCTAACTAGCAGGAGGCGGAGGAGTATATATAGTCATGGGCCACGAAGGGGTAAGTGGGGGATACATGGACTCGGTCCAATACACTATGCGCAGACAGGCGTCGGACGTCCGGAGGGTTCCGGTCGTCCGGAGGCTCGGGAAGGTCCGGACGTCCGGTGCTCTTCGGACTTCCGTAGATTCGGCTCGGGTACGCTTCGGTCGGACGTCCGGAGGGGGCCGGTCGTCCGGGGGCTCGCGGGGTCCCGGACGTCCGGAGTTCTTCGGATGTCCGCAGATTCGGGCCGCTTGATCCTGGGAGTCGTCGGACATCCGGTCCTGGTCGGACGTCCGGCCGCTGTAGCTTCGGGCAGCTTCTTCTCTTGGTCCTTGTACTTGGTGTCCTCGCCGTCTTGTCCAATGCTCGTAGTTGTTCCATTGCCTTCCTCTTGGTTCCTGTACATGCATAGCACACACGTTTGAGGTAGTAGCCATGTCTCACATGTGGAAAGTGACGATTCGGAGAGGAGCGAGTTCACCTTGTGTCCAATGGCGTTTGTTCGAGGTCTCGTCATATGTCCACTTGGGGCTTGGAGAGTAGTGGGAGTGTACATGGGGATGAACGTGGGATGCTCCGCATCATCTTGACCAATTTAGGCTTGGAGCATAGTTCTTCACTTGCCAAGTTGTGGCAACTACCTCCATCAATGATGACCTTGACGGACCTTCCATTGATGTCGGCCTTTGTGTGGAAAATGTGGCATCGTTGGTCTTCTTCTTGTTGATGTTGGAGAGTCAAGACCTTGGAGACAACAAGAGCGGGACTTGAATCTTCATCACAAAACACTTGATCATCTTCGTCGTCGTTGTTCACTTGTTGATGCATGGCCACTTGCTCAAGGGCTTCCATTTCTCCTTCACTCATGGAGTCGTAGGTGCCGTCGTCGTTGAAGATCATGGTGCGCTTGTTTGTGCACTCGAAGGACTTGTGGCATCGGCCGCCGCAAGTGAAACACTTGAAGGAGCTTGTCTTGACGGTCTCATCGGTCGGAGTAGAGGACGAAGCACGCGGCTTGAAGTTGCTTGTAGTAGGAGGAGGACGACTTGAACTTGTCGGAGTTTTCTTGTAACTTGACTTGTCGCCGGTACTTGGTGATGCTCTATTTGAGGTAAGAGTTGCCGAAGTCGCGGGAGCTTGATAAGAGGAGCCGTAGGTCTTGGATGAGTACTTGGCATATTTGAAGTCATCTTGGACTTGTCGCTCGGCCTTGGTCGCTTGATGAACTAGCTCGAGGAGGTTTGAGTATGGTTGGAAGTCGGCAATCCGCTTGACTGGATGGTTGAGGCCGTTCAAGAAGCGTGCCATTGTTTGCTCGTCGTCTTCCTTGACATAGTCTCGAATCATGGCAATCTCCATTTCTTGGTAGTATTCTTCCACCGTCTTCGTGCCTTGTTTGAGGAGTTGCAACTTCTTGAAGAGATCACGATTGAAGTGTGTGGGCACGAAACGAGCTTTCATGACATCCTTCATTGCCGTCCAAGTTGTGATTGGTGGTTCGCCTCTTGTACGTCGTCGCTCAATCACTTGTTCCCACCAAATGAGAACGTAGTCTTGGAACTCGAGTGATGCCATAGCGATTTTCTTCTCTTCATCGTAGTTGTGCAACTGGAAGATTTTGTCAACCTTCAATGCCCATGAGAGGTACTCTTCGGGGTCATTGCTTCCATTGAACTTGGGCATGGTGAACTTTAGCTTGCCATAGCGAAGTTCTTCATCGAAGTAGAGGTTGTGATGTCGCTCTTGCCGTGGTGGAAGATCCTCAAATGCTCGGTCCTCGAGATGTCGCTCTTGGCGTGGAGGAGGTTGATGATCCACATGCTCTTGTTGAACTTGAGGTTGAGGAGGAGCTTGACGAGCTTGTGGAGTAGCTTGAGGAACTTGACGTTGCACGCGGGGTTGGTAGTTCCGCTCGTGGATTTCGTCTCGAAGGGCTTCCTCTTGATTGCGCCGTTCGCGATTGCGGTTGGCGATGGCTCGACTTGATTCTTGAAGGGCACGTTGTGCCTCAAGAGCTTGCGCTTCCCGTTGTTGTTGTTGAAGGCGTTGGGCCTCGGCGTCTTGTTCTTCTTGGTGTAGACGCGCTCGTTCTTCCTCTTGGCACCGAAGTCGTTGTCGTTCTTGATCTTGAGCAAAAGCGTCTTGGTTTGAACGGGGATGATGAACTTGCTCATCGACTTGCTCTTGTGAATGCTTGGTGTGAAGTGGGTTTCGGGATGCATGACGGTCTTGACGTGCGGCTCGTCGAAGAGTGTTCGATGACGGTGTACTTGAGCTGGAGAAGGTGTCGTCGGAGTGTCGACTTGAGTGGCCCCGTATTGAGTAGGAAGAAGTTGAAGGAGGCCGGTTGACCAACAAAGCACGGATCTCGTCCATTCTTGCATCGTTCTCTTGCTTGTGCGCGTCAAGCTTGTTGTCGAAGTAGTCCCGTGTACGTTGCTCGGAGAGTCGCAAGTCGGTGGCGAGGTTGTCGATGCGGTCGTTCATTGCTTGTTGCTCTTTATGTAGCACCCGTTGTGCACCAAAGAGGTGGCTCTTGGTGACGAATGATGACATGTCGTCGTCTTGCTCGATGAAGAGTGGGTTGGTAGAGGTACTTGGCCTATCCATCATATGAAAGTGGTGGTGAGTAGGAAAATGAGAGAACAAAACCAAAGTTACCTTTTCCGAAGATTGTGGATGCAACAAGTACGATCCCACGTGATGTTACAATAAGGGAATTGGTACCGGGAATTGTTTCTCACACCTACAAGTAAATGGTCTATGGAGGAGCTCGGTTAGGGTGGTGGCAAAAATTGCAAGCAAATGTTAGTCAAGATATCGAAAAGGTTGAGAAGATTCACAACACACACACACGGAAGATAGATGGGATCCGCACAACCAAAGGGTGAGCTCAAATGTGCAACGACGGGAAATGCTCTTGTTGTGCGAATGCTAGAGAGACACTATGATGTAGGGCGGAACCCTAATCGGAGATCTTTCACGTTTGGAGGGGATCCTATGAGGGAAACACGACGAACAAGCGGAAGAACACTGGGAAACACACACACAAGAGGAACACTAAACCGACAAGTTTCGGTTACACAAGGGCTAGATCACCGAACACATAAGGTAGCACAAGATTCAAAACTCAACAAAGGAAAGAAACACGAGTAGCCGTTCTTCTCCGAGAGGAGGTCTTGATGGGGTCCACCCTAGAAGGGGGTCTTGAATCCGCTTCGGGGATCTTCTCCGTAGAGGTCCTGAGCTCCGAAGAGAAGTAACCAAGTGGATGAGCAAGTGATGTAGGGCGGAACCCTACGTGGATGATCTTTCATGTTGGAGCGGATCCTACGGTGACTCACGAAGAACACGCGGAAGAACAAGAGGGAAACACGGGGAAAACGAGAGAGAATTCACTCAACCGACAAGAGATCAATCACACAAGTGCTAGATCACCGATCACATAAGGTGGCACAAGATTCAAGATCAACAAAGGTAAGGATACACGAGTAGCCGTTCTTCTCCGAGAGGAGGTCTTGATGGGGTCCACCCTAGAAGGGGTCTTGAACTGGCTTGGGGATCTTCTCCAAGAGGTCCCGAGCTCCGAGGAGAAGTAACCAAGTGGATGAGCAAGGCTCTCACACAAACATGAGCTAAACCTAAGCTAACCCTAGAAAGAGGAAGGGATGGAGTATATATAGTCTACGGGGCGAAGGGTACATGGGCTTCGCCCTTCTTTGTTCACACAGGCGAGGCCGGATGTCCGGCGTCGGGCCGGATGTCCGGCTTGTGGAGGCCGGATGTCCGGCTGGGGCGGATGTCCGGCTGGCGTGGCAAGTTTCGTGGATTCGGGTGGGCGCGGATTTCAAGACCTTGGCGGATATCCGGTGGGGGCGGATGTCCGGGCCTGGACGCCGGATGTCCTCCTCTGTAGTTTTTCTCTGGTTCCTCTCGTCGTGTTCCTTCATCCTTCTACTTGGGGACTTGTCCATCATTCCGAGCATCTCCGAGAGGGTCTCCTTGGTACCTAGGCATGCATAGTGTCCTTGCATTAGGTAGCAACCATGTCTCACACGAATGGAAAGGGGAAGCATTTAGGAACGGGTTCACCTTGTGTCCAATGGCGAATAGTCGAGATCTCATCTTATGTATCCTTGGGGCTTGGAGAGTAGTCGGAGTGTACATGGGGATGAACGTGGTATGCTCCGCATCATCTCCCCTCCCTTGGGAAAGATCCGACCTCGGATCGAAATCCTCATCACCATGGAAACGGTTGTCGTGGATGGACTTGTAGTCGTACAAAGTGGAAGGCATGGCGCAATCCAAGTACTCCAAGGTGTCTCCGGAGTGGTACACATGCAAAAAGAGCAAACACAAACGACACTTGGAAATACAATGGTTAGCGCACAAAAGGTGTCCATCATGTAAGAATGAGGTCGTCCAAAGGAATTGTTCATGACAAGGCATGAGATGCTTATCCAAATGATGTAAAATGACATGTAAAGCATTCATGGGAGCAAAAGCATTCATGGGAGTAATGCAACCACGGTGCAAAATGATGTCATAGTGAGACGGTTTATCAAGAGCATGAATATGGCAATGGATGCGCAATATGATTATGTTATCATGCAATAGATGGTAGGCAATGTGATCATTATGTATGAATATGCCATCAAGAAAGATCACAACAAATTTGCTAAGGAAGTGCACAAGCTCATATATCATGGATGACATGGGAATACAAGATGCAACAAGGCAATCATAATGTGAGTCAATCCATGCATAGGGTGCAAACTTGTGGTGAGTATGATATGTCCATCGAGCATGAGTATGAGCACAGTCAACAAATATGGAGGTGTTGGTATACCAATGCCCGATGTTGTGGCAAGAGTGGAAAACCGAAGGTGCATCCGATAAGTCGGAGCGCTCCTCAATGTAAAGGTCCATAGAGCCAATCTCCAATGTCGATCCTCCATCCAATAGATGTATCATGTGGACAATAAGAAGGAAACAACAATGAAAGAATGACCCATCCAACATGCAAACTTGAGGATGGCTCAAAGGGAAGGAGTTCACCTTTAGTAGATTCCCGCAAATGTTGGTGTTGCACATCGTGTATGCCTTCACATAACCAATATGTCTCATGACGGTAATGCCTTGTGAATCCTTCAAAATGAAAGAACATGACAAACATTCGGAAAAACAAATGAGGTTAGCGGAAGTGCAAAACCTATCATTCGTGTGGTAAGATACCGAACAAGTGTATGCATCATGCTCATCATAAGAAAGTACAAGGGAGCATTTCAAAGTATGGAGGCATATGATGTAAGAACATCCAAATACAAGAGGCTCAATCAAACAAGCATGCATCACAAGTAATATGTGAAAGTCTCCAAGATCAATAAGCATAGTATGGTTGCACTCAATACAAGTGGATATGAAAGAGGCAACTAATGGACACAAGAGACAATGATCAAGATATATCATGTGAGAGGCATGAGCATATATGTCATCAACCCAAGAAAGCAAGTGATAGTGGAACATGGGTGATGCAACATAGCAAGCAATCATAGCGATCAAGTCAAGCAAGCTAGTAGTGCGAAGATGCAACATACTAGAAGGAATCATGGCAAGCATGTCATGTGTGCAAATAGTGGGCATGTATAATTCACATGGCATAGCACAAGCATGAAAGCAAGAGGCCATATGTAAATAGCAATGGGACATCATGACTCTCCCAACACAACAATCAACAATAGCATGGGGCACATGATAAACATGGCAAAAGCAACAAGGATCTCCACCAAGCATGCAAATACACATAGGAGTATCATAATGGTGAATCATGGGTATATGCAAGCAAGGGTCACAATTGCATGGCAAAGGCATAGAAGCACGCATAGCATGCAATGTGAACACGGTAAAATGAGCATAAGGTGACAAGTGGTAAATAGCCCATAGCCGTGTGAGAGCCAAGTAGAAGAGATGCGCGTAGTCCTTGCGCGAAGGGAGCGGTGGTAAGGATAGTCCACGGGATCCCAAAGCATCGTTGCTCTCAAGAGCTCGTTTCGTCAACTCTTGGGATTGAGAAGTTGACGAGTATACATGAGTACCTACACAAAACAAAGACAAAGGAAAAATTGTGTGTTCATGGTATATGTACACATCATCCATCATGATGCGCACATGCATGTGTCGGTTAGCACAAAATATCCAATGCTCAAATAAATGAGATGCGTGATATAGAAACATGTCATCCATCATGATAGGTTTGTTGTTATGCATGGCATAATGGAGACTCAAATTGTGTAATGCATCTTGGGAAATATCGAGAGCATTGTTATTCATGGAATGCATATGGTTCACGCATAATTATGGGAATCATGCAAAGTATGAGATGCATCAAAATCTCCTAATATGTATGAGGAAACTATGGGGGTCGCCTCATGAGCAAGAGTAGAAACATCACGTGGAGAATATTGACAACATCCAAAACAATGCATATTCGAAATAATGTGATCATGGCATGTCATAGTAGAGGAATTGCACAAATCATGTAAAGGAAGCATGGCAATATCATCACAAGAAAAACAAATGCCAATAACCATGGGCTTGTCATCTATGCCATATGTGCAAATTGGGTTTATTTTAATGGCATATGCATAGTCACTATGAAGAGATTGCAAGTAAGACATATGGTTGATCTCATGTATAGCATATGACAAGTCAAGCGGATTATCAAACATGATGTGACCAATAGAATTTTCACAAGATATCCTATGAAGCATAGCATCACAACTAGGCAACTCAACATGCTCATCATCGTATTCATCGTAAATAGGTAAGTCAAGGCATGAAGAAGTTTCACTAGCATGAAGCATGGTAATAGGCGGGTCGACATCATGGGAGCAATCAATGTCAAGATGGTCCACTAGTGGGACAAGAGAAGTACCATCACCTATGTTACCTTTGGAGCATCGCTCATGTGTTGTAGGCGAGGTGTTGAAGATCCAATCGTTGTCATCTTCATCTTGATGGAACCATGTGGGGGGTGCATCATCGTCCACCTTGGCCATCGTCGTCTCTAATGGAGGGATGGACTCCTCGAGGATAGGCATGTCGTCATGTAGGAGACCTTGCACCAAAGAAGAAAACACAGTAGGAGTAGAGGTTAAGTAGTTAGAAATCTTGGTGGCCTCACATGCCGTGTCAACTACCTCACTCACTAAGTGTTGTGGCTCACTCACTCTCTCAAGGATGCTTTCACTCGTATGGTGGGTGGAGTCACTCAAATGGCGCTCAACCTCACATAGGATGTGTGGCATGCTCTCATGTGTGGGGCTAGTGGTGGTCACACTCATCCTCTCATAGGAAATGCTCTCAATGCCATGTATGGTGGAGTCACTCATGTCCATGGGGTGGTGGCTCTCCTCACATGGCAATTGGGGCATCTCGACATATGTGGGTGCCGGAGAGATGTAGGTGCAAATGTCTCCATGCGCGGTCGCGTAGCTTGACTCGGAGTATGAGTCCAATGTGGGCGTCGTCTTCATGTTGTTTTGGAGGTTCGCGCTGTCAGCCGTGGTCGAAGGGATGGCCCTTGCTCGACCGTCTTGTCACCGTCTTGGTGTTGGAGGCCCATATGATGTGGCACCTCATAGCTCGTCTCCACGGCGAAGGGAGTTTCCCATGCTCGGCCATCTTCCTTGAGGGCTTCAAGATGGAAGTGTCGCCCTCGCCGTAGGTAGTCGCCTTGGACTTGATGAAGTCGATGTAGGCGCATACGTGGGAAGTAGGCGAAGATGCCGACGTCCAAAGGCGAAGATGCCTTGAGAACACTTGGCGAAGATGCCAAGTGGTTGATGTAGCCGTAGCGCCGTCTTGGTGGTGGTCGTCTCGCGGTCTTCTCTTGTGCTTATGAAGCTTCGACTTGGCGTGAAGTAGAGCTTGTTGGGACTTGTGCATTTGCGCTTGTGGAGCATCTTCATGATGATGATTTCGTTGTCGTGCTTGAGCTCGTAGTAGATGTCGTTCGTCGTCGTCGTGCACATGATGCGTGGAGGTGACTTGCCCTTCATGACGACGAGGATCACGAATGTGATGGTGGTCGCCATGGAGATGTGGACGACTTGCGCTTGCATCGCTTGGGCGCTCTGAAGACTTGTGGCTTGAACGTCACCGTCTTGAAGATGATGAAGGGGGAGTCGACTTGAGAAAGGTCCGAATCTCCTCCATTCTTGCATCTTGCTCCTCTTTATGTGCGGCAAGCTTCTTGTCGATGTAGTCCCTTCTCCTTGCTTCGGAGTGATGAATGTCGATGGAGATGTTCTCGAAGTGCTCTCGCAATCTTGATTGTGTGCCTTGCACTTGTCGTTGTAGATCGAAGATAGACGCTTTGGTGATGTAGTTGTTCACGCCGTCGTTGTTGTCGAGGACCGAAGAGGAAATGCCTTGCCTATCCATCACAAGACTCGAGCAAATATGAGTGGGAGAAAGAGAAGAACTTATACCAATGTACCTTGACCGATGTTGACAATGAATCAAGTTCACTCAAATGCGGAATGAAATAGCACTATTGGTACCAATCCTTGTCGATTCTCACACCTACACAAATAAAGCTTATGGAGGAGCTCGGTGAGGATAGTGGCACAAAAATTTAATGCAAAATGTTAGCAAGAGTCAATAATGTTGAAAGAGATTCCAAATTCGCAAGTGAAACAAATGGACCAATAGCAAAGAATGGCACACGGAAACACACACACGGATAGATAAATGGGGTCGTGCAACCAAGGAATGAGCACAAAATGTGGAATCCACGGAAAACGCCGTGTTGCACAACTCAAGAGAGACGCTAGCACGATTGCTCAATAGGCGGATACGACACTTGTGCACAACCTATAAGATGCAAAATGGATAAACTTCTATCCCAAGCATGCTATGTATGTATGGTTCCTGGTGTTTCTCTCAAGATGATCCAAGATGATCGGATATGACAATCTTATATGCAATGTGGTATGATGCTATGGCACTTGCTTACAAGCTCTTTGCTCTCTTTCTTTTGCTTAAAAGCTTTATTTCTTTTTTTATATGGCCACTTTGCACAATGCACAAACCAAGATAGCAATTGTGTGTATGCGGAACAAACTTGTGACACAAGATATGATACCAATATATGCACCACAATGATATGGTATATATGCTATGGGAAGTATGATCACTAATGTGCACAAGTAACGTTGCGGCAATACTCAAATGGCTAGTCTCGATAGGCAAGTAACGCATAAAAAGTAAGGCTAGGGGTTAACAATGCAATGGCAAGGGAATATACAATGGAGGGATACCACGATACCAAGATGATATGGAGGTTACCGTCCGGCGATGATGAGTAGCGGTGTTCTTAATGTAGATACCAAGATGATGGAGACTCGTCCCTAAGTAGCCGAAACACCTTAGGAAACGGAAAAACTGCAAACTCAAAATCTCAAACGTCAAATGTCAAAATGGTGGTAGCGGGAATGCGGTGGTGGTTTGCACTTGGCAATGCGGAAGTGGAATGATGGGCTATACACGTGTCAGAGTTGAAGTTGCCATCCCTAAGTAGCTGAAACACCTTAGGAGACACAAGCCACAACTCAAACAAGCTCAAACAACTATTGGGTTAAGTTGAGGTGGTTGAAGTGTATGGTGGGCAAGCCTATGCGGAAGTTATGGTGGTGGTGGTGGTTGATGAAGATGCAACCGTCCCTAAGTAGCCTAAACACCTTAGGAGACTCGAATCACAACTCAAACAACCTCAAATGCAAAGGGAAACAAAATTGGTTAGGTTGCGGAAGTCGGTGGTGGTTATGCGGAGGATGTGGTGGAAGCCCTAGGCAAAGATGCCAAAGTTCCGAAACTTTGATGGAGTCAAATGGTGGTGATAGTATTTTTATGGGATGGGGGATGTCAATAGCTTCAAAACGAGCTAAAGAACGTCAAAAACAGACTCCGGATGAATTAGTTATGGACAAAACGGTGAAACGGGAAAGCTGAAATGTACAGGGGTCGGATGTCCGGGGTGGAGCCCGGATTTCCGGGGCTGTCTGTCCAGAACCGAGCAGATTTGGTGCTCCAGGACCCGGATGTCCGGCTTGGGTCCTGGATGTCCGGCCGGATGGCCCGGATGTCCGGCCTGAGGCCCGGATGTCCGGCCCGACGAATCCAGATCTTGTTTGGGGCGGAAATTTTTGAATTGGGACGAAAATTGATGATTTCAAGGTCAAAATTGGAGAGATTTCGTGGATGGAAAGTGGGGAAACTTGGGGAAATGCTAGATCCACTCGAAACCAAGCAAATCCATGGATCAAAATCAACAAAACATCATCAAAACTAACAAATCAAAAAAAAAATTGGGGCTATTTTTGGTGGGGATTTTCGGATTTAGGACGAAATCAACAAAATCAAGCTAGAAAACACGGGGTAGAGGCTCCGAAAACGTGATCAACGTGGCTCATGATACCAAGATGATGTAGGGCAGAACCCTACGTGGATGATCTTTCACGTTGGAGCGGATCCTACGGTGAGTCACGAAGAACACGTGGAAGAACAAGAGGGAAACACGGGGAAAACGAGAGAGAATTCACTCAACCGACAAGAGATCAATCACACAAGTGCTAGATCACCGATCACATAAGGTGGCACAAGATTTAAGATCAACAAAGGTAAGGATACACGAGTAGCCGTTCTTCTCCGAAAGGAGGTCTTGATGGGGTCCACCCTAGAAGGGGGTCTTGAATCCGCTTGGGGGATCTTCTCCGAAGAGGTCCTGAGCTCCGAGGAGAAGTAACCAAGTGGATGAGCAAGGCTGTCACACAAACATGAGCTAAACCTAAGCTAACCCTAGAAAGAGGAAGGGGATGGAGTATATATAGTCTACGGGGGCGAAAGGGTACATGGGCTTCGGCCCTTTACTGTTCACACACAGGCGAGGCCGGATGTCCGGGCGTCGGGCCGGATATCCGGGGCTTTAGGGGAGGCCGGATGTCCGGGCTGGGGGGCCGGATGCCCGGGCTGGCGTGGCAAGTTTCTGTGGATTCGGGTGCGGGGCGCCGGATTTCAGACCTTGGCCGGATATCCGGTGAGGGCCGGATGTCCGGGCAGACGCCGGATGTCCGGCTCAGAGACTTTCTCCGGTTCCTCTCGTCGTGTTCCTTCATCCTTGTACTTGGGGACTTGTCCATCATTCCGAGCATCTCCGAGAGGGTCTCCTTGGTACCTAGGCATGCATAGTGTCCTTGCATTAGGTAGCAACCATGTCTCACACGAATGGAAAGGGGAAGCATTTAGGAACGGGTTCACCTTGTGTCCAATGGCGAATAGTCAAGGTCTCATCTTATGTATCCTTGGGGCTTGGAGAGTAGTCGGAGTGTACATGGGGATGAACGTGGTATGCTCCGCATCAGCAAGGCTCTCACACAAACATGAGCTAAACCAATGCTAACCCTAGAAAGGTGGGGAAGAAAGAGTATATATAGTCTAGGGGGCGAAGGGGTACAAGGGCTGCGGCCCCAATCGAAGTCAACACACAGGTGTCGGACGTCCGGAGGTCACCAGTTGTCCGGAGGCTCGAGAGGGTCCGGACGTCCGGAGGCCTTCGGACGTCCGAAGATTCAGCTCGGGCGCACATCGGTCGGTCGTCCGGAGGATTTCGTACATCCGTAGATTCGGTTCGGGTGTGCGCCGGTCGGACGTCCGGAGGCTGTCGGACGTCCGTAGATTCCATTCGGGAGCCCAGCTGTCGGACGTCCGGAGGGCGCCGGTCGTCCGTGGCCTGGGGAGTCGCCGGACGTCCGGACTTGGTCGGATGTCCGAAGCCTGTAGCTTTGGCAGCCTTTCTTCTTCTTCTTCAACATGCTTGGAGTCCTCGTCGTCTTGGCTCTTGGAAGTAGTTGTTCCTTGGCTTATCTCCATGTACCTGATTACACATAGAGTTTCCGAATGAGGTAGTAGCCATGTCTCGTGAGTAGGAGGAGGGAGTTCGGAGAGGAGCGAGTTCACCTTATCTTCGATAGCCTTAGCTCGGGCTCGAGTCATGGGTCCACGTGGTGTTGAGGAAGATGTAGGTGCGTCCATGGGGATGAGTGAGGGATGCTCCGCATCATCTCCCCCCCTCTTGAGAGAGATCCGACCTCGGATCAAAAGCTTCATCTCCATGGTATGGTGCGATGTCCTTGACGTTGAAGATGTCGCTCACATTGTACTTGTCTCGAGGTAGGTCGATCTTGTAGGCGTTGTCGTTGTAGCGTGCTAGCACCTTAAAAGGTCCATCGGCTCTAGGAAGAAGCTTGGACTTGCGTTCTTTGGGGAAGCGGTCCTTGCCAAGGTGTAGCCACACTAGATCACCAATGTCGAAGACCATGGGTTCCTTGTTGACGTTGAGCTTGGTCGCTAGTCGTTGTACTTGGCGCTTGATGGTTTGTCTTGTATCCTCATGCATCTTCTTGATGTAGCTTGCCCGTGCACTCGCATCCATGTTGGTGCGCTCTTGTAGAGGAAGAGGTAGAATGTCCAATGGGGACAACGGGTTGAAGCCGTGAAGCGACCTCGAAGGGGACTTGCCGGTAGTTGTATGTCTTGCACGGTTGTAGGCGTACTCGGCGATGGGTAGACATGCTTCCCACTCCTTGATGTTCTTCTTGATCATGACACGAAGTAGAGTGGATAGTGTGCGGTTCGTCACCTCCGTTCGGCTGTCGGTTTGAGGATGGTATGCGGATGAGAACAAGAGCTTGATTCCGAGCTTGGCGCATAGGGTCTTCCAAAAGTAACTCAAGAACTTGACGTCACGATCGGAGACGATTGTCTTTGGTACTCCATGGAGTCGCAAGATTTCCCTACAAAAGAGATTTGCAATATGTGAAGCATCGTCTATCTTGTTGCAAGGAATGAAATGTGCCATCTTAGAAAATCTATCCACAACAACAAACACGGAATCCTTTCCATTTTGAGTTCTAGGCAAACCAAGTACAAAATCCATGCTAGTGTCTTGCCAAGGTTGATAAGGGATAGGAAGAGGCATGTAAAGACCATGAGATTGAGCTTTAGACTTAGCTTTGCGGCATGTAGAGCATCGGTTCTTTGAAGCGTGAGACGTCGCGGAACATCTTGGGCCAAAAGTAGTTCTTGGAGAGCGTGGCGAATGTCTTGTCGCGTCCAAAGTGTCCCATGAGTGCGCCTCCATGAGCCTCTTGCAAAAGGAGCAAACGAAGAGAAGACTCGGGAATGCATAATTTGTTAGCTCTCATAATGATGTAGGGCGGAACCCTACGTGGGCGATCTTTCACGTTGGAGCGGATCCTACGGGGAATCACGATGAACACGGGGAAGAACGGGGAGAAATCACAAGGGGAAACACTCAAGAACAAGTCGAATCACACATCCACTAGACAATCAAACACACAAGATCCACAAGGTACATGAACAACAAAAGGAAAGATACAAGGTAAGGTTTATCTCCAGGAGGAGGTCTTGATGGGGTCCGGCCCAAGATGGGGGTCTTGATGATATCCCGCAGGATCTTCTCACATGGAGGTCTTGAACTCCATGGGAGTGGTAGTCTCTCTCTCTCAAGAGAAGAGGTAGCAGCAAAGCTCACCTAAGAATGAGCTATCATATTTGCTAACCCGAGAAAGGAGGTGGAGGTGGTCTATTTATAGTCTAAGCCACGAAGGGGTAAGTGGGAGAGGGATACAAGGCCAAAGGCCCACGGCAACGCCTGCAGGCGTCGGACGTCCGGAAGGGTCGGACGTCCGGAAGCTTCGGACGGTTCGGACGTCCGGAAGTCTTCGGACATCCGTAAATTCTGTTCTGTCGCCATAGCACCGGTCGTCCGGTCGGTGTCGGTCGTCCTGGCGCTGGGACTTGTCGGATGTCTGGCGTTCGTCGGTCGTCCGGCCGCTGGGGAGTCCGCAGCTCCGTCTTTTTCCGTGTTCTCTTCCAGGCTTCCCTCGCGGATGGTGTAGGTGTTCCTTGGCGCTTGTACTCCTCCTCGTCGTCCGTGAAGCTCCGGCAATACCTATGCATGCACACGAGTGGAGTGTCAAGTAGTATACCATCCTCGAAGGGGTCAAGTGAACACGTGTAAAGGAGAAGATTCACCTTTATGTATGAGAAGTAGAGGTCGCATCGTGTCACTTGCCAAGCGGACTCTTGACATGGTGATGACCATAGGATGCTCCGCATCATCCCTCCCCTTGGAAAAGATCCGACCTCGGATCAAAACCAAATCACCATGGGAAAGAGATGGCGGTGCCGTGTCGGGCGACGATCACCAAGCACTCATCATCTTGAAGCTCGAAATAAGCACTCTCCAATGTCGCACCATCTTGTGATTCCTTCAAAAGGAGCAAATAGAACAAACACTTGGAAAAACAAATGTGGTTAGCGTTAGTGCAAAACCAAGCATTCAAGAGGTGATTCACCAAACAAGTGTTGTCATCAAGCATAGCATAGGGTGTGACAAAGGATTGTGACATGGCATGTAAGCATATGAATTGAGCAAAATCAAGGTCATCATGGAAACAAGCATGTAAATGTGAGGTAGTGATGCAAATATGTGTGACAAGAGAATAAGCATCTACCTCAAGATCATAGCAAACATGCATAAAGTGCTCGACAAATGGTCGATGGTAGGCATAGGAATCATTCACAACACCAAATAAGATGAGATGTCTAAACACATGGGTCAAGTGCAAGACAATCCAAGCATAATGTGCATAGGGTGTAGTGAAGATGGAGTGGCACTCAACACAATAGAAAGAGCAATTGTTCATCATGTGTGAGGCAATCAAGTGAATCATGTGACAAGAAAAGGGACATGGCATATGTGAAGAAATGATATTGGTGCAACCAATCATATGATAGTAGCAAGTAGACCAAGAATTGGATGCAACACACAAGGTATATATATCATGAAGCATGGAAATGTGGCAATCATGGGTGAAAGCAATATCTCGAACATGCGTGCAAATGGTGCAAGCAACACATGAAGTATGATCCACAATATCCAAGCTCAAGAAGGATGTCACCTTGAAGGCGTGTCCTTGTGCATTCTTCACAATGCGAAGTGGAAGCAAATGCGGTGTAGAAGCGAGTCGTGGTAGAATGTATGAGGCTCGCTCTCAAGGGCTCGAATGGTCAACTCACGTGAAGTGGAAGTCGACACAAAGTCCAAGTATCCTACACATGCACAAAACAAAACAAAGAAAGTATGCGCATGGTAGACAAACACATCATCCATCATGATGGTTCTCATCTTTTAGCATAACCATTAGAAGCACAAGTGCATGAATAACATGATGCAACAATGGCAATATTCATGGCACTAGGTATATGGTGCAAAGAAGTAAGACAAGCATGCTTCACAAGTAATATGTCAAAATCTCCAAACATATGTGACAATGCTATGGGGGCAAACTCATGACCAAGACTAATAACATGGTTGCACTCAATACATGGCAAATCTAGCATGAGAGAGGCAACATATGGAGATATGTGACAAGAAGCAATAACAATCATGTGCAAAGCATGTAGATGGTTGTCATCAACCGCATGAAATGAGCAAGTATGAATCATAGGTGATGCAACAAGGCAAGCAAACATAGTAATCAAGTCGTGCAAACTAGTGGAGCGAAGATGCAACACACTAGAATAAATCATGGCAATCATGACATGTGAGCAAATAATAGGCATAAGGAGTGCACATGACATATCACAAGCACGAACACAAAGCAAGATCATAGTGTCATCATAGGCATGGGGCACAAAGCAATCATGGCAATACCAAACAATATCTCCACCACGCGTGCAAATACACATACAAGTACTAGAATCAATCATCATGTGTAATGCAAAGCATGGGTCACAAATGCATGGCAAAGGCATAGGAATGGGCATATCATGCAAAGTGAACATGGCAAGATGGGCAAAGGATATATAATGGAGAACAACCCATAGCCAAGTGAGGGCCATGTAGAAGAAATGCCAAGTGAGCGGTGGGAAAGACAATCCATGGGATCCCAAATCATCGTTGCTCTCTAGAGCTCGTTTTGTCAACTCGTGGGATTGCGAGGTCGACAAGTATTCATGGGTACCTACACAAAAGAGACAAAAACCAAAGAAATTGTGCGGCGTGGTAAATGTACACATCATCCATCATGATGTGTATGTGCACGTGAGTTAGCATAAGATAAGCATCGCTCAAAGAAATTTGATGCATGGTATAAGAACATGTCATCCATCATGAAAGAATAGTTATTATGTATGACACGACGGGGACACAAATTGAGAATGCAAGTATATGGCGCATCGATAGCATTTTCATTCATGGGGAGCATGTGGTGCACACAAGTATGGGGATCATGCAATGAATGGGATGGATCAAATTCTCCTAACATGTATGAGGAAACTATGGGGTCTCCTCATGAGCAATATTGGAAACATCATTTGGAGAAAATGGACAACATCCAAAACAATGCATATCCGAAGCTAGGAGGGCATGGCATGGCATATGAGATAAAGGATGCAAAGGGAGCATATCAATATCATCACAAGAAAAACAAATGCCAATAACCATGGGCTTGTCATCTATGCCATATGTGCAAATTGGGTTTATTTTAATGGCATATGCATAGTCACTATGAAGAGATTGCAAATAAGACATATGATGGATCTCATGCATAGCATATGACAAGTCAAGCGGATTAGCAAACATGATGTGACCTAAAGAATTGTCACAAGAAATCCTATGTAACATAGCATCACTACTAATAGACTCCACATGAGAATCATCATATTCATAAATGGGCAAATCATCACATGGGGAAATCATACTAGAATGAATCATGCCAATAGTGTGATCGACATCATGCAAGCAATCAATGTCAAAATAGTCCACTAGTGGGACGAGAGCATCACCGTCACCTTTGTTACCCTTGTCATTCCACTCAAGTGGTGTAGGTGAGGTGGGAAAGACCAAATGGTGGTCATCTTCATCTTGATGGAACCATGTGGGGGTGCATCATATTCCACCATGGCCATCGTCTTGTCCAAAGGGAGGACGGAGTCGCCGAGGATCGGCGCGTCATCATAAATGGGACCTAGCACCAAATGAGAAGACACAATAGAGGTAGAGGTCAAGTTGTTAGAAATGCAAATGGCCTCACTAGACCTATCAACTATCTCACTCTCTATGTGGTGGTTCACTCACTTCCTCAAAATAGGTGCACTCAAGCTCACGTATGGTGGGGTCACTCATCTCACTCAAGTGGTGGGGGTTGTGGCTCTCCTCACATGGGAATTGGGGCAACACATATATGGGGCTAGCGGTGAAGTCACTCTCACTCTCAATATGGTGGCTCAAGTCACTCAAGTCATCGGACGTCGCCGTGGTCGAAGGGAAAATCCCATGCTCAACCGTCTCGTAGTCGTCGTCGTGGATGAAGGCGAAGATGGCACATCATCGCTCTCGTCGTGGATGAAGGCCGAAGATGGCTCAACATCACTCGTCGTGGATGAAGGCCGAAGATGGCACAACATCACTCTCGCCTCCTAAGATGGAAGCATCATCCTTGCTCGCCACCTTGTCGCTTGCCTCCAAAGCTTGGTCCTTGAAGGTCTTCGTAGTCGTACTTGTCGCCGCACCATCTTGAAAAAGAGTCAAGGTAGACTCGGCATCAACAATGCCACAAAGAGGGATGGCGGTGAAGTCGCACTTGGGAGCATCGTCTTGGAGCTTGTCGGGCTTGGACATCATGGTGGTACTAGCCTCATGCTTGTCGTGAAGCTTGGTCTCCACGAAGTTTGCTTGGGGTGGAGAAGCGTTGGCCTTCATGAGTTCTTGTTCCGCCTTGAGAGCACCAATGTAGTAGTCGTCGATGGACTTGTAGTTCTCGAGGAAGATGGTCTTGGAGATGTCGTTGTGCAATCCCATCATGAAGTGGAACTTCATTGACATGGGGTCGTCCACGCCGGCTCGTCATAAGGCAATCTTCATCTCCTTGAAGTACTTGTCGATGGACTTGGATCCTTGGGTGGTGTTCTCCAATTGGCGTCGAAGTTGTTCCGTGTATGTTGGAGGCACGAACTCTCGCCATAAAGCTCTCTTCATCTTGGACCAACTCATCTCGTAGCACTCAAGGTGTGTGAAGCCACCATGTCGAGGCGTGGTCGTGGAAGTTTCTTGTGGCGCACTTCACTTGATCTTCGGGAGGAACTTGATGTAGCTTGAGGTAGTCGTCCATCAAACGCTCCCACTCGAGGTACTCCTCGGGTTCTTGAGTCCCATAGAAAGGAATCTCGTGGTCGATGTCGAGGTCGTAGTAGCTCGTGGAAGTCGCGGACTTGAGCTTGGGGAGCTTCTCTTGGCGTAGTCTTGGGGTGCTTGTTGGCGAAGATGCCGTATGTCCGTAGGCGAAGATGCCTTGAAGTCGCTTGGCGAAGATGCCAAGGGAGATGGTGAAGTCATTGATCGGTTGTTGATGTAGAGCTCTTGACCTTCACGTTCTTGTTGGTGATGGTGTCGATGCCGATGTGATCTTGTCGGAGACGGTAGCTCGGAAGCATGTGCTCTTGAGCGTCTTCTCGATGATGAGGAAGATCGCTTGTAGGCCTTGATGAGGGCTTTGATCTCCTCCATTTGAGCTTGCATCTTGGCGTCGGAGTTGTTGTTCGTGGCATCGAACTCGTTGTTGTTGTTGTAGACCGAAGGTGAAATGCCTTGCCTATCCATCACAAGACTCGAGTAGAGGTGAGTAGGAAATGAGATAAACAATACCAAGTTACCTTTTCCCAAAGTTGAGGATGTATCCTGCTTCAATCAATTTGAAATGAAATAATTGTGTAATTGGTACCGGACTTGTTCACTAACACCTTTCAATGAATGCTTAGGGTATTGCTCGGTGTGTATTGTGGCACAAAAATTTATGCAAAATGTTAGCAAGAGTCAATAATGTTGAAAGAGATTCACAAATTACGCAAGCGAAACAAGTAGATCAATAGCAATATGTGGCACACGGAAACACACACACGGATAGATAAATGGGGTCGTGCAACCAAGGAATGAGCTCAAAATGTGGAATCCACCAAAATGCTCGTGTTGCACAACTCAAGAGAGACGCTAGCACGATTGCTCAATAGGCGGATACGACACTTGTGCACAACCTATAAGATGCAAAATGGATAAACTTTCTATCCCAAGTATGCTATGTATGTATGGTTCCCGGTGTTTCTCTCACAATGATCCAAGATGATCAAGTATGATATCATATGATATATTTGATGCTATGGCTATTGCTTACAAGCTCTTTGCTCTTTTGCTTAAAAGCTTATTCTCTTCTCTTTTTTTTCTATGTATGGCCACTTTTGCACAATGCACAAACCAAGATAGCTATTGTGTATGTCAGAACGATATTGTGACACAATGGATGATATGATGATACCAAGATGATATGGTATGTATGCAATGGATGGTGTAGATCACTAATGTGCACAAGTAACGTTGCGGCAATACTCAAATGGCTAGTCTCGATAGGTAAGTGACGCAAAATGGGATAAGGGGTTATCAATGCAATTGCAAGGGGAATATACAATGGTGTTGTCGAGGTTACCGTCCTTTGCGATGATGAGTGGCGGTGTTCCATCTTCGGAAGCCCCTCAAGGAAGATGGCCGAGCATGGGAAACTCCCTTCGGTCATGAAGACGAGCTATGAGGTGCCACATCATATGGGCCTCCAACACCAAGACGTTGACAAGACGGTCGAGCGAGGGCCATCCCCTTCGACCACGGCGATGCGGCCTCGCCTCCCTGCCCCGAGCCGCCTCGGCTCCCTCGCCGGAGCGCGTCGCCGGCGCCTCCGTCCGCCGCCCAGCGCCATGGCCGCCTCCCGCCGGAGCTTCGCCGCCGCCGCCGCGTGCCCCGGGGGCCGTCGCCCCGGTCGCCTCTTCCTCCTCCCGTCGCCTCGGCCGACCCCGCCGCCCTCGCCTCGCCGGAGGAGCTCGCCGGAGCTCTCTCCGGCCGGATCCACTCGGGGTGGACGAGATCCACCCACCCGGCGAACCAAACGCCCCGTCCCTGCCCTGGATCTCTCCGTCCCGAACCACTCCGTCCCGTTGATTTTTTTTCGAGAGGGTAAAAAAACTGCCAAGTCCCCAAAATTGTTGCATTTTTGTTGCATTTTCATCATGCCATAACTCTGCATCCGTGGCTCCGTTTTGTGCGTATAATATGGCAAATTGTTCGCCTTGAAGAGTAGATCATTTCATCTCATTGCATCATTTTCATTTGAGCTCATCTTGATGCCTGAAATGCTGTTGGAATAATGCTATGTGATGTTAGTTTCTGTTTCTTAACAGAACATGCACTTTTGTCATTTTTTGCCATGATTGATGTGTGCACCCTATGGTCTTGAGTCCTACATGTGTCTTGTAATATGCCATGCCATCTTTCCAGGGGTGTTTTCCATGTATTTTTGTGATCAATGTGGTGACTAGCACAAGCATGCAAAGTAGGCTTCCTGATGTTGCTGATTTCAGCCCTGTTTTGCTGATATTTTTATGCCATGTTAACTTGATGCTACAGAGAGATTAATGCATATTTTGAGATACTTCAGTAAGGATGTTTTGTTCTACATGTCTTGATCTATCCATCCATGCCCTTGTTTGCAATTATGGAGTACCATAGCTTGAGTCAATCAAGCTCTACTTTTGCTATAAAATGTTTCCTGGCAGATTGTTTACATGTTATTCAATTTTGCCAAGGTTGTTGTAGTTGTTCCTTGCATGCTATGATGTTTTTCTTGCCATGTAAAGCTTCTATGCCATGTATTCTTACTGTTGGTTGCCTTGCCATGCCATGTATTGCTCTGTGGTGAGTGGTTCAAGCTCACCAACATGCCTACTTATTGTTGTTCCTGCCATGTTTGAATCTGTAATATAACTTGCCATGTTTACATGGGTGCCATCATATTTTCTGATCCTTTTTGGTTATGGTCAGTAAGGGACTTTTGTTCTAAGCTTTGTGTAGATTCATGCCATGCCTTTTTTTCCATGTTAAGTTCCTGTAACATGTTGTTTGATAGCTCTAAACATTGCAACCTGATGTTATTTCTGCCAATGCCTGAAACTGTTATTATTTGCAATCTGGCCATGTGTTTTTTAGCATGTTCTAGTGATTTCTGGAGATAGCTCAGTGTTCATGTTTTGTAATGCTTTACCTGTAAATCTTGCCCATGCCTTTTATTTTCATATTGAGATGCTGTAGCTGGTTGTTTTGGTGCTTGCAATATGCCTAGTTGCTGTTTTGGACAGATTGTTGTCATGTCTTGTATAGGATGTATGTGTTGATCCGTTGCTCCGTTTTGAGTGTGCTCTATATGAAACTTGCTTGATTTTGCATGTAGTTTCATATTATCATGTTGCATCCTTGTTTTGAGGTGTTTGCTTGATGTTTGTGTGCATTTTGCATCAACGCCATGCTTATCTTGTTTTGCTCATATCTTCTAGGCCGTAGTCTCGAATCTAATGAACTTTATATGTAACTTGACTAGAATTTCGTGTAGATCATCGTGGTGCATCTTAACTTTCTGTTTAACAACTAGAACATAAGGTTTATTCAGATCTGGACCAATTTCGAAATTTGCATATGAGGACTTACCGGAATTGTTATATGTTGTTTCCGGCCTCATTTAAACTTGCTTTGATGTGTTGCTCTTGTTTGCATCATCTTTTGCCATGAGTAGCCTCATCTAGATTTGTCATGCATCATGCTTGGTTGTGCATCATGTCTTGTCTATGTGTGGTGTGTTTACTATGTTGTGTGCTTCTTCTTGTTAGTTCCTGTTTGCTATGCGATCGTGAGGATTCGCTCGCTCACGCTTGGTTCGGCTTCATCCGCTCATCTTCTTCATGGACTCGTTCTTCTTCCTTGCGGGATTTCGTGCAAGATGACCGCTACCTTGGATCTCACTACTATCATTGCTATGCTAGTTGCTTCGTTCTATCATTTGTCTTTGCGCTACCTATTACCTGTTTATCAAGCCTCCCAAATTGCCATGTCGACCTCTAACCTTTGACACCCTTCCTAGCAAACCGTTGTTTGGCTATGTTACCGCTTTGCTCAGCCCCTCTTATAGCGTTGTTAGTTGCAGGTGAAGATGAACTTTGTTCCTTGTTGGAACATGGAGATGTTGTTCCTTGTTGGAACATGTTTACTTGTTGGGATATCACAATATATCTTATATTATTAATGCATCTATATACTTGGTAAAGGGAGGAAGGCTCGGCCTTATGCCTGGTGTTTTGTTCCACTCTTGCCGCCCTAGTTTCCGTCATATCGGTATTATGTTCCCGGATTTTTCGTCACTAAAGCTGTCGGGTGATTTATGGGACCCCCTTGACAGTTCGCTTTGAATAAGACTTTTCCGGCAAGGCCCAACATTGGTTTTACCATTTGCCTCACCACCACCTATTTTTCCCTTGGGAGTCGCTCTCTCGAGGGTCATCTTTATTTAGCCCCCCCCCGGGCCAGTGCTTCTCTAAGTCTTTGGTTCGAACCAAAACCTCTGCTTGAGGCCACCTTGGGGCAACTTGAGGATTGATTTTACTCAGAGCCTGTCTCATCCGGTGTTGCCGTGAGAACGAGATATGTGCAGCTCCTATCGGGATTGTCGGTAGCATCAGGCGGTCTTGCTGGTCTTGTTTTATTCTTTGTCGAAATGTCTTGTAGCCGGATTCCGAGACTGATCGGGTCTTCCCGGGAGAAGGAATATCCTTCGTTGATCGCGAGAGCTTATCATGGGCTAAGTTGGGACACCCTGCAGGTTTGAACTTTCGAAAGCCGTGCCCGGTTATGTGGCGATGGGAATTTGTTAATATCCGGTTGTAGTAAACTTGAAGCAAACTCTTCTAAAATACACCAACCATGTGCGTAACCATGAGTGTCTCTTTTTGGGGTTGATCGAGAGGAGAACACGGTTTCTGGGTTATGTCTGACGTAAGTAGGAGTTCAGGATCACTTCTTGATCATTGCTAGTTGACGACTGCCTTTGTTTCTCTTCTCGCTCTCTTTATGTATGTTAGCCACCATATATGCTTAGTCGCTGCTGCAACCTCACCACTTTACCCCCCCCTTCCTTACCTTTTGAGCTTTGCTAGTCTTGATACCCATGGTAATGGGATTGCTGAGTCCTCGTGGCTCACAGATTACTACACCACCGATTGCAGTACAGGTTTGCGATGATCATGACGTGAGAGCGATGTTTGCTTGTATTGGAGTTCTTCTTCCGCTTCTTCTTCGATCGAGGATAGGTTCCGTGTCGGCAGCTGGGCTAGCGTGGTGGTTATTGTTTGAGTTTCTGTTTATGTTTCATCCGTAGTCGGATGTTGATCTTGTACTTGATGTTGATGTATTCTTGTGGCATTTGTGCCTTCTGTATGTATCCCTATGTATTATGTAATGTTGATGTAATGATATCCACCTTGCAAAAGCGTTCCAATATGCGGGTCTATCCTTGGTGGGACCGTCGAGTTCCTTTTGAATAGGGTCGCATATTGGGCGTGACAAGTTCGTGGCTTAGACTATAAATAGACCACCTCCACCTCCTTTCTCGGGTTAGCAAATATGATAGCTCATTCTCAGGTGAGCTTTGCTCCTACCTCTTCTCTTGAGAGAGAGAGACTACCACTCCCATGGAGTTCAAGACCTCCATGCGAGAAGATCCTGCGGGATATCATCAAGACCCCCATCTTGGACGGACCCCATCAAGACCTCCTCTCGGAGATGAACCTTACCTTGTATCTTTCCTTTTGTTGTTCATGTACCTTGTGGATCTTGTGTGTTTGATTGTCTAGTGGATGTGTGATTGGACTTGTTCTTGAGTGTTTCCCTTGTGATTTCTCCCGTTCTTCCACGTGTTCATCGTGATTCCCCGTAGGATCCGCTCCAACGTGAAAGATCGCCCACGTAGGGTTCCGCCCTACATCATCTATGGTATCAGAGCAAGGTTGATCACGTTTTTGGAGCCCCTACCCCATGTTTTCTAGCTTGATTTTGTTGCGTTCTTCCCCAATTTCGAAAATCCCCACCAAAAATAGCCCCAATTTTTTTTTGTGATTTGTTGGTGTGATGATGTTTTGTTGATTTTGATCCATGGATTTGCTTGATTTTGAGTGGATCTAGCATTTCCCCAATTTTCCCCGTCTTTCATCCACGAAATCCCGTGAATTTTGACCCCAAAATCCCCAATTTCCGCCCAAAATCGCGTCCCGGATCTAAAATTTCGAGTTGACCCCGACCCACCGGACGACCGACGATTTACGGACGTCCGGACCCCCACGAAGCAACGGACGTCCGACCTTTTCCGGACGACCGGAACCCCTAACCCGCACCGAATTTACGGATTTCCGACTTTTCCGGACGTCCGACGCCCCGGACGTCCGACCTTTTCCGGACGTCCGTAACCTGTAGATTCCCACTTCGGCTGATTTTTGTTTTGTTCATAACTAATTCATCCGGATTCCGATTTTGACGTTCTTTAGCTCGTTTTGAAGCTCCGGAGTGGCACAAAATTTTCGCCCACGTGAAGCGGCCGGACGTCCGACCAGGACCGGACGTCCGACGACTCCCAGGCTCCGGACGACCGTGCCAGCGACCACCGAACCGAATCTGCGGACATCCGAAGAACTCCGGACGTCCGGGACCTCATGAAGCCTCCGGACGACCGGCCCTCCGGCCGTCCGATCAAGCGCACCGAGCCGAATCTACGGATGTCCGAAGAGCTCCGGACGTCCGGACCTTCCCGAGCCTCCGGACGACCGGAACCCTCCGGACATCCGACGCCTGTCTGCGCACAGTGTATTGGACCGAGTCCATGTATCCTCCACTTACTCCTTCGCGGCCCATGACTGTATATACTCCTCCACCTCCTCCTAGTTAGGGTAGCATTGGATTAGCTCATATTCTTGTGTGAGAGCCTTTGCTCATCCACTTGGTTACTTCTCCTCGGAGCTCAGGACCTCTTCGGAGAAGATCCCCAAGCGGATTCAAGACCCCTTCTAGGGTGGACCCCATCAAGGCCTCCTCTCGGAGAAGAACGGCTACTCGTGTATCCTTACCTTTGTTGATCTTGAATCTTGTGCCACCTTATGTGATCGGTGATCTAGCACTTGTGTGATTGATCTCTTGTCGGTTGAGTGATTTCCCTCTCGTTTCTCTCGTGTTCTTCCGCGTGTTCCTCGTGAGTCCCTCAGAGATCCGCTCCAACGTGAAAGATCGCCCACGTAGGGTTCCGCCCTACATCATCTTGGATCAGAGCAAGGTTGATCACGTTTTTGGAGCCCCTACCCCGTGTTTTCTAGCTTGATTTTGTTGCGTTCTTCCCCAATTTCGAAAATCCCCATCAAAAATAGCCCCAATTTTTTTTTGTGATTTGTTAGTGTGATGATGTTTTGTTGATTTTGATCCATGGATTTGCTTGGTTTCGAGTGGATCTAGCATTTCCCCAATTTTCCCCGTCTTTCATCCATGAAATCCCGCTAATTTTGACCCCAAATCCCAAAATTCCGCCCAAAATCGCGTCCCGAAACTCGCATCTTGCGTTGACCCCGACCTACCGGACGACCGACGTTTTTACGGACGTCCGGAGCCCCAGGAACGACCGGACGTCCGACCTTTTCCGGACGACCGGAACCCCTAACCCGCACCGAATTTACGGATTTCCGACCTTCCGGACGTCCGACGCCCGGACATCCGACCTTTCCGGACGTCCGTAACTCAGTAGTTTCAGACTTCGGCTGATTTTTGTTTTGTCCATAACTAATTCATCCGAACTCCGATTTTGACGTTCTTTAGCTCGTTGAAAAGCTCTTGACATCCCCCTTCCAACAAAATACCACCAAAATCATTTGACTCCATCAAAGTTTGTGAACTTTGGCATCTTTGCCTAGGGCTTCCACCACATCCTCCGTGATAACCACCACCGACTTCCGCAACCTAACCAATTTTCTTCCCCATAGCATTAGTGGTTGCTTGAGTAGTGATTCGAGTCTCCTAAGGTGTTTTGCCACTTAGGGACGATTGCTTCTTCATCAACCACCACCACCACTTCCACATAACCTTGCCCACCATACACTTCAACCACCCCAACTTAACCCAATTGTTGATTGAGCTTTTTCGAGTTGTGACTTGTGTCTCCTAAGGTGTTTCGCTACTTAGGGACGGCAACTTCAACTCCGACACGTGTATAGCCCGTCATTCCACTTCTGCATTGCCAAGTGCAAACCACCACCGCATTCCCGCTACCACCATTTTGACATTTGACGTTTGAGATTTTGAGTTCGCGGTTTTTCCGTTTCCTAAGGTGTTTCGGCTACTTAGGGACGAGTCTCCATCATCTTGGTATCTACATCACGAACACCGCTACTCATCATCGCCGGACGGTAACCTCCATATCATCTTGGTATCGTGGTATCCCTCCATTGTATATTCCCCTTGCCATTGCATTGTTAACCCCTAGCCTTACTTTTATGCGTTACTTGCCTATCGAGACTAGCCATTTGAGTATTGCCGCAACGTTACTTGTGCACATTAGTGATCATACTTCCCATAGCATATATACCATATCATTGTGGTGCATATATTGGTATCATATCTTGTGTCACAAGTTTTTCCGCATACACACAATTGCTATCTTGGTTTGTGCATTGTGCAAAGTGGCCATAGAAAAAAAAGAGAATAAAGCTTTTAAGCAAAGAAAGAGAGCAAAGAAGCTTGTAAGCAAGTGCCATAGCATCATACCACATTTCATATAAGATTGACAAATCCGAACATATTCGATCATCTTGAGAGAAACACATTGAACAAAACATACATAGCAAAAAAGGGATAGAAGTATATCCATATTGCATATTATAGGTTGTGCACAAGTGTCGTATCCGCCTATTGAGCAATCGTGCTAGCGTCTCTCTTGAGTTGTGCAACACGAGCGTTTTCCGTGGATTCCACATTTTGTGCTCATTCCTTGGTTGCACGACCCCATTTATCTATCCGTGTGTGTGTTTCTGTGTGCCATTCTTTGCTATTGGTCCATTTGTTTCGCTTATGTAATTTGTGAATCTCTTTCAACATTATTGACTCTTGCTAACATTTTGCATTAAATTTTTGTGCCACTATCCTCACCGAGCTCCTCCATAAGCTTTACTTGTGTAGGTGTGAGAACCAACAAGGATTGGTACCAATAGTGCTATTTCATTGTCCGCATTTGAGTGAACTTGGTTCATTGTCAACATCGGTCAAGGTACATTGGTATAAGTTCTTCTCTTTCTCCCACTTATATTTGTTCGAGTCTTGTGATGGATAGGCAAGGCATTTCATCTCCGGTCTTCGACAACAACGACGGCGTGAACAACTACATCACCAAAGCGTATATCTTCGATCTACAACGACAAGTGCAAGGCACACAATCAAGATTGCGAGAGCGCATCGAGAACATCTCCATCGACATTCGTCACTCCGAAGCAAGGAGAAAGGACTACTTTGACAAGAAGCTTGCCGCACATAAAGAGGAGCAAGATGCAAGGATGGAGGAGATTCGGGCCTTGATCAAGTCTTCTTACCCTTCGTCATCTTCAAGGCGGCGACATTCAAGCCACAAGTCTTCGGAGCGCGAAAAAGATGCAAGTGCAAATCGTACTCGTACACATCTACATGTCGACCACCATCACGTTCGTGATCAATATCGCCATGAAGGGCAAGTCACCTCCAAGCATCATGTGCACGACGACGACAAACCACATCTACAACGACATCATCATCATGAAGATGCTCCACAAGCGCAAATGCACAAGTCCCAACAAGCCCTACTTCACGCCAAGTCGAAGCTTCATAAGCACAACAGAAGACCGCGAGATGAGCACCACCAAGACGGCGCTACGGCTACATCAACCACTTGGCATCTTCGCCAAGTGTTCTCAAGGCATCTTCGCTTTTGACGACGCATCTTCGCCTACTTCCCACGCAGGTACGCCTACATCGACTTCATCAAGTCCAAGGCGACCACCTACAAGCGAGGGCGACACTTCCATCTTCTAAGCCCCTCAAGGAAGATGGCCGAGCATGGGAAACTCCCTTCGGTCATGGAGACGAGCTATGAGGTGCCACATCATATGGGCCTCCAACACCAAGGCGGTGACAAGGCGGTCGAACAAGGGCCATCCCTTCGACCACGGCGACGAGCGCGAACCTCTTCAACAACATGAAGACGACGCCCACATTGGACTCATACTCCGAGTCAAGCTACGCGACCACAGCATGGAGACATTTGCACCTACATCTCTCCGACACCCACATCTGTCGAGATGCCCCAATTACCATGTGAGGAGAGCCACCACCCCATGAGTGACATGAGTGACTCCACCATACGTGACATTGAGAGCATTTCCTATGAGAGGATGAGTGCGACCACCACTAGCCCCACACATGAGAGCATGGCACACATCCTATGTGAGGTTGAGCGCCATTTGAGTGACTCCACCCACCATACGGTGAGAGCATCCTTGAGGGAGTGAGTGAGCCACAACACTTAGTGAGTGAGGTAGTTGACACGGCACATGAGGCCACTATGATTTCTAACGACTTAACCTCTACTCCTAGTGTGTTTTCTTCTTTGGTGCTGGGTCTCCTACATGACGACATGCCTATCCTCGACGAGTCCATCCCTACATTGGAGACGACGATGGCCATGGTGGACGATGATACACCCCCCACATGGTTCCATCAAGATGAAGATGACAACGAGACGATATTCAACACCTCACCTACAACACATGAGCGGCGCTCCAAAGGTAACATAGGTGATGGTGCTTCTCTTGTCCCACTAGTGGACTCCCTTACCATTGATTGCTCCCATGATGTTGACCCACCTATTCATATGCTTCATGCTAGTGAGACTTCTTCATGCCTAAACTTACCTATTTATGATGAATATGATGATGAGCATGTTGAGTTACCTAGTTGTGATGCTATGCTCCATAGGATATCTTGTGAAAATCCTATTGGTCACATTATGTTTGATAATCCTTTGAACTTGTCATATGCTATGAGTGAGATCTCCCATATTGCATCATTTCAATCTCAACATAGTAACTATGCATGCCCCATTAAAATAAACCCTATTTGCACTTATGGCATAGATGACGAGATGATGGTCATTGGCTTTTGTTTTCATGTGATGATATTGCCATGCTTCCTTTACATGATTTGGGCAATTCATCTACTATACCATGCCATGATCACATTGTTCCAAATATGCATTGTTTTGGATGTTGTCAATATTCTCCATGTGATGTTGCTACTCATGCTCATGAGGAGACCCCCATAGTTTCCTCATACATATTAGGAGATTTTGATTCATCCCATACTTTGCATGATTCACATAATTGCTTGCACCTTATGCATTCCATGAATAACAATGCTCTACATATTTCTCATGATGCATTACACAATTTGAGTCTCCATTATGCTATACATAATAACAAACCTATCATGATGGATGACATGTTTCTATATCACGCATCTCATTTATTTGAGCATTGGATATTTTGTGCTAACCAACACATGCACGTGCGCATCATGATGGATGATGTGTACATATATCATGCACACACAATTTTTCCTTTGTCTTTGTTTTGTGTAGGTACTCATGTATACTCAACTTCTCAATCCCAAGAGTTGATTTAAACGAGCTCTTGAGAGCAACAATGCTTGGGGATCCCGTGGACTATCCTTACCACCGCTTCCCTTGGCGCAAGGACTACGCGCATCTCTTCTACTTGGCTCTCACACGGCTATGGGCTATTTACCACTTGTCACCTTATGCTCATTTTACCGTGTTTACATTGCATTCTATACTTGCTTCTATGCCTTTGCCATGCAATTGTGACCCTTGCTTGCATATACCCATGATTCACCATTATGCTACTTCTATGTGTATTTGCATGCTTGGTGGAGATCCTTGTTGCTATTGCCATGTTTATCATGTGCCCCATGCTATTGATGATTTTGCTTTCATGCTTGTGCTATGACATGTGAATTATTCATGCCCACTATTTGCACCAATGACATGCTTGCCATGATTCCTTCTAGTACGTTGCATCTTCTCACTACTAGCTTGCTTGACTTGATCGCTATGATTGCTTGCTATGTTGCATCACCCATGTTCCACTATTACTCGCTTTCTTGGGTTGATGACATATATGTTCATGCCTCTCTTGTCCCACTAGTGGACTCTCTTACCATCGATTTCTCCCATGATCTTGACCCACCTATTCCCATGCTTCATGCTAGTGCGACTTCTTCATGCCTTGACTTACCTATTTATGATGAATATGATGATGAGCATGTTGAGTTACCTAGTTGTGATGCTATGCTCCATAGGATATCTTGTGAAAATTCTATTGGTCACATTATGTTTGACAATCCATTGAACTTGTCATATGCTATGAGTGAGATCTCCCATATTGCCTCATTTCAATCTCAACATAGTAACTATGCATGCCCCATTAAAATAAATCCCATTTGCACTTATGGCATAGATGACGAGATGATGGTCATTGGCTTTTGCTTCTCTTGTGATGATATTGCACTACTTCCTTTGCATGCAATTCGTCTACTATTCCATGCCATGATCACATTGTTCCAAATATGCATTGTTTTGGATGTTGTCAATATTCTCCATGTGATGTTTCCATTAATGCTCATGAGGAGACCCCCATAGTTTCCTCATACATATTAGGAGATCTTGATGCATTTCATACTTTGCATGATTCCCATAATTTCTTGAACCATATGCATTCCATGAATAACAATTCTCTAGATATTTCTCATGATGCATTGCACAATTTGAGTCTCCATTGTGCCATACATAATAACAAACCTATCATGATGGATGACATGTTTCTATATCACGCATCTCATTTATTTGAGCATTGGCTATTTTGTGCTAACCGACACATGCACGTATGCATCATGATGGATGATGTGTACATCTACCACGCACACACAATTTTCTCTTTGTCTTTGTTTTGTGTAGGTACCCACATACACTCGTCAACATCTCAATCCCATGAGTTGACGAAACGAGCTCTTGAGAGCAATGATGCTTTGGGATACCTTGGACTATCCTTACCACCGTTCCCTTCGCGCAAGGACTACGCGCATCTCTTCTACTTGGCTCTCACACGGCTATGGGCTATTTACCACTTGTCACCTTATGCTCATTTCCCGTGTTCACTTTGCATGTTATGCTTGCTCCTATGCCTTTGCCATGCAATTGTGACCCTTGCTTGCATATACCCATGATTAACCATTATGCTACTTCTATGTGTATTTGCATGCTTGGTGGAGATCCTTGTTGCTTTTGCCATGATTATCATGTGCCCCATGCTATTGTTGATTGTTGTGTTGGGAGAGTCATGATGTCCCATTGCTATTTACATACGGCCTCTCGCCAATACATTGATGATAATTTTCTCATATCTTGCTTTCATGCTTGTGCTATGCCATGTGAATTATTCATGCCCACTATTTGCACAGATGACATGCTTGCCATGATTCCTTCTAGTACGTTGCATCTTCTCACTACTAGCTTGCTTGACTTGATCGCTATGATTGCTTGCTATGTTGCATCACCCATGTTCCACTATTACTCGCTTTCTTGGGTTGATGACATATATATTCATGCCTCTCACATGATATATCTTGTTCATTGTCGATTGCCTCCAATTGTTGCATCTATGCTTATTGATCTTGGAGACTTTGACACTTTACTTGTGATGCATGCTTGTTTGATTGAGCCTATTGTATTTGGTTGTTCTCGCATCATATGCCTCCATACTATGAAATGCTCCTTGTACTTTCTTATGATGAGCATGATGCATACACTTGTTGGGTATCTTACCACACGAATGTTAGGTTTTGCACTTCCGCTAACCTCATTTGTTTTTCCGAGTGTTTGTCATGTTCTTTCATTTTGAAGGATTCACAAGGCGGTAACATCACGAGACAACTTGCTTATGTGAAGGCATACAAGATGCACAACTCCATCATCCTTGAGAACCTCCTAAAGGTGACTTCCTTCCCTTTGAGCCATCCTCAAATACACATATTGGATGGGTCATTCTTTCATTGTTGTTTCCTTCTTCTTTTCTACATGATACATATATTGGATGGAGGACCGACATTGGAGATGGACCCTATGGACCTTCAAGTTGAGGAGTGCCACGACATCGAGCTATGGTACAACACCACCCATGACAAATTTGCACCCCATGCATGGATTGACTCACATTATGCTTGTCTTGTTGCACCTATTCCCATGTCATCCATGATATATGAGCATGTGCATTTTCTTAGCAAATTTGGTGTGATCTTTCTTGATGGCATATTCATACATCATGATCATATTGCCTACCATCAATTGCATGATAACATAATCATATTGAGCATCCATTGCCATATTCATGCTATTGATAAATCGTCTCACTATGACATTATTTTGCACCGTGGTTGCATTGATCACATTCACGACACCTTTGTTGTCCCAATGCATGAATTTTCTCTCATGAATGCTTTACATGTCATTTTACATCATTTGGATAAGCATTTCATGCCTTGTCATCAACAATTCCTTTGGACGGACTCATTCTTACATGATGGACACTTTGTGTGCGTTAACCATTGTATTTTCGAGTGTTGCTTGTGTTTGCTCCTTTTGCATGTCTATCACTCCGGCGACACCTTGGACTACTTGGATTGCTCCATGTCTTCAACTTCGTCCAACTACAAGTCCGTCTACGACAACCGTTTCCATGGTGATGAGGATCACGATCCGAGGTCGGATCTTTCCCAAGGGGGGGGGGAGATGATGCGGAGCATCCCACGTTCATCCCGATGTACACTCCCACTACTCTCCAAGCCCCAAGTGGACATATGACGAGACCTCGAACAAACGCCATTGGACACAAGGTGAACTCGCTCCTCTCCGAACCTTCACTTCCCACATGTGGGACATGGTTACTACCTCAAATATATGTGCTATGCATGACCAGGAACAAGGAGGAAGACCATGGACAAGACGGCGAGGACACCAAGTACACGGACCAAGAAAAGAAGTCGCCTGGTTATAGCCGGACGTCCGACCAGACCGGACGTCCGACGACTCCCAGTTCGGACGACCGGGCCCTCCGGACGACCGTGCTAACGACCACCGAACCGAATCTGCGGACATCCGAAGAACTCCGGACGTCCGGGACCTCATGAAGCCTCCGGACGACCGGCCCTCCGGACGTCCGACCGAAGCGCACTCGAGCCGAATCTACGGATGTCCGAAGAGCTCCGGACGTCCGGATCTTCCTCAGCCTCCGGACGACCGGAAACCTCCGGACGTCCGGACGCTCACAAGACAAAGTGTATTCGACCGAGTCCATGTATCCTCCACTTACCCCTTCATGCCCATGACTATATATACTCCTCCACCTCCTCCTAGTTAGGGTTAGCATTGGATTAGCTCATATTCTTGTGTGAGAGCCTTTGCTCATCCACTTGGCTACTTCTCCACCGAGATCGGGACCTCTCCGGAGAAGATCCCCAAGCAGATTCAAGACCCCTTCTAGGGTGGACCCCTCAAGGCCTCCTCACGGAGAAGAACGGTTACCGTTTGTATCTTACCTTTGTTGATCTTGAATCTTGTGCCACTCTTTGCGATCGGTAATCTAGCACTTGTGTGATTGATCTCTTGTCGGTTCTTTGATTTCTCTCTTTTCTCTCGTGCTCTTCCACTACTCTGACTACTCCATCAAGACCCAAGGGGGCAATCACACAAATGCTAGATCACCGATCACCTAGAGTGGCACAAAATTCAAGATCATCATCTATGGGATTCAAGACCATCATCTATGGTATCACCGATTTTGGGCGGAAATTGGGGATTTCGGGGTCAAAATTCACGGGATTTCGTGGATGAAAGACGGGGAAAATTGGGGAAATGCTAGATCCACTCGAAATCAAGCAAATCCATGGATCAAAATCAACAAAACATCATCTAACCAACAAATCACAAAAAAATTTGGGGCTATTTTTGGTGGGGATTTTTGAAATTGGGGAAGAACGCAACAAAATCAAGCTAGAAAACACGGGGTAGGGGCTCCAAAAACGTGATCAACCTTGCTCTGATCCATACACTTCCACCACCCCCAACTTAACCCAATTGTTGATTGAGCTTTTTCGAGTTGTGACTTGTGTCTCCTAAGGTGTTTCGGCTACTTAGGGACGGCAACTTCAACTCCGACACGTGTATAGCCCGTCATTCCACTTCCGCATTGCCAAGTGCAAACCACCACCGCATTTCCGCTACCACCATTTTGACATTTGTCATTTGAGATTTTGAGTTCGCGGTTTTCCGCTTCCTAAGGTGTTTCGCTACTTAGGGACGAGTTTCCATCATTATCTACATCAAGAACACCGCCACTCATCATCGCAGCGACGGTAACCTCGACAACACCATTGTATATTCCCTTGCAATTGCATTGATAACCCCTTATCCCATTTTGCGTCACTTACCTATCGAGACTAGCCATTTGAGTATTGCCGGCAATGTTACTTGTGCACATTAGTGATCTACACCATCCATTGCATACATACCATATCATCTTGGTATCATCATATCATCCATTGTGTCACAATATCGTTCCCGCATATACACAATAGCTATCTTAGTTTGTGCATTGTGCAAAAGTGGCCATACATAGAAAAAAAAGAAGAGAATAAGCTTTTAAGCAAAAGAGCAAAGAGCTTGTAAGCAATAGCCATAGCATCAAATATATCATATGATATCATACTTGATCATCTTGGATCATTGTGAGAGAAACACCAGGAACCATACATACATAGCATACTTGGGATAGAAAGTTTATCCATTTTGCATCTTATAGGTTGTGCACAAGTGTCGTATCCGCCTATTGAGCAATCGTGCTAGCGTCTCTCTTGAGTTGTGCAACACGAGCATTTTGGTGGATTCCACATTTTGAGCTCATTCCTTGGTTGCACGACCCCATTTATCTATCCGTGTGTGTGTTTCCGTGTGCCACATATTGCTATTGATCTACTTGTTTCGCTTGCGAATTTGTGAATCTCTTTCAACATTATTGACTCTTGCTAACATTTTGCATAAAATTTTTGTGCCACTATCCTCACCGAGCTCTACCATAAGCTTTCATTGATAGGTGTGAGTGAACAAGTCCGGTACCAATTCCACTATTCTTTCATTTCACATTGAGTGAAAGGGATACATCCTCAACTTTGGGAAAAGGTAACTTGGTATTGTTTATCTCATTTCCTACTCACCTCTACTCGAGTCTTGTGATGGATAGGCAAGGCATTTCACCTTCGGTCTACAACAACAACAACGAGTTCGATGCCACGAACAACAACTCCGACGCCAAGATGCAAGCTCAAATGGAGGAGATCAAAGCCCTCATCAAGGCCTACAAGCGATCTTCCTCATCTTCGAGAAGACACTCAAGAGCACATGCTTCCGAGCTACCGTCTCCGGCAAGATCACATCGGCATCGACACCATCACCAATAAGAACGTGAAGGTCAAGAGCTCTACATCAACAACCGATCAATGACTTGACCATCTCCCTTGGCATCTTCGCCAAGCGACTTCAAGGCATCTTCGCCTACGGACATACGGCATCTTCGCCAACAAGCACCCCAAGACTACGCTCAAGAGAAGCTCCCCAAGCTCAAGTCCGCGACTTCCACGAGCTACTACGACCTCGACATCGACCACGAGATTCCTTTCTATGGGACTCAAGAAGCCGAGGAGTACCTCGAGTGGGAGCGTTTGATGGACGACTACCTCAAGCTACATCAAGTTCCTCCCGAAGATCAAGTGAAGTGCGCCACAAGAAACTTCCACGACTATGCCTCGACATGGTGGCTTCACACACCTTCGGAGTGCTACGAGATGAGTTTGTCCAAGATGAAGAGAGCTTTGCGGCGAGAGTTCGTGCCTCCAACATACACGGAACAACTTCGGCGCCAATTGGAGAACACCACCCAGGATCCAAGTCCATCGACAAGTACTTCAAGGAGATGAAGATTGCCTTTGACGAGCCGGTGGACGGCCCCATGTCAATGAAGTTCCACTTCATGATGGGATTGCACAACGACATCTCCAAGACCATCTTCCTCGAGAACTACAAGTCCATCGACGACTACTACATTGGTGCTCTCAAGGCGGAACAAGAACTCATGAAGGCCAACGCTTCTCCACCCCAATCAAACTTCATGGAGACCAAGCTCTACGACAAGCATGAGGCTAGGACCACCATGATGTCCAAGCCCGACAAGCTCCAAGACGATGCTCCCAAGTGCGACTTCACCGCCATCCCTCTTTGTGGCATTGTTGATGCCGAGTCTACCTTGACTCTTTTTCAAGATGGTGCGGCGACAAGTACGACTACGGAGACCTTCAAGGACCAAGCTTTGGAGGCAAGCGACAAGGTGGCGAGCAAGGATGATGCTTCCATCTTAAGAGGCGAGAGTGACGTTGTGCCATCTTCGGCCTTCATCCACGACGAGAGTGATGTTGAGCCATCTTCGGCCTTCATCCACGACGAGAGCGATGATGTGCCATCTTCGGCCTTCATCCACGGCATTTACTACTAGACGGTAGAGCATGGGATTTACCCATCGACCACTGCGACGTCCGATGACTTGAGTGACTTGAGCCACCATATTGAGAGTGAGAGTGACTTCACCGCTAGCCCCATATATGTGTTGCCCCAATTCCCATGTGAGGAGAGCCACAACCCCCACCACTTGAGTGAGATGAGTGACCCCACCATACGTGAGCTTGAGTGCACCTATTTTGAGGAAGTGAGTGAACCACCACATAGAGAGAGTGAGATAGTTGATAGGTCTAGTGAGTCCATTTGCATTTCTAACAACTTGACCTCTACCTCTATTGTGTCTTCTCATTTGGTGCTAGGTCCCATTTATGATGACGCCGATCCTCGACGACTCCGTCCTCCCTTTGGACAAGACGATGGCCATGGTGGAACATGATGCACCCCCCACATGGTTCCATCAAGATGAAGATGACCACCATTTGGTCTTTCCCACCTCACCTACACCACTTGAGTGGAATGACAAGGGTAACAAAGGTGACGGTGATGCTCTCGTCCCACTAGTGGACTATTTTGACATTGATTGCTTGCATGATGTCGATCACACTATTGACATGATTCATTCTAGTATGATTTCCCCATGTGATGATTTGCCCATTTATGAATATGATGATTCTCATGTGGAGTCTATTAGTAGTGATGCTATGTTACATAGGATTTCTTGTGACAATTCTTTAGGTCACATCATGTTTGCTAATCCGCTTGACTTGTCATATGCTATGCATGAGATCCATCATATGTCTTATTTGCAATCTCTTCATAGTGACTATGCATATGCCATTAAAATAAACCCAATTTGCACATATGGCATAGATGACAAGCCCATGGTTATTGGCATTTGTTTTTCTTGTGATGATATTGATATGCTCCCTTTGCGTCCTTTATCTCATATGCCATGCCATGCCCTCCTAGCTTCGGATATGCATTGTTTTGGATGTTGTCCATTTTCTCCAAATGATGTTTCCAATATTGCTCATGAGGAGACCCCGTAGTTTCCTCATACATGTTAGGAGAATTTGATCCATCCCATTCATTGCATGATCCCCATACTTGTGTGCACCACATGCTCCCCATGAATGAAAATGCTATCGATGCGCCATATACTTGCATTCTCAATTTGTGTCCCCATCGTGTCATACATAATAACTATTCTTTCATGATGGATGACATGTTCTTATACCATGCATCAAATTTCTTTGAGCGATGCTTATCTTATGCTAACTCACACGTGCACATACACATCATGATGGATGATGTGTACATTTACCACGCCGCACAATTTCTTTGGTTTTTGTCTCTTTTGTGTAGGTACCCATGAATACTTGTCGACCTCGCAATCCCACGAGTTGACAAAAGCAGGCTCTAGAGAAACAGCGATGATTTGGGATCCCATGGATTGTCTTTCCCACCGCTCACTTGGCAAACACTTGGCGCATTTCTTCTACATGGCCCTCACTTGGCTATGGGTTGTTCTCCATTATATATCCTTTGCCCATCTTGCCATGTTCACTTTGCATGATATGCCCATTCCTATGCCTTTGCCATGCATTTGTGACCCATGCTTTGCATTACACATGATGATTGATTCTAGTACTTGTATGTGTATTTGCACGCGTGGTGGAGATATTGTTTGGTATTGCCATGATTGCTTTGTGCCCCATGCCTATGATGACACTATGATCTTGCTTTGTGTTCGTGCTTGTGATATGTCATGTGCACTCCTTATGCCTATTATTTGCTCACATGTCATGATTGCCATGATTTATTCTAGTGTGTTGCATCTTCGCTCCACTAGTTTGCACGACTTGATTACTATGTTTGCTTGCCTTGTTGCATCACCTATGATTCATACTTGCTCATTTCATGCGGTTGATGACAACCATCTACATGCTTTGCACATGATTGTTATTGCTTCTTGTCACATATCTCCATATGTTGCCTCTCTCATGCTAGATTTGCCATGTATTGAGTGCAACCATGTTATTAGTCTTGGTCATGAGTTTGCCCCCATAGCATTGTCACATATGTTTGGAGATTTTGACATATTACTTGTGAAGCATGCTTGTCTTACTTCTTTGCACCATATACCTATTGCCATGAATATTGCCATTGTTGCATCATGTTATTCATGCACTTGTGCTTCTAATGGTTATGCGCAAAAGATGAGAACCATCATGATGGATGATGTGTTTGTCTACCATGCATACTTTCTTTGTTTTGTTTTGTGCATGTGTAGGATACTTGGACTTTGTGTCGACTTCCACTTCACGTGAGTTGACCATTCGAGCCCTTGAGAGCGAGCCTCGTACATTCTACCACGACTCGCTTCTACACCGCATTTGCTTCCACTTGACATTGTGAAGAATGCACAAGGACACGCCTTCAAGGTGACATCCTTCTTGAGCTTGGATATTGTGGATCATACTTCATGTGTTGCTTGCACCATTTGCACGCATGTTCGAGATATTGCTTTCACCCATGATTGCCACATTTCCATGCTTCATGATATATATACCTTGTGTGTTGCATCCAATTCTTGGTCTACTTGCTACTATCATATGATTGGTTGCACCAATATCATTTCTTCACATATGCCATGTCCCTTTGCTTGTCACATGATTCACTTGATTGCCTCACACATGATGAACAATTGCTCTTTCTATTGTGTTGAGTGCCACTCCATCTTCACTACACCCTATGCACATTATGCTTGGATTGTCTTGCACTTGACCCATGTGTTTAGACATCTCATCTTATTTGGTGTTGTGAATGATTCCTATGCCTACCATCGACCATTTGTCGAGCACTTTATGCATGTTTGCTATGATCTTGAGGTAGATGCTTATTCTCTTGTCACACATATTTGCATCACTACCTCACATTTACATGCTTGTTTCCATGATGACCTTGATTTTGCTCAATTCATATGCTTACATGCCATGTCACAATCCTTTGTCACACCCTATGCTATGCTTGATGACAACACTTGTTTGGTGAATCACCTCTTGAATGCTTGGTTTTGCACTAACGCTAACCACATTTGTTTTTCCAAGTGTTTGTTCTATTTGCTCGTTTGAAGGAATCACAAGATGGTGCGACATTGGAGAGTGCTTATTTCGAGCTTCAAGATGATGAGTGCTTGGTGATCGTCTGCCGACACGGCACCGCCATCTCTTTCCCATGGTGATTTGGTTTTGATCCGAGGTCGGATCATTTCCAAGGGAGGGATGATGCGGAGCATCCTATGGTCATCACCATGTCAAGAGTCTGTTTGGCAAGTGACACGTGCGACCTCTACTTCTCATACATAAAGGTGAATCTTCTCCTTTACACGTGTTCATTTGACCCCTTCGAGGATGGTATACTACTTGACACTCCACTCGTGTGCATGCATAGGTATTGCCGGAGCTTCACGGACGACGAGGAGGAGTGCAAGCGCCAAGGAACACCTACACCATCCGCGAGGGAAGCCTGGAAGAGAAGACGGAAAAAAGCGAGCTGCGGAGTCCCAGCGGCCGGACGGCCGGAGGCCACCGGACGTCCGACACTCTCCGTGGCCGGACGACCATTTAACGCCGGACATCCGACAAGTCCCAGCAGACGGCCAAACACCGACCGGACGACCGGTGCTATGGCGACATAACAGAATTCTGGATGTCCGAAGACTTAGGACATCCGAACCGCCCCGAGCTTCCGGACGTCCAGGCCCCTTCCGGACGTCCGACGCCTGTGCGTTGCCGTGGGCCTTTGGCCTTGTATCCCTCTCCCACTTACCCCTTCGTGGCTTAGACTATAAATAGACCACCTCCACCTCCTTTCTCGGGTTAGCAAATATGATAGCTCATTCTTAGGTGAGCTTTGCTCCTACCTCTTCTCTTGAGAGAGAGAGACTACCACTCCCATGGAGTTCAAGACCTCCATGTGAGAAGATCCTGCGGGATATCATCAAGACCCCCATCTTGGGCCGGACCCCATCAAGACCTCCTCTCGGAGATGAACCTTACCTTGTATCTTTCCTTTTGTTGTTCATGTACCTTGTGGATCTTGTGTGTTTGATTGTCTAGTGGATGTGTGATTGGACTTGTTCTTGAGTGTTTCCCCTTGTGATTTCTCCCCGTTCTTCCCCGTGTTCATCGTGATTCCCCGTAGGATCCGCTCCAACGTGAAGATCGCCCACGTAGGGTTCCGCCCTACATCATCTATGGTATCAGAGCATCCTCTCGTGATGATTGATTGATGTGGGGCGGAACCCTACGTGGGCGATCTTTCACGTTGGAGCGGATCCTACGGGGACTCACGAGGAACACGCAGAAGAACACGAGAGAAACGAGAGGGAAATCACTCAACCGACAAGAGATCAATCACACAAGTGCTAGATCACCGATCACATAAGGTGGCACAAGATTAAAGATCAACAAAGGTAAGGATACACGAGTAGTCGTTCTTCTCCGAGAGGAGGCCTTGATGGGGTCCACCCTAGAAGCGGGTCTTGAATCCGCTTGGGGGATCTTCTCCGAAGAGGTCCTGAGCTCCGAGGAGAAGTAACCAAGTGGATGAGCAAAGGCTCTCACACAAGAATATGAGCTAATCCAATGCTACCCTAACTAGGAGGAGGTGGAGGAGTATATATAGTCATGGGCCGAAAGGGGTAAGTGGAGGATACATGGACTCGGTCCAATACACTGTCTTGTGCAGGCGCCGAACGTCCGGGAGGGTTCCGGCCGTCCGGAGGCTCGGAAGGTCCGGACGTCAGAGCTCTTCGGACATCCGTAGATTCGGCTCAGGTGCGCTTGGTCGGACGTCCGGGAGGGCCGGTCGTCCGGAGGCTCAAGGGTCCCGGACGTCCGGAGTTCTTCGGATGTCCGCAGATTCGTTCGGTGGTCGCTGCACGGCCGTCCGAGCTCGAGTCGTCGGACGTCCGGTCCTGGTCGGACGTCCGGCCCTATAACCAGGCAGCTTCTTCTCTTGGTCCGTGTACTTGGTGTCCTCGCCGTCCTGTCCATGGTCTTCCTCCTTGTTCCTGGTCATGCATAACACATATATTTGAGGTAGTAACCATGTCTCACATGTGGGAAGTGAAGGTTCGGAGAGGAGCGAGTTCACCTTGTGTCCAATGGCGTTTGTTCGAGGTCTCGTCATATGTCCACTTGGGGCTTGGAGAGTAGTGGGAGTGTACATGGGGATGAAGTGGGATGCTCCGCATCATCTCCCCCCTCTTGGGAAAGATCCGACCTCGGATCGTGATCCTCATCACCATGGAAACGGTTGTTGTAGACGGACTTGTAGTTGGACGAAGTTGAAGACATGGAGCAATCCAAGTAGTCCAAGGTGTCGCCGGAGTGATAGACATGCAAAAGAGCAAACACAAGCAACACTCGAAAATACAATGGTTAACGCACACAAAGTGTCCATCATGTAAGAATGAGTCCGTCCAAAGGAATTGTTGATGACAAGGCATGAAATGCTTATCCAAATGATGTAAAATGACATGTAAAGCATTCATGAGAGAAAATTCATGCATTGGGACAACAAAGGTGTCGTGAATGTGATCAATGCAACCACGGTGCAAAATAATGTCATAGTGAGACGGTTTATCAATAGCATGAATATGGCAATGGATGCTCAATATGATTATGTTATCATGCAATTGATGGTAGGCAATATGATCATGATGTATGAATATGCCATCAAGAAAGATCACAACAAATTTGCTAAGAAAATACACATGCTCATATATCATGGATGACATGGGAATAGGTGCAACAAGACAAGCATAATGTGAGTCAACCCATGCATGGGGTGCAAATTTGTCATGGGTGGTGTTGTACCATAGCTCGATGTCGTGGCACTCCTCAACTTGAAGGTCCATAGGGTCCATCTCCAATGTCGGTCCTCCATCCAATATATGTATCATGTAGAAAAGAAGAAGGAAACAACAATGAAAGAATGACCCTTCCAATATGTGTATTTGAGGATGGCTCAAAGGGAAGGAAGTCACCTTTAGGAGGTTCTCAAGGATGATGGAGTTGTGCATCTTGTATGCCTTCACATAAGCAAGTTGTCTCGTGATGTTACCGCCTTGTGAATCCTTCAAAATGAAAGAACATGACAAACACTCGGAAAAACAAATGAGGTTAGCGGAAGTGCAAAACCTAACATTCGTGTGGTAAGATACCCAACAAGTGTATGCATCATGCTCATCATAAGAAAGAACAAGGGAGCATTTCATAGTATGGAGGCATATGATGCGAGAACAACCAAATACAATAGGCTCAATCAAACAAGCATGCATCACAAGTAAAGTGTCAAAGTCTCCAAGATCAATAAGCATAGATGCAACAATTGGAGGCAATCGACAATGAACAAGATATATCATGTGAGAGGCATGAATATATATGTCATCAACCCAAGAAAGCGAGTAATAGTGGAACATGGGTGATGCAACATAGCAAGCAATCATAGCGATCAAGTCAAGCAAGCTAGTAGTGAGAAGATGCAACGTACTAGAAGGAATCATGGCAAGCATGTCATCTGTGCAAATAGTGGGCATGAATAATTCACATGGCATAGCACAAGCATGAAAGCAAGATATGAGAAAATTATCATCAATGTATTGGCGAGAGGCCGTATGTAAATAGCAATGGGACATCATGACTCTCCCAACACAACAATCAACAATAGCATGGGGCACATGATAATCATGGCAAAAGCAACAAGGATCTCCACCAAGCATGCAAATACACATAGAAGTAGCATAATGGTTAATCATGGGTATATGCAAGCAAGGGTCACAATTGCATGGCAAAGGCATAGGAGCAAGCATAACATGCAAAGTGAACACGGGAAATGAGCATAAGGTGACAAGTGGTAAATAGCCCATAGCCGTGTGAGAGCCAAGTAGAAGAGATGCGCGTAGTCCTTGCGCGAAGGGAACGGTGGTAAGGATAGTCCACGGGATCCCAAAGCATCATTGCTCTCAAGAGCTCGTTCCGTCAACTCATGGGATTGAGATGTTGACGAGTGTATGTGGGTACCTACACAAAACAAAGACAAAGAGAAAATTGTGTGCGTGGTAGATGTACACATCATCCATCATGATGCATACGTGCATGTGTCGGTTAGCACAAAATAGCCAATGCTCAAATAAATGAGATGCGTGATATAGAAACATGTCATCCATCATGATAAGTTTGTTATTATGTATGGCACAATGGAGACTCAAATTGTGCAATGCATCATGAGAAATATCTAGAGCATTGTTATTCATGGAATGCATATGGTGCAAGCAATTATGGGAATCATGCAAAGTATGAAATGCATCAAGATCTCCTAATATGTATGAGGAAACTATGGGGGTCTCCTCATGAGCATTAATGGAAACATCACATGGAGAATATTGACAACATCCAAAACAATGCATATTTGGAACAATGTGATCATGGCATGGAATAGTAGACGAATTGCATGCAAAGGAAGTAGTGCAATATCATCACAAGAGAAGCAAAAGCCAATGACCATCATCTCGTCATCTATGCCATAAGTGCAAATGGGATTTATTTTAATGGGGCATGCATAGTTACTATGTTGAGATTGAAATGAGGCAATATGGGAGATCTCACTCATAGCATATGACAAGTTCAATGGATTGTCAAACATAATGTGACCAATAGAATTTTCACAAGATATCCTATGGAGCATAGCATCACAACTAGGTAACTCAACATGCTCATCATCATATTCATCATAAATAGGTAAGTCAAGGCATGAAGAAGTCGCACTAGCATGAAGCATGGGAATAGGTGGGTCAAGATCATGGGAGCAATCGATGGTAAGAGAGTCCACTATTGGGACAAGAGAAGCACCATCACCTAAGTTACCTTTGGGCGTCGCTCATGTGTTGTAGGTGAGGTGTTGAAGATCCACTCGTTGTCAACTTCATCTTGATGGAACCATGTGGGGGGTGCATCATCGTCCACCATGGCCATCGTCGTCTCCAATGGAGGAATAGACTCGTCAAAGATAGGCATGTCGTCATGTAGGAGACCTAGCACCAAAGAAGAAAACACACTAGGAGTAGAGGTTAAGTCGTTAGAAATCATAGTGGCGTCATGTGCCGTGTCAACTACCTCACTCACTAAGTGTTGTGGCTCACTCACTCCCTCAAGGATGCTCTCACTCGTATGGTGGGTGGAGTCACTCAAATGGCGCTCAACCTCACATAGGATGTGTGGCATGCTCTCATGTGTGGGGCTAGTGGTGGTCACACTCATCCTCCCATAGGAAATGCTCTCAATGTCACGTATGGTGGAGTCACTCATGTCACTCATGGGGTGGTGGCTCTCCTCACATGGCAATTGGGGCATCTCGACATATGTCGGTGTCGGAGAGATGTAGGTGCAAATGTCTCCATGTGCGGTGGCGTAGCTTGACTCGGAGTATGAGTCCAATGAGGGCGCCATCTTCATGTTGTTGAATAGGTTCGCTCGTCGCCCGTGGTCGAAGGATGGCCCTTGTTCGACCGCCTTGTCACCGCCTTGGTGTTGGAGGTCCATATGATGTGGCACCTCGTAGTTCGTCTCCATGACCGAAGGGAGTTTCCCATGCTCGGCCATCTTCCTTGAGGGGCTTCCGAAGATGGAAGTGTCGCCCTCGCTCGTAGGTGGTCGCCTTGGACTTGATGAAGTCGATGTAGGCGTACACGTGGGAAGTAGGCGAAGATGCCTTGAGAACACTTGGCGAAGATGCCGAAGTGGTTGATGTAGCCGTAGCACCGTCTTGGTGGTGCTCGTCTCGCGGTCTTCTGTTGTGCTTATGAAGCTTCGACTTGGCGTGAAGTAGGGCTTGTTGGGACTTGTGCATTTGCGCTTGTGGAGCATCTTCATGATGATGATGTCGTTGTCGTGTTTGAGTTCCTTGGCGTTAACGTTGTGCACATGATGCTTGGAGGTGACTTGCCCTTCATGACGATGTGGATCACGAACGTGATGGTGGTCGCCATGTAGATGTGGAAGAGGACGATTTGCACTTGCGTCGTTTCCACTCCAAGACTTGTGGCTTGAATGTCGCCGCCTTGAAGATGACGTAAGGGAAGTAGACTTGATCAAGGCTCTAATCTCCTCCATCCTTGCATCTTGCTCCACTTTATGTGCGGAAAGCTTCTTGTCGAAGTAGTCCCTTCTCCTTGCTTCGGAGTGATGAATGTCGATGGAGATGTTCTCGATGCGCTCTCGCAATCTTGATTGTGTGCCTTGCACTTGTCGTTGTAGATCAAAGAGAGACGCTTTGGTGATGTAGTTGTTCACGCCGTCGTTGTTGTCGAAGACCGGAGATGAAATGCCTTGCCTATCCATCACAAGACTCGAGCAAATATGAGTGGGAGAAAGAGAAGAACTTATACCAATGTACCTTGACCGATGTTGACAATGAATCAAGTTCACTCAAATGCGGACAATCAAATAGCACTATTGGTACCAATCCTTGTCGGTTCTCACACCTACACAAGTAAAGCTTATGGAGGAGCTCGGTGAGGATAGTGGCACAAAAATTTAATGCAAAATGTTAGCAAGAGTCAATAATGTTGAAAGAGATTCACAAATTCAAAAGCGAAACAAATGGACCAATAGCAAAGAATGGCACACGGAAACACACACACGGATAGATAAATGGGGTCGTGCAACCAAGGAATGAGCACAAAATGTGGAATCCACGGAAAACGCCGTGTTGCACAACTCAAGAGAGACGCTAGCACGATTGCTCAATAGGCGGATACGACACTTGTGCACAACCTATAAGATGCAAAATGGATAAACTTCTATCCCAAATATGCTATGTATGTATGGTTCCTTGTTTCTCTCAAGATGATCCAAGATGATCGGATATGACAATCTTATATGCAATGTGGTATGATGCTATGGCACTTGCTTACAAGCTTCTTTGCTCTCTTTCTTTTGCTTAAAAGCTTTATTCTCTCTTTTTTCTATGGCCACTTTGCACAATGCACAAACCAAGATAGCAATTGTGTGTATGCGGAACAAACTTGTGACACAAGATATGATACCAATATATGCACCACAATGATATGGTATGTATGCAATTGATGGTGTAGATCACTGATGTGCACAAGTAACGTTGCCGGCAATACTCAAATGGCTAGTCTCGATAGGCAAGTAACGCAAAATGGGCTAGGGGTTATCAATGCAATGGCAAGGGGAATATACAATGGAGGGATACCACGATACCAAGATGATATGGAGGTTACCGTCCGGCGATGATGAGTAGCGGTGTTCTTGATGTAGATACCAAGATGATGGAGACTCGTCCTAAGTAGCCGAAACACCTTAGGAAAGCGGAAAAACCGCGAACTCAAAATCTCAAACGTCAAATGTCAAAATGGTGGTAGCGGAATGCGGTGGTGGTTTGCACTTGGCAATGCGGAAGTGGAATGATGGGCTATACACGTGTCGGAGTTGAAGTTGCTGTCCCTAAGTAGCCGAAACACCTTAGGAGACACAAGTCACAACTCGAAAAAGTTCAATCAACAATTGGGTTAAGTTGGGGGTGGTTGAAGTGTATGGTGGGCAAGGTTATGTGGAAGTGGTGGTGGTGGTTGATGAAGAAGCAATCGTCCCTAAGTAGCCAAACACCTTAGGAGACTCGAATCACTACTCAAGCAACCACTAATGCTATGGGGAACAAAATGGGTTAGGTTGCGGAAGTCGGTGGTGGCTATGTGGAGGATATGGTGGAAGCCCTAGGCAAAGATGCCAAAGTTCACAAAATTTGATGTATTCAAATGGTGGTGGTAGTATTTTTATGAGAAGGGGGATGTCAATAGCTTCAAAACGAGCTCAAGAACGTCAAAATCGGACTCCGTATGAATTAGTTATGGACAAAACAAAAATCAGCCGAAGTCTGAAACTACAGGTTACGGACGTCCGGAAAAGGTCGGATGTCCGGGGCGTCGGACGTCCGGAAAGGTCGGAAATCCGTAAATTCGGTGCGGGTTAGTGGTTCCTGTCGTCCGGAAAAGGTCGGACGTCCGGTCGTTCTGGGCTCGGACGTCCGTGAAACGCCGGCCGTCCGGTGGGTCGGGTCAACGCGAGATGCGAAGTTTCGGACGCGATTTTGGGCGGAAATTGGGATTTCGGGGTCAAAATTCACGGGATTTTGTGGATGGAAAGTGGGGAAACTTGGGGAAATGCTAGATCCACTCGAAACCAAGCAAATCCATGGATCAAAATCAACAAAACATCATCAAAACTAACAAATCACAAAAAAAAATGGGGCTATTTTTGGTGGGGATTTTCGGATTTAGGACGAAATCAACAAAATCAAGCTAGAAAAAGAGGGGTAGGGGCTCCAAAAACGTGATCAACGTGGCTCATGATACCATAGATGATGTAGGGTGGAACCCTACGTGGGCGATCTTTCACGTTGGAGCGGATCCTACGGAGACTCACGAGGAACACGCGGAAGAACACGAGAGAAACGAGAGGGAAATCACTCAACCGACATGAGATCAATCACACAAGTGCTAGATCACCGATCACATAAGGTGGCACAAGATTCAAGATCAACAAAGGTAAGGATACACGAGTAGCCGTTCTTCTCCGAGAGGAGGCCTTGATGGGGTCCACCCTAGAAGGGGGTCTTGACTCCGCTTGGGGGATCTTCTCCGAAGAGGTCCTGAGCTCCGAGGAGAAGTAACCAAGTGGATGAGCAAAGGCTCTCATACAAGAATATGAGCTAATCCAATGCTACCCTAACTAGGAGGAGGTGGAGGAGTATATATAGTCATGGGCATGAAGGGGTAAGTGGAGGATACATGGACTCGGTCCAATACACTCTTGTAGACAGGCGTGGACGTCCGGAGGCTCGGGAAGGTCCGGACGTCCGAGCTCTTCGGACATCCGTAGATTCGGCTCGGTGCGCTTGGTCGGACGTCCGGAGGGCCGGTCGTCCGGAGGCTCATGGGTCCCGGACGTCCGTAGTTCTTCGGATGTCCGCAGATTCGGTTCGGTGGTCGCCTAGCACGGTCGTCCGGAGGGGCCCGGCCGTCCGAGCTCGAGTCGTCGGACGTCCGGTCCTGGTCGGACGTCCGGCCGCTGTAGCTTCGGGCAGCTTCTTCTCTTGGTTCGTGTACTTGGTGTCCTCGCCGTCTTGTCCATGGTCTTCCTCCTTGTTCCTGGTCATGCATAGCACATATATTTGAGGTAGTAACCACGTCTCACATGTGGGAAGTGAAGGTTCGGAGAGGAGCGAGTTCACCTTGTGTCCAATGGCGTTTGTTCGAGGTCTCGTCATATGTCCACTTGGGGCTTGGAGAGTAGTGGGAGTGTACATGGGGATGAACGTGGGATGCTCCGCATCATCTCCCCCCCCCCGTGGGAAAGATCCGACCTCGGATCGTGATCCTCATCACCATGGAAACGGTTGTCGTAGACGGACTTGTAGTTGGACGAAGTTGAAGACATGGAGCAATCCAAGTAGTCCAAGGTGTCACGGAGTGATAGACATGCAAAAAGAGCAAACACAAGCAACACTCGAAAATACAATGGTTAACGCACACAAAGTGTCCATCATGTAAGAATGAGTCCGTCAAAGGAATTGTTGATGACAAGGCATGAAATGCTTATCCAAATGATGTAAAATGACATGTAAAGCATTCATGAGAGAAAATTCATGCATTGGGACAACAAAGGTGTCGTGAATGTGATCAATGCAACCACGGTGCAAAATAATGTCATAGTGAGACGGTTTATCAATAGCATGAATATGGCAATGGATGCTCAATATGATTATGTTATCATGCAATTGATGGTAGGCAATATGATCATGATGTATGAATATGCCATCAAGAAAGATCACAACAAATTTGCTAAGAAAATGCACATGCTCATATATCATGGATGACATGGGAATAGGTGCAACAAGACAAGCATAATGTGAGTCAATCCATGCATGGGGTGCAAATTTGTCATGGGTGGTGTTGTACCATAGCTCGATGTCGTGGCACTCCTCAACTTGAAGGTCCATAGGGTCCATCTCCAATGTCGGTCCTCCATCCAATATATGTATCATGTAGAAAAGAAGAAGGAAACAACAATGAAAGAATGACCCATCCAATATGTGTATTTGAGGATGGCTCAAAGGGAAGGAAGTCACCTTTAGGAGGTTCTCAAGGATGATGGAGTTGTGCATCTTGTATGCCTTCACATAAGCAAGTTGTCTCGTGATGTTACCGCCTTGTGAATCCTTCAAAATGAAAGAACATGACAAACACTCGGAAAAACAAATGAGGTTAGCGGAAGTGCAAAACCTAACATTCGTGTGGTAAGATACCCAACAAGTGTATGCATCATGCTCATCATAAGAAAGAACAAGGGAGCATTTCATAGTATGGAGGCATATGATGCGAGAACAACCAAATACAATAGGCTCAATCAAACAAGCATGCATCACAAGTAAAGTGTCAAAGTCTCCAAGATCAATAAGCATAGATGCAACAATTGGAGGCAATCGACAATGAACAAGATATATCATGTGAGAGGCATGAATATATATGTCATCAACCCAAGAAAGCGAGTAATAGTGGAACATGGGTGATGCAACATAGCAAGCAATCATAGTGATCAAGTCAAGCAAGCTAGTAGTGAGAAGATGCAACGTACTAGAAGGAATCATGGCAAGCATGTCATCTGTGCAAATAGTGGGCATGAATAATTCACATGGCATAGCACAAGCATGAAAGCAAGATATGAGAAAATTATCATCAATGTATTGGCGAGAGGCCGTATGTAAATAGCAATGGGACATCATGACTCTCCCAACACAACAATCAACAATAGCATGGGGCACATGATAATCATGGCAAAAGCAACAAGGATCTCCACCAAGCATACAAATACACATAGAAGTAGCATAATGGTTAATCATGGGTATATGCAAGCAAGGGTCACAATTGCATGGCAAAGGCATAGGAGCAAGCATAACATGCAAAGTGAACACGGGAAAATGAGCATAAGGTGACAAGTGGTAAATAGCCCATAGCCGCAGTGAGAGCCAAGTAGAAGAGATGCGCGTAGTCCTTGCGCGAAGGGAACGGTGGTAAGGATAGTCCAAGGGATCCCAAAGCATCATTGCTCTCAAGAGCTCGTTTCGTCAACTCATGGGATTGAGATGTTGACGAGTGTATGTGGGTACCTACACAAAACAAAGACAAAGAGAAAATTGTGTGTGCGTGGTAGATGTACACATCATCCATCATGATGCATACGTGCATGTGTCGGTTAGCACAAAATAGCCAATGCTCAAATAAATGAGATGCGTGATATAGAAACATGTCATCCATCATGATAGGTTTGTTATTATGTATGGCATAATGGAGACTCAAATTGTGCAATGCATCATGAGAAATATCTAGAGCATTGTTATTCATGGAATGCATATGGTTCAAGCAATTATGGGAATCATGCAAAGTATGAAATGCATCAAGATCTCCTAATATGTATGAGGAAACTATGGGGGTCTCCTCATGAGCATTAATGGAAACATCACATGGAGAATATTGACAACATCCAAAACAATGCATATTTGGAACAATGTGATCATGGCATGGAATAGTAGACTAATTGCATAAAGGAAGTAGTGCAGTATCATCACAAGAGAAGCAAAAGCCAATGACCATCATCTCGTCATCTATGCCATAAGTGCAAATGGGATTTATTTTAATGGGGCATGCATAGTTACTATGTTGAGATTGAAATGAGGCAATATGGGAGATCTCACTCATAGCATATGACAAGTTCAATGGATTGTCAAACATAATGTGACCAATAGAATTTTCACATGATATCCTATGAAGCATAGCATCACAACTAGGCAACTCAACATGCTCATCATCATATTCATCATAAATAGGTAAGTCAAGGCATGAAGAAGTTTTACTAGCATGAAGCATATGAATAGGTGGGTCAACATCATGGGAGCAATCAATGGTAAGAAAGTCCACTAGTGGCACAAGAGAAGCACCATCACCTATGTTACCTTTGGAGCGCCGCTCATGTGTTGTAGGTGAGGTGTTGAAGATCTCGTTGTCATCTTCATCTTGATGGAACCATGTGGGGGTGTATCATCGTCCACCATGGCCATCGTCGTCTCCAATGTAGGGATGGACTCATCGAGGATAGGCATGTCGTCATGTAGGAGACCTAGCACCAAAGAAGAAAACACACTAGGAGTAGAGGTTAAGTCGTTAGAAATCATAGTGGCCTCATGTGCCGTGTCAACTACCTCACTCACTAAGTGTTGTGGCTCACTCACTCCCTCAAGGATGCTCTCACTTTCGTATGGTGGGTGGAGTCACTCAAATGGCGCTCAACCTCACATAGGATGTGTGGCATGCTCTCATGTGTGGGGCTAGTGGTGGTCACACTCATCCTCTCATAGGAAATGCTCTCAATGTCACGTATGGTGGAGTCACTCATGTCACTCATGGGGTGGTGGCTCTCCTCACATGGTAATTGGGGCATCTCGGCGATGTGGGTGCGGAGAGATGTAGGTGCAAATGTCTCCATGCGCGGTCGCGTAGCTTGACTCGGAGTATGAGTCCAATGTGGGCGTCGTCTTTATGTTGTTGAAGAGGTTCGCGCTCGTCGCCGTGGTCGAAGGGGATGGCCCTTGTGCGACCGTCTTGTCACCGTCTTGGTGTTGGAGGCCCATATGATGTGGCACCTCATAGCTCGTCTCCATGACCGAAGGGAGTTTCCCATGCTCGGCCATCTTCCTTGAGGGGCTTCAGAAGATGGAAGTGTCGCCCTCGCTCGTAGGTAGTCGCCTTGGACTTGATGAAGTCGATGTAGGCGTACACGTGGGAAGTAGGCGAAGATGCCGTACGTCCAAAGGCGAAGATGCCTTGAGAACACTTGGCGAAGATGCCGAAGTGGTTGATGTAGCCGTAGCGCCGTTTTGGTGGTGCTCGTCTCGCGGTCTTCTCTTGTGCTTATGAAGCTTCGACTTGGCGTGAAGTAGGGCTTGTTGGGACTTGTGCATTTGCGCTTGTGGAGCATCTTCATGATCATGATGTCGTTGTAGATGTGGTTTGTCGTCGTCGTGCACATGATGCTTGGAGGTGACTTGCCCTTCATGACGATATTGATCACGAACGTCTTTGGTGGTCGCCATGTAGATGTGGACGAGGACGATTTGCACTTGCATCTTTTTCGCGCTCCGAAGACTTGTGGCTTGAATGTCGCCGCCTTGAAGATGACGAAGGGAAGAAGACTTGATCAAGGCCCGAATCTCCTCCATCCTTGCATCTTGCTCCTCTTTATGTGCGGCAAGCTTCTTGTCAAGTAGTCCCTTCTCCTTGCTTGAAGTGACGAATGTCGATGGAGATGTTCTCGATCCGCTCTCGCAATCTTGATTGTGTGCCTTGCACTTGTCGTTGTAGATCGAAGATATACGCTTTGGTGATGTAGTTGTTCACGCCGTCGTTGTTGTCGAAGACCGGAGATGAAATGCCTTGCCTATCCATCACAAGACTCGAACAAATATGAGTGGGAGAAAGAGAAGAACTTATACCAATGTACCTTGACCGATGTTGACAATGAATCAAGTTCACTCAAATGCGGACAATGAAATAGCACTATTGGTAACAATCCTTGTCGGTTCTCACACCTACACAAGTAAAGCTTATGGAGGAGCTCGGTGAGGATAGTGGCACAAAAATTTAATGCAAAATGTTAGCAAGAGTCAATAATGTTGGAAGAGATTCACAAATTCGCAAGTGAAACAAATGGACCAATAGCAAAGAATGGCACACGGAAACACACACACGGATAGATAAATGGGGTCGTGCAACCAAGGAATGAGCACAAAAATGTGGAATCCACGGAAAACGCTCGTGTTGCACAACTCAAGAGAGACGCTAGCACGATTGCTCAATAGGCGGATACGACACTTGTGCACAACCTATTTGATGCAAAATGGATAAACTTCTATCCCAAGTATGCTATGTATGTATGGTTCCGGTGTTTCTCTCAAGATGATCCAAGATGATCGGATATGGCAATCTTATATGCAATGTGGTATGATGCTATGGCACTTGCTTACAAGCTTCTTTGCTCTCTTTCTTTTGCTTAAAAGCTTTATTTCTTTTTTTGTATGGCCACTTTGCACAATGCACAAACCAAGATAGCAATTGTGTATATGCGGAACAAACTTGAGACACAATGGATGATATGATACCAATATGATATGGTATGGTATGTAATGGAAGGTATGATCACTAATGTGCACAAGTAACGTTGCGGCAATACTCAAATGGCTAGTCTCGATAGGCAAGTAACGCAAAAGTAAGGCTAGGGGTTAACAATGCAAAAGCAAGGGAATATACAATGGAGGGATACCACGATACCAAGATGATATGGAGGTTACCGTCCGTGATGATGAGTAGCGGTGTTCTTGATGTAGATACCAAGATGATGGAGACTCGTCCCTAAGTAGCGAAACACCTTAGGAAACGGAAAACCGCGAACTCAAAATCTCAAACGTCAAATGTCAAAATGGTGGTAGCGGGAATGCGGTGGTGGTTTGCACTTGGCAATGCGGAAGTGGAATGATGGGCTATACACGTGTCGGAGTTGAAGTTGCCGTCCCTAAGTAGCGAAACACCTTAGGAGACTCGAATCACAACTCGAAAAAGCTCAATCAACAATTGGGTTAAGTTGGGGAATTGGTTGAAGTGTATGGTGGGCAAGGTTATGTGGAAGTGGTGGTGGTGGTTGATGAAGAAGCAATCGTCCCTAAGTAGTCAAACACCTTAGGAGACTCGAATCACTACTCAAGCAACCACTAATGCTATGGGGAAGAAAATTGGTTAGGTTGCGGAAGTCGGTGGTGGTTATGCGGAGGATGTGGCGGAAGCCCCTAGGCAAAGATGCCAAAGTTCACAAAATTTGATGGAGTCAAATGATTTTGGTGGTATTTTTGTTGGAAGGGGATGTCAAGAGCTTTTCAACGAGCCAAAGAACGTCAAAATCGGAGTTCGGATGAATTAGTTATGGACAAAACAAAAATCAGCCAAGTCTGAAACTACAGTTACGGACGTCCGGAAAAGGTCGGATGTCCGGGCGTCGGACGTCCGGAAAAGTCGGAAATCCGTAAATTCGGTGCGGGTTAGGGGTTCGGTCGTCCGGAAAATGTCGGACGTCCGGTCGTTCTGGGGCTCGGACGTCAGAAAAGCGTCGATCGTCCGGTGGGTCGGGGTCAACGCGAGATGCGAGTTTCGGGACGCGATTTTGGGCGGAATTTGGGGATTTTGGGGTCAAAATTGAGGAGATTTTGTGGATGGAAAGTGGGGAAACTTGGGGAGATACTAGATCCACTCGAAACCAAGCAAATCCATGGATCAAAATCAACAAAACATCATCAAAACTAACAAATCACAAAAAAAAAATTGGGGCTATTTTTGGTGGGGATTTTCGGATTTAGGACGAAATCAACAAAATCAAGCTAGAAAAAGAGGGTAGGGGCTCCAAAACGTGATCAACCAAAGCTCGATCCATAGATGATGTAGGGCGGAACCCTCGTGGGCGATCTTTCACGTTGGAGCGGATCCTACGGGGAATCACGAAGAACACGCGGAAGAACAAGAGGGAAACACGGAGGAAACAAGAGAGAAATCACTAAACCGACAAGGGATCAATCACAAAAATGCTAGATCACCGATCACCTAGAGTGGCACAAGATTCAAGATCAACAAAGGTAAGATACAAACGGTAACCGTTCTTCTCCGTGAGGAGGCCTTGAGGGGTGTCCACCCTAGAAGGGGTCTTGAATCCGCTTGGGGATCTTTCTCCGGAGAGGTCCCGATCTCGGTGGAGAAGTAGCCAAGTGGATGAGCAAAGGCTCTCACACAAGAATATGAGCTAATCCAATGCTAACCCTAACTAGGAGGAGGTGGAGGAGTATATATAGTCATGGGCCGAAGGGGTAAGTGGAGGATACATGGACTCGGTCCAATACACCGTCTTGTAGACAGGCGTCGGACGTCCGGAGGGTTCCGGCCGTCCGGAGGCTCGAAGGTCCGGACGTCCGGAGCTCTTCTGACATCCGTAGATTCGGCTCGGAGTGCGCTTGGTCGGACGTCCGGAGGGGGCCGGTCGTCCGGAGGCTCATGAGGTCCCGGACGTCCGGAGTTCTTCGGATGTCCGCAGATTGATTCGGTGGTCGCTAGCACGGTCGTCCGGAGGGGCCCGGTCGTCCGAGCTCGAGTCGTCGGACGTCCGGTCTGGTCGGACGTCCGGCCGCTGTAGCTTCGGGCAGCTTCTTCTCTTGGTTCGTGTACTTGGTGTCCTCGTCGTCTTGTCCATGGTCTTCCTCCTTGTTCCTGGTCATGCATAGCACATATATTTGAGGTAGTAACCACGTCTCACATGTGGGAAGTGAAGGTTCGGAGAGGAGCGAGTTCACCTTGTGTCCAATGGCGTTTGTTCGAGGTCGTCATATGTCCACTTGGGGCTTGGAGAGTAGTGGGAGTGTACATGGGGATGAACGTGGGATGCTCCGCATCATCTCCCCCTTGGGAAAGATCCGACCTCGGATCGTGATCCTCATCACCATGGAAACGGTTGTCGAGACGGACTTGTAGTTGGACGAAGTTGAAGACATGGAGCAATCCAAGTAGTCCAAGGTGTCACGGAGTGATAGACATGCAAAAAGAGCAAACACAAGCAACACTCGAAAATACAATGGTTAACGCATACAAAGTGTCCATCATGTAAGAATGAGTCCGTCCAAAGGAATTGTTGATGACAAGGCATGAAATGCTTATCCAAATGATGTAAAATGACATGTAAAGCATTCATGAGAGAAAATTCATGCATTGGGACAACAAAGGTGTCGTGAATGTGATCAATGCAACCACGGTGCAAAAATAATGTCATAGTGAGACGGTTTATCAATAGCATGAATATGGCAATGGATGCTCAATATGATTATGTTATCATGCAATTGATGGTAGGCAATATGATCATGATGTATGAATATGCCATCAAGAAAGATCACAACAAATTTGCTAAGAAAATGCACATGCTCATATATCATGGATGACATGGGAATAGGTGCAACAAGACAAGCATAATGTGAGTCAATCCATGCATGGGGTGCAAATTTGTCATGGGTGGTGTTGTACCATAGCTCGATGTCGTGGCACTCCTCAACTTGAAGGTCCATAGGGTCCATCTCCAATGTCGGTCCTCCATCCAATATATGTATCATGTAGAAAAGAAGAAGGAAACAACAATGAAAGAATGACCCATCCAATATGTGTATTTGAGGATGGCTCAAAGGGAAGGAAGTCACCTTTAGGAGGTTCTCAAGGATGATGGAGTTGTGCATCTTGTATGCCTTCACATAAGCAAGTTGTCTCGTGATGTTACCGCCTTGTGAATCCTTCAAAATGAAAGAACATGACAAACACTCGGAAAAACAAATTAGGTTAGTGGAATTGCAAAACCTAACATTATTGTGGTAAGATACCCAACAAGTGTATGCATCATGCTCATCATAAGAAAGAACAAGGGAGCATTTCATAGTATGGAGGCATATGATGCGAGAACAACCAAATACAATAGGCTCAATCAAACAAGCATGCATCACAAGTAAAGTGTCAAAGTCTCCAAGATCAATAAGCATAGATGCAACAATTGGAGGCAATCGACAATGAACAAGATATATCATGTGAGAGGCATGAATATATATGTCATCAACCCAAGAAAGCGAGTAATAGTGGAACATGGGTGATGCAACATAGCAAGCAATCATAGCGATCAAGTCAAGCAAGCTAGTAGTGAGAAGATGCAACGTACTAGAAGGAATCATGGCAAGCATGTCATATGTGCAAAAAGTGGGCATGAATAATTCACATGGCATAGCACAAGCATGAAAGCAAGATATGAGAAAATTATCATCAATGAGGCCGTATGTAAATAGCAATGGGACATCATGACTCTCCCAACACAACAATCAACAATAGCATGGGGCACATGATAATCATGGCAAAAGCAACAAGGATCTCCACCAAGCAGGCAAATACACATAGAAGTAGCATAATGGTTAATCATGGGTATATGCAAGCAAGGGTCACAATTGCATGGCAAAGGCATAGGAGCAAGCATAACATGCAAAGTGAACACGGGAAAATGAGCATAAGGTGACAAGTGGTAAATAGCCCATAGCCGTGTGAGAGCCAAGTAGAAGAGATGCGCGTAGTCCTTGCGCGAAGGGAACGGTGGTAAGGATAGTCCACGGGATCCCAAAGCATCATTGCTCTCAAGAGCTCGTTTAATCAACTCATGGGATTGAGATGTTGACGAGTGTATGTGGGTACCTACACAAAACAAAGACAAAGAGAAAATTGTGTGTGCGTGGTAGATGTACACATCATCCATCATGATGCATACGTGCATGTGTCGGTTAGCACAAAATAGCCAATGCTCAAATAAATGAGATGTGTGATATAGAAACATGTCATCCATCATGATAGGTTTGTTATTATGTATGGCATAATGGAGACTCAAATTGTGCAATGCATCATGAGAAATATCTAGAGCATTGTTATTCATGGAATGCATATGGTTCAAGCAATTATGGGAATCATGCAAAGTATGAAATGCATCAAGATCTCCTAATATGTATGAGGAAACTATGGGGTCTCCTCATGAGCATTAATGGAAACATCACCTGGAGAATATTGACAACATCCAAAACAATGCATATTTGGAACAATGTGATCATGGCATGGAATAGTCGACGAATTACGCAAAGGAAGTAGTGCAATATCATCACAAGAGAAGCAAAAGCCAATGACCATCATCTCGTCATCTATGCCATAAGTGCAAATGGGATTTATTTTAATGGGGCATGCATAGTTACTATGTTGAGATTGAAATGAGGCAATATGGGAGATCTCACTCATAGCATATGACAAGTTCAATGGATTGTCAAACATAATGTGACCAATAGAATTTTCACATGATATCCTATGAAGCATAGCATCACAACTAGGCAACTCAACATGCTCATCATCATATTCATCATAAATAGGTAAGTCAAGGCATGAAGAAGTTTTACTAGCATGAAGCATATGAATAGGTGGGTCAACATCATGGGAGCAATCAATGGTAAGAAAGTCCACTAGTGGGACAAGAGAAGCACCATCACCTATGTTACCTTTGGAGCGCCTGCTCATGTGTTGTAGGTGAGGTGTTGAAGATCGTCTCGTTGTCATCTTCATCTTGATGGAACCATGTGGGGGTGTATCATCGTCCACCATGGCCATCGTCATCTCCAATGTAGGGATGGACTCGTCGAGGATAGGCATGTCGTCATGTAGGAGACCTAGCACCAAAGAAGAAAACACACTAGGAGTAGAGGTTAAGTCGTTAGAAATCATAGTGGCCTCATGTGCCGTGTCAACTACCTCACTCACTAAGTGTTGTGGCTCACTCACTCCCTCAAGGATGCTCTCACTCGTATGGTGGGTGGAGTCACTCAAATGGCGCTCAACCTCACATAGGATGTGTGGCATGCTCTCATGTGTGGGGCTAGTGGTGGTCACACTCATCCTCTCATAGGAAATGCTCTCAATGTCACGTATGGTGGAGTCACCATGTCACTCATGGGGTGGTGGCTCTCCTCACATGGTAATTGGGGCATCTCGGCAGATGTGGGTGCCGAGAGATGTAGGTGCAAATGTCTCCATGCGCTGGTCGCGTAGCTTGACTCGGAGTATGAGTCCAATGTGGGCGTCGTCTTTATGTTGTTGAAGAGGTTCGCGCTGTCGCCGTGGTCGAAGGGGATGGCCCTTGTGCGACTGCCTTGTCACCGCCTTGGTGTTGGAGGCCCATATGATGTGGCACCTCATAGCTCGTCTCCATGACCGAAGGGAGTTTCCCATGCTCGGCCATCTTCCTTGAGGGGCTTCCGAAGATGGAAGTGTCGCCCTCGCTTGTAGGTGGTCGCCTTGGACTTGATGAAGTCGATGTAGGCGTCCACGTGGGAAGTAGGCGAAGATGCCGTACGTCCAAATGCGAAGATGCCTTGAGAACACTTGGCGAAGATGCGAAGTGGTTGATGTAGCCGTAGCGCGCCGTTTTGGTGGTGCTCGTCTCGCGGTCTTCTCTTGTGCTTATGAAGCTTCGACTTGGCGTGAAGTAGGGCTTGTTGGGACTTGTGCATTTGCGCTTGTGGAGCATCTTCATGATCATGATGTCGTTGTAGATGTGGTTTGTCGTCGTCGTGCACATGATGCTTGGAGGTGACTTGCCCTTCATGACGATATTGATCACGAGCGTGATGGTGGTCGCCATGTAGATGTGGACGAGGACGATTTGCACTTGCATCTTTTTCGCTCCGAAGACTTGTGGCTTGAATGTCGCCGCCTTGAAGATGACGAAGGGGAAGAAGACTTGATCAAGGCGAATCTCCTCCATCCTTGCATCTTGCTCCTCTTTATGTGCGGCAAGCTTCTTGTCGAAGTAGTCCCTTCTCCTTGCTTCGGAGTGACGAATGTCGATGGAGATGTTCTCGATCCGCTCTCGCAATCTTGATTGTGTGCCTTGCACTTGTCGTTGTAGATCGAAGATATACGCTTTGGTGATGTAGTTGTTCACGCCGTCGTTGTTGTCGAAGACCGGAGATGAAATGCCTTGCCTATCCATCACAAGACTCGAACAAATATGAGTGGGAGAAAGAGAAGAACTTATACCAATGTACCTTGACCGATGTTGACAATGAATCAAGTTCACTCAAATGCGGACAATGAAATAGCACTATTGGTAACAATCCTTGTCGGTTCTCACACCTACACAAGTAAAGCTTATGGAGGAGCTCAGTGAGGATAGTGGCACAAAAATTTAATGCAAAATGTTAGCAAGAGTCAATAATGTTGGAAGAGATTCACAAATTCGCAAGTGAAACAAATGGACCAATAGCAAAGAATGGCACACGGAAACACACACACGGATAGATAAATGGGGTCGTGCAACCAAGGAATGAGCACAAAATGTGGAATCCACGGAAAACGCCGTGTTGCACAACTCAAGAGAGACGCTAGCACGATTGCTCAATAGGCGGATACGACACTTGTGCACAACCTATTTGATGCAAAATGGATAAACTTCTATCCCAAGTATGCTATGTATGTATGGTTCCGGTGTTTCTCTCAAGATGATCCAAGATGATCGGATATGGCAATCTTATATGCAATGTGGTATGATGCTATGGCACTTGCTTACAAGCTTCTTTGCTCTCTTTCTTTTGCTTAAAAGCTTTATTTCTTTTTTGTATGGCCACTTTGCACAATGCACAAACCAAGATAGCAATTGTGTATATGCGGAACAAACTTGAGACACAATGGATGATATGATACCAATATGATATGGTATGGTATGTAATGGAAGGTATGATCACTAATGTGCACAAGTAACGCGTTGCGGCAATACTCAAATGGCTAGTCTCGATAGGCAAGTAACGCAAAAGTAAGGCTAGGGGTTAACAATGCAAAAGCAAGGGAATATACAATGGAGGGATACCACGATACCAAGATGATATGGAGGTTACCGTCCGGCGATGATGAGTAGCGGTGTTCTTGATGTAGATACCAAGATGATGGAGACTACCCCTAAGTAGCGAAACACCTTAGGAAAGCGGAAAACCGCGAACTCAAAATCTCAAACGTCAAATGTCAAAATGGTGGTAGCGGGAATGCGGTGGTGGTTTGCACTTGGCAATGCGGAAGTGGAATGATGGGCTATACACGTGTCGGAGTTGAAGTTGCCGTCCCTAAGTAGCCAAACACCTTAGGAGACTCGAATCACAACTCGAAAAAGCTCAATCAACAATTGGGTTAAGTTGGGGTGGTTGAAGTGTATGGTGGGCAAGGTTATGTGGAAGTGGTGGTGGTGGTTGATGAAGAAGCAATCGTCCCTAAGTAGCGAAACACCTTAGGAGACTCGAATCACTACTCAAGCAACCACTAATGCTATGGGGAAGAAAATTGGTTAGGTTGCGGAAGTCGGTGGTGGTTATGCGGAGGATGTGGCGGAAGCCCTAGGCAAAGATGCCAAAGTTCACAAAATTTGATGGAGTCAAATGATTTTGGTGGTATTTTTGTTGGAAGGGGATGTCAAGAGCTTTTCAACGAGCTAAAGAACGTCAAAATCGGAGTTCGGATGAATTAGTTATGGACAAAACAAAAATCAGCCAAGTCTGAAACTACAAAGTTACGGACGTCCGGAAAAGGTCGGATGTCCGGGCGTCGGACGTCCGGAAAAGTCGGAAATCCGTAAATTCGGTGCGGGTTAGGGGTTCGGTCGTCCGAAAATGTCGGACGTCCGGTCGTTCTGAGGCTCCGGACGTCCAGAAAGCGTCGATCGTCCGGTGGGTCGGTGTCAACGCGAGATGCGAGTTTCGGGACGCGATTTTGGGCGGAATTTGGGGATTTTGGGGTCAAAATTGAGGAGATTTTGTGGATGGAAAGTGGGGAAACTTGGGGAGATACTAGATCCACTCGAAACCAAGCAAATCCATGGATCAAAATCAACAAAACATCATCAAAACTAACAAATCACAAAAAAAAAAATTGGGGCTATTTTTGGTGGGGATTTTTGGATTTAGGACGAAATCAACAAAATCAAGCTAGAAAAAGAGGGGTAGGGGATCCAAAAACGTGATCAACCTAAGCTCGATCCATAGATGATGTAGGGCGGAACCCTCGTGGGCGATCTTTCACGTTGGAGCGGATCCTCTGAGGAATCACGAAGAACACGCGGAAGAACAAGAGGGAAACACGGAGGAAACGAGAGAGAAATCACTAAACCGACAAGGGATCAATCACAAAATGCTAGATCACCGATCACCTAGAGTGGCACAAGATTCAAGATCAACAAAGGTAAGATACAAACGGTAACCGTTCTTCTCCGTGAGGAGGCCTTGAGGGGGTCCACCCTAGAAGGGGTCTTGAATCCGCTTGGGGATCTTCTCCGAGAGGTCCTGATCTCGGTGGAGAAGTAGCCAAGTGGATGAGCAAAGGCTCTCACACAATAATATGAGCTAATCCAATGCTAACCCTAACTAGGAGGAGGTGGAGATATATATATAGTCATGGGCATGAAGGGGTAAGTGGAGGATACATGGACTCGGTCCAATACATCGTCTTGTGAGGGCGTCAGACGTCCGGAGGGTTCCGGCCGTCCGGAGGCTCGGAAGGTCCGGACGTCCGGAGCTCTTCGGACATCCGTAGATTCGGCTCAGTGCGCTTGATTGGACGTCCGGAGGGGCCGGTCGTCCGAGGTTTCATGAGGTCCCGGACGTCCGGAGTTCTTCGGATGTCCGCAGATTCGGTTCGGTGGTCGCTAGCACGGTCGTCCGGAGGGGCCCGGTCGTCCGGAGCCTGGGAGTCGTCGGACGTCCGGTCCTGGTCGGACGTCCGGCCGCTGTAGCTTCGGGCAGCTTCTTCTCTTGGTTCGTGTACTTGGTGTCCTCGTCGTCTTGTCCATGGTCTTCCTCCTTGTTCCTGGTCATGCATAGCACATATATTTGAGGTAGTAACCACGTCTCACATGTGGGAAGTGAAGGTTCGGAGAGGAGCGAGTTCACCTTGTGTCCAATGGCGTTTGTTCGAGGTCGCGTCATATGTCCACTTGGGGCTTGGAGAGTAGTGGGAGTGTACATGGGGATGAACGGGGGATGCTCCGCATAATCTCCCCCCTTGGGAAAGATCCGACCTCGGATCGTGATCCTCATCACCATGGAAGCGGTTGTCGAGACGGACTTGTAGTTGGACGAAGTTGAAGACATGGAGCAATCCAAGTAGTCCAAGGTGTCACGAGTGATAGACATGCAAAAGAGCAAACACAAGCAACACTCGAAAATACAATGGTTAACGCACATAAAGTGTCCATCATGTAAGAATGAGTCCGTCAAAGGAATTGTTGATGACAAGGCATGAAATGCTTATCCAAATGATGTAAAATGACATGTAAAGCATTCATGAGAGAAAATTCATGCATTGGGACAACAAAGGTGTCGTGAATGTGATCAATGCAACCACGGTGCAAAATAATGTCATAGTGAGACGGTTTATCAATAGCATGAATATGGCAATGGATGCTCAATATGATTATGTTATCATGCAATTGATGGTAGGCAATATGATCATGATGTATGAATATGCCATCAAGAAAGATCACAACAAATTTGCTAAGAAAATGCACATGCTCATATATCATGGATGACATGGGAATAGGTGCAACAAGACAAGCATAATGTGAGTCAATCCATGCATGGGGTGCAAATTTGTCATGGGTGGTGTTGTACCATAGCTCGATGTCGTGGCACTCCTCAACTTGAAGGTCCATAGGGTCCATCTCCAATGTCGGTCCTCCATCCAATATATGTATCATGTAGAAAAGAAGAAGGAAACAACAATGAAAGAATGACCCATCCAATATGTGTATTTGAGGATGGCTCAAAGGGAAGGAAGTCACCTTTAGGAGGTTCTCAAGGATGATGGAGTTGTGCATCTTGTATGCCTTCACATAAGCAAGTTGTCTCGTGATGTTACCGCCTTGTGAATCCTTCAAAATGAAAGAACATGACAAACACTCGGAAAAACAAATGAGGTTAGCGGAAGTGCAAAACCTAACATTAGTGTTGTAAGATACCCATCTAGTTTATGCATCATGCTCATCATAAGAAAGAACAAGGGAGCATTTCATAGTATGGAGGCATATGATGCGAGAACAACCAAATACAATAGGCTCAATCAAACAAGCATGCATCACAAGTAAAGTGTCAAAGTCTCCAAGATCAATAAGCATAGATGCAACAATTGGAGGCAATCGACAATGAACAAGATATATCATGTGAGAGGCATGAATATATATGTCATCAACCCAAGAAAGCGAGTAATAGTGGAACATGGGTGATGCAACATAGCAAGCAATCATAGCGATCAAGTCAAGCAAGCTAGTAGTGAGAAGATGCAACGTACTAGAAGGAATCATGGCAAGCATGTCATCTGTGAAAATAGTGGGCATGAATAATTCACATGGCATAGCACAAGCATGAAAGCAAGATATGAGAAAATTATCATCAATGAGGCCGTATGTAAATAGCAATGGGACATCATGACTCTCCCAACACAACAATCAACAATAGCATGGGGCACATGATAATCATGGCAAAAGCAACAAGGATCTCCACCAAGCATGCAAATAAACATAGAAGTAGCATAATGGTTAATCATGGGTATATGCAAGCAAGGGTCACAATTGCATGGCAAAGGCATAGGAGCAAGCATAACATGCAAAGTGAACACGGGAAATGAGCATAAGGTGACAAGTGGTAAATAGCCCATAGCCGTGTGAGCCAAGTAGAAGAGATGCGCGTAGTCCTTGCGCGAAAGGAACGGTGGTAAGGATAGTCCACGGGATCCCAAAGCATCATTGCTCTCAAGAGCTCGTTTCGTCAACTCATGGGATTGAGATGTTGACGAGTGTATGTGGGTACCTACACAAAACAAAGACAAAGAGAAAATTGTGTGTGCGTGGTAGATGTACACATCATCCATCATGATGCATACGTGCATGTGTCGGTTAGCACAAAATAGCCAATGCTCAAATAAATGAGATGCGTGATATAGAAACATGTCATCCATCATGATAGGTTTGTTATTATGTATGGCACAATGGAGACTCAAATTGTGCAATGCATCATGAGAAATATCTAGAGCATTGTTATTCATGGAATGCATATGGTTCAAGCAATTATGGGAATCATGCAAAGTATGAAATGCATCAAGATCTCCTAATATGTATGAGGAAACTATGGGGTCTCCTCATGAGCATTAATGGAAACATCACATGGAGAATATTGACAACATCCAAAACAATGCATATTTGGAACAATGTGATCATGGCATGGAATAGTAGGCAATTGCGCAAAGGAAGTAGTGCAATATCATCACAAGAGAAGCAAAAGCCAATGACCATCATCTCGTCATCTATGCCATAAGTGCAAATGGGATTTATTTTAATGGGGCATGCATAGTTACTATGTTGAGATTGAAATGAGGCAATATGGGAGATCTCACTCATAGCATATGACAAGTTCAATGGATTGTCAAACATAATGTGACCAATAGAATTTTCACAAGATATCCTATGGAGCATAGCATCACAACTAGGTAACTCAACATGCTCATCATCATATTCATCATAAATAGGTAAGTCAAGGCATGAAGAAGTCGCACTAGCATGAAGCATGGGAATAGGTGGGTCAAGATCATGGGAGCAATCGATGGTAAGAGAGTCCACTAGTGGGACAAGAGAGGCATGAACATATATGTCATCAACCAAGAAAGCGAGTAATAGTGGAACATGGGTGATGCAACATAGCAAGCAATCATAGCGATCAAGTCAAGCAAGCTAGTAGTGAGAAGATGCAACGTACTAGAAGGATTCATGGCAAGCATGTCATTGGTGCAAATAGTGGGCATGAATAATTCACATGTCATAGCACAAGCATGAAAGCAAAATCATCAATAGCATGGGGCACATGATAAACATGGCAATAGCAACAAGGATCTCCACCAAGCATGCAAATACACATAGAAGTAGCATAATGGTGAATCATGGGTATATGCAAGCAAGGGTCACAATTGCATGTCAAAGGCATAGAAGCAAGTATAGAATGCAATGTAAACACGGTAAAATGAGCATAAGGTGACAAGTGGTAAATAGCCCATAGCCGTGTGAGAGCCAAGTAGAAGAGATGTGCATAGTCCTTATGTGAAGGGAGGCGGTGGTAAGGATAGTCCACGGGATCCCCAAGCATTGTTGCTCTCAAGAGCTCGTTTAAATCAACTCTTGGGATTGAGAAGTTGGCGAGTATACATGAGTACCTACACAAAACAAAGACAAAGGAAAAATTGTGTGTGCATGATATATGTACACATCATCCATCATGATGCTGACGTGCATGTGTTGGTTAGCACAAAATATCCAATGCTCAAATAAATGAGATGCGTGATATAGAAACATGTCATCCATCATGATAGGTTTGTTATTATGTATAGCATAATGGAGACTCAAATTGTGTAATGCATCATGAGAAATATGTAGAGCATTGTTATTCTTGGAATGCATAAGGTGCAAGCAATTATGTGAATCATGCAAAGTATGGGATGAATCAAAATCTCCTAATATGTATGAGGAAACTATGGGGTCTCCTCATGAGCATGAGTAGCAACATCACATGGAGAATATTGACAACATCCAAAACAATGCATATTTGGAACAATGTGATCATGGCATGGTATAGTAGATGAATTGCCCAAATCATGTAAAGGAAGCATGGCAATATCATCACATGAAAAACAAAAGCCAATGACCATCATCTCGTCATCTATGCCATAAGTGCAAATAGGGTTTATTTTAATGGGGCATGCATAGTTACTATGTTGAGATTGAAATGATGCAATATGGGAGATCTCACTCATAGCATATGACAAGTTCAAAGGATTATCAAACATAATGTGACCAATATGATTTTCACAAGATATCCTATGGAGCATAGCATCACAACTAGGTAACTGAACATGCTCATCATCATATTCATCATAAATAGGTAAGTTTAGGCATGAAGAAGTCTCACTAGCATGAAGCATATGAATAGGTGGGTCAACATCATGGGAGCAATCAATGGTAAGAGAGTCCACTAGTGGGACAAGAGAAGCACCATCACCTATGTTACCTTTGGGCGCCGCTCATGTGTTGTAGGTGAGGTGTTTAATATCGTCTCGTTGTCATATTCATCTTGATGGAACCATGTGGGGGTGTATCATCGTCCACCATGGCCATCGTCGTCTCCAATGTAGGGATGGACTCGTCGAGGATAGGCATGTCGTCATGTAGGAGACCTAGCACCAAAGAAGAAAACACACTAGGAGTAGAGGTTAAGTCGTTAGAAATCATAGTGGCCTCATGTGCCGTGTCAACTACCTCACTCACTAAGTGTTGTGGCTCACTCACTCCCTCAAGGATGCTCTCACCGTATGGTGGGTGGAGTCACTCAAATGGCGCTCAACCTCACATAGGATGTGTGCCATGCTCTCATGTGTGGGGCTAGTGGTGGTCACACTCATCCTCTCATAGGAAATGCTCTCAATGTCACGTATGGTGGAGTCACTCATGTCACTCATGGGGTGGTGGCTCTCCTCACATGGTAATTGGGGCATCTCGACAGATGTGGGTGTCGGAGAGATGTAGGTGCAAATGTCTCCATGCGCGGTCGCGTAGCTTGACTCGGAGTATGAGTCCAATGTGGGCGTCGTCTTCATGTTGTTGAAGAGGTTCGCGCTCGTCGCCGTGGTCGAAGGGGATGGCCCTTGTTCGGACCGTCTTGTCACCGTCTTGGTGTTGGAGGCCCATATGATGTGGCACCTCATAGCTCGTCTCCATGACCGAAGGGAGTTTCCCATGCTCGGCCATCTTCCTTGAGGGCTTAGAAGATGGAAGTGTCGCCCTCGCTTGTAGGTGGTCGCCTTGGACTTGATGAAGTCGATGTAGGCGTACACGTGGGAAGTAGGCGAAGATGCCGTACGTCCAAAGGCCAAGATGCCTTGAGAACACTTGGCGAAGATGCCGAAGTGGTTGATGTAGCCGTAGCACCGTCTTGGTGGTGCTCGTCTCGCGGTCTTCTGTTGTGCTTATGAAGCTTCGACTTGGCGTGAAGTAGGGCTTGTTGGGACTTGTGCATTTGCGCTTGTGGAGCATCTTCATGATGATGATGTCGTTGTAGATGTGGTTTGTCGTAAATGCGTGCACATGATGCTTGGAGGTGACTTGCCCTTCATGGCGATATTGATCACGCGAGCGTGATGGTGGTCGCCATGTAGATGTGGGCGAGGACGATTTGCACTTGCATCTTTTTCGCTCAAGACTTGTGGCTTGAATGTCGCCGCCTTGAAGATGACGAAGGGTAAGAAGACTTGATCAAGGCCGAATCTCCTCCATCCTTGCATCTTGCTCCTCTTTATGTGCGGCAAGCTTCTTGTCGAAGTAGTCCCTTCTCCTTGCTTGGAGTGTGAATGTCGATGGAGATGTTCTCGATGCTTGCTCTCGCAATCTTGATTGTGTGCCTTGCACTTGTCGTTGTAGATCGAAGATATACGCTTTGGTGATGTAGTTGTTCACGCCCGTCGTTGTTGTCGAAGACCGGAGATGAAATGCCTTGCCTATCCATCACAAGACTCGAACAAATATAAGTGGGAGAAAGAGAAGAACTTATACCAATGTACCTTGACCGATGTTGACAATGAACCAAGTTCACTCAAATGCGGACAATGAAATAGCACTATTGGTACCAATCCTTGTTGGTTCTCACACCTACACAAGTAAAGCTTATGGAGGAGCTCGGTGAGGATAGTGGCACAAAATTTAATGCAAAATGTTAGCAAGAGTCAATAATGTTGAAAGAGATTCACAAATTACAAGCGACACAAATGGACCAATAGCAAAGAATGGCACACGAAACACACACACGGATAGATAAATGGGGTCGTGCAACCAAGGAATGAGCACAAAATGTGGAATCCACGGAAAACGCTCGTGTTGCACAACTCAAGAGAGACGCTAGCACGATTGCTCAATAGGCGGATACGACACTTGTGCACAACCTATAAGATGCAAAATGGATAAACTTCTATCCCAAGTATGCTATGTATGTATGGTTCCCGGTGTTTCTCTCAAGATGATCCAAGATGATCGGATATGACAATCTTATATGCAATGTGGTATGATGCTATGGCACTTGCTTACAAGCTTCTTTGCTCTCTTTCTTTTGCTTAAAAGCTTTATTCTCTTTTTTTCTATGGCCACTTTGCACAATGCACAAACCAAGATAGCAATTGTGTGTATGCGGAAAAAACTTGTGACACAAGATATGATACCAATATATGCACCACAATGATATGGTATATATGCTATGGGAAGTATGATCACTAATGTGCACAAGTAACGTTGCGGCAATACTCAAATGGCTAGTCTCGATAGGCAAGTAACGCAAAAGTAAGGCTAGGGGTTAACAATGCAATGGCAAGGGAATATACAATGGAGGATACCACGATACCAAGATGATATGGAGGTTACCGTCCGGCGATGATGAGTAGCGGTGTTCTTGATGTAGATACCAAGATGATGGAGACTCGTCCCTAAGTAGCGAAACACCTTAGGAAGCGGAAAAACCATGAACTCAAAATCTCAAGCGTCAAATGTCAAAATGGTGGTAGCGGGAATGCGGTGGTGGTTTGCACTTGGCAATGCGAAGTGGAATGACGGGCTATACACGTGTCGGAGTTGAAGTTGCCGTCCCTAAGTGGCGAAACACCTTAGGAGACACAAGTCACAACTCGAAAAAGCTCAATCAACAATTGGGTTAAGTTGGGGAATTGGTTGAAGTGTATGGTGGGCAAGGTTATGTGGAAGTGGTGGTGGTGGTTGATGAAGAAGCAATCGTCCCTAAGTGGCGAAACACCTTAGGAGACTCGAATCACTACTCAAGCAACCACTAATGCTATGGGGAAGAAAATTGGTTAGGTTGCGGAAGTCGGTGGTGGTTATGCGGAGGATGTGGCGGAAGCCCTAGGCAAAGATGCCAAAGTTCACAAAATTTGATGGAGTCAAATGATTTTGGTGGTATTTTTGTTGGAAGGGGGATGTCAAGAGCTTTTCAACGAGCTAAAGAACGTCAAAATCGGAGTTCGGATGAATTACTTATGGACAAAACAAAAATCAGCCGAAGTCTGAAACTACAGGTTACGGACGTCCGGAAAGGTCGGATGTCGGGCGTCGGACGTCCGGAAAGGTCGGAAATCCGTAAATTCGGTGCGGGTTAGGGGTTCGGTTAAATCCGGAAAAGGTCGAACGTCCGGTCGTTCCTGGGGCTCCGGACGTCCGTAAAAACGTCGGTCGTCCGGTGGGTCGGGGTCAACGCAAGATGCGAGTTTCGGGACGCGATTTTGGGCGGAATTTTGGGATTTTGGGGTCAAAATTAGCGGGATTTCGTGGATGAAAGACGGGGAAAATTGGGGAAATGCTAGATCCACTCGAAACCAAGCAAATCCATGGATCAAAATCAACAAAACATCATCACACTAACAAATCACAAAAAAAAAATTGGGGCTATTTTTGGTGGGGATTTTCGAAATTGGGGAAGAACGCAACAAAATCAAGCTAGAAAACACGGGGTAGGGGCTCCAAAAACGTGATCAACCTTGCTCTGATCCAAGATGATGTAGGGCGGAACCCTACGTGGGCGATCTTTCACGTTGGAGCGGATCCTACGGGGACTCACGAGGAACACGCGGAAGAACACGAGAGAAACGAGAGGGAAATCACTCAACCGACAAGAGATCAATCACACAAGTGCTAGACCACCACCGCATTCCCGCTACCACCATTTTGACATTTGACGTTTGAGATTTTGAGTTCGCGGTTTTTCCGTTTCCTAAGGTGTTTCGGCTACTTAGGGACGAGTCTCCATCATCTTGGTATCTACATCAAGAACACCGCTACTCATCATCGCCGACGGTAACCTCCATATCATCTTGGTATCGTGGTATCCCTCTATTGTATATTCCCTTGCTATTGCATTGTTAACCCCTAGCCTTACTTTTGCGTTACTTGCCTATCGAGACTAGCCATTTGAGTATTGCCGCAGCGTTACTTGTGCACATTAGTGATCATACTTCCCATAGCATATATACCATATCATTGTGGTGCATATATTGGTATCATATCTTGTGTCACAAGTTTTTCCGCATACACACAATTGCTATCTTGGTTTGTGCATTGTGCAAAGTGGCCATAGAAAAAAAAGAGAATAAAGCTTTTAAGCAAAAGAAAGAGAGCAAAGAAGCTTGTAAGCAAGTGCCATAGCATCATACCACATTGCATATAAGATTGTCATATCCGATCATCTTGGATCATCTTGAGAGAAACACCGAACCATACATACATAGCATATTTGGGATAGAAGTTTATCCATTTTGCATCTTATAGGTTGTGCACAAGTGTCGATTCGCCTATTGAGCAATCGTGCTAAGCGTCTCTCTTGAGTTGTGCAACACGGCGTTTTCCGTGGATTCCACATTTTGTGCTCATTCCTTGGTTGCACGACCCCATTTATCTATCCGTGTGTGTGTTTCTGTGTGCCATTCTTTGCTATTGGTCCATTTGTTTCGATTGCGAATTTGTGAATCTCTTTCAACATTATTGACTCTTGCTAACATTTTGCATTAAATTTTTGTGCCACTATCCTCACCGAGCTCCTCCATAAGCTTTACTTGTGTAGGTGTGAGAACCAACAAGGATTGGTACCAATAGTGCTATTTCATTGTCCGCATTTGAGTGAACTTGGTTCATTGTCAACATCGGTCAAGGTACATTGGTATAAGTTCTTCTCTTTCTCCCACTTATATTTGTTCGAGTCTTGTGATGGATAGGCAAGGCATTTCATCTCCGGTCTTCGACAACAACGACGGCGTGAACAACTACATCACCAAAGCGTATATCTTTGATCTACAACGACAAGTGCAAGGCACACAATCAAGATTGCGAGCGCGCCGAGAACATCTCCATCGACATTCGTCACTCCGAAGCAAGGAGAAGGGACTACTTCGACAAGAAGCTTGCCGCACATAAAGAGGAGCAAGATGCAAGGATGGAGGAGATTCGGCCTTGATCAAGTCTTCTTACCCTTCGTCATCTTCAAAGGCGGCGACATTCAAGCCACAAGTCTTCGGAGCGCGAAAAAGATGCAAGTGCAAATCGTCCTCGTCCACATCTACATGGCGACCACCATCACGTTCGTGATCAATATCGTCATGAAGGGCAAGTCACCTCCAAGCATCATGTGCACGACGACGACAAACCACATCTACAACGACATCATCATCATGAAGATGCTCCACAAGCGCAAATGCACAAGTCCCAACAAGCCCTACTTCACGCCAAGTCGAAGCTTCATAAGCACAACAGAAGACCGCGAGGCAGGCACCACCAAGACGGCGCTACGGCTACATCAACCACTTGACATCTTCGCCAAGTGTTCTCAAGGCATCTTCCCCTTTGGACGTCTGGCATCTTCGCCTACTTCCCACGTGTACGCATACATCGACTTCATCATGTCCAAGGCTACCACCTACAATCTAGTGCTACACTTCCATCTTCGTAAGCCCCTAAATGAAGATGGCCGAGCTTGGGAAACTCCCTTGGTCATGGAGACGAGCTATGAGGTGCCACATCATATGGGCCTCCAACACCAAGGCGGTGACAAGGCGGTCGAACAAGGGCCATCCCTTCGACCCACGGCGTACGCGAACCTCTTCAACAACATGAAGACGACGCCCACATTGGACTCATACTCCGAGTCAAGCTCTGCGACCGCGCATGGAGACATTTGCACCTACATCTCTCCGACACCCACATCTGTCGAGATGCCCCAATTACCATGTGAGGAGAGCCACCACCCCATGAGTGACATGAGTGACTCCACCATACGTGACATTGAGAGCATTTCCTATGAGAGGATGAGTGTGACCACCACTAGCCCCACACATGAGAGCATGGCACACATCCTATGTGAGGTTGAGCGCCATTTGAGTGACTCCACCCACCATACGAAAGTGAGAGCATCCTTGAGGGAGTGAGTGAGCCACAACACTTAGTGAGTGAGGTAGTTGACACGGCACATGAGGCCACTATGATTTCTAACGACTTAACCTCTACTCCTAGTGTGTTTTCTTCTTTGGTGCTAGGTCTCCTACATGACGACATGCCTATCCTCGGCGAGTCCATCCCTACATTGGAGGCAGCGATGGCCATGGTGGACGATGATACACCCCACATGGTTCCATCAAGATGAAGATGACAACGACGATATTCAACACCTCACCTACAACACATGAGCGGGCGCTCCAAAGGTAACATAGGTGATGGTGCTTCTCTTGTCCCACTAGTGGACTCTCTTACCATTGATTGCTCCCATGATGTTGACCCACCTATTCATATGCTTCATGCTAGTGAGACTTCTTCATGCCTAAACTTACCTATTTATGATGAATATGATGATGAGCATGTTGAGTTACCTAGTTGTGATGCTATGCTCCATAGGATATCTTGTGAAAATCCTATTGGTCACATTATGTTTGATAATCCTTTGAACTTGTCATATGCTATGAGTGAGATCTCCCATATTGCATCATTTCAATCTCAACATAGTAACTATGCATGCCCCATTAAAATAAACCCTATTTGCACTTATGGCATAGATGACGAGATGATGGTCATTGGCTTTTGTTTTTCATGTGATGATATTGCCATGCTTCCTTTACATGATTTGGGCAATTCATCTACTATACCATGCCATGATCACATTGTTCCAAATATGCATTGTTTTGGATGTTGTCAATATTCTCCATGTGATGTTGCTACTCATGCTCATGAGGAGACCCCCATAGTTTCCTCATACATATTAGGAGATTTTGATCATCCCATACTTTGCATGATTCACATAATTGCTTGCACCTTATGCATTCCATGAATAACAATGCTCTACATATTTCTCATGATGCATTACACAATTTGAGTCTCCATTATGCTATACATAATAACAAACCTATCATGATGGATGACATGTTTCTATATCACGCATCTCATTTATTTGAGCATTGGATATTTTGTACTAACCAACACATGCACGTGCGCATCATGATGGATGATGTGTACATATATCATGCACACAATTTTTCCTTTGTCTTTGTTTTGTGTAGGTACTCATGTATACTCGTCAACTTCTCAATCCCAAGAGTTGACGAAACGAGCTCTTGAGAGCAACAATGCTTGGGGATCCCGTGGACTATCCTTACCACCGCTCCCTTCGCGCAAGGACTACGCGCATCTCTTCTACTTGGCTCTCACACGGCTATGGGCTATTTACCACTTGTCACCTTATGCTCATTTTACCGTGTTTACATTGCATTCTATACTTGCTTCTATGCCTTTGCCATGCAATTGTGACCCTTGCTTGCATATACCCATGATTCACCATTATGCTACTTCTATGTGTATTTGCATGCTTGGTGGAGATCCTTGTTGCTATTGCCATGTTTATCATGTGCCCCATGCTATTGATGATTTTGCTTTCATGCTTGTGCTATGACATGTGAATTATTCATGCCCACTATTTGCACCAATGACATGCTTGCCATGATTCCTTCTAATGGTTGCATCTTCTCACTACTAGCTTGCTTGACTTGATCGCTATGATTGCTTGCTATGTTGCATCACCCATGTTCCACTATTACTCGCTTTCTTGGGTTGATGACATATATGTTCATGCCTCTCTTGTCCCACTAGTGGACTCTCTTACCATCGATTGCTCCCATGATCTTGACCCACCTATTCCCATGCTTCATGCTAGTGCGACTTCTTCATGCCTTGACTTACCTATTTATGATGAATATGATGATGAGCATGTTGAGTTACCTAGTTGTGATGCTATGCTCCATAGGATATCTTGTGAAAATTCTATTGGTCACATTATGTTTGACAATCCATTGAACTTGTCATATGCTATGAGTGAGATCTCCCATATTGCCTCATTTCAATCTCAACATAGTAACTATGCATGCCCTATTAAAATAAATCCCATTTGCACTTATGGCATAGATGACGAGATGATGGTCATTGGCTTTTGCTTCTCTTGTGATGATATTGCACTACTTCCTTTGCAATTCGTCTACTATTCCATGCCATGATCACATTGTTCCAAATATGCATTGTTTTGGATGTTGTCAATATTCTCCATGTGATGTTTCCATTAATGCTCATGAGGAGACCCCATAGTTTCCTCATACATATTAGGAGATCTTGATGCATTTCATACTTTGCATGATTCCCATAATTTCTTGAACCATATGCATTCCATGAATAACAATTCTCTAGATATTTCTCATGATGCATTGCACAATTTGAGTCTCCATTGTGCCATACATAATAACAAACCTATCATGATGGATGACATGTTTCTATATCACACATCTCATTTATTTGAGCATTGGCTATTTTGTGCTAACGACACATGCACGTATGCATCATGATGGATGATGTGTACATCTACCACGCACACACAATTTTCTCTTTGTCTTTGTTTTGTGTAGGTACCCACATACACTCGTCAACATCTCAACCCCATGAGTTGATTTAAACGAGCTCTTGAGAGCAATGATGCTTTGGGATCCCGTGGACTATCCTTACCACCGTTCCCTTGGCGCAAGGACTACGCGCATCTCTTCTACTTGGCTCTCACGGCTATGGGCTATTTACCACTTGTCACCTTATGCTCATTTTCCCGTGTTCACTTTGCATGTTATGCTTGCTCCTATGCCTTTGCCATGCAATTGTGACCCTTGCTTGCATATACCCATGATTAACCATTATGCTACTTCTATGTGTATTTGCCTGCTTGGTGGAGATCCTTGTTGCTTTTGCCATGATTATCATGTGCCCCATGCTATTGTTGATTGTTGTGTTGGGAGAGTCATGATGTCCCATTGCTATTTACATACGGCCTCATTGATGATAATTTTCTCATATCTTGCTTTCATGCTTGTGCTATGCCATGTGAATTATTCATGCCCACTATTTGCACATATGACATGCTTGCCATGATTCCTTCTAGTACGTTGCATCTTCTCACTACTAGCTTGCTTGACTTGATCGCTATGATTGCTTGCTATGTTGCATCACCCATGTTCCACTATTACTCGCTTTCTTGGGTTGATGACATATATATTCATGCCTCTCACATGATATATCTTGTTCATTGTCGATTGCCTCCAATTGTTGCATCTATGCTTATTGATCTTGGAGACTTTGACACTTTACTTGTGATGCATGCTTGTTTGATTGAGCCTATTGTATTTGGTTGTTCTCGCATCATATGCCTCCATACTATGAAATGCTCCTTGTTCTTTCTTATGATGAGCATGATGCATACACTTGTTGGGTATCTTACCACACGAATGTTAGGTTTTGCACTTCCGCTTAACCTCATTTGTTTTTCCGAGTGTTTGTCATGTTCTTTCATTTTGAAGGATTCACAAAGGCGGTAACATCACGAGACAACTTGCTTATGTGAAGGCATACAAGATGCACAACTCCATCATCCTTGAGAACCTCCTAAAGGTGACTTCCTTCCCTTTGAGCCATCCTCAAATACACATATTGGATGGGTCATTCTTTCATTGTTGTTTCCTTCTTCTTTTCTACATGATACATATATTGGATGGAGGACCGACATTGGAGATGGACCCTATGGACCTTCAAGTTGAGGAGTGCCACGACATCGAGCTATGGTACAACACCACCCATGACAAATTTGCACCCCATGCATGGATTGACTCATTATGCTTGTCTTGTTGCACCTATTCCCATGTCATCCATGATATATGAGCATGTGCATTTTCTTAGCAAATTTGTTGTGATCTTTCTTGATGGCATATTCATACATCATGATCATATTGCCTACCATCAATTGCATGATAACATAATCATATTGAGCATCCATTGCCATATTCATGCTATTGATAAACCGTCTCACTATGACATTATTTTGCACCGTGGTTGCATTGATCACATTCACGACACCTTTGTTGTCCCAATGCATGAATTTTCTCTCATGAATGCTTTACATGTCATTTTACATCATTTGGATAAGCATTTCATGCCTTGTCATCAACAATTCCTTTGGACGGACTCATTCTTACATGATGGACACTTTGTGTGCGTTAACCATTGTATTTTCGAGTGTTGCTTGTGTTTGCTCTTTTTGCATGTCTATCACTCCGACGACACCTTGGACTACTTGGATTGCTCCATGTCTTCAACTTCGTCCAACTACAAGTCCGTCTCGACAACCGTTTCCATGGTGATGAGGATCACGATCCGAGGTCGGATCTTTCCCAAGGGGGGGGGGAGATGATGCGGAGCATCCCACGTTCATCCCGATGTACACTCCCACTACTCTCCAAGCCCCAAGTGGACATATGACGAGACCTCGAACAAACGCCATTGGACACAAGGTGAACTCGCTCCTCTCCGAACCTTCACTTCCCACATGTGAGACATGGTTACTACCTCAAATATATGTGCTATGCATGACCAGGAATAAGGAGGAAGACCATGGACAAGACGGCGAGGACACCAAGTACGGACCAAGAAAAGAAGCTGCCTGGTTAGCCGCCGGACGTCCGACCAGCACCGGACGTCCGACGACTCCAGTTCCGGACGACCGGGCCCCTCCGGACGATCGTGCTAACGACCACCGAATCAATCTGCGGACATCCGAAGAACTCCGGACGTCCGGGACCTCGCGAGCCCTCGGACGACCGGCCCCCTCCGGACGCCCGACCGAACCGCACCCTAGCCGAATCTACCGAAGTCCGAAGAGCACCGGACGTCCGGACCTTCCTGAGCCTCCGGACGACCGGAACCCTCCGGACGTCCGACGCCTGTCTCACAAGACAAAGGTATTGGACCGAGTCCATTTATCCTCCACTTACCCCTTCGCGCCCATGACTATATATACTCCTCCACCTCCTCCTAGTTAGGGTTAGCATTGGATTAGCTCATATTCTTGTGTGAGAGCCTTTGCTCATCCACTTGGCTACTTCTCCACCGAGATCAGACCTCTCCGGAGAAGATCCCCAAGCGGATTCAAGACCCCTTCTAGGGTGGACCCCTCAAGGCCTCCTCACGGAGAAGAACGGTTACCGTTTGTATCTTACCTTTGTTGATCTTGAATCTTGTGCCACTCTATGCGATCGGTAATCTAGCACTTGTGTGATTGATCTCTTGTCGGTTTCGTGATTTCTCTCTCTTTTCTCTCGTGCTCTTCCACTACTCTGACTACTCCATCAAGACCCAAGGGGGCAATCACACAAATGCTAGATCACCGATCACCTAGAGTGGCACAAAATTCAAGATCATCATCTATGGGATTCAAGACCATCATCTATGGTATCACCGATTTTGGGCGGAAATTGGGGATTTCGTGGTCAAAATTCACGTGATTTCGTGGATGAAAGACGGGGAAAATTGGGGAAATGCTAGATCCACTCGAAATCAAGCAAATCCATGGATCAAAATCAACAAAACATCATCACACCAACAAATCACAAAAAAAAATTGGGGCTTTTTTTGGTGGGGAAATTCGAAATTGGGGAAGAACGCAACAAAATCAAGCTAGAAAACACGGGGTAGGGGCTCCAAAAACGTGATCAACCTTGCTCTGATCCATACACTTCCACCACCCCCAACTTAACCCAATTGTTGATTGAGCTTTTTCGAGTTGTGACTTGTGTCTCCTAAGGTGTTTCGCTACTTAGGGACGGCAACTTCAACTCCGACACGTGTATAGCCCGTCATTCCACTTCCGCATTGCCAAGTGCAAACCACCACCGCATTTCCGCTACCACCATTTTGACATTTGTCATTTGAGATTTTGAGTTCGCGGTTTTTCCGTTTCCTAAGGTGTTTCGACTACTTAGGGACGAGTTTCCATCATTATCTACATCAAGAACACCGCCACTCATCATCGCAAAGGACGGTAACCTCGACAACACCATTGTATATTCCCCTTGCAATTGCATTGATAACCCCTTATCCCATTTTGCGTCACTTACCTATCGAGACTAGCCATTTGAGTATTGCCGCAACGCGTTACTTGTGCACATTAGTGATCTACACCATCCATTGCATACATACCATATCATCTTGGTATCATCATATCATCCATTGTGTCACAATATCGTTCCGCATATACACAATAGCTATCTTGGTTTGTGCATTGTGCAAAAGTGGCCATACATAGAAAAAAAGAGAAGAGAATAAGCTTTTAAGCAAAGAGCAAAGAGCTTGTAAGCAATAGCCATAGCATCAAATATATCATATGATATCATACTTGATCATCTTGGATCATTGTGAGAGAAACACCGAACCATACATACATAGCATACTTGGGATAGAAAGTTTATCCATTTTGCATCTTATAGGTTGTGCACAAGTGTCGATCCGCCTATTGAGCAATCGTGCTAAGCGTCTCTCTTGAGTTGTGCAACACGAGCATTTTGGTGGATTCCACATTTTGAGCTCATTCCTTGGTTGCACGACCCCATTTATCTATCCGTGTGTGTGTTTCCGTGTGCCACATATTGCTATTGATCTACTTGTTTCGCTTATGTAATTTGTGAATCTCTTTCAACATTATTGACTCTTGCTAACATTTTGCATAAATTTTTGTGCCACTATCCTCACCGAGCTCTACCATAAGCTTTCATTGATAGGTGTGAGTGAACAAGTCCGGTACCAATTCCACTATTCTTTCATTTCACATTGAGTGAACAGGATACATCCTCAACTTTGGGAAAAGGTAACTTGGTATTGTTTATCTCATTTCCTACTCACCTCTACTCGAGTCTTGTGATGGATAGGCAAGGCATTTCACCTTCGGTCTACAACAACAACAACGAGTTCGATGCCACGAACAACAACTCCGACGCCAAGATGCAAGCTCAAATGGAGGAAATCAAAGCCCTCATCAAGGCCTACAAGCGATCTTCCTCATCTTCGAGAAGACACTCAAGAGCACATGCTTCCGAGCTACCGTCTCCGGCAAGATCACATCGGCATCGACACCATCACCAACAAGAACGTGAAGGTCAAGAGCTCTACATCAACAACCGATAAATGACTTCACCATCTCCCTTGGCATCTTCGCCAAGCGACTTCAAGGCATCTTCGCCACGGACATACAAAGATCTTCGCCAACAAGCACCCCAAGACTACGCTCAAGAGAAGCTCCCCAAGCTCAAGTCCGCGACTTCCACGAGCTACTACGACCTCGACATCGACCACGAGATTCCTTTCTATGGGACTCAAGAACCCGAGGAGTACCTCGAGTGGGAGCGTTTGATGGACGACTACCTCAAGCTACATCAAGTTCCTCCCGAAGATCAAGTGAAGTGCGCCACAAGAAACTTCCACGACTATGCCTCGACATGGTGGCTTCACACACCTTCGGAGTGCTACGAGATGAGTTGGTCCAAGATGAAGAGAGCTTTATGCGAGAGTTCGTGCCTCCAACATACACGGAACAACTTCGACGCCAATTGGAGAACACCACCCAAGGATCCAAGTCCATCGACAAGTACTTCAAGGAGATGAAGATTGCCTTGCGATGAGCCGGCGTGGACGACCCCATGTCAATGAAGTTCCACTTCATGATGGGATTGCACAACGACATCTCCAAGACCATCTTCCTCGAGAACTACAAGTCCATCGACGACTACTACATTGGTGCTCTCAAGGCGGAACAAGAACTCATGAAGGCCAACGCTTCTCCACCCCAAGCAAACTTCGTGGAGACCAAGCTCTCACGACAAGCATGAGGCTAGTACCACCATGATGTCCAAGCCCGACAAGCTCCAAGACGATGCTCCCAAGTGCGACTTCACCGCCATCCCTCTTTGTGGCATTGTTGATGCCGAGTCTACCTTGACTCTTTTTCAAGATGGTGCGGCGACAAGTACGACTACGGAGACCTTCAAGGACCAAGCTTTGGAGGCAAGCGACAAGGTCGCGAGCAAGGATGATGCTTCCATCTTAGGAGGCGAGAGTGATGTTGTGCCATCTTCGGCCTTCATCCACGATTTAGAGTGATGTTGAGCCATCTTCGGCCTTCATCCACGACGAGAGCGATGATGTGCCATCTTCGCCTTCATCCACGCATTTACGACTACGAGACGGTTGAGCATGGGATTTTCCCTTCGACCACGGGCGACGTCTCGATGACTTGAGTGACTTGAGCCACCATATTGAGAGTGAGAGTGACTTCACCGCTAGCCCCATATATGTGTTGCCCCAATTCCCATGTGAGGAGAGCCACAACCCCCACCACTTGAGTGAGATGAGTGACCCCACCATACGTGAGCTTGAGTGCACCTATTTTGAGGAAGTGAATGAACCACCACATAGAGAGAGTGAGATAGTTGATAGGTCTAGTGAGTCCATTTGCATTTCTAACAACTTGACCTCTACCTCTATTGTGTCTTCTCATTTGGTGCTAGGTCCCATTTATGATGACGCTACCGATCCTCGACGACTCCGGCCCTCCCTTTGGACAAGACGATGGCCATGGTGGAATATGATGCACCCCCACATGGTTCCATCAAGATGAAGATGACCACCATTTGGTCTTTCCCACCTCACCTACACCACTTGAGTGGAATGACAAGGGTAACAAAGGTGACGGTGATGCTCTCGGCCCCACTAGTGGACTATTTTGACATTGATTGCTTGCATGATGTCGATCACACTATTGACATGATTCATTCTAGTGTGATTTCCCCATGTGATGATTTGCCCATTTATGAATATGATGATTCTCATGTGGAGTCTATTAGTAGTGATGCTATGTTACATAGGATTTCTTGTGACAATTCTTTAGGTCACATCATGTTTGCTAATCCGCTTGACTTGTCATATGCTATGCATGAGATCCATCATATGTCTTATTTGCAATCTCTTCATAGTGACTATGCATATGCCATTAAAATAAACCCAATTTGCACATATGGCATAGATGACAAGCCCATGGTTATTGGCATTTGTTTTTCTTGTGATGATATTGATATGCTCCCTTTGCATCCTTTATCTCATATGCCATGCCATGCCCTCCTAGCTTCGGATATGCATTGTTTTGGATGTTGTCCATTTTCTCCAAATGATGTTTCCAATATTGCTCATGAGGAGACCCCCATAGTTTCCTCATACATGTTAGGAGAATTTGATCCATCCCATTCATTGCATGATCCCCATACTTGTGTGCACCACATGCTCCCCCATGAATGAAAATGCTATCGATGCGCCATATACTTGCATTCTCAATTTGTGTCCCCATCGTGTCATACATAATAACTATTCTTTCATGATGGATGACATGTTCTTATACCATGCATCAAATTTCTTTGAGCGATGCTTATCTTATGCTAACTCACACGTGCACATACACATCATGATGGATGATGTGACATTTACCACGCGCACAATTTCTTTGGTTTTGTCTCTTTGTGTAGGTACCCATGAATACTTGTCGACCTCGCAATCCCACGAGTTGACAAAACGAGCTCTAGAGAGCAACGATGATTTGGGATCCCATGGATTGTCTTTCCCACCGCTCACTTCACGCAAACACTTCATGCATTTCTTCTACATGGCCCTCACTTGGCTATGGGTTGTTCTCCATTATATATCCTTTGCCCATCTTGCCATGTTCACTTTGCATGATATGCCCATTCCTATGCCTTTGCCATGCATTTGTGACCCATGCTTTGCATTACACATGATGATTGATTCTAGTACTTGTATGTGTATTTGCACGCGTGGTGGAGATATTGTTTGGTATTGCCATGATTGCTTTGTGCCCCATGCCTATGATGACAATATGATCTTGCTTTGTGTTCGTGCTTGTGATATGTCATGTGCACTCCTTATGCCTATTATTTGCTCACATGTCATGATTGCCATGATTTATTCTAGTGTGTTGCATCTTCGCTCCACTAGTTTGCACGACTTGATTACTATGTTTGCTTGCCTTGTTGCATCACCTATGATTCATACTTGCTCATTTCATGCGGTTGATGACAACCATCTACATGCTTTGCACATGATTGTTATTGCTTCTTGTCACATATCTCCATATGTTGCCTCTCTCATGCTAGATTTGCCATGTATTGAGTGCAACCATGTTATTAGTCTTGGTCATGAGTTTGCCCCATAGCATTGTCACATATGTTTGGAGATTTTGACATATTACTTGTGAAGCATGCTTGTCTTACTTCTTTGCACCATATACCTAGTGCAATGAATATTGCCATTGTTGCATCATGTTATTCATGCACTTGTGCTTCTAATGGTTATGCGCAAAAGATGAGAACCATCATGATGGATGATGTGTTTGTCTACCATGCGCATACTTTCTTTGTTTTGTTTTGTGCATGTGTAGGATACTTGGACTTTGTGTCGACTTCCACTTCACGTGAGTTGACCATTCGAGCCCTTGAGAGCGAGCCTCATACATTCTACCACGACTCGCTTCTACACCGCATTTGCTTCCACTTGACATTGTGAAGAATGCACAAGGACACGCCTTCAAGGTGACATCCTTCTTGAGCTTGGATATTGTGGATCATACTTCATGTGTTGCTTACACCATTTGCACGCATGTTCTTGATCTTGCTTTCACCCATGATTGCCACATTTCCATGCTTCATGATATATATACCTTGTGTGTTGCATCCAATTCTTGGTCTACTTGCTACTATCATATGATTGGTTGCACCAATATCATTTCTTCACATATGCCATATCCCTTTGCTTGTCACATGATTCACTTGATTGCCTCACACATGATGAACAATTGCTCTTTCTATTGTGTTGAGTGCCACTCCATCTTCACTACACCCTATGCACATTATGCTTGGATTGTCTTGCACTTGACCATGTGTTTAGACATCTCATCTTATTTGGTGTTGTGAATGATTCCTATGCCTACCATCGACCATTTGTCGAGCACTTTATGCATGTTTGCTATGATCTTGAGGTAGATGCTTATTCTCTTGTCACACATATTTGCATCACTACCTCACATTTACATGCTTGTTTCCATGATGACCTTGATTTTGCTCAATTCATATGCTTACATGCCATGTCACAATCCTTTGTCACACCCTATGCTATGCTTGATGACAACACTTGTTTGGTGAATCACCTCTTGAATGCTTGGTTTTGCACTAACGCTAACCACATTTGTTTTTCCAAGTGTTTGTTCTATTTGCTCCTTTTGAAGGAATCACAAGATGGTGCGACATTGGAGAGTGCTTATTTCGAGCTTCAAGATGATGAGTGCTTGGTGATCGTCCGCTCGACACGGCACCGCCATCTCTTTCCCATGGTGATTTGGTTTTTGATCCGAGGTCGGATCATTTCCAAGGGGAGGGATGATGCGGAGCATCCTATGGTCATCACCATGTCAAGAGTCCGCTTGGCAAGTGACACGTCGACCTCTACTTCTCATACATAAAGGTGAATCTTCTCCTTTACACGTGTTCACTTGACCCCTTCGAGGATGGTATACTACTTGACACTCCACTCGTGTGCATGCATAGGTATTGCCGGAGCTTCACGGACGACGAGGAGGAGTGCAAGCGCCAAGGAACACCTACACCATCCGCGAGGGAAGCCCGAAGAGAAGACGGAAAAAGATTTGAGCTGCGGAGTCCCCAGCCGCCGGACGACCGAGGCCACCGGACGTCCGACACTCTCCGGGGCCTGACGACCGATTTAACGCCGGACATCCGATAAGTCCCAACATGGACGACCAACACCGACCGGACGACCGGTGCTATGGCGACAGAACAGAATTTACGGATGTCCGAAGACTTAGGACGTCCGAACCGCCCCTGAAGCTTCCGGACGTCCGAGCCCTTCCGGACGTCCGACGCCTGTAAGCGTTCTTGCGGGCCTTTGGCCTTGTATCCCTCTCCCACTTACCCCTTCGTGGCTTAGACTATAAATAGACCACCTCCACCTCCTTTCTCGGGTTAGCAAATATGATAGCTCATTCTTAGGTGAGCTTTGCTCCTACCTCTTCTCTTGAGAGAGAGAGACTACCACTCCCATGGAGTTCAAGACCTCCATGTGAGAAGATCCTGCGGGATATCATCAAGACCCCCATCTTGGACGGACCCCATCAAGACCTCCTCTCGGAGATGAACCTTACCTTGTATCTTTCCTTTTGTTGTTCATGTACCTTGTGGATCTTCTGTGTTTGATTGTCTAGTGGATGTGTGATTGGACTTGTTCTTGAGTGTTTCCCTTGTGATTTCTCCCGTTCTTCCCCGTGTTCATCGTGATTCCCCGTAGGATCCGCTCCAACGTGAAGATCGCCCACGTAGGGTTCCGCCCTACATCATCTATGGTATCAGAGCATCCTCTCGTGATGATTGATTGATGTAGGGCGGAACCCTACGTGGGCGATCTTTCACGTTGGAGCGGATCCTACGGGGACTCACGAGGAACACGCGGAAGAACACGAGAGAAACGAGAGGGAAATCACTCAACCGACAAGAGATCAATCACACAAGTGCTAGATCACCGATCACATAAGGTGGCACAAGATTCAAGATCAACAAAGGTAAGGATACACGAGTAGCCGTTCTTCTCCGAGAGGAGGCCTTGATGGGGTCCACCCTAGAAGGGGGTCTTGAATCGCTTGGGGATCTTCTCCGAAGAGGTCCTGAGCTCCGAGGAGAAGTAACCAAGTGGATGAGGAAAGGCTCTCACACAAGAATATGAGCTAATCCAATGCTACCCTAACTAGGAGGAGGTGGAGGAGTATATATAGTCATGGGCCGCCAAGGGGTAAGTGGAGGATACATGGACTCGGTCCAATACATCAGGCGCAGATAGGTGTCTGACGTCCGGAGGGTTCCGGCCGTCCGGAGGCTCGGAAGGTCCGGACGTCCGAGCTCTTCTGACATCCGTAGATTCGGCTGGTGCGCTTGGTCGGACGTCCGGAGGGGGCCGGTCGTCCGGAGGCTCATGAGGTCCCGGACGTCCGGAGTTCTTCGGATGTCCGTAGATTGATTCGGTGGTCATTGGCGCGGTCGTCCGGTGCACAGGAGTCGTCGGACGTCCGGTCCTGGGACGTCCGGCCGTAGAACTTCGGGCAGCTTCTTCTCTTGGTCCGTGTACTTGGTGTCCTCGCCCCTGTCCATGGTCTTCCTCCTTGTTCCCTGGTCATGCATAGCACATATATTTGAGGTAGTAACCATGTCTCACATGTGGGAAGTGAAGGTTCGGAGAGGAGCGAGTTCACCTTGTGTCCAATGGCGTTTGTTCGAGGTCTCGTCATATGTCCACTTGGGGCTTGGAGAGTAGTGGGAGTGTACATGGGGATGAACGTGGGATGCTCCGCATCATCTCCCCTCCCTTGGGAAAGATCCGACCTCGGATCGTGATCCTCATCACCATGGAAACGGTTGTCGAGACGGACTTGTAGTTGGACGAAGTTGAAGACATGGAGCAATCCAAGTAGTCCAAGGTGTCACGGAGTGATAGACATGCAAAAGAGCAAACACAAGCAACACTTTCGAAAATACAATGGTTAACGCACACAAAGTGTCCATCATGTAAGAATGAGTCCGTCCAAAGGAATTGTTGATGACAAGGCATGAAATGCTTATCCAAATGATGTAAAATGACATGTAAAGCATTCATGAGAGAAAATTCATGCATTGGGACAACAAAGGTGTCGTGAATGTGATCAATGCAACCACGGTGCAAAATAATGTCATAGTGAGACGGTTTATCAATAGCATGAATATGGCAATGGATGCTCAATATGATTATGTTATCATGCAATTGATGGTAGGCAATATGATCATGATGTATGAATATGCCATCAAGAAAGATCACAACAAATTTGCTAAGAAAATGCACATGCTCATATATCATGGATGACATGGGAATAGGTGCAACAAGACAAGCATAATGTGAGTCAACCCATGCATGGGGTGCAAATTTGTCATGGGTGGTGTTGTACCATAGCTCGATGTCGTGGCACTCCTCAACTTGAAGGTCCATAGGGTCCATCTCCAATGTCGGTCCTCCATCCAATATATGTATCATGTAGAAAAGAAGAAGGAAACAACAATGAAAGAATGACCCATCCAATATGTGTATTTGAGGATGGCTCAAAGGGAAGGAAGTCACCTTTAGGAGGTTCTCAAGGATGATGGAGTTGTGCATCTTGTATGCCTTCACATAAGCAAGTTGTCTCGTGATGTTACCGCCTTGTGAATCCTTCAAAATGAAAGAACATGACAAACACTCGGAAAAACAAATGAGGTTAGCGGAAGTGCAAAACCTAACATTCGTGGTGGTAAGATACCCAACAAGTGTATGCATCATGCTCATCATAAGAAAGAACAAGGGAGCATTTCATAGTATGGAGGCATATGATGCGAGAACAACCAAATACAATAGGCTCAATCAAACAAGCATGCATCACAAGTAAAGTGTCAAAGTCTCCAAGATCAATAAGCATAGATGCAACAATTGGAGGCAATCGACAATGAACAAGATATATCATGTGAGAGGCATGAATATATATGTCATCAACCCAAGAAAGCGAGTAATAGTGGAACATGGGTGATGCAACATAGCAAGCAATCATAGCGATCAAGTCAAGCAAGCTAGTAGTGAGAAGATGCAACGTACTAGAAGGAATCATGGCAAGCATGTCATCTGTGCAAATAGTGGGCATGAATAATTCACATGGCATAGCACAAGCATGAAAGCAAGATATGAGAAAATTATCATCAATGTATTGGCGAGAGGCCGTATGTAAATAGCAATGGGACATCATGACTCTCCCAACACAACAATCAACAATAGCATGGGGCACATGATAATCATGGCAAAAGCAACAAGGATCTCCACCAAGCATGCAAATACACATAGAAGTAGCATAATGGTTAATCATGGGTATATGCAAGCAAGGGTCACAATTGCATGGCAAAGGCATAGGAGCAAGCATAACATGCAAAGTGAACACGGGAAAATGAGCATAAGGTGACAAGTGGTAAATAGCCCATAGCCGTGTGAGAGCCAAGTAGAAGAGATGCGTAGTCCTTGCGCCAAGGGAACGGTGGTAAGGATAGTCCAAGGTATCCCAAAGCATCATTGCTCTCAAGAGCTCGTTTCACAACTCATGGGATTGAGATGTTGGACGAGTGTATGTGGGTACCTACACAAAACAAAGACAAAGAGAAAATTGTGTGTGCGTGGTAGATGTACACATCATCCATCATGATGCATACGTGCATGTGTCGGTTAGCACAAAATAGCCAATGCTCAAATAAATGAGATGCGTGATATAGAAACATGTCATCCATCATGATAGGTTTGTTATTATGTATGGCATAATGGAGACTCAAATTGTGCAATGCATCATGAGAAATATCTAGAGCATTGTTATTCATGGAATGCATATGGTTCAAGCAATTATGGGAATCATGCAAAGTATGAAATGCATCAAGATCTCCTAATATGTATGAGGAAACTATGGGGTCTCCTCATGAGCATTAATGGAAACATCACATGGAGAATATTGACAACATCCAAAACAATGCATATTTGGAACAATGTGATCATGGCATGGAATAGTAGACAATTGCATGCAAAGGAAGTAGTGCAATATCATCACAAGAGAAGCAAAAGCCAATGACCATCATCTCGTCATCTATGCCATAAGTGCAAATGGGATTTATTTTAATGGGGCATGCATAGTTACTATGTTGAGATTGAAATGAGGCAATATGGGAGATCTCACTCATAGCATATGACAAGTTCAATGGATTGTCAAACATAATGTGACCAATAGAATTTTCACAAGATATCCTATGGAGCATAGCATCACAACTAGGTAACTCAACATGCTCATCATCATATTCATCATAAATAGGTAAGTCAAGGCATGAAGAAGTCGCACTAGCATGAAGCATGGGAATAGGTGGGTGAAGATCATGGGAGCAATCGATGGTAAGAGAGTCCACTAGTGGGATAAGAGAAGCACCATCACCTATGTTACCTTTGGAGCGTCGCTCATGTGTTGTAGGTGAGGTGTTGAAGATCCACTGCTGTCAACTTCATCTTGATGGAACCATGTGGGGGTGCATCATCGCCCACCATGGCCATCGCTGCCTCCAATGGAGGAATAGACTCGCCAAAGATAGGCATGTCGTCATGTAGGAGACCTAGCACCAAAGAAGAAAACACACTAGGAGTAGAGGTTAAGTCGTTAGAAATCATAGTGGCCTCATGTGCCGTGTCAACTACCTCACTCACTAAGTGTTGTGGCTCACTCACTCCCTCAAGGATGCTCTCACTCGTATGGTGGGTGGAGTCACTCAAATGGCGCTCAACCTCACATAGGATGTGTGGCATGCTCTCATGTGTGGGGCTAGTGGTGGTCACACTCATCCTCTCATAGGAAATGCTCTCAATGTCACGTATGGTGGAGTCACTCATGTCACTCATGGGGTGGTGGCTCTCCTCACATGGCAATTGGGGCATCTCGACATATGTCGGTGTCGGAGAGATGTAGGTGCAAATGTCTCCATGTGCGGTGGCGTAGCTTGACTCGGAGTATGAGTCCAATGTGGGCGCCTGCCTTCATGTTGTTGAAGAGGTTCGCGCTCGTCGCCGTGGTCGAAGGGATGGCCCTTGTTCGACCGCCTTGTCACCGCCTTGGTGTTGGAGGCCCATATGATGTGGCACCTCATAGCTCGTCTCCATGACCGAAGGAGTTTCCCATGCTCGGCCATCTTCCTTGAGGGCTTCCGAAGATGGAAGTGTCGCCTCGCTTGTAGGTGGTCGCCTTGGACTTGATGAAGTCGATGTAGGCGTACACGTGGGAAGTAGGCGAAGATGCCAGACGTCCAAAGGCGAAGATGCCTTGAGAACACTTGGCGAAGATGCCAAGTGGTTGATGTAGCCGTGTAGCGCCGCCTTGGTGGTGCTCGTCTCGCGGTCTTCTTGTTGTGCTTATGAAGCTTCGACTTGGCGTGAAGTAGGGCTTGTTGGGACTTGTGCATTTGCGCTTGTGGAGCATCTTCATGATGATGATGTCGTTGTCGTGTTTGAGTTCCTTGGCGTTAAATGCGTCGTTGTGCACATGATGCTTGGAGGTGACTTGCCCTTCATGACGATGTGGATCACGAGCGTGATGGTGGTCGCCATGTAGATGTGGACGAGGACGATTTGCACTTGCGCTGCTTCCGCACCAAGACTTGTGGCTTGAATGTCGCCGCCTTGAAGATGACGAAGGGGTAGTAGACTTGATCAAGGCTCTAATCTCCTCCATCCTTGCATCTTGCTCCTCTTTATGTGCGGAAAGCTTCTTGTCGAAGTAGTCCCTTCTCCTTGCTTCGGAGTGATGAATGTCGATGGAGATGTTCTCGGCGCGCTCTCGCAATCTTGATTGTGTGCCTTGCACTTGTCGTTGTAGATCAAAGAGAGACGCTTTGGTGATGTAGTTGTTCACGCCGTCGTTGTTGTCGAAGACCGGAGATGAAATGCCTTGCCTATCCATCACAAGACTCGAGCAAATATGAGTGGGAGAAAGAGAAGAACTTATACCAATGTACCTTGACCGATGTTGACAATGAATCAAGTTCACTCAAATGCGGACAATGAAATAGCACTATGGGTACCAATCCTTGTCGGTTCTCACACCTACACAAGTAAAGCTTATGGAGGAGCTCGGTGAGGATAGTGGCACAAAAATTTAATGCAAAATGTTAGCAAGAGTCTATAATGTTGAAAGAGATTCACAAATTCGCAAGCGAAACAAATGGACCAATAGCAAAGAATGGCACACTAAACACACACACGGATAGATAAATGGGGTCGTGCAACCAAGGAATGAGCACAAAATGTGGAATCCACGGAAAACGCTCGTGTTGCACAACGCAAGAGAGAAGCTAGCACGATTGCTCAATAGGCGGATACGACACTTGTGCACAACCTATAAGATGCAAAATGGATAAACTTCTATCCCAAATATGCTATGTATGTATGGTTCCCGGTGTTTCTCTCAAGATGATCCAAGATGATCGGATATGACAATCTTATATGCAATGTGGTATGATGCTATGGCACTTGCTTACAAGCTTCTTTGCTCTCTTTCTTTTGCTTAAAAGCTTTATTCTCTCTTTTTTTTTCTATGGCCACTTTGCACAATGCACAAACAAAGATAGCAATTGTGTGTATGCGGGAACAAACTTGTGACACAAGATATGATACCAATATATGCACCTCAATGATATGGTATGTATGCAATTGATGGTGTAGATCACTGATGTGCACAAGTAACGTTGCCGGCAATACTCAAATGGCTAGTCTCGATAGGCAAGTAACGCAAAATGGGCTAGGGGTTATCAATGCAATGGCAAGGGGAATATACAATGGAGGGATACCACGATACCAAGATGATATGGAGGTTACCGTCCGGCGATGATGAGTAGCGGTGTTCTTGATGTAGATACCAAGATGATGGAGACTCGTCCCTAAGTAGTCAAACACCTTAGGAAACGGAAAACCGCGAACTCAAAATCTCAAACGTCAAATGTCAAAATGGTGGTAGCGGGAATGCGGTGGTGGTTTGCACTTGGCAATGCGGAAGTGGAATGATGGGCTATACACGTGTCGGAGTTGAAGTTGCTGTCCCTAAGTAGCCGAAACACCTTAGGAGACACAAGTCACAACTCGAAAAAGTTCAATCAACAATTGGGTTAAGTTGGGGGTGGTTGAAGTGTATGGTGGGCAAGGTTATATGGAAGTGGTGGTGGTGGTTGATGAAGAAGCAATCGTCCCTAAGTAGCCGAAACACCTTAGGAGACTCGAATCACTACTCAAGCAACCACTAATGCTATGGGGAACAAAATGGGTTAGGTTGCGGAAGTCGGTGGTGGCTATGTGGAGGATATGGTGGAAGCCCTAGGCAAAGATGCCAAAGTTCACAAAATTTGATGGATTCAAATGGTGGTGGTAGTATTTTTATGAGAAGGGGGATGTCAATAGCTTCGAAACGAGCTCAAGAACGTCAAAATCGGACTCCGTATGAATTAGTTATGGTAGATGTACCCTAGGCAAAAATGTTGACGAGTGTATGTGGGTACCTACACAAAACAAAGACAAAGAGAAAATTGTGTGTGCGTGGTAGATGTACACATCATCCATCATGATGCATACGTGCATGTGTCGGTTAGCACAAAATAGCCAATGCTCAAATAAATGAGATGCGTGATATAGAAACATGTCATCCATCATGATAGGTTTGTTATTATGTATGGCATAATGGAGACTCAAATTGTGCAATGCATCATGAGAAATATCTAGAGCATTGTTATTCATGGAATGCATATGGTTCAAGCAATTATGGGAATCATGCAAAGTATGAAATGCATCAAGATCTCCTAATATGTATGAGGAAACTATGGGGGTCTCCTCATGAGCATTAATGGAAACATCACATGGAGAATATTGACAACATCCAAAACAATGCATATTTGGAACAATGTGATCATGGCATGGAATAGTAGACGAATTGCATGCAAAGGAAGTAGTGCAATATCATCACAAGAGAAGCAAAAGCCAATGACCATCATCTCGCCATCTATGCCATAAGTGCAAATGGGATTTATTTTAATGGGGCATGCATAGTTACTATGTTGAGATTGAAATGAGGCAATATGGGAGATCTCACTCATAGCATATGACAAGTTCAATGGATTGTCAAACATAATGTGACCAATAGAATTTTCACAAGATATCCTATGGAGCATAGCATCACAACTAGGTAACTCAACATGCTCATCATCATATTCATCATAAATAGGTAAGTCAAGGCATGAAGAAGTCGCACTAGCATGAAGCATGGGAATAGGTGGGTGAAGATCATGGGAGCAATCGATGGTAAGAGAGTCCACTAGTGGGATAAGAGAAGCACCATCACCTATGTTACCTTTGGAGCGTCGCTCATGTGTTGTAGGTGAGGTGTTGAAGATCCACTCGTTGTCAACTTCATCTTGATGGAACCATGTGGGGGTGCATCATCGTCCACCATGGCCATCGCTGCTCCAATGGAGGAATAGACTCGCCAAAGATAGGCATGTCGTCATGTAGGAGACCTAGCACCAAAGAAGAAAACACACTAGGAGTAGAGGTTAAGTCGTTAGAAATCATAGTGGCCTCATGTGCCGTGTCAACTACCTCACTCACTAAGTGTTGTGGCTCACTCACTCCCTCAAGGATGCTCTCACTTTCGTATGGTGGGTGGAGTCACTCAAATGGCGCTCAACCTCACATAGGATGTGTGGCATGCTCTCATGTGTGGGGCTAGTGGTGGTCACACTCATCCTCTCATAGGAAATGCTCTCAATGTCACGTATGGTGGAGTCACTCATGTCACTCATGGGGTGGTGGCTCTCCTCACATGGTAATTGGGGCATCTCGACAGATGTGGGTGCCGGAGAGATGTAGGTGCAAATGTCTCCATGCGCGGTCGCGTAGCTTGACTCGGAGTATGAGTCCAATGTGGGCGCCAGATTTATGTTGTTGAAGAGGTTCGCTTCGTCGCCGTGGTCGAAGGGATGGCCCTTGTGCGACCGCCTTGTCACCGCCTCTTGGTGTTGGAGGCCCATATGATGTGGCACCTCATAGCTCGTCTCCATGACCGAAGGGAGTTTCCCATGCTCGGCCATCTTCCTTGAGGGGCTTCAAGATGGAAGTGTCGCCTCGCTTGTAGGTGGTCGCCTTGGACTTGATGAAGTCGATGTAGGCGCATACGTGGGAAGTAGGCGAAGATGCTGCACGTCCAAAGGCGAAGATGCCTTGAGAACACTTGGCGAAGATGCCAAGTGGTTGATGTAGCCGTAGCGCCGCTTTTGGTGGTGCTCGTCTCGCGGTCTTCTCTTGTGCTTATGAAGCTTCGACTTGGCGTGAAGTAGGGCTTGCTGGGACTTGTGCATTTGCGCTTGTGGAGCATCTTCATGATCATGATGTCGTTGTAGATGTGGTTTGTCGTCGTGCACATGGTGCTTGAGGTGACTTGCCCTTCATGACGATATTGATCACGTAACATGATGGTGGTCGCCATGTAGATGTGGACGAGGACGATTTGCACTTGCATCTTTTTCGCTCCAAGACTTGTGGCTTGAATGTCGCCGCCTTGAAGATGACGAAGGGGAAGAAGACTTGATCAAGGCCGAATCTCCTCCATCCTTGCATCTTGCTCCTCTTTATGTGCGGCAAGCTTCTTGTCGAAGTAGTCCCTTCTCCTTGCTTCGGAGTGATGAATGTCGATGGAGATGTTCTCGATGCGCTCTCGCAATCTTGATTGTGTGCCTTGCACTTGTCGTTGTAGATCAAAGAGAGACGCTTTGGTGATGTAGTTGTTCACGCCGTCGTTGTTGTCGAAGACCGGAGATGAAATGCCTTGCCTATCCATCACAAGACTCGAACAAATATGAGTGGGAGAAAGAGAAGAACTTATACAAATGTACCTTGACCGATGTTGACAATGAATCAAGTTCACTCAAATGCGGACAATGAAATAGCACTATTGGTACCAATCCTTGTCGGTTCTCACACCTACACAAGTAAAGCTTATGGAGGAGCTCGGTGAGGATAGTGGCACAAAAATTTAATGCAAAATGTTAGCAAGAGTCAATAATGTTGAAAGAGATTCACAAATTCGCAAGTGAAACAAATGGACCAATAGCAAAGAATGGCACACGGAAACACACACACGGTTAGATAAATGGGGTCGTGCAACCAAGGAATGAGCACAAAATGTGGAATCCACGGAAAACGCTCGTGTTGCACAACTCAAGAGAGACGCTAGCACGATTGCTCAATAGGCGGATACGACACTTGTGCACAACCTATTTGATGCAAAATGGATAAACTTCTATCCCAAGTATGCTATGTATGTATGGTTCCCGGTGTTTCTCTCAAGATGATCCAAGATGATCGGATATGGCAATCTTATATGCAATGTGGTATGATGCTATGGCACTTGCTTACAAGCTTCTTTGCTCTCTTTCTTTTGCTTAAAAGCTTCATTTCTTTTCTTTTTTTTTGTATGGTGATAGAGGCAAAGGTGTCCCGATGTTTCGATGAGATGGTGGCTATCGTTTCTGTGGGAGTCGACCTTGACGATCCGACTACGTACGTGTGAGACGTCGCGCCTTAGCAATCGCTAAACCAACTTCCGAGGGTTATTGACCACGCCGAGCACGATCAACTCGACCACGAGGGCCTGTTTCCTGCGAGCAAACGAAGAACAAGCAAGAAACTAAGATTGCAATCTGGATATTGCGAATATAAGAGGAAAGCTTTATTATTGAAGGTGGGGTTACGAGACGCCTTGGTCCAGTCGTTGAACACAAAGCGAAATGCTGTGAAGTTGCAGCTTTGGCGAACTTTTGATCTAAACAAAACCCAAAGTCTAAACAACGCCCTAAGGGCTGTATATATGGAGAAAGAGGAGGGAATTTCGTGGCCCTTGAGGGAGGGGTCCAAACCAACCCTAACTCTTGTTTCCCACACATCTGGACTCTAAAAACAGCCTACACTTAAGTATTTCGAAATTACATGGGCCTGGCCCAATAATAAGGTGACGCAGCACCTAGAATAGCCTATGGACGAATATTATGAAGTGGCATCTTGTATATTTCGTCCAAGGCCTCATGCTCTCATTAGGGTGGCTTCAAAGTCCTGGAATCATCACTTGTAACTCCGTTCTTGTTTCCCTTTGCGCATGCCAACATCTCCATGCTTGAACTTGCTCCAAGGTTCATCTTTCTTGTCCATGGTAGGCCCTTCATTTGTAAGCAAAACAAATGTATCCAATTTAGGCAGCATCATATTCTCATGAACATTGGAATCGTTACCAAGAAAGCGGAAGTATCCGATAATTCAATTGGCGTCTGCGAGCTCTAGTAATTGGTCCAAGATGTATAGCAGCAGGGCTGTGGGTGTAACAATGGTATTGATGTCCTCATCATCCTCCCCTTCTTGAAATGAAGTCGTCCTCGACGGAAACTCATCTTCCTCACCCAAATAAGGCTTCAAATCTGCAATGTTAAAAGTGGGACTAACCCCAAAATCTGCAGGCAGCTCAAGTTTATATGCATTATCATTTATTTTCTCTAACACCTTAAATGGACCATCAAGACGTGGCATTAGCTTTGATTTGCAAATTAGGAAACCTATCCTTACGCAAATGTAACCAAACAAGATCTCCAGTGCAAAGACAACATGTTTTCTACCCTTATCTCCAAAGAAGTTTATATTTAGCATTCATACGCTCAATGTTTTCCTTAGTTAACTCATGCATTTTTAAAATCAATTCAGCACGTTCTTTAGCATCAAAATTAACCTTCTCCGAAGATGGAAGAGGCAACAAATCAATAGGTGCACGAGGTAGGAAGCCATACACAATTTCAGAAGGGCACATCTTAGTAGTAGAATGCAATGAACGATTATAAGCAAATTCAATATGAGGCAAGCATTCTTCCCACATTTTCTTATTATTCTTCAAAACAGCCCTAAGCATAGTAGACAATGTTCTATTGACTACTTCAGTTTGTCCATCAGTTTGGGGTGACAAGTAGTACTAAAAGCAGTTTAGTCCCCAACTTAGCCCATAAACATCTCCAAAAGTGGCTAAGAAATTTAGTATCACGATCTGAAACAATAGTATTTGGCACACCATGCAAGCGAATAATTTCACGAAAGAACAAATCAGCAACATTAACAACATCATCGCTTTTATGACATGGTATAAAGTGTGCCATTTTTAGAGAATCTATCCACGACAACAAATATGCTATCCCTCCCTTCTTTGTTCGAGGTAAACCTAAAACAAAGTCCATAGATATATCCTCCCAAGGAACACTAGGTACAGTGCAAAGGCATATATAAACCATGAGGATTGAGTCGTGACTTAGCTTTTTGACATGTAGTGCAGCGAGCAACAAAACGCTCAACATCCCGTCTCATCTTTGGCCAAAAGAAATGTGTAGCAAGTATATCCTCCGTCTTCTTCACGCCAAAGTGTCCCATTAATCCTCCTCCATGCGCCTCCTGCAACAACAAAAGACGAACAGAGCTAGCAGGAATGCATAGCTTGTTAGCACGGAACAAAAATCCATCCTTAATAATGAACTTGTTCCATGTTCTTCCTTCTTTACAATTCTGCATTACATCTTTAAAATCAGCATCATGCACATATTGATCTTTGATGGTCTCCAAACCAAATATTTTGAAGTCAAGTTGTGAAAGCATAGTATAGCGACGAGACAAAGCATCAGCAATAACATTTTCTTTACCCTTCTTGTGTTTAATGACATAAGGGAAAGTCTCAATGAATTCAACCCATTTAGCATGTCTACGATTCAGTTTAGCTTGACTTTTAATATGTTTCAAAGATTCATGATCGTAATGTATAACAAATTCTTTGGGCCATAAATAATGTTGCCATGTCTCTAAAGTCCGAACAAGAGCATATAATTCTTTGTCATAAGTAGAATAGTTCAGACTAGGCCCACTCAATTTTTTCGTAAAAGTATGCAACAGGTTTGCCATCTTGTAATAACACACCTCCTAATCCAATTCCACTAGCATCACATTCAAGCTCAAAAGTCTTATTAAAGTCGTGAAGTTGGAGTAAAGGAGCATGTGTCAACTTATCTTTCAATACCGTGAAGGCTTCTTCCGTATGCGGTACCCCAAACAAAAGGCACATCCTTCTTTGTAAGTTCATTGAGAGGTGCAGCAATGGTGCTAAAGTCTCTCACAAAGCGCCTATAGAAACCAGCGAGTCCAAGAAAACTCCTCACTTGTGTGACCGTTTTGGGCTGCGGCCAACTCTCAATAGCTTCAATCTTGGCTTTATCAACTTCAATTCCCTGTGGTGTAACAACATAGCCAAGAAAAGATACTCGGTCGGTGCAAAAGGTGCACTTCCCAAGGTTACCAAACAAACGTGCATCACGTAGAGCATTAAAAACAACACGTAAATGTTCCAAATGTTCTTCCAAAGATTTGCTATAAATCAGTATATCATCAAAATAGACTACCACAAATCGTCCAATGAAAGCACGTAAAACTTCGCTCATTAGTCTCATGAAAGTACTAGGTGCATTAGTTAACCCAAAAGGCATGACTAACCACTCATATAAACCAAACTTAGTTTTAAATGTTGTTTTCCATTCATCTCCCAATTTCATACGAATTTGATGGTATCCACTACGCAAATCAACTTTGGAGAATATTGTAGAGCCACTCAATTCATCAAGCATATCATCTAGCCTAGGAATAGGATGACGATAACGAATAGTAATATTATTAATGCCTCTACAATCAACACACATACGCCGACGTACCATCCTTTTTAGGCACTAGTATAATAGGAACAACACAAGGACTAAGAGATTCACGATATAACCTTTGTCGAGCAGCTCACAGACTTGACGATAATCTCCTTCGTCTCCTCTGGATTGGTACGGTATGGTGCACGGTTGGGTAGCGATGCACCGAATTAAGTCAATTTGATGCTCAATCCCTCGAATAGGTGGTAATCCGGTGGCACGTCTTGCGGGAAGACGTCAATGAACTCCCGCAAAATGTTAGTGACAGCGAGGGGCAAAGAGGAAGGCACGTCCTCGAATGAAAATAATGCCTCTTTGCACACAAAAGCATAGCAAACAGATTTGCTAGAATCTAGCTCCTCAATATCAGATTTGGTGGCAAGTAAACATGCACTTTTCAGTTTAATTTCAGAAGCAACATTAGATGGTTTATTATTAGGCTTCATTTGTTGCTCAAATTCTTTTGCCACAATCTGATTTTCACTCTTACTTTTCTCCTGTTTTGCTTTATTAGCTCTATTAATATCATCTTTCAAAATTGAATCAGAGTCATAGGAAGCAAAGTAATATTTTTATCCTTGTGAACAAGAGTATACTGATTGTTTCTACCATGGTGTACAGAATTTTTATCAAATTGCCATGGTCTACCAAGTAATAAGGAACATGCTTGCATAGGTACCACATCACAATCAACATAATCAGCATATGTAGAGATACTAAAATACACACAAAGATGCGTGTTACCTTAACCTTGCCGCTGTTGTTGAACCATTGGATGTAGTAAGGATGTGGATGTGGTCTTGTGGTGAGAGAAAGCTTCTCCACCATATCCATGCTAGCCAAGTTGTTGCAGCTCCCTCCATCTATGATGACGCGAATAGAACGTTCCTTCACAACTCCCTTTGTATGGAACAAGTTATGCCTCTGATTTTGCTCAGCTTGTGTAACCTGCACACTCAAAACACGTTGAGCAACTAAACATTCATACTGTCAGCATCTTGACAGCCATGTATTGCGTCTCATGATCGTAATCCTCTCCACCGTGTTCTTCATGCGTAATAAGAGCCAAAGTCTCTTCATCATAGTCACTAAGCGGACTCATACCCACCATCCTCCGTAGCAATCATCACACGCTGAGATTGGCATTCTCTCGCAAAGTGTCCTCTTCCCTTACAACGACGACAAATAATATCACTTGTGTGTCCTGTTGACGCCATGGAAGAAGAAGAGCTCTGTGTAGGCCCAGCAGGTGTGCTCTTGGCAGATAGTGGTGGTTGTGCCTGCTTTCTTGTATCACGGTTGGAGGTGGCAGCCGACGGAGGTGCCGGTGTAGTAGAACGTGTGGAAGTAGATGATGCACGTGGTGTCCATGATGAAGGTCGACCTGCGAGAAAAGTTAGTCCGCGCCAACGCACATCGATCCTGCACTTCACGTTCAGCTTTACAAGCAAGATGGAATAATCGAGTGATATTAGTATAATCCTTGTAGTCTAGAATGGTCTGAATATCTCTATTTAATCCACCCGTAAAACGTGCAAGCATAGCTTCATTCTCCTCAACAATACCACATCTAATCCAGCCAGTTTGTAATTCCCGATAATATTCTTCTACCGAATTTTTTCCTTGTCTTAAGCGCTGCAATTTTTGAAGTAATTCACGTTGATAATATGGTGGAACCCAACGAGTACGCATAGCAGTTTTCAAAGCAGTCCAAGTAGCTGGAACAGGATATAATCTACAATGTTCAAACCACCAAACACATGCAAAGCTAGTGAAAGCACAAACAGCAATGGAACACGTCTCTCCTCAGGATATTGTAAACATGTAAATCGTTGTTCAGTTTCTAACTCCCAAGTAAGATATATATCAGGAACATATCTACCCTCAAATGGTGGAATATTCAACTTCAGTTTAGGGAGATGGTCATGATCTCGTACCTGAGGGGGAGCCCTAACATTGCCATTATTTGCATGTGGACGATCGGGTGGTTGTGGTGCTGGTGGTTGCACTTGCACGTAGTTCTGAAGTTGATCAACCTCATCCTCGTACTCTCTCACATAATCATCCTCCCCACATCAGCAGCAGGAGCCACGAAGTATCAACAAAGCAAAGACCAGCAGCTTGGCCAGTGAAGAGGGACACGGCTCGCTCGGCGGAGGGTCGCTTCATGATGTGGAGGTAGTCGTTGTTGTTGTTGTAGAGGTGCATTAGGTGCAGCCGGTGGTGGTGGTGGTAGACGCCGCGAGCAATTCATTAAACTTGTTATCGAGCTTTGTTTGACGCCTTCTCAATGCCATCTATCTTCTCCATGGCCTCTTCAAATCTATTTAGAACATCTTCCACCGCCCACTCATCATTTGTTGAAACTTATCATGTAGCGCTTTGTTTGTCATGTTCTCCCGGTCGGTCTAAAGACTTGTGATCCGCCATGGTTAGCAGCAATAGAAACACACAAGAATATGATTCGACAGACTACTAGGAAGTGGTGGTGGTGGTGTGGTGGATCACAAATCCGTCGAAGCAAATCTCAAATTCTTACCGGTTCTTACCCAAGAAAGCGGTGATCGGCAACCGATGTAGTCAAAACTCTCAAAGCTTGGATAGAGCGATTACGGGGAGAGTCAAAGCATACGATGTAGATGTATGTGGAGCTGGGAAGGCTTATAATATGGTGGCAAAAAGGGTCAGCAATAATCAAATCAGAGATGCAAAGGTGAATAAACGCTCAACGACGCAGATCTGTGTCTATGGTCCTAGGCTAGACCGTGCTAGAGACGCGAGCCTAGAACACTAACAAAATCACGGCGCTGCGGAAACAATGTAAAAGCACACTCTGGAATTTTTTCGCTCTTTTTTTTTTTTACTGCTCTTTTTTTTGCGAAAAATCACTATAATGGCGAGTGTCTCAAAACTCTTCCCGAGTCAAACCGACAGGATGGGCACGAAATTTGTTCGACCAAATTTTTTTTTTTTTGCCGGACCCAAAAAACTGAAACGGGTCAAAAAACTTTCTATAATGGCGACTGTCTCAATACGCTTAGAAACACCTAAAATAGGATAGCCAGAAATTTTTCGACAAGTGCATTTTCGAAAATTTTGGGCCTAAACGGAGGGTGGTTTCGGACTCTTTTTTCAAACCTACTCCGGCAAGGAAACACAAATCGAAAACTAGATAGATCTCGAAAACAAACCTAATATGCAAGGAACTCGGATTGGTGGTGGATATATGGTGGTGGTATATGGCAGCGGTGGTGGTAGCGGTGGTAGTATATGGATATGGATCGGTGGTGGTATATGGACACGGATTGGTGGTGGAATATGGATACGGATTCGAAGCGGTAGTGGTAGGTGGCAGTGGCGATGATGATGGTGCGGTGGCGGCGTGACAACTTATGACCAGAACTCGAAACTCTAAAAGACTAGACGCTAAGACCAGAAACTAGACACGACGATGCAACCGCAAATTCAACAAAGCAAAAACCCCAAAAAGATTTTGCGAAGGCTCAGATTGGTTCGGATATGATGAACTAACCCTAATTTTTTTTTGTGGCTTTTTCGTGGACTTTAGGTATGAAGAACAGACTCGATCTAATCTCTGAAAAACTGTAAAATCTCACCGAGCAACCTGAAAATCTGATACCACTTGATAGAGGCAAAGGTGTCCCGATGTTTCGATGAGATGGTGGCTATCGTTTCGTGGAGTCGACCTTGACGATCCGACTACGTGACGTCGCGAGACGTCGGCGCCTTAGCAATCGCTAAACCAACTTCCGAGGGTTATTGACCACGCCGAGCACGATCAACCTGACCACGAGGGCCTGTTTCCTGCGAGCAAAGCGAAGAACAAGCAAGAAACTAAGATTGCAATCTGGATATTGCGAATATAAGAGGAAAGCTTTATTATTGAAGGTGGGGTTACGAGGCGCCTTTGGTCTGGTCGTTGAACACAAGCAAGCGAAATGTGAAGTTGCAGCTTTGGCGAACTTTTGATCTAAACAAAACCCAAAGTCTAAACGACGCCCTAAGGGCTGTATATATGGAGAAAGAGGAGGAATTTCGTGGCCCTTGAGGGAGGGTCCAAACCAACCCTAACTCTTGTTTCCCCACACATACGGACTCTAAAAACAGCCTACACTTAAGTATTTCGAAATTACATGGGCCTGGCCCAATAATAAGGTGACGCAGCACCTAGAATAGCCTATGGACGAATATTATGAAGTGGCATCTTGTATATTTCGTCCAAGGCCTCATGCTCTCATTAGGGTGGCTTCAAAGTCCTGGAATCATCACTTGTAACTCCGTTCTTGTTTCCCTTATGCATGCCAACATCTCCATGCTTGAACTTGCTCCAAGGTTCATCTTTCTTGTCCATGGTAGGCCCTTCATTTGTAAGCAAAACAAATGTATCCAATTTAGGCAGCATCATATTCTCATGAACATTGGAATCGTTACCAAGAAACGAAAGTACCTGATAATTCAATTGGCGTGCGCGAGCTCTAGTAATTGGTCCAGTATGTATAGCAGCAGGGGCTGTGGGTGTAACAATGGTATTGATGTCCTCATCATATGGCCAGTTTGCACAATGCACAAACCAAGATAGCAATTGTGTATATGCGGGAACAAACTTGAGACACAATGGATGATATGATACCAATATGATATGGTATGGTATGTAATGGAAGGTATGATCACTAATGTGCACAAGTAACGTTGCGGCAATACTCAAATGGCTAGTCTCGATAGGCAAGTAACGCAAAAGTAAGGCTAGGGGTTAACAATGCAAAAGCAAGGGAATATACAATGGAGGGATACCACGATACCAAGATGATATGGAGGTTACCGTCCGTGATGATGAGTAGCGGTGTTCTTGATGTAGATACCAAGATGATGGAGACTCGTCCCTAAGTAGCCGAAACACCTTAGGAAACGGAAAAACCGCGAACTCAAAATCTCAAACGTCAAATGTCAAAATGGTGGTAGCGGGAATGTGGTGGTGGTTTGCACTTGGCAATCCGGAAGTGGAATGATGGACTTTACACGTGTCGGAGTTGAAGTTGCCGTCCCTAAGTAGCCGAAACACCTTAGGAGACTCGAATCACAACTCGAAAAAGCTCAATCAACAATTGGGTTAAGTTGGGGGTGGTTGAAGTGTATGGTGGGCAAGGTTATGTGGAAGTGGTGGTGGTGGTTGATGAAGAAGCAATCGTCCCTAAGTGGCAGTCAAACACCTTAGGAGACTCGAATCACTACTCAAGCAACCACTAATGCTATGGGGAAGAAAATTGGTTAGGTTGCGGAAGTCGGTGGTGGTTATGCGGAGGATGTGGCGGAAGCCCTAGGCAAAGATGCCAAAGTTCACAAAATTTGATGGAGTCAAATGATTTTGGTGGTATTTTTGTTGGAAGGGGGATGTCAAGAGCTTTTCAACGAGCTAAAGAACGTCAAAATCGGAGTTCGGATGAATTAGTTATGGACAAAACAAAAATCAGCCGAAGTCTGAAACTACAGGTTACGGACGTCCGGAAAAGGTCGGATGTCCGGGCGTCGGACGTCCGGAAAAGTCGGAAATCCGTAAATTCGGTGCGGGTTAGGGTTCCGGTCGTCCGGAAAATGTCGGACGTCCGTCGTTCGTTCTGGGGCTCCGGACGTCCAGTAAAACGTCGATCGTCCGGTGGGTCGGGTCAACGCGAGATGCGAGTTTCGGGACGCGATTTTGGGCGGAATTTGGGGATTTTGGGGTCAAAATTGAGGAGATTTTGTGGATGGAAAGTGGGGAAACTTGGGGAGATACTAGATCCACAAGAAACCAAGCAAATCCATGGATCAAAATCAACAAACATCATCAAAACTAACAAATCACAAAAAAAAAATTGGGGCTATTTTTGGTGGGGATTTTCGGATTTAGGACGAAATCAACAAAATCAAGCTAGAAAAAGAGGGGTAGGGGCTCCAAAAACGTGATCAACCTAAGCTCTGATCCATAGATGATGTAGGGCGGAACCCTACGTGGGCGATCTTTCACGTTGGAGCGGATCCTCACGGGAATCACGAAGAACACGCGGAAGAACAAGAGGGAAACACGGAGGAAACGAGAGAGAAATCACTAAACCGACAAGGGATCAATCACACAAATGCTAGATCACCGATCACCTAGAGTGGCACAAGATTCAAGATCAACAAAGGTAAGATACAAACGGTAACCGTTCTTCTCTGTGAGGAGGCCTTGAGGGGGGTCCACCCTAGAAGGGGTCTTGAATCCGCTTGGGGATCTTCTTCGAGAGGTCCTGATCTCGGTGGAGAAGTAGCCAAGTGGATGAGCAAAGGCTCTCACACAAGAATATGAGCTAATCCAATGCTAACCCTAACTAGGAGGAGGTGGAGGAGTATATATAGTCATGGGCCACGAAGGGGTAAGTGGGGGATACATGGACTCGGTCCAATACACTGTGCACAGACAGGCGTCGGACGTCCGGAGGGTTCCGGTCATCCGGAGTCTCGGGAAGGTCCGGACGTCCGGTGCTCTTCGGACTTCCGTAGATTCGGCTCGGGTGCGCTTCGGTTGGAGTCCGGAGGGGGCTGGTCGTCCGGAGGCTCATGAGGTCCCGGACGTCCGGAGTTCTTCGGATGTCCGCAGATTCGGTTCGGTGGTCGCTAGCACGGTCGTCCGGAGGGGCCCGGTCGTCCGAGCACAGGAGTCGTCGGACGTCCGGTCTGGTCAGACGTCCGGCCGCCAGAACCAGCAGCTTCTTCTCTTGGTCCGTGTACTTTGTGTCCTCGCCGTCTTGTCCATGGTCTTCCTCCTTGTTCCTGGTCATGCATAGCACATATATTTGAGGTAGTAACCATGTCTCACATGTGGGAAGTGAAGGTTCGGAGAGGAGCGAGTTCACCTTGTGTCCAATGGCGTTTGTTCGAGGTCTCGTCATATGTCCACTTGGGGCTTGGAGAGTAGTGGGAGTGTACATCGATGAACGTGGGATGCTCCGCATCATCTCCCCCCTTGGGAAAGATCCGACCTCGGATCGTGATCCTCATCACCATGGAAAGCGGTTGTCGAGACGGACTTGTAGTTGGACGAAGTTGAAGACATGGAGCAATCCAAGTAGTCCAAGGTGTCACGGAGTGATAGACATGCAAAAGAGCAAACACAAGCAACACTCGAAATTACAATGGTTAACGCACACAAAGTGTCCATCATGTAAGAATGAGTCCGTCAAAGGAATTGTTGATGACAAGGCATGAAATGCTTATCCAAATGATGTAAAATGACATGTAAAGCATTCATGAGAGAAAATTCATGCATTGGGACAACAAAGGTGTCGTGAATGTGATCAATGCAACCACGGTGCAAAATAATGTCATAGTGAGACGGTTTATCAATAGCATGAATATGGCAATGGATGCTCAATATGATTATGTTATCATGCAATTGATGGTAGGCAATATGATCATGATGTATGAATATGCCATCAAGAAAGATCACAACAAATTTGCTAAGAAAATGCACATGCTCATATATCATGGATGACATGGGAATAGGTGCAACAAGACAAGCATAATGTGAGTCAATCCATGCATGGGGTGCAAATTTGTCATGGGTGGTGTTGTACCATAGCTCGATGTCGTGGCACTCCTCAACTTGAAGGTCCATAGGGTCCATCTCCAATGTCGGTCCTCCATCCAATATATGTATCATGTAGAAAAGAAGACGGAAACAACAATGAAAGAATGACCCATCCAATATGTGTATTTGAGGATGGCTCAAAGGGAAGGAAGTCACCTTTAGGAGGTTCTCAAGGATGATGGAGTTGTGCATCTTGTATGCCTTCACATAAGCAAGTTGTCTCGTGATGTTACCGCCTTGTGAATCCTTCAAAATGAAAGAACATGACAAACACTCGGAAAAACAAATGAGGTTAGCGGAAGTGCAAAACCTAACATTCGTGTGGTAAGATACCCAACAAGTGTATGCATCATGCTCATCATAAGAAAGAACAAGGGAGCATTTCATAGTATGGAGGCATATGATGCGAGAACAACCAAATACAATAGGCTCAATCAAACAAGCATGCATCACAAGTAAAGTGTCAAAGTCTCCAAGATCAATAAGCATAGATGCAACAATTGGAGGCAATCGACAATGAACAAGATATATCATGTGAGAGGCATGAATATATATGTCATCAACCCAAGAAAGCGAGTAATAGTGGAACATGGGTGATGCAACATAGCAAGCAATCATAGCGATCAAGTCAAGCAAGCTAGTAGTGAGAAGATGCAACGTACTAGAAGGAATCATGGCAAGCATGTCATATGTGCAAATAGTGGGCATGAATAATTCACATGGCATAGCACAAGCATGAAAGCAAGATATGAGAAAATTATCATCAATGAGGCCGTATGTAAATAGCAATGGGACATCATGACTCTCCCAACACAACAATCAACAATAGCATGGGGCACATGATAATCATGGCAAAAGCAACAAGGATCTCCACCAAGCATGCAAATACACATAGAAGTAGCATAATGGTTAATCATGGGTATATGCAAGCAAGGGTCACAATTGCATGGCAAAGGCATAGGAGCAAGCATAACATGCAAAGTGAACACGGGAAAATGAGCATAAGGTGACAAGTGGTAAATAGCCCATAGCCGTGTGAGAGCCAAGTAGAAGAGATGCGCGTAGTCCTTGCGCAAAGGGAACAGTGGTAATGAGAGTCCACGGGATCCCAAAGCATCATTGCTCCAAGAGCTCGTTTACATCAACTCATGGGATTGAGATGTTGACGAGTGTATGTGGGTACCTACACAAAACAAAGACAAAGAGAAAATTGTGTGTGCGTGGTAGATGTACACATCATCCATCATGATGCATACGTGCATGTGTGTCGGTTAGCACAAAATAGCCAATGCTCAAATAAATGAGATGCGTGATATAGAAACATGTCATCCATCATGATAGGTTTGTTATTATGTATGGCACAATGGAGACTCAAATTGTGCAATGCATCATGAGAAATATCTAGAGCATTGTTATTCATGGAATGCATATGGTTCAAGCAATTATGGGAATCATGCAAAGTATGAAATGCATCAAGATCTCCTAATATGTATGAGGAAACTATGGGGTCTCCTCATGAGCATTAATGGAAACATCACATGGAGAATATTGACAACATCCAAAACAATGCATATTTGGAACAATGTGATCATGGCATGGAATAGTAGACGAATTGCATAAAGGAAGTAGTGCAATATCATCACAAGAGAAGCAAAAGCCAATGACCATCATCTCGTCATCTATGCCATAAGTGCAAATGGGATTTATTTTAATGGGGCATGCATAGTTACTATGTTGAGATTGAAATGAGGCAATATGGGAGATCTCACTCATAGCATATGACAAGTTCAATGGATTGTCAAACATAATGTGACCAATAGAATTTTCACAAGATATCCTATGGAGCATAGCATCACAACTAGGTAACTCAACATGCTCATCATCATATTCATCATAAATAGGTAAGTCAAGGCATGAAGAAGTCGCACTAGCATGAAGCATGGGAATAGGTGGGTCAAGATCATGGGAGCAATCGATGGTATCATGAGCCACGTTGATCACGTTTTTGGAGCCCCTACCCCTCTTTTTCTAGCTTGATTTTGTTGATTTCGTCCTAAATCCGAAAATCCGCACCAAAAATAGCCCCAATTATTTTTGTGATTTGTTAGTTTTGATGATGTTTTGTTGATTTTGATCCATGGATTTGCTTGGTTTCGAGTGGATCTAGCATTTCCCTAAGTTTCCCCACTTTCCATCCACAAAATCCCGCGAATTTTGACCCCGAAATCCCCAATTTCCGCCCAAAATCGCGTCCCGAAACTCGCATCTCGCGTTGACCCCGACTCACCGGACGACCGGCGTTTTACGGACGTCCGGAGCCCTAGGAACGACCGGACGTCCGACCTTTTCCGGACGACCGGAACCCCTAACCCGGACCGAATTTACGGATTTCCGACCTTTCCGGACGTCCGACGCCCCGGACATCCGACCTTTTCCGGACGTCCGTAACCTGTAGTTTCAGACTTCGGCTGATTTTTGTTTTGTCCATAACTAATTCATACGGAGTCCGATTTTGACGTTCTTGAGCTTGTTTCGAAGCTATTGACATCCCCCTGCTCATAAAAATACTACCACCACCATTTGAATCCATCAAATTTTGTGAACTTTGGCATCTTTGCCTAGGGCTTCCACCATATCCTCCACATAGCCACCACCGACTTCCGCAACCTAACCCATTTTGTTCCCCATAGCATTAGTGGTTGCTTGAGTAGTGATTCGAGTCTCCTAAGGTGTTTCGCTACTTAGGGACGATTGCTTCTTCATCAACCACCACCACCACTTCCACATAACCTTGCCCACCATACACTTCAACCACCCCAACTTAACCCAATTGTTGATTGAACTTTTTCGAGTTGTGACTTGTGTCTCCTAAGGTGTTTCGGCTACTTAGGGACAGCAACTTCAACTCCGACACGTGTATAGCCCATCATTCCACTTCCGCATTGCCAAGTGTAAACCACCATCGCATTCCCGCTACCACCATTTTGACATTTGACGTTTGAGATTTTGAGTTCGCGGTTTTTCCGTTTCCTAAGGTGTTTCGCCACTTAGGGACGAGTCTCCATCATCTTGGTATCTACATCAAGAACACCGCTACTCATCATCGCCGGACGGTAACCTCCATATCATCTTGGTATCGTGGTATCCCTCCATTGTATATTCCCTTGCCATTGCATTGATAACCCCTAGCCCATTTTATGCGTTACTTGCCTATCGAGACTAGCCATTTGAGTATTGCCGGCAACGTTACTTGTGCACATCAGTGATCTACACCATCAATTGCATACATACCATATCATTGTGGTGCATATATTGGTATCATATCTTGTGTCACAAGTTTGTTCCCGCATACACACAATTGCTATCTTGGTTTGTGCATTGTGCAAAGTGGCCATAGAAAAAAAAAGAGAATAAAGCTTTTAAGCAAAAGAAAGAGAGCAAAGAAGCTTGTAAGCAAGTGCCATAGCATCATACCATATTGCATATAAGATTGTCATATCCGATCATCTTGGATCATCTTGAGAGAAACACCGGGAACCATACATACATAGCATATTTGGGATAGAAGTTTATCCATTTTGCATCTTATAGGTTGTGCACAAGTGTCGTATCCGCCTATTGAGCAATCGTGCTAGCATCTCTCTTGAGTTGTGCAACACGAGCGTTTTCTGTGGATTCCACATTTTGTGCTCATTCCTTGGTTGCACGACCCCATGTATCTATCCGTGTGTGTGTTTCCGTGTGCCATTCTTTGCTATTGGTCCATTTGTTTCGCTTGCGAATTTGTGAATCTCTTTCAACATTATAGACTCTTGCTAACATTTTGCATTAAATTTTTGTGCCACTATCCTCACCGAGCTCCTCCATAAGCTTTACTTGTGTAGGTGTGAGAACCGACAAGGATTGGTACCAATAGTGCTATTTCATTGTCCGCATTTGAGTGAACTTGATTCATTGTCAACATCGGTCAAGGTACATTGGTATAAGTTCTTCTCTTTCTCCCACTCATATTTGCTCGAGTCTTGTGATGGATAGGCAAGGCATTTCATCTCCGGTCTTCGACAACAACGACGGCGTGAACAACTACATCACCAAAGCGTCTCTCTTTGATCTACAACGACAAGTGCAAGGCACACAATCAAGATTGCGAGAGCGCATCGAGAACATCTCCATCGACATTCATCACTCCGAAGCAAGGAGAAGGGACTACTTCGACAAGAAGCTTTCCGCACATAAAGAGGAGCAAGATGCAAGGATGGAGGAGATTAGAGTCTTGATCAAGTCTACTTCCCCTTCGTCATCTTCAAGGCGGCGACATTCAAGCCACAAGTCTTCGGAGTGCGGAAACGACGCAAGTGCAAATCGTCCTCGTCCACATCTACATGGCGACCACCATCACGTTCGTGATCCACATCGTCATGAAGGGCAAGTCACCTCCAAGCATCATGTGCACAACGACGACGAACGCCAAGGAACTCAAACACGACAACGACATCATCATCATGAAGATGCTCCACAAGCGCAAATGCACAAGTCCCAACAAGCCCTACTTCACGCCAAGTCGAAGCTTCATAAGCACAACAGAAGACCGCGACGAGCACCACCAAGACGGGCGCTTACGGCTACATCAACCACTTGACATCTTCGCCAAGTGTTCTCAAGGCATCTTCGCCTTTGGACGTACGGCATCTTCGCCTACTTCCCACGTGTACGCCTACATCGACTTCATCAAGTCCAAGCGGATGATGTAGGGCGATCACCGATCAAGATCATCATCTATGGGATTCAAGACCCCCTTCTAGGGTGGACCCCATCAAGGCCTCCTCTCGGAGAAGAACGGCTACTCGTGTATCCTTACCTTTGTTGATCTTGAATCTTGTGCCACCTTATGTGATCGGTGATCTAGCACTTGTGTGATTGATCTCTTGTCGGTTGAGTGATTTCCCTCTCGTTTCTCTCGTGTTCTTCCGCGTGTTCCTCGTGAGTCCCCGTAGGATCCGCTCCAACGTGAAAGATCGCCCACGTAGGGTTCCGCCCTACACCATCTATGGATCAGAGCTTAGGTTGATCACGTTTTTGGAGCCCCTACCCCTCTTTTTCTAGCTTGATTTTGTTGATTTCGTCCTAAATCCGAAAATCCCCAGCAAAAATAGCCCCAATTTTTATTGTGATTTGTTAGTTTTGATGATGTTTTGTTGATTTTGATCCATGGATTTTCTTGGTTTCGAGTGGATCTAGCATCTCCCCAAGTTTCCCCACTTTCCATCCACAAAATCTCCTCAATTTTGACCCCCAAAATCCCCAAATTCCGCCCAAAATCGCGTCCCGAACTCGTGATCTCGCTGATCATGACTCCACCGGACGACCGACGCTTTACTTGACGCCCGGAGCTCAGAACGACCGGACGTCCGACCTTTTCCGGACGATCGGAACCCCTAACCCGGACCGAATTTACGGATTTCCGACCTTTCCGGACGTCCGACGCCCCGGACATCCGACCTTTTCCGGACGTCCGTAACCTGTAGTTTCAGACTTCGGCTGATTTTTGTTTTGTCCATAACTAATTCATACGGAGTCCGATTTTGACGTTCTTGAGCTCGTTTCGAAGCTATTGACATCCCCCTTCTCATAAAAATACTACCACCACCATTTGAATCCATCAAATTTTGTGAACTTTGGCATCTTTGCCTAGGGCTTCCACCATATCCTCCACATAGCCACCACCGACTTCCGCAACCTAACCCATTTTGTTCCCCATAGCATTAGTGGTTGCTTGAGTAGTGATTCGAGTCTCCTAAGGTGTTTCTGCCACTTAGGGACGATTGCTTCTTCATCAACCACCACCACCACTTCCACATAACCTTGCCCACCATACACTTCAACCACCCCAACTTAACCCAATTGTTGATTGAACTTTTTCGAGTTGTGACTTGTGTCTCCTAAGGTGTTTCGCTACTTAGGGACAGCAACTTCAACTCCGACACGTGTATAGCCCATCATTCCACTTCCGCATTGCCAAGTGCAAACCACCACCGCGTTCCCGCTACCACCATTTTGACATTTGACGTTTGAGATTTTGAGTTCGCGGTTTTTCCGTTTCCTAAGGTGTTTTGATACTTAGGGACGAGTCTCCATCATCTTGGTATCTACATCAAGAACACCGCTACTCATCATCACGGACGGTAACCTCCATATCATCTTGGTATCGTGGTATCCCTCCATTGTATATTCCCTTGCCATTGCATTGATAACCCCTAGCCCATTTTATGCGTTACTTGCCTATCGAGACTAGCCATTTGAGTATTGCCGGCAACGTTACTTGTGCACATCAGTGATCTACACCATCAATTGCATACATACCATATCATTGTGGTGCATATATTCGTATCATATCTTGTGTCACAAGTTTGTTCCCTCATACACACAATTGCTATCTTGGTTTGTGCATTGTGTAAAGTGGCCATAGAAGAAAAAAAGAGAATAAAGCTTTTAAGCAAAAGAAAGAGAGCAAAGAAGCTTGTAAGCAAGTGCCATAGCATCATACCACATTGCATATAAGATTGTCATATCCGATCATCTTGGATCATCTTGAGAGAAACACCGGGAACCATACATACATAGCATATTTGGGATAGAAGTTTATCCATTTTGCATCTTATAGGTTGTGCACAAGTGTCGTATCCGCCTATTGAGGAATCGCGCTAGCGTCTCTCTTGAGTTGTGCAACACGAGCGTTTTCCGTGGATTCCACATTTTGTGCTCATTCCTTGGTTGCACGACCCCATGTATCTATCCGTGTGTGTGTTTCCATGTGCCATTCTTTGCTATTGGTCCATTTGTTTCGCTTATGAATTTGTGAATCTCTTTCAACATTATTGACTCTTGCTAACATTTTGCATTAAATTTTTGTGCCACTATCCTCACCGAGCTCCTCCATAAGCTTTACTTGTGTAGGTGTGAGAACCGACAAGGATTGGTACCAATAGTGCTATTTCATTGTCCGCATTTGAGTGAACTTGATGAGGACATCAATACCATTGTTACACCCACAGCCCCTGCTGCTATACATACTGGACCAATTACTAGAGCTCGCGCACGCCAATTGAATTATCAGGTACTTTCGTTTCTTGGTAACGATTCCAATGTTCATGAGAATATGATGCTGCCTAAATTGGATACATTTGTTTTGCTTACAAATGAAGGGCCTACCATGGACAAGAAAGATGAACCTTGGAGCAAGTTCAAGCATGGAGATGTTGGCATTCGCAAGGGGAACAAGAACGGAGTTACAAGTGATGATTCCAGGACTTTGAAGCCAACCTAATGAGAGCATGAGGCCTTGGACGAAATATACAAGATGCCACTTCATAATATTCGTCCATAGGCTATTCTAGGTGCTGCGTCACCTTAATATTGGGCCAGGCCCATGTAATTTCGAAATACTTAAGTGTAGGCTGTTTTTAGAGTCCGTATATGTGGGGAAACAAGAGTTAGGGTTGGTTTCGGACCCCTCCCTCAAGGGTCACGAAATTCCTCCTCTTTCTCCATATATACAGCCCTTAGGGCGTCGTTTAGACTTTGGGTTTTGTTTAGATTAAAAGTTCGCCATAGCTGCAACTTCGCGTGCCGTTTGTGTTCAACGACTGCATAAAGGCGTCACGTAACCCCACCTTGATCAATAAAGCTTTCATCTTATATTTGCAATATCCAGATTGCAATCTCAGTTTCTTGCTTGTTCTTCGTTTGCTCGCGGGAAACAGACCCTTGTGGTCAGGTTGATCGTGCTCCGGCGTGGTCAATAACCTCTTGGAGTTGGTTTAGTGATTGCTAAGGCGCGACGTCCTCGCCGTTCGTAGTCGGATCGTCAAAGTCGACTTCCTCCAAAGCGAAAACCAACATCTCATCGAAAGACGGGACACCTTTGCCTCTATCAAGTGGTATCAGATTTTCAGGTTGCTCGGTGAGATTTTACAGTTTTTCATAGATTAGATCGAGTCTGTTCTTCATACCTAAAGTCCACGAAAAAGCCACAAAAAAAATTAGGGTTACTTCATCATATCCGAACCAATCCGAGCCTTCGCATAATCTTTTTAGGGTTTTTGCTTTGTTGAATTTGCGGTTGCATCGTCGTGTCAAGTTGCTGGTCTTAGAGTCTAGTCTTTTAGAGTTTCGAGTTCTGGTCATAAGTTGTCACGCCGCCGCCGCACCATCATCATCACCTTGCCATCTACCACCATTGAATATCCGCCACCGCTCTGAATCCGTATCCATATACCACCACCAATCCGTATCCATATACCACCACCAATCCGTATCCATATACCACCACCAATCCGTAGCCATATACCACCACCGCTACCATATACCACCACCGCTGCCATATACCACCACCATATATCCACCACCAATCCGAGTTCTTCTCATATTAGGTTTGTTTTCGAGATCCATCTAAATTCCGATTTGTGTATCCTTGCCTGCGTAGGTTAGTGTTCTTCTCATATTAGAGTGTGCTTTTCCTTTGTTTTCGTGCAGCGCCGTGATTTTGTTAGTGTTCTAGGCTCGCGTCTCTAGCACGGTCTAGCCTAGGACCAGCACAGTACCGTCGTTGAGCGTTTATTCAACTTTGCATCTCTGAATTGATTATTGCTGACCCTTTTTGCTACCATATTATAAGCCTTCCCAGCTCCACATATGATAGAGGTGAGGGTGTCCCGATCTTTCGATGAGATGATAACTATCGATTTGGTGGAGACGACTTTGACGATCCGACTACAAACGTGCACGACGTTGCGCCTTAGCAATCGCTAAACCAACTCCGAGAGGTTATTGACCACGCCGGAGCACAATCAACTCCGACCACGAAGATCTATTCCTGCAAGCAATCGAAAAACAAGCAAGAATATGATAAAGCAATCTGAATATTGCGGTATATATGAAGTATTGATAAAGGTGGGGATCCGTAGCGGTCTTGGTCTGGTCGTTGGACACAAACGAAGTACATGAAGTTGCAATGGCTAACTTTAACTAAACAAATCCCAAGGAAAAAGCTACTAGATGGATCTACTTATATAGGAGCAAGGGGTGGCGGCCAAGGAGGTGGTAGGACGTCCCAAGGCAGCCTAAAACTAACCCTAGGTCGTACAAGGCCAATGGGCCCAAGCGGAGGTGACGTAACACCTTTGGACTTGTAGTTTGACTCGGATTCTGGTGCGGCATCAGATTGTTTCGTCCATAACTCAACGCTCCGGACGAATTTTAAGGTGAATCCAATTGGGTTGGAAGATGCACGAAATCTATTTTCCAACAAAAAAAGAATCACCCAATTTGGAGTCCGGATGAAAGTTATTGACGTTTTGAGTCAGGTATGTCTGTGCAGTCCGAATCTGAGTCCAGAACGTGAGAGACTTGGACTCTATCTTCTCTTGGTCCAAAAGTGACGTGAGAGGACTTTTTGAACAGCACCTAAACTTCTCCTTTTCCCTTATCTTCATATGTGTATTGTACAAATGTCCCATACACCTACAATTAGACAAAACACAAAAGTATGTGATGTATTTTTGTTCGATAACATAAATAGATTATTGAATAGTTTGCACTAGAAATCACCTGACAAATATGCATGTATGCAATATTTTTGGTCTTATCCAAGGTAGTCATGTCCTCATCATACTCCACTTCTTGAAAACAAAGCCGTCCTCATGTTCTTAGTCTGAAATGTGGCTAACAAAAGAGACAAGGTGTACATGTTGTATATGTATATGTCATCCATTTTTATTTCCCTTGATTTTTGCACATATGACACATAAATAGATGAGTAACTTGCATAGTTCATAAAATCTAAAGCCAAAACATTATCACAAGAAGTAGAAGGCATGAAAATATTGCAACTCAGTTTGCACATATAAGTGAAGCTCTTATTCATTTCAAAAGATTGACAATGTTCATCATTAAACCATCCAAACATTGGTGAATAAACCTTACTTGCATCAAGTTTACATGCTACAACATGCTTAAATAAGTAAACATGCAATAAGTCATTCGACACATAATCATCACCAAGATTAGAGGTCATATCAAAATGATTAAATATTGATTCTTTTGCATCAACAATTAATTCAATGGGTGCACTCAAAATTGTTGGTATTTCAGTTGTTTGATCACATGGCAAAGTCAAATTATCAATATAATCCTCTAAAATAGGTGGTGTGATCAAAGTAGTGGGTAGCTCAACACATGATGTATTCAAGTTAACTAGGCATGCATCATTCTCATGTAAAAGTGGAAAATCTGTACCTTTGTCATTACCTCATATAGTCAACTCAGATGATGCAGTGCACTCGATGATGATGTGTCACATGGTGGAGATGATGTAGTCCTCGCAACAACGGATGCGGTTGTCTTAGTTCGCCTAGTAGTTGAATAATCATCTTTATCAACAGTTGGTATGTGCACCGTGAGCTTGTTCTCCTTGTGGGCAACACGTCGTTTTATTTCCTGTTCAGCTTTGCAAGCAAGACGAAACAAATGGTCCATAGGATAACACTCTTCATGAATTAGTATCTCCTGAATATTATGGTTTAATCCTCCCCAAAATCTATCCATAAAATCTTCTTCACTTTCTTCTAAAAATGAGTGCAACAAGGTAGTTTGTAAATCATCATAATATTTTGTTACGGTGTCACTACCTTGTTTTAAATTTTCCAGCTTTTTTAATCATGCCACGAGTATAATAAACATCGACGAATCTATCTCTCATGACATGTATTAAATCATCCCAAGTATTAGGTACATAATCAGGGTGTAACCGACAATATTCACTCCACCAAACTAGAGCATAACCAAAGTGAAAGAACCAACCGCAACCATAACTTTTTACGTTCATCAAAATTATGGGAAGCAAATATATTATTTATGTCTAACTCCCATTCAATATATAAAGGAGGTCTAAAACGGCCATTAAATGGTGGTATAGAAACATGAACCTGATCATGTGCATTTGGATGTTTGTGCACCTCTCGTGACGGTTGTGGTATTTGCATAGGTGGTGGCATGTCTCCCTTGATCGACAAAGCCCATGAATTGACTCTGGATCCTGTCATGATTAGTAGAACAAGAAACAAAATCCAAAAATAATGTTTCTATAACTACTAGGATGTGGTGGTAAAAGCGCTCACGATAAAGCAAATATCAATGTCTTACAAGTTCTTACCATGCAAAGAAAGCGGTGACAGCAACCAGCGGTGTCAAGTAACTCAAGATTGTGTAAAGAGATTGCGGGGAGCGTCGTATACGGTGTAGAAATATGTGGAGCTGGGTTGGCTATATATGGTAGCAAAAATTAGCAATAATCAATTCAAAGATGCAATGTTGAATAAGCGCTCAACGACGGTACTGTCTCTTGGTCCTAGGCTAGACCGGACTAGAGACGCGAGCCTAGAACACTAATGAGGTCACGGCGTAGCACAACTAGCATCAATGAAGGATAATGAGTAGCTCTAGACAGCAAGATATAAGTGAAGAGGACAACGGCAGTAAAGATAATAATGAAAAACAAGCCAAGCAGGATATACAACAACTCTCTCTCAGTTTTCCTCTTGAAAAGTTTGAGCCAATTTTCTGATAACTTTTTTCAAAGAATGCTACTAACTCAAGCTTTCCAATGCAAAAAGAATCACTCAATTCCGAGTTGATATGAGGAGTCAAAAATTCTAAAACTGATTTGAAAAACTGGAATAAGCTGTGTTCACGAACTTCGGAGGGCAAAAAGACCTATTTAGGAGCCGATTTTGAGGTGCCAAATATTGAACTAGCTTCTGCAACTATTTAGATGCGGCTCGTCTCTAGCTTTAATTTGAGTACTCACGGAGCCAAAACGGACTTCGTGTGAGGAAGTTATGCCTGTTTTACTGAACAGTGCACAAAACAGATTCCAATCCGAATTCAGTTACGAGATTGAGTCTAGATAGATCCAAACTTTGTTTTTTTTTCTTCTCTCTTTTTTTTCTCACACTTTTTTTTCCTTTTTCTTTCTCTTTTTTTTTCTCTTTCTTTTCTCTTTTTCCAAAACAAACTAGATAAGATGCAGATTGGATCAAGCGAAGATGTGAATGACCTCAACTATGATTATGACAATGAATAGTGCATAGCACGTGGTGGAAATTGATGGATGGTATGGTGGACAGTGGAAGGGATAATGATGCAGCGGCGGCGTGACTAATGTGAACAGAACTCTAAACTCTAAAGGAACTAGACACTAAGACCAGCAACTCGACACGACGATGCAACCGATAATTCAATAATGCAAACAATGAAAAGAAAATTGCAAAGGCTTGGACTGGCTAGGACAAATGATGAATAGATCTAACTTTTACGGTGGCCTTTTCTTGGACAATAGGTAAGAAAATAAATCGAATCTAGGGACAATTGGAAATTCTCACCGAGCAACCTGAAAACTGATACCACTTGATAGAGGCGAGGGTGTCCCGATCTTTCGATGAGATGATAACTATCGATTTGGTGGAGACGACTTTGACGATCCGACTACAAACGTGCACGACGTTGCGCCTTAGCAATCGCTAAACCAACTCCGAGAGGTTATTGACCACGCCGGAGCACAATCAACCTGACCACAAAGGTCTATTCCTGCAAGCAATCGAAAAACAAGCAAGAATATGATAAAGCAATCTGAATATTGCGAGTATATATGAAGTATTGATAAAGGTGGGGATCCGTAAGCGGTCTTGGTCTGGTCGTTGGACACAAGCGAAGTACACGAAGTTGCAATGGCTAACTTTAACTAAACAAATCCCAAGGAAAAAGCTACTAGATGGATCTACTTATATAGGAGCAAGGGGTGGCGGCCAAGGAGGTGGTAGGACGTCCCAAGGCAGCCTAAAACTAACCCTAGGTCGTACAAGGCCAATGGGCCCAAGCGGAGGTGACGTAACACCTTTGGACTTGTAGTTTGACTCGGATTCTGGTGCAGCATCAGATTGTTTCGTCCATAACTCAACGCTCCGGACGAATTTTAAGGTGAATCCAATTGGGTTGGAAGGTGCACGAAATCTATTTTCCAACAAAAAAAGAATCACCCAATTTGGAGTCCGGATGAAAAAGTTATTGACGTTTTGAGTCAGGTATGTCTGTGCAGTCCGAATCTTATTGCAGTAGGTGAGAGTCTTGGACTCTATCTTCTCTTGGTCCAAAAGTGACGTGAGAGGACTTTTGAACAGCACCTAAACTTCTCCTTTTCCCTTATCTTCATATGTGTATTGTACAAATGTCCCATACACCTACAATTAGACAAAACACAAAAGTATGTGATGTATTTTTGTTCTGGATAACATAAATAGATTATTGAATAGTTTGCACTAGAAATCACCTGACAAATATGCATGTATGCAATATTTTTGGTCTTATCCAAGGTAGTCATGTCCTCATCAACATACATCTACATCGTGCGTTTGACTCTCCCTGGTAATCGCTCTATCCAAGCTTTGAGAGTTTTGACTACATCGGTTGCCGATCACCGCCTACTGCTGGGTAAGAACTGGTAAGAATTTGAGATTTGCTTGACGGATTTTTGACTGTCCACCACACCACCACCACCACTTCCTAGTAGTCTGTCGAATCATATTCTTGTGTGTTTCTATTGCTGCTAACCATGGCAGGATCACAAGCCGACGAGACTGACTGGGAGAACATGACAAACAAAGCGCTACATGATAAGTTTCAACAAATGATGAGTGGGCAGGTGGAAGATGTTCTAAATAGATTTGAAGAGGCCATGGAGCAGATAGATGGCATTGAGAAGGCGTTCGAAACAAAGCTCGATAACAAGTTTAATGAATTGCTCGCGTGTCTACCACCACCACCACCACCGGCTGCACCTAATGCACCTCTACAACAACAACAACGACTACCTCCACATCACGGCAGGCCCCCGCCGAAGCGAGCCGTGTCCCTCTTCAACTGGCCAAGCTGCTGGTGCTGCTGTTGATACTACATGGCTCCTGCTGCTGATGTGGGGAGAATGATTATGTGAGAGAGTACGAGGATGAGGTTGATCAACTTCAACTACGTGCAACCACCGGCACCACAACCAGCAGCACCACAACCACCCGATCGTCCACATGCAAATAATGGCAATGTTAGGGCTCCCCTCAGTACGAGATCATGACCATCTCCCTAAATTGAAGTTGAATATTCCACCATTTGAGGGTAGATATGTTCCTGATATATATCTTACTTGGGAGTTAGAAACTGAACAACGATTTACATGTTTACAATATCCTAAGGAGAGGCGTGTTCCCGCTGCTGTTTGTGCTTTCACTAGCTTTGCATGTGTTTGGTGGTCTGAACATTGTAGATTATATCCTGTTCCAGCTACTTGGGCTGCTTTGAAAACTGCTATGCGTACTCGTTGGGTTCCACCATATTATCAACGTGAATTACTTCAAAAATTGCAGCGCTTAAGACAAGGAAAAATTCGGTAGAAGAATATTATCGTGAATTACAAACTGGCTTGATTAGATGTGGTATTGTTGAGGAGAATGAAGCTATGCTTGCACGTTTTCTGGGTGGATTAAATAGAGATATTCAGACCATTCTAGACTACAAGGATTATACTAATATCACTCGATTATTCCATCTTGCTTGTAAAGCTGAGCGTGAAGTGCAAGATCGGACAGCGTTGGCGCGGACTAACTTTTCTGCAGATCGACCTTCATCACGGACACCACGTGCATCATCTACTTCCACACGTTCTACTACACGGCACCTCCGCCGGCTGCCACCTCCAACCGTGATACAAGAAAGCGAGCACAACCACCACTATCTCGCCAAGAGCGCACTTCTTTGGGCCTACAGTAGCTCTTCTTCTTCCATGGCGTCAATAGGGCACACAAGTGATATTATTTGTCGTCGTTGTAAGGGAAGAGGACATTTTGCCAGAGAATGCCAATCTCAGCGTGTGATGATTGCTCACGAGGATGGTGGGTATGAGTCCGCTAGTGACTATGATGAAGAGACTTTGGCTCTTATTACACATGAAGAACATGGTGGAGATGATTACGATCATGAGACGCAATACATGGCTGCTTTGAAGATCTTGTGACAGGTATGAATGTTTAGTTGCTCAACGTGTTTTGAGTGTGCAGGTTACACAAGCTGAGCAAAATCAGAGGCATAACTTGTTCCATACAAAGGGAGTTGTGAAGGAACGTTCTATTCAAGCGTCATCATAGATGGAGGGAGCTGCAACAACTTGGCTAGCATGGATATGGTGGAGAAGCTTTCTCTCACCACAAGACCACATCCACATCCTTACTACATCCAATGGTTCAACAACAGCGGCAAGGTTAAGGTAACACGTCTTTGTTCGTGTGTATTTTAGTATCTCTACATATGCTGATTATGTTGATTGTGATGTGGTACCTATGCAAGCATGTTCCTTATTACTTGGTAGACCATGGCAATTTGATAAAAATTCTGTACACCATGGTAGAAACAATCAGTATACTCTTGTTCACAAGGATAAAAATATTACTTTGCTTCCTATGACTCCTGATTCAATTTTGAAAGATGATATTAATAGAGCTAATAAAGCAAAACAGGAGAAAAATAAGAGTGAAAATCAGATTGTGGCAAAAGAATTTGAGCAACAAATGAAGCCTAATAATAAACCATCTAATGTTGTTTCTGAAATTAAACTGAAAAGTGCATGTTTACTTGCCACCAAATCTGATATTGAGGAGCTAGATTCTAGCAAATCTGATTGCTATGCTTTTGTGTGCAAAGAGGCATTATTTTCATTCGAGGACGTGCCTTTCTCTTTGCCCCTGCTGTCACTAACATTTTGCAGGAGTTCGCTGATGTCTTCCCACAAGACGTGCCACCGGGATTACCACCTATTCGAGGGATTGAGCATCAAATTGACTTAATTCCCTGTGCATCGCTACCCAACCGTGCACCATACCGTACCAATCCAGAGGAGACGAAGGAGATTATGCGTCAAGTACAGGAGCTGCTCGACAAAGGTTATATACGCGAATCTCTTAGTCCTTGTGCTGTTCCTATTATACTAGTGCCTAAAAAGGATGGTACGTCACAGTATGTGTGTTGATTGTAGAGGCATTAATAATATTACTATTCGTTATCGTCATCCTATTCCTAGGCTAGATGATATGCTTGATGAATTGAGTGGCTCTACAATATTCTCCAAAGTTGATTTGCGTAGTGGATACCATCAAATTCGTATGAAATTGGGAGATGAATGGAAAACAGCATTTAAAACTAAGTTTGGTTTATATGAGTGGTTAGTCATGCCTTTTGGGTTAACTAATGCACCTAGTACTTTCATGAGACTAATGAACGAAGTTTTACGTGCTTTCATTGGACGATTTGTGGTAGTCTATTTTGATGATATACTGATTTATAGCAAATCTTTGGAAGAACATTTGGAACATTTACGTGCTGTTTTTAATGCTCTACGTGATGCACGTTTGTTTGGTAACCTTGAGAAGTGCACCTTTTGCACCGACCGAGTATCTTTTCTTGGCTATGTTGTTACACCACAGGGAATTGAAGTTGATAAAGCCAAGATTGAAGCTATTGAGAGTTGGCCGCAGCCCAAAACGGTCACACAAGTGAGGAGTTTTCTTGGACTCGCTGGTTTCTATAGGCGTTTGTGAGAGACTTTAGCACCATTGCTGCACCTCTCAATGAACTTACAAAGAAGGATGTGCCTTTTGTTTGGGGTACCGCACAAGAAGAAGCCTTCACGGTATTGAAAGATAAGTTGACACATGCTCCTTTACTCCAACTTCTTGACTTTAATAAGACTTTTGAGCTTGAATGTGATGCTAGTGGAATTGGATTAGGAGGTGTGTTATTACAAGATGGCAAACCTGTTGCATACTTTTACGAAAAATTGAGTGGGCCTAGTCTGAACTATTCTACTTATGACAAAGAATTATATGCTCTTGTTCGGACTTTAGAGACATGGCAACATTATTTATGGCCCAAAGAATTTGTTATACATTCTGATCATGAATCTTTGAAACATATTAAAAGTCAAGCTAAAATGAATCGTAGACATGCTAAATGGGTTGAATTCATTGAGACTTTCCCTTATGTCATTAAACACAAGAAGGGTAAAGAAAATGTTATTGCTGATGCTTTGTCTCGTCGCTATACTATGCTTTCACAACTTGACTTCAAAATATTTGGTTTGGAGACCATCAAAGATCAATATGTGCATGATGCTGATTTTAAAGATGTAATGCAGAATTGTAAAGAAGGAAGAACATGGAACAAGTTCGTTATTAAGGATGGTTTTGTGTCCGTGCTAACAAGCTATGCATTCCTGCTAGCTCTGTTCGTCTTTTGTTGTTGCAGGAGGCGCATGGAGGAGGATTAATGGGACACTTTGGCGTGAAGAAGACGGAGGATATACTTGCTACACATTTCTTTTGGCTAAAGATGAGACGGGATGTTGAGCGTTTTGTTGCTCGCTGCACTACATGTCAAAAAGCTAAGTCACGACTCAATCCTCATGGTTTATATATGCCTTTGCCTGTACCTAGTGTTCCTTGGGAGGATATATCTATGGACTTTGTTTTAGGTTTACCTCGAACAAAGAAGGGAGGGATAGCATATTTGTTGTCGTGGATAGATTCTAAAATGGCACACTTTATACCATGTCATAAAAGCGATGATCTTTGTTAATGTTGCTGATTTATTCTTTCGTGAAATTATTCACTTGCATGGTGTGCCAAATACTATTGTTTCAGATCGTGATACTAAATTTCTTAGCCACTTTTGGAGATGTTTATGGGCTAAGTTGGGGACTAAACTGCTTTTTAGTACTACTTGTCACCCCCAAACTGATGGACAAACTGAAGTAGTCAATAGAACATTGTCTACTATGCTTAGGGCTGTTTTGAAGAATAATAAGAAAATGTGGGAAGAATGCTTGCCTCATATTGAATTTGCTTATAATTGTTCATTGCATTCTACTACTAAGATGTGCCCTTTTGAAATTGTGTATGGCTTCCTACCTCGTGCACCTATTGATTTGTTGCCTCTTCCATCTTCGGAGAAGGTTAATTTTGATGCTAAAGAACGTGCTGAATTGATTTTAAAAATGCATGAGTTAACTAAGGAAAACATTGAGCGTATGAATGCTAAATATAAACTTGCTGGAGATAAGGGTAGAAAACATGTTGTCTTTGCACCGGAGATCTTGTTTGGTTACATTTATGCGTAAGGATAGGTTTCCTAATTTGCGCAAATCAAAGCTAATGCCACGTGCTGATGGTCCATTTAAGGTGTTAGAGAAAATAAATGATAATGCATATAAACTTGAGCTGCCTGCAGATTTTGGGGTTAGTCCCACTTTTAACATTGCAGATTTGAAGCCTTATTTGGGTGAGGAAGATAAGTTTCCGTCAAGGACGACTTCATTTCAAGAAGGGGAGGATGATGAGGACATCAATACCATTGTTACACCCACAGCCCCTGCTGCTATACATACTGGACCAATTACTAGAGCTCACAAGACGCCAATTGAATTATCGTGTACTTTCGTTTCTTGGTAACGATTCCAATGTTCATGAGAATATGATGCTGCCTAAATTGGATACATTTGTTTAGCTAACAAATGAAGGGCCTACCAAGGACAAGAAAGATGAACCTAGGAGCAAGATCAAGCAAGGAGATGTTGTCATGCTCAAGGGGAACAAGAACGGAGTTACAAGTGATGATTCCAGGACTTTGAAGCCACCCTAATGAGAGCATGAGGCCTTGGACGAAATATACAAGATGCCACTTCACAATATTCGTCCATAGGCTATTCTAGGTGCTGCGTCACCTTAATATTTGGCCAGGCCCATGTAATTTCGAAATACTTAAGTGTAGGCTGTTTTTAGAGTCCGTATGTGTGGGGAAACAAGAGTTAGGGTTGGTTTCGGACCCCTCCCTCAAGGGCCACGAAATTCCTCCTCTTTCTCCATATATACAGCCCTTAGGGCGTCGTTTAGACTTTGGGTTTTGTTTAGATTAAAAGTTCGCCATAGCTGCAACTTCGCGTGCCGTTTGTGTTCAACGACCAGACAAATGCGTCACAGAACCCCACCTTGATCAATAAAGCTTTCATCTTATATTCGCAATATTCAGATTGCAATCTCAGTTTCTTGCTTGTTCTTCGATTACTTGCAGGAATAGACCTTCGTGGTCAGGCTGATCGTGCTTCCGGCATCGTCAGTAACCTCAGGAGATTGGTTTAGCGATTGCTAAGGCGGGACGTCCTCGCACGTTCGTAGTCGGATCGTCAAAGTCGACTTCCTCCAAAGCGAAAACCAACATCTCATCGAAAGACGGGACACCTTTGCCTCTATCAGAACTTGATTCATTGTCAACATCGGTCAAGGTACATTGGTATAAGTTCTTCTCTTTCTCCCACTCATATTTGCTCGAGTCTTGTGATGGATAGGCAAGGCATTTCATCTCCGGTCTTCGACAACAACGACGGCGTGAACAACTACATCACCAAAGCGTCTCTCTTTGATCTACAACGACAAGTGCAAGGCACACAATCAAGATTGCGAGGCGCGCCGAGAACATCTCCATCGACATTCATCACTCCGAAGCAAGGAGAAGGGACTACTTGACAAGAAGCTTTCCGCACATAAAGAGGAGCAAGATGCAAGGATGGAGGAGATTAGAGCCTTGATCAAGTCTACTTCCCTTCGTCATCTTCAAGGCGGCGACATTCAAGCCACAAGTCTTCGGAGTGCGGAAACGACGCAAGTGCAAATCGTCCTCGTCCACATCTACATGGCGACCACCATCACGTTCGTGATCCACATCGTCATGAAGGGCAAGTCACCTCAAGCATCATGTGCACAACGACGATTTAACGCCAAGGAACTCAAACACGACAACGACATCATCATCATGAAGATGCTCCACAAGCGCAAATGCACAAGTCCCAACAAGCCCTACTTCACGCCAAGTCGAAGCTTCATAAGCACAACAGAAGACCGCGAGACGAGCACCACCAAGACGGCGCTACGGCTACATCAACCACTTGACATCTTCGCCAAGTGTTCTCAAGGCATCTTCGCCTTTGGACGTCACGGCATCTTCGCCTACTTCCCACGTGTGCGCCTACATCGACTTCATCAAGTCCAAGGCGACCACCTACAAGCGAGGCGACACTTCCATCTTCGAAGCCCCTCAAGGAAGATGGCCGAGCATGGGAAACTCCCTTCGGTCATGGAGACGAGCTATGAGGTGCCACATCATATGGGCCTCCAACACCAAGGCGGTGACAAGGCGGTCGAACAAGGGCCATCCCCTTCGACCACGGCGACAGCGCGAACCTCTTCAACAACATGAAGGCAGGCGCCCACATTGGACTCATACTCCGAGTCAAGCTACGCCACCGCACATGGAGACATTTGCACCTACATCTCTCCGACACCGACATATGTCGAGATGCCCCAATTGCCATGTGAGGAGAGCCACCACCCCATGAGTGACATGAGTGACTCCACCATACGTGACATTGAGAGCATTTCCTATGAGAGGATGAGTGTGACCACCACTAGCCCCACACATGAGAGCATGCCACACATCCTATGTGAGGTTGAGCGCCATCCAGTGACTCCACCCACCATACTGTTGAGAGCATCCTTGAGGGAGTGAGTGAGCCACAACACTTAGTGAGTGAGGTAGTTGACACGGCACATGACGCCACTATGATTTCTAACGACTTAACCTCTACTCCTAGTGTGTTTTCTTCTTTGGTGCTAGGTCTCCTACATGACGACATGCCTATCTTTGACGAGTCTATTCCTCCATTGGAGACGACGATGGCCATGGTGGACGATGATGCACCCCCCACATGGTTCCATCAAGATGAAGTTGACAACGAGTGGATCTTCAACACCTCACCTACAACACATGAGCGATGCTCCAAAGGTAACATAGGTGATGGTGCTTCTCTTGTCCCACTAGTGGACTCTCTTACCATCGATTGCTCCCATGATCTTGACCCACCTATTCCCATGCTTCATGCTAGTGCGACTTCTTCATGCCTTGACTTACCTATTTATGATGAATATGATGATGAGCATGTTGAGTTACCTAGTTGTGATGCTATGCTCCATAGGATATCTTGTGAAAATTCTATTGGTCACATTATGTTTGACAATCCATTGAACTTGTCATATGCTATGAGTGAGATCTCCCATATTGCCTCATTTCAATCTCAACATAGTAACTATGCATGCCCCATTAAAATAAATCCCATTTGCACTTATGGCATAGATGACGAGATGATGGTCATTGGCTTTTGCTTCTCTTGTGATGATATTGCACTACTTCCTTTGCAATTCGTCTACTATTCCATGCCATGATCACATTGTTCCAAATATGCATTGTTTTGGATGTTGTCAATATTCTCCATGTGATGTTTCCATTAATGCTCATGAGGAGACCCCCATAGTTTCCTCATACATATTAGGAGATCTTGATGCATTTCATACTTTGCATGATTCCCATAATTGCTTGAACCATATGCATTCCATGAATAACAATGCTCTAGATATTTCTCATGATGCATTGCACAATTTGAGTCTCCATTGTGCCATACATAATAACAAACCTATCATGATGGATGACATGTTTCTATATCACGCATCTCATTTATTTGAGCATTGGCTATTTTGTGCTAACCGACACATGCACGTATGCATCATGATGGATGATGTGTACATCTACCACGCACACACAATTTTCTCTTTGTCTTTGTTTTGTGTAGGTACCCACATACACTCGTCAACATCTCAATCCCATGAGTTGACGAAAGCGAGCTCTTGAGAGCAATGATGCTTTGGGATCCCGTGGACTATCCTTACCACCGTTCCCTTCGCGCAAGGACTACGCGCATCTCTTCTACTTGGCTCTCACACGGCTATGGGCTATTTACCACTTGTCACCTTATGCTCATTTTCCCGTGTTCACTTTGCATGTTATGCTTGCTCCTATGCCTTTGCCATGCAATTGTGACCCTTGCTTGCATATACCCATGATTAACCACTATGCTACTTCTATGTGTATTTGCATGCTTGGTGGAGATCCTTGTTGCTTTTGCCATGATTATCATGTGCCCCATGCTATTGTTGATTGTTGTGTTGGGAGAGTCATGATGTCCCATTGCTATTTACATACGGCCTCTCGCCAATATATTGATGATAATTTTCTCATATCTTGCTTTCATGCTTGTGCTATGCCATGTGAATTATTCATGCCCACTATTTGCACATATGACATGCTTGCCATGATTCCTTCTAGTACGTTGCATCTTCTCACTACTAGCTTGCTTGACTTGATCGCTATGATTGCTTGCTATGTTGCATCACCCATGTTCCACTATTACTCGCTTTCTTGGGTTGATGACATATATATTCATGCCTCTCACATGATATATCTTGTTCATTGTCGATTGCCTCCAATTGTTGCATCTATGCTTATTGATCTTGGAGACTTTGACACTTTACTTGTGATGCATGCTTGTTTGATTGAGCCTATTGTATTTGGTTGTTCTCGCATCATATGCCTCCATACTATGAAATGCTCCCTTGTTCTTTCTTATGATGAGCATGATGCATACACTTGTTGGGTATCTTACCACACGAATGTTAGGTTTTGCACTTCCGCTTAACCTCATTTGTTTTTCCGAGTGTTTGTCATGTTCTTTCATTTTGAAGGATTCACAAGGCGGTAACATCACGAGACAACTTGCTTATGTGAAGGCATACAAGATGCACAACTCCATCATCCTTGAGAACCTCCTAAAGGTGACTTCCTTCCCTTTGAGCCATCCTCAAATACACATATTGGATGGGTCATTCTTTCATTGTTGTTTCCTTCTTCTTTTCTACATGATACATATATTGGATGGAGGACCGACATTGGAGATGGACCCTATGGACCTTCAAGTTGAGGAGTGCCACGACATCGAGCTATGGTACAACACCACCCATGACAAATTTGCACCCCATGCATGGATTGACTCACATTATGCTTGTCTTGTTGCACCTATTCCCATGTCATCCATGATATATGAGCATGTGCATTTTCTTAGCAAATTTGTTGTGATCTTTCTTGATGGCATATTCATACATCATGATCATATTGCCTACCATCAATTGCATGATAACCTAATCATATTGAGCATCCATTGCCATATTCATGCTATTGATAAACCGTCTCACTATGACATTATTTTGCACCGTGGTTGCATTGATCACATTCACGACACCTTTGTTGTCCCAATGCATGAATTTTCTCTCATGAATGCTTTACATGTCATTTTACATCATTTGGATAAGCATTTCATGCCTTGTCATCAACAATTCCTTTGGACGGACTCATTCTTACATGATGGACACTTTGTGTGCGTTAACCATTGTAATTTCGAGTGTTGCTTGTGTTTGCTCTTTTTGCATGTCTATCACTCCGGCGACACCTTGGACTACTTGGATTGCTCCATGTCTTCAACTTCGTCCAACTACAAGTCCGTCTACGACAACCATTTCCATGGTGATGAGGATCACGATCCGAGGTCGGATCTTTCCCAAGGGGGGGGGGGGAGATGATGCGGAGCATCCCACGTTCATCCCCATGTACACTCCCACTACTCTCCAAGCCCCAAGTGGACATATGCCGAGACCTCGAACAAACGCCATTGGACACAAGGTGAACTCGCTCCTCTCCGAACCTTCACTTCCCACATGTGCGACATGGTTACTACCTCAAATATATGTGCTATGCATGACCAGGAACAAGGAGGAAGACCATGGACAGGACGGCGAGGACACCAAGTACACAGACCAAGAGAAGAAGCTGCCCGAAGCTACAACGGCCGGACGGCCGACCAGGACCGGACGTCCGACGACTCCTGTGCTCCGGACGACCGTGCAGCGACCACCGAATCGAATCTGCGGACATCCGAAGAACTCCGGACGTCCGGGACCCCATGAGCCTCCGGACGACCGGCCCCCTCGGACGTCCGACCGAAGCGCACCGAGCCGAATCTACGGATGTCCGAAGAGCTCCGGACGTCCGGACCTTCCGAGTCAGCCGGACGACCGGAACCCTCCGGACGTCCGACGCCTGTCTGCGCACAGTGTATTGGACCGAGTCCATGTATCCTCCACTTACCCCTTCGCGGCCCATGACTATATATACTCCTCCACCTCCTCCTAGTTAGGGTAGCATTGGATTAGCTCATATTCTTGTGTGAGAGCCTTTCCTCATCCACTTGGTTACTTCTCCTCGGAGCTCAGGACCTCTTGGAGAAGATCCCCAAGCGGATTCAAGACCCCTTCTAGGGTGGACCCCATCAAGGCCTCCTCTCGGAGAAGAACGGCTACTCGTGTATCCTTACCTTTGTTGATCTTGAATCTTGTGCCACCTTATGTGATCGGTGATCTAGCACTTGTGTGATTGATCTCTTGTCGGTTGAGTGATTTCCCTCTCGTTTCTCTCGTGTTCTTCCGCGTGGAAACTCGTCCCTAAGTAGCCGAAACACCTTAGGAAACGGAAAAACCGCGAACTCAAAATCTCAAATGACAAATGTCAAAATGGTGGTAGCGGAAATGCGGTGGTGGTTTGCACTTGGCAATGCGGAAGTGGAATGACGGGCTATACACGTGTCGGAGTTGAAGTTGCCGTCCCTAAGTAGCCGAAACACCTTAGGAGACACAAGTCACAACTCGAAAAAGCTCAATCAACAATTGGGTTAAGTTGGGGGTGGTGGAAGTGTATGGTGGGCAAGGTTATGTGGAAGTGGTGGTGGTGGTTGATGAAGAAGCAATCGTCCCTAAGTAGCCGAAACACCTTAGGAGACTCGAATCACTACTCAAGCAACCACTAATGCTATGGGGAACAAAATTGGTTAGGTTGCGAAAGTCGGTGGTGGTTATGCGGATGATATGGTGGAAGGCCTAGGCAAACTTGCCAAATTTCACAAAATTTAATGGATACAAATTGTGTTGGTGGTATTTTGTGGGAAGGGGGATGTCAATAGCTTCAAAACGAGCTAAAGAACGTCAAAATCGGACTCCGGATGAATTAGTTATGGACAAAACAAAAATCAGCCGAAGTGGGAATCTACAGGTTACGGACGTCCGGAAAAGTTCGGACGTCCGGCGTCGGACGTCCGGAAAAATCGAAATCCGTAAATTCAGTCTTGAGTTAGGGGTTCGATCGTCCGGAAAAGGTCAGACGTCGGTGCCGATTAGAAGTCCGGACGTCAAGTAAATCGTCGGTCGTCCGGTGGGTGAGTCAACTCGAAATTTCAGATCCGGACGCGATTTTGGGCGGAAATTGGGGATTTCGGGTCAAAATTCACGGGATTTCGTGGATGAAAGACGGGAAAATTGGGGAAATGCTAGATCCACTCGAAATCAAGCAAATCCATAGATCAAAATCAACAAAACATCATCACACCAACAAATCACAAAAAAAAAATTGGGGCTATTTTTGGTGGGGATTTTCGAAATTGGGGAAGAACGCAACAAAATCAAGCTAGAAAACACGGGGTAGGGGCTCCAAAAACGTGATCAACCTTGCTCTGATCCATAGATGATGTAGGGCGGAACCCTACGTGGGCGATCTTTCACGTTGGAGCGGATCCTACGGGGAATCACGATGAACACGGGGAAGAACGGAGAGAAATCACAAGGGGAAACACTCAAGAACAAGTCCAATCACACATCCACTAGACAATCAAACACACAAGATCCACAAGGTACATGAACAACAAAAGGAAAGATACAAGGTAAGGTTCATCTCCGAGAGGAGGTCTTGATGGGGTCCGGCCCAAGATGGGGGTCTTGATGATATCCCGCAGGATCTTCTCACATGGAGGTCTTGAACTCCATGGGAGTGGTAGTCTCTCTCTCAAGAGAAGAGGTAGGAGCAAAGCTCACCTAAGAATGAGCTATCATATTTGCTAACCCGAGAAAGGAGGTGGAGGTGGTCTATTTATAGTCTAAGCCACGAAGGGGTAAGTGGGAGAGGGATACAAGGCCAAAGGCCCACGGCAACGCACACAGGCGTCGGACGTCCGGAAGGGTCGGACGTCCGAAGCTCGGACGGTTCGGACGTCCTAAGTCTTCGGACATCCGTAAATTCTGTTCATCGCCATAGCACCGGTCGTCCGGTCGGTGTCGATCGTCCATGCTGGGACTTGTCGGATGTCCGGCGTTAAATCGGTCGTCCGACGGCTGGAGAGTGTCGGACGTCCGGTGGCTTCCGGTCGTCCGGCCACTGGGGACTCCGCAGCTCCGTCTTTTTCGTCTTCTCTTCCAGGCTTCCCTCGCGGATGGTGTAGGTGTTCCTTGGCGCTTGCACTCCTCCTCGTCGTCCGTGAAGCTCCGGCAATACCTATGCATGCACATGAGTGGAGTGTCAAGTAGTATACCATCCTCGAAGGGGTCAAGTGAACACGTGTAAAGGAGAAGATTCACCTTTATGTATGAGAAGTAGAGGTCGCACGTGTCACTTGCCAAACGGACTCTTGACATGGTGATGACCATAGGATGCTCCGCATCACATAAGATAAGCATCCTTGATGTAATATTGTTCCCAAGAAGTATGCGTCAAACACTTAGCATAAGGAATGGCAAAAGATGGGTCGTTAGCATACAATTCTTTTATGTGCTCTAAGCCAATAACATTCAACTCATGTTTAGTGACAAGCGTGCATATGCGTGAAAGTGCATCGGCAACTACATTTTCCTTACCCTTGATGTACTTGATGACATAAGGAAAAGATTCAATAAATTCACTCCATTTTGCATGACGCTTGTTCAACTTAGTTTGACCTTTTAGGTACTTAAGTGTTTCATGATCGGTTTGGATGACAAACTTATGCGGTCTAAGGTAATGTTCTCAAACATGTAGGGCACGCACTAAAGCATACAATTCTTTGTCATAGATGGGATAGTTAAGTTGAGCACCGGAGAGTTTTTCACTAAAATAAGCAATGGCTCATTTTTCGTGCATCAAAACTCCGCCAATTCTGGTACCACTTGCATCACAATGAACCTCAAAAGTTTTGTCAAAATTAGGCAAAGCAAGAATCGGAGCATGAGTAAGCAAAGACTTAAGCTCATCAAAAGCGGTGGATTGCAAAGTTCCCCAAACAAAGGGTGTATTCTTCTTACTCAAAGCATGCAAAGGAGCGGCAATTGTGCTAAAATCTTTCAAAGCGGCGATAAAAACCCATAAGACCAAGAAAGCTACGCACTTGTTGCAAATTGGTGGGTTGGGGCCAAGTTTTAATTGCTTCAATTTTAGATTCATCAACATGGACACCCTTTGAGGATACTAGAAAACCCAAGAAACCCACTTTGTCAACACCAAATGTGCATTTTTTCATGTTGGCATAAAGATTTTCCTTGCGAAGGGTTTGCAAAACAGCCCTAACATGATCAAGATGTTCTTTCATGGTTTTGCTAAACACAAGAATATCGTCGAAGTAAACCACAACAAAGACTCCAATGTAAGGACGAAGCACATGATGCATAAGACGCATGAAAGTACCGGGAGCCTCCGAAAGACCCATAGGCATCACTAACCACTTATATAAACCAAATTTGGTTTTGAAAGCAGTTTTCCATTCATCACCCTCTTGTATGCGAATTTGATAATAGCCACTTTTAAGATCAATTTTTGAGAAAAAGTTGGCTCCACTAACTTCATCAAGCATGTCATCTAAGCGAGGAATGGGATGCCTATAGCGAACGGTAATAGCATTTATAGGTCTACAATCGGAACACAAGCGGAAACTTCCATCGGGTTTAGGCACAAGTATAACGGGAACGGCACAAGGGCTTAGGCTTTCACGTACATGACCGTTGTCGATGAGTTGTTGTACTTGTCGTTGAATCTCCTTGGTTTCTTCGGGATTGACTCGGTATGGAGCTTTGTTTGGTAGAGGCGCTCCGGGGATGAGTTCGATTCGATGCTCAATGCCTCGAAGAGGAGGTAGACCCGGAGGTAGCTCATCGGGGAAAACATCTTGGAATTCCTGCAATATTGATTGAAACACTAAAGGTAGCTCATGAGAGGTGTTAGTTGTTGGCTCTCCATCCTTGCACACAAGAACAAAGTGCATCACACTAGATGGGTTCTCACACACTTCTCTCATCTCACTTTTGGTGGCAAATAGGATGAGGTTGTTCTCTCTAGGCGAAGAGGCGCTCAAGTTTGGCTTGTGGCTCTCACTCACTTTTTGGTGGATCACTTTCTCACTCTTGTCTCTATGATGGGTGGCTTTCTTGTCGGCTATCACTTGACTAGGAGACATAGGTCGTAGCACATATTCCTTCCCTTTCATCTTGAAGCTATAGTGATTGGTGCGCCCATTGTGGAAGACACCACGGTCGAATTGCCATGGTCGACCAAGAAGGAGGTGGCAAACCGTCATTGGGACCACATCACATTCCAAAGTGTCCTCGTATGCACCAATTTTGAAGGAGACTTGGACCGTATGCTCAACTCGTATAGTGCTGGAGTCACTTAGCCATTGAACCTTGTATGGAGTTGGGTGCTTCCTCTTGACCAATTGAAGCTTGGAGCATAGTTCTTCACTTGCCAAGTTGTGACAACTTCCTCCATCGATGATGACCTTGACGGACCTTCTGTTGATGCCGGCCTTTGTGTGGAAGATGTGGCATCTTTGGTCGTCCTCTTGTTGATGTTGAAGAGTCAAGACCTTGGAGGCAACGAGGGCGGGGCTCGAATCCTCATCGCAAAAGACTTGATCATCTTCATCTTCGTTCACTCGCCGGTGCATGGCCACTTGCTCAAGGGCTTCCATCTCCTCATCACTCATTGAGTCATATGTGCCGTCGTCGTTGAGGATCATGGTGCGGTTGATGTAGATGTTGGAGGAGATGTTGAAGCTTGGTTGTTGGAGAAGCCGTAGGTCTTGGACGAGTACTTGGCGTACTTGAAGTCATCTTGCACTTGACGTTCCGCCTTTGTAGATTGATGCACGATCTCAATGAGGGTGGAGTATGGTTGGAAGTCGGCGATCTTCTTGATGGGATGATTGAGTCCATTCAAGAAACATGCCATATATTTCTCATCATCTTCCTTCACATTGGCTCGAATCATGGCTATCTCCATTTCCTTGTAGTATTCTTCAACACTCTTTGTTCCTTGCTTGAGGAGTTGGAGTTTCTTGAAGAGGTCGCGGTTGTAGTAGGCTGGCACAAAACGTGCTCGCATGACATCCTTCATTTGAGCCCAAGTGGTGATTGGAGGTTCACCTCTTGCTTGTCGCCTCCCAAGGATTTGTTCCCACCATATGAGCACATAGTATTGGAACTCAAGTGATGCCATAGCTATTTTCTTCTCTTCCTCATAGTTGTGCAAACGAAAGATTTTGTCGACCTTCAATGCCCATGAGAGGTACTCTTCAGGGTCATTGATTCCATTGAACTTGGGCATGGTCAATTTGAGCTTTCCATATCGTTGCTCTTCATTGTGTTGTTGGCGATGGTGGTGATGACGTCCTTGACGTGGATGGCAATCGTCTTCATGTTGCTCTTGGCGTGTAGGAAGACCATGATCAACTTGCTCTTGTTGAACTTGAGGTTGAGGTGGAACTTGACGAGCTTGTGGAGGAGCTTGAGGGACTTGACGTTGTACATGGGGTTGGTAGTTCCTTTCTTGGATTTCTTCTCGAAGGGCTTCCTCTTGATTGCGAAGTTCGCGATTGCGGTTGGTGAAGGCTCGACTTGATTCTTGAAGGGCACGTTGCACCTCAAGAGCTTGCCCTTCTCGTTGTTGTTGTTGAAGACGTTGAGCCTTGGCGTCTTGTTCGTCTTGGTGTAGACGCGCTCGTTCTTCCTCTTGGCGTCGTAGTCGTTGTCGTTCTTGAGCTTGGGCAAAAGCGGTTGGTTTGATTGAGGACGAGGGACTTGCTCATCGACTTGCTCTTGTGAATGCTTCTCATGTAGCGGGTTGCGAGATGCATGATGATCTTGTGACGCTGCTCGTCGAAGAGTGTTCGAAGTAGGTGTACTTGAGTCGTAGAAGGTGTCGTCGGAGTGTCGACTCGAGCGGCTCCGTCTTGAGGATGAAGAAGTGAAATGATGCCGGTTTCTCATCAAGGCGCGGATCTCGTCCATTCTTGCATCATTTTCTTGCTTGTGAGCGTCGAACTTGTTGTCGAAGTAGTCTCTTGTACGTTGCTCGGAGAGTCGCAAGTTGGTGGCGAGGTTGTCGATGCGGTCGCTCAATGCTTGTTTCTCTTGGTGCAATGCTCGTTGTGCACCAAAGAGGTGGCTCTTGGTGACGTATGATGACATGTCGTCGTCTTGCTCGAGGAAGAGTGGGTTGTTAGAAGTACTTGGCCTATCCATCATTCCAAGCAAAATATGTGAGTGGTAGAAGGAGAACAACTTATACCAATATACCTTTGACCGATGTTGATGATGAATCAAGTTCACTCAAATGCGGACAATGAAATAGTACTATTGGTACCAATCCTTGTCGGTTCTCACACCTACACAAATAAAAGCTTATGGTGGAGCTTGGTGAGGATGGTGGCACAAAATTTGATGAAATTGTAAGTGAGCGTCTATAATGTTGGAAAAGGTACACAAATTTGCAAATGCAACAAGTAGACCAAGCAAATAATGGTACACGGAAACACACACGCAAATAGATAAGTGGGATTGTGCAAACCAAAAGTGAGCCAAAATGTGGAATCCACGAAAATGCTCTTGTTGCACAATACTAGAGAGACGCTAGCACGATTGCACAATAGGTGGATACGAAACTTGTGCACAACCTACTAGGCAAAAATGCAACTATCTCTATCCCACGTATGCTATATGTATGGTATTTCGGTGCTATGATCCAAGATGATCCAATATGACAATCTTAATGTAGTATGATGCTATGGTTCTTGCTCATAAGCTCTTTGCTTATCTTTCCGCTTTGCTTACAAGCTTGGGTGGCTCTTTCACTTTTGAGCTCTTTTCTCATGCAAAACTTCACGAACCAAGATAACAATTGTGTATGCTATGACAACTTTGTGACACACAAATGGATCCCAAGATATGCACCACGGTGGTATGGTATGTATGCTATGGAGTATGATCACTAATGTGCACAAGTCACGTTGCCGGCAATACTCAATGGCTAGTCTCGATGGGTAAGCTACGCAAAAATAAGGCCATGTGGGTATCAATGCAATTGCAAGGTATGACAAAGATGTCGATGATGTTATCGTCCTTGGCGATGATGTGACCCTTGCGAAGATGAGTCGTGGTGATGATGAAGTCGAACCGTACCTAGATAGCCGAAACACAATAGGACACAGGAACCACAACTCAAAATCTCAAGGACCAAAATGTGGCAAAATCGTCATAGGATGTATTGGGGAGGATGGTGGTGTATGTGGTTTTGGAACATGTGGTGGAAGGTGGGGTGGTGGAGGGGGTTAAACTGAAGAATTTCAGTTTCGTCAGAGTTTTACGGACGTCCGGTGTTTTCCGGTCGGGCCGTTCCTGGGGCTCCGGACGTCTGTAAAGCGTCGGTCGTCCGGCGAGGTCGGGGTCAACGCGAGTTGGGCCTGGGCAATTTTGAGGTGGAAGAAGATGGTGAGGTCAAAATTGAGCGGATGGATGGATGGAAAAGGGTGGGGAGGGTGGGAAAAGCTAGATCCACACGTAGCAACTCAAATCCATGGACAAAATCCAACAAAATCTCAACTCACCAACAAATTACAAAAAAAAATTGGGGCTACTTTTGGTGGGGAATTTTCGGATTTAGGACAAAAACAACAAAATCAAGCTAGAAAACACGGGATAGGGACTCCAAAAACATGATCAACCTGGCTCATGATACCAAGATGATGTAGGGCGGAACCCTAATCGGAGATCTTTCACATTTGGAGGGGATCCTACGAGGGAAACACGACGAACAAGCGGAAGAACACTGGGAAACACACACACAAGAGGAACACTAAACCGACAAGTTTCGATTACACAAGGGCTAGATCACCGAACACATAAGGTGGCTCAAGATTCAAAAATCAACAAAGGGAAGATACACGAGTAGCCGTTCTTCTCCGAGAGGAGGTCTTGATGGGGTCCACCCTAGAAGGGGTCTTGAATCCGCTTGGGGATCTTTCTCCAGTGAGGTCCCGAGCTCGAGGAGAAGTAACCAAGTGGATGAGCAAGGCTCTCACACAAACATGAGCTAAACCAATGCTAACCCTAGAAGGGTGGGGAAGAAAGAGTATATATAGTCTAGGGGGTGAAGGGGTACAAGGGCTGCGGCCCCAATCAAAGTCAACACACAGGTGTCGGACGTCCGGAGGTCACCGGTCGTCCGGAGGCTCGAGAGGGTCCGGACGTCCGGAGGCCTTCGGACGTCTGAAGATTCGGCTCGGGTGCACATCGGTCGGTCGTCCGGAGGATTTCGGACATCCGTAGATTCGGTTCGGGTGTGCGTCGGTCGGACGTCCGGAGGCTGTCGGACGTCCGTAGATTCCATCGGGAGCCCAGCTGCCGGACGTCCGGAGGGCGTCGGTCGTCCGTGGACTGGGGAGTCGCCGGACGTCCGGACTTGGTCGGACGTCCGAAGCATGTAGCTTTCGCAGCCTTTCTTCTTCTTCTTCAACATGCTTGGAGTCCTCGTCGTCTTGGCTCTTGGAAGTAGTTGTTCCTTGGCTTATCTCCATGTACCTGATTACACTTAGAGTTTCCGAATGAGGTAGTAGCCATGTCTCGTGAGTAGGAGGAGGGAGTTCGGAGAGGAGCGAGTTCACCTTATCTTCGATAGCCTTAGCTCGGGCTCAAGTCATGGGTCCACGTGGTGTTGAGGAAGATGTAGGTGCGTCCATGGGGATGAGTGAGGGATGTTCCGCATCACACTAGCTCGATTGCTCAAATGGGCTAGATACGCGTGTGCACCAACCTACAAGAGAAACGTGCCGTCTTCAATCCCAACTATGCTACGTATGAGATATCGAAGATGATATGCAAAATGACTCGATGCTATTGCTTACAAGCTCTTTGTGTTTCCTCTTTTGCTTAAAAGCTTTTCTTCTTTTTTTTCGATGCTCGAGTCAAGTATGATATGAGACTAATAAGTAAGATATGCACGGGAGAGACTTATGGCACTAAGATGGTAACACGATCACAACGGTGCACAAAAGCGTGGCCCGACAATTCTCAACTTGCTAGTCTCGATGGGTAAGCTATGCGAAATGGCTCGAGTTATCAATGCAAAAGCAAAGGTGAGATGTCGTCGAGGTTACCGTCTGATCTGACGGTAATAGTGAAGTTGTTGAAGTCGATGTGTTGTCCGAGTTGATGCTTGGTGGCGATGATGATGTCCAAATGCGCCTAAGTAGCCGAAACACCTTAGGACACAAGATAAACTGCGGTCCGAAACTCAAACAAACACGTGGAATGGTGCGGAAGAACACATGGGATGGTGGGGAAACAAAATGAAGAAAAATGAAATGGCCGAAACTCCCTGGATAGCCCGTGCGCACGGGGTAAGTGAGGCCCGTGTGCACGGGGTCCCGATGGCCCATGTGCACGGGGTCCTCTGAGAGCGGATGAACAGCTCAGGATTCTTGGGGATTTTGCAAAAAGAGGACAAATTCGATGATTTAGTGGGTGGGGAAGATGGTGGGGGTGGGGGGGGGGGGTAGATCCACTTGCCAAACTCCAAATTCGTGGATCAAAACAACCAAATCTCACAAGATCAAACAAATTGCAAGAAAAAATTTGGGGCTATTTTTGGTGGGGATTTTCGGATTAGGACTAAAAACAACGAAATCAAGCTAGAAAGTGGAAGGTAGGGACTCCCAGATGTGAATCAACGTGGCTCATGATACCAAGATGATGTAGGGTAGAACCCTAGTGGGGATCTTTTCACACTTGAAGGGGGAAAAGGAGAGAACAACAAGAACACAACAAGAACACAAAGAGGAAATCACTCCAACAATTCCCGATTACACATCCACTAGAGTAACAACACAAGATCCACAAGTCACAAACACAATCAAAGGAAAGATACAATGGCAAAGTTCTTCCCAAATCCAAAGGAGATGGGGTCTTGGAGATAGTCTACTCCTTGAGGAGGTCTTGAAATCCACAAGGATTCTTCCCTAGGGGGTCTTGATTCCTCAAGGGAAGGTAGAAAGGAGCAAAGCTCACAAATATCTAATCTAATACTTTGCTCACCCTAAACATAGCCCTAGGTACGGTTTATATAGGCTTTGGGTCGAAGGAGGTGGAAAGGGGCTCGAACAGGCGATCACAGCCGCCCACCCTGATGAGCCCGTGCGCACGGGGTAAGTTGGGCCCGTGCGCAAGGGCGTCCCGTGCGCATGGTACAAGCCCGTTCGCACGGGGTGCTCCAGCGTCAACTCTCTGGATAGCCCGTGTGATGTGAAGCATCCCACGTTCATCCCCATGTACACTCCGACTACTCTCCAAACCCCAAGTGGACATATGACGAGACCTCAAACAAACGCCATTGGACACAAGGTGAACTCGCTCCTCTCCGAACCGTCACTTTCTACATGTGAGATATGGCCTCTACCTCCAACGTGTGTCCTATGCATGATCAGGTACTTGGAGGAAAGCCACGGAGCCACCACACCCAACGGACGAGCTAGCGAGGACGCCAAGCGCAAGGACCAAGAAGAAGAGCTGCCCGAAGCTACAGCCATTGGACGACCGGTCCAGCCCGGACGTCCAGCCCCTGAAGGTCACGCCAGCCCAAGGAAACCAGGCCAACGCATCTACAGCGGCCGGACGTCCGACGAGGACCGGACGTCAGACGAACTCTAGGCACCGGACGACCGGCCCCCTCCGGATGTCCGACACTACCACACCCGAGCCGAATCTACGGAAGTCCGAAGAGCACCGGACGTCCGGACCCTCTGGAGCCTCCGGACGACCGGTAACCTCCGGACGTACGATGACTGTATGCTGATCTCGTGTTGGGCCGAAGCCCATGTACCCCTAACTTACCCCTTCGTGTCCCTAGACTATATATACTCCTCCACCTCCTCCTAGTTAGGGTTAGCAAAGGATTAGCTCATATTTTGTGTGAGAGCCTTGCTCATCCACTTGGTTACTTCTCCTCGGAGCTCAGGACCTCTTCGGAGAAGATCCCCCGAGCGGATTCAAGACCCCTTCAAGGGAAGACAATCAAGACCTCCTCATGGAGAAGAACCCGGTTACCTCTTGTATCGTCCTTTGTTGATCGTGGATCGTGTATCTCTCTTTGTGTTCATTAATCTAGCGCATGTGTAATTGAATCTTGTTGGTTTGAGTGATTCTCTTGTGTTTTCCCCCGTGATTTCCCTCGTGCTCTTCCGCTCGTTCTTCGTGTTCCTCGTAGGGATCCTCTCCAAATGTAAAAGATCGTCCACATAGGGTTCCTCCCTACATCATCTTGGTATCATGAGCCACGTTGATCACGTTTTGGAGCCTCCCCATTGTGTTTTCTAGCATGATTTTGTTGTGTTCTTCCCCAAATTCGAAAATTCCCGACCAAAAATAGCCCCAATTTTTTTTGTGATTTGTTGGTGAGATGAAGTTTTCTTGATTTTGATCTATGGATTTGCTTGGTTTTGAGTGGATCTAGCATTTCCTCAAGTTTCCCCACTTTTCATCCACAAAATCTCTTCAATTTTGACCCCAAAATCCCAAAATTCCGCCCAAAATCGCGTCCCGGAGCTCAAATCCCGCGTTGACCCCCGACCCCCGGACGTCCGACCATTCCCGGACGACCGGAACCCCTAACCCGAACCGGATTTACGGATTTCCGACCTTCCCGGACGTCCGGCGACCGGACATCCGTCCATTTACGGACGTCCGTAACGTGTAGTTTCACATTTCGGCTGATTTTTGTTTTGTCCATAACTAATTCATCCGGACTCCGATTTTCGCGTTCTTTAGCTCGTTTTGAAGCTATTGACATCCCCCTTCCAACAAAAATAGCACCAAAACCATTTGACTCCATCAAAGTTTGTGAATTTTCGCATCTTTGCCTAGGGCTTCCACCACATCATCCGCTACACCACCATCAACTTCCGCAACCTAACCAATTTTGTTCCATATCACATTAGCGGTTGCTTGAGTAGTGATTCGCGCCTCCTAAGGTGTTTCGGCTACTTAGGGACAGTTGCTTCTTCATCAACCACCATCATAACTTCCACATAACCTTGCCCTACATACACTTACACCCCAACTTAACCCAATTTTGTTTGTGTTGTGAGTTGTGTCTCCTAAGGTGTTTCGGCTACTTAGGGACCGTGCTTCCAACTCCGACACCGTGTATAGTCCACCATCTTACCCTCCACTTCCGCATTGCGTACTCCATAACCCATCATTGCATTTCCGCAATCCCACTGAGCTTCCGCAACCCACGATCATCCCCATGGACCTACAACCGTCTCATCAAGAGCCAAGAGGACCCATGACACGAGCTAGAGCTAGAGCTCTCGAGAACGAGGTGACCTCCTTCCTTATTGATATCACATATGATCCACTCGAGACATGACTACTACCTAAGTCCGATATGCTATGCATGATTAGGTGTCAAGGGGAACCTCCCGAGGATGCACGTGAAGATGGACAAGCCGCCAAGTCCATGGATGAAGAGAACCAACGGAGACGGGCAAGATCACCTTCTAGGCCCCGGACATCCGGCCATGACCCCGGACATCCGGCCCCTGGAGCCTCTACCTCAGCCTCAGCCACGCTGGCCAAACCTACAGGGACCGGACATCCGGCGTCCAAGTCCGGACATCCGGCCCCCAGCCCGGATATCCGGCGTGAAGCCCGGAAATCCGGCACCTCCCACCCGATTCGGCAGAAACAGTCACCCCAGCCCGGACATCCGGCCGGATAGCCCGGACATCCGGCGCCTCGCGAAGGCCCGGACATCCGGCCCGACGCCTGACCTCCGGCCTCCCCGCTGCGTCAAGGTGTATCCGGGACTTGTCCCATGTACCCCTTCGCCCCCGAGACTATATATACTTCATCCCCTTCCTCTTTCTAGGGTAGCATTGGATTAGCTCATATTTTGTGTGAGAGCCTTTGCTCATCCACTCGGCTACTTCTCCTCGGAGATCAGGACCTCTACGGAGAAGATCCCAAGGCGGATTCAAGACCCCCTTCTAGGGTGGACCCCATCAAGGCCTCCTCACGGAGAAGAACGGCTACCGTTTGTATCGTCCTTTGTTGACCTTGAATCATGTATCTCCCTTTGTGTTCATCGATCTAGCACTTGTGTGATTGACCTCTTGTCGGTTGAGTGAATTCTCTCTCTTTTTCCCCGTGTTTTCCCTCTTGTTCTTCCGCGTGTTCTTCGTGATTCACCGTAGGATCCGCTCCAACGTGAAAGATCATCCACGTAGGGTTCCGCTCTACATCATCTATGGTATCATGAGCCACGTTGATCACGTTATTGGAGCCCCTACCCCTCTTTTTCTAGCTTGATTTTGTTGTTTTTGTCCTAATTCCAAAAATTCCCCACAAAAATAGCCCCAATTTTTTTTTGTGATTTGTTGGTGTGATGAAGTTTTGTTGGATTTGATCCGCAGATTTCGTGTGTTGCAGGTAGATCTAGAAATCCCCCACCATTTCCACAATTTCCATCCACAAAATCGCCCAAATTTTGACCGGATTTGACCTCTCCACGCGGTGTTCTTTGAGCCCGGACATCCGGCGCCCCGGACATCCGGCTTCCAGCCCGGAAATCCGGCTCCTGGTAGCAACAATACCCATCCACCACCCCGTTCACCGCCTAACTTTTGCCAAATTTTGTCCCGTGCCCACATACACTTCCATATACCTCCACCACTTCCGCATAACACCACCATAGCCTTTCCCACTACCAATTCCGACAATGTTGCCAAATTTTGCTTTGAGAATTTGAGTTGGGGTTTCCGTATCCTTTTGTGTTTGACTATCTAGGTGCGGTTCAACATCAACATCACCACCGCTCATCTTCGCCAAGGGACGGTAACATAAATCGACATCTTTGTCATTACTTGCAATTGCATTGATAACCATCATAGCCCATCTTTTGCGTTGCTTACCCATCGAGACTAGCCATTGAGTATTGCCGGCAACGTGACTTGTGCACATTAGTGATCATACTCCATAGCATACATACCATACCAAAGTGGTGCATATCTTAGCATCAACTAGTGTGTCACAAAGTTGTCATCGCATAAAAAATTGCTATCTTGGTTCGTGAAGTTTTGCATGAGAAAAGAGCTCAAAAGAGAAAGAGCCAATCAAGCTTTTAAGCAAAGAGAGAAAGATAAGCAAAGAGCTTATGAGCAAGAATCATAGCATCGTACAACATTAAGATTGTCATACTTGATCATCTTGGATCAACACATCGAAACACCATACATATAGCATACTTGGGATAGAAGTCGTTGCATTTTTGCTTAGTAGGTTGTGCACAAGTTCAGATCCGCCTATTATTGTGCAATCGTGCTAAGCGTCTCTCTAGTGTTGTGCAACAAGAGCATCTTGGTGTATTCCACATTTTGGCTCATCCTTGGTTGCATAACCCCATATTATCTATTTGCGTGTGTGTTTCCGTGTACCATATCTTGCTATTGGTCTACTTGTTGCATTTGCAAATTTGTGAATCATTTCCAACATTATTGAGTCTCACTTACAATTGCATCAAATTTTGTGCCACCATCCTAACCGAGCTCCACCATAAGCTTTTATTTGTGTAGGTGTGAGAACCGACAAGAATCGGTACCAAGAGTGCTATTTCATTGTCCGCATTTGAGTGAACTTGATTCATCTTCAACATCGGTCAAAGGTACATTGGTATAAGTTCTTTTCCATTCTACCACTCACACTTTGCTTGGAATGATGGATAGGCCAAGCACCTCTACCAACCCACTCTTCATCGAGCAAGACGACGACATGTCATCATACGTCACCAAGAGCCACCTCTTTGGTGCACAAAGAGCATTGCACCAAGAACAACAAGCAATGAGCGACCGCATCGACAACCTCGCCACCGACTTGCGACTCTCCGAGCAACGTACAAGAGACTACTTCGACAACAAGTTCGACGCTCACAAGCAAGAGAACGATGCAAGAATGGACGAGATCCGGGCTTTGATGAGAAACCGACATCATTCAACTTCTTCATCATCAAGACGGAGCCGCTCGAGTCGACACTCAAGCGACACCTTCTACGACTCAAGTACACCTACTTGAACACTCTTCGTCGTGCGCTCGTCAAGACCGTCACGCATATCTTAACCCGCTACATGACAAGCATTCACAATTGCAATTTGATTATCATGTTCCTCGTCCTCAACCAAACCAAGAAGCTTTTGCTCAAGCTCAAGAAAGACAAAGTCTTAAATGCGCCAACAAGAGGAAGAACGAGCACGTCTTCACCAAGACGAACAAGACGCCAAGGCTCAACGTCTTCAACAACAACAACGTGAGGCGCAAGCTCTTGAGGCGCAACGTGCCCTTCAAGAATCAAGTAGAGCCTTCGCCAACCGCAATCGCGAACGGGCGCAATCAAGAGGAAGCCCTTCGAGAAGAAATCCAAGAGAGGAACTACCAACCTCATGTACAACGTCAAGTTCCTCAAGCCCCTCCACAAGCTCGTCAAGCTCCACCCCAACCTCAAGTTCAACAAGGGCAAGTTGATCATGGTCTTCCTCCGCGCCAAGAGCAACATGAAGACGATTACAATCCACGTCAAGGACGTCATCATCAACATCGCCAACAACACAATGAAGAGCAACGCTTCTGACAAGCTAAATTTCACCATGCCCAAGTTCAATGGAAGGAATGACCCCGAAGACTACCTCTCATGGGCATTGAAGGTTGACAAAATCTTCCGGTTGCACAACTACGATGAAGCGAAGAAAATCGCTATGGCATCACTTGAGTTCCAAGACTATGTGCTCATATGGTGGGAACAAATCACTGAGCGACGACAAGCAAGAGGTGAACCTCCAATCACCACTTGGGCTCAAATGAAGGATGTCATGCGAGCACGTTTTGTGCCAACCTACTACAACCGCGACCTCTTCAAGAAACTCCAACTACTCAAGCAAGGAACAAAGAGTGTTGAAGAATACTACAAGGAAATGGAGATAGCCATGATTCGAGCCAATGTCAAAGAAGATGATGAGCAAACTATGGCACGTTTCTTGAATGGACTCAATCATCCCATCAAGAAGATCGCCGACTTCCAACCATACTCAACCCTCATTGAGCTCGTGCATCAAGCTACAAAGGCGGAACACCAAGTGCAAGATGACTTCAAGTACGCCAAGTACTCATCGAAGACCTACGGCTTCTCCAACAACCAAGCTTCAACGACTACTCCAACATCTACTTCGACCAGGCTTTCTTCAAGGAACGACGACAAGTCAAGTTACAAGAAGACTTCGGCAAGTTCATGTCGTCCTCCTCCTACTACAAGCAACCTCAAGCCGCGTGCTTCATCCTCTACCCCGACCGATGAGACCATCAAGACAAGCTCCTTCAAGTGTTTCACTTGCGGAGGCCGAGGCCACAAGTCATACGAATGCACCAACAAAGCGCACCATGATCCTCAACGACGATGGCACATATGACTCCATGAGTGAAGAGGAGATGGAAGCTCTTGAGCAAGTGGCCATGCACCGGCGAAAGTGAATGAAGATGAAGATGATAAAGACTTTTGTGATGAAGATTCGAGCCCCGCTCTCGTTGTCTCCAAGGTCTTGACTCTTCAACATCAACAAGAAGAAGACCAACGATGCCACATCTTCCACACAAAAGTCGGCATCAATGGACGGTCCATCAAGGTCATCATTGATGAGGACATCAATACCATTGTTACACCCACAGCCCCTGCTGCTATACATACTGGACCAATTACTAGAGCTCGCGCACGCCAATTGAATTATCAGGTACTTTCGTTTCTTGGTAACGATTCCAATGTTCATGAGAATATGATGCTGCCTAAATTGGATACATTTGTTTTGCTTACAAATGAAGGGCCTACCATGGACAAGAAAGATGAACCTTGGAGCAAGTTCAAGCATGGAGATGTTGGCATGCGCAAGGAGAACAAGAACGGAGTTACAAGTGATGATTCCAGGACTTTGAAGCCACCCTAATGAGTGCATGAGGCCTTGGACGAAATATACAAGATGCCACTTCATAATATTCGTCCATAGGCTATTCTAGGTGCTGCGTCACCTTATTATTGGGCCAGGCCCATGTAATTTCGAAATACTTAAGTATAGGCTGTTTTTAGAGTCCGTATGTGGGGAAACAAGAGTTAGGGTTGATTTCGACCCCTCCACCAAGGGCCACGAAATTCCCCTCTTCCTCCATATATACAGCCCTTAGGGCACCGTTTAGACCTTGGGTTTTGTTTAGATTAAAAGTTCGCCATAGCTGCAACTTCGCGTGCCGTTTGTGTTCAACGACTGCACAAAGGCGTCACAGAACCCCACCTTGATCAATAAAGCTTTCATCTTATATTCGCAATATTCAGATTGCAATCTCAGTTTCTTGCTTGTTCTTCGTTTGCTCGCAGGAAACAGGCCCTCATGGTCAGGTTGATCGTGCTCCGGCGTGGTCAATAACCTTCGGAAGTTGGTTTAGCGATTGCTAAGGCGCGACGTCTCGCACGTTCGTAGTCGGATCGTCAAGGTCGACTCCCACTGAAACGATAGCCACCATCTCATCAAAACATCGGGACACCTTTGCCTCTATCAATCATCGATGGAGGTAGTTGCCACAACTTGGCAAGTGAAGAACTATGCTCCAAACTCCAATTGGTAAAGAAGAAGCACCCGCACCCTTACAAGGTTCAATGGCTAAGTGACTCCGTCACTATACGAGTCGAGCATACGGTCCAAGTCTCCTTCAAAATTGGTGCTTATGAAGACACGTTGGAATGTGATGTGGTCCCAATGACCGTTTGCCACCTACTTCTAGGTCGACCATGGCAATTCATTTGTGGTGTCATCCACAATGGGCGCACCAATCACTATAGCTTCAAGATGAAAGGGAAGGAATATGTGCTACGACCTATGTCTCCTACTCAAGTGATAGCCGACAAGCAAGCCACACATCATAGAGAAAAGAGTGAGAAAGTGATCCACCCAAAAGTGAGTGAGAGCCACAAGCCAAATTTGAGCGACTCTTCGCCTAGAGAGAAAAACCTCATCCTATTTGCCACCAAAAGTGAGATGAGAGAAGTGTGTGAGAACCCATCGAGTGTGATGCACTTTGTCCTTTTGTGCAAGGATGGAGAACCAAAAACTAACACCATTCACGAGCTACCTTTGGGGTTTCAATCTCTTTTGCAGAATTTCAAGATGTTTTCCCGATGAGCTACCTCCTCTTGAGGCATAGAGCATCGAATCGACCTCATCCCCGGAGCGCCTCTACCAAACAAAGCTCCATACCGAGTCAATCCCGAAGAAACCAAGGAGATTCAACGACAAGTACAATAACTCATCGACAACGGCCATGTACGTGAAAGCCTAAGCCCTTGTGCCGTTCCGGTTATTCTTGTGCCTAAGCCCGATGGAAGTTTCCGCTTGTGTTCCGATTGTAGACCTATCAATGCTATTAACGTTCGATATAGGCATCCCATTCGTCGCTTAGATGACATGCTTGATGAACTTAGTTGAGCCAACTTTTTCTCAAAAATTGATCTTAAAAGTGGCTATTATCAAATCCGCATACAAGAGGGTGATGAATGGAAAACTGCTTTCAAAACCAAATTTGGTTTATATAAGTGGTTAGTGATGCCTATGGGTCTTTCGGAGGCTCCCGGTACTTTCATGCGTCTTATGCATCATGTGCTTCGTCCTTATATTGGAGTCTTTGTTGTGGTTTACTTCGACGATATTCTTGTGTTTAGCAAAACCATGAAAGAGCACATCAATCATGTAAAATCTGTGTTGCAAACTCTTCATGAAGGAAAGTCTTTATGCAAACTTGAAAAAATGCACTTTTGGAGTTGACAAAGTGGTTTTCTTGGGTTTTGTAGTATCCTCAAAGGGTGTCCATGTTGATGAATCTAAAATTCAAGCAATTAAAACTTGGCCCCAACCAACCAATTTGCAACAAGTGCGAAGTTTTCTTGGTCTTGCAGGTTTTTATCGTTGCTTTGTGAAAGATTTTAGCACAATTGCCGCTCCTTTGCATGCCTTGAGTAAGAAGAATACTCCCTTTGTTTGGGGAACTTTGCAATCAACCGCTTTTGATGAGCTCAAGTCTTTGCTTACTCATGCTCGATTCTTGCTTTGCCCAATTTTGACAAAACTTTTGAGGTTCATTGTGATGCAAGTGGTACCGAATTGGCGGAGTTTTGATGCAAGAAAAACGAGCCATTGCTTATTTTAGTGAAAAACTCTCCGTGCTCAACTTAATTATCCCATCTATGACAAAGAATTGTATGCTTTAGTGCGTGTGCTACATGTTTGGGAACATTACCTTAGACCTCATGAGTTTGTCATCCATACCGATCATGAAACGCTTAAATACCTCAAAGGTCAAACTAAATTAAACAAGCGTCATGCAAAATGGAGTGAATTCATTGAATCTTTTCCTTATGTGATCAAATACATTAAGGGTAAAGAAAATGTAGTTGCCGACGCGCTTTCACGCATATGCATGCTTGTCACTCAACTTGAGTTGAATGTTATTGGTTTTGAGCATATAAAAGACTTGTATGAGCATGATCCATCTTTTGCTTCTCCTTATGCTAAGTGTTTGACGCATACATCTTGGGAACAATATTACATCAAGGATGGTTATCTTATGAGAGCTAACAAACTTTGCATTCCCGAGTCTTCTCTTCGTTTGCTCCTTTTGCAAGAGGCTCATGGAGGCAGACTCATGGGACACTTTGGACGCGACAAGACATTCGCCACGCTCTCCAACAACTACTTTTGGCCCAAGATGTTCTGCGACGTCTCACGCTTCACCAACCGATGCTATACATGTCGCAAAGCTAAGTCTAAAGCTCAATCTCATGGTCTTTACATGCCTCTTCCTATTCCATATCAACCATGGGAAGACATTAGTATGGATTTTGTACTTGGTTTGCCTAGGACTCAAAATGGCAAGGACTCCGTGTTTGTTGTTGTGGATAGATTTTCTAAGATGGCACATTTCATACCTTGCAACAAGATAGACGATGCTTCACATGTTGCAAATCTCTTTTGTAGGGAAATCTTGCGACTCCATGGCGTACCAAAGACAATCGTCTCCGATCGTGACGTCAAGTTCTTGAGTTACTTTTGGAAGACCCTATGCGCCAAGCTCGGAATCAAGCTCTTGTTCTTGATGAGGACATGACTACCTTGGATAAGACCAAAAATATTGCATACATGCATATTTTTCAGGTGATTTCTAGTGCAAACTATGCAATAATTTATTTATATCATCCAGGACAAAAATACTTCACAAACTTTTGTGCCATGTCTAGTTGCAGGTGTATGGGACATTTGTACAATCCACATATGAAGATAAGGGAGAAAGAGATGTTTACTTGCTATTCAAAAAGTTCTCTCACGTCACTTTTGGCCCAAGAGAAGATAGAGTCCAAGTCTCTCACGTTCTGGACTCAGATTCGGACTACATAGACATACCGACTCAAAACGTCAATAACTTTTTCATCCGGACTCCAAATTGGGTGATTCTTTTTTTGTTGGAAAATAGATTTCGTGCACTTTCCAACCCAATTGGATTCACCTTATAATTCGTTTGGAGCGTTGAGTTATGGACGAAACAATCTGATGCTGCAGCAGAATCCGAGTCAAACTACAAGTCCAAAGGTGTTACGTCACCTCCACTTGGGCCCATTGGCCTTGTACGACCTAGGGTTAGTTTTAGCCTGCCTTGGGACGTCCTCCCACCTCCTTGGCCGCCACCCTTGCTCCTATATAAGTAGATCCATCTAGTAGCTTTTTCCTTGGGATTTGTTTAGTTAAAGTTAGCCATTGCAACTTCGTGTACTTCGTTTGTGTCCAACGACCAGACCAAGACCGCTTACGGATCCCCACCATTATCAATACTTCATATATATTCGCAATATTCAGATTGCTTTATCATATTCTTGCTCGTTCTTCGATTGCTTACATGAATAGACCTTCGTGGTCAGGCTGATCGTGCTTCCGGCATCGTCAGTAACCTCAGGAGATTGGTTTAGCGATTGCGAAGGCGCAACGTCGTGCATGTTTGTAGTCGGATCGTCAAAGTCGACTCCACCAAATCGATAGTTATTATCTCATCGAAAGATCGGGACAACCCCGCCTCTATCAAGTGGTATCGGTTTTCAGGTTGCTCGGTGAGAATTTCCAATTGTCCCTAGATAAGATTTATTTTCTTACCTATTGTCCAAGAAAAAGTCACAAAAAAAGTTAGATCTATTCATCCTTTGTCCAAGCCAGTCTGAGCCTTTGCAGTTTTCTTTTCATTGTTTGCATTATTGAATTATCGGTTGCATCATCGAGTCGAGTTGCTGGTCTTAGTGTCTAGTTCGTTTAGAGTTTCGAGTTCTGTTCACATAAGTCACGCCGCCGCTGCATCGTTATCCCTTCCGTTGACCACCATCCATCCATCAATTTCCATCACGTGCTACCCACCGTTCATTGTCATAATCATAGTTGAGATCGTTCACATCTTCACTTGATCCAATCTGCATCTTATCTAGTTTGTTTGGAAAGAGGAGAGAGAAAAAAAGAGAAAAAAGTAAAAAAGTCAGAGAAAAAAAAGAAAGAAAAAGGAAAAAGTGTGAGAAAAAAAGAGAGAAGAAAAAAACAAAGTTCGGATCTATCTAGACTCAATCTCGTAGCTGAATTCGGATTGGAATCTGCTTTGTGCAATCGCTCAAGAAAACAGGCATAACTTCCTCATACGAAGTCCGTTTTGGCCCATGAGTACTCAAATTAAAGCTAGAGACGAGCCGCATCTAAATAGTTGCGTGCTTATTCAATATTTGGCACCTCAAAATCGTCTTCTAAATAGGTCTTTTGCCCTCCAAGTTCGTGAACACAGCTTATTCCAGCTTTTTCAAACCAGTTTTAGAATTTTTGACTCCTCATATCAACTCGGAATTGAGTGATTCTTTTTGCATTGGAAAGCTTGAGTTAGTAGCATTCTTTGAAAAAAGTTATCAGAAAATTGGCTCAAACTTTTCAAGAGGAAAAGCGGAGAGAGTTGTTGTATATCCTGCTTGGCGCTTGTTTTTCATCATTATCTTTACCGCCGTTGTGATCTTCACTTATATCTTGCTGTCTAGAGCTACTCATTATCCTTCATTGATGCTAGTTGTGCTACGCCGTGACCTCATTAGTGTTCTAGGCTCGCGTCTCTAGTCCGGTCTAGCCTAGGACCAAAGACAAGACCGTCGTTGAGCGTTTATTCAACATTGCATCTTTGAATTGATTATTGCTAAATTTTTTTGCTACCATATATAGCCAACCCAGCTCCACATATTTCTACACCGTGTATACATATGTTCCCCTGGCAATCGCTTTACACAATCTTCGGAGTTACTTAACACCGCTGGTTGCCTGTCACCACCTGCTGCATGGTAAGAACTTATAAGATATTGATATTTGCTATATTGTGAGCGTTTTACCACCCCATCCAGTAGTTCATAGGAACATTATTCTCGAATTTTGTTTCTTGTTTCTACTAATCATGACAGGTTCCGGAGATAGAAGTTCTTGGATGACGGACACATCTTCACCATCACGAGAGTTGGGACAACACACACAAGCACATGGTCAGGTTATCTCTTTACCGTCATTTGAGGGCAGATTTAATCCTGCTATTTATCTTGCTTGGGAGCTTGAAGTTGAACAAGTTTTTAGTCACCATGACTTTTCTGAACTTGAGAGAGTACGAGCTACCACTAGAGCATTTACTGGTTTTGCTTCTGTTTGGTGGAGTGTGAATTGTAAGAAAAACAATGATAACCAACCCACAACTTGGAAAGATTTGAAAGATGTAATGAGACAACAATTTTTCCCTCCTTACTATCGTCGTGAATTGCTTCGCAAATTTGAACAATTTAAATAAGGCAAGAACACTGTTCATGCTTACTACCAAGAGTTCAAATCTTATATGCATCATTGTGACATAGAAGAATCTGAGGATGATAAAATGAATAGATTTTTTGGTGGTTTGAACCATGATATCCGTGCAAGATTTCACTATATTCCTCGTTGCATTACTGGTATGTATGTTCGCGCTTGTACCTTTGAGAGACAGATACAGGAGGATGCATTGGTTGGCTACAACAACTACTATTCCAGTTCATGCTCACCACCGCTGGTTGGTTCCTCCACCGTTGCACCTACTAGAGCAGCCCCACCTCAGATTGTGAGCGACATCATCTCAAGTGTATGGTGCATTGTCAACGCCTGCACCTACATCAGCTACGTCTTTGCGACAAGGTAACAAGAAGGTATTAATGATATAACTTCACATGAGAATGATGCATCCCTAGTTAACTTGAGTGCATCATGTTTTGAGTTACCTGGTGTTCTGTGCACATCACCTATTTTAGAGAATCTTGATACTGTCATGAATGCATCATGTGATCAAACAACTGAAATACCAACAATTTTGAGTGCACCCATTGAATTAACTGTTGATACAAAAGAATCAGTGTTTAATCATTTTGATATGACCTCTAATCTTGGTGATGATTCTGTGTCGAATGACTTATTGCATGTTTGCTTATTTAAGCATATTGTGGCATGTAAATTTGATGCAAGTAAGGTTTATTCACCAATGTTGGGATGGTTTAATGATGAACATTGTCAATCTTTTGAAATGAATAAGAGCTTCACTTATATGTGCAAACTGAGTTGCAATATTTTCATGCCTTCTACTTCCTGTGATAATGTTTTGGCTTTGGATTTTATGAACTATGCAAGTTACTCATCTATTCATGTGTCATATGTGCAAAAATCAAGGGAAGTAAAAATGGATGACATATACATATACAACATGTACACATTATCTCTTTTGTTAGCCACATTACAGACTAAGCAACGCCGAGGACGGCTTTGTTTTCAAGAAGTGGAGGATGATGAGGACATGACTACCTTGGATAAGACCAAAAATATTGCATACATGCATATTTGTCGTGTGATTTCTAGTGCAAACTATGCAATAATTTATTTATATCATCCAGACAAAAATACTTCACAAACTTTTGTGCCATGTCTAGTTGCAGGTGTATGGGACATTTGTACAATCCACATATGAAGATAAGGGAGAAGGAGATGTTTACTTGCTATTCAAAAGTTCTCTCACGTCACTTTTGGCCCAAGAGAAGATAGAGTCCAAGTCTCTCACGTTCTGGACTCAGATTCGGACTGCACAGACATACCTGACTCAAAACGTCAATAACTTTTTCATCCGGACTCCAAATTGGGTGATTCTTTTTTTGTTGGAAAATATGTTTCGTGCACTTTCCAACCCAATTGGATTCACCTTAAAATTCGACCGGAGCATTGATTTATGGACGAAACAATCTGATGCTGCAGCAGAATCCGAGTCAAACTACAAGTCCAAAGGTGTTACGTCACCTCCACTTGGGCCCATTCGCCTTGTATGACCTAGGGTTAGTTTTAGGCTGCCTTGGGACGTCCTCCCACCTCCTTGGCCGCCACCCTTGCTCCTATATAAGTAGATCCATCTAGTAGCTTTTTCCTTGGGATTTGTTTAGTTAAAGTTAGCCATTGCAACTTCGTGTGCTTCGCTTGTGTCCAACGACTGCACCAAGACCGCTTACGGATACCCACCATTATCAATACTTCATATATATTCGCAATATTCAGATTGCTTTATCATATTCTTGCTCGTTCTTCGATTGCTTACAGGAATAGACCTTCGTGGTCAGGCTGATCGTGCTTCCGGCATCGCCAAGAACCTCGTGGAGATTGGTTTAGCGATTGCGAAGGCGCAACGTCGTGCACGTTTGTAGTCGGATCGTCAAAGTCGACTCCACCAAATCGATAGTTATTATCTCATCGAAAGATCGGGACACCCCCGCCTCTATCACCACCATACACTTCCGCCACCCCCAACTTAACCCAATAGTTGTTTGAGTTTGTTTGAGTTGTGGCTTGTGTCTCCTAAGGTGTTTCGGCTACTTAGGGACGGCAACTTCAAGTCCGACACGTGTATAGCCCATCATTCCACTTCCGCATTGCCAAGTGCAAACCACCACCGCTTTCCGCTACCACCATTTGACATTTGCCTTTGAGATTTTGAGTTTGCGGTTTTTCCGTTTCCTAGGGTGTTTCGGCTAACTAGGAACCGCTCGACATCAAGAACACCGCCACTCATCATCGCCAAGGACGGTAACCTCGACGACACCATTGTATATTACCCTTGCAATTGCATTGATAACCCCTTATCCTATTTTATGCTACTTGCCTATCGAGACTAGCCATTTGAGTATTGCCGCAACGTTACTTGTGCACATTAGTGATATACACCTTCCATTGCATACATACCATATCATATTGGTATCATATCATCCCTTGTGTCACAAGATTGTTCCCGCATATACACAATTGCTATCTTGGTTTGTGCATTTCGCAAAGTGTCCATACATACAAAAAAAAAGATAATAAAGCTTTTAAGCAAAAGAGAAAGAGCAAAGAAGCTTGTAAGCAATATCCATAGCATCAAAATATATCATATGGTATCATATTTGATCATCTTGGATCATTGTGTGAGAAACACCGGGAACCATACATACATAGCATACTTGGGATAGAGAGTTTATCCATTTTGCATCTTATAGGTTGTGCACAAGTGTCGTATCCGCCTATTGAGCAATCGTGCTAGCGTCTCTCTTGAGTTGTGCAACACGAGCGTTTACCGTGGATTCCACATTTTGTGCTCATTCCTTGGTTGCACGACCCCGTTTATCTATCCGAGTGTGTGTTTCCGTGTGCCACATATTGCTATTGGTCTACTTGTTTCACTTGCGAATTTGTGAATCTCTTTCAACATTATTGACTCTTGCTAACATTTTGCATCAAATTTTTGTGCCACTATCCTCACCGAGCTCTACCATAAGCTTTAATTGATAGGTGTGAGTGAACAAGTCCGGTACCAATTCCACTATTCTTTCATTTCACATTGAGTGAAACGGGATACATCATCAACTTTGGGAAAAGGTAACTTGGTATTGTTTATCTCATTTCCTACTCACCTCTACTCGAGTCTTGTGATGGATAGGCAAGGCATTTCACCTTCGGTCTACAACAACAACGAGGAGTTCGATGCCACGAACAACAACTCCGACGCCAAGATGCAAGCTCAAATGGAGGAGATCAAAGCCCTCATCAAGTCCTACAAGCGATCCTCCTCATCTTCGAGAAGACGCTCAAGAGCACATGCTTTCGAGCTACCGTCTCCGGCAAGATCACATCGGCATCGACACCATCACCAACAAGAACGTGAAGGTCAAGAGCTCTACATCAACAACCGCTCAATGACTTCACCATCTCCCTTGGCATCTTCGCCAAGCGACTTCAAGGCATCTTCGCCTACGGACATACGACATCTTCGCCAACAAGAACCTCAAGGCTACGCTCACGAGAAGCTCCCCAAGCTCAAGTCCGCGACTTCACCGAGCTACTACGACCTCGACATCGACCATGCGATTCCTTTCTATGGGACTCAAGAAACCGAGGAGTACCTCGAGTGGGAGCGTTTAATGGACGACTACCTCAAGCTACATCAAGTTCCTCCCGAAGATCAGGTGAAGTGCGCCACAAGAAACTTCCACGACTACACCTCGACATGGTGGCTTCACACACCTTCGGAGTGCTATGAGATGAGTTGGCCCAAGATGAAGAGAGCTTTGCGGCGAGAGTTCGTGCCTCCAACCTACACGGAACAACTTCGACGCCAATTGGAGAACACCATCCAAGGATCCAAGTCCATTGACTCGTACTTCAAGGAGATGAAGATTGCCTTGCGACGAGCCGGCGTGGACGACCCCATTTCGATGAAGTTTCACTTCATGATGGGATTGAACGACGACATCTCCAAGACTATCTTCCTCGAGAACTACAAGTCCATCGACGACTACTACATTGGTGCTCTCAAGGCGGAACAACAATTCATGAAGGCCAAGGCTTCTCCACCCCAAGCATACTTCGCGGCGACCAAGCTCTACGGCAAGCATGAGGCTAGTACCACCACGATGTCCAAGCCCGACAAGCTCCAAGACGATGCTCCCAAATGCGACTTCACCGCCATCCCTCTTTGTGGCATTGATGATGCCGAGTCTACCTTGACTCTTTTTCAGGATGGTGCGGCGACAAGTACGACTACAAAGACCTTCAAGGACCAAGCTTTGGAGGCAAGCGACAAGGTGGCGAGCAAGGATGATGCTTCCATCTTAGGAGGCGAGAGTGATGTTGTGCCATCTTTGGCCTTCATCCACGACGAGAGTGATGTTGAGCCATCTTCGGCCTTCATCCACGACGAGAGCGATGATGTGCCATCTTCGGCCTTCATCCACGACGATGACTACGAGACGGTTGAGCATGGGATTTTCCCTTCGACCACGGGCGACGTCCGATGACTTGAGTGACTTTTGCCACCATATTGAGAGTGAGAGTGACTTCACCACTAGCCCCATACATGATGAGCTGCCCCAATTCCCATGTGAGGAGAGCCACAACCCCACCACTTGAGTGACATGAGTGACTCCACCATATGTGAGATTGAGTGCACCTATTTTGAGGGAGTGAGTGAACCACCACATAGAGAGAGTGAGATAGTTGATAGGTCTAGTGAGGCCATTTGCATTTCTAACAACTTGACCTCTACCTTTATTGTGTCTTCTCATTTGGTGCTAGGTCCCATTTATGATGACGCGCCGATCCTCGACGACTTCGTCCTCCCTTTGGACAAGACGATGGCCATGGTGGAATATGATGCACCCCCCACATGGTTCCATCAAGATGAAGATGACCACCATTTGGTCTTTCCCACCTCACCTACAGAACTTGAGTGGAATGACAAAGGTAACATATGTGAAGGTGATGCTCTAGTCCCACTAGTGGACATTCTTGACATTGATTGCTTGCATGATGTTGATCAACCTATTGCCATGCTTCATGCTAGTATGATTTCCCCATGCGATGATTTGCCCATTTATGATGAATATGATGATTCTCATGTGGAGTCTATTAGTTGTGATGCCAAGTTACATAGGATTTCTTGTGACAATTCTTTAGGTCACATCATGTTTGATAATCCGCTTGACTTGTCATATGCTATGCATGAGATCAACCATATGTCTTATTTGCAATCTCTTCATAGTGACTATGCATATGCCATTAAAATGAACTCAATTTGCACATATGGCATAGATGACAAGCCCATGGCTATTGGCATTTGTTTTTCTTGTGATGATATTGATATGCTTCCCTTGCATCATTTATCTCATATGCCATGCCATGACCACCTAGCTTCGGATATGCATTGTTTTGGATGTTGTCCATTTTCTCCATGTGATGTTTCCGATATTGCTCATGAGGAGACCCCCATAGTTTCCTCATACATGTTAGGAGAATTTGATCCATCCCATTCATTGCATGATCCCAATACTTGTGTGCACCATATGCTCCCCATGAACAAACATGCTATTGATCTACCATATACTTGCATTCTCAATTTGTGTCCCCATCGTGTCATACATAATAACTATTCTTTCATGATGGATGACATGTTCTTATACCATGCATCAAATTTCTTTGAGCGATGCTTATCTTGTGCTAACTCACATGTGCACATACACATCATGATGGATGATGTGTACATTTACCACGCGCACAATTTCTTTGGTTTGTGTCTCTTTTGTGTAGGTACCCATGAATACTTGTCGACCTCACAATCCCACAAGTTGACAAAACGAGCTCTAGAGAGCAATGATGACTTGGGATCCCATGGATTGCCTTTCCCACCGCTCACTTCGCGCAAACACTTCGCGCATCTCTTTTACATGGCCCTCACATGGTTATGGGTTGTTGTTCATTACATATCATATGCCCATCTTGCCATGTTCACTTTGCATGATATGCTCATTCCTATACCTTTGACATGCATATGTGACCCATGCTTTGCATTACACATGATGATTGATTCTCGTACTTTTATGTGTATTTGCAAGCTTGGTGGAGATATTGCTTGTTATTGCCATGTTTCTTTTGTGCACCATTCCTATGATGATACTTTCATCTTGCTTTGTGTTCGTCCTTGCGATATGTCATGTGCATTCCCTATGCCTATTATTTACTCACATGACATGATTGCCATGATTTCTCCTAGTGTGTTGCATCTTCGCTCCACTAGTTTGCACGACTTGATTACTATGCTTGCTTCTGTTGCATCACCAATGATTCATACTTGCTCATTTCATGCGATTGATGACAACCATCTAAATGCTTTGCACATGATTGTTATTGCTTCTTGTCACATATCTCCATATGTTGCCTCTCTCATGCTAGATCATTTTCCATGTATTGAGTGCAACCATGATTGTCGTCTTACTCATGAGATTGCCCCATAGCATTCTCACACTTGTTTGGAGATTTTGACATATCCCTTGTGAAGCATGCTTGCCTTACTTCTTTGCACCATATACCTAGTGCCATGAATATCGCCATTGTTGCATCATATTATTCATGCACTTTTGTTACTAATGGTTTTGTGCAAAATAAGAGAACCATCATGATGGATGATGTGTTTATCTACCATGCGCATACATTCTTTGTTTTGTTTTGTGCATGTGTAGGATACTTGGACTTTGTGTCGACTTCCACTTCACGTGAGTTAACCATTCGAGCTCTTGAGAGCGAGCCTCATACATTCTACCATGACTCGCTTCTACACCGTATTTGCTTCCACTTCGGCATTGTGAAGAATGCACAAGGAAATGCTTTCAAGGTGACATCCTTCTTGAGCTTGGATATTGTGGATCATACTTCATGTGTTGCTTGCACCATTTGCACGCATGTTCGAGATATTGCTCTCACCTATGATTGCCACATTTCCATGCTTCATCATATATATACCTTGTGTTGCTACTCTCATATGGTTGGTTGCACCAATATCATTTCTTCACATATGCCATGTCCCTTTGCTTGTCACATGATTCACTTGATTGCCTCACACATGATGAACAATTGCTCTTTCTATTGTGTTGAGTGCCACACTATATTCACTACACCCTATGCACATTATGCTTGGATTGTCTTGCACTTGACCCATGTGTTTAGACATCTCATCTTATTTGGTGTTGTGAATGATTCCTATGCCTACCATCGACCATTTGTCGAGCACTTTATGGCCTTGAGGTGGATGCTTATGCTCTTGTCACACATATTTGCATCTGTACCTCACATTTGCATACTTGTCCCCATGATATCTTTGATTTTGCTCAATTCATATGCTTACATGTCATGCCACAATCCTTTGTCACACCCTATGCTATGCTTGATGACAACACTTGTTTGGTGAATCACCTCTTGAATGCTTGGTTTTGCACTAACGCTAACCACATTTGTTTTTCCAAGTGTTTGTTCTATTTGCTCCTTTTGAAGGAATCACAAAATGGTGTGACATTGGCGAGTGCACATTTTGAGCTACTTGACGATGAGTGCTTGGTGATCGACCACTTCGACACAGCACCGCCATCTCTTTCCCATGGTGATTTGGTTTTCGATCCGAGGTCGGATCTTTTCCAAGGGGGAGGGGATGATGCGGAGCATCCTACTGGCCATCACCATGTCAAGAGTCCGCTTGGCAAGTGACACGTCGACCTCTACTTCACATACTCAAAGGTGAATCTTCTCCTTTATACGTGCTCACTTGATTCTTCGGGATGGTATACTACTTGACACTTCTCCGTGTGCATGCATAGGTATTGTCGAGCTTCACAGATGTTGAGGAGGAGTGCAAGCGCCAAGGAACAACTACACCATCCGCATGGGAAGCCTGGAAGCGACGACGAAAGAAGATGGAGACAACCCCCGAACCCGGACATCCGGCCAGGACCCCGGACATCCGGCCCCTGGAGCTTCACCCACAGCAGCCGCCCAGCCGCCAAGTACCTACAGTTCTGCATCCGTCCGCAAGTTCGACATCCGGCGCCTCCCGACAGCCGGACATCCGGCCACAAGCCCGAAATCCGCGCCCTATCCAGAGAGCACCGAGGCCGACCTCACCAGCCCGGACATCCGCCCATGCCACCGACATCCGGCCTCCCGCTGAACGCCCGGACATCCGCCCCAGCCCGGACATCCGCGCCACTGCTACAGCAGAGTCGGGCCAAAGGCCCATGTATCCCCTCCTCACTTACCCCTACGTGGACTAGCCTATATATACTCCATCCCCTTCCTCTAGTTAGGGCTAGCAAATATGATAGCTCATTCTTAGGTGAGCTTTGCTCCTACCTCTACTCTTGAGAGAGAGAGACCCCTACTCCATTGGAGGCCAAGACCTCCATCTAGGAGAAGATCCTGCGGGATATATCATCAAGACCCCCTCTTGGGCGGACCCCTTCAAGACCTCCTCACGGAGATGAACTCTACCTTGTATCTTTCCCTTTGTTGTTCGTGTACCTTGAGGATCTTGTGTGTTTGATTGTCTAGTGGATGTGTGATTGGACTTGTTCTTGAGTGTTTCCCCCTGTGATTTCTCCCCGTTCTTCCCCGTGTTCTTCGTGCTCTCCGAGGGATCCCACTCCAAACGTGAAAGATCGGCCTACACCGGGTTAGCCCCGTAGCAGGATGTTTTGTTCAGAAGCTAATGGATATAAACACGGTTGATGACGTGACAAGCTGTATCAATGGCTTCAGGCGAGAACTTTCTTGGTGTCTTGTACTCGTCGAGCATTGTTCGAGCCATCTCAATGAGGGTTCTGTTCTTGCGCTCCACGATGCCATTTCTTTGGGGTGTGTATGGAGCAGAGAACTCATGAGTGATTCCCATGGTATCCAGATAAAGATCAAGTCCGGTGTTCTTGAATTCAAAGGTCATATCACTTCCGATATGCTTGATCTTGACGCCATAATTGTTCATTGCTCGATTGGCGAATCGTCTCAAGACATCTTGCACTTCAGTCTTGTAGAGAATTATGTGCACCCATGTGTATCTTGAGTAGTCATCAACAATGACGAAGCCATAGAGACAAGCAGTTGTTGTGAGGGTAGAGTAATGAGTAGGGCCAAACAAATCCATGTGAAGCAGCTCGAAGGGTTGAGAAGTCGTCATGATTGTCTTCGGGGGGTGCTTTGCCCTAGTCATCTTTCCAGCTTCACAGGCACCACACAAATGATCCTTCTTGAACTTGACACCTTCGATGCCTATGACATGCTTCTTCTTGGCAAGTGTGTGTAAGTTCCTCATTCCAAAGATGCCCCACCCTCCGATATCGTGAGCCAAAGATTCAAGCTTTTGCAAGAAGACATACGGCAAGTCGTGGACCTCCGAGAAATCTACCATGTATAGATCATCTTTCCTATACCCTTCAAAGACTAGAGACTTGTCGATTCCATTAGTACAAGGCAACGATATTTTCCGAATATCACAATCATGTTCAAGTCACAAAGCATTGAGATGTATATTAAGTTGAAACCAAGGGACTCAACAAGCATCACTTTGTCCATGTGTTGATCCTTTGATATTGCAACTCTACCTAGACCCAATACCTTGCTTTTACCAAAGGTCAAGAAATGTGATGTGACTCTTGTCCGATGGACGTAAGGTTGAGTCCATGAGAAGACTTCGATCACCAGTCATATGATTAGTGCATCCACCGCCCATAATCCATTCTCAAGCATGAGGTGTCATACCCTCAAGATGCAGTTAGGGGGATAGGCTTCACCAAGAGCATTGTGAAGCATAAACATTTGACGGGCAAGTGGATTATTGAAGCTTAAATCAAGATTAGGACTGATGGGATGAATGGCAAACGATTCAGGAACAAAATACATAGTGAGACCATTTGGGCATTTGATCTTGTGCCCTACAAGATGTTTTAGGTTCCCAGCAATAGCATCAGACACCTTTGATTTTCGGCTGGAGACCCTTTCCTGCAAAAGAGAGTTAATTCTTCTTAAGCACCCACATCTTCAGGGGTGGCTTAGAAGCAATGAGTCTAAGTGCAGCATCTGAGAATTTCAGCTTTGGAGCCCTAGCAAATAGCCTTGCAGGAGATGAGTGATACTCATATGAATAAGCAGAAAAGTTCTTAGTTCTGTGAACATAGCGGTTTGAGGACACACGCTCATATTCATAAATTTGAGTACTGTTTCCCTGCAAAACATTGGCGTTAGGGTGACTCAAGTGAGTCCTCCGTCTGTATGAAGCCTTTGGACCATATGACGCCTTTGGTCTGGGTTTGTCTTCTTCCTGTGTGGTGTCATGATGACATTCACTGGAAGATTCTCAAGACAGCTTTTGGGAACCCGGATCTTCTTCATAGGCGGTCCATTCCTGCAGTTAATACCAATATACCCGCAAACACTTCACCATTCTCGATTCTTGAACAGCTTATAGTTTGCATCAAAGGATTCATCAATGATAATAGGGTTAGCACAGTAAAGCCAGATAAGGTGGATGGATCCATCGAAGGTCCCTTTGCAAAGAACTCCATGTGGTTTTGGGATACCGCTCGAGGCTTCCAAAGAGGAACCATCAACATTCATTTTCCTCTCGAACCCAACACCCTCTTTCCTAGGGTTTCGGTTCGTAATATGCTTTTTGAGGACATCGCAGTGTCTCGATGCCCTTTCGCACTTCTATACATCCCTGTTTCAAGCAATGTCTTCAAACTAGCATTTTCATCAAGAATGGCGATGGTATCCTCCGCAGAGGGGTTAGTAACCACATTGGTAGTTGAAGACAATGCAACAGTAGCAGCAGTTGAACATTCAGCAACAGAGGTAGTGATATCACGCTCAAGACATTTTAGACATGGTGGTTCAAATCCATCCTGAGCGGAACTGATCCGTTGAGCGTGAAGTGACTCATTCTCTTTTTGAAGATCTTCATGAGCCGCTCTCAATTTCTCAAGCTCTTGCTTCCTTTGAAGATAATCATAGGAGAGCCTTTCATGAGTAGTTGATAGCGTTTCATGATGACTTTCAAGTTCTTGGTACTTAGCATGAAGATTTTTAATGTCTTCAACTAAGGACTGTGAACGTGTCATTTCCGCGTCCAACAGGTCATCGCTTTTGTCTAACAGTTTTTGAGTATGTTCCATAGCTCTTTTTTGTTCAGTTGCAATTTTAGCAAGTGTTTTGTAGCTGGGTTTGGATTCACAATCAGAGTCATCTTCACTTGATGTTTGAAAGTAGGCATCACGTGATTTTACCTTGGCACCGCATGCCATGAAGCAAGAGGGTGGGAGCAGGGTCGCCCTTGTCATCGCCTTCAGCGTTGGTGTAGAAGTCATTGTCTTCGGTGTTGAAGATGGACTTGGCAACATAGGCTGTGGCTAAAGCCGCACTTGCAACGCCTGGTCGGACTCCTCTTCAGATTCTACCTCCACTTCCTCGTATGCATCTCCTCCTCTGAATCCATTTCCTTGCCAACAAAAGCACGAGCCTTGCCAGATGAGCTCATCTTATGCGATGAAGACTTTTATGAAGAATTGGAAGAAGACTTTGAAGATTTCTTCTTTTTCTTGTCATCAGAATCATATTCCCTGCTCTTCTTCTTCTTCCTCTCATTGTCCCACTGTGGACACTCAGAGATATAGTGTCCAGCTTTTCTTGCACTTGTGATGTGTTCTCTTCTTGTAGTCTTGAGTGGAAGCTCCATCATTTCTTGAGCTGGATCGTGAAGACTTTCTGAAGCCTTTCTTCCTAGTGAACTTGGAACTTCTTCACAAGCATAGCAAGTTCCTTTCCAATGTCTTCGTGGATCATCGTAACCGCAATGATTCTTCTTCAGATGAGGAAACTACTTTTGCCTTCAAAGCGCGAGTTCGGCCATAGTTTGGACCATAGATATCTATTTTCTCAGATAGCTGGAACTCATGTGTATTGAGCCTCTCAAGTATATCAGACGGATCGAGTGTCTTGAAGTCAGGACGTTCTTGTATCATGAGGGCAAGAGTGTCAAAAGAGCTGTCAAGTGATCTTAGTAGTGTCTTGACGATTTCATGCTTGGTGACCTCAGTGGCGCCGAGAGCATGAAGCTCATTTGTGATGTCAGTGAGGTGATCAAACGTGAGCTGGACATTTTCATTGTCGCTTTCTCTTGAAGCGGTTGAAGAGGTTGCGAAGAACACCGATTCTTTGATCTCTCCGGGTTGAGACGCGCCGTTGACCTTGGATAGCCGGTCCCGCACTAGCTTCGACGCTTCCAGAGCACTCACACGGCCATACTGTCCTTTGGTCGATGACCACAGATGATGTTCTTTGCAAAGGAGTCCAGCTTGAATGAACTTCTTGACATCGCCAGGGTGACACCTTCACCAGATTTAGGAACGCCGTTCTTGACGACATACCGTAGGTCGACATCAATGGCTTCAAGATGCATGCGCATCTTATTCTTCCAAAGAGGGATAGTCGGTTCCATCGAACACGGGCAAGCAAATGAGACCTTGATTATCCCTGCAATGACATAGCTAAAACTCCGGATGGTTAAACTGAATCACACGTAACAAGGAGTACCTTGCTCTGATACCAATTGAAAGTGCTAGTTATCGACTAGAGGGGGGTGAATAGGCGATTTTTATGAAAGCCTTCAAAACAGGGATGTTTCGAAGACAAACAACAGAAATGACCTAGTTGATATGCAGCGAAGGATAACTACAACAAGCAAACCATAGTCAAGTATGCAATAATGTGAACGGACAAGACTAATAGTAGCTATGTAGTAAGGATCAGGATGGAAGATAGTATGAAGCCAAACAACAATAGAAGTCAAGCAGTGAAGTCAAACAGATAAGACATATAAGCAATGACTTCACGAAGACAAACTTAGGGTAAAGGAGGGAAGGGATAGAACCGGTCACTAGTTGAAGACACAGAGTTGTTGGACCAGTTCCAGCTTGTCGTGACAACTGTACATCCGTTAGGGAGGCTGAGATTCAACTCAAGACCGCGTCTTCACCTTATTCCCCTTGAGCTAAGGGACACACAGTCCTCGCCCAATCACTCTGGTAAGTCTTCAAGGTAGACTTCCGAACCTTCATGCACGACGCTCACCGCAATCCACAATGACTCTTGGATGCTCAGAACGCGACGCCTAACCGGCCGGAGGATTCACATTCCTCAAGTGTAATAAGTCTTCAGGTCACATGCAGACAGAAAACTTCAAAGGATGCCTAACACTCTTTGGCTCGGTGTTTTGGGCTTTGTCCTCGCAAGGATTTCTCTCTCTCAAAGGCTTCGAGGTGGGTTGCTCTCAAACGACAAAAGCCGTGCACTAACTCTGAGCAGCCACCAATTTATGGTGTAGGGGGTGGGCTATTTATAGCCACTAGGCAACCCGACCTGTTATATCCGAAATGACCCTGGGTCACTAAGGAACTGACACGTGTTCCAACGGTCAGATTTCAAACACTCATGGCAACTTTACTTGGGCTACAAGAGAAGCTGACTCATCCAGCTCTGGATAAGTTTTGCTCTCATTGTCTTCGTCAAGACATAGGATTTGGATTGAGCATCACTTACGTCATTCGACTATGATCACTTGGACCCCACTTAACAAGACGGTGGTTCCTACGACTCAACAAAGAAGAAAAGGAAACAACGAAACAACATGCCTTCACGCTCCATAGTCTTCACTCAATGTCTTCTCGATGTCATAGTCTTCAATGTGAATATCTTCACATACCACCATTGTCTTCAATGTCTTCATACATTTTTAGGGGTCGCCTCCGGTAGGTAAACCGAATCAATGAGGGACACTACCAAGTTATCCTGCAATTCTCACAAACGCATTAGTCCCTCAACCACATTTGTCGTCAATACTCCAAAACCAACTAGAGGTGGCACTAGATGCACTTACAAGCACCGAATCGATCTCATCCCCGGAGCGCCGCTTCCAAACAAAGCTCCCTACTGCGTCAACCCCGAAGAAACCAAAGAAATACAAAGGCAAGTAAAGCATCTCATAGATCATGGACATGTGGGTGAAAGTTTGAGTCCTTGTGTTGTACCGGTCATTCTTGTGCCAAAACGAGACGGTAGCTTTCGCATGTGTTCCGATTGTAGACCTACCAATGCTATCACCGTTCGATATAGGTACCCCATTCCACGCTTTGATGATATGCTTGAGTAACTTACCGGTGCCACTATCTTTTCCAAAATTGATCTTAAGAGTGGTTACTATCAAATCCGCATACAAGAGGGTGATGAATGGAAAACCGCTTTCAAAACCAAGTTTGGTCTATATGAGTGGCTAGTCATGCCTATGGGTTTATCGGAAGCACCCGGCACCTTCATGCGTCTTATGCATTATGTGTTTCGCCCTTACATTGGTGAATTTGTTGTTGTCTACTTTGATGATATCCTTGTGTTTAGCAAATCTCTCAAAGAGCATGTCACCCACCTTCGCACTGTGCTACAAACTCTTCGAAAAGAGCAACTTTATGCTAACATGGAAAAATGCCTCTTTGGCTTGTTTTCTTGGGTTTTGTAGTATCTTCCAAGGGTGTTCATGTTGATGAATCTAAGATCAATGCTATTAAAACTTGGCCCCAACCAACCAATTTGCAACAAGTGCGTAGTTTTCTTGGTTTAGCCGGTTTCTACCGTAGATTTGTGAAGGATTTTAGCACCATTGCTTCACCTTTGCATGCTTTGAGTAAGAAAAATGCACCGTTTGTTTTGGGAACATCCCAAGATATCGCTTTCAATGAGCTTAAGAATTTGCTTACTCGTGCTCCCGTGCTTGCATTACCCAACTTTGACAAACCTTTCAAAATTCATTGCGATGCTAGTGGTAATGGCATAGGAGGTGTGTTAACGCAAGAGAAGCGCCCCATGGCATACTTTAGTGAGAAACTCTCCGGAGCGCAACTAAATTATCCCATCTATGACACAGAGCTATATGCTTTAGTGCGAGTTTTGCATGAATGGGAACATTACCTACGCCCTCATGAGTTCATCATCCATACCGACCATGAAACGCTTAAATACCTTAAGGGTCAAACTAAGTTGAACAAGCGCCATGCTAAATGGAGTGAGTTTATTGAGTCTTTTCCTTATGTCATCAAGTATATTAAAGGTAAGGAAAATGTTGTGGCGGATGCACTTTCCCATATATGCATGCTTGTTACTCAACTTGAATTGAATGTCATTGGTTTTGAGCACATAAAAGACTTGTATGAGCATGATCCTACATTTGCTATTCCTTATGCCAAGTGTTTGACGCATACTTCTTGGGATCGATACTACATCAAAGATGGATATCTTATGAGAGCTAACAAACTTTGCATGCCCGAGTCCTCTCTTCGCTTGTTGCTTTTGCAGGAATCTCATGGCGGCAGACTCATGGAACACTTTGGACGAGACAAGACATTTGCTACGCTCTCCAAGAACTACTTTTGGCCCAAGATGTTTCGCGACGTCAATCGCTTCACAAACCGATGCTCTACATGTCGCAAAGCTAAGTCTAAAGCACAATCTCATGGCCTCTATATGCCACTTCCAATTCCATATCAACCATGGGAAGATATTTATGTAGGGTGGAACCCTAGATGGTCGATCTTTCACGAAAGGAACGGATCCCTACGAAGAACGTGATGAACACAAGGGGAAACACGAGGAAACACGAGGAGAACACGAGAGAAATCACTCAACCAACAAGAATAGATCACACATGCGCTAGATCGATGAACACAAAGGTAAGATACAAGATCCAAAGTCATCAACGGATGATACAAAGGGTAACCGGTTCTTCTCCATGAGTAGGTCTTGAATCCACGAGGGGATCTTCCCGTGAGGGGTCTTGAATCCAAGGTGGATCTTCTCCGAAGAGGGGCCGCGGTCTCTCTCGTGGAGTAGATCCGATATGGATGAGCAATGCTCTATCTCAAGTATGAGCTAAACCAATGCTAACCCTAACTAGGAGGAGGTGGGGGTCTATATATAGTGTTAGCCCACGAAGGGGTAAGTGAGAAGGGGATACATGGGCCCTTGGCCCGTTCACTGTGCGCAGACAGGCGCCGGATGTCCGGGCTGGGGCCGGATGTCCGGTGGCTCACGAGGAGCCGGATGTCCGGGCCTCGGGCCGGATGTCCGGGCTGGAGTGGCCGATTCTTCTGCTCTCTGGATAGCGTGCGCCGGATGTCCGGCCCGTCGCGGGACGCCGGATGTCCGGGGGTCGGCCGGATGTCCGGGGTCGGCCGAATGTCCGGCCGCTGTAGAGCCGCCTGGCTTCTGTCTCTCTCTGGTCTTCTTCTGGTTGGTGGCGCCGGATGTCCGGGCTCCTGCCGGATGTCCGACCGCTGTAGCTCCGCGGCGACTCCCCTTGAGGCACTTCTTGATCCGCTTCTGTGTGGACTTGGCGTGTGCCTCGAGCATCTCCATGGTTGTCTCCTTGGTTCCTAAGCACATGTAGCGTCTTTGCATTAGGTAGCAACCATGTCTCGTACGAGTGGAAAGGGGAAGCATGTAGGAATGGGTTCACCTTAGGTCCAATGGCGTATGCTCGAGTGTACATGGGGATGATCGTAGGATGCTCCGCATCATCTCCCCTCCCTTGGGAAAGATACGACCTTGGATCAAAATCCTCATCACCATGGAAACTGTTGTCGTGGGAGGACTTGTAGTTGGACGGAGGTGAAGACATTGCGCAATACGAGTAATCCAAGATGTCTCCAAAGTGGTATACATGCAAAAATAGCAAACACAAGCGACACTCGGAAATACAATGGTTAGCGCACACAAGGTGTCCATCAAGTAAGTATGAGTCCGTTCGACAAGATTGTTTGCGACAAAGTGCATGAAGCTTAACAAGATGGTATAGAATGATATGCAAAGCATTCATGGTAGCAAAAGCATTCATTGTGCACACAAATGTGTTGTGAAAATGGTCAATGCAACCACAGTGCAAAATGATGTCATAGTGATAGGGTTTATCAAGAGTATGAATATGGCAATGGATGCTCAATATGATTATGGTATCATGCAATTGATGGTAGGCAATGTGATCATTATGTATGAATATGCCATCAAGAAAGATCACAACAAATTTGCTAAGGAAGTGCACAAGCTCATATATCATGGATGACATCGAAATACAAGATGCAACAAGGCAATCATAATGTGTGTCAATCCATGCATAATATACAAATTTGCTATGGGTATGATATGTCCATCGAGCATGACATATGGGAACACAATCAACAAATATGTATGTGTTGGTGCAATGTGTCAAAGGAGTGTTGATGCACCAATGCTCGATGTCGTGGCACTCCTCAACTTGAAGGTCCATAGGGTCCATCTCCAATGTCGCTCCTCCGTTCACGATATGTATCATGTAGACAAAAAGAAGGAAACAACAAGGAAAGAATGACCCATCCAATATGCGCATTTGAGGATGGCTCAAAGGGAATGAGTTCACCTTTATGAGGATGTCAAAAATGTTGGTGTTGCACATCATGTACGCCTTCACATAACCAATATGTCTCGTTATGGTACCACGTTGTGAATCCTTCAAAATGAAAGAACATGACAAACACTCGGAAAAACAAATGAGGTTTGCGTAAATGCAAAATCTATCATTCGAGTGGTAAGATACCCAACAAGTGTATGCATCATGCTCATCATAAGAAAGGACAAGGGAGCATTCCATAGTATGGAGGCATATGATGTGAGAACAACCAAATACAATAGGCTCAATCAAACAAGCATGCATCACAAGTAAGGTGTCAAAGTCTCCAAGATCAATAAGCATAGCAAGTTGGCAATCAATACAAGGTGATATGAGAGATGCAACTAATGGACACAAGAGACAATGATCAAGATATATCATGTGAGAGGCATGAGCATATATGTCATCAACCCAAGAAAGTGAGTAAGAATGGAACATGGGTGATGCGACAAAGCAAGCAATCCTAGTGATCAAGTCAAGCAAGCTAGTAGTGCGAAGATGCAACGTACTAGAGGTAATCATGGCAATCATGTCACGTGTGCAAATAGTGGTCATGAATAATGCACAAGACATATCACGAGTATGGAAGCAAGATATGAGGAAAGTATCATCATTGTATTGGCAAGAAGTCCTATGTAAATAGCAATGGAACATCATGACTTTCCCAACACAAGAATCAACAATAGCATGAGGCACATGATAAACATGGCAATAGCAACAAGGATCTCCACCAAGCATGCAAATACACATAGGAGTAGCATAATGGTGAATCATGGGTAGATGCAAGCAAGGGTCACAATTGCATAGCAAAATCATAGAAAGAGGCATAACATGCAAAGTGAACACGAGAAAATGGGCATAATGTAACAAGTGATATATAGCCCAAAGCCGTGTGAGAGCCAAGTAGAAGAGATGCACGTAGTCCTTGCGCGAAGGGAATGGTGGTAAGGATAGTCCACGGGATCCCAAATCGTCGTTGCTCTCAAGAGCTCGTTTCGTCAACTCTTGGGATTGAGAGGTTGACGAGTATACGTGAGTACCTACACAAAACAAAGACAAAGGGAAAATTGTGTGTGCGTGGTAGATGTACACATCATCCATCATGATGTGCACGTGCATGTGTTGGTTAGCACAAAGTAGCCAATGCTCAAATAAATGAGATACGTGATATAGAAACATGCCATCCATCATGAGAGATTTGTTATTATGTATAGCATAATGGTGACTCAAATTGCAATGCATCATGGGAAATATGTAGAGCATTGTTATTCGTGGAATGCATATGGTGCACACAATTATGGGAATCATGCAAAGTATGGAATGCATCAAAATCTCCTAAAATGTATGAGGAAACTATGGGGGTCTCCTCATGAGCATTTGTATAAACATCACATTGAGAATATTGACAACATCCAAACCAAAGCATATTTGGAACAATGTGATCATGGCATGGCATAGTAGATGAATTGCGCAAATCATGTAAAGGAAGCATGGCAATATCATCACATGAAAAACAAAAGCCAATGACCATCATCTCGTCATCTATGCCATAAGTGCAAATGGGATTTATCTTCATGGGGCATGCATAGTTACTATGTTGGGATTGAAACGATGCAATATGGGATATCTCACTCATAGCATATGACAAGTTCAAAGGATTGTCAAACATGAAGTGACCAATAGAATTTTCACATGATATCCTATGGAGCATAGCATCACAACTAGGAAACTCAACATGCTCATCATCATATTCATCATAAATTGGTAAGTCATGACATGAAGAAGTCACACTAGCATGAAGCATGGGAATAGGTGGATCAACATCATGCAAGCAATCATTGGTAAGATAGTCCACTAGTGGGACAAGAGAAGCACTATCACCTATGTTACCTTTGGAGCGTAGCTCATGTGTTGTAGGTGAGGTTGCAACTTGATGGTACCATGTGGGGGGTTCATCATCGTCCACCATGGCCATCGGTTTTCCCATTGGAGGTATGGACTCGTTGAGGATAGGCGTGTCGTCATGTAGGAGACCTAGCACCAAAGAAAGCACACTCGGAGTAGAGGTTAAGTCGTTAGAAATCATAGTGGCCTCACATGTCGTGTCAACTACCTCACTCACTAAGTGTTGTGGCTCACTCACTCCCTCTTAGATGCTCTCACTCATATGGTTGGTGGAGTCACTCAAATGGCTCTCAACCTCACATAGGATGTGTGGCATGCTCTCAAGTGTGGGGCTAGTGGTGGTCACACTCATCCTCTCATAGGAAATGCTCTCAATGTCACATATGGTGGAGTCACTCATATCACTCATGGTGGGGTGGCTCTCCTCACATGGGAATTGGGGCATCTCTTCATATGTGGGTGTCGGAGAGATATTGGTGCAAATGTCTCCATGCTCAACTATGTCGTAGTCGTAGCCGTGGATGAAGGCCGAAGATGGCACATCATCATTCTGCTCCAAGACCAAAGATAAGGTCTCATGTGCGGTCTCGTAGCTTGACTCGGAGTATGAGTCCAATATGGGTGCCGTATTCGTGTTGTTGAAGAGGTTCGCGCTCGTCGCCGTGGTCGAAGGGGATGGCCCTTGCTCGACCTTCTTGTCGCCGTCTTGTTTTTGGAGGCCCATATGATGTGGCACCTCGTAGATCGTCTCCATAACCGAAGGGAATTTCCCATGCTCGGCCATCTTCCTTGAGGGGCTTCCGAAGATGGAAGTGTTGCCCTCGCTCGTAGGTGGTCGCCTTGGACTTGATGAAGTCGTTGTAGGTGTACTCGTGGGAAGTAGGCGAAGATGCCGTACGTAAAGGTGAAGATGCCTTGATAGCACTTGGCGAAGATGCCGAAGTGGTTGGTGTAGCCGTAGCTCCGTCTTGGTGGTGCTCGTCTCGCGATCTTCTCTTTTGCTCTTGAAGCTTGGACTTGTACGTTTGCGCTTGTGGAGCATCTTCATGTTGATGGTGTCGCCGTCGCACTTGAGTTCGTAGGAGATGTCGTTCGTCGTCGTTGTGCACATGATGCTTGGAGGTGACTTGCTCTTCATGACGATGTAGATCACAAACGTGATTGTGGTCGCCATGGAGATGTGGACGTGGATGACTTGCGCTTGCATCTTGTTTGCGCTCCGAAGACTTGTGACTTGAACGTCGCCGCCTTGAGGATGATGAAGGGGAAGTAGACTTGATCAAGGCCCGAATCTCCTCCATCCTTGCATCTTGCTCCTCCTTTTGTGCGGAAAGCTTGTTGTCGATGTGATGAATGTCGATGGAGAGGTTCTCGATGCGCTCTTGCAAGTTATAATGTGCGGCTTTCGATGCTCGTGTAGTTCGGAGATGGACGCTTTGGTGATGTAGTTGTTCACGCCGTCGTTGTTGTCGAAGACCGGAGATGAAATGCCTTGCCTATCCATCACAAGACTCGAGCAAATATGAGTGGGAGAAAGAGAAGAACTTATACCAAATTTACCTTGACCGATGTTGAAGATGGATCAATGATCACTCAATGTGTAACAAGGAAATAGCACAATTGGTATCAATTCTTGTCGGTTTCTCACACCTACACAATTAAGGCTTATGGTGGAGCTCGGTGAGGATAGTGGCACAAAAATTTGATGTAAATTGTTAGCAAGAGTCAATAATGTTGAAAGAGATTCACAAATTCGCAAGTGAAACAAGTAGACCAAGAGCAATGAATGGCACACGGAAACACACACACGGATAGATAGATGGGGTCGTGCAACCAAGGAATGAGCACAGAATGTGGAGTCTGAGGAAAACGCTCGTGTTGCACAACTCAAGAGAGACGCTAGCACGATTGCTCAATAGGCGGATACGACACTTGTGCACAACCTATGATATGCAAAATGGATAAACTTTTATCCCAAGTATGCTATGTATGTATGGTTCTGATGCGGAGCATCCCAAGGTCATCCTCATGGACCTACCATCGTCTCATCAAGTGCCTAATGGACCCATGACTCGATCACGTGCAAGAGCTCTCGAGAGCGAGGTGACATCTCTCCTCTCACAATTCCACTTCGATGATGATGCGGAGCATCCCACGTTCATCCCCATGTACACTCCGACTACTCTCCAAGCCCCAAGAGGACATATGACGAGACCTCGACCATACGCCATAGGGCACAAGGTGAACTCACTCCTCTTCGAACATTCACTTTCCACATGTGAGACATGGCTACTACCTCATGCATGAACCTTGCATACACTCAGTACAACCGAGACGACCATGGAGGATCCAAGGACCAAGGCCAAGCATGGAAGAGGAGAAGGAAGAAGAAGCGAGGACAAGCTTGGAAAGCCGGACCTTCCGGCCTGCCTGAACTTCCGCCTGCCGGAACTTCCGCCGGACCTTCCGGCCTGCCCGAACCTCCAGCCCCGAGTCCGGACCAGCCCTGAGCGCCAACTCTCTGGATAGCCCGAACCCGCCGGAACCTGCCCGGAATCGCTCGAGCCCGAACTTCCGGCCCCGCCTTGAACTTCTCGCCTGCTCACAAGACAGCCTATCGGGCCGAGCCCATGTACCCTTCGCCCTCACTTACCCCTTCGTGGGCTAGCACTATATATACTCCCCCACCTCCTCCTAGTTAGGGTTAGCAATGGATTAGCTCATATTTTGTGTGAGAGCCTTGCTCATCCACTTAGTTACTTCTCCTCGGAGCTCGCGACCTGTTCGGAGAAGATCCCCCAAGCGGATTCAAGACCCCTTCAAGGGAAGACAATCAAGACCTCCTCACGGAGAAGAACCCGGTTACCTTTTGTATCGTCCTTTGTTGATCGTCGATCGTGTATCTCTCCTTATGTTCATCGATCTAGCGCATGTGTAATCGAGTCTTGTTGGTTTGAGTGATTCTCTTGTGTTTTCCCCCGTGATTTCCCTCGTCCTCTTCCGCTCGTTCTTCGTGTTTCCCCGTAGGATCCACTCCAAACATGAAAGATCTCCACATAGGGTTTCACCCTACGTCATATGGTATCATGAGCCACGTTGATCGCGTTTTTGGAGCCCCTACCCTTTGTTTTCTAGCTTGATTTTGTTGATTTCGTCCTAAATTCGAAAATCCCCACCAAAAATAGCCCCAAATTTTTTTGCGATTTGTTGGTTTGGATGATGTTTTGTTGATTTTGATCCATGGATTCGTTGTGTTTCAAGTGGATCTAGCCTTCCCCATCTTTTCCCCCATTTCCATCCACGAAATCTTCTCAATTTTGACCTTGGAAATCGAGTTTTTCCGCCCCCGTTCTCAGATCTGGAATTTAGGGTTCGTCCCGGAAGAAATTCCACGACCCCCGGAACTTCCTGCCTCCCCCGGAAGTTCCGCCCTAGCCCCGGAACTTCCTGGCTAAGCAGAAAGTTTACCCCAAAAATCCCCCCGACCCCGGCACTTTTTCCGTGACCCCCGAAACTTCCGACCACCCCCCGGAACTTCCGGAGACCGGAACTTCCGGCCCTAACCCCGGAACTTCTGGCCTAACCAGAAAAACTGCACAGAATTTCAGCATCAGCCTTCTTCACCGTTTTCATCATAACTTTTCACTCCGAACTCCGATTTGAGTGTTCTTTGGCTCGTTTTGAAGCTATCGACGTGCCCGAGGTCCTCACCTTGGTTTCACCACCTATTAACACCATAAAATTCGATGCGGAGTATCCCACGTTCATCCCCATGTACACTCCGACTACTCTCCAAGCCCCAAGAGGACATATGACGAGACCTCGACCATACGCCATTGGACACAAGGTGAACTCACTCCTCTTCGAACCTTCACTTTCCACATGTGAGACATGGCTACTACCTCATGCATGGACCTTCCATATGCTCAGGTACAACCGAGACGACCATGGAGAATCCAAGGACCAAGGCCAAGCATGGAAGAGGAGAAGGAAGAAGAAGCAGGGACAAGCTTCTGGAAAGCCCGGACCTTCCGGCCTGCCCGGAACCTCCGGCCCGCGGAGTCCAGACAAGCCCCGAGAGCGCCACCTCTCTGGATAGCCCGGAACCCGGCCGGAACCTGCCCGAACTTCTCGAGCCCGAACTTCCGCCCGCCCAGAACTTCCGGCCTGCTGCGTGCAAAGACTCGGCCAAAGCCCATGTAACCCTTTCCCACTTACCCCTTCGTGGCTTAGACTATACATAGACCACCCCCTCCTCCTAGTTAGGGTTAGCACTGGTTTAGCTCATATTTTGTGTGAGAGCCTTGCTCATCCACTTGGTTACTTCTCCTCGGAGCTCGCGACCTCTTCGGAGAAGATCCCCCAAGCGGATTCAAGACCCCTTCAAGGGAAGACAATCAATGATGAGGACATCAATACCATTGTTACACCCACAGCCCGTGCTGCTATACATACTGGACCAATTACTAGAGCTCGCGCACGCCAACTAAATTACCAGGTACTTTCGTTTCTTGGTAATGATTCTAATGTTCATGAGAATATGATGTTGCCTAAATTGGATACATTTGTTTTGCTTACAAATGAAGGGCCTAGCTTGGAGAAGGATGAACATTGGAGCAAGAACAAGCATGGAGATGATGGCATGCGCAAGGGGAACAAGAACGGAGTTACAAGTGATGATTTCAGGGCTTTGAAGCTACCATAACGTGTGCATGAAGCCTTGGATGAAATATACAAGATGCCACTTCATAAATTTCGTCCAGAGGCTATTCTAGGTGCTGCGTCACCTTACTATTGGGCCAGGCCCATGTAATTTCGAAATACATAAGTATAGGCTATTTTTAGAGTCCGTATGTGTGGGGAAACAAGAGATAGGGTTGTTTTCGGACCCCTCCACCAAGGGCCACGAAATTCCCCCACTTCCTCCATATATAAAGCCCTTAGGGCACCGCTTAGACTTTGGGTTTTGTTTAGATTAAAGTTCGCCATAGCTGCAACTTCACAGATTTCGCTTGTGTTCAATGACCGGACAAAGGCGCCACAGAACCCCACCTTGATCAATAAAGCTTTCATCTTATATTCGCAATATCCAGATTGCAATATCAGTTTCTTGCTTGTTCTTCGCTTGCTCGCAGGAAATGCAGACCCTCGTGGTCGTTGATCGTGTTCGCGTGGTCAATAACCTCTCGGTTGGTTTAGCGATTGCTAAGGCGCCGACGTCCTCAGACGCTCGTAGTCGGATCGTCAAAGTCGATTTCCACCAAAGCGATATCCATCATCTCATCAAAATACGGGACACCTTTGCCTCTATCAAGTGGTATCAGATTTCCAGGTTGCTCGGTGAGATTTTACAGTTTTTCGTAGTTTAGATCGAGTCTGTTCTTCATACCTACAGTCCATGAAAAAGCCACAAAAAAAATTAGGGTTAGTTCATCTTATCCGAACCAATCTGAGCCTTTGCATAATCTTTTTAGGGTTTTGCTTTGTTGAATTTGCGGTTGCATCGTCGTGTCTAGTTGCTGGTCTTAGCGTCTAGTCTTTTAGAGTTTCGAAGTTACGGTCATAAGTTGTCACGCCGCCACCGCACCATCGCTATTGCCCTCGCCACCTACCACCACCACCGCCTCGAATCCGTATCCATATACCACCACCGATCCATATCCATATACTACCATCACATTACCACCACTGCTGCCATATACCACCACCGCTGCCATATACCACCACCATATATCCACCACCAATCTGAGTTCCTTGCATATTAGGTTAACTTTCGAGATCCATCTATTTCCAGATTTGTGTTTTCCTTGTCTGAGTAGGTTTCGGATTCCAGCAATCTTTTGCCGTCTGTAGAAGAGGTTGGTTTCCAAAAAAAACACAGCCCAAAAAACAACAATCTTTTGCCGTTTGTAAAAGAGGTCTGGAAACCACCCTCCGTTTAGGCCCAAAATTTTCCAAAAACGCACTTGACAAAAAAATTTCTGGCTATCCTATTTTTAGGTGTTTCTACGCCAGATTGAGACAACAACGTTATAGAAAGTTTTTTTGACCCGTTTCCAGTTTTTGGGTCCGGGCAGTCGAAAAAAGAAATTGGTCGAAACAATTTCGTGCCTATCCTGTCAGTTGGACCTGGGAAGAGTTTTGAGACACTCGCCATTATAGTGATTTTTCGCCAAAAAAGGAGCGCAAAAAAAAAACAGAGCGCAAAAAAAAGAGCGAAAAAATTCCAGAGTGTGCTTCTCCCTTGCTTACGTGCGGCGCCGTGATTTTGTTCGTGTTCTAGGCTCGCGTCTCTAGCACGGTCTAGCCTAGGACCAAGACAAGATCTGTCGTTGAGCTGTTCATTCAACTTTGCATCTCTGAATTGATTATTGCTGATCCTTTTTGCTACCATATTATAAGCCTTCCCAGCTCCACATACATCTACGCCGTATGCGTTTGACTCTCCCTGGTAATTGCTCTATCCAAGCTTTGAGAGTTTTGACTACAACGGTTGCCGATCACCGCCTACTGCTGGGTAAGAACTGGTAAGAATTTGAGTTTTGCTTGAGGGATTTGTGACACCCCACCACCACCATATTCCAGTAGGCTGTAGGATCATATTCTTGTCTGTTTCTATTGCTGCTAACTATGGCAGGATGATAGAGGCAAAGGTGTCCCGATGTTTCGATGAGATGGTGGCTATCGTTTCTGTGGGAGTCGACCTTGACGATCCGACTACGTACGTGCGAGACGTCGCGCCTTAGCAATCGCTAAACCAACTTCCGAGGGTTATTGACCACGCCGAGCACGATCAACCTGACCACGAGGGCCTGTTTCCTGCGAGCAAACGAAGAACAAGCAAGAAACTAAGATTGCAATCTGGATATTGCGAATATAAGAGGAAAACTTTATTGATCAAGGTGGGGTTCTGTGACGCCTTTGTCTGGTCGTTGAACACAAACGAAGTACGCGAAGTTGCAGCTATGGCGAACTTTTAATCTAAACAAAACCCAAAGTCTAAACGACGCCCTAAGGGCTGTATATATGGAGGAAGAGGAGGGAATTTCGTGGCCCTTGAGGGAGGGGTCCGAAACCATCCCTAACTCTTGTTTCCCCACACATAAGGACTCTAAATACAGCCTATACTTAAGTATTTCGAAATTACATGGGCCTGGCCCAATAATAAGGTGACGCAGCACCTAGAATAGCCTATGGACGAATATTATGAAGTGGCATCTTGTATATTTCGTCCAAGGCTTCATGCACCCATTATGGTGGCTTCAAAGTCCTGAAATCATCACTTGTAACTCCGTTCTTGTTCCCTTACATGGCATTATCTCCATGCTTGTTCTTGCTCCAATGTCCATCCTTCTCCAAGCTAGGGCCTTCATTTGTAAGCAAAACAAATGTATCCAATTTAGGCAGCATCATATTCTCATGAACATTAGAATCATTACCAAGAAACGGAAGTACACGATAATTTAATTGGCGTATGCGAGCTCTAGTAATTGGTCCAAGATATGTAGCAAGAGGGGCTGTGGGTGTAACAATGGTATTGATGTCCTCATCATCCTCCCTTCTTGAAATGAAGTCGTCCTCGACGGAAGCGCATATTCCTCACCCAAATAAGGCTTCAAATCTGCAATGTTAAAAGTGGGACTAACCCCAAAATCTGCAGGTAGCTCAAGTTTATATGCATTATCATTTATTTTCTCTAACACCTTAAATGGACCATCAGCACGTGGCATTAGCTTTGATTTGCGCAAACTAGGAAACCTATCCTACGCAAATGTAACCATACAAGATCTCCAGTGCAAAGACAACATGTTTTCTACCCTTATCTCCAAAGACGCTTATATTTAGCATTCATACGCTCAATGTTTTCCTTAGTTATCTCATGCATTTTTAAAATCAATTCAGCACGTTCTTTAGCATCAAAATTAACCTTCTCCGAAGATGGAAGAGGCAACAAATCAATAGGTGCACGAGGTAGGAAGCCATACACAATTTCAAAAGGGCACATCTTAGTAGTAGAATGCAATGAACGATTATAAGCAAATTCAATATGAGGCAAGCATTCTTCCCACATTTTCTTATTATTCTTCAAAACAGCCCTAAGCATAGTAGACAATGTTCTATTGACTACTTCAGTTTGTCCATCGGTTTGGGGGTGACAAGTAGTACTAAAAAGCAGTTTAGTCCCCAACTTAGCCCATAAACATCTCCAAAAGTGGCTAAGAAATTTAGTATCACGATCTGAAACAATAGTATTTGGCACACCATGCAAGCGAATAATTTCACGAAAGAACAAATCAGCAACATTAACCGCATCATCGCTTTTATGACATGGTATAAAGTGTGCCATTTTCGAGAATCTATCCACGACAACAAATATGCTATCCCTCCCCTTCTTTGTTCGAGGTAAACCTAAAACAAAGTCCATAGATATATCCTCCCAAGGAACACTAGGCACTGGCAAAGGCATATATAGACCATGAGGATTGAGTCGTGACTTAGCTTTTTGACATGTAGTGCAGTGAGCAACAAAACGCTCAACATCCCGTCTCATCTTTGGCCAAAAGAAATGTGTAGCAAGTATATCCTCCGCCTTCTTCACGCCAAAGTGTCCCATTAATCCTCCTCCATGCGCCTCCTGCAACAACAAAAGACGAACAGAGCTAGCAGGAATGCATAGCTTGTTAGCACGGAACACAAAACCATCATTAATAACGAACTTGTTCCATGTTCTTCCTTCTTTACAATTCTGCATTACATCTTTAAAATCAGCATCATGCACATATTGATCTTTGATGGTCTCCAAACCAAATATTTTGAAGTCAAGTTGTGAAAGCATAGTATATAGACGAGACAAAGCATCAAAGAATAACATTTTCTTTACCCTTCTTGTGTTTAATGACATAAGGAAAGTCTCAATGAATTCAACCCATTTAGCATGTCTACGATTCAGTTTAGCTTGACTTTTAATATGTTTCAAAGATTCATGATCGAATGTATAACAAATTCTTTGGGCCACAAATAATGTTGCCATGTCTCTAAAGTCCTAACAAGAGCATATAATTCTTTGTCATAAGTAGAATAGTTCAGACTAGGCCCACTCAATTTTTCGTAAAAGTATGCAACAGGTTTGCCATCTTGTAATAACACACCTCCTAATCCAATTCCACTAGCATCACATTCAAGCTCAAAAGTCTTATTAAAGTCGAAGTTGGAGTAAAGGAGCATGTGTCAACTTATCTTTCAATACCGTGAAGGCTTCTTCCGTATGCGGTACCCCAAACAAAAGGCACATCCTTCTTTGTAAGCTCATTGAGAGGTGCAGCAATGGTGCTAAAGTCTCTCACAAAACGCCTATAGAAACCAGCGAGTCCAAGAAAACTCCTCACTTGTGTGACCGTTTTGGACTGCGGCCAACTCTCAATAGCTTCAATCTTGGCCGTATCAACTTCAATTTCGTGGAGTAACAACATAGCCAAGAAAAGATACTCGGTCGGTGCAAAAGGTGCACTTCCCAAGGTTACCAAACAAACGTGCATCACGTAGAGCATTAAAAACAGCACGTAAATGTTCCAAATGTTCTTCCAAAGATTTGCTATAAATCAGTATATCATCAAAGTAAACTACCACAAATCGTCCAATGAAAGCACGTAAAACTTCGTTCATTAATCTCATGAAAGTACTAGGTGCATTAGTTAACCCAAAAGGCATGACTAACCACTCATATAATCCAAACTTAGTTTTGAATGCTGTTTTCCATTCATCTCCCAATTTCATACGAATTTGATGGTATCCACTACGCAAATCAACTTTGGAGAATATTGTAGAGCCACTCAATTCATCAAGCATATCATCTAGCCTAGGAATAGGATGACGATAACGAATAGTAATATTATTAATGCCTCTACAATCAACACACATACGCCGACGTACCATCCTTTTTAGGCACTAGTATAATAGGAACAAGACAAGGACTAAGAGATTCACAGATATAACCTTTGTCGAGCAGCTCCTGTACTTGACGCATAATCTCCTTCGTCTCCTCCGGATTGGTACGGTATGGTGCACGGTTGGGTAGCGATGCACCGGAATTAAATCAATTTGATGCTCAATCCCTCGAATAGGTGGTAATCCATGGCACGCCTTGTGGGAAGACGTCAAATAACTCTGCAAAATGTTAGTGACAAAGCAGGGGCAAAGAGGAAGGCATGTCCTCGAATCAAAATAATGCCTCTTTGCACACAAAACCATAGCAAACAGATTTGCTAGAATCTAGCTCATCAATATCAGATTTGGTGGCAAATAAACATGCACTTTTCAGTTTAATTTCAGAAGCAACATTAGATGGTTTATTATTAGGCTTCATTTGTTGCTCAAATTCTTTTGCCACAATCTGATTTTCACTCTTATTTTCTCCTGTTTTGCTTTATTAGCTCTATTAATATCATCTTTCAAAATGGAATCAGGAGTCATAGGAAGCAAAGTAATATTTTTATCCTTGTGAACAAGAGTATACCGATTGTTTCTACCATGGTGTACAGAATTTTATCAAATTGCCATGGTCTACCAAGTAATAAGGAACATGCTTGCATAGGTACCACATCACAATCAACATAATCAGCATATGTAGAGATACTAAAATGCACACGAACAAGACGTGTTACCTTAACCTTGCCTCTGTTGTTGAACCATTGGATTTAGTAAGGATGTTGATGTTGTATTGTGGTGAGAGAAAGCTTCTCCACCATATCGTTGATAGCCTAGTTGTTGCAGCTCCCTCCTTCTTTGATGACGCTAATAGAACGTTACTTCACTACTGCCTTTGTATGGAACAAGTTATGCCTCCGATTTTGCTCAGCTTGTGTAACCTGCACACTCAAAACACGTTGAGCAACTAAACATTCATACTGTCACAAGATCTTCAGCAGCCATGTATTGCGCCTCAAGATCGTAATCATCTCCACCGTGTTCTTCATGTGTAATAAGAGCCAAAGTCTCTTCATCATAGTCACTAGCAGACTCATACCCACCATCCTCGTAGCAATCATCACACGCTGAGATTGGCATTCTCTCGCAAAATGTCCTCTTCCCTTACAACGACGACAAATAATATCACTTGTGTGCCTGCTGACGCCATGGAAGAAGAAGAGCTCGTAGGCCCAAAGCAGTGTACTCTTGGCGATAGTGGTGGTTGTGCCTCGCTTTCTTGTATCACGGTTGGAGGTGGCAGCCGACGGAGGTGCCGGTGTAGTAGAACGTGTGGAAGTAGATGATGCACGTGGCGTCCATGATGAAGGTCGACTGCAGAAAAGTTAGTCCGCGCCAAGGCCTGTCGATCCTGCACTTCACGCTCAGCTTTACAAGCAAGATGGAATAATCGAGTGATATTATTATAATCCTTGTAGTCTAGAATGGTCTGAATCTCTCTATTTAATCCACCCGTAAAACGTGCAAGCATAGCTTTATTCTCCTCAACAATACCACATCTAATCAAGCCAGTTTGTAATTCATGATAATATTCTTCTACCGAATTTTTTCCTTGTCTTAAGCGCTGCAATTTTTGAAGTAATTCACGCTGATAATATGGTGGAACCCAACGAGTACGCATAGCAGTTTTCAAAGCAGCCCAAGTAGCTGGAACAGGATATAATCTACAATGTTCGCACCACCAAACACATGCAAAGCTAGTGAAAGCACAAACAGCAGCAGGAACACGCCTCTCCTCGGGATATTGTAAACATGTAAATCGTTGTTCAGTTTCTAACTCCCAAGTAAGATATATATCGTGAACATATCTACCCTCAAATGGTGGAATATTCAATTACAGTTTAGGGAGATGGTCATGATCTCAGACCAAGGGGAGCCCAACATTGCCATTATTTGCATGTGGACGACCTGGTGGTTGTGGTGCTTTGGTGGTTGCACGTAGTTCGATGTTGATCAACCTCATCCTCGTAATCTCTCACATAATCATCCTCCCGCACATCGCCAGCAGGAGCCACGTAGTATCAACAAAGCAGACCAAAGCAGCTTGGCCAGTCAAGAGGGACACGGCTCGCTCGGCGAAGGGTTGCTTCACGATGTGGAGGTAGTCGTTGTTGTTGTTGTAGAGGTGCATGAGGTGCAGCCGGTGGTGGTGGTGGTAGACGCAAGCAATTCATTAAACTTGTTATCGAGCTTTGTGTCGAACGCCTTCTCAATGCCATCTATCTTCTCCATGGCCTCTTCAAATCTATTTAGAACATCTTCCACCTGCCCACTCATCATTTGTTGAAACTTATCATGTAGCGCTTTGTTTGTCATGTTCTCCCGCCAGTCTCGTCGGCTTGTGATCCCTGCCATGGTTAGCAGCAATAGAAACACACAAGAATATGATTCGACAGACTACTAGGAAGTGGTGGTGGTGGTGTGGTGGATACCACAAATCCGTCAAGCAAATCTCAAATTCTTACCAGTTCTTACCCAGCGAAAGCGGTGATCGTGCAACCGATGTAGTCAAAACTCTCAAAGCTTGGATAGAGCGATTACTGTGGAGAGTCAAACGCATACGATGTAGATGTATGTGGAGCTGGGAAGGCTTATAATATGGTGGCAAAAGGGTCAAGAATAATCAATTCAGAGATGCAAAGTTGAATAAACGCTCAACGACGGTACTGTGCTGGTCCTAGGCTAGACCGTGCTAGAGACGCGAGCCTAGAACACTAACAAAAGCACGGCGCTGCACGGAAACAACGGAAAAGCACACTCTGGAATTTTTTTTTTCGCTCTTTTTTTTTTGCGCTGTTTTTTTTATACCGCTTTTTTTTTTTGCGAAAAATCACTATAATGGCGAGTGTCTCAAAACTCTTCCTGTGTCAAACCGACAGATGGGCACGAAATTTTTTCGACCAATTTTTTTTTTTCGAACGCCTTGACCCAAAAAGCTGGAAACGGGTCAAAAAACTTTCTATAATGGCGACTGTCTCAATACGCTTAGAAACACCTAAAAATAGGATAGCCAGAAAATTTTTCGACAAGTGCGTTTTCGGAAAATTTTGGGCCTAAACGGAGGGTGGTTTCCAGATTCTTTTTTTTTCCGAAACCTACTCCGGCTAGGAAACACGAATCGGAAACTAGATGGATCTCGAAAATAAACCTAATATGAGAAGAACTCGGATTGGTGGTGGATATATGGTGGTGGTATATGGCAGCGGTGGTGGTATATGGATACGGATTGGTGGTGGTATATGGATATGGATTGGTGGTAGATGGCAAGGCGATGATGATGGTGCGGCGGCGGCGTGACAACTTATGACCATAACTCGAAACTCTAAAAGACTAGACACTAACACCAACATTTTGACACGACGATGCAACCGCAAATTCAACAAAGCAAAACCCTAAAAAGATTATGCGACGGCTCAGATTGGTTCGGATATGATGAACTAACCCTAATTTTTTTGTGGCTTTTTCGTGGACTTTAGGTATGAAGAACAGACTCGATCTAATCTATGAAAACTATAAAATCTCACCGAGCAACCTGAAAATCTGATACCACTTGATAGAGGCAAAGGTGTCCCGATGTTTCGATGAGATGGTGGCTATCGCTTCGTGGGAGTCGACCTTGACGATCCGACTACGTCGTGCGAGACGTCAGCGCCTTAGCAATCGCTAAACCAACTTCCGAGGGTTATTGACCACGCCGAGCACGATCAACTCGACCACGAGGGCCTGTTTCCTGCGAGCAAACGAAGAACAAGCAAGAAACTAAGATTGCAATCTGGATATTGCGAATATAAGAGGAAAACTTTATTGATCAAGGTGGGGTTACGTGGACGCCTTTGTCTCGTCGTTGAACACAAACGGCACGCCAAGTTGCAGCTATGGCGAACTTTTAATCTAAACAAAACCCACTGCCTAAACGACGCCTAAGGGCTGTATATATGGAGGAAGAGGAGGGAATTTCGTGGCCCTTGAGGGAGGGGTCCAAACCATCCCTAACTCTTGTTTCCCCACACATACGGACTCTAAAAACAGCCTATACTTAAGTATTTCGAAATTACATGGGCCTGGCCCAATAATAAGGTGACGCAGCACCTAGAATAGCCTATGGACGAATATTATAAAGTGGCATCTTGTATATTTCGTCCAAGGCTTCATGCACCCATTATGGTGGCTTCAAAGTCCTGAAATCATCACTTGTAACTCCGTTCTTGTTCCCCTTAGCATGGCATTATCTCCATGCTTGTTCTTGCTCCAATGTCCATCCTTCTCCAAGCTAGGGCCTTCATTTGTAAGCAAAACAAATGTATCCAATTTAGGCAGCATCATATTCTCATGAACATTAGAATCATTACCAAGAAACGAAAGTACCTGATAATTTAATTGGCGTGCGCGAGCTCTAGTAATTGGTCCAGTATATGTAGCAGTAGGGGCTGTGGGTGTAACAATGGTATTGATGTCCTCATCACAGGAACACAAGTCAACGAGATTGACTGGGAGAACATGACAAACAAAGAGCTTCATGATAAGTTTCAGCTAATGATGGGTCAACAGGTGTAAGACGTGATGGCCAGCTTTGGAAAGGCAATGGAGAAGATGGATGACATTGAGAAGTCAATTGACACCAAGTTGGACGCCAAGTTTGATGAATTACTCAAACGCCTCCCACAACCATTTCTACGCCGCAATACAGTGGGGCGAGCACAGCGTGTTCCTATTGAGCCAGGACAAAATTCGGGTGCATTGCCATCTGCTGTTGGTGTTTCAGAGCTCCTGCTGGTATTGCAGAGATGGAGGACTATTACGAGGATGAGGTTGATCAAAATCAGAACTACGTGCAGCCACCAGCACCACCACCAGCAGGTCGACCTCAGGTATATCTTCGCAACGGTAGGCCTGCACCACCACCTCAGGTACGAGATCATGACCATCTCCCTAAACTGAAATTTAATATTCCACCGTTTGAGGGTAGATATGTTCCTGATATATATCTTACTTGGGAGTTAGAAACTGAACAACGATTTACATGTTTACAATACCCTGAGGAGAGACGTGTTCCTGCTGCTGTTTGTGCTTTCACTAGCTTTGCATGTGTTTGGTGGTCTGGACATTGTAGATTATATCCTGTTCCAGCTACTTGGGCTGCTTTGAAAACTGCTATGCGTACTCGTTGGGTTCCACCATATTATCAACGTGAATTACTTCAAAAATTGCAGCGCTTAAGACGAGGAAAAAATTCTGTAGCAGAATATTATCAGGAATTACAAACTTGCATGATTAGATGTGGTATTGTTGAGGAGAATGAAGCTATGCTTGCACGTTTTATGGGTGGATTAAATAAAGAGGTTCAGACCATTCTAGAGTATAAGGAGTATACTAATATCACTCGTTTATTCCATCTTGCTTATAAAGCTGAACGTGAAGTGCAGGATCGACAAGCATTGCCGCGAACTAACTTTTCTACAGGTCGACCTTCATCATGGACACCACGTGCATCATCTACTTCCACTGCACCATCACCTCCTTCAGGTGCCACCTCCAACCGTGATACAAGAAAGCAGGCACAACCACCACTATCTGCCAAGAGCACACCTGCCGGGCCTTCGCAGAGCTCGTCTTCTTCCATGGCGTCAATAGGGCACAAAGGTGATATTATTTGTCGTCGTTGTAAGGGAAGAGGACATTATGCGAGAGAATGCAAATCTCAGCATGTGATGATTGCTACTGAGGATGGTGAGGAGACTTTGGCTCTTATTACACGTGAAGAACATGGTGGAGATGATTCTGATCATGAGACGCAATACATGGCTCCTGAAGACGCTGACAGGTATGAATGTTTAGTTGCTCAACGTGTTTTGAGTGTGCAGGTCACACAAGCTGAGCAAAATCAGAGGCACAATTTGTTCCATACAAAGGGAGTTGTGAAGGAACGTTCTGTGCGCGTCATCATAGATGGAGGGAGCTGCAACAACTTGGCTAGCATGGAGATGGTGGAGAAGCTATCTCTCACCACAAGACCACATCCACATCCTTACTACATCCAATGGTTCAACAACAGCGGCAAGGTTAAAGTAACACGTACTGTTCGTGTGCATTTTAGTATCTCTACATATGCTGATTATGTTGATTGTGATGTGGTACCTATGCAAGCATGTTCCTTATTACTTGGTCGACCATGGCAATTTGATAAAAATTCTGTACACCATGGTAGAAACAATCAAGATACTCTTGTTCATAAGGATAAAAATATTACTTTGCTTCCTATGACTCCTGATTCCATTTTGAAAGATGATATTAATAGAGCTAATAAAGCAAAACAGGATAAAAATAAGAGTGAAAATCAGATTGTGGCAAAAGAATTTGAGCAACAAATGAAGCCTAATAGTAAACCATCTAGTGTTGCTTCTGAAATTAAATTGAAAAGTGCATGTTTATTTGCCACTAAATCTGATATTGATGAGCTAGATTTCAGCAAATCTGTTTGCTATGCTTTTGTGTGCAAAGAGGCATTATTTTCATTCGAGGACGTGCCTTCCTCTTTGCCTACTACTGTCACTAACATTTTGCAGGAGTTCGCTGACGTCTTTCCACAAGACGTGCCACCAGGATTACCTCCCATTCGAGGGATTGAGCATCAGATTGACTTAATTCCCGGTGCATCATTACCCAACCGTGCACCATACCGTACCAATCCAGAGGAGACAAAGGAGATTATGCGTCAAGTACAGGAGCTGCTCGACAAAGGTTATATACGCGAATCCCTTAGTCCTTGTGCTGTTCCTATTATTCTAGTGCCGAAAAAGGATGGTACATCACGTATGTGTGTTGATTGTAGAGGCATTAATAATATTACTATTCGTTATCGTCATCCTATTCCTAGGCTAGATGATATGCTTGATGAATTGAGTGGCTCTACAATATTCTCCAAAGTTGATTTGCGTAGTGGATACCATCAAATTCGTATGAAATTGGGAGATGAATGGAAAACAACATTTAAAACTAAGTTTGGATTATATGAGTGGTCAATCGTGCCTTTTGGGTTAACTAATGCACCTAGTACTTTCATGAGATTAATGAACGAAGTTTTACGTGCTTTCATTGGACGATTTGTGGTAGTTTACTTTGATGACATATTGATTTATAGCAGATCTTTGGAAGAACATTTGGAACATTTACGTGCTATTTTTATTGCTCTACGTGATGCACGTTTGTTTGGTAACCTTAGGAAGTGCACCTTTTGCACCGACCGAGTATCTTTTCTTGGCTATGTTGTTACTCCACAGGGAATTGAAGTTGACAAAGCCAAGATTGAAGCTATTGAGAGTTGGCCGCAGCCCAAAATGGTCACACACGTGAGGAGTTTTCTTGGCCTCACTGGATTCTATAGGCGTTTTGTGAGAGATTTCAGCACCATTGCTGCACCTCTGAATGAGCTTACAAAGAAGGATGTGCCTTTTGTTTGGGGTACCTCACAGGAAGACGCCTTCACGGTATTGAAAGATAAGTTGACACATGCTCCTTTACTCCAACTTCCTGATTTTAATAAGACTTTTGAGCTTGAATGTGATGCTAGTGGAATTGGATTAGGAGGTGTGTTATTAAAATATGGCAAACCTGTTGCATACTTTTCTGAAAAATTGAGTGGGCCTAGTCTGAATTATTCTACTTATGATAAAGAATTATATGCTCTTGTTCGGACTTTAGAAACATGGCAACATTATTTATGGCCCAAAGAATTTGTTATACATTCCGATCATGAATCTTTGAAACATATTAAAAGTCAAGCTAAACTGAATCGTAGACATGCTAAATGGGTTGAATTCATTGAGACTTTCCCTTATGTCATTAAACACAAGAAGGGTAAAGAAAATGTTATTGTCGATGCATTGTCTCGTCAGCTATACTATGCTTTCACAACTTGACTTCAAAATATTTGGTTTGGAGACCATCAAAGATCAATATGTGCATGATGCTGATTTTAAAGATGTATTCCATAATTGTAAAGAAGGAAGAACAATGAACAAGTTCGTCGTTAATGATGGATTTGTGTTCCGTGCTAACAAGCTATGCATTCCAGCTAGCTCCGTTCGTCTTTTGTTGTTGCAGGAGGCGCATGGAGGAGGACTAATGGGACACTTTGGGGAGAAGAAGACGGAGGACGTACTTGCTACACAATTCTTTTGGCCAAAGATGAGACGGGATGTTGAGCGTTTTGTTGCTCGCTGCACTACATGTCAAAAAGCTAAGTCACGACTCAATCCTCATGGTTTATATATGCCTTTGCCTGTACCTAGTGTGCCTTGGGAGGATATATCTATGGACTTTGTTTTAGGTTTACCAAGAACGAAGAAGCGGAGGGATAGCATATTTGTTGTCGTGGATAGATTCTCGAAAATGGCACATTTTATACCATGTCATAAAAGCGATGATGCTGTTAATGTTGCTGATTTGTTCTTTCGTGAAATTATTCGCTTGCATGGTGTGCCAAATACTATTGTTTCAAATCGTGATACTAAATTTCTTAGCCACTTTTGGAGATGTTTATGGGCTAAGTTGGGGACTAAACTGCTTTTTAGTACTACTTATCACCCCCAAACTGATGGACAAACCAAGTAGTCAATAGAACATTGTCTACTATGCTTAGGGCTGTTTTGAAGAATAATAAGAAAATGTGGGAGGAATGCTTGCCTCATATTGAATTTGCTTATAATCGTTCATTGCATTCTACTACTAAGATGTGCCCTTTTGAAGTTGTGTATGGTTTCCTACCTCGTGCACCTATTGATTTGTTGCCTCTTCCATCTTCGGAGAAGGTTAATTTTGATGCTAAAGAACGTGCTGAATTGATTTTAAAAATGCATGAGTTAACTAAGGAAAACATTGAGCGTATGAATGCTAAATATAAACTTGCTGGGGATAAGGGTAGAAAACATGTTGTGTTTGCACCTGGAGATCTTGTTTGGTTACATTTGCGTAAGGATAGATTTCCTGATTTGCACAAATCAAAGCTAATGCCACGTGCTGATGGTCCCTTTAAGGTGTTGGAGAAAATAAATGATAATGCATATAAACTTGAGCTGCCTGCAGATTTTGGAGTTAGTCCCACTTTTAACAATGCATATTTGAAGCCTTATTTGGGTGAGGAAGATGAACTTCCGTCGAGGACGACTTTGTTTCAAGAAGGGGAGGATGATGAGGACATCAATACCATTGTTACACCCACAGCCCGTGCTGCTATACATACTGGACCAATTACTAGAGCTCACAAGACGCCAACTAAATTACCGTGTACTTTCGTTTCTTGGTAATGATTCTAATGTTCATGAGAATATGATGCTGCCTAAATTGGATACATTTGTTTTGCTCACAAATGAAGGGCCGAGCTTGGAGAAGGATGAACATTGGAGCAAGAACAAGCATGGAGAAGGATGAACATTGGAGCAAGAACAAGCATGGAGATGATGGCATGCACAAGGGGAACAAGAACGGAGTTACAAGTGATGATTTCAGGGCTTTGAAGCCACCATAACGGGTGCATGAAGCCTTGGACGAAATATACAAGATGTCAGTTCATAAATTTCGTCCAGAGGCTATTCTAGGTGCTCAATCACCTTATTATTGGGCCAGGCCCATGTAATTTCGAAATACATAAGTATAGGCTATTTTAGAGTCCGTATGTGTGGGGAACAAGAGATAGGGTTGTTTTCGGACCCTCCACCAAGGGCCACGAAATTCCCCCTCTTCATCCATATATAAAGCCCTTAGGGCACCGCTTAGACTTTGGGTTTTGTTTCGATTAAAGTTCGCCATAGCTGCAACTTCGCAGATTTCGCTTGTGTTCAACGACTGCACAAAGGCGCCACGTAACCCCACCTTGATCAATAAAGCTTTCATCTTATATTCGCAATATCCAGATTGCAATCTCAGTTTCTTGCTTGTTCTTCGTTTGCTCGCAGGAAATGCAGACCCTCGTGGTCAAGTTGATCGTGCTCGGCGTGGTCAATAACCTCTCGGGTTGGTTTAGCGATTGCTAAGGCGCGACGTCCTCGTACGTTCGTAGTTGGATCGTCAAAATCGATTTCCACCAAAGCGATATCCATCATCTCATCGAAAGACGGGACACCTTTGCCTCTATCAATCAAGACCTCCTCACGGAGAAGAACCCGGTTACCTCTTGTATCGTCCTTTGTTGGTCGTGGATCATGTATCTCTCCTTGTGTTCATCAATCTGGCACATGTGTAATCGAATCTTGTTGGTTTGAGTGATTCTCTTGTGTTTTCCCCCGTGATTTCCCTTGTCCTCTTCCGCTCGTTCTTCGTGTTTCCCCGTAGGATCCAGTCCAAACGTGAAAGATCTCCACATAGGGTTCCACCCTACATCATATGGTATCATGAGCCACGTTGATCACGTTTTTGGAGCCCCTACCCTTTGTTTTCTAGCTTGATTTTGTTGATTTCGTCCTAAATTCGAAAATCCCCACCAAAAATAGCCTCAAAAAATTTTGTGATTTGTTGGTTTCGATGATGTTTTGTTGATTTTGATCCATGGATTCGTTGTGTTTCAAGTGGATCTAGCTTTCCCCCATCATTTTCCCCCTTTCCATGCACAAAATCTCCCCAATTCTGACCTTGGAAATCGAGTTTTTCCGCCCCCGTTCTCAGATCTGGAATTTAGGTTCGTCCCGAACGAAATTACACGACCCCCGGAACTTCCATCCCCCGGAACTTCCGTCCTAACCCCGGAACTTTCGGCCAAATGTAAACATTGCACTAGATTTCAGCATCAGCCTTCTTCACCGTTTTCATCATAACTTTTCACTCCGAACTCCGATTTGAGTGTTCTTTGGCTCGTTATGAAGCTATCGTGATGAGGACATCAATACCATTGTTACACCCACAGCCCCTACTGTTACATATACTGGACCACTTACTAGAGCTCACAAGACGCTAATTGAATTACCAAGTACTTACGCTTTCTTGGTAATGATTCTAATGTTCATGAGAATATGATATCGCTTAAATTGGATACATTTGTTTTGCTTACAAATGAAGGGCCGAGCTTGGAGAAGGATGAACATTGGAACAAGAACACGCATGGAGTTGATGGCATGCGCAAGGGGATCAAGGACGGAGTTACAAGTGATGATTTCAGGACTTTGAAGCCACCATAAGGAGTGCATGAAGCCTTGGACGAAATATACAAGATGCCAGTTCATAAATTTCGTCCAGAGGCTATTCTAGGTGCTGCGTCACCTTATTATTGGGCCAGGCCCATGTAATTTCGAAATACATAAGTATAGGCTATTTTTAGAGTCCGTATGTGTGGGAACAAGAGATAGGGTTGTTTTGGACCCCTCCACCAAGGGCCACGAAATTCCCCTCTTCCTCCATATATAAAGCCCTTAGGGCACCGCTTAGACTTTGGGTTTTGTTTCGATTAAAGTTCGCCATAGCTGCAACTTCGCGCATTTCGCTTGTGTTCAACGACTGCATAAAGGCGCCACAGAACCCCACCTTGATCAATAAAGCTTTCATCTTATATTCGCAATATCCAGATTGCAATCTCAGTTTCTTGCTTGTTCTTCGTTTGCTCGCAGGAAATGCAGACCCTCGTGGTCAAGTTGATGCGTGCTCTGTGGTCAATAACCTCTCGAAGTTGGTTTAGCGATTGCTAAGGCGCGACGTCCTCGTCACGTTAAGTAGTTGGATCGTCAAAGTCGATTTCCACCAAAGCGATATCCATCATCTCATCGAAAGACGGGACACCTTTGCCTCTATCAATCAAGACCTCCTCACGGAGAAGAACCCGGTTACCTCTTGTATCGTCCTTTGTTGATCGTGGATCCTGTATCTCTCCTTGTGTTCATCGATCTGGCACATGTGTAATCGAATCTTGTTGGTTTGAGTGATTCTCTTGTGTTTTCCCCCGTGATTTCCCTTGTCCTCTTCCGCTCGTTCTTCGTGTTTCCCGTGAGGATCCAGTCCAAACGTGAAAGATCTCCACATAGGGTTCCACCCTACATCATATGGTATCATGAGCCACGTTGATCACGTTTTGGAGCCCCTACCCTTTGTTTTCTAGCTTGATTTTGTTGATTTCGTCCTAAATTGAAAATCCCCACCAAAAATAGCCTCAAAAAATTTTGTGATTTGTTGGTTTCGATGATGTTTTGTTGATTTTGATCCATGGATTCGTTGTGTTTCAAGTGGATCTAGCTTTCCCCATCATTTCCCCCCTTTCCATCCACAAAATCTCCCCAATTCTGACCTTGGAAATCGAGTTTTTCCGCCCCCGTTCTCAGATCTGGAATTTAGGTTCGTCCCGGACGAAATTACACGACCCCCGGAACTTCCGTCCCCCGGAACTTCCGTCCTAACCCCGGAACTTTCGGGCTAAATGTAAACATTGCACTAGATTTCAGCATCAGCCTTCTTCACCGTTTTCATCATAACTTTTCACTCCGAACTCCGATTTGAGTGTTCTTTGGCTCGTTATGAAGCTATCGTGATGAGGACATCAATACCATTGTTACACCCACAGCCCCTACTGTTACATATACTGGACCAATTACTAGAGCTCACAAGACGCCAATTGAATTACCAGTACTTACGCTTTCTTGGTAATGATTCTAATGTTCATGAGAATATGATATCGCTTAAATTGGATACATTTGTTTTGCTTACAAATGAAGGGCCGAGCTTGGAGAAGGATGAACATTGGAACAAGAACACGCATGGAGTTGATGGCATGCTAAGGGGATCAAGGACGGAGTTACAAGTGATGATTTCAGGACTTTGAAGCCACCATAAGGAGTGCATGAAGCCTTGGACGAAATATACAAGATGCCACTTCATAATATTCGTCCATAGGCTATTCTAGGTGCTGCGTCACCTTATTATTGGGCCAGGCCCATGTAATTTCGAAATACATAAGTATAGGCTATTTTTAGAGTCCGTATGTTCGGGGAAACAAGAGATAGGGTTGTTTTCGGACCCCTCCACCAAGGGCCACGAAATTCCCCCCTCTTCCTCCATATATAAAGCCCTTAGGGCACCGTTTAGACTTTGGGTTTTGTTTCGATTAAAGTTCGCCATAGCTGCAACTTCGCGTACTTCGTTTGTGTTCAACGACTGCATAAAGGCGTCACAGAACCCCACCTTGATCAATAAAGCTTTCATCTTATATTCGCAATATCCAGATTGCAATCTCAGTTTCTTGCTTGTTCTTCGTTTGCTCGCAGGAAACAGACCCTCGTGGTCAAGTTGATCGTGCTCCGGCGTGGTCAATAACCTCTCGAAGTTGGTTTAGCGATTGCTAATGCCGACGTCCTCAGACGTTAAGAGTTGGATCACAAAGTCGATTTCCACCAAAGCGATATCCATCATCTCATCGAAAGACGGGACACCTTTGCCTCTATCAATCAAGACCTCCTCACGGAGAAGAACCCGGTTACCTCTTGTATCGTCCTTTGTTGATCGTGGATCCTGTATCTCTCCTTGTGTTCATCGATCTGGCACATGTGTAATCGAATCTTGTTGGTTTGAGTGATTCTCTTCTGTTTTCCCCTGTGATTTCCCTTGTCCTCTTCCGCTCGTTCTTCGTGTTTCCCCGTAGGATCCAGTCCAAACGTGAAAGATCTCCACATAGGGTTCCACCCTACATCATATGGTATCATGAGCCACGTTGATCACGTTTTTGGAGCCCCTACCCTTTGTTTTCTAGCTTGATTTTGTTGATTTCGTCCTAAATTCGAAAATCCCCACCAAAAATAGCCTCAAAAAATTTTGTGATTTGTTGGTTTCGATGATGTTTTGTTGATTTTGATCCATGGATTCGTTGTGTTTCAAGTGGATCTAGCTTTCCCCCATCATTTTCCCCCTGTCCATCCACCAAATCTCCCCAATTCTGACCTTGGAAATCGAAGTTTTTCCGCCCCGTTCTCAGATCTGGAATTTAGGTTCGTCCCGGACGAAATTACACGACCCGGAACTTCCGTCCTAACCCGGAACTTTCGGCCAAATGTAAACATTGCACTAGATTTCAGCATCAGCCTTCTTCACCGTTTTCATCATAACTTTTCACTCCGAACTCCGATTTGAGTGTTCTTTGGCTCGTTATGAAGCTATCGTGATGAGGACATCAATACCATTGTTACACCCACAGCCCCTACTGTTACATATACTGGACCAATTACTAGAGCTCGCGCACGCCAATTGAATTACGAGGTACTTACGTTTCTTGGTAATGATTCTAATGTTCATGAGAATATGATACTGCCCAAATTGGATACATTTGTTTTGCTTACAAATGAAGGGCCGAGCTTGGAGAAGGATGAACATTGGAACAAGAACACGCATGGAGTTGATGGCATGCGCAAGGGGATCAAGGACGGAGTTACAAGTGATGATTTCAGGACTTTGAAGCCACCATAAGGAGTGCATGAAGCCTTGGACGAAATATACAAGATGCCACTTCATAATATTCGTCCATAGGCTATTCTAGGTGCTGCGTCACCTTATTATTGGGCCAGGCCCATGTAATTTCGAAATACATAAGTATAGGCTATTTTTAGAGTCCGTATGTGTGGGGAAACAAGAGATAGGGTTGTTTTCGGACCCCTCCACCAAGGGCCACGAAATTCCCCCCCTCTTCATCCATATATAAAGCCCTTAGGGCACCGTTTAGACTTTGGGTTTTGTTTCGATTAAAGTTCGCCATAGCTGCAACTTCGCGTGCATTTCGTTTGTGTTCAACGACCGCATAAAGGCGTCCACGTAACCCCACCTTGATCAATAAAGCTTTCATCTTATATTCGCAATATCCAGATTGCAATCTCAGTTTCTTGCTTGTTCTTCGTTTGCTCACAGGAAACAGACCCTCGTGGTCAAGTTGATCGTGCTCCGGCGTGGTCAATAACCTCTCGAAGTTGGTTTAGCGATTGCTAAGGCGCGACGTCCTCAGACGTTAAGTAGTTGGATCGTCAAAGTCGATTTCCACCAAAGCGATATCCATCATCTCATCGAAAGACGGGACACCTTTGCCTCTATCAATCAAGACCTCCTCACGGAGAAGAACCCGGTTACCTCTTGTATCTTCCTTTGTTGATCGTGGATCGTGTATCTCTCCTTGTGTTCATCGATCTGGCACATGTGTAATCGAATCTTGTTGGTTTGAGTGATTCTCTTGGGGTTTCGCCCGTGATTTCCCTCGTCCTCTTCCGCTCGTTCTTCGTGTTTCCCCGTAGGATCCAGTCCAAACGTGAAAGATCTCCACATAGGGTTCCACCCTACATCATATGGTATCATGAGCCACGTTGATCACGTTTTTGGAGCCCCTACCCTTTGTTTTCTAGCTTGATTTTGTTGATTTCGTCCTAAATTCGAAAATCCCCACCAAAAATAGCCTCAAAAATTTTGTGATTTGTTGGTTTCGATGATGTTTTGTTGATTTTGATCCATGGATTCGTTGTGTTTCAAGTGGATCTAGCTTTCCCCATCATTTTCCCCTTTCCATCCACAAAACCTCCCCAATTCTGACCTTGGAAATCGAGTTTTTCCGCCTGCTCTCAGATCTGGAATTTAGGTTCGTCCCGGACGAAATTACACGACCCGGAACTTCCGGCCCCTAACTCCCGGAACTTTCGGGCTAAATGTAAACATTGCACTAGATTTCAGCATCAGCCTTCTTCACCGTTTTCATCATAACTTTTCACTCCGAACTCCGATTTGAGTGTTCTTTCGCTCGTTATGAAGCTATCGTGATGAGGACATCAATACCATTGTTACACCCACAGCCCCTACTGTTACATATACTGGACCAATTACTAGAGCTCGCAAGACGCCAATTGAATTACTAGGTACTTTCGCTTGTTGGTAATGATTCTAATGTTCATGAGAATATGATACTACCTAAATTGGATACATTTGTTTTGCTTACAAATGAAGGGCCGAGCTTGGAGAAGGATGAACATTGGAACAAGAACACGCATGGAGTTGTTGGCATGCTGAAGGTGATCTAGGAGGGTGTTTCAAGTGATGATTTCAGGACTTTGAAGCCACCATAAGGAGTGCATGAAGCCTTGGACGAAATATACAAGATGCCACTTCATAATATTCGTCCATAGGCTATTCTAGGTGCTGCGTCACCTTATTATTGGGCCAGGCCCATGTAATTTCGAAATACATAAGTATAGGCTATTTTTAGAGTCCGTATGTGTGGGGAAACAAGAGATAGGGTTGTTTTCGGACCCCTCCACCAAGGGCCACGAAATTCCCCCCTCTTCGTCCATATATAGGGCACCGTTTAGACTTTGGGTTTTGTTTCGATTAAAGTTCGCCATAGCTGCAACTTCGCGTACTTCGTTTGTGTTCAACGACCAGACAAAGGCGTCACAGAACCCCACCTTGATCAATAAAGCTTTCATCTTATATTCGCAATATCCAGATTGCAATCTCAGTTTCTTGCTTGTTCTTCGATTGCTCGCAGGAAATGCACCCTCGTGGTCAAGTTGATCGTGCTCCGGCGTGGTCAATAACCTCTCGAAGTTGGTTTAGCGATTGCTAAGGCGCGACGTCCTCGTACGTTCGTAGTTGGATCGTCAAAGTCGATTTCCACCAAAGCGATATCCATCATCTCATCGAAAGACGGGACACCTTTGCCTCTATCAATCAAGACCTCCTCACGGAGAAGAACCCGGTTACCTCTTGTATCTTCCTTTGTTGATCGTGGATCGTGTATCTCTCCTTGTGTTCATCGATCTGGCACATGTGTAATCGAATCTTGTTGGTTTGAGTGATTCTCTTGTGTTTTCCCCCGTGATTTCCCTCGTCCTCTTCCGCTCGTTCTTCGTGTTTCCCCGTAGGATCCAGTCCAAACGTGAAAGATCTCCACATAGGGTTCCACCCTACATCATATGGTATCATGAGCCACGTTGATCACGTTTTGGAGCCCCTACCCTTTGTTTTCTAGCTTGATTTTGTTGATTTCGTCCTAAATTCGAAAATCCCCACCAAAAATAGCCTCAAAAAATTTTGTGATTTGTTGGTTTCGATGATGTTTTGTTGATTTTGATCCATGGATTCGTTGTGTTTCAAGTGGATCTAGCTTTCCCCCATCATTTTCCCCCTTTCCATCCACAAAACCTCCCCAATTCTGACCTTGGAAATCGAGTTTTTCCGCCCCCGTTCTCAGATCTGGAATTTAGGTTCGTCCCGGACGAAATTACACGACCCCCGGAACTTCCGTCCTAACCCCGGAACTTTCGGGCTAAACAGAAACATTGCACTAGATTTCAGCATCAGCCTTCTTCACCGTTTTCATCATAACTTTTCACTCCGAACTCCGATTTGAGTGTTCTTTCGCCGTTATGAAGCTATCGTGATGAGGACATCAATACCATTGTTACACCCACAGCCCCTACTGTTACATATACTGGGCCAATTACTAGAGCTCACAAGACGCCAATTGAATTACTAGGTACTTTCGCTTGTTGGTAATGATTCTAATGTTCATGAGAATATGATACTACCTAAATTGGATACATTTGTTTTGCTTACAAATGAAGGGCCGAGCTTGGAGAAGGATGAACATTGGAACAAGAACACGCATGGAGTTGTTAGCATGCTAAGGGGATCAAGGACGGAGTTACAAGTGATGATTTCAGGACTTTGAAGCCACCATAAGGAGTGCATGAAGCCTTGGACGAAATATACAAGATGCCACTTCATAATATTCGTCCATAGGCTATTCTAGGTGCTGCGTCACCTTATTATTGGGCCAGGCCCATGTAATTTCGAAATACATAAGTATAGGCTATTTTTAGAGTCCGTATGTGTGGGGAAACAAGAGATAGGGTTGTTTTCGGACCCCTCCACCAAGGGCCACGAAATTCCCCCCCTCTTCATCCATATATAAAGCCCTTAGGGCACCGTTTAGACTTTGGGTTTTGTTTCGATTAAAGTTCGCCATAGCTGCAACTTCGCGTGCATTTCGCTTGTGTTCAACGACTGCATAAAGGCGTCCACAGAACCCCACCTTGATCAATAAAGCTTCCATCTTATATTCGCAATATCCAGATTGCAATCTCAGTTTCTTGCTTGTTCTTCGCTTGCTCGCAGGAAATGCAGACCCTCGTGGTCAAGTTGATCGTGTTCGGCGTGGTCAATAACCTCTCGAAGTTGGTTTAGCGATTGCTAAGGCGCGACGTCCTCGTACGTTCGTAGTTGGATCGTCAAAGTCGATTTCCACCAAAGCGATATCCATCATCTCATCGAAAGACGGGACACCTTTGCCTCTATCAATCAAGACCTCCTCACGGAGAAGAACCCGGTTACCTCTTGTATCTTCCTTTGTTGATCGTGGATCGTGTATCTCTCCTTGTGTTCATCGATCTGGCACATGTGTAATCGAATCTTGTTGGTTTGAGTGATTCTCTTGTGTTTTCCCCCGTGATTTCCCTCGTCCTCTTCCGCTCGTTCTTCGTGTTTCCCCGTAGGATCCACTCCAAACGTGAAAGATCTCCACATAGGGTTCCACCCTACATCATATGGTATCATGAGCCACGTTGATCACGATTTTGGAGCCCCTACCCTTTGTTTTCTAGCTTGATTTTGTTGATTTCGTCCTAAATTCGAAAATCCCCACCAAAAATAGCCTCAAAAATTTTGTGATTTGTTGGTTTCGATGATGTTTTGTTGATTTTGATCCATGGATTCGTTGTGTTTCAAGTGGATCTAGCTTTCCCCATCATTTTCCCCTTTCCATCCACAAAATCTCCCCAATTCTGACCTTGGAAATCGAAGTTTTTCCGCCTTCGTTCTCAGATCTGGAATTTAGGTTCGTCCGGACGAAATTACACTACCCCGGAACTTCCGTCCTAACCCCGAACTTTCGGCCAAATGTAAACATTGCACTAGATTTCAGATCAGCCTTCTTCACCGTTTTCATCATAACTTTTCACTCCGAACTCCGATTTGAGTGTTCTTTGGCTCGTTATGAAGCTATCGTGATGAGGACATCAATACCATTGTTACACCCACAGCCCCTACTGTTACATATACTGGACCAATTACTAGAGCTCACAAGACGCCAATTGAATTACCGGTACTTTCGTTTCTTGGTAATGATTCTAATGTTCATGAGAATATGATATCGCTTAAATTGGATACATTTGTTTTGCTTACAAATGAAGGGCCGAGCTTGGAGAAGGATGAACATTGGATCAAGAACACGCATGGAGTTGATGGCATGCAAGGGGATCAAGGACGGAGTTACAAGTGATGATTTCAGGACTTTGAAGCCACCATAAGGAGTGCATGAAGCCTTGGACGAAATATACAAGATGCCACTTCATAATATTCGTCCATAGGCTATTCTAGGTGCTGCGTCACCTTATTATTGGGCCAGGCCCATGTAATTTCGAAATACATAAGTATAGGCTATTTTTAGAGTCCGTATGTGGGGAAACAAGAGATAGGGTTGTTTTCGGACCCCTCCACCAAGGGCCACGAAATTCCCTCTTCCTCCATATATAAAGCCCTTAGGGCACCGCTTAGACTTTGGGTTTTGTTTCGATTAAAGTTCGCCATAGCTGCAACTTCGCGTGCATTTCGTTTGTGTTCAACGACTGCATAAAGGCGTCCACAGAACCCCACCTTGATCAATAAAGCTTTCATCTTATATTCGCAATATCCAGATTGCAATCTCAGTTTCTTGCTTGTTCTTCGTTTGCTCGCAGGAAATGCAGACCCTCGTGGTCAAGTTGATGCGTGCTCGGCGTGGTCAATAACCTCTCGGTTGGTTTAGCGATTGCTAAGGCGCGGCGTCCTCGTACGTTCGTAGTTGGATCGTCAAAGTCGATTTCCACCAAAGCGAAATCCATCATCTCATCGAAAGACGGGACAGCTTCGCCTCTATCAATCAAGACCTCCTCACGGAGAAGACCCCGGTTACCTCGTGTATCTTCCTTTGTTGATCGTGGATCGTGTATCTCTCCTTGTGTTCATCGATCCGCACATGTGTAATCGAATCTTGTTGGTTTGAGTGATTCTCTTGTGTTTTCCCCCGTGATTTCCCTCGTCCTCTTCCGCTCGTTCTTCGTGTTTCCCCGTAGGATCCAGTCCAAACGTGAAAGATCTCCACATAGGGTTCCACCCTACATCATATGGTATCATGAGCCACGTTGATCACGTTTTTGGAGCCCCTACCCTTTGTTTTCTAGCTTGATTTTGTTGATTTCGTCCTAAATTCGAAAATCCCCACCAAAAATAGCCTCAAAAAATTTTGTGATTTGTTGGTTTCGATGATGTTTTGTTGATTTTGATCCATGGATTCGTTGTGTTTCAAGTGGATCTAGCTTTCCCCCATCATTTTCCCCCTTTCCATCCACAAAACCTCCCCAATTCTGACCTTGGAAATCGAGTTTTTCCGCCCCGTTCTCAGATCTGAATTTAGGTTCGTCCCGGACGAAATTACACGACCGGAACTTCCGTCCTAACCCCGGAACTTTCGGGCTAAATGTAAACATTGCACTAGATTTCAGCATCAGCCTTCTTCACTGCTTTTCATCATAACTTTTCACTCCGAACTCCGATTTGAGTGTTCTTTCGCTCGTTATGAAGCTATCGTGATGAGGACATCAATACCATTGTTACACCCACAGCCCCTACTGTTACATATACTGGACCAATTACTAGAGCTCGCGCACGCCAATTGAATTACTAGGTACTTTCGTTTGTTGGTAATGATTCTAATGTTCATGAGAATATGATACTACCTAAATTGGATACATTTGTTTTGCTTACAAATGAAGGGCCGAGCTTGGAGAAGGATGAACATTGGAACAAGAACACGCATGGAGTTGTTGGCATGCGCAAGGGGATCAAGGACGGAGTTACAAGTGATGATTTCAGGACTTTGAAGCCACCATAAGGAGTGCATGAAGCCTTGGACGAAATATACAAGATGCCACTTCATAATATTCGTCCATAGGCTATTCTAGGTGCTGCGTCACCTTATTATTGGGCCAGGCCCATGTAATTTCGAAATACATAAGTATAGGCTATTTTTAGAGTCCGTATGTGTGGGGAAACAAGAGATAGGGTTGTTTTCGGACCCCTCCACCAAGGGCCACGAAATTCCCCCCTCTTCCTCCATATATAAAGCCCTTAGGGCACCGTTTAGACTTTGGGTTTTGTTTCGATTAAAGTTCGCCATAGCTGCAACTTCGCGTACTTCGTTTGTGTTCAACGACTGCATAAAGGCGCCACGTAACCCCACCTTGATCAATAAAGCTTCCATCTTATATTCGCAATATCCAGATTGCAATCTCAGTTTCTTGCTTGTTCTTCGCTTGCTCGCAGGAAATGCACCCTCGTGGTCAAGTTGATCGTGCTCGGCGTGGTCAATAACCTCTCGAAGTTGGTTTAGCGATTGCTAAGGCGCCGACGTCCTCAGACGTTCGTAGTTGGATCGTCAAAGTCGATTTCCACCAAAGCGATATCCATCATCTCATCGAAAGACGGACACCTTTGCCTCTATCAATCAAGACCTCCTCACGGAGAAGAACCCGTTACCTCTTGTATCTTCCTTTGTTGATCGTGGATCGTGTATCTCTCCTTGTGTTCATCGATCCGCACATGTGTAATCGAATCTTGTTGGTTTGAGTGATTCTCTTGTGTTTTCCCCGTGATTTCCCTCGTCCTCTTCCGCTTTCGTTCTTCGTGTTTCCCGTAGGATCCAGTCCAAACGTGAAAGATCTCCACATAGGGTTCCACCCTACATCATATGGTATCATGAGCCACGTTGATCACGTTTTTGGAGCCCCTACCCTTTGTTTTCTAGCTTGATTTTGTTGATTTCGTCCTAAATTCGAAAATCCCCACCAAAAATAGCCTCAAAAATTTTGTGATTTGTTGGTTTCGATGATGTTTTGTTGATTTTGATCCATGGATTCGTTGTGTTTCAAGTGGATCTAGCTTTCCCCATCATTTTCCCCTTTCCATCCACAAAACCTCCCCAATTCTGACCTTGGAAATCGAGTTTTTCCGCCTGCTTCTCAGATCTGGAATTTAGGTTCGTCCTGGACGAAATTACACGACCCGGAACTTCCGTCCCCGGAACTTCCGGCCCTAACCCGGAACTTTCGGGCTAAAATGTAAACATTGCACTAGATTTCAGCATCAGCCTTCTTCACCGCTTTCATCATAACTTTTCACTCCGAACTCCGATTTGAGTGTTCTTTGGCTCGTTATGAAGCTATCGTGATGAGGACATCAATACCATTGTTACACCCACATCCCCACTGTTACATATACTGGACCAATTACTAGAGCTCACAAGACGCCAATCGAATTACTGTGTACTTTCGTTTCTTGGTAATGATTCTAATGTTCATGAGAATATGATATCGCCTAAATTGGATACATTTGTTTTGCTTACAAATGAAGGGCCGAGCTTGGAGAAGGATGAACATTGGAACAAGAACACGCATGGAGTTGATGGCATGCTAAGGGGATCAAGGACGGAGTTACAAGTGATGATTTCAGGACTTTGAAGCCACCATAAGGAGTGCATGAAGCCTTGGACGAAATATACAAGATGCCACTTCATAATATTCGTCCATAGGCTATTCTAGGTGCTGCGTCACCTTATTATTGGGCCAGGCCCATGTAATTTCGAAATACATAAGTATAGGCTATTTTTAGAGTCCGTATGTGTGGGGAAACAAGAGATAGGGTTGTTTTCGGACCCTCCACCAAGGGCCACGAAATTCCCCCTCTTCGTCCATATATAAAGCCCTTAGGGCACCGCTTAGACTTTGGGTTTTGTTTCGATTAAAGTTCGCCATAGCTGCAACTTCGTGCATTTCGTTTGTGTTCAACGACCGCATAAAGGCGCCACGTAACCCCACCTTGATCAATAAAGCTTTCATCTTATATTCGCAATATCCAGATTGCAATCTCAGTTTCTTGCTTGTTCTTCGTTTGCTCGCAGGAAATGCAGACCCTCGTGGTCAAGTTGATCGTGCTCGGCGTGGTCAATAACCTCTCGGTTGGTTTAGCGATTGCTAAGGCGCCGACGTCCTCGTGCGTTAAGTAGTTGGATCGTCAAAGTCGATTTCCACCAAAGCGATATCCATCATCTCATCGAAGACGGGACACCTTTGCCTCTATCAATCAAGACCTCCTCACGGAGAAGAACCCGTTACCTCTTGTATCTTCCTTTGTTGATCGTGGATCGTGTATCTCTCCTTGTGTTCATCGATCCGCACATGTGTAATCGAATCTTGTTGGTTTGAGTGATTCTCTTGTGTTTTCCCCGTGATTTCCCTCGTCCTCTTCCGCTCGTTCTTCGTGTTTCCCGTAGGATCCAGTCCAAACGTGAAAGATCTCCACATAGGGTTCCACCCTACATCATATGGTATCATGAGCCACGTTGATCACGTTTTTGGAGCCCCTACCCTTTGTTTTCTAGCTTGATTTTGTTGATTTCGTCCTAAATTCGAAAATCCCCACCAAAAATAGCCTCAAAAATTTTGTGATTTGTTGGTTTCGATGATGTTTTGTTGATTTTGATCCATGGATTCGTTGTGTTTCAAGTGGATCTAGCTTTCCCCATCATTTTCCCCCTTTCCATCCACAAAACCTCCCCAATTCTGACCTTGGAAATCGAGTTTTTCCGCCCCCGTTCTCAGATCTGGAATTTAGGTTCGTCCCGGACGAAATTACACGACCCCCGGAACTTCCGTCCCCCGGAACTTCCGTCCTAACCCCGGAACTTTCGGGCTAAACAGAAACATTGCACTAGATTTCAGCATCAGCCTTCTTCACCGTTTTCATCATAACTTTTCACTCCGAACTCCGATTTGAGTGTTCTTTGGCTCGTTATGAAGCTATCGTGATGAGGACATCAATACCATTGTTACACCCACATCCCCTACTGTTACATATACTGGACCAATTACTAGAGCTCACAAGACGCCAATCGAATTACTGTGTACTTTCGTTTCTTGGTAATGATTCTAATGTTCATGAGAATATGATATCGCCTAAATTGGATACATTTGTTTTGCTTACAAATGAAGGGCCGAGCTTGGAGAAGGATGAACATTGGAACAAGAACACGCATGGAGTTGATGGCATGCATAAGGATCAAGGACGGAGTTACAAGTGATGATTTCAGGACTTTGAAGCCACCATAAGGAGTGCATGAAGCCTTGGACGAAATATACAAGATGCCACTTCATAATATTCGTCCATAGGCTATTCTAGGTGCTGCGTCACCTTATTATTGGGCCAGGCCCATGTAATTTCGAAATACATAAGTATAGGCTATTTTTAGAGTCCGTATGTGTGGGGAAACAAGAGATAGGGTTGTTTTCGGACCCCTCCACCAAGGGCCACGAAATTCCCCCCTCTTCGTCCATATATAAAGCCCTTAGGGCACCGTTTAGACTTTGGGTTTTGTTTCGATTAAAGTTCGCCATAGCTGCAACTTCGCGTGCATTTCGCTTGTGTTCAACGACTGCACAAAGGCGTCCACGTAACCCCACCTTGATCAATAAAGCTTTCATCTTATATTCGCAATATCCAGATTGCAATCTCAGTTTCTTGCTTGTTCTTCGTTTGCTCGCAGGGAAAGCAGACCCTCGTGGTCAAGTTGATCGTGCTCGGCGTGGTCAATAACCTCTCGAAGTTGGTTTAGCGATTGCTAAGGCGCCGACGTCCTCGTGCGTTAAGAGTTGGATCGTCAAAGTCGATTTCCACCAAAGCGATATCCATCATCTCATCGAAAGACGGGACACCTTTGCCTCTATCAATCAAGACCTCCTCACGGAGAAGAACCCGGTTACCTCTTGTATCTTCCTTTGTTGATCGTGGATCGTATCTCTCCTTGTGTTCATCGATCCGCACATGTGTAATCGAATCTTGTTGGTTTGAGTGATTCTCTTGTGTTTTCCCCGTGATTTCCCTCGTCCTCTTCCGCTCGTTCTTCGTGTTTCCCCGTAGGATCCAGTCCAAACGTGAAAGATCTCCACATAGGGTTCCACCCTACATCATATGGTATCATGAGCCACGTTGATCACGTTTTTGGAGCCCCTACCCTTTGTTTTCTAGCTTGATTTTGTTGATTTCGTCCTAAATTCGAAAATCCCCACCAAAAATAGCCTCAAAAATTTTGTGATTTGTTGGTTTCGATGATGTTTTGTTGATTTTGATCCATGGATTCGTTGTGTTTCAAGTGGATCTAGCTTTCCCCATCATTTTCCCCCTTTCCATCCACAAAACCTCCCCAATTCTGACCTTGGAAATCGAGTTTTTCCGCCCCCGTTCTCAGATCTGGAATTTAGGTTCGTCCCGGACGAAATTACACGACCCCCGGAACTTCCGTCCCCCGGAACTTCCGTCCTAACCCCGGAACTTTCGGGCTAAATGAAACATTGCACTAGATTTCAGCATCAGCCTTCTTCACCGTTTTCATCATAACTTTTCACTCCGAACTCCGATTTGAGTGTTCTTTGGCTCGTTATGAAGCTATCGTGATGAGGACATCAATACCATTGTTACACCCACATCCCCTACTGTTACATATACTGGACCAATTACTAGAGCTCGCGCACGCCAATCGAATTACCAGGTACTTTCGTTTCTTGGTAATGATTCTAATGTTCATGAGAATATGATACTGCCTAAATTGGATACATTTGTTTTGCTTACAAATGAAGGGCCGAGCTTGGAGAAGGATGAACATTGGAACAAGAACACGCATGGAGTTGATGGCATGCGCAAGGGGATCAAGGACGGAGTTACAAGTGATGATTTCAGGACTTTGAAGCCACCATAAGGAGTGCATGAAGCCTTGGACGAAATATACAAGATGCCACTTCATAATATTCGTCCATAGGCTATTCTAGGTGCTGCGTCACCTTATTATTGGGCCAGGCCCATGTAATTTCGAAATACATAAGTATAGGCTATTTTTAGAGTCCGTATGTGTGGGAAACAAGAGATAGGGTTGTTTTCGGACCCCTCCACCAAGGGCCACGAAATTCCCCCCTCTTCGTCCATATATAAAGCCCTTAGGGCACCGTTTAGACTATGGGTTTTGTTTCGATTAAAGTTCGCCATAGCTGCAACTTCACAGCATTTCGCTTGTGTTCAACGACTGCATAAAGGCGCCACAGAACCCCACCTTGATCAATAAAGCTTTCATCTTATATTCGCAATATCCAGATTGCAATCTCAGTTTCTTGCTTGTTCTTCGTTTGCTCGCAGGAAACAGACCCTCGTGGTCAAGTTGATCGTGCTCCGGCGTGGTCAATAACCTCTCGAAGTTGGTTTAGCGATTGCTAAGGCGCGACGTCCTCGTACGTTCGTAGTTGGATCGTCAAAGTCGATTTCCACCAAAGCGATATCCATCATCTCATCGAAAGACGGGACACCTTTGCCTCTATCAATCAAGACCTCCTCACGGAGAAGAACCCGGTTACCTCTTGTATCTTCCTTTGTTGATCGTGGATCGTGTATCTCTCCTTGTGTTCATCGATCCGCACATGTGTAATCGAATCTTGTTGGTTTGAGTGATTCTCTTGTGTTTTCCCCGTGATTTCCCTCGTCCTCTTCCGCTCGTTCTTCGTGTTTCCCGTAGGATCCAGTCCAAACGTGAAAGATCTCCACATAGGGTTCCACCCTACATCATATGGTATCATGAGCCACGTTGATCACGCTTTTGGAGCCCCTACCCTTTGTTTTCTAGCTTGATTTTGTTGATTTCGTCCTAAATTCGAAAATCCCCACCAAAAATAGCCTCAAAAAATTTTGTGATTTGTTGGTTTCGATGATGTTTTGTTGATTTTGATCCATGGATTCGTTGTGTTTCAAGTGGATCTAGCTTTCCCCCATCATTTTCCCCCTTTCCATCCACAAAATCTCCCCAATTCTGACCTTGGAAATCGAGTTTTTCCGCCCCCGTTCTCAGATCTGGAATTTAGGGTTCGTCCCGGACGAAATTACACGACCCCCGGAACTTCCGTCCTAACCCCGGAACTTTCGGGCTAAACAGAAACATTGCACGAGATTTCAGCATCAGCCTTCTTCACCGTTTTCATCATAACTTTTCACTCCGAACTCCGATTTGAGTGTTCTTTGGCTCGTTATGAAGCTATCGTGATGAGGACATCAATACCATTGTTACACCCACAGCCCCTACTGTTACATATACTGGACCAATTACTAGAGCTCGCGCACGCCAATTGAATTACCAGGTACTTTCGTTTCTTGGTAATGATTCTAATGTTCATGAGAATATGATACTGCCTAAATTAGATACATTTGTTTTGCTTACAAATGAAAGGCCGAGCTTGGAGAACGATGAACATTTGAACAAGAACACGCATGGAGTTGATGGCATGTGCAAGGGGATCAAGGACGGAGTTACAAGTGATGATTTCAGGACTTTGAAGCCACCATAAGGAGTGCATGAAGCCTTGGACGAAATATACAAGATGCCACTTCATAATATTCGTCCTAGGCTATTCTAGGTGCTGCGTCACCTTATTATTGGGCCAGGCTCATGTAATTTCGAAATACTTAAGTATAGGCTATTTTTAAAGTCCGTATGTGTGGGGAAACAAGAGTTAGGGTTGGTTTCGGACCCCACCCTCAAGAGCCATGAAATTCCCTCCTCTTCCTCCATATATACAGCCCTTAGGGCGTCGTTTAGACTTTGGGTTTTGTTTAGATTAAAAGTTCGCCATAGCTGCAACTTCGCGTACTTCGTTTGTGTTAAACGACTGCATAAAGGCGCCACGTAACCCCATCTTCATTAATAAAGCTTTCCTCTTATATTCGCAATATGCAGATTGCAATCTTAGTTTCTTGCTTGTTCTTCGCTTGCTTGCAGGAAACAGACCCTCGAGGTCAGGTTGATCGTGCTCTGGCATGGTCAATAACCCCTCAGAAGTTGGTTTAGTGATTGCTAAGGCGCGATGTCTCGTACGTTCGTAGTCGGATCGTCAAGGTCGACTCCTACGTAAAACGATAGCCACCATCTCATCGAAACATCGGGACACCTTTGCCTCTATCAAGTGGTATCAGATTTCCGTGTTGCTCGGTGAGATTTTACAGCTTTTCCGTAGTTTAAATCGAGTCTGCTTCTTCATACCTATAGTCCACGAAAAAGCCACAAAAAATTTAGGGTTAGTTCATCATATCCGAACCAATCTGAGCCTTTGCATAATCTTTTTAGGGTTTTTGCTTTGTTGAATTTGCGGTTGCATCGTCGTGTCAAGTTGCTGGTCTTAGAGTCTAGTCTTTTAGAGTTTCGAGTTCTTGTCAGAAGTTGTCACGCCGCCGCCGCACCATCATCATCGCCTTACCATCTACCACCATTGCTTATCCGCCACCGCTCTAAATCCGTATCCATATACCACCACCAATCCGTATCCATATACCACCACCAATCTGTAGCCATATACCACCACCGTTGCCATATACCACCACCATATATCCACCACCAATCCGAGTTCTTCTCATATTAGGTTTGTTTTCGAGATCCATCTAAATTCGGCGACCCCTGGGCAGTTTTTAGGCCAAAATTTCGGCGACCGAAAATATTTTTTCCCTGTCCTATTTTTAGGATGTTCTGAGTCTTTTGAGACACTCGCCATCATTGATTTTTGGTCACACTTTTTCGTCTTCGCTGCCCTGATTTCTGAAAAAAATTGTCAAAAAAATTTCGTACCCATCCTGTTAGTTTGACGTGGGAAGAGTTTTGAGACACTCGCCATTATAGTGAATTTTCGCAAAAAAAATGAGGAGCGCAAAAAAAAAGAGCGCCAAAAAAAAGAGAGCGAATTTTTTTTCCAGAGTGTGCTTTTCCCTTGTTTCCGTGCAGCGCCGTGATTTTGTTCGTGTTCTAGGCTCGCGTCTCTAGCACGGTCTAGCCTAGGACCAGCACAGTATCGTCGTTGAGCGTGTATTCAACTTTGCATCTCTGAATTGATTATTGCTGACCCTTTTTGTTACCATATTAAAAGCCTTCCCAGCTCCACATACATCTACATCGTGTGTTTGACTCTCCCTGGCAATCGCTCTATCCAAGCTTTGAGAGTTTTGACTACAACGGTTGCCGATCACCGCCATCGGGTAAGAACTGGTAAGAATTTGAGATTTGCTTGACGGATTTGTGACACCAGCCACCACCACCACTTGTTAGTAGTCTGTAGGATAATATTCTTGTGTGTTTCTATTGCTGCGAACCATGCCAGGATCACAAGTCGACGAGACTGACTGGGAGAACTTGATGAACAAGGAGCTTCATGATAAGTTTCAGCAAATGATGAGTGGTCAGGTGCAAGATGTGCTAATACGATTTGACGAGGCCATGGAGAAGATAGATGGCATGGAGAAGACGTTTGAAACAAAGCTCGATAACAAGTTTGCTGAATTGCTTTCGCGTTTTCCACCACCACCACCGGCTGCACCTGCCAGACCTTCCGCAACAACAACAACAACACCGACTACCTCCACGTCCGGAAACAGCCCTCCGCCGAGCGAGCCGTGTCCCTCTTCAGCTGGCCAAACTGCTGGTCATTGTTGATACTTCTGTGGATCCTGCTGCTGATATGGAGGAGGATGATTATGTGGGAGATAACGAGGATGAGGTTGATGACAATCAGAACTACGTGCAACCACCAGCACCACAACCACCAGGTCATCCACATGCAAATAATGGCAACGTTAGGGCTCCTCCTCAGGTACGAGATCATGACCATCTCCCTAAACTGAAATTGAATATTCCACCATTTGAGGGTAGATATGTTCCTGATATATATCTTACTTGGGAGTTAGAAACTGAACAATAATTTACATGTTTACAATATCCTGAGGAGAGACGTGTTCCTGCTGTTGTTTGTGCTTTCACTAGCTTTGCATGTGTTTGGTGGTCTGAACATTGTCGATTATATCCTGTTCCAGCTACTTGGGCTGCTTTGAAAACTGCTATGCGTACTCGTTGGGATCCACCATATTATCAACGTGAATTACTTCAAAAATTGCAGCGCTTAAGACAAGGAAATTCTGTAGAAGAATATTATCAGGAATTACAAACTGGCTTGATTAGATGTGGTATTGTTGAGGAGAATGAAGCTATGCTTGCACGTTTTCTGGGTTGATTAAATAGAGAGATTCAGACCATTCTAGACTATAAGGATTATAATAATATCACTCGGTGATGTAGGGCGGAACCCTACGTCGATGATCTTTCACGTTTGGAGTGGATCCTACGGGGAATCACGAAGAGCACGCGGAAGAACAAAGGGAAACACGGAGGAAACGAGAGAGAGATTGCTCAACCAACAAGGAATCAATCACACAAGTGCTAGATCAGCGAACACAAAGAGGCACATATGATCCACAATCAACAAAGGTAAGGATACACGAGTAGCCGTTCTTCTCCGGGAGGAGGTCTTGATGGGGTCCACCCTAGAAGGGGGTCTTGAATCCGCTTGGGGGATCTTCTCCGAAGAGGTCCTGAGCTCCGAGGAGAAGTAACCAAGTGGATGAGCAAGGCTCTCACACAAACATGAGCTAAACCTATGCTAACCATAATACGAAGCTAGGAGAAGAGTATATATAGTGCTAAGCCACGAAGGGGTAAGTGAGGCGAAGGTACACGGGCTCGGCCCAATACACTGTCTTGAGACAGGGCCGGTTGTACCGTCTGGCGGGCGGTTGTACCCGAGAGCTCCTGAGGGACGGTAGTTCCGGCCGAGGAAGGCGGTACTACCGCTGGGAGGTCGGCACTGGCTTCTGGAGGTGGGCGTCGAAGGAGCCAGCGGTTGTACCGGATGTCGTGGCGGTTGTTCCGGTCTTTAGGTATAAACCGGTAGAACCGGTGCTGTACCGGCCTTGCACCGCTTGATCACCGAATGGTGGCCGGTTGTTGGGCGGCGGCTAGCCGGTTGTTCCGCCCGTGCGGCGGTGGTTAGGCGGTTGAACCGGTCGGGTGGCTTCGGTAGTACCGCCTTTGTAGTGGGCGGTAGTACCGCTTTCGTCTTTGAAGCGGCCGGGTTCTCTTCCTCCTTCTCTTCCATGCTTGGCCTCGGTCCTTGGATTCTCCATGGTCGCCTCGGTCGCACTGAGTATATGCAAGATCCATGCATGAGGAAGTAGCCATGTCTCACATGTAGAAAGTGAAGGTTCAAGAGGAGCGAGTTCACCTTGTGTCCAATGGTGCATATTCGAGGTCTCGCCATATGTCCTCTTGGGGCTTGGAGAGTAGTCGGAGGGTACATGGGGATGAACGTGGGATGCTCCGCATCATCTCCCCTTGTGAAAGATCCGACCTCGGATCGTGATCCTCATCACCATGGAAACGGTTGTCGTGGAGGGACTTGTAGTTGGACGAAGTTGAAGACATGGCGCAATCCAAGTAGTCCAGGTGTCGCCGGAATGATAGACATGCAAAAGAGCAAACACAAGCAACACTCGGAAATACAATGGTTAGCGCATACAAAGTGTCCATCATGTAAGAATGAGTCCGTATGGCAAGATTGGTCGTGACAAAGCGCATGAAGCTTATCAAGTTGATCTAGAATGAGATGCAAAGCATTCATGGGAGGAAAAGCAATCATTGTGTACACAAATGTTTTATGAATATGAGCAATGCAACCACGATGCAAAATGATGTCATAATGGGATGGTTTATCAAATGCATGAACATGGCAATGGATGCTCAACATGTGGATATTATCATGCAATTGATGGTGGACAATATGATTATGATGTATGAATATGCCATCAAGGTAGATCACAACAAATTTGCTAAGGAAGTGCACAAGTTCATATATCATGGATGACATGGGAATACAAGATGCAACAAGGTAATCATAATGTGAGTCAATCCATGCGTAGGGTGCAAACTTGTGGTGAGTATGATAAGTCCATCGAGCATGACATGTATGAGCACAATCAACTAATATGGAGGTGTTGGTGTACCAAAGCTCGATGTCGGGGCATGAGTAGAATTCCAAAGATGCATCCAATAAATGCGAGCGCTCCTCAATTCGAAGGTCCAAAGAGCCAATCTCCAATGTTGCTCCTCCATCCAATAGATGTAACATGTAGACAACAAGAAAGAAACAACAATGAAAGAGTGACCCATCCAATATGCAAACTTGAGGATGGCTCAAAGGGAACGAGTTCACCTTTATGAGGATGTCGCAAATGTTGGTGTCGCACATCGTGTATGCCTTCACATAACCAATATGTCTCATGACGTTTATGCCTTGTGAATCCTTCAAAACGAAAGAACATGGCAAACACTTAAAAACAAATGAGGTTAGCGGAAGTGCAAAACCTATCATTCGTGTGGTAAGATACCCAACAAGTGTATGCATCATGCTCATCATAAGAAAGGACAATGGAGCATTTCATAGTATGGAGGCATATGATGCGATAACAACCAAATGCAATAGGCTCAAGTAAACAAGCATGCATCACAAGTGAAGTGTCCAAGTCTCCAAGATCATCAAGTATAGAGGCAACTATAGGAGGTAAGCGACAATAAACAAGATATATCATGTGAGAGGCATGAACATATATGTCATCAACCCAAGAAAGCAAGTGATAGAGGAACATGGGTGATGCAACATAGTAAGCAATCATAGCGATCAAGTCAAGCAAGCTAGTAGTGCGAAGATGCAACGTACTAGAGGGAATCATGGCAAGCATGTCATGTGTGCAAATAGTGGGCATATAAAATGCACATGACATTTCACAAGCATAAAGGCAAGATATGAGCAAATATGAGTGGGAGAAAGAGAAGAACTTATACCAATGTACCTTGACCGATGTTGATAATGAATCAAGTTCACTCAAATGCGGACAATGAAATAGCACTATTGGTACCAATCCTGGTCGGTTCTCACACCTACACAAGTAAAGCTTATGGAGGAGCTCGGTGAGGATAGTGGCACAAAAATTTAATGCAAAATGTTAGCAAGAGTCAATAATGTTGAAAGAGATTCACAAATTCGCAAGTGAAACAAATGGACCAATAGCAAAGAATGGCACACGGAAACACACACACGGATAGATAAATGGGGTCGTGCAACCAAGGAATGAGCACAAAATGTGGAATCCACGGAAAACGCCGTGTTGCACAACTCAAGAGAGACGCTAGCACGATTGCTCAATAGGCGAATCGACACTTGTGCACAACCTATAAGATGCAAAATGGATAAACTTCTATCCCAAGTATGCTATGTATGTATGGTTCCCGGTGTTTCTCTCAAGATGATCCAAGATGATCGGATATGAAAATCTTATGTGCAATGTGGTATGATGCTATGGCACTTGCTTACAAGCTCTTTGCTCTCTTTCTTTTGCTTAAAAGCTTTATTTCTTCTCTTTTTTTTGTATGGCCACTTTGCACAATGCACAAACCAAGATAGCAATTGTGTATATGCGGAACAAACTTGTGACACAAGATATGATACCAATATATGCACCACAATGATATGGTATATATGCTATGGGAAGTATGATCACTAATGTGCACAAGTAACGTTGCCGGCAATACTCAAATGGCTAGTCTCGATAGGCAAGTAACGCAAGATGGGCTAGGGGTTAACAATGCAATGGCAAGAGGAATATACAATTGAGGGATACCACGATACCAAGATGATATGGAGGTTACCGTCCGGCGATGATGAGTAGCGGCGTTCTTGATGTAGATACCAAGATGATGGAGACTCGTCCCTAAGTAGCCGAAACACCTTAGGAAACGGAAAAACCGCGAACTCAAAATCTCAAACGTCAAATGTCAAAATGGTGGTAGCGGAAAGCGGTGGTAGTGTGCACTTGGCAATGCGGAAGTGGAATGATGGGCTATACACGGTGTAAGAGTTGGAAGCACAAAGTCCCTAAGTAGCCGAAACACCTTAGGAGACACAAGCCACAACTCGAAAAAGGTCAATCAACAATTGGGTTAAGTTGGGTTGTCGGAAGTGTATGGTGGGCAAGGTTATGTGGAAGTGGTGGTGGTGGTGGTGGTTGATGAAGAAGCAACCGCCCCTTAGTAGCCTAAACACCTTAGGAGACTCAAATCACAACTCAAACAACCACTAATGCTATAAGGAACAAAATGGGTTAGTTTGCGGAAGGCTACGGTTGTATTGCAGATGATTTGGTGGAAGCCCTAGGCAAAGATGCCAAAGTACCAAAAATTTGATGGTGTCAAAAGGTGGTGGTAGTATTTTTGTGGGATGGGGGATGTCAATAGCTTCAAAACGGGCTAAAGAACGCGAAAATTGGACTCCGGATGTGGAAGTTATGGGCAAAACGGTGAAACTCGGAACGCTGAAACTGGGAGGGGCGGTTGTACCGCTTGGTGGGGCGGTAGTACCGCTTGTGGTACTAAGCGGTAGTACCGCTCGGAGGGGCGGTAGTACCGCTCATGTCGGGATTTTTCGTAGATCGAAACGGGGCGCGATTTTTGGGGCGGAAATGGGTGATTTCGGGGGCAAAATTGGATGGATTTCGTGGAGGAAAGATGGGAAAACTTGGGGAGATGCTAGATCCACTTGAAACCAAGCAAATCCATGGATCCAAATTAACAAAACATCATCAAAATTAACAAATCACAAAAAAATATTGGGGCTATTTTTCGTGGGGATTTTTGGATTTAGGACGAAAACAACAAAATCAAGCTAGAAGAAGAGGGGTAGGGGCTCCAAAAACGTGATCAACGTGGCTCATGATACCATAGATGATGTAGGGCGGAACCCTACGTGGATGATCTTTCACGTTCGGAGTGGATCCTACGGGGAATCACGAAGAGCACGCGGAAGAACAAAGGGAAACACGGAGGAAACGAGAGAGAGATCGCTCAACCAACAAGGAATCAATCACACAAGTGCTAAATCACCGAACACAAAGAGGTACATATGATCCACAATCAACAAAGGTAAGGATACACGAGTAGCCGTTCTTCTCCGGGAGGAGGTCTTGATGGGGCCCACCCTGGAAGGGGTCTTGAATCCGCTTGGGGATCTTCTCCAAGAGGTCCTGAGCTCCGAGGAGAAGTAACCAAGTGGATGAGCAAGGCTCTCACACAAACATGAGCTAAACCTATGCTAACCATAATACGAAGCTAGGAGAAGAGTATATATAGTGCTAAGCCACGAAGGGGTAAGTGAGGGCGAAGGGGTACACGGGCTCGGCTCAATACACTGCAGGCAGACGCCAGGGTTGTACCGGTCATGAGCGGGCTTGTACCGCTGAGAGCTCCTGAGGGGCGGTAGTTCCGGCCGAGGAAGGCTGATAGAGGCGAGGGTGTCCCGATCTTTCGATGAGATGATAACTATCGATTTGGTGGAGACGACTTTGACGATCCGACTACAAACGTGCACGACGTTGCGCCTTAGCAATCGCTAAACCAACTCCGAGAGGTTATTGACCACGCCGGAGCACAATCAACTCGACCACGAAGGTCTATTCCTGCCAAAGAATCGAAAAACAAGCAAGAATATGATAAAGCAATCTGAATATTGCGAGTATATATGAAGTATTGATAAAGGTGGGGATCCGTGGCGGTCTTGGTCTGGTCGTTGGACACAAACGGCAAGTACGGGTTGCAATGGCTAACTTTAACTAAAAAATCCCAAGGAAAAAGCTACTAGATGGATCTACTTATATAGGATCAAGGGTGGCGGCCAAGGAGGTGGTAGGACGTCCCAAGGCAGCCTAAAACTAACCCTAGGTCGTACAAGGCCAATGGGCCCAAGCGGAGGTGACGTAACACCTTTGGACTTGTAGTTTGACTCGGATTCTGCTGCAGCATCAGATTGTTTCGTCCATAACTCAACGCTCTGGACGAATTTGAAGGTGAATCCAATTGGGTTGGAAGGTGCACGAAATCTATTTTCCAACAAAAAAAAGAATCACCCAATTTGGAGTCCGGATGAAAAAGTTATTGACGTTTTGAGTCGTATGTCTGCAGTAGTCCGAATCTGAGTCCAAAACGTGAGAGACTTGGACTCTATCTTCTCTTGGTCCAAAAGTGACGTGAGAGGACTTTTGAACAGCACCTAAACTTCTCCTTTTCCCTTATCTTCATATGTGTATTGTACAAATGTCCCATACACCTACAATTAGACAAAACACAAAAGTATGTGATGTATTTTTGTTCGGATAACATAAATAGATTATTGAATAGTTTGCACTAGAAATCACCTGACAAATATGCATGTATGCAATATTTTTGGTCTTATCCAAGGTAATCATGTCCTCATCATCCTCCACTTCTTGAAAACAAAGCCGTCCTCGGCGGTTCTTAGTCTGAAATGTGGCTAACAAAAGAGACAAGGTGTACATGTTGTATATGTATATGTCATCCATTTTTATTTCCCTTGATTTTTGCACATATGACACATAAATAGATGAGTAACTTGCATAGTTCATAAAATCTAAAGCCAAAACATTATCAGAAGAAGTAGAAGGCATGAAAATATTGCAACTCAGTTTGCACATATAAGTGAAGCTCTTATTCATTTCAAAAGATTGATAATGTTCATCATTAAACCATCCCAACATTGCTGAATAAACCTTACTTGCATCAAGTTTACATGCTACAACATGCTTAAATAAGTAAACATGCAATAAGTCATTCGACACAGAATCATCACCAATATTAGAGGTCATATCAAAATGATTAAATATTGATTCTTTTGCATCAACAATTAATTCAATGGGTGCACTCAAAATTGTTGGTATTTCAGTTGTTTGATCACATGGCAAAGTCAAATTATCAATATAATCCTCTAAAATAGATGGTGTGATCAAAGTAGTGGGTAGCTCAACACATGATGTATTCAAGTTAACTAGGCATGCATCATTCTCATGTAAAAGTGGAAAATCTGTACCTTTGTCATTACCTCTTATAGTCAACTCAGATGATGCAGCACTCTCGATGATGATGTGTCACATGGTGGAGATGATGTAGTCCTCGCAACAACGGATGTGGTTGTCATAGCACGCCTAGTAGTTGAATAAACATCTGTATCAACAGTTGGAATGTGCACCGGCGCTTGTTCTCCTTGTGGGCAACACGTCGTTTTATTTCCTGTTCAGCTTTGCAAGCAAGACGAAACAAATGGTCCATAGGATAACACTCTTCATGAATTAGTATCTCCTGAATATTATGGTTTAATCCTCCCCAAAATCTATCCATAAAATCTTCTTCACTTTCTTCTAAAAATGAGTGCAACAAGGTAGTTTGTAAATCATCATAATATTTTGTTACGGTGTCACTACCTTGTTTTAAATGTTCCAGTTTTTTAATCATGCCACGCCAGATAATAAACATCGATTTAATCTATCTCTCATGACATGTTTTAAATCATCCCAAGTATTAGGTACATAATCAGGGTGTAACCGACAATATTCACTCCACCAAACTAGAGCATAACCGGTGAAAGAACCAACCGCAACCATAACTTTTTACGCTCATCAAAATTATGGGAAGCAAATATATTATTTATGTCTAACTCCCATTCAATATATAAAGGAGGTCTAAAACGGCCATTAAATGGTGGTATAGAAACATGAACCTGATCATGTGCATTTGGATGTTTGTGCACCTCTCGTGACGGTTGTGGTATTTGCATAGGTGGTGGCATGTCTCCGCGATCGACAAAGCCCATGAATTGACTCGATCCTGTCATGATTAGTAGAACAAGAAACAAAATCCAAAAATAATGTTTCTATAACTACTAGGATGTGGTGGTAAAACGCTCACAAGAAAGCAAATATCAATGTCTTACAAGTTCTTACCATGCAAAGAAAGCGGTGACAGCAACCAAAGCGGTGTCAAGTAACTCGAAGATTGTGTAAAGAGATTGCCCGGGGAGCGTCACGTATACGGTGTAGAAATATGTGGAGCTGGGTTGGCTATATATGGTAGCAAAAGATTAGCAATAATCAATTCAAAGATGCAATGTTGAATAAACGCTCAACGACGGATCTTGTCTGGTCCTAGGCTAGACCGGACTAGAGACGCGAGCCTAGAACACTAATGAGGTCACGGCAGTAGCACAACTAGCATCAATGAAGGATAATGAGTAGCTCTAGACAACAAGATATAAGTGAATAGCACAACGGCAAGAAAGATAATGATGAAAAACAACTACCAAGCAGGATATATCAACAACTTTCTCTCCAACTTTTCTTGAAAAGTTTGAGCCAATTTTCTGATAACTTTTTTCAAAGAATGCTACTAACTCAAGCTTTCCAATGGCAAAAGAATTACTCAATTCCGAGTTGATATGAGGAGTCAAAAAATTCTGAAACTGGCTTGAAAAACTGGAACAAGCTGTGTTCACGAACTTCGAGGGCAAAAGACCTATTTAGGAGCCGATTTGGGGTGCCAAATATTGAACTAGCTTCTGCAACTATTTAGATGCGGCTCGTCTCTAGCTTTAATTTGAGTACTCATGAGCCAAAGCGGACTTCGTATGAGGAAGTTATGCCTGTTTTCTTGAACAGTGCATAAAACAGATTCCAATCCGAATTCAGCTACGAGATTGAGTCTAGATAGATCCAAACTTTGTTTTTTCTTCTCTCTTTTTTTCTCATACTTTTTTCCTTTTTCTTTCTCTTTTTTTTCTCTGACTTTTTTTACTTTTTTTTCTTTTTTCTCTCTTTTTTCTCTTTTCCAAAACAAACTAGATAAGATGCAGATTGGATCAAGCGAAGATGTGAATGACCTCAACTATGATTATGACAATGAATAGTGCATAGCACGTGGTGGAAATTGATGGATGGTATGGTGGACAGTGGAAGGGATAATGATGCAGCGGCGGCGTGACTAATGTGAACAGAACTCGAAACTCTAAAGGAACTAGACACTAAGACCAGCAACTCGAGACGACGATGCAACCGATAATTCAATAATGCAAACAATGAAAAGAAAATTGCAAAGGCTTGGACTGGCTAGGACAAATGATGAATAGATCTAACTTTTTTGGTGGCCTTTTCTTGGACAATAGGTAAGAAAATAAATCGAATCTAGGGACAATTGGAAATTCTCACCGAGCAACCTCGAAAACTGATACCACTTGATAGAGGCGAGGGTGTCCCGATCTTCGATGAGATGATAACTATCGATTTGGTGGAGACGACTTTGACCATCCGACTACAAGCGTGCACGACGTTGCGCCTTAGCAATCGCTAAACCAACTCCGAGAGGTTATTGACCACGCCGAGCACAATCAACTCGACCACGAAGGTCTATTCCTGCAAGCAATCGAAAAACAAGCAAGATTATGATAATGCAATCTGAATATTGCGTGTATATATGAAGTATTGATAAAGGTGGGGATCCGTAAGCGGTCTTGGTCTGGTCGTTGGACACAAAAGAAGTACACGAAGTTGCAATGGCTAACTTTTAACTAAACAAATCCCAAGGAAAAAGCTACTAGATGGATCTACTTATATAGGATCAAGGGGTGGCGGCCAAGGAGGTGGTAGGACGTCCCAAGGCAGCCTAAAACTAACCCTAGGTCGTACAAGGCCAATGGGCCCAAGCGGAGGTGACGTAACACCTTTGGACTTGTAGTTTGACTCGGATTCTGCTGCAGCATCAGATTGTTTCGTCCATAACTCAACGCTCCGGACGAATTTGAAGGTGAATCCAATTGGGTTGGAAGGTGCACGAAATCTATATTCCAACAAAAAAGAATCACCCAATTTGGAGTCCGGATGAAAAAGTTATTGACGTTTTGAGTCAGGTATGTCTGTGCAGTCAGAATCTGAGACCTGAACGTGAGAGTCTTGGACTCTATCTTCTCTTGGTCCAAAAGTGACGTGAGAGTACTTTTTGAACAGCACCTAAACTTCTCCTTTTCCCTTATCTTCATATGTGTATTGTACAAATGTCCCATACACCTACAATTAGACAAAACACAAAAGTATGTGATGTATTTTTGTTCTGGATAACATAAATAGATTATTGAATAGTTTGCACTAGAAATCACCTGACAAATATGCATGTATGCAATATTTTTGGTCTTATCCAAGGTAGTCATGTCCTCATCAAAGGCGGTACTACCGCTGGGAGGTCGGCACTGGCTTCTGGAGGTGGGCGTCGAAGGAGCCAGCGGTTGTACCGGATGTCGGGGCGGTTGTTTCGGTCTTTGGGCATAAACCGGTAGAACCGGTGCTGTACGACCTTGCACCGCTTGATCACCGAATGGTGGCGGTTGTTAGGCGGCTAGCGGTTGTTCCGCCTGTGGTGGTTGGGCGGTTGAACCGGTCGGGTGGCTTCAGCGGTAGTACCGCTTTGTAGTGGGTATAGTACCGCTTCGTCTTTGGAGCGGCCGGGTTCTCTTCCTCCTTCTCTTCCATGCTTGGCCTCGGTCCTTGGATTCTCCATGGTCGCCTCGGTCGCATACTGAGTATATGCAAGATCCATGCATGAGGTAGTAGCCATGTCTCACATGTAGAAAGTGAAGGTTCAAGAGGAGCGAGTTCACCTTGTGTCCAATGGTGCATATTCGAGGTCTCGTCATATGTCCTCTTGGGGCTTGGAGAGTAGTCGGAGTGTACATGGGGATGAACGTGGGATGCTCCGCATCACTCGGTTATTCCATCTTGCTTGTAAAGCTGAACGTGAAGTGCAGGATCGACAGGCATTGGCGCGGACTAACTTTTCTGCAGGTCGACCTTCATCATGGACACCACGTGCATCATCTCCTTCCACACGCTCTGCTACACGGCACCTCCGTGGCTGCCACCTCCAACCGTGATACAATAAAGCGGGCACAATCACCACTATCTCGCCAAGAGCACACCTTCCGGGCCCTGCAAAGAGCTCTTCTTCATCCATGGCATCAACAAGGCAAACACATGATATTATTTGTCGACGTTGCAAGGGCGGAGGTCATTATGCGAGAGAATGCCCATCTAAGCGTGTGATGATTGTTAATGAGGATGGTGGGTATGAGTATACTCTTGTTCATAAGGATAAAAATATTACTTTGCTTCCTATGACTCCTGATTCCATTTTGAAAGATGATATTAATAGAGCTAATAAAGCAAAACAGGAGAAAACTAAGAGTGAAAATCAGATTGTGGCAAAAGAATTTGAGCAACAAATGAAGCCTAATAATAAACCATCTAATGTTGCTTCTGAAATTAAACTGAAAAGTGCATGTTTATTTGCCACCAAATCTGATATTGATGAGCTAGATTCTAGCAAATCTGTTTGCTATGCTTTTGTGTGCAAAGAGGCATTATTTTCATTCGAGGACGTGCCTCCCTCTTTGCCCCTCATTGTCACTAACATTTTGCAGGAGTTCACTGACGTCTTCCCACAAGACGTGCCACCGGATTACCACCTATTCGAGGGATTGAGCATCAAATTGACTTAATTCGGTGCATCGCTACCCAACCGCGCACCATACCGCATCAATCCGGAGGAGACGAAGGAGATTATGCGTCAAGTACAGGAGCTGCTCGACAAAGGTTATATACGCGAATCTCTTAGTCCTTGTGCTGTTCCTATTATACTAGTGCCTAAAAAGGATGGTACGTCACAGTATGTGTGTTGATTGTAGAGGCATTAATAATATTACTATTCGTTATCGTCATCCTATTCCTAGGCTAGATGATATGCTTGATGAATTGAGTGGCTCTACAATATTCTCCAAAGTTGATTTGCGTAGTGGATACCATCAAATTCGTATGAAATTGGGAGATGAATGGAAAACAGCATTTAAAACTAAGTTTGGATTATATGAGTGGTTAGTCATGCCTTTTGGGTTAACTAATGCACCTAGTACTTTCATGAGACTAATGAACGAAGTTTTACGTGCTTTCATTGGACGATTTGTGGTAGTCTATTTTGATGATATACTGATTTATAGCAAATCTTTGGAAGAACATTTGGAACATTTACGTGTTGTTTTTAATACTCTACGTGATGCACGTTTGTTTGGTAACCTTGGGAAGTGCACCTTTTGCACCGACCGAGTATCTTTTCTTGGCTATGTTGTTACTCCACAGGAATTGAAGTTGATAAAGCCAAGATTGAAGCTATTGAGAGTTGGCCGCAGCCCAAAACGGTCACACAAGTGAGGAGTTTTCTTGGACTCGCTGGTTTCTATAGGCTGTTTGTGAGAGACTTTAGCACCATTGCTGCACCTCTCAATGAGCTTACAAAGAAGGATGTGCCTTTTGTTTGGGGTACCGCACAGGAAGAAGCCTTCACGGTATTGAAAGATAAGTTGACACATGCTCCTTTACTCCAACTTCCTGACTTTAATAAGACTTTTGAGCTTGAATGTGATGTTAGTGGAATTGGATTAGGAGGTGTGTTATTACAAGATGGCAAACCTGTTGTATACTTTTCTAAAATTGATTGGGCCTAGTCTGTTCTATTCTAGTTTTGAAATAGTATTATCTGCTCTTGTTCTGAATTTAGAGTCATGGCATAATTATTTATGGCCCAAAGAATTTGTTATACATTCTGATCATGAATCTTTGAAACATATTAAAAGTCAAGCTAAACTGAATCGTAGACATGCTAAATGGGTTGAATTCATTGAGACTTTCCCTTATGTCATTAAACACAAGAAGGGTAAAGAAAATGTTATTGCTGATGCTTTGTCTCGTCGATATACTATGCTTTCACAACTTGACTTCAAAATATTTGGTTTGGAGACCATCAAAGATCAATATGTGCATGATGCTGATTTTAAAGATGTAATGCAGAATTGTAAAGAAGGAAGAACATGGAACAAGTTCGTTATTAATGATGGTTTTGTGTTCGTGCTAACAAGCTATGCATTCCTGCTAGCTCTGTTAAGTCTTTTGTTGTTGCAGGAGGCGCATGGAGGAGGCTTAATGGGACACTTTAGGCGTCAAAAAGACGGAGGATATACTTGCTACACATTTCTTTTGGCCAAAGATGAGACGGGATGTTGAGCATTTTGTTGCTCGCTGCACTACTGTCAAAAAAGCTAAGTCACGACTCAATCCTCATGGTTTATATATGCCTTTGCCTGTGCCTAGTATTCCTTGGGAGGATATATCTATGGACTTTGTTTTAGGTTTACCTCGAACAAAGAAGGGAGGGATAGCATATTTGTTGTCGTGGATAGATTCTCGAAAATGGCACACTTTATACCATGTCATAAAAGCGATGATGTCCGTTAATGTTGCTGATTTGTTCTTTCGTGAAATTATTCGCTTGCATGGTGTGCCAAATACTATTGTTTCAGATCGTGATACTAAATTTCTTAGCCACTTTTGGAGATGTTTATGGGCTAAGTTGGGGACTAAACTGCTTTTTAGTACTACTTGTCACCCCAAACTGATGGACAAACTGAAGTAGTCAATAGAACATTGTCTACTATGCTTAGGGCTGTTTTGAAGAATAATAAGAAAATGTGGGAAGAATGCTTGCCTCATATTGAATTTGCTTATAATCGCTCATTGCATTCTACTACTAAGATGTGCCCTTTTGAAATTGTGTATGGCTTCCTACCTCGTGCACCTATTGATTTGTTGCCTCTTCCATCTTGAGCAAAGTTAATTTTGATGCTAAAGAACGTGCTGAATTGATTTTAAAAATGCATGAGTTAACTAAGGAAAACATTGAGCGTATGAATGCTAAATATAAACGTCTTTGGAGATAAGGGTAGAAAACATGTTGTCTTTGCACCGGAGATCTTGTTTGGTTACATTTGCGTAAGGATAGGTTTCCTAATTTGCGCAAATCAAAGCTAATGCCACGTCTTGATGGTCCATTTAAGGTGTTAGAGAAAATAAATGATAATGCATATAAACTTGAGCTGCCTGCAGATTTTGGGGTTAGTCCCACTTTTAATGTTGCAGATTTGAAGCCTTATTTGGGTGAGGAAGATGAGCTTCCGTCGAGGACGACTTCATTTCAAGAAGAGGAGGATGATGAGGACATCAATACCATTGTTACACCCACAGCCCCTACTTCTACATATACTGGACCAATTACTAGAGCTCACAAGACGCCAATTAAATTATCGTGTACTTTCGTTTCTTGGTAATGATTCTAATGTTCATGAGAATATGATGCTGCCTAAATTGGATACATTTGTTTTGCTTACAAATGAAGGCCCTAGCTTGGAGAAGGATGGACATTGGAACAAGAACAAGCATGGAGATGTTGGCATGCAAGGAGAACAAGAACGGAGTTACAAGTGATGATTTCAGGACTTTGAAGCCACCATAATGGGTGCATGAAGCCTTGGACGAAATATACAAGATGCTACTTCATAAATGTCGTCCGAGGCTATTCTAGGTGCTGCGTCACCTTATTAGTGGGCCAGGCCCTTGTAATTTCGAAATACACAAGTATAGGCTATTTTTAGAGTCCGTATGTGTGGGGAAACAAGAGATAGGGTTGATTTCGGACCCCTCCACCAAGGGCCACGAAATTCCCCCTCTCTTCCTCCATATATACAACCCTTAGGGCACCGTTTAGACTTTGGGTTTTGTTTAGATTAAAAGTTCGCCATAGCTGCAACTTCGCAGATTTCGCTTGTGTTCAACGACCGGACAAAGGCGTCACAGAACCCCACCTTGATCAATAAAGCTTTCATCTTATATTCGTAATATTCAGATTGCAATCTCAGTTTCTTGCTTGTTCTTCGTTTGCTCGCAGGAAAGCAGGCCCTCTTGGTCAGGTTGACCGTGCTCCGGCGTGGTCAATAACCCTCGGAAGTTGGTTTAGCGATTGCTAAGGCGCGACGTCTCGCACGTTCGTAGTCGGATCGTCAAGGTCGACTCCCACAGAAACGATTGCCACCATCTCATCGAAACATCGGGACACCTTTGCCTCTATCACCATATCATCGTGGTGCATATCTTGGTATCGTAACGTGTGTCACAAGTTTGTTCCCGCATATACACAATTGCTATCTTGGTTTGTGCATTGTGCAAAAGTGTCCATACAAAAAAAAGAGAATAAGCTTTTAAGCAAAGAAAAAGAAAAAGAGCAAAGAAGCTTGTAAGCAAGTGCCATAGCATCATACCACATTGCATATAAGATTGTCATATCCGATCATCTTGGATCAAACACCGGGAACCATACATACATAGCATACTTGGGATAGAAAGTTTATCCATTTTGCATCTTATAGGTTGTGCACAAGTGTCGTATCCGCCTATTGAGCAATCGTGCTAGCGTCTCTCTTGAGTTGTGCAACACGAGCGTTTAGGTGGATTCCACATTTTGAGCTCATTCCTTGGTTGCACGGTCCCATTTATCTAGCCGTGTGTGTGTTTCCGTGTACCATTCATTGCTATTGGTCTACTTGTTTCACTTGCTAATTTGTGAATCTCTTTCAACATTATTGACTCTTGCTAACATTTTGCATCAAATTTTTGTGCCACTATCCTCACCGAGCTCCACCATAAGTGATGTAGGGCGGAACCCTACGTGGATGATCTTTCACGTTGGAGCGAATCCTACGGTGAATCACGAAGAACACGCGGAAGAACAAGAGGGAAACACGGGGAAAACGAGAGAGAATTCACTCAACCGACAAGAGATCAATCACACAAGTGCTAGATCATCGAACACAAAGAGGTACATATGATCCACAATCAACAAAGGTAAGGATACACGAGTAGCCGTTCTTCTCCGAGAGGAGGTCTTGATGGGGTCCACCCTAGAAGGGGGCCTTGAATCCGCTTGGGGGATCTTCTCCGTAGAGGTCCTCAGCTCCGAGGAGAAGTAACCAAGTGGATGAGCAAGGCTCTCACACAAACATGAGCTAAACCTAAGCTGACCCTAGAAAGAGGAAGGGGATGGAGTATATATAGTCTAGGGGCGAAGAGGTACATGGGTCTCGGCCCTTTCTTGTCTTGTGACAAAGTGAGCGGATGTCAAGGCGTCGGCCGGATGTCCGGCTTCGTGGAGGCGCCGGATGTCCGGCTGGTCTGGGTCTTCCAGACGCAATCGGTCTTGGCGCCGGATTTCGGGCGAGGGCGGATATCCGGGGCCGTGGGAGGCCGGATGTCCGGGCACAGGGGCGGATGTCCGCCCTGTAGTTCTTGGCTGTGTGATGGGCGCCGGATGTCCGGCCCTGTAGTTTCTTGACTCTTTGTGATGGGCGCCGGATGTCCGGGTTGGGGCCGGATATCCGGCTGGGGCCGGATGTCCGGGCTTATGGAAGGGCCGGATGTCCGGCCGGGCGCCGGATGTCCGGCTCTGCAGGCTTTCTCCGCTTTCTCTCGTCGTGTTCCTTCATCCTTGTACTTGGGGACTTGTCCATCATTCCGAGCATCTCCAGAGGGTCTCCTTGGTACCTAGGCATGCATAGAGTCCTCGCCTTAGGTAGCAACCATGTCTCACACGAATGGAAAGGGGAAGCATGTAGGAACAGGTTCACCTTGTGTCCAATGGCGAATAGTCGAGGTCTCATCTCCTGTATCCTTGGGGCTTGGAGAGTAGTCGGAGTGTACATGGTGATGAACGTGGGATGCTCCGCATCATCTCCCTCCCTTGGGAAAGATCCGACCTCGGATCGTGATCCTCATCACCATGGAAAGCGGTTGTCGAGACGGACTTGTAGTTGGACGAAGTTGAAGACATGGCGCAATCCAAGTAGTCCAAGGTGTTGCCGGAGTGATAGACATGCAAAAGAGCAAACACAAGCAACACTCGGAAATACAATGGTTAGCGCACACAAAGTGTCCATCATGTAAGAATGAGTTCGTATGCGGCAAGATTGGTCGTGACAAAGTGCATGAAGCTTATCTAGATGATCTAGAATGAGATGCAAAGCATTCATGGGAACAAATGCAATCATTGTGCACACAATTGTGTTATTAGTATGAGCAATGCAACCACGGTGCAAAATGATGTCAAAGTGAGACTGATAGAGACAAAGGTGTCCCGTCTTTCGATGAGATGTTGGTTTTCGCTTTGGAGGAAGTCGACTTTGACGATCCGACTACGAACGTGCGAGGACGTCGCGCCTTAGCAATCGCTAAACCAACTCCGAGAGGTTATTGACCACGCCAGAAAGCACGCATCAACTCCGACCACGAGGGTCTGCTTCTCGCGAGCAAACGAAGAACAAGCAAGAAACTGAGATTGCAATCTGGATATTGCAAATATAAGATGAAAGCTTTATTGATCAAGGTGGGGTTCTGTGGACGCCTTTGTCCGGTCGTTGAACACAAACGGCACGCGAAGTTGCAGCTATGGCGAACTTTTAATCTAAACAAAACCCAAAGTCTAAACGACGCCCTAAGGGCTGTATATATGGAGAAAGAGGAGGAATTTCGTGGCCCTTGAGGGAGGGGTCCAAACCAACCCTAACTCTTGTTTCCCCACACATACGGACTCTAAAACAGCCTACACTTAAGTATTTCGAAATTACATGGGCCTGGCCCAATATTAAGGTGACGTAGCACCTAGAATAGCCTATGGACGAATATTATGAAGTGGCATCTTGTATATTTCGTCCAAGGCCTCATGCTCTCATTAGGGTGGCTTCAAAGTCCTGGAATCATCACTTGTAACTCCGTTCTTGTTCCCCTTGCATGCCAACATCTCCATGCTTGAACTTGCTCCAAGGTTCATCTTTCTTGTCCATGGTAGGCCCTTCATTTGTAAGCAAAACAAATGTATCCAATTTAGGCAGCATCATATTCTCATGAACATTGGAATCGTCACCAAGAAACGAAAGTACCTGATAATTCAATTGGCGTGCGCGAGCTCTAGTAATTGGTCCAGTATGTATAGCAGCAGGGGCTGTGGGCGTAACAATGGTATTGATGTCCTCATCATCCTCCCCTTCTTGAAATGAAGTCGTCCTCGACGGAAACTCATCTTCCTCACCCAAATAAGGCTTCAAATCTGCAACATTAAAAGTGGGACTAACCCCAAATTCTGCAGGCAGCTCAAGTTTATATGCATTATCATTTATTTTCTCTAACACCTTAAATGGACCATCAACACGTGGCATTAGCTTTGATTGCGCAAATTAGGAAACCTATCCTTACGCAAATGTAACCAAACAAGATCTCCAGGTGCAAAGACAACATGTTTTCTACCCTTATCTCCAGCAAGTTTATATTTAGCATTCATACGCTCAATGTTTTCCTTAGTTAACTCATGCATTTTTAAGATCAATTCAGCACGTTGTTTAGCATCAAAATTAACCTTCTCCGAAGATGGAAGAGGCAACAAATCAATAGGTGCACGAGGTAGGAAGCCATACACAATTTCAAAAGGGCACATCTTAGTAGTAGAATGCAATGAACGATTATAAGCAAATTCAATATGAGGCAAGCATTCTTCCCACATTTTCTTATTATTCTTCAAAACAGCCCAGTCCATCAGTTTGGGGGTGACAAGTAGTACTAAAAAGCAGTTTAGTCCCCAACTTAGCCCATAAACATCTCCAAAAGTGGCTAAGAAATTTAGTATCACGATCTGAAACAATAGTATTTGGCACACCATGCAAGCGAATAATTTCACGAAAGAACAAATCAGCAACATTAACAAAGATCATCGCTTTTATGACATGGTATAAAGTGTGCCATTTTCGAGAATCTATCCACGACAACAAATATGCTATCCCTCCCTTCTTTGTTCGAGGTAAACCTAAAACAAAGTCCATAGATATATCCTCCCAAGGAACACTAGGCACAGGCAAAGGCATATAGAAACCATGAGGATTGAGTCGTGACTTAGCTTTTTGACATGTAGTGCAGCGAGCAACAAAACGCTCAACATCCCGTCTCATCTTTGGCCAAAAGAAATGATAGAGGCAAAGGTGTCCCGTCTTTCGATGAGATGTTGGTTTTCGCTTTGGAGGAAGTCGACTTTGACGATCCGACTACTTAACGTCTTGAGGACGCCGCCTTTAGCAATCGCTAAACCAACTCCGAGAGGTTATTGACCACGCCGAGCACGATCAACTCGACCACGAGGGTCTGCTTCCTGCGAGCAAACGAAGAACAAGCAAGAAACTGAGATTGCAATCTGGATATTGCGAATATAAGATGAAAGCTTTATTGATCAAGGTGGGGTTACTGGACGCCTTTGTCCGGTCGTTGAACACAAACGGGCACGCGAAGTTGCAGCTATGGCGAACTTTTAATCTAAACAAAACCCAAAGTCTAAACGACACCCTAAGGGCTGTATATATGGAGGAAGAGGAGGAATTTCGTGGCCCTTGAGGGAGGGGTCCCAAACCATCCCTAACTCTTGTTTCCCCACACATACGGACTCTAAAAACAGCCTATACTTAAGTATTTCGAAATTACATGGGCCTGGCCCAATAATAAGGTGACGAAGCACCTAGAATAGCCTATGGACGAATATTATGAAGTGGCATCTTGTATATTTCGTCCAAGGCTTCATGCACCTATTATGGTGGCTTCAAAGTCCTGAAATCATCACCATAACTCCGTTCTTGTTCCCCTTGCGCATGGCATTATCTCCATGCTTGTTCTTGCTCCAATGTCCATCCTTCTCCAAGCTAGGGCCTTCATTTGTAAGCAAAACAAATGTATCCAATTTAGGCAGCATCATATTCTCATGAACATTAGAATCATTACCAAGAAACGAAAGTACCGATAATTTAATTGGCGTCTTGAGCTCTAGTAATTGGTCCAAGATATGTAGCAGTAGGGGCTGTGGGTGTAACAATGGTATTGATGTCCTCATCATCCTCCCCTTCTTGAAATGAAGTCGCCCTCGACTAAGCTCATATTCCTCACCCAAATAAGGCTTCAAATCTGCAATGTTAAAAGTGGGACTAACCCCAAAATCTGCAGGCAGCTCAAGTTTATATGCATTATCATTTATTTTCTCTAACACCTTAAATGGACCATCAAGACGTGGCATTAGCTTTGATTTAGCAAATTAGGAAACCTATCCTTACGCAAATGTAACCAAACAAGATCTCCGGTGCAAAGACAACATGTTTTCTACCCTTATCTCCAAAGCAAGTTTATATTTAGCATTCATACGCTCAATGTTTTCCTTAGCTAACTCATGCATTTTTAAAATCAATTCAGCACGTTCTTTAGCATCAAAATTAACCTTCTCCAAGATGGAAGAGGCAACAAATCAATAGGTGCACGAGGTAGGAAGCCATACACAATTTCAAAAGGGCACATCTTAGTAGTAGAATGCAATGAACGATGATAAGCAAATTCAATATGAGGCAAGCATTCTTCCCACATTTTCTTATTATTCTTCAAAACAGCCCTAAGCATAGTAGACAATGTTCTGTTGACTACTTCAGTTTGTCCATCGGTTTGGGGGTGACAAGTAGTACTAAAAAGCAGTTTAGTCCCCAACTTAGCCCATAAACATCTCCAAAAGTGGCTAAGAAATTTAGTATCACGATCTGAAACAATAGTATTTGGCACACCATGCAAGCGAATAATTTCACAACAAATTAGCAACATTAACAGCATCATCGCTTTTATGACATGGTATAAAGTGTGCCATTTTCGAGAATCTATCCACGACAACAAATATGCTATCCCTCCCCTTCTTTGTTCGAGGTAAACCTAAAACAAAGTCCATAGATATATCCTCCCAAGGAACACTAGGCACGGGCAAAGGCATATATAAACCATGAGGATTGAGTCGTGACTTAGCTTTTTGACATGTAGTGCAATGAGCAACAAAACGCTCAACATCCCGCCTCATCTTTGGCCAAAAGAAATGTGTAGCAAGTATATCCTCCGTCTTCTTCACGCCAAAGTGTCCCATTAATCCTCCTCCATGCGCCTCCTGCAACAACAAAAGACGAACAGAGCTAGCGAGGAATGCATAGCTTGTTAGCACGGAACACAAAACCATCATTAATAACGAACTTGTTCCATGTTCTTCCTTCTTTACAATTCTGCATTACATCTTTAAAATCAGCATCATGCACATATTGATCTTTGATGGTCTCCAAACCAAATATTTTGAAGTCAAGTTGTGAAAACATAGTATATCGACGAGACAAAGCATCAAGAATAACATTTTCTTTACCCTTCTTGTGTTTAATGACATAAGGGAAAGTCTCAATGAATTCAACCCATTTAGCATGTCTACGATTCAGTTTAGCTTGACTTTTAATATGTTTCAAAGATTCATGATCAGAATGTATAACAAATTCTTTGGGCCATAAATAATGTTGCCATGTCTCTAAAGTCCTAACAAGAGCATATAATTCTTTGTCATAAGTAGAATAGTTCAGACTAGGCCCACTCAATTTTTCGTAAAAGTATGCAACAGGTTTGCCATCTTGTAATAACACACCTCCTAATCCAATTCCACTAGCATCACATTCAAGCTCAAAAGTCTTATTAAAGTCGGGAAGTTGGAGTAAAGGAGCATGTGTCAACTTATCTTTCAATACCGTGAAGGCTTCTTCCATGCGGTACCCCAAACAAAAGGCACATCCTTCTTTGTAAGCTCATTGAGAGGTGCAGCAATGGTGCTAAAGTCTCTCACAAAACGCCTATAGAAACCAGCGAGTCCAAGAAAACTCCTCACTTGTGTGACCGTTTTGGGCTGCGGCCAACTCTCAATAGCTTCAATCTTGGCTTTATCAACTTCAATTCCCTGTGGAGTAACAACATAGCCAAGAAAAGATACTCGGTCGGTGCAAAAGGTGCACTTCCCAAGGTTACCAAACAAACGTGCATCACGTAGAGCATTAAAAACAGCACGTAAATGTTCCAAATGTTCTTCCAAAGATTTGCTATAAATCAGTATATCATCAAAGTAAACTACCACAAATCGTCCAATGAAAGCACGTAAAACTTCGTTCATTAATCTCATGAAAGTACTAGGTGCATTAGTTAACCCAAAAGGCATGACTAACCACTCATATAATCCAAACTTAGTTTTAAATGCTGTTTTCCATTCATCTCCCAATTTCATACGAATTTGATGGTATCCACTACGCAAATCAACTTTGGAGAATATTGTAGAGCCACTCAATTCATCAAGCATATCATCTAGCCTAGGAATAGGATGACGATAACGAATAGTAATATTATTAATGCCTCTACAATCAACACACATACGCCGACGTACCATCCTTTTTAGGCACTAGTATAATAGGAACAGCACAAGGACTAAGAGATTCGCGTATATAACCTTTGTCGAGCAGCTCCTGTACTTGACGCATAATCTCCTTCGTCTCCTCCGGATTGGTACGGTATGGTGCGCGGTTGGGTAGCGATGCACCGAATTAAGTCAATTTGATGCTCAATCCCTCGAATAGGTGGTAATCCTCCGGTGGCACGCCTTGTGGGAAGACGTCGTGAACTCCCCGCAAAATGTTAGTGACAGCAGGGGCAAAGAGGAAGGCACGTCCTCGAATGAAAATAATGCCTCTTTGCACACAAAACCATAGCAAACAGATTTGCTAGAATCTAGCTCATCAATATCAGATTTGGTGGCAAATAAACATGCGCTTTTCAGTTTAATTTCAGAAGCAACATTAGATGGTTTATTATTAGGCTTCATTTGTTGCTCAAATTCTTTTGCCACAATCTGATTTTCACTCTTATTTTTCTCCTGTTTTGCTTTATTAGCTCTATTAATATCATCTTTCAAAATGGAATCAGGAGTCATAGGAAGCAAAGTAATATTTTTATCCTTGTGAACAAGAGTATACTGATTGTTTCTACCATGTTGTACAGAATTTTTATCAAATTGCCATGGTCTACCAAGTAATAAGGAACATGCTTGCATAGGTACCACATCACAATCAACATAATCAGCATATGTAGAGATACTAAAATACACACCTAACAAAGACGTGTTACCTTAACCTTGCCGCTGTTGTTGAACCATTGGATGTAGTAAGGATGTGGATGTGGTCTTGTGGTGAGAGAAAGCTTCTCCACCATATCCATGCTAGCCAAGTTGTTGCAGCTCCCTCCATCTATGATGACGCGAATAGAACGTTCCTTCATAACTCCCTTTGTATGGAACAAGTTATGTCTCTGATTTTGCTCAAATTTTGTGTAACCTGCACACTCAAAACACGTTGAGCAACTAAACATTCATACCACAAGATCTTCAAGCAGCCATGTATTGCGTGTCATGATCGTAATCATCTCCACCGTGTTCTTCATGTGTAATAAGAGCCAAAGTCTCTTCATCATAGTCACTAGCGGACTCATACCCACCATCCTCGTGAGCAATCATCACACGCTGAGATTGGCATTCTCTCATAAAATGTCCTCTTCCCTTACAACGACGACAAATAATATCACTTGTGTGCCCTGCTGACGCCATGGAAGAAGAAGAGCTCTGTGTAGGCCAAGCGGTGTGCTCTTGGCGAGATAGTGTTGGTTGTGCCCGCTTTCTTGTATCACGGTTGGAGGTGGCAGCCGACGGAGGTGCCGGTGTAGTAGAACGTGTGGAAGTAGATGATGCACGTGGTGTCCATGATGAAGGTCGACCTGCGAGAAAAGTTAGTTCGCGCCAACGCACATCGATCCTGCACTTCACGTTCAGCTTTACAAGCAAGATGGAATAACCGAGTGATATTATTATAATCCTTATAGTCTAGAATGGTCCGAATCTCTCTATTTAATCCACCCATAAAACGTGCAAGCATAGCTTCATTCTCCTCAACAATACCACATCTAATCAAGCCAGTTTGTAATTCCTGATAATATTCTTCTACCGAATTTTTTCCTTGTCTTAAGCGCTGCAATTTTTGAAGTAATTCACGTTGATAATATGGTGGAACCCAACGAGTACGCATAGCAGTTTTCAAAGCAGCCCAAGTAGCTGGAACAGGATATAATCTACAATGTTCGCACCACCAAACACATGCAAAGCTAGTGAAAGCACAAACAATGAAGCAGGAACACGTCTCTCCTCGTGATATTGTAAACATGTAAATCGTTGTTCAGTTTCTAACTCCCAAGTAAGATATATATCAGAACATATATACCCTCAAATGGTGGAATATTCAACTTCAATTTAGGGAGATGGTCATGATCTCGCACTGAGGGGGAGCCCTAACATTGCCATTATTTGCATGTGGACGGCCGGGTGGTTGTGGTGCTGGTGGTTGCATGTAGTTCTCGAAGTTGATCAACCTCATCCTCGTACTCTCTCACATAATCATCCTCCCCTCATCGCCAGCAGGAGCCACAGTATATCAACAAAGAAGCACCAAAGCAGCTTGGCCAGTGAAGAGGGACACGGCTCGCTTCGGCGGAGGGTTGCTTCGCGATGTGGAGGTAGTCGTTGTTGTTGTTGTAGAGGTGCATTAGGTGCAGCAGGTGGTGGTGGTGGTAGACGCATGAGCAATTCATTAAACTTGTTATCGAGCTTTGTTTCGAACGCCTTCTCAATGCCATCTATCTTCTCCATGGCCTTTTCAAATGTATTTAGAACATCTTCCACCTGCCCACTCATCATTTGTTGAAACTTATCATGTAGCGCTTTGTTTGTCATGTTCTCCCGGTCGGTCTAAATTTTGTGATCCTGCCATGGTTAGCAGCAATAGAAACACACAAGAATATGATTCGACAGACTACTAGGAAGTGGTGGTGGTGGTGTGGTGGACAGTCACAAATCCGTCAAGCAAATCTCAAATTCTTACCAGTTCTTACCCAAAGAAGAGCGGTGATCGGCAAACCGATGTAGTCAAAACTCTCGAGCTTGGATAGAGCGATTACTGGGGAGAGTCAAACGCATCGATGTAGATGTATGTGGAGCTGGGAAGGCTTATAATATGGTAGCAAAAGGGTCAGCAATAATCAAGTCGAGATGCAAAGTTGAATAAACGCTCAACGACGGTATCTTGTCTTTGGTCCTAGGCTAGACCGTGCTAGAGACGCGAGCCTAGAACACTAACAAAATCACGGCGCTGCACGGAAACAACGGAAAAGCACACTCTGGAAAAAAAAAAATTCGCTCTTTTTTTTTTGCGCTGCTTTTTTTTTTGCGCTGCTCTTTTTTTTTTTGCGAAAAATCACTATAATGGCGAGTGTCTCAAAACTCTTCCCAGGTCAAACTGACAGGATGGGCACGAAATTTTTTCGACCAAATTTTTTTTTCGACTGCCCGGACCCAAAAACTGGAAACGGGTCAAAAAACTTTCTATAATGGCGACTGTCTCAATACGCTTAGAAACACCTAAAAATAGGATAGCGAGAAAATTTTTTCGACAAGTGCGTTTTAGGAAAATTTTTGGGCCTAAACGGAGGGTGGTTTCGGAACCTACTCGTGCAAGGAAACACGAATCGGAATTTAGATGGATCTCGAAAACAAACCTAATATGAGAAGGACTCGGATTGGTGGTGGATATATGGTGGTGGTATATGGCAGCGGTGGTGGTATATGGTAGCGGTGGTGGTATATGGATACGGATTGGTGGTGGTATATGGATACGGATGGGTGGTGGTATATGGATACGGATTGAGGCGGTGGCGGATAAGAAGGGTGGTAGATGTCAAGGCGATGATGATGGTGCGGCGGCGTGACAACTTATGACCGTAACTCGAAACTCTAAAAGACTAGACTCTAAGACCAGCAACTTGACACGACGATGCAACCGCAAATTCAACAAAGCAAAAACCCTAAAAAGATTATGCGAAGGCTCGATTGGTTCGGATATGATGAACTAACCCTAATTTTTTTTTGGCTTTTTCGTGGACTTTAGGTATGAAGAACAGACTCGATCTAATCTACGAAAAACTGTAAAATCTCACCGAGCAACCTGAAAATCTGATACCACTTGATAGAGACAAAGGTGTCCCGTCTTTCGATGAGATGTTGGTTTTCGCTTTGGAGGAAGTCGACTTTGACGATCCGACTACGAACGGCGAGGACGTCGCGCCTTAGCAATCGCTAAACCAACTCCGAGAGGTTATTGACCACGCCGAGCACGATCAACTCGACCACGAGGGTCTGCTTCCTGCGAGCAAACGAAGAACAAGCAAGAAACCGAGATTGCAATCTGGATATTGCGAATATAAGATGAAGCTTTATTGATCAAGGTGGGGTTCTGTGGACGCCTTTGTCCGGTCGTTGAACACAAACGGCGCACGCGAAGTTGCAGCTATGGCGAACTTTTAATCTAAACAAAACCCAAAGTCTAAACGACGCCTAAGGGCTGTATATATGGAGAAAGAGGAGGGAATTTCGTGGCCCTTGAGGGAGGGGTCCAAACCAACCCTAACTCTTGTTTCCCCACACATACGGACTCTAAAACAACCTACACTTAAGTATTTCGAAATTACATGGGCCTGGCCCAATATTAAGGTGACGTAGCACCTAGAATAGCCTATGGACGAATATTATGAAGTGGCATCTTGTATATTTCGTCCAAGGCCTCATGCTCTCATTAGGGTGGCTTCAAAGTCCTGGAATCATCACTTGTAACTCCGTTCTTGTTCCCCTTAGCATGCCAACATCTCCATGCTTGAACTTGCTCCAAGGTTCATCTTTCTTGTCCATGGTAGGCCCTTCATTTGTAAGCAAAACAAATGTATCCAATTTAGGCAGCATCATATTCTCATGAACATTGGAATCGTTACCAAGAAACGAAAGTACCTGATAATTCAATTGGCGTGCGCGAGCTCTAGTAATTGGTCCAGTATGTATAGCAACAGGGGCTGTGGGTGTAACAATGGTATTGATGTCCTCATCAGAGACGGTTTATCAATAGCATGAATATGGCAATGGATGCTCAACATGTGTATGATATCATGCAATTGATGATAGGCAATGTGATCATTATGTATGAAGATGCCATCAAGAAAGATCACAACAAATTTGCTAAGGAAGTGCACAAGCTCATATATCATGGATGTCATGGAAATAGATGCAACATAATGTGAGTCAATCCATGCATAGGGTGCAAACTTGTGGTGAGTATCATATGTCCATCGAGCATGAGTATGAGCACAATAAACAAATATGGAGGTGTTGGTATACCAATGCTCGATGTTGTGGCAAGAGTGTAAAACCGAAGGTGCATCCAATAAGTCCAAGCGCTCCTCAATGAAAAGGTCCATAGAGCCAATCTCCAATGTTGCTCCTCCGTCCGTGAGATGTATCATGTAGACAACAAGAAGGAAACAACAATGAAAGAATGACCCATCCAATATGCGTATTTGAGGATGGCTCAAAGGGAAGGAGTTCACCTTATGAATGTTCCGGAAGATGTTGGAGTTGCACATCATGTATGCCTTCACATAACCAATATGTCTCCTAACGGTAATGCCTTGTGAATCCTTCAAAATGAAAGAACATGACAAACACTCGGAAAAACAAATGAGGTTAGCGCAAGTGCAAAACCTATCATTCGTGTGGTAAGATACCGAATAAGTGTATGCATCATGCTCATCATAAGAAAGTACAAAGGAGCATTTCAAAGTATGGAGGCATATGATGTAAGAACGTCCAAATACAAGAGGCTCAATCAAACAAGCATGCATCACAAGTAAAGTGTCAAAGTCTCCAAGATCAATAAGCCTAGTATGGTTGCACTCAATACAAGTGGATATGAGAGAGGCAACTAATGGACACAAGAGACAATGATCAAGATATATCATGTGAGGGGCATGAGCATATATGTCATCAACCCAAGAAAGCAAGTAATAGTGGAACATGGGTGATGCAACATAGCAAGCAATCGTATCAATCAAGTGAAGCAAGCTAGTAGTGCGAAGATGCAACGTACTAGAAGGGATCAAGGCAATCATGTCATGGGTGCAAATAGTGTGCATGAATACTTCACATGACATGTCACAAGCATGAAGGCAAGATATGAGCAAAATAGCATCAATAGCATGGGGCACATGATAAACATGGCAAAAGCAACAAGGATCTCCACCAAGCATGCAAATACACATAGAAGTAGCATATTGGTGAATCATGGGTATATGCAAGCAAGGGTCACAATTGCATGGCAAAGGCATAGGAGCAAGCATAACATGCAAAGTGAACACGGGAAAATGAGCATAAGGTGACAAGTGGTAAATAGCCCATAGCCGTGTGAGAGCCAAGTAGAAGAGATACGCGTAGTCTTTGCGCGAAGGGAACGGTGGTAAGGATAGTCCACGGGATCCCAAAGCATCATTGCTCTCAAGAGCTCGTTTCGTCAATTCTTGGGATTGAGAAGTTGACGAGTATACATGAGTACCTACACAAAACAAAGACAAAGGAAAAATTGTGTGTGCGTGGTAGATGTACGCATCATCCATCATGATGCATACGTGCATGTGTCGGTTAGCACAAAATATCCAATGCTCAAATAAATGAGGTGCGTGATATAGAAACATGTCATCCATCATGAGAGGTTTGTTATGGTGTATCGCATAATGGAGACTCAAATTGTGTAATGCATCATGGGAAATATCTAGAGCATTTTTATTCATGGGAAGCATATGGTGCACGCATAATTATGGGAATCATGCAACGTATGGCATGTATCAAAATCTCCTAATATGTATGAGGAAACTATGGGGGTCTCCTCATGAGCATGAGTAGCAACATCACATGGAGAATATTGACAACATCCAAAACAATGCATATTTGGAACAATGTGATCATGGCATGGAATAGTAGACGAATTGCGCAAATCATGTAAAGGAAGCATGGCCATATCATCACAAGAGAAGCAAAAGCCAATAACCATCATCTCGTCATCTATGCCATAAGTGCAAACGGGATTTATTTTAATGGGGCATGCATAGTTACTATGTTGAGATTGAAATGAGGCAATATGGGAGATCTCACTCATAGCATATGACAAGTTCAATGGATTGTCAAACATAATGTGACCAATAGAATTTTCACATGATATCCTATGAAGCATAGCAACACAACTAGGCAACTCAACATGCTCATCATCATATTCATCATAAATAGGTAAGTCAAGGCATGAAGAAGTTTCACTAGCATGAAGCATGGTAATAGGTGGGTCAACATCATGGGAGCAATCGATGGCAAGAGAGTCCACTAGTGGGACAAGAGAAGCACCATCACCTATGTTACCTTTGGAAGGTCGCTCATGAGTTGTAGGTGAGGTGTTGAAGATCGTCTCGTTGTCATCTTCATCTTGATGGAACCATGTGGGGGGTGCATCATCATCCACCATGGCCATCGTCATCTCCAATGTAGGGATGTACTCATCGAGGATAGGCATGTCGTCATGTAGGAGACCTAGCACCAAAGAAGAAAACACACTAGGAGTAGAGGTTAAGTCGTTAGAAATCATAGTGGCCTCATGTGCCGTGTCAACTACCTCACTCACTAAGTGTTGTGGCTCACTCACTCCCTCAAGGCTGCTCTTACTGTATGGTGGGTGGAGTCACTCAAATGGCGCTCAACCTCACATAGGATGTGTGGCATGCTCTCATGTGTGGGGCTAGTGGTGGTCACACTCATCCTCTCATAGGAAATGCTCTCAATGTCATGTATGGTGGAGTCACTCATGTCACTCATGGGGTGGTGGCTCTCCTCACATGACAAATGGGGCATTTCGACATATGTGGGTGTCGGAGAGATGTAGGTGCAAATGTCTCCATGCGCGGTCGCGTAGCGTGACTCGGAGTATGAGTCCAATGTGGGCGTCGTCTTCATGTTGTGGAAGAGGTTCGCGCTCGTCGCCGTGGTCGAAGGGGATGTCCCTTGCTCGACCGTCTTGTCACCGTCTTGGAGTTGGAGGTCCATTTGATGTGGCACCTCGTAGCTCGTTTCCATGACCGAAGGGAGTTTCCCATGCTTGGCCATCTTCCTTGAGGGGCTTCCGAAGATGGAGTGTCGCCCTCGCTCGTAGGTAGTCGCCTTGGACTTGATGAAGTCGATGTAGGCGTACACGTGGGAAGTAGGCGAAGATGCCGTACGTCCAAAGGCGAAGATGCCTTGAGAACACTTGGCGAAGATGCGAAGTGGTGGATGTAGCCGTAGCGCCGTCTTGGTGGTGCTCGTCTCGCGGTCTTCTCTTGTGCTTATGAAGCTTCGACTTGGCGTGAAGTAGGGCTTGTTGGGACTTGTGCATTTGCGCTTGTGGAGCATCTTCATGATGATGATGTCGTTGTCGTGTTTGAGTTCCTTGGCGTTTGTCGTCGTTGTGCACATGATGCTTGGAGGTGACTTGCCCTTCATGATGATGTGGATCACGAACGTGATGGTGGTCGCCATGTAGATGTGGACGAGGACGATTTGCGCTTGCATCTTTTTCGCGCTCCGAAGACTTGTGGCTTGAATGTCGCCGCCTTGAAGATGACGAAGGGGAAGAAGACTTGATCAAGGCCCGAATCTCCTCCATCCTTGCATCTTGCTCCTCTTTATGTGCGGCAAGCTTCTTGTCAAGTAGTCCCTTCTCCTTGCTTCAGAGTGATGAATGTCGATGGAGATGTTCTCGACGCTCTCGCAATCTTGATTGTGTGCCTTGCACTTGTCGTTGTAGATCGAAGATAGACGCTTTGGTGATGTAGTTGTTCACGCCGTCGTTGTTGTCGAGGACCGAAGAGGAAATGCCTTGCCTATCTGTCGGGGATATACCCCGCGGGGTAAACCGGCCGGAAGTTAACCCGGCCGGACTTGGCGGATTATCTGAAGACCCCGCTGACACTTGGCGAAGTTATCGGCGACCGCCTTGACCTGGCGGTTTACAAGCAACCCACCTGGTCATTATGACTCACGGTGATCCGGCGTGCGGCAGACAGATGACAAGGCCCAAGACCCGTAAGACCGGTTCACGCTTAATGGTGGGCGGTTTAAGAGGAAAAGGCAGGAGGAATATTATCTTACAAGGAGCTAAGACCTGGACTTGTATCCGGTTTGTATTAGCAATAGACTAGTCCTAATCCTAATAGGACTCTACATGTAACCCGCCCTCCAACATATATAAGGAGGGGCAGGGCTCCAAAAGGGGACAAGTTCCACAAGTTGGACAAGTTAGGTTTAGACAATAGCTCTCGAGTTAGAGCACTCTTGTAACCGTGATCATCATCATCAATATCAATGAAGCGGGGCGTAGGCTTTTACCTCCACCGTGAGGGGCCGAACCTGGGTAAAACCTCGCGTCTCGTCCCGCTCAACCCCTCTCAAGCTACCACATAGATGCGTTGGCCTCGCGACTAAGTCCTAACACTAAGGACATCTGCCGTGACAATTCCACGACGGTTGGCGCCGACCGTGGGGCCTGCATGCGGTGGTGATGAGTTCTTGAAGGGATCAATCTCGTGGATCAAGAAGATTACAATTTGTCGGATGGAGAAAGAGCCGCAAAATTCATTGAGTTATGATCATAGTCATGATAAAAGTTTGAAACATCGTGCATGAGATTGAGATCAAGAGTTTAGGGTGGCATCTGAGATCCGTTTAATCGACAAATGACCAATTGTCATCGCTGCGCCGCCACGGAGTTTCAAGATTTTCTGCGACTTGGTCCGAGGCTGAGTGGAATATGTTTGTTAAATCGGCTTGGTCTGCTAGTCGTTGTTTACGCCAGATTCTAGCCTCACGCGCAGAATCGACCGCTGCCACGTATTCTATGGATAATCTGGCGGTAAAGGACCGAGGAGACCAAGATTAATCAAGAAGAACTGCGAGGCTACTATGTTGTTACCTCGAGCGAGATCACCGAAGCGATTGAAATTAAAGATGGGGAGGTTTGTGTTCATGTGCTAATAATATGACCGGAAACAAAGGTTAGTCAAGGCAACCACGACTCGAAACGAAGTCGGCGACGATCCGAACTCCTCCACCATCCGCCTCGCGCCACGACCCGGACTCATCCATCGGGCAAGCTTTCGCCTCCGCCCGGCTCATGGTCTGTCCTCGTTACCCGTTCACGGAACATTTGGCAGCGGCGAGGCGCCGGTCGGGTCAACGCGCTGCGCCCTCGCTTCGCCGGCCTCCGCCACTGCTCCGACCCCAAACCGGCGACCAGCGAAGCCGCCATCTCCGGGCTGGCCCGCACTACGCCTCCACCACCGGGCGCCCGGGACGCCTCCTTGGCCGCCTCCTCATTATCGCCGCTCCCACGGCCGCGCGTCCTGTGCGGCGGGCAAGGCCGCGCCGTCCGCTTACTCCATGACCGCTCGGTGCACTCCGTCGACCGGCCTCGGCCGCGCCGGCTCCGCGTCCGGCCGCCCACGCCCGTGCGTCGGCTCCGTGTTCGAAATACCGCCGCCTTGACCAGCTTTAGCCCGCCCGCCGTGCCGCTCATTAATCCGCCATGATTTTAACCGCCGCCAAGAGCTGCCACTTGACTACTGCAGCCTCGATCTACCTCGACTGGTCGCCGCTTCCTCCAAACTGCCTCAAACCGCCAAGGCCACCGTGGCCCTGCCCTCATTATCGCCGCCCTCAAGGCTACCGGTTCACCACAGCCCCGAAGCCATCGCCATCCTCAAGGTTTTCACCGGTTTGAGAGTCACCAGAAGCTGCCGGCCTCCAGCTTGCCTCCGCGCCGGGCTTCAGTGTATTTTCTTCAGTTCAAGAACATCTGCACGCATAAAGGGCCAACCGCCTATGAAACCAAGGAGTTACTTCATGTAATCGTTGATTCTATCGGCCCGCGGCAGCTATCTTCCGGGTTAATATAGATTTAATGCCATGGCAATGTGTACATCTGCAATATCGACCATAAGATCCGTGAGTCGCCGCTAGCGAGAGCAAGCATTTATGTATTATGCGTACCGTGACGATCAAGAAACTGATTTTGAAGATATGATTCAAGAGGAAAGGATTGGATCACCGCTAATCGGGAACAAAGCGGTCCGAGTGGTGTTGTTGTTTTTCTTTGTCAAATTTGTGAGATCTCGCGAGGATTTCACGCGCGTGAGCCGACGGTCTTAAGGCTGAGTCGGTCTTCCTAACAGAAAATCCCAACCAATGCAAAGTACTAGCAAGGCTAATACCAATTGATGAGCGGGGCATATATGCATGTAATATTGTACGTCAAGACATTTGTGCCCGGAGCAGAGATAAGAAAAAGCTCTATGGACTCGCCAAACAAAACAATCGTGTCAATTAACTCATGGCCAAGGTATGATCCGATCCTCGTCGCCAAGGTTTGAGGCGACGATATCGTCTGCACGCCCATGCCGTGTTTAAAGACCCGTAGAATAACCCGGAGGGTCTCTCGCCGAACCGCCGGGACCATATTGAGTCGCCGACCTGCTTAAACCGCCTCTGTCGCGATGAACGGATCATCCGTTGTCCGAACAAAAAACATCAGGTGATATCCGTCCGGTTTGTTTTCATAGCACATTAATTTTTGTGTGAACAATTACTTTGGCATGTGATATTTTTTGGCGCAGGACAATTGTTCATTACAAATGAGGCGTTATATTACGGGCACGGAGCACGCACTAGCAACGCTTGCACCGGTGTTTCGTCTGCGTCATACCACCCGGTTAATGAACGTGCCCAAGTCGCCGCCCCTCGTGGCCTGGTCTACATCAACATACTTTGGGCCGCACCTATCTCGCATGAGCTATATATTACATATGAGCAAGTCACAGCTTGGGTAGCCCGGTTTTCTTTTCAAAGAATCGGAGGCAAATTATCATCAAACCGATGTTTGCACCGGATGGCTCAATGGGCAGCGCACAAGTCGCCGCCACTACGCTTTGGTTAACTTCAAATCGCCATTGGAAGGAACCATTGGCCGAGTTCTTGACACGGCTCATACGGGATCATTTATAACCCGCCACAGTCACCTCAACCTTCGTGGATTCACATCATGCTATCAACATCAATGATATACAAGTTATGCGGTTTATATCACGGTCAAACATGGAGAATCTCAAGCCAACTCCTCGAGTCACCTTTGAGACTCGGGGCTACTATGACATAACGCAAAGAATCTTGCCGCTTTCAACAAAGTTAAAAACCTCGTGGATGATGGAGGGAAAGATAACCCGGTCCGGAGGTTACTTGTTATATTGATGAAAATTTAAAGGCTGTCAGAAAATTTCTGGCTTAGAAAGTATATAACAATTACAAAATCCTGGCTCAATGAAGAAGTTCCGGGTCGTCAGAAAGGATTCCGGTTTAGAATCCGGCTAAAGGGAAGTCACCACCGAAGCTCTCAAATATCCGGTTTACAATCCGGTTCAAGGGAAATCTGTTCTCTCTCAAAGCTCAAGCTCTCAAATCCGGTTTAAGAATTTCCAGTTCAAAAGGAATTAACTTCGCAAGTTCGAGTTTAAAGGCCGTCGGAAAATTTCCTACCGAAAATGAAGATTCGGTCTAAAATCCGGTTCAAGGGAAAGATGTCTCCCACAAAGCTTTGAATCTCTCAATATCCGGTTTAACATCCGGTTCAAGAAGGATTTATCTCTTGCAAAAGTTAAAGGTGCCAAAGAGGACCTGCCGCCATGACGCGCGGTTCAAACATGGGTATCATGCCTTGTTGGTTTATCATATTATTGATCACTTGGGGGCTTGGTCGAATCCGAACCATAGTCACACCTCTTGATCGGTGCAATGCCACAATATCACTTGGGGGCTTGGTCGTGTCCGAACCAATGCAACACCTCTTGATAGGCGAAAGCCACCAGATCACTTGGGGACATGGTCATGTCTCGAACCAACACGCCTCTTGATCGGCCTAAGGCCACATAGTCACTTGGGGGCTTGGTCGAACCCGAACCATTGCCATGCCACTTGGCCGGCATATATGCCACGGTGTCAGTTGGGGACCTGGTTGACTTGAACCATAGCTACGCCTATTGGGGGCTTGGTCATGTCTGACCATGGTAATGCCATCTGATCGGCTCAGAACAGCCTCTTTTTTTGCAAACGGTTTTATCATTGCCTTTGCTTCCATATTTTTTCATAACTGTTATTTGATTTTTGTTGCGTTTTTAAACCGACAATGTTTTAATCCGGTTCAACTGTCAATTACAAATTGACGGAACACGGTCAAATCTTAATCCGGGGCCATCTGCCGGTTTGATTTTCTATTATCATCCTATTATGGAGTAAACCGGCGTTCATTAACCCGGCTTGACTTTCAATCACAAATTGTCAAGACATGACCAATTATAATCCGCGATTATTAACCCGGTCTGGTTCGACTACAAGTCGCCAAAGATTATATATGGATAATCCGGTGTCTATCATAACCCTGCACGGTTTTATCATAAACCGCACAATATGGAAGGAGTTATCGGTACTCAAGATTGGGATTATCACCCTTACTACAAAAATTGGTAAACCAACGATGTGATTCAATATCACAGGTTTTCAAAGTCGCTTCAACAAGAATGGCTATTATTTCATCGATGGGTATGATTTATTCTACAATGGAGGGAATAGTCCCGAGTTGTCTTGAGCTTACAACCCGCACTTGGGGGCTACATTATTTAAGTTGAGATTACATCAAATATGCAAGTCTCATGTCGCTGCAAGCATGCACCATGACACTTGGGGGCTAATGCAAAGTCATTTTTTGCTCATATTATTGAAGACCCGACTCATCACATTATAATGAGCCGGCCCTTGGGGGCTACCAATTGCTCCTGTCAAACAACTCAAGGTACACAGGTTAAATCCATTATATTGAAGGGTCCATCGCTCATTGGTAAAGCACAAGGCTCTTAACCTTATGGATGTGGATTCAAGCCCATGATGGGGTTACATCATATGATGTTATTTTCATTGAAGTATATATCAAGTCCCAAATTAATATTATCTTCTTGAGCCGGCCCTTGGGGCTACACATCATTGCTCAAATCTACATGGTTATATTTACAAAGTCCCCTGCTCATTATTGCATAAATGACCCGGCCCTTGGGGGCTACACCGCTGAAGTTTTATGAGTATAATGCAATTTCAAGTCCACAGTTGTCATGCGAGCATGACAACCCGACTTGGGGGCTACATAATATGGAGTGTTCAGTTTTTACTAGTGACTGGGATGAATAACATGGATTTCTTCAAAAGTGGCAGTATTGATATTGAAGCAAGTCGTAAACCATAACTTTGTTCTGCTCAAGACTTGGCGGCTACAGTAATATGCATATAAGGAGAAATATTTTGAAATTCTCGGTCTTGAGCAAACCAGATTGACCGATTATGCGCAATAATCATAACCGGCGTTGGCAACAATCATAACCCTAATTATCAGCTTTTATAACCCGGCAGTTTTGGCAATGATAAACCGCAAGTTTTACATCTTCAAACCGCTGAATATCGATAAGTATTTTCAGATCCGTATTTCTTAAACCGGCGGAGCTGAGTCAAAGGATTTATTCTTCACAATATTTCTCGGTGACAAGCCAATGTCGGCAAATTGATTATGAAGCTGATGCATTGACCCGGATTTCCCGTAAGGAGGAAATAACAAGGATTTAAGGATGATCAGTACCGTTTACAAAAATTCTTAACCCGGAGCATAACCTGTCAAATGTGTTCTTGTGTTTATTTTGCAAGATAAGTTTACCATGAATAAATCCAAGCTAAACTTGGGGGCTAATGTCGAGGATATACCCTCATGGGGTAAACCGGCCGGAAGTTAACCCGCCGGACTTATGGATTATCTCAAGACCTCACGACACTTGGCGAGTTATCTTGGCGACCGCCTTGACCAAGCGGTTTACAAGCAACCCACCTGGTCATTATGACTCATTGGTGATCCGCGTGCGATGTAGACGGATGACAAGGCCTAAGACCCGTAAGACCGGTTCACGTTTAATGGTGGGCGGTTTAAGAGGAAAAGGCAGGAGGAATATTATCTTACAAGGAGCTAAGACCTGGACTTGTATCCGGTTTGTATTAGCGATAGACTACTCCTAATCCTAATAGGACTCTACATGTAACCCGCCCCTCCAACATATATAAGGAGGGGCAGGGCTCCCCAAAAGGGGACAAGTTCCACAAGTTGGACAAGTTAGGTTTAGACAATAGCTCTCGAGTTAGAGCACTCTTGTAACCGTGATCATCATCATCAATATCAATGAAGCAGGACGTAGGCTTTTACCTCCACCGTGAGGGGCCGAACCTGGGTAAAACCTCGCGTCTCTCGTCCCGCTCAACCCCTCTCAAGCTACCACATAGATGCGTTGGCCTCGCGACTAAGTCCTAACACTAAGGACATCTGCCGTGACAATTCCACGACACTATCCATCACAAGACTCGAGCAAATATGAGTGGGAGAAGGAGAAGAACTTATACCAATGTACCTTGACCGATGTCGACAATGAATCAAGTTCACTCAAATGCGGACAATGAAATAGCACTATTGGTACCAATCCTTGTCGGTTCTCACACCTACACAAGTAAAGCTTATGGAGGAGCTCGGTGAGGATAGTGGCACAAAAATTTAATGCAAAATGTTAGCAAGAGTCAATAATGTTGAAAGAGATTCACAAATTCGCAAGTGAAACAAATGGACCAATAGCAAAGAATGACACACGGAAACACACACACGGATAGATAAATGGGGTCGTGCAACCAAGGAATGAGCACAAAATGTGGAATCCACGGAAAACGCTCGTGTTGCACAACTCAAGAGAGACGCTAGCACGATTGCTCAATAGGCGGATACGACACTTGTGCACAACCTATAAGATGCAAAATGGATAAACTTCTATCCCAAGTATGCTATGTATGTATGGTTCCCTTTGTTTCTCTCAAGATGATCCAAGATGATCGGATATGACAATCTTATATGCAATATGGTATGATGCTATGGCACTTGCTTACAAGCTTCTTTGCTCTCTTTCTTTTGCTTAAAAGCTTTATTTCTTTTCTTTTTTTTGTATGGCCACTTTGCACAATGCACAAACCAAGATAGCAATTGTGTATATGCGGGAACAAACTTGAGACACAATGGATGATATGATACCAATATGATATGGTATGGTATGTAATGGAAGGTATGATCACTAATGTGCACAAGTAACGCTGCCGCAATACTCAAATGGCTAGTCTCGATAGGCAAGTAACGCAAAAGTAAGGCTAGGGGTTAACAATGCAATAGCAAGGAATATACAATGGAGGGATACCACGATACCAAGATGATATGGAGGTTACCGTCCGTGATGATGAGTAGCGGTGTTCTTGATGTAGATACCAAGATGATGGAGACTCGTCCTAAGTAGCGAAACACCTTAGGAAACAGAAAACCGCGAACTCAAAATCTCAAACATCAAATGTCAAAATGGTGGTAGCGGGAATGCGGTGGTGGTTTGCACTTGGCAATGCGGAAGTGGAATGATGGGCTATACACGTGTCGGAGTTGAAGTTGCCGTCCCTAAGTAGTCAAACACCTTAGGAGACACAAGTCCCAACTCGAAAAAGCTCAATCAACAATTGGGTTAAGTTGGGGGTGGTTGAAGTGTATGGTGGGCAATGTTATGTGGAAGTGGTGGTGGTGGTTGATGAAGAAGCAATCGTCCCTAAGTAGCCGAAACACCTTAGGAGACTCGAATCACTACTCAAGCAACCACTAATGCTATGGGGAACAAAATTGGTTAGGTTGCGGAAGTCGGTGGTGGTTATGCGGAGGATGTGGTGGAAGGCCTAGGCAAACTTGCCAAATTTTCAAAAATTTGATGGAGTCAAATGGTGGTGGTAGTATTTTTGTGGGAAAGGGAATGTCAATAGCTTCAAAACGAGCTAAAGAACGTCAAAATCGGACTCCGGGTGAATTAGTTATGGACAAAACGGTGAAATGAAAAAAACTGAAATCCCAGGGGCCGGATATCCGGGGGTCGGGGCCGGATTTCCGGGGGTGTATGTCTAGAATCGAGTGGATTTAGTGCTCCAGGGCCCAGATGTCCGGCTTGGGGCCCAGATGTCCGGCCGGATGGCCCGGATGTCCGGCCTGAGACCCGGATGTCCGGCCCGACGAATCCCGATCTCGTTTGGGGCGGAAATTGATGATTTCGGGGGCAAAATTTGATGGATTTCGTGGAGGAAAGATGGGGAAACTTGGGGGAATGCTAGATCCACTTGAAACCAAGCAAATCCACGGATCAATATCAACAACAAAACATCATCAAAACTAACAAATCACAAAAAAAAAAATTGGGGCTATTTTTGGTGGGGAATTTTCGGATTTAGGACGAAATCAACAAAATCAAGCTAGAAAAAGAGGGGTAGGGGCTCCAAAAACGTGATCAACGTGGCTCATGATACCATAGATGATGTAGGGCGGAACCCTACGTGGATGATCTTTCACGTTGGAGCGGATCCTACGGGGAATCACGAAGAACACGCGGAAGAACAAGAGGGAAACACGGGGAAAACGAGAGAGAATTCACTCAACCGACAAGAGATCAATCACACAAGTGCTAGATCATCGAACACAAAGAGGTACATATGATCCACAATCAACAAAGGTAAGGATACACGAGTAGCCGTTCTTCTCCGAGAGGAGGTCTTGATGGGGTCCACCCTAGAAGGGGTCTTGAATCCGCTTGGGGATCTTCTCCGTAGAGGTCCCGAGCTCCAAGGAGAAGTAACCAAGTGGATGAGCAAGGCTCTCACACAAACATGAGCTAAACCTAAGTGACCCTAGAAAGAGGAAGGGGATGGAGTATATATAGTCTAGGGGCGAAGAGGTACATGGGTCTCGGCCCTTATCAGGCGCAGACAAAGTGAGCCGGATGTCCAAGGCCGTCGGCCAGGATGTCCGGAGCCAGGCGCCGGATGTCCGGCTGGGGCCGGATGTCCGGCTGGCCTGGTCTTCCAGACGCATCGGGTGCGGGCGCCGGATTTGGGCGAGGGGCCGGATATCCGGGCTTCGTGGGAGGCCGGATGTCCGGGGCACTGGCGGATGTCCGCCCTGTAGTTTGTTGTCTTTGTGATGGGCGCCGGATGTCCGGCTGGGGCGGATGTCCGAAGCTATGGGAAGGGCCGGATGTCGGCCGACGCCGGATGTCCGGCTCTGCAGGCTTTCTCCCGCTTTCTCTCGTCGTGTTCCTTCATCCTTGTACTTGGGGACTTGTCCATCATTCCGAGCATCTCCGAGAGGGTCTCCTTGGTACCTAGGCATGCATAGAGTCCTCGCCTTAGGTAGCAAACCATGTCTCACACGAATGGAAAGGGGAAGCATGTAGGAACAGGTTCACCTTGTGTCCACTGGCGAATCGTCGAGGTCTCATCTCCTGTATCCTTGGGGCTTGGAGAGTAGTCGGAGTGTACATGGTGATGAACGTGGGATGCTCCGCATCAATAAGCCTTACTTGTGTAGGTGTGACAAACCGACAAGAATTGGTACCAATTGTGCTATTTCCTTGTTACACATTGAGTGATCATTGATCCATCTTCAACATCGGTCAAGGTACATTTGGTATAAGTTCTTCTCTTTCTCCCACTCATATTTGCTCGAGTCTTGTGATGGATAGGCAAGGCATTTCATCTCCGGTCTTCCACAACAACGACGGCGTGAACAACTACATCACCAAAGCATCCATCTTCGATCTACAACGAAAAATGCAAGGCGCACAATCAAGATTGCAAAAGCGCATCGAGAACCTCTCCATCGACATTCATCTCTCCGAAGCAAGGAAAAGGGACTACATCGACAACAAGCTTTCCGCACATAAAGAGGAGCAAGATGCAAGGATGGAGGAGATTAGAGCCTTGATCAAGTCTTCTTCCCCTTCGTCATCTTCAAGACGGCGACATTCAAGACACAAGTCTTCGGAGCGCGGAAACAGTGCAAGTGCAAATCGTCCTCGTCCACATCTACATGGCGATCACCATCACGTTCGTGATCAACATCGTCATGAAGGGCAAGTCACCTCCAAGCAACATGTGCACGACGACGATGAACGACATCTACTACGATCTCAAGAACGACAACGACGTCATCATCATGAAGATGCTCCACAAGCGCAAGTGCACAAGTCCCAACAAGCCCTACTTCACGCCAAGTCCAAGCTTCATGAGCACAAGAGAAGACCGCGAGACAAGCACCACCACGAGAACGCTACGGCTACTACACCAACAACTTCGGCATCTTCACCAAGTGTTATCAAGGCATCTTCGCCTTTGGACGTACGGCATCTTCGCCTACTTCCCACGAGTACGCCTACAACGACTTCATCAAGTCCAAGGCGACCAACGACAAGCGAGGGCGATACTTCCATATTCGGAAGCCCCTCAAGGAAGATGGCCGAGCATGGGAAACTCCCTTCGGTCATGAAGACGAGCTACGAGGTGCCACATCATATGGGCCTCATACAAGACGGCGACAAGAAGGTTGAGCATGGGACTATCCCTTCAACCAAGGCGGTGATAGGAGTTGAGCATGGAGACATTTGCACCAACATCTCTCCAACACCCACATATCATGAGATGACCCAATTGCCATGTGAGGAGAGCCACCAACCCATGAGTGAGATGAGTGACTCCACCCTATATGACATTGAGTGCATTTCCTATGAGAGGATGAGTGTGACCACCACTAGTCCCACACTTGAGAGCATGCCACACATCCTATGTGAGGTTGAGAGCCATTTGAGTGACTCCACCAACCATACGAGTGAGAGCGTCATATTGGGAGTGAGTGAGCCACAACACTTAGCGAGTGAGGTAGTTGACACGGCATGTGAGGCCACTATGATTTCTAATGACTTAAACTCTACTCCTAGTGTGTTTTCTTCTTTGGTGCTAGGTCTCCTACATGACGACATGCCTACCCTCGACGAGTACATCCCTCCAATGGGAAAAACGATGGCCATAGTGGACGATAATACACCCCCCACATGGTTCCATCAAGAAGACGATGACAACGAGTGGATCTTCAACACCTCACCTGCAACACATGAGCGACGCTCCAAAGGTAACATAGGTGATGGTGCTTCTCTTGTCCCACTAGTGGACGCTCTTGACATTGATTGCTCCCATGATGTTGACCCACCTATTCCCATGCTTCATGCTAGTGCGATTTCTTCATGTCATGACTTACCTATTTATGATGAATATGATGATGAGCATGTTGAGTTGCCTAGTTGTGATGCTATGCTCCATAGGATATCATGTGAAAATTCTTTTGGTCACATCATGTTTGACAATCCATTGAACTTGTCATATGCTATGAGTGAGATCTCCCATATAGCCTCATTTCAATCTCAACATAGTAACTATGCATGCCCCATTAAAATAAATCCCATTTGCACTTACGGCATAGATGACGAGATGATGGTCATTGGCTTTTGCTTCTCTTGTGATGATATTGCCATGCTTCCTTTACATGATTTGCGCAATTCATCTAGTATGTCATGCCATGATCACATTGTTCCAAATATGCATTGTTTTGGATGTTGTCAATATTCTCCATGTGATGTTGCTACTCATTCTCTTGAGGAGACGCCTATAGTTTCCTCATACATATTAGGAGATTTTGATACATTTCATACTTTGCATGATTCCCATGCTAGTGTACACCATATGCATTCGATGAATAACAATGCTCTAGATATTGCTCGTGATGCATTACACAATTTGAGTCTTCATTATGCTATACATAACAACAAACCTATCATGATGGATGACATGTTTCTATATCACACATCTCATTTATTTGATCATTGGATTTTTTGTGCTAACCGACACATGCACGTGCGCATCATGATGGATGATGTGTACATCTACCACGAACACACAATTTTCCCTTTGTCTTTGTTTTGTGTAGTTACCCACATACACTCGTCAACTTCTCAATCCCATGAGTTGACGAAACGAGCTCTTGAGAGCAATGATGACTTGGGATCCCGTGGACTTCATTCCCACCATTCCTTTTGCGCAAGGACTACACACATCTATTTTACTTGTCTCTCACACGACTATGGGCTATATATCACTTGTCACCTTATGCTCATTTTCCCGTGTTCACTTTGCATGCTATGCTTGCTTCTATGCCTTTGCCATGCCATTGTGACCCTTGCTTGCATCTACCCATGATTCACCATTATGCTACTCCTATGTGTATTTGCATGCTTGGTGGAGATCCTTGTTGCTATTGCCATGTTTATCATGTACCTCATGCTATTGATGCTATTTTGCTCATATCTTGCCTTCATGCTTGTGATATGTCATGTGCATTATATATGCCCACTATTTGCACACATGACATGATTGCCTTGATTCCCTCTAGTATGTTGCATCTTCGCACTACTAGCTTGCTTGACTTGATCTCTATGATTGCTTGCTTTGTCGCATCACCCATGTTCCATTACTCTCTTTCTTGGGTTGATGACATATATGTTCATGCCTCTCACTTGATTTGTCTTGATCATTGTCTCTTGTCTCCATTAGTTGCATCTCTCATATCACCTTGTGTTGAGTGCCAACTTGCTATGCTTATTGATCGTGGAGACTTGGACATATTACTTGTGATGCATGCTTGCTTAGTTGAGCCTATTGTCTTTGGTTGTAGTTGCATATATGCTTTCATACCATACCACACCTTGTGTCTTTCTTATGATAAGAATGATGAAAACACTTGTTGGGTATCTCGCCCCTCGCATGATAGGTCTTGCATTTGCACTAACCTCATTTGTTTTTCCGAGTGTTTGTCATGTTCATTCATTTTGAAGGATTCACAAGGCGGTACCATAAAAAGACATTTTGGTTATGTGAAGGCATACAAGATGCGCAACTCCATCATCCTTGACAAACTCCTAAAGGTGACCTCCTTCCCTTTGAGCCATCCTCAAGTACGCATATTGGACGGGCCATTCTTTCATTGTTGTTTCCTTCTTGTTGTCTACATGATACATCTATTGGATGGAGGACCGGCATTGGAAATGGACCCTATGGACCTTCAAGTTGAGGAGTGCTCAGACTTAGTGGATTCACCAACGGACCACCATTTCTACCACGACATTGAGCCATGGTACAACAACTCCCATAACAAGTTTGCACTTTATACATGGATTGACTTGCATTATGATTGCCTTGGTGCATCTTGTATTTCTATGTCATCCATGATATACGAGCTTGTGCATTTCCTTAGCAAATTTGTTGTGATCTTTATTGATGGAATATTCATACATAACGAGCACATTGCCTACAATCAATTGCATGATAACATAATCATATTGAGCATCCATTGCCATATTCATGCTATTGATAAACCATCCCTCTATGACATCATTTTGCACAATGGTAGAATTTGTCGCTTTGTGCACCTTGCTAATTATCCCATGAATGCTTTGCGTATCATTCTATATCATCTTGATAAGCTTCATGCGCTTTGTCACGTACTATCCCTACGCACGGACTCACGCTTAATTGATGGACATTTTGTGTGCGCTAACCATTTTATTTCCAAGTGTACTTTGTGTTTGCTCATTTTGCATGTACCACATACCGGAGACACCTTGGAGTACTTGTATTGCGCAATGTCTTCAACTCCGTCCAACTACAAGTCCGTCCACGACAACCGTTTCCATGGTGATGAGGATCATGATCCGAGGTCGGATCTTTCCGAAGGGAGGGGAGATGATGCGGAGCATCCCACGTTCATCCCCATGTACACTCCGACTACTCTCCAAGCCCCAAGAGGACATATGACGAGACCTCGACCATACGCCATTGGACACAAGGTGAACTCACTCCTCTTCGAACCTTCACTTTCCATATGTGAGACATGGCTACTACCTCATGCATGGACCTTGCATATACTCAGGTACAACCGAGACGACCATGGAGGATCCAAGGACCAAGGCCAAGTGATGAGGACATGATTACCTTGGATACGACCAAAAATATTGCATACATGTATATTCATGAGGTGATTTCTAATGCAAACTATGCAATAATTTATTTATGTCATCTAGGACAAAAATACTTCACAAACTTTTGTGCCATGTCTAATTGCAGGTGTATGGGACATTTGTACAATCCACATATGAAGATAAGGAGAAAGAGATGTTTACTTGCTGTTCAAAAAGTTCTCTCACGTCACTTTTGGCCCAAGAGAAGATAGAGTCCAAGTCTCTCACGTTCTAGACTCAGATTGACTGCAGACATACCTAACTCAAAACGTCAATAACTTTTTCATACGGACTCCAAATTGGTTGATTCTTTTTGTTGGAAAATAGATTTCGTGTATTTTCCAACCCAATTGGAATCACCTTTGCTGTGTCACCAGTCCAGTCCACACCTCACCATTTACACTCTACCTCCTCCTGTTAGTTGCTCTCTGTCGTCTAAGTTTCACGTCGCCCAGAGATCGCCGATTGAGATTGGTTTAGCGATTGCTAAGGCGCAACGTCGCGCATGTTTGCAATCGCTAAACCAATCTCCGAGGTTACCGACGATGCTTAAGCACAATCAGCCGACCATTTAAGGTCTATTCCTCGCACGCAATCAAGAACGAGCAAGAATATGATAAAGCAACCTGAATATTGCGTAATATATATGAAGCATTGATAATGGTGGGGATCCGTAGCTGCCTTGGTCCGGTCATTGGACACAAACGAAGTACACGGTTGCAATGGCTAACTTTAACTAAACAAATCCCAAGGGAAAAGCTACTAGATGGATCTACTTATATAGGAGCAACGGTGGTGGCCAAGGAGGTGGAGGACGTCCCAAGGCAGCCTAAAACTAACCCTAGGTCGCATAAGTCCAATGGGCCCAAGTGGAGGAGACATAACACCATTGGACTTGTAGTTTGACTCGGATTCGTCATAAAGATCGATTGTTTCGGCCCATAACTCAACGCCCTGATGAATTTGAAGGTGAATCCAATTGGGTTGGAAAGTGCACGAAATCTATTTTCCAACAAAAAGAATCATCCAATTTGGAGTTCGGATGAAAAAGTTATTGATGTTTTGAGTCGTATGTCTGCAGAAGTCCGGATCTGAGTCCGTAACGTGAGAGACTTGGACTCTATCTTCTCTTGGGCCAAAAGTGACGGAGAGGACTTTTTAAACAGCACCTAAACTTCTCCTTTTCCCTTATCTTCATATGTGTATTGTACAAATGTCCCATACACCTGCAATTAGACAAAACACAAAAGTATGTGAAGTATTTTTGTTCTGGATAACATAAATAGATTATTGAATAGTTTGCACTAGAAATCACCTGACAAATATGCATGTATGCAATATTTTTGGTCTTATCCAAGGTAGTCATGTCCTCATCAGAGGATGAGTGTGACCACCACTAGCCCCACACATGAGAGCATGCCACACATCCTATGTGAGGTTGAGAGCCATTTGAGTGACTCCACCAACCATACGAGTGAGAGCATCATATTGAGAGTGAGTGAGCCACAACACTTAGTGAGTGAGGTAGTTGACACGGCATGTGAGGCCACTATGATTTCTAACGACTTAACCTCTACTCCTAGTGTGTTTTCTTCTTTGGTGCTAGGTCTCCTACATGACGACATGCCTATCCTCGACGAGTCCATCCCTACATTGGAGACGACGATGGCCATGGTGGACAATGATACACCCCCCACATGGTTCCATCACGATGAAGATGACAACGAATGGATCATTGACACCTCACCTACAACACATGAGCCGATGCTCCAAAGGTAACATAGGTGATGGTGCTTCTCTTGTCCCACTAGTGGACTCTCTTACCATCGATTGCTCCCATGATGTTGACCCACCTATTACCATGCTTCATGCTAGTGAAACTTCTTCATGCCTTGACTTACCTATTTATGATGAATATGATGATGAGCATGTTGAGTTGCCTAGTTGTGATGCTATGCTCCATAGGACATCTTGTGAAAATTCTATTGGTCACTTCATGTTTGACAATCCATTGAACTTATCATATGCTATGAGTGAGATCTCCCATATTGCATCATTACAATCTCAACATAGTAACTATGCATGCCCCATTAAAATAAATCCCATTTGCACTTATGGCATAGATGACGAGATGATAGTCATTGGCTTTTGCTTCTCTTGTGATGATATTGCCATGCTTCCTTTGCATGATTTGTGCAATTCGTCTACTATGTCATGCCATGATCACATTGTTCCGAATATGCATTGTTTTGGATGTTGTGAATATTCTCCACGTGAGGAGACCCCCATAGTTTCCTCATACATATTAGGAGATTTTGATGCATCTCATACTTTGCATGATTCCCATAATTGCGTGAACCATACGCATTCCATGAATAACAATGCTCTAGATATTTCTCATGATGCATTGCACAATTTGAGTCTCCATTATGCCATACATAATAACAAACCTATCATGATGGATGACATGTTTCTATATCACGCATCTCATTTATTTGAGCATTGGCTATTTTGTGCTCACCGACACATGCACGTATGCATCATGATGGATGATGCGTACATCTACCACGCACACACACAATTTTTCCTTTGTCTTTGTTTTGTGTAGGTATCAAGATGTATACTCGCCAACATCTCAATCCCAAGAGTTGACGTAAACGAGCTCTTGAGAGCAACGATGCTTTGGGATCCCGTGGACTATCCTTACCACCGCTCCTTCAAGCAAGGACTACGCCCATCTCTTCTACTTGGCTCTCACACGGCTATGGGCCATTTACCACTTATCACCTTATGCACATTTTCCCTTGTTCACTTTGCATGTTATGCTTGCTCCTATGCCTTTGCCGTGCAATTGTGACCCTTGCTTGCATATACCCATGATTCACCATTATGATACTCCTATGTGTATTTGCATGCTTGGTGGAGATCCTCGCTGCTTTTGCCATGTTTATCATGTGCCCCATGCTATTGTTGATTGTTGTGTTGGGAGAGTCATGATGTCACATTGCTATTTACATATGGCCTCTCGCCAATACATTGATGATAATTTTCTCATATCTTGCTTTCATGCTTGTGCTATGCCATGTGAATTATCCATGCCCACTATTTGCACACATGACATGCTTGCCATGATTCCTTCTAGTACGTTGCATCTTCGCACTACTAGCTTGCTTGACTTGATCTCTATGATTGCTAGCTATGTTGCATCACCCATGTTCCACTCACTTGCTTTCTTGGGTTGATGACATATATGTTCATGCCTCTCACATGATATATCTTGTGTATTATCGCTTGCCTCCTATAGTTGCCTCTATGCTTAATGACCTTGGAGACTTGGACACTTCACTTGTGATGCATGCTTGTTTGATTGAGCCTATTGCATTTGGTTGTTCTTGCATCATATGCCTCCATACTATGACATGCTCCCTTGTACTTTCTTATGATGAGCATGATGCATACACTTGTTGGGTATCTTACCACTCCGAATGATAGGTTTTGCATTTCCGCTAACCTCATTTGTTTTTCCGAGTGTTTGTCATGTTCTTTCATTTTGAGGTTTAACAAGGCGATGCCGTTATGCGACAACTTGGTCATGCGAAGGCATACACGATGTGCAACACCAACATTTGCGAGAATCCATTAAAGGTGAACTCCTTCCCTTTGAGCCATCCTCAAGTTTGCATATTGGATGGGTCATTCTTTCATTGTTGTTTCCTTCTTATTGTCCACATGATACATCTATTGGATGGAGGATCGACATTGGAGATTGGCTCTATGGACCTTTACATTGAGGAGCGCCGACTTATTGGATGCACCTTCGGTTTTCCACTCTTGCCACAACATCGAGCATTGGTATACCAACACCTCCATATTTGTTGACTGTGCTCATACTCATGCTCGATGGACATATCATACTCACCACAAGTTTGCACCCTATGCATGGATTGACTCACATTATGCTTGCCTTGTTGCATCTATTTTGATAACATCCATGATATATGAACTTGTTCACTTTCTTAGAAAATTTGTTGTGATCTTCCTTGATGGCATATTCATACATCATGATCATATTGTCCACCATCAATTGCATGATAGCTTACACATATTGAGCATCCATTACCATATTCATGCTATTGATGAACTGTCTCTCTATGACATAATTTTGCACAATGGTAGAATTTGTCGCTTTGTGCACAATGCTTTTGTTCCCACGAATGCTTTGCATCTCATTCTAGAAAATCTTGATAAGTTTCAGGCGCTTTGTCACGACCAATCTTACCGCACGGACTCATTCTTACATGATGGACACTTTGTGTGCGCTAACCATTGTATTTCCGAGTGTCGCTTGTGTTTGCTCTTTTTGCATATATACCACTACGGAGACACCTTGGAGTACTTGGATTATGCAATGTCTTCCACTTCGTCCTACTACAAGTCCATCCACGACAACCGTTTCCATGGTGATGAGGATTTCGATCCGAGGTCGGATCTTTCCCAAGGGAGGGGAGATGATGCGGAGCATCCGACGATCATCCCCATGTTCACTCGAGCCTTCGCCATTGGACCTAAGGTGAACTCGCTCCTTTCCGAATCTTCCCTTTCCGCATGTGAGACATGGCTACTACCTAAGTCCGATATGCTATGCATCATTAGGTGTCAAGAGGAGCCTTTCGAAGATGCACGTGAAGACGGAGGAACCGCCAAGTCCACGGATGAAGAGGACCACCGAAACGGGCAAGTTCACCTTCCAGGCCCCGGACATCCGACTAGGACCCCGGACATCCGGCCGCTGGAGGCGCCAACACAGCAGCCGCAGCTCAGCCATTTAAAGCTGTGGCCGGACATCCCGCCCAGCCCCGGACATCCGCCTCCATGCCCCGGACATCCGCCCCCAGCCGGATATCCGCACTGCCCGGAAATCCGGCGCCCGACCGAATCGGTAAGTGGCACCAGCCCGGACATCCGGCCGGATAGCTCCGGACATCCGGCGCCTGAAGGTCTTGACATCCGCCCGACGCCCGGACATCCGGCCTCCCCTGCCTGCATGTAGTGTATCCGGGACGAGTCCCATGTACCCCTTCGCCCCCTAGACTATATATACTCCGTCCCCTTCCTCTTTCTAGGGTTAGCATTGGATTAGCTCATATTTTGTGTGAGAGCCTTTGCTCGTCCACTTGGCTACTTCTCCTCGGAGATCAGGACCTCTACGGAGAAGATCCCCCAAGCGGATTCAAGACCCCCTTCTAAGGTGGACCCCATCAAGGCCTCCTCACAGAGAAGAACGGCTACCATTTGTATCTTTCCTTTGTTGATCTTGAATCTTGTGCCACCTTATGTGATCGGTGATCTAGCACTTGTGTGATTGATCTCTTGTTGGTTGAGTGACTTCTCTCTCGTTTTCCCCGTGTTTCCCTCTTGTTCTTCCGCGTGTTCTTCGTGATTCACCGTAGGATCCGTTCCAACGTGAAAGATCATCCACGTAGGGTTCCGCCCTAGATCATATCCTCGACGAGTCCATCCCTCCAAAGGGAACACCGATGGCCATGGTGGATGATGATGCACTCCCCACATGGTACAATCAAGATGAAGATGACAGCGATTGGATCTTCGACACCTCACCTACAACACATGAGCGGTTCTCCAAAGGTAACATAGGTGACGGTGCTTCTCTTGTCCCACTAGTGGACGCTCTTGACATTGATAGCTCCCATGATGTTGACCCACCTATTAATATGCTTCATGCTAGTGAAACTTCTTCATGCCTTGACTTACCTATTTATGATGAATATGATGATGAGCATGTTGAATTGCCTAGTTGTGATGTATGCTCCATAGGATATCATGTGAAAATTCTATTGGTCACATCATGTTCGACAATCCATTGAACTTGTCATATGCTATGAGTGAGATCTCCCATATTGCATCATCACAATCTCAACATAGTAACTATGCATGCCCCATTAAAATCAATCCCATTTGCACTTATGGCATAGATGACGAGATGATGGTCATTGGCTTTTGCTTTCTTGTGATGATATTGCCATGCTTACTTTACATGATTTGCGCAATTCATCTACTATTCCATGCCATAATCACATTGTTCCAAATATGCATTGTTTTGGATGTTGTCAATATTCTCCACGTGATGTTTCCATTAATGCTCATGAGGAGACCCCCATAGTTTCCTCATACATCTTAGGAGATCTTGATGCATTTCATACTTTGCATGATTCCCATGATAGTGTACACCATATGCATTCCATGAATAACAATGCTCTAGATATTTCTCATGATGCATTACACAATTTGAGTCTCCATTATGCCATTCATAACAACAAACCTATCATGATGGATGACATGTTTCTATATCACGCATCTCATTTATTTGAGCATTGGCTATTTTGTGCTAATAAACACATGCATGTGCGCATCATGATGGATGATGTGTACATATACCATGCACACACAATTTTTCCTTTGTCTTTGTTTTGTGTAGGTACTCATGTATACTCGGTAACTTCTCAATCCCAAGAGTTGATGAGACGAGCTCTTGAGAGCAACGATGCTTTGGGATCCCGCGGACTATCCTTACCACCGTTCCCTTCGCGCAAGGACTACGCGCATCTCTTTTACTTGGCTCTCACACGACTATGGGCTATTTACCACTTGTCACCTTATGCCCATACTATCGTGTTCACTTTGCATGTTATGCGTCATTACATGATTTTGCCATGCAATTGTGACCCTTGCTTGCATCTACCCATGATTCACCATTATGCTACTCCTATGTGTATTTGCATGCTTGGTGGAGATCCTTGTTGCTATTGCCATGTTTATCATGTGCCCCATGTTATTGGTGCTATTTTGCTCATATCTTGCCTTTATGCTTGTGCTATGACATGTGAATTATTCATGCCCACTATTTGCACCAATTACATGCTTGCCATGATTCCTTCTAGTACGTTGCATCTTCGCACTACTAGCTTGCTTGACTTGATCTCTATGATTGCTTGCTTTGTCGCATCACCCATGTTCCATTACTCGCTTTCTTGGGTTGATGACATATATGTTCATGCCTCTCACATGATATTTCTTGTTCATTGTCGATTGCCTCCAATTGTTGCATCTATGCTTATTGATCTTGGAGACTTTGACACTTTACTTGTGATGCATGCTTGTTTGATTGATCCTATTGTATTTGGTTGTTATCGCATCATATGCCACCATACTATGAAATGCTCCCTTGTCCTTTCTTATGATGAGCATGATGCATACACTTGTTGGGTATCTTACCACACGAATGATAGGTTTTGCCTTTCCGCTTAACCTCATTTGTTTTTCTGAGTGTTTGCCATGTTCTTTCATTTTGAAGGTTTCACAAGGCATTACCGTCATGAGACATATTGGTTATGTGAAGGCATACACGATGTGCGACACCAACATTTTCGACATTCTTATAAAGGTGAACTCCTTCTCTTTGAGCCATCCTCAAATACGCATATTGGATGGGTCACTCTTTCATTGTTGTTTCCTTCTTGTTGTGTACATGTTACATCTATTGGATGGAGGAGCGACATTGGAGATTGGCTCTATGGACCTTCACATTGAGGAGCGCCCACACTTATTGGATGCACCTTCAGAACTCCACTCATGCCACGGCATCGAGCATTGGTATACCACCACCTCCATATTTGTCGTTTGTGCTCATACATGTCATGCTCGATGGACATATCATACTCACCACAAGTTTGCACCCTATGCATGGATTGACACCGATTATGCTTGTCTTGTTACACCTATTTCCATGTCATCCATGACATATGAGCTTGTGCATTTCCTTAGCAAATTTGTTGTGATCTTTCTTGATGGCATATTCATACATAATGAGCACATTGCTTACCATCAATTGCATGATAACATAATCATATTGAGCATCCATTGCCATATTCATGCTATTGATAAACCGTCTCACTATGACATCATTTTGCACCGTGGTTGCAATGATCATATTTAAAACACATTTGTGTGCACAATGATTGCATTTCCTCCCATGAATGCTTTGCATCTCATTCTATATCATCTTGATAAGCTTCATGTGCTTTGTCACGAACAATCTTGTTGCACGGACTCATTCTTACATGATGGACACTTTGTGTGCGCTAACCATTGTATTTCCAAGTGTACTTTGTGTTTGCTCATTTTGCATGTACCACATACCGGAGATACCTTGGATTACTCGGATTGCGCAATGTCTTCAAATTCGTCCAACTACAAGTTCGTCCACGACAACCGTTTCCATGGTGATGAGGATCACGATCCGAGGTCGGATCTTTCCCACGGGAGGGGATATGATGCGGAGCATCCCACATTCATCCCCATGTACACTCCGACTACTCTCCAAGCCCCAAGAGGACATATGACGAGACCTCGACCATACGCCATAGGGCACAAGGTGAACTCACTCCTCTTCGAACCGTCACTTTCCACATGTGAGACATGGCTACTACCTCATGTATGGACCTTGCATACACTCAGGTACAACCGAGACGACCATGGAGGATCCAAGGCCCAAGGACAAGCATGGAAGAGGAGAAGGAAGAAGAAGCAGGGACAAGCTTCTGGAAATCCCGGACCTTCCGGCCTGCCTGGAACTTCCGGCCCCAGGACCTTCCGGCCTGCCCGGAACCTCCGGGCCCCGGAGTCCAGACCAGCCCCGAGTGCGCCAACTCTCTGGATAGCCCGGAACCCGGCCGGAACCTGCTCGGAACTTCCGGCCTGTCTGCGCACAGTGTATCGGGCCGAGCCCATGTACCCCTTCGCCCTCACTTACCCCTTCGTGGGCAAGCACTATATATACTCCCCCACCTCCTCCTAGTTAGGGTTGGCAATGGATTAGCTCATATTTTGTGTGAGAGCCTTGCTCATCCACTTGGTTACTTCTCCTCGGAGCTCGCGACCTCTTCGGAGAAGATCCCCCAAGCGGATTCAAGACCCCTTCAAGGGAAGACAATCAAGACCTCCTCATGGAGAAGAACCCGATTACCTCTTGTATCGTCCTTTGTTGATCGTGGATTGTGTATCTCTCCTTATGTTCATCGATCTAGCGCATGTGTAATCGAATCTTGTTGGTTTGAGTGATTCTCTTGTGTTTCCCCCCGTGATTTCCCTCGTCCTCTTCCGCTCGTTCTTCGTGTTTCCCCGTAGGATCCACTCCAAACGTGAAAGATCTCCACATAGGGTTCCACCCTACATCAGATGACCATGAGACATGGCTACTACCTCAAACGGAGACATTGTGTATACTCAGGTATCAAGGAGTTAGCCATGGAGACTCCAAGGAGCAAGGAGAATCCGAAGAGGAAGATGGACGTGAAGATGGAGAAGGAAAGGGGCTAAGTCAGCAGAGGCCAGGACGATCCGGACCGCCTTCCGGACGATCCGGCCTCAGCCCGGATGATCCGGACCCCGGCCCGGACGATCCGGCTAATTGCTCCCAAAGCCAACAGAATCAACATAATCGGCCCCCTCAAAGCCGGATCATCCGGACCCAGTCTCGGATCATCCGGCCACATCCGGACGTCTGGACCAGGACCCGGACATCCGGTCCTCCCGCAGCTGCTCCAACACTTCCGGATCATCCGGCCACCGCCTGCGTGCGTGACTTTGGGCCGAGGCCCGTGTTCCCGTTTCGTCTCCTCACTTAACCCTTCGCCCCTTGGACTATAAATAGACCTCCTCCTCCCCATTTTGAGGGTTAGCAAAGTAGTAGTGATGAGGACATCAGTACCATTGTTACACCCACATCCCCTACTACAACATATACTGGACCAATTACTAGAGCTCGCGCACGCCAATTAAATTATCAGGTACTTTCGTTTCTTGGTAATGATTCTAATGTTCATGAGAATATGATGCTGCCTAATTGGATACATTTGTTTTTCTTACCAATGAAGGGCCTGGCATGGATAAGAGGGATGAACATTGGAGCAAGAACAAGCATGGAGTTGATGGCATGCGCAAGGGGAACAAGAACGGAGTTACAAGTGATGATTCAGGACTTTGAAGCCACCATAATGAGTACATGAAGCCTTGGACGAAATATACAAGATGCCACTTCATAAATTTCGTCCAGAGGCTATTCTAGGTGCCGCGTCACCTTATTATTGGGCCAGGCCCATGTAATTTCGAAATACATATGTATATGCTGTTTTTAGAGTCCGTATGTGTGGGGAAACAAGAGATAGGGTTGGTTTCGGACCCCTTCCCCAAGGGCCACGAAATTCCCCCCTCTTTCTCCGTATATACAGCCCTTAGGGCACCGTTTAGACTTTGGGTTTTGCTTAGATTAAAAGTTTGCCATAGCTGCAATTTCATGCACTTCGTTTGTGTTCAACGACCAGACCAAGGCGTCACAGAACCCCACCTTGATCAATAAAGCTTTGCTCTTATATTCGCAATATCCAGATTGCAATCTTAGTTTTCTTGCTTGTTCTTCGTTTGCCTGCAGGAAACAGACCTTCGTGGTCAGGTTGATCGTGCTCCGGCGTGGTCAATAACCTCTCGGAGTTGGTTTAGCGATTGCTAAGGCGCGACGTCTTCGCACGTTCGTAGTCAGATCGTCAAAGTCGACTTCATCCTAAACGATAGCCACCATCTCATCAAAAGACGGGACACCTTTGCCTTTATCAAGTAGCTCATTTGTGAGGATAGATTTAGCACATCCATACCGGATCGTCTCTTCGAGAGTGATGCGGCCCCTCTACGGAGAAGATCCTCGTGGATTCAAGACCCCCTCTTGGGTGGCCCCATCAAGACCTCCTATACGGAGAAGAACCGGTTACCGTTTGTATCGTCCGTTGTTGACTTTGTATCTTGTCTCTTACCTTTGTGTTCATCGATCTATCGCATGTGTGATATATTCTTGTTGGTTGAGTGATTTCTCCCGTGTTCCCCTCGTGTTTTCCTCGTGTTCCCCCTCGTATTCGTCGCGTTCCTCGTAGGGATCCGCTCCTTTTGATGAGGACATGACTACCTTAGATACGACCAAAAATATTGCATACATGTATATTTGTGAGGTGATTTATAATGCAAACTATGCAATAATTTATTTATGTCATTCAGGACAAAAATACTTCACAAACTTTTATGCCACGTCTAATTGCAGGTGTATGGGACATTTGTACAATCCACATATGAAGATAAGGGAGAAAGATGAATTTACTTGCTGTTCAAAAAGTTCTCTCACGTCACTTTTGGCCCAAGAGAAGATAGAGTCCAAGTCTCTCACGTTCGACTCAGATTCGGACTGCAGACATACCTGACTCAAAACGTTAATAACTTTTTCATCCGAACTCCAAATTAGATGATTCTTTTTTTGTTGGAAAGTAGATTTCGTACACTTTCAAACCCAATTGGATTCACCTTTAAATTATCCGGAGCATTGAGTTATGGACGAAACAATCTGATGCTGCAGCAGAATCCGAGTCAAACTACAAGTCCAATGGTGTTACCTCCACTTGGGACCATTGGCCTTGTACGACCTAGGGTTAGTTTTAGGCTGCCTTGGGACGTCCTCCCACCTCCTTGGCCGCCACCCCTTGCTCCTATATAAGTAGATCCATCTAGTAGCTTTTCCCTTGGGATTTGTTTAGTTAAAAGTTAGCCATTGCAACTTCGCAGTACTTCGTTTGTGTCCAACGACCAGACCAAGACCGCTTACGGATCCCCACCATTATCAATACTTCATATATATTCGCAATATTTAGATTGCTTTATCATATTCTTCCTTGTTCTTCGATTGCTTGCAGGAATAGGTCTTCATGGTCAGGCTGATCGTGCTTCCGACATCGTCAGTAACCTCAGGAGATTGGTTTAGCGATTGCTAAGGCGCAACGTCGTGCACGTTTGTAGTCGGATCGTCAAAGTCGACTCCACCAAATCGATAGTTATAATCTCATCAAAAGATCGGGACACCCTCGCCTCTATCAAGTGGTATCAGTTTTCAGGTTGCTCGGTGAGATTTTCCAGTTATCCCTAGATTCGTTTTATTTTCTTACCTATTGTCCAAGAAAAAGCCACAAAAAAGTTAGATCTATTCATCCTTTTGTCCAAGCCAGTCTGAGCCTTTGCAATTTTCTTATCATTGTTTGCATTATTGAATTATCGGTTGCATCGCCGTGTCGAGTTGCTGGTCTTAGTGTCTAGTTCGTTTAGAGTTTGAGTTTTGTTCACATTAGTCACGCCACGCCACATCGTTATCCCTTCCGTTGACCACCATCCATCCATCAATTTCCACCACGTGCTACCCACCGTTCATTGTCATAATCATAGTTGAGATCGTTCACATCTTCACTTGATCCAATCTGCATCTTATCTAGTTTGTTTGGAAAGAGGGAGAGAAAAAAAGAGAGAAAAAAAGTAAAAAAAAAGTCAGAGAAAAAAAAAGGAAAAAAAGTGTGAGAAAAAAAGAGAGAAAAAAACAAAGTTTGGATCTATCTAGACTCAATCTCGTAGCTGAATTCGGATTGGAATCTGCTTTGTGCACTCGCTCAAGAAACAGGCATAACTTCCTCATACGAAGTCCGTTTTGGATCCGCGAGTACTCAAACTAAAGCTAGAGACGAGCCGCATCTGAATAGTTGCAGAAGCTAGTTTAATATTTGGCACCTCCAAAACGGCTTTTAAATAGGTCTTTTTGCCCTTCGAAGTTCGTGAACACAGCTTATTCCAGTTTTTCAAACCAGTTTTAGAATTTTTTGACTCCTCATATTAACTCGGAATTGAGTGATTCTTTTTGCATTGGAAAGCTTGAGTTAGTAGCATTCTTTGAAAAAAGTTATCAGAAAATTGGCTCAAACTTTTCAAGAGGAAAATTGGAGAGAGAGTTGTTGTATATCCTGCTTGGCGCTTCTTTTCATCATTATCTTTACTGCCGTTGTGATCTTCACTTATATCTTGCTGTCCAGAGCTACCTATTATCCTTCATTGATGCTAGTTGTGCTACGCCGTGACCTCATTAGTGTTCTAGGCTCGCGTCTCTAGTCCGGTCTAGCCTAGGACCAGCACAGTACCGTCGTTGAGCGTTTATTCAATATTGCATCTCTGAATTGATTATTGCTAATCTTTTGCTACCATATATAGCCAACCCAACTCCACATATTTCTACACCGTGTATACGTATGTTCCCCTGGCAATTGCTTTACACAATCTTCGGAGTTATTTGACACCGCTGGTTGCCTGTCTGATGTAGGGCGGAACCCTACGTGGGCGATCTTTCACGTTGGAGCGGATCCTACAGGGAATCACGAGGAACACGCGGAAGAACACGAGAGAAACGAGAGAGAAATCACGAAACCGACAAGAGATCAATCACACAAGTGCTAGATTATCGATTGCATAGAGTGGCACAAGATTCAAGATCAACAAAGGTAAGATACAAACGGTAACCGTTCTTCTCCGTGAGGAGGCCTTGAGGGGGTCCACCCTAGAAGGGGGTCTTGAATCCGCTTGGGGGATCTTTCTCCGGAGAGGTCCCGATCTCGGTGGAGAAGTAGCCAAGTGGATGAGCAAAGGCTCTCACACAAGAATATGAGCTAATCCAATGCTAACCCTAGAAAGAGGAAAGGGAACAAGTATATATAGTCTCGGCGAAGGGGTAAAAGGGACAAGGCCACGAGGCATCACAGCAGTGGGGAGGCCGGACGTCCGGGCCGGGCCGGATGTCCGGGCTTCATGAGGCGCCGGATGTCCGGGTTTCAGCCCGGATGTCCGGCTAGAAGCGACTGCTTCAGCCGAACCGAAAGGGCGCCGGATATCCGGCTGGGGCGGATGTCCGGCTTGACGCCGGATGTCCGCCCTGGAGACTTGGCCAGATTGGATCCTGTTGAGGTAGAAGCTCCAGGTCGGATGTCCGGGGCCAGGGCCGGATGTCCCGGGCCTGGAAGGTGTTCTTGGCCTTCTCCGTTGGTTCTCTTCATCCGCGGACTTGGTGGCTTGTCCCTCTTCACGTGCATCCTCGAGAGGTTCCCCTTGACACCTAATCATGCATAGCGTATCGGACTTACATAGTAGCCATGTTCGAGTGAATCATATGTGATATCAATAAGGAAAGAGGTCACCTCGTTCTCGAGAGCTCTAGCTCTAGCTCGTGTCATGGGTCCTCTTGGCTCTTGATGAGGCGGTTGTAAGTCCATGGGGATGATCGTGGGATGCCCCGCATCATCTCCCCCTTGGGAGAGATCCGACCTCGGATCAAAAGCTTCATCTCCATGGAATGGTGCGAGGTCCTTGACGTTGAAGATGTCGCTCACGTTGTATTTGTCTCGAGGTAGGTCGATCTTGTAGGCGTTGTCGTTGTAGCATGCTAGCACCTTGAAAGGTCCATCGGCTCGAGGGAGAAGCTTGGACTTGCGTTCTTTGGGGAAGCGGTCCTTGTGAAGGTGTAGCCACACGAGATCACCAATGTTGAAGACGATGGGTTGCTTGTTTGCGTTGAGCTTGTTTGCTTGACGTTGTACTTGGCGCTCAATGGTGTGCCTTGTGTCTTCGTGCATCTTCTTGATGTAGCTTGCCTGCTCACTTGCATCCATGTTGGTGCGCTCGTGGAGAGGAAGTGGTAGAATGTCCAATGGGGACAAGGGATTGAAACCGTAGACGACCTAGAAGGGGGACTTGCCGGTAGTTGAATGTCTTGCATGATTGTAGGCGTACTCGGCGATGGGTAGGCATGCTTCCCATTCCTTGATGTTCTTCTTTATCAAGACACGAAGTAGAGTGGATAGTGTGCGGTTTGTCACCTCCGTTTGGCCATCGGTTTGAGGATGGTATGCCGAGGAGAACAAGAGCTTGATTCCGAAGCTTGGCGCATAGGGTCTTCCAAAAGTAACTCAAGAACTTGACGTCACGATCGGAGACGATTGTCTTTGGTACGCCATGGAGTCGCAAGATTTCCCTACAAAAGAGATTGGCAACATGTGAAGCATCGCTCTATCTTGTTGCAAGGTATGAAATGTGCCATCTTAGAAAATCTATCCACAACAACAAAGACGGAATCCTTGCCATTTTGAGTCCTAGGCAAACCAAGTACAAAATCCATACTAATGTCTTCCCATGGTTGATATGGAATAGGAAGAGGCATGTACAAACCATGAGATTGAGCTTTAGACTTAGCTTTGCGACATGTATAGCATCGGTTGGTCACGCGTGAGACATCGCGGAACATCTTGGGCCAAAAGTAGTTGGTGGAGAGCGCGGCGAATGTCTTGTCGCGTCCAAAGTGTCTGATAGAGGCAAAGGTGTCCCGTCTTTCGATGAGATGTTGGTTTTCGCTTTGGAGGAAGTCGACTTTGACGATCCGACTACGAACGTGCGAGGACGTCGCGCCTTAGCAATCGCTAAACCAACTCCGAGATGTTATTGACCACGCCGGAGCACGATCAACCTGACCACGTGTGTCTGTTTCCTGCGAGCAATCGAAGAACAAGCAAGAAACTGAGATTGCAATCTGGATATTGCGAATATAAGTTGATAGCTTTATTGATCAAGGTGGGGTTCTGTGTCGCCTTTGTCTGGTCGTTGAACACAAACGAAATGCACGCGAAGTTGCAGCTATGGCGAACTTTTAATCTAAACAAAACCCAAAGTCTAAACGACGCCTAAGGGCTGTATAGATGGAGGACGAGGAGGGAATTTCGTGGCCCTTGAGGGAGGGGTCCGAAACCATCCCTAACTCTTGTTTCCCCACACACACGGACTCTGAAAACAGCCTATACTTAAGTATTTCGAAATTACATGGGCCTGGCCCAATAATAAGGTGACGCAGCACCTAGAATAGCCTATGGACGAATATTATGAAGTGGCATCTTGTATATTTCGTCCAAGGCTTCATGCACCTATTATGGTGGCTTCAAAGTCCTGAAATCATCACTTGTAACTCCGTTCTTGTTCCCCTTGCATGGCATTATCTCCATGCTTGTTCTTGCTCCAATGTCCATCCTTCTCCAAGCTAGGGCCTTCATTTGTAAGCAAAACAAATGTATCCAATTTAGGCAGCATCATATTCTCATGAACATTAGAATCATTACCAAGAAACGAAAGTACCAGATAATTTAATTGGCGTGCGAGAGCTCTAGGAATTGGTCCAAAGATATGTAGCAAGAGGGGCTGTGGGTGTAACAATGGTATTGATGTCCTCATCGTTGTCCCATGAGTCCGCCTCCATGGGCCTCTTGCAAAAGGAGCAAACGAAGAGAAGACTCGGAATGCAAAGTTTGTTAGCTCTCATAAGGTAACCATCCTTGATGTAATATTGTTCCCAAGACGTATGCGTCAAACACTTAGCATAAGGAGAAGCAAAAGATGGATCATGCTCATACAAGTCTTTTATATGCTCAAAACCAATAACATTCAACTCAAGTTGAGTGACAAGCATGCATATGCGTGAAAGCGCGTCGGCAACTACATTTTCTTTACCCTTAACGTACTTGATCACATAAGGAAAAGATTCAATGAATTCACTCCATTTGCATGACGCTTGTTCAATTTAGTTTGACCTTTGAGGTACTTAAGCGTTTCATGATCGGTATGGATGACAAACTCATGAGGTCTAAGGTAATGTTCCCAAACATGTAGCACACGCACTAAAGCATACAATTCTTTGTCATAGATGGGATAATTAAGTTGAGCACCGGAGAGTTTTTCACTAAAATAAGCAATGGCTCGTTTTCTTGCATCAAAACTCCGCCAATTCCGGTACCACTTGCATCACAATGAACCTCAAAAGTTTTGTCAAAGTTGGGCAAAGCAAGAATCGAGCATGAGTAAGTAAAGACTTGAGCACATCAATCGCAGTTTATTGTTAAGTTCCCCAAACACTGGGTTTATGCTTCTTGCTCAAAGCATGCAAAGGAGCGGCAATTGTGCTAAAATCTTTCACAAAGCGACGATAGAAACCCGCAAGACCAAGAAAACTTCGCACTTGTTGCAAATTTGTGGGTTGGGGCCAAGTTTTAATTGCTTCAATTTTAGATTCATCAACATGGACACGCTTTGAGGAAACTACAAAACCCAAGAAAACCACTTTGTCAACTCCAAAAGTGCATTTTTCAAGTTTGCATAAAGGCTTTCCTTGCGAAGAGTTTGCAACACAGATTTTACATGATTGATGTGCTCTTTCATGGTTTTGCTAAACATAAGAATATCATCAAAGTAAACCACAACAAAGACTCCAATATAAGGACGAAGCACATGATGCATAAGACGCACAAAAGTACCGGGAGCTTCCAAAAGACCCATAGGCATCACTAACCATTCATATAAACCAAATTTGGTTTTGAAAGCAGTTTTCCATTCATCACCCTCTTGTATGCGGATTTGATAATAGCCACTTTTAAGATCAATTTTTGAGAAAAGTTGGCTCCACTAAGTTCATCAAGCATGTCATCTAAGCGAGGAATGGGATGCCTATATCGGACGGTAATAGCAATCGATAGGTCGACAATCGAGCACAAGCGGAAACTTCCATCGGGCTTAGGCACAAGAATAACCGGAACGGCACAAGGGCTTAGGCTTTCACGTACATGACCGTTGTCGATGAGTTGTTGTACTTGCCGTTGAATCTCCTTGGTTTCTTCCGGATTGACTCGGTATGGAGCTTTGTTTGGAAGAGGCGCTCTGGATGAGATCAATTGATGCTCTATCCCTCGAAGAGGAGGTAGACCGGAGGTAGCTCATCGGGAAAACATCTTGAAATTCCTGCAAAGAGATTGAAACACCAAAGGTAGCTCGTGAATGGTGTTAGTTTTGGTTCTCCATCCTTGCACACAAGGACAAAGTGCATCACACTCGATGGGTTCTCACACACTTCTCTCATCTCACTTTTGGTGGCAAATAGAATGAGGTTTTTCTCTCTAGGCGAAGAGTCGCTCAAATTTGGCTTGTGGCTCTTACTCACTTTTGGGTGGATCACTTTCTCACTCTTGTCTCTATGATGTGTGGCTTGCTTATCGGCTATCACTTGAGTACGAGACATAGGTCGTAGCACATATTCCTTCCCTTTCATCTTGAAGCTATAGTGATTGGTGCGCCCATTGTGGATGACACCACGGTCATTGCCATGGTCGACCTAGAAGTAGGTGGCAAACGGTCATTGGGACCACATCACATGCCAACGTGTCTTCATAAGCACCAATTTTGAAGGAGACTTGGACCGTATGCTCGACTCAGATAGTGCCGTGAGTCACTTAGCCATTGAACCTTGTAGGGTGTGGGTGCTTCCTCTTGACCAATTGGAGCTTGGAGCATAGTTCTTCACTTGCCAAGTTGTGGCAACTACCTCCGTCGATGATGACCTTGATGGACCGTCCATTGATGCGGCTTTTGTGTGGAAGATGTGGCATCGTTGGTCTTCTTCTTGTTGATGTTGAAGAGTCAAGACCTTGGAGACAACGAGGACGGGCTCGAATCCTCATCACAAAAGACTTGATCATCTTCTTCTTCGTTCACTTGCCGGTGCATGGCCACTTGCTCAAGAGCTTCCATCTCCTCTTCACTCATGGAGTCATATGTGCCATCGTCGTTGAGGATCATGGTGCGCTTGTTGGTGCATTCGTATGACTTGTGGCCTCGGCCGCCGCAAGTGAAACACTTGAAGGAGCTTGTCTTGATGGTCTCATCGGTCGGAGTAGAGGATGAAGCACGCGGCTTGATGTTGCTTTTAGTAGGAGGAGGACAACTTGAGCTTGTCGAAGTCTTCTTGTAACTTGACTTGTCTTCGTTTCTTGAAGAAAATTTGGTTGATGTAGATGTTGGAGGAGTCGTTGAAGCTTGGTTGTTGGAGTAGCCGTAGGTCTTGGATGAGTACTTGGCGTGCATTTGAAGTCATCTTGCACTTGGCGTTCCGCCTTTGTAGCTTGATGCACGAGCTCAATGAGGGATGAGTATGGTTGGAAGTCGGCGATCTTCTTGATGGGATGATTGAGTCCATTCAAGAAACGTGCCATGGTTTGCTCATCATCTTCCTTGACATTGGCTCGAATCATGGCTATCTCCATTTCTTTGTAGTATTCTTCAACACTCTTTGTTCCTTGCTTGAGTAGTTGGAGTTTCTTGAAGAGGTCGCGGTTGTAGTAGGTTGGCACAAAACGTGCTCGCATGACATCCTTCATTTGAGCCCAAGTGGTGATTGGAGGTTCACCTCTTGCTTGTCGTCGCTCAATGATTTGTTCCCACCATATGAGCACATAGTCTTGGAACTCAAGTGATGCCATAGCAATTTTCTTCGCCTCATCGTAGTTGTGCAAGCGAAAGATTTTGTCAACCTTCAATGCCCATGAGAGGTAGTCTTGAGGTCATTGCTTCCATTGAACTTGGGCATGGTGAATTTTAGCTTGTCAGAAGCGTTGCTCTTCATTGTGTTGTTGGCGATGTTGATGATGACGTCCTTGGCGAGGATTGTATTCGTCTTCATGTTGCTCTTGGCGCGGAGGAAGACCCTGATCAACTTGCCCTTGTTGAACTTGGGGTTGAGGTGGAGCTTGACGAGCTAGTGGAGGAGCTTGAGGAACTTGTCGTTGTGCATGAGGTTGGTAGTTCCGCTCTTGGATTTCTTCTCGAAGGGCTTCTGATAGAGGCAAAGGTGTCCCGTCTTTCGATGAGATGTTGGTTTTCGCTTTGGAGGAAGTCGACTTTGACGATCCGACTACGAACGTGCGAGGACGTCGCGCCTTAGCAATCGCTAAACCAACTCCGAGAGGTTATTGACCACGCTGGCACGATCAACCTGACCACGAGGGTCTGTTTCCTGCGAGCAAACGAAGAACAAGCAAGAAACTGAGATTGCAATCTGGATATTGCGAATATAAGATGAAAGCTTTATTGATCAAGGTGGGGTTCTGTGACGCCTTTGTCTGGTCGTTGAACACAAATGAAGTACGCGAAGTTGCAGCTATGGCGAACTTTTAATCTAAACAAAACCCGCAGTCTAAACGACGCCCTAAGGGCTGTATATATGAAGGAAGAGGAGGGAATTTCGTGGCCCTTGAGGGAGGGGTCTGAAACCATCCCTAACTCTTGTTTCCCCACACATACGGACTCTAAAAACAGCCTACACTTAAGTATTTCGAAATTACATGGGCCTGGCCCAATAATAAGGTGACGCAGCACCTAGAATAGCGTATGGACGAATATTATGAAGTGGCATCTTGTATATTTCGTCCAAGGCTTCATGCACCCATTATGGTGGCTTCAAAGTCCTGAAATCATCACTTGTAACTCCGTTCTTGTTCCCCTTGCGCATGGCATTATCTCTATGCTTGTTCTTGCTCCAATGTCCATCCTTCTCCAAGCTAGGGCCTTCATTTGTAAGCAAAACAAATGTATCCAATTTAGGCAGCATCATATTCTCATGAACATTAGAATCATTACCAAGAAACGAAAGTACCTGATAATTTAATTGGCGTGCGCGAGCTCTAGTAATTGGTCCAGTATATGTAGCAGTAGGGGCTGTGGGTGTAACAATGGTATTTATGTCCTCATCAGCTTCCTCTTAATTGCGTCGTTCGCGATTGCGGTTGGCGAAGGCTCTACTTGATTTTTGAAGGGCACGTTGCGCCTCAAGAGCTTGCGCCTCACGTTGTTGTTGTTGAAGACGTTGAGCCTTGGCGTCTTGTTCGTCTTGGTGAAGACGTGCTCGTTCTTCCTCTTGTTGGCGATGAAGACGTTGTCGTTCTTGAGCTTGAGCAAAAGCCTCTTGATTAGATTGAGGACGAGGAACTTGATCATCAACTTGCTCTTGTGAATGCTTGACATGTAGCGGGTTGCGAGATGCATGACGGTCTTGGCGCGCGGCTCGTCGAAGAGTGTTTGATGACGGTGTGCTTGAGTCGTAGAAGGTGTCGTCGGAATGTCGACTCGAGCGGCTCCGTCTTGATGATGAAGAAGTTGAATGACGCCGGTTTCTCATCAACGCGCGGATCTCGTCCATTCTTGCATCATTCTCTTGCTTGTGAGCCTCGAACTTGTTGTCGAAGTAGTCTCTTGTACGTTGCTCGGAGATTCGCAAGTCGGTGGCGAGGTTGTCGATGCGGTCGCTCATTGCTTGTTGTTCTTGGTGCAACACTCGTTGTGCACCAAATAGGTGGTTCTTGGTGACATATGAAGACATGTCGTCGTCTTGCTCGTTGAAGAGTGGGTTGGTAGAAGAACTTGGCCTATCCATCATTCCAAGCAAAATGTGAGTGGTAGAACGGAAAAGAACTTATACCAATGTACCTTTGACCGATGTTGAAGATGAATCAAGTTCACTCAAATGCGGACAATGAAATAGCACTCTTGGTACCGATTCTTGTCGGTTCTCACACCTACACAAGTAAAAGCTTTATGGTGGAGCTCGGTTAGGATGGTGGCACAAAATTTGATGCAATTGTAAGTGAGACTCAATAAAGTTGGAAATGATTCACAAATTTGCAAATGCAACAAGTAGACCAATAGCAAGATAAGGTACACGGAAACACACACGCAAAAGATAATATGGGGTTATGCAACCAAGGATGAGCCAAAATGTGGAATTCACCAAGATGCTCTTGTTGCACAACACTAGAGAGACGCTAGCACGATTGCACAATAGGCGGATACTGAACTTGTGCACAACCTACTAAGCAAATGCAACGACTTCTACCCAAGTATGCTATATGTATGGTGTTTCGATGTGTTGATCCAAGATGATCAAGTATGACAATCTTAATGTTGTATGATGCTATGGTTCTTGCTAATAAGCTCTTTGCTTATCTTCCTCTCTTTGCTTAAAAGCTTGAATGGCTCTTTTTCTTTTGAGCTCTTTTCTCATGCAAAACTTCACGAACCAAGATAGCAATTGTGTATGCGATGACAACTTTGCGACACACAAGTTGATGGTAAGATATGCACCACTTTGGTATGGTATGTATGCTATGGAGTATGATCACTAATGTGCACAAGTCACGTTGCCGGCAATACTCAATGGCTAGTCTAGATGGGTAAGCAACGCGAAAGATGGGCTATGATGGTTATCAATGCAATTGCAAGTAATGTCAAAGGTGTCGACGATGTTACCGTCCTTAGCGAAGATGAGCGGTGGTGATGTTGATGTTGAACCGCATCTAGATAGTCAAACACAAAAGGATACGGAAAACCCCAACTCAAATTCTCAAGGCAAAATTTGGCAACATTGTCGGAATTGGAAGTGGGAAAGGCTAATGTGGTGTTATGCGGAAGTGGTGGAGGTAAGTGGAAGTGTATGTGGGCACGAGACAAAATTTGGCGAAAGTTAGGCGGTGATCGGGATGGTGGAAGGGATTGTTGCTACCAGGGGCCGGATATCCGGGCTGGAAGCCGGATGTCCGGGGTGCCGGATGTCCGGGCTGCCGGATGTCCGGGCTGGTCGGGCCGGATGTCCGGGCTCGATGAACACCGCGGGGGAAGGTGGGAACCGGGCAAAATTCGGGGGATTTTGTGGATGGAAATTGTGGAAATGGTGGGAGAAAGCTAGATCTACCTGCAACACACGAAATCCATGGATCAAATCCAACAAAACTTCATCACACGAACAAATCACAAAAAAAAATTTGGGGCTATTTTTGTGGGTATTTTCGGTATTTTGAAAAAAAAACAACAAAATCAAGCTAGAAAAGAGGGGTAGGGGCTCCAATAACGTGATCAACGTGGCTCATGATACCATAGATGATGTAGGGCGGAACCCTACGTGGGCGATCTTTCACGTTGGAACGGATCCTACGGGGAATCACGAGGAACACGCGGAAGAACACGAGATAAACGAGAGAGAAATCACGAAACCGACAAGAGATCAATCACACAAGTGCTAGATTATCGATTGCATAGAGTGGCACAAGATTCAAGATCAACAAAGGTAAGATACAAACGGTAACCGTTCTTCTCCGTGAGGAGGCCTTGAGGGTCCACCCTAGAAGGGGTCTTGAATCCGCTTGGGGATCTTCTCCTGAGAGGTCCCGATCCGGTGGAGAAGTAGCCAAGTGGATGAGCAAAGGCTCTCACACAAGAATATGAGCTAATCCAATGCTAACCCTAGAAAGAGGAAAGGAACAAGTATATATAGTCTCGGCGAAGGGGTACAAGGGACAAGGCCCACGAGGCATCACACAGTAGGGGAGGCCGGACGTCCGGGCGTCGGGCCGGATGTCCGGGCCTTCGCGAGGCGCCGGATGTCCGGGCTCTCAGCCCGGATGTCCGGGCTAGGGCGACCGTTTCAGCCGAACCGGGAAAGGGGCGCCGGATTTCCGGTGAGGGCGGATGTCCGGCTTGACGCCGGATGTCCGGGCCCTGGAGACTTGGCCAGATTGGATCCTGTTGAGGTAGAAGCTCCAGGGGCCGGATGTCCGGGGCCAGGGCCGGATGTCCGGGGCCTGGAAGGTGTTCTTGGCCTTCTCCGTTGGTTCTCTTCATCCGCGGACTTGGTGGCTTGTCCCTCTTCACGTGCATCCTCGAGAGGTTCCCCTTGACACCTAATCATGCATAGCGTATCGGACTTAGGTAGTAGCCATGTCTCGAGTGAATCATATGTGATATCAATAAGGAAAGAGGTCACCTCGTTCTCGAGAGCTCTAGCTCTAGCTCGTGTCATGGGTCCTCTTGGCTCTTGATGAGGCGGTTGTAAGTCCACGGGGATGATCGTGGGATGCTCCGCATCACTGTCACCACCCGCCGCATGGTAAGAACTTGTAAGATATTGATATTTGCTTTACTGTGAGCACTTTACAACCACATCCTAGTAGTTCATCGGAACATTATTCTCGAATTTTGTTTCTTGTTTCTACTAATCATGACAGGTTCCGGAGATAGAAATTCTTGGACGACGGACACATCATCACCATCAGGAGAGTTGGGACAACACACACAAGCACATGGTCATGTTATCTCTTTACCATCATTTGAGGGTAGATTTAATCCTGCTATTTATCTAGCTTGGGAGCTTGAAGTAGAACAAGTTTTTAGTCACCATGACTTTTCTGAACTTGAGCGAGTACGAGTTGCCACTAGAGCATTTACTGGTATTGCTTCTATTTGGCGGAGTGTGCATTGTAAAAAAGACATTGATAACCAACCCACAACTTGGAAAGTTTTGAAAGCTGTAATGAGACAACAATTTTTTCCTCCTTACTATCGTCGTGAATTGCTTCACAAATTGGAACAATTAAAACAAGGCAGTAACACTGTTCATGCTTACTACCAAGAGTTCAAATCTTATATGCATCATTGTGACATAGAAGAATCTGAGGATGATACAATGAATAGAGTTTTGGTGGTTTGAACCATGATATCCGTGCAAGATTTCACTATATTCCTCGTTGCATTACGGTATGTATGTTCGTGCTTGTACCTTTGAAAGATGAATCTGAGGATGATGCATTGGGTGAATACAACTACTACTATTCCAGTTCATGCTCACCACCGCCGGTTGGTTCCTCCACCGTTGCACCTACTAGAGCAGCCCCACCCCAGATTGTGAGCGCGACATCATCTCAAGTGTATGGTGCATTGTCAACGCCTGTACCTACATCAGCTATGTCTTTGCGACAAGGTAACAGTGAAGGTATTAATGATATAACTTCACATGAGAATGATGCATCCCTAGTTAACTTGAATGCATCATGTGTTGAGTTACCTGGTGATTTGAGCACATCACCTATTTTAGAGAGTCTTGATACTATCATGAATGCGTCATGTGATCAAACAACTGAAATACCAACAATTTGGGTGCACCCATTGAATTAACTGTTGATGCAAAAGAATCAATGTTTAATCATTTTGATATGACCTCTAATCTTGGTGATGATTCTGCGTCGAATGACTTATTGCATGTTTGCTTATTTAAGCATGTTGTAGCATGTAAACTTGATGCAAGTAAGGTTTATTCACCAATGTTGGGATGGTTTAATGATGAACATTGTCAATCCTTTGAAATGAATAAGAGCTTCACTTATATGTGCAAACTGAGTTGCAATATTTTCATGCCTTCTACTTCTTGTGATAATGTTTTGGCTCTAGATTTTATGAACTATGCAAGTTACTCATCTATTCATTTGTCATATGTGCAAAAATCAAGGGAAGTAAAAATGGATGACATATACATATACAACATGTACACCTTGTCTCTTTTGTTAGCCACATTTCAGACTAAGCAACGCCGAGGACGGCTTTGTTTACAAGAAGGGGAGGATGATGAGGACATGACTACCTTGTATGATGCGGAGCATCCCTCGCTCATCCCCATGGACGTGTCTACATCTTCCTCAACACCACTTGGGCCCATGACAAGAGCTAGAGCCAAGGCTATCGAAGATAAGGTGAACTCGCTCATTTCCGAACTTCCTCTCTCTACTCACGAGACTTGCCTACTACCTCATATGGACACTTTGTGTGTGATCAGGTACCTGGAGGAAAACCATGGTGCATCTACATCCAGTGGACAAGGAGACGGTTACCAACCGCAAAGGACAAGAAGAAGAGCTACGGAGAAAACTCCAGCCACCGGACGGCCGGTCGGGACCGGACGTCTGGCGCTAAGCTCCCTGGCGGACGTCCGGCCCGGACCGGACGACCGGCCACACACTCACAGCGAGCGGACGTCCGGCCTCCAGCGGACGACCGGCCCCTGAAGACCCGAGCTGAATCTGTGGAAGACCGGTGCCAACGGACGACCGGAAACCAGCGGACGTCCGGTGCCCCTGGACCCGAACCAAATCAGCGGAAGTATGAAGAAACCGGACGTCCAGTGCCTCCTTCACAGAACTGATCCAGCGGACGTCCGACGACACCGGAAGTCCGGTCCCTCCTGAGCCACCGGACGACCGGTCCCCAGCGGACGTTCGTACTGTCACAAGATAGCCGGTCAAGGCCATGTACCCCTTCACTTCGCCCCCTTTTTCACTAAGACTATAAATAGAACCCCTCCTCCTCCTAGCTAGGGTAGCTTAGGTTTAGCTCATGTTTGTGTGAGAGCCTTGCTCATCCACTTGGCTACTTCTCCTCGGAGTTCAGGACCTCTTCGAGAAGATCCCCCAAGCGGATTCAAGACCCCCTTCTAGGGTGGACCCCATCAAGACCTCCTCTCGGAGAAGAACGGCTACTTGTGTATCCTTACCTTTGTTGACCTTGGATCTCGTGTATCTCTTGTGTGTTCTTTGATCTAGCACTTGTGTGACCTATTCCTTGTTGGTTGAGTGTTTTCCCTCGTTCCTCCCCGTGATTTCCTCGTGTTCTTCCACGTATTCTTCGTGATTCACCGTAGGTTCCGCTCCAACGTGAAAGATCATCCACGTAGGGTTCCGCCCTACATCATCTTGGTATCATGAGCCACGTTGATCACGTTCTTGGAGCCCCTACACCGTGTCTTCTAGCTTGTTTTTGTTGTTTTTGTCCTAATTCCGAAAATTCCCCACAAAAATAGCCCCATTTTTTTTTGTGATTTGTTTGTGAGTTGAGATTTTGTTGGATTTGGTCCATGGATTTGTGTTGCTACGTGTGGATCTAGCTTTACCCACCCTCCCCACCCTTTTCCATCCACCAAACCCCTCGATTTCAACCTCACCATCATCTCCTACCCCGAAACCGAGCAGTTCTTCCCGTGCCGAAAATCTCCCAGTAACCTTGACGGACCGTAAGTACCGGACGTCCAAGCCGGTCGGACGACCCAAACCGGACGTCCGCTCAACTCGATTTAAACTGAATTTTCAGTTCGCCACCACCACAACCCCACCTCCCACCACATCTCCCAAACCCACATACACCAAAATCTTCCACGATACTTCCGATGACGATTTTGACACATTTTGGTCCTTGAGATTTTGAGTTGTGGTTTCCGTATCCTATTGTGTTTGACTATCTAGGTGCGGTTCAATTCATCATCACCACCGCTCATCTACATCGACTAGTCATCATCGCAAGGACGGTAACTTTGACGACAACTTTGTCATACCTTGCATTTGCATTGATAACCCACATTGCCTCATTTTGCGTAGCTTACCCATCGAGACTAGCCATTGAGTATTGCCGGCAACGTGACTTGTGCACATTTAGTGATCATACTCCATAGCACACATACCATACCATAGTGGTGCATATCTTGGGATCCACTTGTGTGTCACAAGGTTGTCATAGCATACACAATTGCTATCTTGGTTCGTGAAGTTTTGCATGAGAAAAGAGCTCAAAAGAGAAAGAGCCAATCAAGCTTTTAAGCAAAAGAGAAAGATAAGCAACGAGCTTATGAACAAGAACCATAGCATCATACTACATTAAGATTGTCATATTGGATCATCTTGGATCATAGCAATAAATACCATACATATAGCATAATTGGGATAGAGATAGTTGCATTTTGCCTAGTAGGTTGTGCACAAGTTTGCGTATCCGCCTATTGTGCAATCGTGCTAAGCGTCTCTCTAGTGTTGTGCAACAAGAGCATCTTGGTGAATTCCACATTTTGGCTCATCTTTGGTTGCATAACCCCATATTATCTATTTGCGTGTGTGTTTCCGTGTACCATATCTTGCTATTGGTCTACTTGTTGCATTTGCAAATTTGTGAACCATTTCCAACATTATTGACGCCACTTACAATTGCATCGAAGTTTGTGCCACCATCCTCACCAAGCTCCACCATAAGCTCTTATTTGTGTAGGTGTGAGAACCGACAAGGATTGGTACCAATAGTGCTATTTCATTGTCCGCATTTGAGTAAACTTGATTCATCTTCAACATCGGTCAAAGGTACATTGGTATAAGTTCTTTTCCGTTCTACCACTCACATTTTGCTTGGAATGATGGATAGGCCAAGTACCTCTACCAACCCACTCTTCATCGAGCAAGACGACGACATGTCATCATACGTCACCAAGAGCCACCTCTTTGGTGCACAACGAGCGTTGCACCAAGAACAACAAGCAATGAGTGACCGCATCGACAACCTCGCCACGGACTTGCGACTCTCCGAGCAACGTACAAGGGACTACTTCGACAACAAGTTCGACGATCACAAGCAAGAGAATGATGCAAGAATGGACGAGATACGCGCCTTGATGAGAAGCCGACATCATTCTACTTCTTCATCATCAAGACGGAGCCGCTCGAGTCGACACTCCGACGACACCTTCTATGACTCAAGTACACCTACTTCGAACACTCTTCGTCGGGCCGCTCGTCAAGAACGTCATGCATCTCGCAACCCGCTACATGACAAGCACTCACAAGAGCAAGTTGATGATCAAGTTCCTCGTCCTCAATCAAACCAAGATGCTTTTGCTCAAGCTCAAGAACGACAACGTGTTCGTCGCCAACAAGAGGAAGAACGAGCGCGTCTACACCAAGACGAACAAGACGCCAAGGCTCAACGTCTTCAACAACAACAACGTGAAGCGCAAGCTCTTGAGGCGCAACGTGCCCTTCAAGAATCAAGTAGAGCCTTCGCCAACCGCAATTGCGAACGGCGCAATCAAGAGGAAGCCCTTCGAGAAGAAATCCAAGAGAGGAACTACCAACCTCATGTACAACGTCAAGTTCCTCAAGCCCCTCCACAAGCTCGACAAACTCCACCCCAACCTCAAGCTCAACAAGCGCAAGTTGATCATGGTCTTCCTCCACGCCAAGAGCAACATGAAGACGATTACAATCCACGTCAAGGACGTCATCATCAACATCGCCAACAACACAATGAAGAGCAACGCTTCTGGCAAGCTAAAATTCACCATGCCCAAGTTCAATGGAAGCAATGACCCCGAAGACTACCTCTCAAGGGCATCGAAGGTTGACAAAATCTTCCGGTTGCACAACTACGATGAAGCGAAGAAAATCGCTATGGCATCACTTGAGTTCCAAGACTATGTGCTCATATGGTGGGAACAAATCATTGAGCGCGACAAGCAAGAGGTGAACCTCCAATCACCACTTGGGCTCAAATGAAGGATGTCATGCGAGCATGTTTTGTGCCAACCTACTACAACCGCGACCTCTTCAAGAAACTCCAACTACTCAAGCAAGGAACAAAGAGTGTTGAAGAATATTACAAGGAAATGGAGATAGCCATGATTCGAGCCAATGTCAAAGAAGATGATGAGCAAACTATGGCACGTTTCTTGAATGGTCTCAATCATCCCATCAAGAAGATCGCCGTCTTCCAACCATACTCAACCCTCATTGAGCTCGTGCATCAAGCTACAAAGGCGGAACGCCAAGTGCAAGATGACTTCAAGTACGCTAAGTATTCATCCAAGACCTACGGCTTCTCCAACACACAAGCTTCAACGACTACTCCAACATCTACTTCGACCAAGCTTTCTTCAAGAAACGACGACAAGTCAAGTTACAAGAAGACTTCGACAAGTTCAAGTCGTCCTCCTCCTACTACAAGCAACCTCAAGCCGCGTGCTTCATCCTCTACTCCGACCGATGAGACCATCAAGACAAGCTCCTTCAAGTGTTTCACTTGCGGCGGCCGAGGCCACAAGTCATCTGAATGCACCAACAAGCGCACCATGATCCTCAACGACGATGGCACATATGACTCCATGAGTGAAGAGGAGATGGAAGCTCTTGAGCAAGTGGCCATGCACCGGCGAGTGAACGAAGATGAAGATGATCAAGTCTTTTGTGATGAGGATTCAAGCCCCGCTCTCGTTGTCTCCAAGGTCTTGACTCTTCAACATCAACAAGAAGAAGACCAACGATGCCACATCTTCCACACAAAAGTCGGCATCAATGGACGGTCCATCAAGGTCATCATCGATGGAGCTAGTTGCCACAACTTGGCAAGTGAAGAACTATGCTCCAAGCTCCAATTGGTAAAGAAGAAGCACCCGCACCCTTACAAGGTTCAATGGCTAAGTGATTCCGGCACTATACTAGTTGAGCATATGGTCCTAGTCTCTTTCAAAATTGGTGCATACGAAGACACTTTGGAGTGTGATGTGGTCCCAATGACCGTTTGTCACCTACTTCTTGGTCGACCGTGGCAATTCGACCGTGGTGTCATACACAATGGGCGTACCAATCACTATAGCTTCAAGATGAAAGGGAAAGAATATGTGTTACGACCTATGTCTCCTAGTCAAGTGATAGCCGACAAACAAGCCACCATTCATAGAGACAAGAGCGAGAAAGTGATCCAACCAAAAGTGAGTGAGAGCCACAAGCCAAACGTGAGCGCCTCTTCGCCTAGAGAGAAAAACCTCATCCTATTTGCCACCAAAAGTGAGATGAGAGTAGTTTGTGAGAACCCATCGAGTGTGATGCTCTTTGTCCTTGTGTGCTAGGATGGAAAAACAAAAACTAACACCTTTCTAGAGCTACCTTTGGTTTTTCAATCTATTTTGCTTGAATTTCAAGATTTTTTCCCCGATGAGCTACCTCGGGGTCTACCTCCTCTTCGAGGCATTGAGCATCGAATCGACCTCATCCCCGGAGCGCCTCTACCAAACAAAGCTCCATACCGAGTCAATCCCAAGAAACCAAGGAGATTCAACGGCAAGTACAACAACTCATCGACAACGGCCATGTACGTGAAAGCCTAAGCCCTTGTGCCGTTCCGGTTATTCTTGTGCCTAAGCCCGATGGAAGTTTCCGCTTGTGTTCGATTGTAGACCTATCAATGCTATTACCGTTCGATATAGGCATCCCATTCCTCGCTTAGATGACATGCTTGATGAACTTAGTGGAGCCAACTTTTTCTCTAAAATTGATATTAAAAGTGGCTATTATCAAATCCGCATACAAGAGGGTGATGAATGGAAAACTGCTTTCAAAACCAAATTTGGTTTATATGAGTGGTTAGTGATGCCTATGGGTCTTTCTAAGCTCCGGTACTTTTGTGCGTCTTATGCATCATGTGCTTCGTCCTTATATTGGAGTCTTTGTTGTGGTTTACTTTGATGATATTCTTGTGTTTAGCAAAACAATGAAAGAGCACATCAATCATGTAAAATCTGTGTTGCAAACTCTTCGCAAGGAAAGCCTTTATGCAAACTTGAAAAAATGCACTTTTGGAGTTGACAAAGTAGTATTCTTGGGTTTTGTAGTATCCTCAAAGGGTGTCCATGTTAATGAATCTAAAATTGAAGCAATTAAAACTTGGCCCCAACCCACCAATTTGCAACAAGTGCAAAGTTTTCTTGGTCTTCTTGGGTTTTTATCGTCGCTTTGTGAAAGATTTTAGCACAATTGCCGCTCCTTTGCATGCCTTGAGTAAGAAGAATACTCCCTTTGTTTGGGGAACTTTACAATCAACCGCTTTTGATGAGCTCAAGTCTTTGCTTACTCATGCTCCGATTCTTGCTTTGCCCAATTTTGACAAAACTTTTGAGGTTCATTCTGATGCAAGTGGTACCGGAATTGGCGGAGTTTTGATGCAAGAAAAACGAGCCATTGCTTATTTTAGTGACAAACTATCCGGTGCTCAACTTAATTATCCCATCTATGATAAAGAATTATATGCTTTAGTGCGTGTGCTACATGTTTGGGAACATTATCTTAGACCTCATGAGTTTGTCATCCATACCGATCATGAAACGCTTAAGTACTTAAAAGGAAAAACTAAGTTGAACAAGCGTCATGCCAAATGGAGTGAATTTATTGAATCTTTTCCTTATGTGATCAAGTACATTAAGGGTAAAGAAAATGTAGTTGCCGACGCGCTTTCACGCATATGCATGCTTGTCACTCAACTTGAGTTGAATGTTATTGGTTTTGAGGATATAAAAGACTTGTATGAGCATGATCCATCTTTTGCTTCTCCTTACGCCAAGTGTTTGACACATACTTCTTGGGAAAAATATTACATCAAGGATGGTTATCTTATGAGAGCTAACAAACTATGCATTCCCGAGTTTTCTCTTCGTTTGCTCCTTTTGCAAGAGGCTCATGGAGGCGGACTCATGGGACACTTTGCACGCGACAAGACATTCGCCACGCTCTCCAAGAACTACTTTTGGCCCAAGATGTTTCGTGATGTCTCCCGCTTCACCAACCGTTGCCTCTTCCTAAGTCAAAAGCTCAATCCCATGGTCTTTACATGCCTCTTCCTATTCCTTATCAACCTTGGGAAGACATTAGCATGGATTTTGTACTTGGTTTACCTAGAACTCAAAATGGAAAGGATTCCGTGTTTGTTGTTGTGGATAGATTTTCTAAGATGGCACATTTCATTCCTTGCAACAAGATAGATGATGCTTCACATGTTGCAAATCTCTTTTGTAGGGAAATCTTGCGACTCCATGGAGTACCAAAGACAATCGTCTCCGATCGTGACGTCAAGTTCTTAAGTTACTTTTGGAAGACCCTATGCCAAGCTCGGAATCAAGCTATTGTTCTCATCCGCATACCACCCTCAAACCGACGGCCAAACGGAGGTGACGAACCGCACACTATCCACTCTACTCCGTGTCTTGATCAAGAAGAACATCAAGGAATGGGAAGCATGTCTACCCATCGCCGAAATCGCCTACAACCGTGCAAGACATTCGACTACCGGCAAGTCCCCCTTCGAGGTCGCTTCACGGCTTCAACCCGTTGTCACCATTGGACATTCTACCTCTTCCTCTACAAGAGCGCACCAACATGGATGCGAGTGCACGGGCAAGCTACAACAAGAAGATGCATGAGGATACAAGACATGCCATCGAGCGACAAGTTCAACGACTAACGACCAAGCTCAACATCAACAAGCAACCCATGGTCTTCAACATTGGTGATCTAGTATGGCTACACCTTCGCAAGGACCGCTTCCCCAAAGAACGCAAGTCCAAGCTTCTCCCTCGAGCCGATGGACCTTTCAAGGTGATAGCACGCTACAACGACAACGCCTAGAAGATCGACATACCTCGAGACAAGTACAATGTGAGCGACATCTTCAACGTCAAGGACCTTGCGCCATACCATGGAGATGAAGATCTTGATCCGAGGTCGGATCCTTCCCAAGGGGGGGAGATGATGCGGAGCATCCCTCGCTCATCCCCATGGACGTGTCTACATCTTCCTCAACACCACTTGGGCCCATGACAAGAGCTAGAGCCAAGGCTATCGAAGATAAGGTGAACTCGCTCCTTGCGGAACTTCATCTCTCTACTCTCGAGACTTGCCTACTACCTCATATGGACACTTTGTGTGTGATCAAGTACACGGAGGAAAGCCATGGTGCATCTACATCCAAAGTGGACAAGGAGACGGTTACCAACCGCAAAGGACAAGAAGAAGAGCTATCGGAGAAAACTCCAGCCATCGGACGACCGGTCCGGACCGGACGTCCGGCTACCGAAGCCCAGAAGCGGACGTCCGCCCGGACCGGACGACCGCCACACTCACAATGAAGCGGACGTCCGGCCTCCAATGGACGACCGCCCTCAAGACCCGAGCTGAACTGCGGAAGACCGGTGCCAACGGACGACCGGCGACCGGACGACCGGTGCCCCTGGACCCGAACCAAATCAGCGGAAGTATGAAGAAACCGGATGTCCGGCGCCTCCTTCACAGAACTGATCCAGCGGACGTCCGACGACACCGGAGGTCCGGTCCCTCCTGAGCCACCGGACGACCGGTCCCCAGCGGACGTCCGGTACCTGTCTGCGCACAGTTTCGGGCCGAAGGCCATGTACCCCTTCACTTCGCCCCCTTTTTCACTAAGACTATAAATAGAACCCCTCCTCCTAGCTAGGGGAGCTTAGGTTTAGCTCATGTTTGTGTGAGAGCCTTGCTCATCCACTTGGCTACTTCTCCTCGGAGTTCAGGACCTCTTGGAGAAAGATCCCCCAAGCGGATTCCAGACCCCTTCTAGGGTGGACCCCATGAAGACCTCCTCTCGGAGAAGAACGGCTACTCGTGTATCCTTACCTTTGTTGACCTTGGATCTCGTGTATCTCTTGTGTGTTCTTTGATCTAGCACTTGTGTGACCTATTCCTTGTTGGTTGAGTGTTTTCCCTCGTTCCTCCCCGTGATTTCCTCGTGTTCTTCCGCGTATTCTTCGTGATTCACCATAGATTCCGCTCCAACGTGAAAGATCATCCACGTAGGGTTCCGCCCTACATCATTGGATACGACCAAAAATATTGCATGCATGTATATTTGTGAGGTGATTTCTAATGCAAACTATGCAATAATTCATTTATGTCATCCAGGACAAAAATACTTCACAAACTTTTATGCCATGTCTAATTGCAGGTGTATGGGACATTTGTACAATCCACATATGAAGATAAGGGAAAAAGAGGAATTTACTTGATGTTCAAAAAGTTCTCTCACATCACTTTTGGCCCAAGAGAAGATAGAGTCCAAGTCTCTCACGTTCTGGACTCAGATTCGGACTGCACAGACATATCTAACTCAAAACGTCAATAACTTTTTCATTCGAACTCCAAATTGGATAATTCTTTTTTTGTTGGAAAGTAGATTTCGTGCACTTTCGAACCCAATTGGATTCACCTTTAAATTCATCCGGAGCGTTGAGTTATGGACGAAAGAATCTAATGCTGCAGCAGAATCCGAGTCAAACTACAAGTCCAATGGTGTTACGTCACCTACACTTGGGTCCATTGGCCTTGTACGACCTAGTGTTAGTTTTAGGCTGCCTTGGGACGTCCTCCCACCTCCTTGGCCGCCATCCCTTGCTCCTATATAAGTAGATCCATCTAGTAGCTTTTCCCTTGGGATTTGTTTAGTTAAAAGTTAGCCATTGCAACTTCGTGTACTTCGTTTATGTCCAACGACCAGACCAAGACCGCTTACGAATCCCCACCATTATCAACACTTCATATATATTCGCAATATTCAGATTGCTTTATCATATTGTTGCTCGTTCTTCGATTGCTTGCAGGAGTAGATCTTCGTGGTCAGGCTGATCGTGCTTCCGGCATCGTCAGTAACCTCAGGAGATTGGTTTAGCGATTGCTAAGGCGCAACGTCGTGCACGTTTGTAGTCGGATCGTCAAAGTCGACTCCACCAAATCGATAGTTATAGTCTCATCGAAAAATCGGGACACCCTCGCCTCTATCACCTTTCGTGAAAGATCGGGCCACTAGGGTTCTACCCTCCATCATCATGGTATCATAAGCCACGTTGATCACGATTTCGGAGCCTCCCCGTTGTGTCTTCTAGCTTGATTTTGTTGTTTTTCGTCCAAATCCGAAAATCCCCACAAAAATAGCCCAAAAAATTTTCTTGTGATTTGTGAGTTTTGATGATGTTTTGTTGGTTTTGCTCCGTGAGTTTGTTGTGTTGTAAGTGGATCTAGGCTTCCCCTTCCATCTCCACCTCGAAATCCCTCCAAAATCCGCGAAATCCTCGAATTTTGTCAGTTTTCGAGTTCATCCCGAGCCATCCCCGAGCGAGATTGACCTGCCCGGATCATCCGGCTGATCACCCGGATCATCCGGATCCGCCCGGATCATCCCGCTCCTGGTCCGGACCATCCGGCTTCCTCTGCCAAAACTGCATTTCCTGCAGTTTTTAACCACCGCTGCCTACGCCTCCGCATACCCACTTCGACCACCACCACCTAACTTCCGCAAACCCCTCCTAAAACCTTTCCCATACCCCAACCATACCACCATTTGACCGCTACCTACTCCGACACTTTTTGTCGCATTTGATTTTGAGAATTTGAGTTGTGGTTCACCGTTTCCTTTCGTGTTTCGGCTACCTAGGGACGGTTCGACATCAACATCACCACCGCTCATCTTCGCCAAGGACTACTACGAACGACTACACCCTTTTGGTATCAACTTTGCATTGGTATCATCTATCATCTTGGTATTGTGATATCATCATACTCTCTTGCATTTACATTGATAACCTCATAGCCTTACTTTTGCGTAGCTTACCCATCGAGACTAGCCATTGAGTATTGCCGGCAACGTGACTTGTGCACATTAGTGATCATACATCCCATAGCATACATACTATCATCATGTTGCATATCTTGGAATCATCTCTTGCGTCACAAAAATGTCATTGCATACACAATTGCTATCTTGGCTCATGGAACATCGCATGAGAAAAGAGCTCAAACAACAAAGAGCCAAAGAAGCTTTTAAGCAAAAGAGAAGGATAAGCAAAGAGCTTATAAGCAAGAACCATAGCATCATACAACATTAAGATTGTCATACTCGATCATCTTGGATCTTATCTCCGGAACATCATACATAGAGCATACTTGGGATAGAAGTCGTTGCATTTTTGCTTCGTAGGTTGTGCACAAGTTCGTATCCGCCTATTGTGCAATCGTGCTAGCGTCTCTCTAGTGTTGTGCAACAAGAGCATTTTCGTGGATTCCACATTTTGGCTCACCCTTGGTTGCACGGCCCCATTTATCTTTCCGTGTGTTGTGTTTCCGTGTACCATATCTTGCTATTGGTCTACTTGTTACATTTACAAGTCGTGAATCTTCCCCAACATTATTGAATCTTGCTTGCATTCACATCAAAAATTGTGCCACTCTCCTAACCAAGCTCCACCATAAGCTTTTACTTGTGTAGGTGTGAGGACCGAAAAGAATTGGTACCAATTGTGCTATTTCCTTGCTACACATTGGAGCGATCATTGATCCATTTTCAACTTCGGTCAAGGTACATTTTGTATTGGTTCTTCTTTGTCTCCCACTCACATATCTTTGTTTGAAATGATGGATAGGCCAAGTACTTCTACCAACCCACTCTTCGTGGAGCAAGACGAAGACATTTCATCCTACGTCACCGAGCTTTACATCAAGAACAACTCGCTTTGGGCGACCGCATCGACAACCTCGCCACCGACTTGCATCTCTTCGACAACAAAGTCGACGAGCACAAGCACGAGAATGACGCAAGAATGGATGAGCTTCGTGCCTTGTTGATCAACCGCTCTTCTACCACTTCGTCCTACTCAAGAAGGAGCCGCTCAAGTCGACACTCCAACGACACCATCTCCGGCTCAAGTACACCGACATCGAATACTCTTCGTCGTGTCACGCGCCAAGACCGTCAAGCTAACCGCAATCCTCTACACGACACCGACTCTCAAGAGCATCGACATCGTCAAAACCAAGCTACATTCGCGCAAGCACAAGAACGGCAAAGACAACGACAACAAGAACAAGAGGAGCGAGCGCTACAACATCAAGATGCACAAGACGCCAAGGCGGAACGCCAACAACAACAACTCTGTGAAGCTCAAGCACTTGAGGCGCAACGTGCCCTTCGTGACTCAAGCCGTGCCATAGCCAATCGAGGCCGACAAGCTCGACAACATCAAGAAGCAATTCGCGATGAAGCTCAAGAAAGGATTTACCAAGCACGTGTGCATCGACAAGCTCCTCGCCAAGATCGACAAGCTCCTCCTCAAGCAAGACAAGAACGTCAAGTACATCGAGAGCAACATGAGGATGACAACCGTCCTCGCCAAGAGCAACATGAGGATGACAACCCTCCTCGCTAAGAGAAACATGAGATCGTCAATCCTCAACGACATGGGCGTCATCATCCAAGACCCCAACACAATGAAGAGCAACCATACGGCAAGCTAAAGTTCACCATGCCCAAGTTCACCGGTAGCAACGACCCCGAAGAGTACATCTCATGGGCATTGAAGGTTGACAAAATCTTCCGCTTGCACAACTACGAAGAAGAGAAGAAGATCGCAATGGCATCACTCGAATTCCAAGACTACGTCCTCATTTGGTGGGAACAAATCATTGAGCGCCGAGCGACAAGAGGTGAACCACCCATCACCACTTGGACACAAATGAGGGATGTCATGAGAGCACGATTCGTGCCAAACTACTACAACCGCGACCTCTTCAAGAAACTTCAACAACTCAAGCAAGGAACAAAGAGTGTTGAAGAATACTACAAGGAAATGGAGATAGCCATGATTCGAGCCAATGTGAAGGAAGATGATGAGCAAACAATGGCACGTTTCTTGAATGGATTCAATCATCCCATCAAGAAGATCGCTGACTTCCAACCCTACTCCAACCTCATTGAGCTCGTGCATCAAGCTACAAAGGCGGAACGTCAAGTGCAAGATGACCTCATGTACGGCAAGTACTCGTCCAAGACCTACGGCTTCTCCAACACCCAAGCTTCAACGACTCCAACACCTTCTACCTCAACCAAGCCATCTACAAGCAACGGCGACAAGCCAAGCTCCAAGAAAGCTTCGACAAGCTCAAGTCATCGTCCTACTACAAGCAACTTCAAGCCGCGTGCTTCGTCCTCTATTCCGACCGATGAGACCGTCAAGACAAGCTCTTTCAAGTGTTTCACTTGCGGCGGCCGAGGCCACAAGTCCTTTGAATGCACAAACAAGCGAACCATGATCCTCAACGACGACGGCACCTACGTGATGTGGAGCATCCCTCACTCATCCCCATGGACGCACCTACATCTTCCTCAATACCACATGGACCCATGACTCGAGCTCGAGCTAAGGCTATTGAAGATAAGGTGAACTCGCTCCTCTCCGAACTCCCTCTTCCTAATCATGAGACAATGCTACTACCTCATTCGGAAACTCTATGTGTAATCAGGTACTTGGAGACGAGCCAAGGAACAGCTACTTGCAAGAGCCAAGATGACGAGGACCCCAAGAGTGATGGAGAAGAAGAAAAGCTGCTAAAGCTACAGGCGTCGGACGACCGACCAAGTCCAGACGTCCGACGACTCCCAGGCCACGGACGACCGACGCCCTCCGGACGTCCCGCAGCTGGGCACCCGAATGGAAACTCACGGAAGACCGAAGCCACAGGACGACCGGACAACCCGTACCTGAGCCGAATCTGCGGACGTCCGACGATCCACGGACGACCAACGCACCCGAGTCAGAGCCGAATCTACGGACGTCCGAGCCATGCCGGATGACCGGACCGTCCCGAAGCCCCGGACGTCCGACGCCTTCCGGACGTCTGACACCTGTGTGACAGCGCCCGTGGGTTGGAGCCCTTGTACCCCTTCACTTCGCCCCATTTGCACTAAGACTATAAATAGACCTCCTCCTCCTCCTAGTTAGGGTTAGCAAAGGATTAGCTCATATTTGTGTGAGAGCTTTGCTCATCCACTTGGTTACCTTCTCCTCGAGCTCAGGACCTCTTGGAGAAAGATCCCCCTAGCCAGTTCAAGACCCCTGATGAGGACATCAATACCATTGTTACACCCCAGCCCCTCTTGCTACATATCTTTGGACCAATTACTAGAGCTCGCATGCCAATTAAATTATCGGTACTTTCGTTTCTTGGTAATGATTCTAATGTTCATGAGAATATGATCTTTGCCTAAATTGGATACATTTGTTTTGCTTACAAATGAAGGCCCTAGCTTGGAGAAGGATGGACATTGGAGCAAGAACAAGCATGGAGAAAATGCCATGCGCATAGGGAACAAACGGAGTTACAAGTGATGATTTCAGGACTTTGAAGCCACCATAATGGGTGCATGAAGCCTTGGACGAAATATACAAGATGCCACTTCATAATATTCGTCCATAGGCTATTCTAGGTCTTCGTCACCTTATTATTGAGCCAGGCCCATGTAATTTCGAAATACTTAAGTATAGGCTGTTTTTAGAGTCCGTATGTGTGGGGCAACAAGAGTTAGGGATGGTTTGGACCCCTCCCTCAAGGGACCACGAAATTCCCTCCTCTTCCTCCATATATACAGCCCTTAGGGCGTCGTTTGAACTTCGGGTTTTGTTTAGATTAAAAGTTAGCCATAGCTGCAACTTGGCGTGCCGTTTGTGTTCAGCGACCGGACAAAGGCGTCCACAGAACCCCACCTTGGTCAATAAAGCTTTCATCTTATATTACGCAATATCCAGATTGCAATCTCAGTTTCTTGCTTGTTCTTCGTTTGCTCGCGGAAGCAGACCCTCGTGGTCGGAGTTGATCGTGCTCGGCGTGGTCAATAACCTCTCGGAGTTGGTTTAGCGATTGCTAAGCGCGGCGTCCTCATACGTTAAGTAGTCGGATCGTCAAAGTCGACTTCCTCCAAAGCGAAAACCAACATCTCATCGAAAGACGGGACACCTTTGCCTCTATCACCCCCTCTAGGGTGGCCCCCATCAAGACCTCCTCACGGAGAAGAACGGCTACTCGCGTATCTTTCCTTTGTTGGTTTTGAATCTTGTGCTACTGATAGAGGCAAAGGTGTCCCGATGTTTCGATGAGATGGGGCTATCGTTTCTGTGGGAGTCGACCTTGACGATCCGACTACGTACGTGCGAGACGTCGCGCCTTAGCAATCGCTAAACCAACTTCCGAGGGTTATTGACCACGCCGAGCACGGTCAACTCCGCCACGAGGGTCTGCTTCGTGAGCAAACGAAGAACAAGCAAGAAACTAAGATTGCAATCTGGATATTGCAAATATAAGAGGAAAGCTTTATTAATGAAGGTGGGGTTCTGTGGACGCCTTGGTCTCGTCCTTGAACACAAACGGCACGCTAAGTTGCAGCTATGGCGAACTTTTGATCTAAACAAAACCCAAAGTCTAAACGACGCCTTAAGGATCAGATATATGGAGAAAGAGGAGGGAATTTCGTGGCCCTTGAGGGAGGGGTCCAAACCAACCCTAACTCTTGTTTCCCCACACATACCTGACTCTAAAAACAACCTACACTTAAATATTTCGAAATTACATGGGCCTGGCTCCAATAATAAGGTGACGCAGCACCTAGAATAGCCTATGGACGAATATTATGAAGTGGCATCTTGTATATTTCGTCCAAGGCCTCATGCTCTCATTAGGTGGCTTCAAAGTCCCGAATCATCACTTGTAACTCCGTTTGTTCCCTTCATGCCAACATCTCCATGCTTGAACTTGCTCCAAGGTTCATCTTTCTTGTCCATGGTAGGCCCTTCATTTGTAAGCAAAACAAATGTATCCAATTTAGGCAGCATCATATTCTCATGAACATTGGAATCTACCAAGAAACGAAAGTACCGATAATTCAATTGACATGCGCGAGCTCTAGTAATTGGTCCAAAGATGTATAGCAAGAGGGGCTGTGGGTGTAACAATGGTATTGATGTCCTCATCATCCTCCCCTTCTTGAAATGAAGTCGCCCCGACGGAAGCTCATCTTCCTCACCCAAATAAGGCTTTAAATCTGCAATGTTAAAAGTGGGACTAACCCCAAAATCTGCAAGCAGCTCAAGTTTATATGCATTATCATTTATTTTCTCTAACACCTTAAATGGACCATCAGCACGTGGCATTAGCTTTCATTTGCGCAAATTAGGAAACCTATCCTTACGCAAATGTAACCAAACAAGATCTCCAGGTGCAAAGACAACATGTTTTCTACCCTTATCTCCAGCAAGATTATATTTAGCATTCATACGCTCAATGTTTTCCTTAGTTAACTCATGCATTTTTAAAATCAATTCAGCACGTTCTTTAGCATCAAAATTAACCTTCTCCGAAGATGGAAGAGGCAACAAATCAATAGGTGCACAAGGTAGGAAGCCATACACAATTTCAAAAGGGCACATCTTAGTAGTAGAATGCAATGAACGATTATAAGCAAATTCAACATGAGGCAAGCATTCTTCCCACATTTTCTTATTATTCTTCAAAACAGCCCTAAGCATAGTAGACAATGTTCTATTGACTACTTCAGTTTGTCCATCAATTTGGGGGTGACAAGTAGTACTAAAAAGCAGTTTAGTCCCCAACTTAGCCCATAAACATCTCCAAAAGTGGCTAAGAAATTTAGTATCACGATCTGAAACAATAGTATTTGGCACACCATGCAAGCGAATAATTTCACGAAAGAACAAATCAGCAACATTAACAGCATCATCGCTTTTATGACATGGTATAAAGTGTACCATTTTCGAGAATCTATCCACGACAACAAATATGTTATCCCTCCCTTCTTTGTTCGAGGTAAACCTAAAACAAAGTCCATAGATATATCCTCCCAAGGAACACTAGGTACAGGCAAAGGCATATATAAACCATGAGGATTGAGTCGTGACTTAGCTTTTTGACATGTAGTGCAAATGAGCAACAAAACGCTCAACATCCCGTCTCATCTTTGGCCAAAAGAAATGTGTAGCAAGTATATCCTCCGTCTTCTTCACGCCAAAGTGTCCCATTAATCCTCCTCCATGCGCCTCCTGCAACAACAAAAGACGAACAGAGCTAGCAGGAATGCATAGCTTGTTAGCACGGAACACAAAACCATCATTAATAACGAACTTGTTCCATGTTCTTCCTTCTTTACAATTCTGCATTACATCTTTAAAATCAGCATCATGCACATATTGATCTTTGATGGTCTCCAAACCAAATATTTTGAAGTCAAGTTGTGAAAGCATAGTATAGCGACGAGACAAAGCATCAAAGAATAACATTTTCTTTACCCTTCTTGTGTTTAATGACATAAGGGAAAGTCTCAATTAATTCAACCCATTTAGCATGTCTACGTTTCATTTTAGCTTGACTTTTAATATGTTTCAAAGATTCATGATCAGTATGTATGACAAATTCTTTGGGCCATAAATAATGTTGCCATGTCTCTAAAGTCCGAACAAGAGCATATAATTCTTTGTCATAAGTAGAATAGTTCAGACTAGGCCCACTCAATTTTTCGTAAAAGTATGCAACAGGTTTGCCATCTTGTAATAACACACCTCCTAATCCAATTCCACTAGCATCACATTCAAGCTCAAAAGTCTTATTAAAGTCGAAGTTGGAGTAAAGGAGCATGTGTCAACTTATCTTTCAATACCATGAAGGCTTCTTCCGTATGCGGTACCCCAAACAAAAGGCACATCCTTCTTTGTAAGCTCATTGAGAGGTGCAGCAATGGTGCTAAAGTCTCTCACAAAACGCCTATAGAAACCAGCGAGTCCAAGAAAACTCCTCACTTGTGTGACCGTTTTGGGCTGCGGCCAACTCTCAATAGCTTCAATCTTGGCTTTATCAACTTCAATTCCCTGTGGAGTAACAACATAGCCAAGAAAAGATACTCGGTCGGTGCAAAAGGTGCACTTCCCAAGGTTACCAAACAAACGTGCATCACGTGGAGCATTAAAAACAGCACGTAAATGTTCCAAATGTTCTTCCAAAGATTTGCTATAAATCAGTATATCATCAAAATAGACTACCACAAATCGTCCAATGAAAGCACGTAAAACTTCGGTCATTAGTCTCATGAAAGTACTAGGTGCATTAGTTAACCCAAAAGGCATGACTAACCACTCATATAAACCAAACTTAGTTTTAAATGCTGTTTTCCATTCATCTCCCAATTTCATACGAATTTGATGGTATCCACTACGCAAATGAACTTTGGAGAATATTGTAGAGCCACTCAATTCATCAAGCATATCATCTAGCCTAGGAATAGGATGACGATAACGAATAGTAATATTATTAATGCCTCTACAATCAACACACAAACGCGACGTACCATCCTTTTTAGGCACTAGTATAATAGGAACAGCACAAGGACTAAGAGATTCGCGTATATAACCTTTGTCGAGCAGCTCCTATACTTGACGCATAATCTCCTTCGTCTCCTCCGGATTGGTGCGGTATGGTGCACGGTTGGGTAGCGATGCACCGGGAATTAAGTCAATTTGATGCTCAATCCCTCGAATAGGTGGTAATCCGGTGGCATCGTCTTGTGGGAAGTCGTCACGAACTCCTTCAAAATGTTAGTGACAGCGGGGCAAAGAGGAAGGCACGTCCTCGAATGAAAATAATGCCTCTTTGCACACAAAAGCATAGCAAACAGATTTGCTAGAATCTAGCTCCTCAATATCAGATTTGGTGGCAAGTAAACATGCACTTTTCAGTTTAATTTCAGAAACAACATTAGATGATTTATTATTAGGCTTCATTTGTTGCTCAAATTCTTTTGCCACAATCTGATTTTCACTCTTATTTTTCTCCTGTTTTGCTTTATTAGCTCTATTAATATCATCTTTCAAAATTGAATCAGGAGTCATAGGAAGCAAAGTAATATTTTTATCCTTGTGAACAAGAGTATACTGATTGTTTCTACCATGGTGTACAGAATTTTATCAAATTGCCATGGTCTACCAAGTAATAAGGAACATGCTTGCATAGGTACCACATCACAATCAACATAATCAGCATATGTAGAGATACTAAAATACACACGAACAGTACGTGTTACCTTAACCTTGCCGCTGTTGTTGAACCATTGGATGTATTAAGGATGTGGATGTGGTCTTGTGGTGAGAGAAAGCTTCTCCACCATATCCATGCTAGCCAAGTTGTTGCAGCTCCCTCCATCTATGATGACGCGAATAGAACGTTCCTTCACAACTCCCTTTGTATGGAACAAGTTATGCCTCTGATTTTGCTCAGCTTGTGTAACCTGCACACTCAAAACACGTTGAGCAACTAGACATTCATACCTGCCAAGATCTTCACAGCCATGTATTGCGTCTCATGATCGTAATCATCTCCACCATGTTCTTCATGTGTAATAAGAGCCAAAGTCTCTTCATCATAGTCACTAGCGGACTCATACCCACCATCCTCGTGAGCAATCATCACACGCTGAGATTGGCATTCTTCGGCAAAATGTCCTCTTCCCTTACAACGACGACAAATAATATCACTTGTGTGCCCTGTTGACGCCATGGAAGAAGAAGAGCTCTGTAGGCCCAGCAGGTGTGCTCTTGGCGAGATAGTGGTGGTTGTGCCTGCTTTCTTGTATCACGGTTGGAGGTGGCAGCCACGGAGGTGCCGTGTAGTAGAACGTGTGGAAGTAGATGATGCATGTGGTGTCCATGATGAAGGTCGACCTGCGAGAAAAGTTAGTTCGAGCCAACGCCTGTCGATCATGCACTTCACGTTCAGCTTTACAAGCAAGATGGAATAATCGAGTGATATTATTATAATCCTTGTAGTCTAGAATGGTCTGAATCTCTCTATTTAATCCACCTAGAAAACGTGCAAGCATAGCTTCATTCTCCTCAACAATACCACATCTAATCAAGCCGCTTTCTAATTCACGATAATATTCTTCACCGAATTTTTTCCTTGTCTTAAGCGCTGCAATTTTTGAAGTAATTCACGCTGATAATATGGTGGAACCCAACGAGTACGCATAGCAGTTTTCAAAGCAGCCCAAGTAGCTGGAACAGGATATAATCTACAATGTTCAGACCACCAAACACATGCAAAGCTAGTGAAAGCACAAACAGCAGCAGGAACACGTCTCTCCTAAACATGTAAATCGTTGTTCAGTTTCTAACTCCCAAGTAAGATATATATCAGGAACATATCTACCCTCAAATGATGGAATATTCAATTTCAGTTTAGGGAGATGGTCATGATCTCGTACCTGAAGGGGAGCCCGAACATTGCCATTATTTGCATGTGGACGACCTGGTGGTTGTGGTGCTGGTGGTTGCACGTAGTTCTGATGTTGATCAACCTCATCCTCGTAATCTCTCACATAATCATCCTCCTCCACATCAGCAGCAGGAGCCACAGAAGTATCAACAGCAGCACCAGCAGCTTGGCCAGGCTGAAGAGGGACACGGTGATGCGGAGCATCCCACGTTCATCCCCATGTACACTCCCACTACTCTCCAAGCCCCAAGTGGACATATGACGAGACCTCGAACAAACGCCATTGGACACAAGGTGAACTCGCTCCTCTCCGAACCTTCACTTCCCACATGTGAGACATGGTTACTACCTCAAATATATGTGCTATGCATGACCAGGAACAAGGAGGAAGACCATGGACAAGACGGCGAGGACACCAAGTACACGGACAAAGAGAAGAAGCTGCCCGAAGCTACAGCGGCCGGACGTCCGACCAGGACCGGACGTCCGACGACTCCCAGGCTCTGGACGACCGGGCCCCTCCGGACGACCATGCCAGCGACCACCGAACCGAATCTGTGGACATCCAAAGAACTCCGGACGTCCGGGACCCCGCGAGCCTCCGGACGACCGGCCCCCTCGGACGTCCGACCAAGCGCACCTGAGCCGAATCTACGGATGTCCGAAGAGCTCCGGACGTCCGGACCTTCCTCGAGCCTCCGGACGACGGAACCCTCCGGACGTCCGACGCCTGTCTCACAAGACAAATGTATTGGACCGAGTCCATGTATCCTCCACTTACCCCTTCGCGCCCATGACTATATATACTCCTCCACCTCCTCCTAGTTAGGGTTAGCGTTGATTTAGCTCATAGATAGAGCTTCATTATCCATATCGGATCTACTCCACGAGAGAGACCGCGGCCCCTCTTCGGAGACGATCCACCTTGGATTCAAGACCTCCCTTTGCGGAGAAGACCATCATCAAGACCTCCTCACGGAGAAGAACGGCTACCGTTTGTATCGTCCTTTGTTCACCTTGAATCATGTATCTCCCTTTGTGTTCTTTGATCTAGCATTTGTGTGACCGATTCCTTGTTGGTTGAGTGCTTTCCCTCGTTCCTCCCCGTGATTTCCTCGTGTTCTTCCGCTCGTTCTTCGTAATCCACCGTAGGATCCGCTCCAACGTGAAAGATCGCCCACGTAGGGTTCCGCCCTACATCATCTATGGTATCATGAGCCACGTTGATCACGTTTTTGGAGCCCCTACCCCTCTTTTTCTAGCTTGATTTTGTTGATTTCGTCCTAAATCCGAAAATCCCCACCAAAAATAGCCCCAAATTTTTTTGTGATTTGTTAGTGTGATGATGTTTTGTTGATTTTGATCCATAGATTTGCTTGGTTTCGAGTGGATCTAGCATTTCCCCAATTTTCCCCGTCTTTCATCCACGAAATCCCGCTAATTTTGACCGCAAAATCCCAAAATTCCGCCCAAAATCGCGTCCCGAAACTCGCATCTTGCGTTGACCCCGACCCACCGGACGACCGACGTTTTTAAGGACGTCCGGAGCCCCAGGAACGACCGGACGTCCGACCTTTTCCGGACGACCGGAACCCCTAACCCGCACCGAATTTACGGATTTCCGACCTTTCCGGACGTCCGACGCCCCGGACATCCGACCTTTTCCGGACGTCCGTAACTGTAGTTTCGCACTTCGCTGATTTTTGTTTTGTCCATAACTAATTCATCCGAACTCCGATTTTGACGTTCTTTAGCTTGTTGAAAAGCTCTTGACATCCCCCTTCCAACAAAAATACCACCAAAATCATTTGACTCCATCAAAATGTTGGAACTTTGGCATCTTTACCTAGGGCTTCCACCACATCATCCGCTACTCCACCACCGTCTTCCGCAACCTAACCAATTTTGTTTCTCATGGTTGTTTGAGTTGTGATTCGAGTCTCCTAAGGTGTTTCGGCTACTTAGGGACGGCTGCTTCTTCATCAACCACCACCACCACTTCCGCATAGGCTTGACCAACATACACTTCCACCTCAACTTAACACAATTTTGTTTGTGTTGTGAGTTGTGTCTCCTAAGGTGTTTCGGCTACTTAGGGACCGTGCTTCCAACTCCGACACCGTGTATAGTTCACCACCTTACCCTCCACTTCCACATTGCGTACTCCAAAAAAACACCATTGCATTTACGCAACTCCTTTGAGCTTCCGCAACCACCACCGCTTTCCGCTACCCACCATTTGACATTTGTCATCTGAGATTTTGAGTTCGCAGTTTTTCCGTTTCCTAAGGTGTTTCGGCTACTTAGGGACGAGTCTCCATCATCTTGGTATCTACATCAAGAACACCGCTACTCATCATCGCCGGACGGTAACCTCCATATCATCTTGGTATCGTGGTATCCCTCCATTGATGAGGACATGACTACCTTGGATAAGACCAAAAATATTGCATACATGCATATTTGTCAGGTGATTTCTAGTGCAAACTATTCAATAATCTATTTATGTTATCCAGAACAAAAATACATCACATACTTTTGTGTTTTGTCTAATTGTAGGTGTATGGGACATTTGTACAATACACATATGAAGATAAGGGAAAAGGAGAAGTTTAGGTGCTGTTCAAAAAGTCCTCTCACGTCACTTTTGGACCAAGAGAAGATAGAGTCCAAGTCTCTCACGTTCTCGACTCAGATTCGGACTGCAGACATACCTGACTCAAAACGTCAATAACTTTTCATCCGGACTCCAAATTGGGTGATTCTTCTTTGTTGGAAAATAGATTTCGTGCACCTTCCAACCCAATTGGATTCACCTTCAAATTCGTCCGGAGCGTTGAGTTATGGACGAAACAATCTGATGCTGCAGCAGAATCCGAGTCAAACTACAAGTCCAAAGGTGTTACGTCACCTCCGCTTGGGCCCATTGGCCTTGTACGACCTAGGGTTAGTTTTAGGCTGCCTTGGGACGTCCTACCACCTCCTTGGCCGCCACCCCTTGATCCTATATAAGTAGATCCATCTAGTAGCTTTTTCCTTGGGATTTGTTTAGTTAAAAGTTAGCCATTGCAGCTTCGTGTACTTCGTTTGTGTCCAACGACTGCACCAAGACCGCTTACGGATCCCCACCATTATCAATACTTCATATATATTCGCAATATTCAGATTGCTTTATCATATTCTTGCTTGTTCTTCGATTGCTTGCAGGAATAGACCTTCGTGGTCAGGTGATCGTGCTTCCTAAGCATCGCCAAGAACCTCGAGAGATTGGTTATCGATTGCTAAGGCGCAACGTCGTGCATGTTTGTAGTCGGATCATCAAAGTCGACTCCACCAAATCGATAGTTATCATCTCATCGAAAGATCGGGACACCCTCGCCTCTATCAAGTGGTATCAGTTTTCAGGTTGCTCGGTGAGAATTTCCAATTGTCCCTAGATTCGATTTATTTTCTTACCTATTGTCCAAGAAAAGGCCACCGTAAAAGTTAGATCTATTCATCATTTGTCCTAGCCAGTCCAAGCCTTTGCAATTTTCTTTTCATTGTTTGCATTATTGAATTATCGGTTGCATCGTCGTGTCGAGTTGCTGGTCTTAGTGTCTAGTTCCTTTAGAGTTTCGAGTTCGGTTCACATTAGTCACGCCGCCGCTGCATCATTATCCCTTCCACTGTCCACCATACCATCCATCAATTTCCACCACGTGCTATGCACTATTCATTGTCATAATCATAGTTGAGGTCATTCACATCTTCACTTGATCCAATCTGCATCTTATCTAATTTGTTTTGGAAAAAAAAAAGAGAAAAAAAAAGAGAAAAAAAAAGTAAAAAAAAAGTCAGAGAAAAAAAAAAGAGAAAGAAAAAGGAAAAAAAGTGTGAGAAAAAAAAGAGAGAAGAAAAAAAAACAAAGTTTGGATCTATCTAGAATCAATCTCGTAGGTGAATTCGGATTGGAATCTGTTTTGTGCACTGTTCAGTAAAACAGGCATAACTTCCTCATACGAAGTCCGTTTTGGCTCCGCGAGTACTCAAATTAAAGCTAGAGACGAGCCGCATCTAAATAGTTGCAGAAGCTAGTTCAATATTTGGCACCTCAAAATCGGCTCCTGAATAGGTCTTTTTGCCCTCCGAAGTTCGTGAACACAGCTTATTCCAGTTTTTCAAATCAGTTTTAGAATTTTTTGACTCCTCATATCAACTCGGAATTGAGTGATTCTTTTTGCATTGGAAAGCTTGAGTTAGTAGCATTCTTTGAAAAAGTTATCAGAAAATTGGCTCAAACTTTTCAAGAGGAAAACTAGAGAGAGAGTTGTTGTATATCCTGCTTGGCGCTTGTTTTCATCATTATCTTTACTGCCGTTGTGCTCTTCACTTATATCTTGCTGTCTAGAGCTACTCATTATCCTTCATTGATGCTAGTTGTGCTACGCCGTGACCTCATTAGTGTTCTAGGCTCGCGTCTCTAGTCCGGTCTAGCCTAGGACCAAAGACAAGACTGCTGTTGAGCGTTTATTCAACATTGCATCTCCGAATTGATTATTGCTAATCTTTTGCTACCATATATAGCCAACCCAGCTCCACATATTTCTACACCGTGTATCGTGACGCTCCCCGCAATCTCTTTACACAATCTTCAGAGTTACTTGACACCGCTGGTTGCCTGTCACCGCCTGCTGCATGGTAAGAACTTGTAAGACATTGATATTTGCTTTACTGTGAGCGTTTTACCACCACATCCTAGTAGTTATATGATGAGGACATGACAACCTTGGATAAGACCAAAAATATTGCATACATGCATATTTGTCAGGTGATTTCTAGTGCAAACTATTCAATAATCTATTTATGTTATCCAGAACAAAAATACATCACATACTTTTGTGTTTTGTCTAATTGTAGATGTATGGGACATTTGTACAATACACATATGAAGATAAGGAAAAGGAGAAGTTTAGGTGTTGTTCAAAAGTCCTCTCCGTCAGGTTATTGGACCAAGAAGATAGAGTCAACTCACGTTACGGACTATTCCTGCAAGACATACGACTCAAAAAGCAATAATTTTCATGGACTCCAAATTGGGTGATTCTTTTTTGTTGGAAAATAGATTTCGTACCTTCAACCCAATTGGATTCACCTTCAAATTCGTTCCGGCGTTGAGTTATGGACAAACCAAGGAGAATGATCAAACTACAAGTCCAAGGTGTTACGTCACCTCGCTTGGGCCCATTGGCCTTGTAACCTAGGGTTAGTTTAGGCTGCCTTAAGGCACCACCTCCTTGGCCGCCATGATCCTATAAGTAGATCCATCTAGTAGCTTTTCCTTGGTATTTGTTTAGTTAAAGTTAGCCATTGCAACCTGTACTTTGTTTGTGTCCAACCAAGGTGAATCCCCACCATTATCAATACTTCATAAAAATTCAGATTGCTTTATCATATGTCTTGCTTGTTCTTGATTGCTTGCACGTGAGAGACTTGACTTATCTTCTCTTGGTCCAAAAGTGACGTGAGAGGACTTTTGAACAGCACCTAAACTTCTCCTTTTTCCTTATCTTCATATGTGTATGTACAAATGTCCCATACATCTACAATTAGACAAAACACAAAAGTATGTGATGTATTTTTGTTCTGGATAACATAAATAGATTATTGAATAGTTTGCACTAGAAATCACCTGACAAATATGCATGTATGCAATATTTTTGGTCTTATCCAAGGTAGTCATGTCCTCATCATTATAGAAACATTATTTTTGGATTTTGTTTCTTGTTCTACTAATCATGACAGGATCCAGAGTCAATTCATGGGCTTTGTCGATCGCGGGAGACATGCCACCACCTATGCAAATACCACAACCGTCACGAGAGGTGCACAAACATCCAAATGCACATGATCAGGTTCATGTTTCTATACCACCATTTAATGGCCGTTTTAGACCTCCTTTATATATTGAATGGGAGTTAGACATAAATAATATATTTGCTTCCCATAATTTTGATGAACGTAAAAAAGTTATGGTTGCGGTTGGTTCTTTCACTGGTTATGCTCTAGTTTGGTGGAGTGAATATTGTCGGTTACACCCTGATTATGTACCTAATACTTGGGATGATTTAAAACATGTCATGAGAGATAGATTCGTCGATGTTTATTATACTGTGGCATGATTAAAAAATCGAACATTTAAAACAAGGTAGTGACACCGTAACAAAATATTATGATGATTTACAAACTACCTTGTTGCACTCATTTTAGAAGAAAGTGAAGAAGATATTATGGATAGATTTTGGGGAGGATTAAACCATAATATTCAGGAGATACTAATTCATGAAGAGTGTTATCCTATGGACCATTTGTTTCGTCTTGCTTGCAAAGCTGAACAGAAATAAAACGACGTGTTGCCCACAAGGAGAACAAGCGCACGGTGCACATTCCAACTGTTGATACAGATGTTTATTCAACTACTAGGCGTACTATGACAACCACATCCGTTGTTGCGAGGACTACATCATCTCCACCATGTGACACATCATCATCGAGAGTGCTCGCATCATCTGAGTTGACTATAAGAGGTAATGACAAAGGTACAGATTTTCCACTTTTACATGAGAATGATGCATGCCTAGTTAACTTGAATACATCATGTGTTGAGCTACCCACTACTTTGATCACACCACCTATTTTAGAGGATTATATTGATAATTTGACTTTGCCATGTGATCAAACAACTGAAATACCAACAATTTTGAGTGCAGCCATTGAATTAATTGTTGATGCAAAAGAATTAATATTTAATCATTTTGATATGACCTCTAATATTCGTGATGATTCTATGTCGAATGACTTATTGCATGTTTACTTATTTAAGCATGTTGTAGCATGTAAACTTGATGCAAGTAAGGTTTATTCACCAATGTTGGGATGGTTTAATGATGAACATTGTCAATCTTTTGAAATGAATAAGAGCTTCACTTATATGTGCAAACTGAGTTGCAATATTTTCATGCCTTCTACTTCTTGTGATAATGTTTTGGCTTTAGATTTTATGAACTATGCAAGTTACTCATCTATTTATGTGTCATATTGATAGAGGCAAAGGTGTCCCGATGTTTCGATGAGATGGTGGCTATCGTTTCTGTGGGAGTCGACCTTGACGATCCGACTACGTACGTGCGAGACGTCGCGCCTTAGCAATCGCTAAACCAACTTCCGAGGGTTATTGACCACGCCGGAGCACGATCAACCTGACCACGAAGGCCTGTTTCCTGCGAGCAAACGAAGAACAAGCAAGAAACTAAGATTGCAATCTGGATATTGCGAATATAATAGGAAAGCTTTATTAATGAAGGTGGGGTTGTGAGTCGCCTTGGTCTGGTCGTTGAAAACAAACTAAGTACGCTAAGTTGCAGCTATGGAGAACTTTTGATCTAAACAAAACCCAAAGTCTAAACGACGCCCTAAGGACTGTATATATGGAGAAAGAGGAGGGAATTTCGTGGCCCTTGAGGGAGGGGTCCGAAACCAACCTTAACTCTTGTTTCCCCACACATACGGACTCTAAAAACAACCTACACTTAAATATTTCGAAATTACATGGGCCTGGCCCAATAATAAGGTGACGCAGCACCTAGAATAGCCTATGGACGAATATTATGAAGTGGCATCTTGTATATTTCGTCCAAGGCCTCATGCTCTCATTAGGGTGGCTTCAAAGTCCTGGAATCATCACTTGTAACTCCGTTCTTGTTTCCCTTAGCATGCCAACATCTCCATGCTTGAACTTGCTCCAAGGTTCATCTTTCTTATCCATGGTAGGCCCTTCATTTGTAAGCAAAACAAATGTATCCAATTTAAGCAGCATCATATTCTCATGAACATTGGAATCGTTACCAAGAAACGAAAGTACACGATAATTCAATTGGCGATGTGAGCTCTAGTAATTGGTCCAAGATGTATAGCAGCAGGGGCTGTGGGTGTAACAATGGTATTGATGTCCTCATCATCCTCCCCTTCTTGAAATGAAGTCGCCCCTCGACGGAAACTCATCTTCCTCCCCCAAATAAGGTTTCAAATCTGCAATGTTAAAAGTGGGACTAACCCCAAAATCTGCAGGCAGCTCAAGTTTATATGCATTATCATTTATTTTCTCTAACACCTTAAATGGACCATCAAGACGTGGCATTAGCTTTGATTTGCGCAAATTAGGAAACCTATCCTTACGCAAATGTAACCAAACAAGATCTCCAGTGCAAAGACAACATGTTTTCTACCCTTATCTCCAAAGAAGTTTATATTTAGCATTCATACGCTCAATGTTTTCCTTAGTTAACTCATGCATTTTTAAAATCAATTCAGCACGTTCTTTAGCATCAAAATTAACCTTCTCCAAAGATGGAAGAGGCAACAAATCAATAGGTGCACAAGGTAGGAAGCCATACACAATTTCAAAAGGGCACATCTTAGTAGTAGAATGCAATGAACGATTATAAGCAAATTCAATATGAGGCAAGCATTCTTCCCACATTTTCTTATTATTCTTCAAAACAGCCCTAAGCATAGTAGACAATGTTCTATTGACTACTTCAGTTTGTCCATCGGTTTGGGGGTGACAAGTAGTACTAAAAAGCAGTTTAGTCCCCAACTTAGCCCATAAACATCTCCAAAAGTGGCTAAGAAATTTAGTATCACGATCTGAAACAATAGTATTTGGCACACCATGCAAGCGAATAATTTCACGAAAGAACAAATCAGCAACATTAACAAGATCATCGCTTTTATGACATGGTATAAAGTGTGCCATTTTCGAGAATCTATCCACGACAACAAATATGCTATCCTCCCTTCTTTGTTCGAGGTAAACCTAAAACAAAGTCCATAGATATATCCTCCCAAGGAACACTAGGTACAGGCAAAGGCATATATAAACCATGAGGATTGAGTCGTGACTTAGCTTTTTGACATGTAGTGCAGCGAGCAACAAAACGCTCAACATCCCGTCTCATCTTTGGCCAAAAGAAATGTGTAGCAAGTATATCCTCCGTCTTCTTCACGCCAAAGTGTCCCATTAATCCTCCTCCATGCGCCTCCTGCAACAACAAAAGACGAACAGAGCTAGCAGGAATGCATAGCTTGTTAGCACGGAACACAAAACCATCCTTAATAACGAACTTGTTCCATGTTCTTCCTTCTTTACAATTCTGCATTACATCTTTAAAATCAGCATCATGCACATATTGATCTTTGATGGTCTCCAAACCAAATATTTTGAAGTCAAGTTGTGAAAGCATAGTATAGCGACGAGACAAAGCATCAGAAATAACATTTTCTTTACCCTTCTTGTGTTTAATGACATAAGGGAAAGTCTCAATTAATTCAACCCATTTAGCATGTCTACGATTCAGTTTAGCTTGACTTTTAATATGTTTCAAAGATTCATGATCGTAATGTATAACAAATTCTTTGGGCCATAAATAATGTTGCCATGTCTCTAAAGTCCGAACAAGAGCATATAATTCTTTGTCGAAGTAGAATAGTTCAGACTAGGCCCACTCAATTTTTCGTAAAAGTATGCAACAGGTTTGCCATCTTGTAATAACACACCTCCTAATCCAATTCCACTAGCATCACATTCAAGCTCAAAAGTCTTATTAAAGTCGGGAAGTTGGAGTAAAGGAGCATGTGTCAACTTATCTTTCAATACCGTGAAGGCTTCTTCCGTATGCGGTACCCCAAACAAAAGGCACATCCTTCTTTGTAAGTTCATTGAGAGGTGCAGCAATGGTGCTAAAGTCTCTCACAAAGCGCCTATAGAAACCAGCGAGTCCAAGAAAACTCCTCACTTGTGTGACCGCTTTTGGGCTGCGGCCAACTCTCAATAGCTTCAATCTTGGCTTTATCAACTTCAATTCCTGTGGTGTAACAACATAGCCAAGAAAAGATACTCGGTCGGTGCAAAAGGTGCACTTCCCAAGGTTACCAAACAAACGTGCATCACGTAGAGCATTAAAAACAGCACGTAAATGTTCCAAATGTTCTTCCAAAGATTTCCTATAAATCAGTATATCATCAAAATAGACTACCACAAATCGTCCAATGAAAGCACGTAAAACTTCGTTCATTAGTCTCATGAAAGTACTAGGTGCATTAGTTAACCCAAAAGGCATGACTAACCACTCATATAAACCAAACTTAGTTTTAAATGCTGTTTTCCATTCATCTCCCAATTTCATACGAATTTGATGGTATCCACTACGCAAATCAACTTTGGAGAATATTGTAGAGCCACTCAATTCATCAAGCATATCATCTAGCCTAGGAATAGGATGACGATAACGAATAGTAATATTATTAATGCCTCTACAATCAACACACATACGCCGACGTACCATCCTTTTTAGGCACTAGTATAATAGGAACAGCAAAAGGAATAACAGATTAACTTATATAACCTTTGTCTAGAAGCTCCTGTAATTGACGCATAATCTACTTCGTATACTCTGGATAGGTACGGTATGGTGCACGGTTGGTAGCGATGCACCGGGAATTAAGTCAATTTGATGCTCAATCCCTCGAATAGGTGGTAATCCGGTGGCACGCCTTGTGGGAAGGACGTCGCCGAACTCCCGCAAAATGTTAGTGACAGCAGGGGGCAAAGAGGAAGGCACGTCCTCGAATGAAAATAATGCCTCTTTGCACACAAAAGCATAGCAAACAGATTTGCTAGAATCTAGCTCCTCAATATCAGATTTGGTGGCAAGTAAACATGCACTTTTCAGTTTAAAAACAGAAGCAACAGTAGAAGGTTTATTATTAGGCTACATTTTGTGCTCAAATTCTTTTGACACAAACTGATTTTCACTCTTATTTTCTCCTGTTTTGCTTTATTAGCTCTATTAATATCATCTTTCAAAATTGAATCAGAGTCATAGGAAGCAAAGTAATATTTTTATCCTTGTGAACAAGAGTATACTGATTGTTTCTACCATGGTGTACAGAATTTTTATCAAATTGCCATGGTCTACCAAGTAATAAGGAACATGCTTGCATAGGTACCACATCACAATCAACATAATCAGCATATGTAGAGATACTAAAATACACACGAACAACACGTGTTACCTTAACCTTGCCGCTGTTGTTGAACCATTGGATGTAGTAAGGATGTGGATGTGGTCTTGTGGTGAGAGAAAGCTTCTCCACCATATCCATGCTAGCCAAGTTGTTGCAGATCCCTCCATCTATGATGACGCGAATAGAACGTTCCTTCACAACTCCCTTTGTATGGAACAAGTTATTCCTCTGATTTTGCTCAGATTGTGTAACCTGCACACTCAAAACACGTTGAGCAACTAAACATTCATACTGTCACAAGATCTTCAAAGCAGCCATGTATTGCGTCTCATGATCGTAATCCTCTCCACCGTGTTCTTCATGCGTAATAAGAGCCAAAGTCTCTTCATCATAGTCACTAAGCGGACTCATACCCACCATCCTCGGTAGCAATCATCACACGCTGAGATTGGCATTCTCTCCAAGTGTCCTCTTCCCTTACAACGACGACAAATAATATCACTTGTGTGTCCTGTTAACGCCATGGAAGAAGAAGAGCTACTGTGTAGGCCCAAAGGTGTGCTCTTGGCGAGATAGTGGTGGTTGTGCCCGCTTTCTTGTATCACGGTTGGAGGTGGCAGCCGGCGGAGGTGCCGTGTAGTAGAACGTGTGGAAGTAGATGATGCACGTGGTGTCCATGATGAAGGTCGACCTGCGAGAAAAGTTAGTCCGCGCCAACGCTCATCGATCCTGCACTTCACGTTCAGCTTTACAAGCAAGATGGAATAATCGAGTGATATTAGTATAATCCTTGTAGTCTAGAATGGTCTGAATATCTCTATTTAATCCACCCGTAAAACGTGCAAGCATAGCTTCATTCTCCTCAACAATACCACATCTAATCAAGCCAGTTTGTAATTCCTGATAATATTCTTCTACCGAATTTTTTCCTTGTCTTAAGCGCTGCAATTTTTGAAGTAATTCACGTTGATAATATGGTGGAACCCAACGAGTACGCATAGCAGTTTTCAAAGCAGTCCAAGTAGCTGGAACAGGATATAATCTACAATGTTCGCACCACCAAACACATGCAAAGCTAGTGAAAGCACAAACAGCAGCGGGAACACGTCTCTCCTCGTGATATTGTAAACATGTAAATCGTTGTTCAGTTTCTAACTCCCAAGTAAGATATAGATCGTGAACATATCTACCCTCAAATGGTGGAATATTCAACTTCAGTTTAGGGAGATGGTCATGATCTCGCACTGAGGGGGAGCCCTAACATTGCCATTATTTGCATGTGGACGACCGGGTGGTTGTGGTGTGGTGGTTGCACTTGCACGTAGTTCTGAAGTTGATCAACCTCATCCTCGTACTCTCTCACATAATCATCCCCCCCACATCGCCAGCAGGAGCCACGTATATCAATGCAGACCAAAGCAGCTTGGCCAGCCAAGAGGGACACGGCTCGCTTCGGCGGAGGGTTGCTTCGATGTGGAGGTAGTCGTTGTTGTTGTTGTTGTAGAGGTGCATTAGGTGCAGCCGGTGGTGGTGGTGGTAGACGCCACAGCAATTCATTAAACTTGTTATCGAGCTTTGTTTCAACGCCTTCTCAATGCCATCTATCTTCTCCATGGCCTCTTCAAATCTATTTAGAACATCTTCCACCTGCCCACTCATCATTTGTTGAAACTTATCATGTAGCGCTTTGTTTGTCATGTTCTCCCGGTCAGTCTCGGCTTGTGATCCCGCCATGGTTAGCGAGAATAGAAACACACAAGAATATGATTCGACAGACTACTAGGAAGTGGTGGTGGTGGTGTGGTGAACAGTCACAAATCCGTCAAGCAAATCTCAAATTCTTACCAGTTCTTACCCAAAGAAGAAAAGGTGATCGGCAACCGATGTAGTCAAAACTCTCAAAGCTTGGATAGAGCGATTACTGTGGAGAGTCAAACGCACGATGTAGATGTATGTGGAGCTGGGAAGGCTTATAATATGGTGGCAACAAGGGTCAAGAATAATCAAATCGAGATGCAAAGTTGAATAAACGCTCAACGACGCAGATCGCTGGTCCTAGGCTAGACCGTGCTAGAGACGCGAGCCTAGAACACTAACAAAATCACGCGCCGCACGGAAACAACGGAAAAGCACACTGGAAAAAAAAATTCGCTTTTTTTTTTTTTTTTTTTTTTTTTTGCGAAAAATCACTATAATGGCGAGTGTCTCAAAACTCTTCCTGTGTCAAATCGACAGGATGGGCACGAAATTTTTTCGACCAAATTTTTTTTTTCGAACGCCCGACCCAAAACTGAAACGGGTCAAAAAACTTTCTATAATGGCGACTGTCTCAATACGCTTAGAAACACCTAAAAATCGGATAGCCAGAAAATTTTTCGACAAGTGCGTTTTCGGAAAATTTTGGGCCTATACGGAGGGTGGTTTCCGGACCAAATTTTTTTTTTCCGAAACCTACTCCGGCTAGGAAACACGAATCGGAAACTAGATGGATCTCGAAAACAAACCTAATATGAGAAGAACTCGGATTGGTGGTGGATATATGGTCGTGGTATATGGCAGCGGTGGTGGTATATGGCAGCGGTGGTGGTATATGGCTACGGATTGGTGGTGGATAAGAAGGGTGGTAGATGGCAAGGCGATGATGATGGTCAAGCGGCGTGACAACTTATGACCGTAACTCGAAACTCTAAAAGACTAGACTCTAAGACCAGCAACTTGACACGATGATGCAACCGGAAATTCAACAAAGCAAAAACCCCAAAAGATTATGCGAAGGCTCGATTGGTTCGGATATGATGAACTAACCCTAATTTTTTTGTGGCTTTTTCGTGGACTTTAGGTATGAAGAATGACTCGATCTAATCTACGAAAAACTGTAAAATCTCACCGAGCAACCTGAAAATCTGATACCACTTGATAGAGGCAAAGGTGTCCCGATGTTTCGATGAGATGGTGGCTATCGCTTCGTGGGAGTCGACCTTGACGATCCGACTACGTGACGTCGGCGAGACGTCGCGCCTTAGCAATCGCTAAACCAACTTCCGAGGGTTATTGACCACGCCGAGCACGATCAACTCGACCACGAGGGCCTGTTTCCTGCGAGCAAACGAAGAACAAGCAAGAAACTAAGATTGCAATCTGGATATTGCGAATATAAGAGGAAAGCTTTATTAATGAAGGTGGGGTTACGAGACGCCTTGGTCCGGTCGTTGAACACAAACGGCACGCCAAGTTGCAGCTATGGCGAACTTTTATTCTACACAAAACCCAAAGTCTAAACGACGCCCTAAGGGCTGTATATATGGAGACAGAGGAGGGAATTTCGTGGCCCTTGAGGGAGGGGTCCGAAACCAACCCTAACTCTTGTTTCCCCACACATACGGACTCTAAAAACAGCCTACACTTAAATATTTCGAAATTACATGGGCCTGGCCCAATAATAAGGTGACGCAGCACCTAGAATAGCCTATGGACGAATATTATGAAGTGGCATCTTGTATATTTCGTCCAAGGCCTCATGCTCTCATTAGGGTGGCTTCAAAGTCCTGGAATCATCACTTGTAACTCCGTTCTTGTTTCCCTTAGCATGCCAACATCTCCATGCTTGAACTTGCTCCAAGGTTCATCTTTCTTATCCATGGTAGGCCCTTCATTTGTAAGCAAAACAAATGTATCCAATTTAGGCAGCATCATATTCTCATGAACATTGGAATCGTTACCAAGAAACGAAAGTACCTGATAATTCAATTGGCGTGCGCGAGCTCTAGTAATTGGTCCAGTATGTATAGCAGCTGGGGCTGTGGGTGTAACAATGGTATTGATGTCCTTATCACATATGTGCAAAAATCAAGGGAAATAAAAATGGATGACATATACATATACAACATGTACACCTTGTCTCTTTTGTTAGCCACATTTCAGACTAAGAACCGCCGAGGACGGCTTTGTTTTCAAGAAGTGGAGGATGATGAGGACATGACTACCTTGGATAAGACCAAAAATATTGCATACATGCATATTTGTCGTGTGATTTCTAGTGCAAACTATTCAATAATCTATTTATGTTATCCGAACAAAAATACATCACATACTTTTGTGTTTTGTCTAATTGTAGGTGTATGGGACATTTGTACAATACACATATGAAGATAAGGGAAAAGGAGAAGTTTAGGTGCTGTTCAAAAGTCCTCTCACGTCACTTTTGGACCAAGAGAAGATAGAGTCCAAGTCTCTCACGTTCTGGACTCAGATTCGGACTGCAGACATACCTGACTCAAAACGTCAATAACTTTTTCATCCGGACTCCAAATTGGGTGATTCTTTTTTTGTTGGAAAATAGATTTCGTGCACCTTCTAACCCAATTGGATTCACCTTCAAATTCGTCCAGAGCGTTGAGTTATGGACGAAACAATCTGATGCTGCAGCAGAATCCGAGTCAAACTACAAGTCCAAAGGTGTTACGTCACCTCCGCTTGGGCCCATTGGCCTTGTACGACCTAGGGTTAGTTTTAGGCTGCCTTGGGACGTCCTACCACCTCCTTGGCCGCCACCCCTTGATCCTATATAAGTAGATCCATCTAGTAGCTTTTTCCTTGGGATTTGTTTAGTTAAAAGTTAGCCATTGCAGCTTCGTGTACTTCGTTTGTGTCCAACGACCAGACCAAGACCGCTTACGGATCCCCACCATTATCAATACTTCATATATATTCGCAATATTCAGATTGCTTTATCATATTCTTGCTTGTTCTTCGATTGCTTGCAGGAATAGACCTTCGTGGTCAGGCTGATCGTGCTTCCGGCATCGTCAGTAACCTCAGGAGATTGGTTTAGCGATTGCTAAGGCGCAACGTCGTGCATGTTTGTAGTCGGATCATCAAAGTCGACTCCACCAAATCGATAGTTATCATCTCATCGAAAGATCGGGACACCCTCGCCTCTATCATCCATTGTATATTCCCCTTGCCATTGCATTGTTAACCCCTAGCCTTACTTTTGCGTTACTTGCCTATCGAGACTAGCCATTTGAGTATTGCCGGCAACGTTACTTGTGCACATTAGTGATCATACTTCACATAGCATATATACCATATCATTGTGGTGCATATATTGGTATCATATCTTGTGTCACAAGTTTTTTCCCGCATACACACAATTGCTATCTTGGTTTGTGCATTGTGCAAAGTGGCCATAGAAAAAAAGAGAATAAAGCTTTTAAGCAAAAGAAAGAGAGCAAAGAAGCTTGTAAGCAAGTGCCATAGCATCATACCACATTGCATATAAGATTGTCATATCCGATCATCTTGGATCATCTTGAGAGAAACACCGGGAACCATACATACATAGCATACTTGGGATAGAAGTTTATCCATTTTGCATCTTATAGGTTGTGCACAAGTGTTGTATCCGCCTTTTGAGCAATCGTGCTAACGTCTCTCTTGAGTTGTGCAACACGAGCGTTTTCCGTGGATTCCACATTTTGTGCTCATTCCTTGGTTGCACGACCCCATTTATCTATCCGTGTGTGTGTTTCTGTGTGCCATTCTTTGCTATTGGTCCATTTGTTTCGCTTGCGAATTTGTGAATCTCTTTCAACATTATTGACTCTTGCTAACATTTTGCATTAAATTTTTGTGCCACTATCCTCACCGAGCTCCTCCATAAGCTTTACTTGTGTAGGTGTGAGAACCGACAAGGATTGGTACCAATAGTGCTATTTCATTGTCCGCATTTGAGTGAACTTGGTTCATTGTCAACATCGGTCAAGGTACATTGGTATAAGTTCTTCTCTTCCTCCCACTCATATTTGTTCGAGTCTTGTGATGGATAGGCAAGGCATTTCATCTCCGGTCTTCTAACAACAACGACGGCGTGAACAACTACATCACCAAAGCGTATATCTTCGATCTACAACGACAAGTGCAAGGCACACAATCAAGATTGCGAGGCGCGATCGAGAACATCTCCATCGACATTCGTCACTCCGAAGCAAGGAGAAGGGACTACTTCGACAAGAAACTTGCCGCACATAAAGAGGAGCAAGATGCAAGGATGGAGGAGATTCGGGCCTTGATCAAGTCTTCTTCCCTTCGTCATCTTCAAGGCGGCGACATTCAAGCCACAAGTCTTGAGCGCGAAAAAGATGCAAGTGCAAATCGTCCTCGTCCACATCTACATGGCGACCACCATCACGTTCGTGATCAATATCGTCATGAAGGGCAAGTCACCTCCAAGCATCATGTGTACGACGACGACAAACCACATCTACAACGACATCATCATCATGAAGATGCTCCACAAGCGCAAATGCACAAGTCCCAACAAGCCCTACTTCACGCCAAGTCGAAGCTTCATAAGCACAAGAGAAGACCGCGAGACGACCACCACCAAGACGACGCTACGGCTACATCAACCACTTCGGCATCTTCGCCAAGTGTTCTCAAGGCATCTTCGCCTTTGGACGTACGGCATCTTCGCCTACTTCCCACGTGTACGCCTACATCGACTTCATCAAGTCCAAGGCGACCACCGACAAGCGAGGGCGACACTTCCATCTTCTAAGCCCCTCAAGGAAGATGGCCGAGCATGGGAAACTCCCTTCGGTCATGGAGACGAGCTATGAGGTGCCACATCATATGGGCCTCCAACACCAAGACGGTGACAAGGACGGTCGAGCGAGGGCCATCCCCTTCGACCACGGGCGACGAGAGCGAACCTCTTCAACAACATGAAGACGGGCGCCAACATTGGACTCCTCCTCCGAGTCAAGCTACGCGACCGCGCATGGAGACATTTGCACCTACATCTCTCCGGCACCCACATATGTCGAGATGCCCCAATTGCCATGCGAGGAGAGCCACCACCACATGAGTGACATGAGTGACTACACCATACGTGACATTGAGAGCATTTCCTATGAGAGGATGAGTGTGACCACCACTAGCCCCACACATGAGAGCATGCCACACATCCTATGTGAGGTTGAGCGCCATTTGAGTGACTCCACCCACCATACGAGTGAGAGCATCCTTGAGGGAGTGAGTGAGCCACAACACTTAGTGAGTGAGGTAGTTGACACGGCACATGAGGCCACTATGATTCCTAACGAATTAACCTCTATTCCTAGTGTGTTTTCTTCTTTGGTGCTAGGTATCCTACATGACGACACGCCTACCCTCGACGAGTCCATCCCTCCAAAGGGAAAACCGATGGCCATGGTGGACGATGATGCACCCCCCACATGGTTCCATCAAGATGAAGTTGACAACGAGTGGATCTTCAACACCTCACCTACAACACATGAGCGACGCTCCAAAGGTAACATAGGTGATGGTGCTTCTCTTGTCCCACTAGTGGACTCTCTTACCATCGATTGCTCCCATGATATTGACCCACCTATTCCCATGCTTCATGCTAGTGCGACTTCTTCATGCCTTGACTTACCTATTTATGATGAATATGATGATGAGCATGTTGAGTTACCTAGTTGTGATGCTATGCTCCATAGGATATCTTGTGAAAATTCTATTGGTCACATTATGTTTGACAATCCATTGAACTTGTCATATGCTATGAGTGAGATCTCCCATATTGCCTCATTTCAATCTCAACATAGTAACTATGCATGCCCCATTAAAATAAATCCCATTTGCACTTATGGCATAGATGACGAGATGATGGTCATTGGCTTTTGCTTCTCTTGTGATGATATTGCACTACTTCCTTTGCGCAATTCGTCTACTATTCCATGCCATGATCACATTGTTCCAAATATGCATTGTTTTGGATGTTGTCAATATTCTCCATGTGATGTTTCCATTAATGCTCATGAGGAGACCCCCATAATTTCCTCATACATATTAGGAGATCTTGATGCATTTCATACTTTGCATGATTCCCATAATTGCTTGAACCATATGCATTCCATGAATAACAATGCTCTAGATATTTCTCATGATGCATTGCACAATTTGAGTCTCCATTATGCCATACATAATAACAAACCTATCATGATGGATGACATGTTTCTATATCACGCATCTCATTTATTTGAGCATTGGATATTTTGTGCTAACCGACACATGCATGTGCGCATCATGATGGATGATGTGTACATCTACCACGCACACACAATTTTTCCTTTGTCTTTGTGTTGTGTAGGTACTCATGTATACTCGTCAACTTCTCAATCCCAAGAGTTGACGAAACGAGCTCTTGAGAGCAACGATGATTTGGGATCCCGAGGATTATCATTCCCACCGTTCCCTTCGCGCAAGGACTACGCGCACCTCTTCTACTTGGCTTTCACACGGCTATGGGCTATTTACCACTTGTCACCTTATGCTCATTTTACCGTGTTCACTTTGCATGCTATGCTTGCTTCTATGCCTTTGCCATGCAATTGTGACCCTTGCTCGCATCTACCCATGATTGACCCTATGTGTATTTGCATGCTTGGTGGAGATCCTTGTTGCTATTGCCATGTTTATCATGTGCCCCATGCTATCGATGCTTGTTGTGTTGGGAGAGTCATGATGTCCCATTGGTATTTACATATGGTCTCTCGCCAATACATTGATGCTATTTGCCTCACATTTGGCTTTCATGCTTGTGCTATGACATGTGAACTATTCATGCCCACTATTTGCACCAATGACATGCTTGCCATGATTCCTTCTAGTACGGTGCATCTTCTCACTACTAGCTTGCTTGACTTGATCGCTATGATTGCTTGCTATGTTGCAGCACCCATGTTCCACTATTACTCGCTTTCTTGGGTTGATGACATATATGTTCATGCCTCTCACATGATATATCTTGTTCATTGTCGATTGCCTCCAATTGTTGCATCTATGCTTATTGATCTTGGAGACTTTGACACTTTACTTGTGATGCATGCTTGTTTGATTGAGCCTATTGTATTTGGTTGTTCTCGCATCATATGCCTCCATACTATGAAATGCTCCCTTGTTCTTTCTTATGATGAGCATGATGCATACACTTGTTGGGTATCTTACCACACGAATGTTAGGTTTTGCACTTCCGCTAACCTCATTTGTTTTTCTGAGTGTTTGTCAAGTTCTTTCATTTTGAAGGATTCACAAGGCGGTAACATCAAGAGACAACTTGCTTATGTGAAGGCATACAAGATGCTAACTCCATCATCCTTGAGAACCTCCTAAAGGTGACCTCCTTCCCTTTGAGCCATCCTCAAATACACATATTGGATGGGTCATTCTTTCATTGTTGTTTCCTTCTTCTTGTCTACATGATACATATATTGGATGGAGGACCGACATTGGAGATGGACCCTATGGACCTTCAAGTTGAGGAGTGCCACGACATCGAGCTATGGTACAACACCACCCATGACAAATTTGCACCCCATGCATGGATTGACTCACATTATGCTTGTCTTGTTGCACCTATTCCCATGTCATCCATGATATATGAGCATGTGCATTTTCTTAGCAAATTTGTTGTGATCTTTCTTGATGGGCATATTCATACATCGTGATCATATTGCCTACCATCAATTGCATGATAACATAATCATATTGAGCATCCATTGCCATATTCATGCTATTGATAAACCGTCTCACTATGACATTATTTTGCACCGTGGTTGCATTGATCACATTCACGACACCTTTGTGTGCCCAATGCATGAATTTTCTCTCATGAATGCTTTACATGTCATTTTACATCATTTGGATAAGCATTTCATGCCTTGTCATCAACAATTCCTTTGGACGGACTCATTCTTACATGATGGACACTTTGTGTGCGTTAACCATTGTATTTTCGAGTGTTGCTTGTGTTTGCTCTTTTTGCATGTCTATCACTCCGGCGACACCTTGGACTACTTGGATTGCTCCATGTCTTCAACTTCGTCCAACTACAAGTCCGCTCTCGACAACCGTTTCCATGGTGATGAGGATCACGATCCGAGGTCGGATCTTTCCCAAGGGGAGATGATGCGGAGCATCCCACGTTCATCCCCATGTACACTCCCACTACTCTCCAAGCCCCAAGTGGACATATGACGAGACCTCGAACAAACGCCATTGGACACAAGGTGAACTCGCTCCTCTCCGAACCTTCACTTCCCACATGTGAGACATGGTTACTACCTCAAATATATGTGCTATGCATGACCAGGAACAAGGAGGAAGACCATGGACAAGACGACGAGGACACCAAGTACACGGACAAAAAGAGAAGAAGCTGCCCGAAGCTACAGCGGCCGGACGTCCGACCAGGACCGAACGTCCGACGACTCCCAGGCTCCGGACGATCGGGCCCCTCCGGACGACCGTGCCAGCGACCACCGAACCGAATCTGTGGACATCCGAAGAACTCCGGACGTCCGGGACCCCGCGAGCCTCCGGACGACCGGCCCCCTCCGGACGTCCGGACCAAGCGCACTCCGAGCCGAATCTACGGATGTCCAAGAGCTCCGGACGTCCGGACCTTCCTGAGCCTCCGGACGACCGGAACCCTCCGGACGTCCAACGCCTGTCTCACAAGACAAAGTGTATTGGACCGAGTCCATGTATCCTCCACTTACCCCTTCGCGGCCCATGATTATATATACTCCTCCACCTCCTCCTAGTTAGGGTTAGCGTTGATTTAGCTCATAGATAGAGCTCATTATCCATACCGGATCTACTCCACGAGAGAGACCGCGGCCCCTCTTCGGAGACGATCCACCTTGGATTCAAGACCTCCTTTTGCAGAGAAGACCATCATCAAGACCTCCTCACGGAGAAGAACGGCTACCGTTTGTATCGTCCTTTGTTGACCTTGAATCATGTATCTCCCTTTGTGTTCTTTGATCTAGCATTTGTGTGACCGATTCCTTGTTGGTTGAGTGCTTTCCCTCGTTCCTCCCCGTGATTTCCTCGTGTTCTTCCGCTCGTTCTTCGTAATCCACCGTAGGATCCGCTCCAACGTGAAAGATCGCCCACGTAGGGTTCCGCCCTACATCACACGGCTCGCTCGGCGAAGGGCTGCTTCGCGACGTGGAGGTAGTCGTTGTTGTTGTTGTAGACGTGCGTCAGGTGCAGCCGGTGGTGGTGGTGGTAGACGCGCGAGCAATTCATTAAACCTGTTATCGAGCTTTGTTTCGAACGACTTCTCAATGCCATCTATCTTCTCCATGGCCTCTTCAAATCTATTAAGCACATCTTCCACCTGCCCACTCATCATTTGTTGAAACTTATCATGTAGCGCTTTGTTCGTCATGTTCTCCCAGTCAGTCTTGTCGGCTTGTGATCCTGCCATGGTTAGCAGCAATAGAAACACACAAGAATATGATTCGACAGACTACTAGGAAGTGGTGGTGGTGGTGTGGTGGACGATCACAAATCCACAAGCAAATCTCAAATTCTTACCAGTTCTTACCAAAGAAGAAAGGTGATCGGCAACCGATGTAGTCAAAACTCTCAAAGCTTGGATAGAGCGATTACCAGGGAGAGTCAAACGCACGATGTAGATGTATGTGGAGCTGGGAAGGTGATGTAGGGCGGAACCCTACGTGTATGATCTTTCACGTTGGAGCGGATCCTACGGGGAATCACGAGGAACACGCGGAAGAACACGAGAGAAACGAGAGAGAAATCACGAAACCGACAAGAGATCAATCACACAAGTGCTAGATTATCGATCGCATAGAGTGGCACAAGATTCAAGATCAACAAAGGTAAGATACAAACGGTAACCGTTCTTCTCCGTGAGGAGGCCTTGAGGGGTCCACCCTAGAAAGGGGTCTTGAATCCGCTTGGGGATCTTCTCCTGAGAGGTCCTGATCTCGGTGGAGAAGTAGCCAAGTGGATGAGCAAAGGCTCTCACACAAGAATATGAGCTAATCCAATGCTAACCCTAGAAAGAGGAAAGGGAATAAGTATATATAGTCTCGGACGAAGGGGTACAAGGGACAAGGCCCTGAGGCACTACGCGCAGGCAGGGGAGGCCGGACGTCCGGTCGGGCCGGATGTCCAGGCTTTCCCAGACGCCGGATGTCCGGCTAGGGGGCCGGATGTCCGGCTGGCGGGTCTTCCAAACGCAATCGGTGATGGGGGCCGGATTTCGAGGGGCCGGATATCCGGGGCTTCCGGAAGAGCCAGATGTCCGGGCCAAGGGCCGGATGTCCAGGCTGGGGCGACCGTTTCAGCTGAATCGGGAAAGGGTCGCCGGATTTCCGGGCTGGGGCCCGCATATCCGGGCTGGGGGCCGGATGTCCGGGCTTGGACGCCGGATGTCCGCCCCGGAGACATGGCGGATGGGATCTGGTGAGGTAGAAGCTCCAGGGCCGGATGTCCGGCCATGGCCGGATGTCCGGCCCGGAAGGTGTTCTTGGCCTTCTCCGTTGGTTCTCTTCATCCGTGGACTTGGTGGCTTGTCCATCTTCACGTGTGTCCTCGGGAGGTTCCCTTGACACCTAATCATGCATAGCATATCGGACTTAGGTAGTAGCCATGTCTCGAGAGGATCATATGCGATATCAATAAGGAAAGAGGTCACCTCGTTCTCGAGAGCTCTAGCTCTAGCTCGTGTCATGGGTCCTCTTGGCTCTTGATGAGACGGTTGTAAGTCCATGGGGATGATCGTGGGATGCTCCGCATCATCTCCCCCCCCCCCGGGGGGGGGATCCGGCCGCGGATCAAAAGCTTCATCTCCCTGGGAGGGTGCGGGGTCCGTGACGTTGAAGTTGTCGGTCACGGTGTACTTGTCGGGAGGTATGTCGATCTTGTAGGCGTTGTCGCTAGAAGCGTGCTAGCACCTTGAAAGGTCCATCGGCTCGAGGGAGAAGCTTGGACTTGCGTTCTTTGGGGAAGCGGTCCTTGCGAAGGTGTAGCCACACGAGATCACCGATGTTGAAGACGATGGGTTGCTTGTTGGCGTTGAGCTTGTTTGCTTGACGTTGTACTTGGCGCTCAATGGTGTGCCTTGTGTCTTCGTGCATCTTCTTGATGTAGCTTGCTCGTTCGATTGCATCCATGTTGGTGCGCTCTTGGAGAGGAAGAGGTAGAATGTCCAATGGGGACAACGGGTTGAAACCGTAGACGACCTCGAAAGGGGACTTCTTGCCGGTAGTTGAGTGTCTTGCACGATTGTAGGCGTATTTCGGCGATGGGTAGACATGCTTCCCATTCCTTGATGTTCTTCTTTATCAAGACGCCAAGTAGAGTGGATAGTGTGCGGTTCGTCACCTCCGTTTGGCCATCGGTTTGAGGATGGTATGCCGAGGAGAACAAGAGCTTGATTCCAGCTTGGCGCATAGGGTCTTCCAAAAGTAACTCAAGAACTTGACGTCACGATCGGAGACGATTGTCTTTGGTACGCCATGGAGTCGCAAGATTTCCCTACAAAAGAGATTGGCAACATGTGAAGCATCGCTCTATCTTGTTGCAAGGTATGAAATGTGCCATCTTAGAAAATCTATCCACAACAACAAAGACGGAATCCTTGCCATTTTGAGTCCTAGGCAAACCGAGTACAAAATCCATACTAATGTCTTCCCATGGTTTATATGGAATTGGAAGGCATGTAAAGACCATGAGATTGGGCTTTAGACTTAGCTTTGCGACATGTGTAGCATCGGTTGGTGAAGCGTGAGACGTGGCGGAACATCTTGGGCCAAAAGTAGTTGTTGGAGAGCGTGGCGAATGTCTTGTCGCGTCAAAGTGTCCCATGAGTCCGCCTCCATGAGCCTCTTGCAAAAGGAGCAAACGAAGAGAAGACTCGGGAATGCAAAGTTTGTTAGCTCTCGTAAGATAACCATCCTTGATGTAATATTGTTCCCAAGACGTATCGTCAAACACTTAGCATAAGGAGAAGCAAAAGATGGATCATGCTCATACAAGTCTTTTATATGTTCAAAGCCAATAACATTCAACTCAAGTTGAGTGACAAGCATGCATATGCGTCAAAGCCAGTCGTCAACTAAATTGTCATTACCCTTAATGTAATTGATAACATAAGGAAAAGATTCAATGAATTCACTCCATTTTGCATGACGCTTGTTCAATTTAGTTTGACCTTTGAGGTACTTAAGCGTTTCATGATCGGTATGGATGACAAACTCATGAGGTCTAAGGTAATGTTCCCAAACATGTAGCACACGTACTAAAGCATACAATTCTTTGTCATAGATGGGATAATTAAGTTGAGCACCGGAGAGTTTTTCACTAAAATAAGCAATGGCTCGTTTTTCTTGCATCAAAACTCCGCCAATTCCGGTACCACTTGCATCACAATGAACCTCAAAAGTTTTGTCAAAATTGGGCAAAGCAAGAATCGGAGCATGAGTAAGCAAAGACTTGAGCTCATCAAAAGCGGTTGATTGCAAAGTTCCCCAAACAAAGGGAGTATTCTTCTTGCTCAAAGCATGCAAAGGAGCGGCAATTGTGCTAAAATCTTTCACAAAGCGACGATAAAAACCCGCAAGACCAAGAAAACTTCGCACTTGTTGCAAATTTGTGGGTTGGGGCCAAGTTTTAATTGCTTCAATTTTAGATTCATCAACATGGACACCCTTTGAGGAAACTACAAAACCCAAGAAAACCACTTTGTCAACCCCAAAAGTGCATTTTTTCAAGTTTGCATAAAGGCTTTCCTTGCGAAGAGTTTGCAGCACAGATTTTACATGATTGATGTGCTCTTTCATGGTTTTGCTAAACACAAGAATATCATCAAAGTAAACCACAACAAAGACTCCAATATAAGGACGAAGCACATGATGCATAAGACGCACAAAAGTACCGGAGCTTCCAAAGACCCATAGGCATCACTAACCATTCATATAATCCAAATTTGGTTTTGAAAGCAGTTTTCCATTCATCACCCTCTTGTATGCGGATTTGATAATAGCCACTTTTAAGATCAATTTTTGAGAAAAAGTTGGCTCCACTAAGTTCATCAAGCATGTCATCTAAGCGAGGAATGGGATGCCTATATCGAACGGTAATAGCATTGATAGGTCTACAATCGAGCACTGGCGAAAACTTCCATCGGGCTTAGGCACAAGAATAACGGAACGGCACAAGGGCTTAAGCTTTCACGTACATGACCGTTGTCGATGAGTTGTTGTACTTGCCGTTGAATCTCCTTGGTTTCTTCCGGATTGACTCGGTATGGAGCTTTGTTTGGTAGAGGTGCTCCGGGATGAGGTCAATTCGATGCTCTATCCCTCGAAGAGGAGGTAGACCCGAGGTAGCTCATCGGGAAAACATCTTGAAATTCCTGCAAAGAGATTGAAACACCAAAGGTAGCTCGTGAATGGTGTTAGTTTTTGGTTCTCCATCCTTGCACACAAGGACAAAGTGCATCACACTCGATGGGTTCTCACACACTTCTCTCATCTCACTTTTGGTGGCAAATAGAATGAGGTTTTTCTCTCTAGGCGAAGAGTCGCTCAAATTTGGCTTGTGGCTCTCACTCACTTTTGGGTGGATCACTTTCTCACTCTTTTCTCTATGATGTGTGGCTTGCTTATCGGCTATCACTTGAGTAGGAGACATAGGTCGTAGCACATATTCCTTCCCTTTCATCTTGAAGCTATAGTGATTGGTGCGCCCATTGTGGATGACACCACGGTCGAATTGCCATGGTGGTCGACCTAGAAGTAGGTGGCAAACGGTCATTGGGACCACATCACATTCCAATGTGTCTTCATAAGCACCAATTTTGAAGGAGACTTGGACCAGATGCTCGACTCAGATAGTGCCGAGTCACTTAGCCATTGAACCTTGTAGGGTGCGTGTGCTTCCTCTTGACCAATTGGAGCTTGGAGCATAGTTCTTCACTTGCCAAGTTGTGGCAACTACCTCCATCGATGATGACCTTGATGGACCGTCCATTGATGCCGCTTTTGTGTGGAAGATGTGGCATCGTTGGTCTTCTTCTTGTTGATGTTGAAGAGTCAAGACCTTGGAGACAACGAGGGCGGGCTCGAATCCTCATCACAAAAGACATGATGATCTTCTTCTTCGTTCACTTGCCGGTGCATGGCCACTTGCTCAAGAGCTTCCATCTCCTCTTCACTCATGGAGTCATATGTGCCATCTTCGTTGAGGATCATGGTGCGCTTGTTGGTGCATTCTATGACTTGTGGCCTCGGCCGCCGCAAGTGAAACACTTGAAGGAGCTTGTCTTGATGGTCTCATCGGTCGGAGTAGAGGATGAAGCACGCGGCTTGATGTTGCTTGTAGTAGGAGGAGGACGACTTGAGCTTGTCGAAGTCTTCTTGTAACTTGAGTTGTCGCTGCTTTCTTGAAGAAAGTTTGGTTGATGTAGATGTTGAAGGAGTCGTTGACGCTTGGTTGTTGGAGAAGCCGTAGGTCTTGGATGAGTACTTGGCATTTGAAGTCATCTTGTACTTGGCGTTCCGCCTTTGTAGCTTGATGCACGAGCTCAATGAGGGATGAGTATGGTTGGAAGTCGGCGATCTTCTTGATGGGATGATTGAGTCCATTCAAGAAACGTGCCATAGTTTGCTCATCATCTTCCTTGACATTGGCTCGAATCATGGCTATCTCCATTTCCTTGTAATATTCTTCAACGCTCTTTGTTCCTTGCTTGAGTAGTTGGAGTTTCTTGAAGAGGTCGCGGTTGTAGTAGGTTGGCACAAACGTGCTCGCATGACATCCTTCATTTGAGCCCAAGTGGTGATTGGAGGTTCACCTCTTGCTTGTCGTCGCTCAATGATTTGTTCCCACCATATGAGCACATAGTCTTGGAACTCAAGTGATGCCATAGGAATTTTCTTTGCTTCATCGTAGTTGTGCAAGCGAAAGATTTTGTCAACCTTCAATGCCCATGAGAGGTAGTCTTCGGGGTCATTGCTTCCATTGAACTTGGGCATGGTGAATTTTAGCTTGTCAGAAGCGTTGCTCTTCATTGTTTTGTTGGCGATGTTGATGATGACGTCCTTGGCGTGGATTGTATTCGTCTTCATGTTGCTCTTGGCGCGGAGGAAGACCATGATCAACTTGCCCTTGTTGAACTTGAGGTTGAGGTGGAGCTTAACGAGCTTGTGGAGGAGCTTGAGGAACTTGTCGTTGTGCATGAGGTTGGTAGTTCCTCTCTTGGATTTCTTCTCGAAGGGCTTCCTCTTGATTGCGCCTGTTCGCGATTGCGGTTGGCGAAGGCTCTACTTGATTCTTGAAGGGCACGCTATACTCAAGAGCTTGCGCCTCACGTTGTTGTTGTTGAAGACGTTGAGCCTTGGCGTCTTGTTCGTCTTGGTGAAGACGTGCTCGTTCTTCCTCTTGTTGACGCACGAAGACGTTGTCGCTCTTGAGCTTGAGCAAAAGCCTCTTGATTAGATTGAGGACGAGGAACTTGATCATCAACTTGTTCTTGTGAATGCTTGACATGTAGCGGGTTGCGAGATGCATGACGGTCTTGGCGCGCGGCTCGTCGAAGAGTGTTCGATGACGGTGTACTTGAGTCGTAGAAGGTGTCGTCGGAATGTCGACTCGAGCGGCTCCGTCTTGATGATGAAGAAGTTGAATGATGCCGGTTTCTCATCCACGCACGGATCTCGTCCATTCTTGCATCATTCTCTTGCTTGTGAGCCTCGAACTTGTTGTCGAAGTAGTCTCTTGTACGTTGCTCGGAGAGTCGCAAGTCGTTGGCGAGGTTGTCCATGCGGTCGCTCATTGCTTGTTGTTCTTGGTGCAACGCCACAGTGCACCAAATAGGTGGTTCTTGGTGACATATGAAGACATGTCGTCGTCTTGCTCGTTGAAGAGTGGGTTGGTAGAAGAACTTGGCCTATCCATCATTCCAAGCAAAATATGAGTGGTAGAACGGAAAAGAACTTATACCAATGTAGCTTTGACCGATGTTGAAGAGGAATCAAGTTCACTCAAATGCGGACAATGAAATAGCACTCTTGGTACCGATTCTTGTCGGTTCTCACACCTACACAAGTAAAAGCTTATGGTGGAGCTCGGTTAGGATGGTGGCACAAAACTTTGATGCAATTGTAAGTGAGACTCAATAAAATTGGAAATGATTCACAAATTTGCAAATGCAACAAGTAGACCGCTAGCAAGATAAGGTACACGGAAACACACACGCAAAAGATAATATGGGGTTATGCAACCAAGGATGAGCCAAAATGTGGAATTCACCAAGATGCTCTTGTTGCACAACACTAGAGAGACGCTTAGCACGATTGCACAATAGGCGGATACGAACTTGTGCACAACCTACTAAGCAAAATGCAACGACTTCTACCCAAGTATGCTATATGTATGGTGTTTCGATGTGTTGATCCAAGATGATCAAGTATGACAATCTTAATGTTGTATGATGCTATGGTTCTTGCTCATAAGCTCTTTGCTTATCTTCCTCTCTTTGCTTAAAAGCTTGAATGGCTCTTTATCTTTGAGCTCTTTTCTCATGCAAAACTTCACGAACCAAGATAGCAAATGTGTATGCGATGACAACTTTGTGACACACAAGTTGATGGTGAGATATGCACCACTTTGGTATGGTATGTATGTTATGGAGTATGATCACTAATGTGCACAAGTCACGCTTGCGGCAATACTCAATGTCTAGTCTCGATGGGTAAGCAACGCGAAAGATGGGCTATGATGGTTATCAATGCAATTGCAAGTAATGCCAAGGGTGTCGACGATGTTACCGTCCTTGACGAAGATGAGCGGTGGTGATGTTGATGTTGAACTGTACCTAGATAGCCGAAACACAAAAGGATACGGAAAACCCCAACTCAAATTCTCAAGGCAAAATTTGGCAACGTTGTCGGAATTGGAAGTGGGAAAGGCTAAGGTGGTGTTATGCGGAAGTGGAGGAGGTAAGTGGAAGTGTATGTGGGCATGTGACAAAATTTGGCGAAAGTTAGGCGGTGATCGGGGTGGTGGAAGGGATTGTTGTTGCCAGGGGCCGGAAATCCGGGCTGGAAGCCGGATGTCCGGGGCGCCGGATGTCCGGGCTGATCGGGCCGGATGTCCGGGCTCGATGAACACCGCGGGGGAAGGTGGGAACCGGGGCAAAATTCATGGATTTTGTGGATGGAAATTGTGGAAATGGTGGGAGAAAGCTAGATCTACCTGTAACACACGAAATCCATGGATCAAATCCAACAAAACTTCATCACACGAACAAATCGCAAAAAATTTTGGGGCTATTTTTGTGGGGATTTTCGGATTTAGGACAAAAACAACAAAATCAAGCTAGAAAAAGACGGGGTAGGGGCTCCAAAACGTGATCAACGTGGCTCATGATACCATAGATGATGTAGGGCGGAACCCTACGTGTATGATCTTTCACGTTGGAGCGGATCCTACGGGGAATCACGAGGAACACGCGGAAGAACACGAGAGAAACGAGAGAGAAATCACGAAACCGACAAGAGATCAATCACACAAGTGCTAGATTATCGATCGCATAGAGTGGCACAAGATTCAAGATCAACAAAGGTAAGATACAAACGGTAACCGTTCTTCTCCTTGAGGAGGCAATGAGGGGTCCACCCTAGAAAGGGGTCTTGAATCCGCTTGGGGATCTTTCTCCGAGAGGTCCCGATCTCGGTGGAGAAGTAGCCAAGTGGATGAGCAAAGGCTCTCACACAAGAATATGAGCTAATCCAATGCTAACCCTAGAAAGAGGAAAGGGAATAAGTATATATAGTCTCGGCGAAGGGGTACAAGGGACAAGGCCACAGAGGCATCACAGGGGGGAGGCCGGACGTCCGGGCTTTCCCGAGACGCCGGATGTCCGGACTAGGGGGCCGGATGTCCGGGCTGGCGAGGTCTTCCAAACGCAATCGGTGATGGGGGGCCGGATTTCCGGGCGAGGGGGCCGGATATCCGGGGCTTCCGGAAGAGCCGGATGTCCGCCAAGGGCCGGATGTCCGGCCGGGCGACTGCTTTAGCCGACCGAAAGGGGCGCCGGATATCCGGCTTGGGGCGGATGTCCGGCTTGACGCCGGATGTCCGCCCCGGAGACATGGCCAGATGGGATCCTGGTGAGGTAGAAGCTCCAGGGGCCGGATGTCCGGGGCCATGGCCGGATGTCCGGGGCCTGGAAGGTGTTCTCTGCCTTCTCCGTTGGTTCTCTTCATCCGCGGACTTGGTGGCTTGTCCATCTTCACGTGTGTCCTCGGGAGGTTCCCCTTGACACCTAATCATGCATAGCATATCGGATTTAGGTAGTAGCCATGTCTCGAGAGGATCATATGCGATATCAATAAGGAAAGAGGTCACCTCGTTCTCGAGAGCTCTAGCTCTAGCTCGTGTCATGGGTCCTCTTGGCTATTGATGAGACGGTTGTAAGTCCATGGGGATGATCGTGGGATGCTCCGCATCAGAAGGCTTATAATATGGTAGCAAAAAGGGTCAGCAATAATCAATTCAGAGATGCAAAGTTGAATAAACGCTCAACGACGGTACTGTGCTGGTCCTAGGCTAGACCGTGCTAGAGACGCGAGCCTAGAACACTAACAAAATCACGGTGCTGCACGGAAACAACGGAAAAGCACACTCTGGAATATTTTTTTTCGCTCTTTTTTTTGCGCTGCTTTTTTTTTGCGCTGCTCTTTTTATTTGCTAAACCAACTTCCGAGGGTTATTGACCACGCCGGAGCACGATCAACCTGACCACGAGGGTCTGTTTCCTGCGAGCAAACGAAGAACAAGCAAGAAACTAAGATTGCAATCTGGATATTGCGAATATAAGAGGAAAGCTTTATTAATGAAGGTGGGGTTCTGTGACGCCTTGGTCCGGGTCGTTGAACACAAAGCGAAATGCACGAAGTTGCAGCTATGGCGAACTTTTAATCTAAACAAAACCCAAAGTCTAAACGACGCCCTTAGGGCTGTATATATGGAGGAAGAGGAGGGAATTTCGTGGCCCTTGAGGGAGGCGTCCGAAACCAACCCTAACTCTTGTTTCCCCACACATACGGACTCTAAAAACAGCCTATACTTAAGTATTTCGAAATTACATGGGCCTGGCCCAATAATAAGGTGACGCAGCACCTAGAATAGCCTATGGACGAATATTATGATGTGGCATCTTGTATATTTCGTCCAAGGCCTCATGCTCTCATTAGGGTGGCTTCAAAGTCCTGGAATCATCACTTGTAACTCCGTTCTTTTTCCCCTTGCGCATGCCAACATCTCCATGCTTGAACTTGCTCCAAGGTTCACCTTTCTTGTCCATGGTAGGCCCTTCATTTGTAAGCAAAACAAATGTATCCAATTTAGGCAGCATCATATTCTCATGAACATTGGAATCGTTACCAAGGAACGAAAGTACCTGATAATTCAATTGGCGTGCGCGAGCTCTAGTAATTGGTCCAGTATGTATAGCAGCAGGGGCTGTGGGTGTAACAATGGTATTGATGTCCTCGTCAGCTACCTTATGTGTTCGGTGATCTAGCCCTTGTGTGATCGATACTTGTCGGTTCAGTGTTTCTCTTGTGTGTTTTTCCTTGTGTTCTTCAGCTCGTTCGTCGTGTTGTCCCCGTAGGATCCCCTCCAAACGTGAAAGATCTCCTATTAGGGTTCCGCCCTACATCATCTTGGTATCATGAGCCACGTTGATCACGTTTTTGGAGCCCCTACCCCGTGTTTTCTAGCTTGATTATGTTGTTTTTGTCCTAAATCCGAAAATTCCCCGCCAAAAATAGCCCCAAATTTCTTTTTTGTGATTTGTTGGTGAGTTGAGATTTTGTTGGATTTGGTCCATGGATTTGAGTTGCTACGTGTGGATCTAGCTTTACCCACCCTCCTCACACTTTTCCATCCGTCAATCCGCTCGATTTCGACCTCACCATCTTTTTCCACCCCAAAATCGCCCAGTTCATCCCGCGTTGACCCCGACCACCGGACGCCCGGCCTTTCCCGGACGACCGAAACCCCTGACCCGATTTGAATTTACGGATTTCCGAGCCCCATCGGAAGTCCGACGACCGGACGAACGCAATTTCCGGACGTCCGTAAAACCCTGACGAAACTGAATTTTTCAGTTCAGCCACCACCACCACCCCACCTTCCACCACATCTTCCAAAACCACATACACCACCATCCACCCCAATACCCCTATGTCGATTTTGACACATTTTGGTCCTTGAGATTTTGAGTTGTGGTTCCCGTGTCCTATTGTGTTTCGGCTATATAGGTACGGTTCGACTTCATCATCACCTCGGCTCATCTTCACAAGGGTCTCATCATCGCCAAGGATGGTAACATCGTCGACATCTTTATCATACCTTGCAATAGCATTGATAACCACGTGGCCTTACTTTTGCGTAGCTTACCCATCAAGACTAGCCATTGAGTATTGCCGGCAACGTGACTTGTGCACATTAGTGATCATACTCCATAGCATACATACCATACCACCGTGGTGCATATCTTGGGATCCATTTGTGTGTCACAAAGTTGTCATAGCATACACAATTGCTATCTTGGTTCGTGAAGTTTTGCATGAGAAAAGAGCTCAAAAGTGAAAGAGCCACCCAAGCTTTTAAGCAAAGAGGAATGATAAGCAAAGAGCTTATGAGCAAGAACCATAGCATCATACCACATTAAGATTGTCATATTGGATCATCTTGGATCATAGCACCGAAATACCATACATATTGCATACGTGGGATAGAGATAGTTGCATTTTTGCCTAGTAGGTTGTGCACAAGTTCCGTATCCGCCTATTGTGCAATCGTGCTAGCGTCTCTCTAGTATTGTGCAACAAGAGCATTTTCGTGGTTTCCACATTTTGGCTCACTTTTGATTTGCACAATCCCACTTATTTATTTGCGTGTGTGTTTTCGTGTACCATTATTTGCTTGGTCTACTTGCTGCATTTGCAAATTTGTGAACCTTTTCCAACATTATTGACGCTCACTTACAATTGCATCAAATTTTGTGCCACCATGCTTACCAAGTGATGCGGAGCATCCCACGTTCAACCCCATGTACACTCCGACTACTCTCCAAACCCCAAGAGGACATATGACGAGACCTCAAACATACGCCATGGGACACAAGGTGAACTCGCTCCTCTCCGAACCATCACTTTCCACATGTGAGACATGGTTACTACCTCAAATGTATGTGCTATGTATGACCACGAACAAGGAGGAAGACCATGGACAAGACGGCGAGGACACCGACCGTGAAGTTCAAGGAGGCGATCTGCCCAGCATGGAAGGACCGGAACAACCGCCCAACAACCGCCCGAGCGGTACAACCGGTCGACTACCGCCCAACAACCGTCCACCTTTCTCTGATCGTGCGGTGCAAGGCCGGTACTGCACCGGATGTACCGGTAATTACCAAATGACCGGTACTACCGTCCCGACGACAGGTACAACCGCTGGCCCGTCCGACGTCCATCTCCAGAAGCCAGCGCCTGACCTCCCAGGGGTAGTACCGCCTTCAGTCCGGTACTTCCGCCCTGCATGAGTTACCAGCGGTACAACCGCCCCCATGATAGGTACAACCGGCCTGTCTGCGCACAGTGTAACGGGCCAAGCCCATGTACCCCTTCGCCCTCACTTACCCCTTCGTGGCTCTAGACTATATATACTCCTCCACCTCCTCCTAGTTAGGGTTAGCGTTGATTTAGCTCATTGTTAGATAGAGCTTCATTATCCATATCGGATCTACTCCACGAAAGAGACCGCGGCCCCTCTTCGGAGAAGATCCACCTTGGATTCAAGACCTCCTTTGCGGAGAAGACCATCATCAAGACCTCCTCACGGAGAAGAACGGCTACCGTTTGTATCGTCCTTTGTTGACTTTGAATCATGTATCTCCCTTTGTGTTCATCGATCTAGCACATGTGTGATTGATCTTGTTGGTTTGAGTGATTCTCTTGTATTTTCCCCGTGATTTCCCTCGTGCTCTTCCGCTCGTTCTTCGTGTTCCTCGTAGGAATTCTCTCCAAACGTGAAAGATCGTCCACATAGGGTTCCGCCCTACATCACCAAGCTCCACCATAAGCTTTTATTTGTGTAGGTGTGAGAACTGACAAGGATTGGTACCAATAGTGCTATTTCATTGTCCGCATTTGAGTGAACTTGATTCATCATCAACATCGGTCAAAGGTACATTAGTATAAATTCTTCTCCTCCTACCACTCACATTTTTGCTTGGAATTATGGATAGGCCAAGTACTTCTACCAACCCACTCTTCCTCGAGCAAGACGACGACATGTCATCATACGTCACCAAGAGCCACCTCTTTGGTGCACAACGAGCGTTGACCAAGAACAACAAGCAATGTGCGACCGCATCGACAACCTCGCCACCGACTTGCGACTCTGCGAGCAACGTACAAGAGACTACTTCGATAACAAGTTCGACGCTCACAAGCAAGAGAATGATGCAAGAATGGACGAGATCCGCGCCTTGATGAGGAACCGGCATCATTCCACTTCTTCATCCTCAAGACGGAGCCGCTCGAGTCGACACTCCGACGACACCTTCTACGACTCAAGTGCACCGTTATCGAACACTCTTCGACGAGTCGCGCGTCAAGACCGCCATGCATCTCGCAACCCGCTACATGAGAAGCATTCACAAGAGCAAGTCGATGAGCCAGTCCATCGTCCTCAATTAAACCAAGCCGCTTTTGCCCAAGCTCAAGAATGACAACGACTACGGCGCCAAGAGGAAGAACGAGCGCGTCTACACCAAGAAGAACAAGACGCCGAGGCGCACTGTCTCCAACAACAACAACGAGAAGCGCAAGCTCTTGAGGCACAACGTGCCCTTCAAGAATCAAGTCGAGTTCTCGCCAACAGCAACCGCGAACGGCGTAATCAAGAGGAAGCCCTTCGAGAAGAAATCCAAGAGAGGAACTACCAACCCCATGTGCAACGTGAAGTTCCTCAAGCTCCTCCACAAGCTCATCAAGCTCCACCTCAACCTCAAGTTCAACAAGAGCAAGTTGATCATGGTCTTCCTCCACGCCAAGAGCAACATGAAGACGATTGCAATCCACGTCAAGGGCGTCATCATCACCATCGCCAATAACACAATGAAGAGCAACGCTATGGAAAACTCAAATTCACCATGCCCAAGTTCAATGGAAGCAATGACCCCGAAGAGTACCTCTCATGGGCATTGAAGGTCGACAAAATCTTTCGTTTGCACAACTATGAGGAAGAGAAGAAGATCGCTATGGCATCACTTGAGTTCCAAGACTATGTGCTCATATGGTGGGAACAAATCCTTGAGCGCCGACAAGCAAGAGCTGAACCTCCAATCACCACTTGGGCTCAAATGAAAGATGTCATGCGCGCACGTTTTGTGCCCACCTACTACAACCGCGACCTCTTCAAGAAACTCCAACTACTCAAGCAAGGAACAAAGAGTGTTGAAGAATACTACAAGGAAATGGAGATAGCCATGATTCGAGCCAATGTGCAGGAATATGATGAGCAAACAATGGCACGTTTCTTGAATGGACTCAATCATCCCATCAAGAAGATCGCCGACTTCCAACCCTACTCCAACCTCATTGAGCTCGTGCATCAAGCTACAAAGGCGGAACGTCAAGTGCAAGATGACTTCAAGTACGCCAAGTACTCGCCTGATGCGGAGCATCCTTCGGTCATCCCCATGGACCTTCCTGATGCGGAGCATCCTACAGTCATCACCATGTCAAGAGTCCGTTTGGCAAGTGACACGTGCGACCTCTTCTTCACATACACAAAGGTGAATCTTCTCCTTTACACGTGCTCACTTGACCCCTTCGAGGATGGTATACTACTTGACACTTCCCCCTATGCATGCCTAGGTACCAAGGAGACCCTCTCGGAGATGCTCGGAAGGATGGACAAGACACCAAGTACAAGGACCAAGAGAAGAATCTGCCTGGTTATACATCCGGACGTCTGACCAGACCGGACGTCCGACGACTCCAGTGCTCCGGACGACCGGCACCCTCCGGACGACCGTGCGGCCGACCACCGAATCGAATCTGCGGACATCCGAAGAACTCCGGACGTCCGGGACCCGAGCCTCCGGACGACCGACCCTCCGGACGTCCGACCAAGCATGCCCGAAGCGAATCTACGGACGTCCAAGAGCGCCGGACGTCCGGACCTTCCGAGCCTCCGGACGACCGGAACCCTCCGGACGTCCGGCCTTTGTCTGCGCCAAGACAAAGTGTGTTGGGCCGCAGCCCATGTACCCCTTCACTTACCCCTTCGTGGCCCATGACTATATATACCTCCACCTCCTCCTAGTTAGGGTTAGCATTGGATTAGCTCATATTCTTGTGTGAGAGCCTTTGCTCATCCACTTGGCTACTTCTCCACCGAGATCAGGACCTCTCCGGAGAAGATCCCCCAAGCGGATTCAAGACCCCCTTCTAGGGTGGACCCCCTCAAGGCCTCCTCACGGAGAAGAACGGCTACCATTTGTATCTTACCTTTGTTGATCTTGAATCTTGTGCCACTCTATGCGATCGGTAATCTAGCGCTTGTGTGATTGATCTCTTGTCGGTTTCGTGATTTCTCTCTCTTTCTCTCGTGTTCTTCCGTGTGTTCCTCGTGAGTCCTCGTAGGATCCGCTCCAACGTGAAAGATCGCCACGTGAGGGTTCCACCCTACATCATCTATGGATCGAGCTTAGGTTGATCACGTTTTTGGAGCCCCTGCCCCTCTTTTTCTAGCTTGATTTTGTTGATTTCGTCCTAAATCCGAAAATCCCCACCAAAAATAGCCCCAAATTTTTTTTGTGATTTGTTAGTTTTGATGATGTTTTGTTGATTTTGATCCATGGATTTGCTTGGTTTCGAGTGGATCTAGCATTTCCCCAAGTTTCTCCACTTTCCATCCACAAAATCCCGCGAATTTTGACCCCAAAATCCCAAAATTCCGCTCAAAATCGCGTCCCGGATCTCAATTTTCGCTGACCCACCCACCGGACGATCGAGTTTTACGGACGTCCGGAGCCCTCGAACGACCGGACGTCCGACCTTTTCCGGACGGCCGGAACCCCTAACCTGCACGAATTTACGGATTTCCGACTTTTCCGGACGTCCGACGCCGGACATCCGACCTTTCCGGACGTCCGTAACACAGTAGTTTCAGACTTCGGCTGATTTTTGTTTTGTCCATAACTAATTCATCCGAACTCCGATTTTGACGTTCTTTAGCTCGTTGAAAAGCTCTTGACATCCCCCTTCCAACAAAAATACCACCAAAATCATTTGACTCCATCAAAGTTTTGGAACTTTGGCATCTTTGCCTAGGGCTTCCACCACATCATCCGCTACTCCACCACCGTCGTCCGCAACCTAACCAATTTTGTTTCTCATGGTTGTTTGAGTTGTGATTCGAGTCTCCTAAGGTGTTTCGGCTACTTAGGGACGGCTGCTTCTTCATCAACCACCACCGCCACTTCCGCATAGGCTTGACCAACATACACTTCCACCTCAACTTAACCCAATTTTGTTTGAGTTGTGAGTTGTGTCTCCTAAGGTGTTTGACTACTTAGGGACCGCGTGCTTCCAACTCTTACACCGTGTATAGCCCATCATTCCACTTCCGCATTGCCAAGTGCAAACCACCACCGCTACCACCATTTTGACATTTGACGTTTGAGATTTTGAGTTCGCGGTTTTTCCGTTTCCTAGGGTGTTTCGGCTAACTAGGAACGGCTATACATCAAGAACACCGCTACTCATCATCGCTGGACGGTAACCTCCATATCATCTTGGTATCGTGGTATCCCTCCATTGTATATTCCCTTGCTATTGCATTGTTAACCCCTAGCCTTACTTTTTATGCTACTTGCCTATCGAGACTAGCCATTTGAGTATTGCTGCAACGCGTTACTTGTGCACATTAGTGATCATACCTCCCATTACATACCATACCATATCATATTGGTATCATATCATCCATTGTGTCTCAAGTTTGTTCCGCATACACACAATTGCTATCTTGGTTTGTGCATTGTGCAAAGTGGCCATAGAAAAAAAAGAGAATAAGCTTTTAAGCAAAGAAAAGAGAGAGCAAAGAAGCTTGTAAGCAAGTGCCATAGCATCATACAACATTGCATATAAGATTGTCATATCCGATCATCTTGGATCATCTTGAGAAAAACACCGAACTATACATACATAGCATACTTGGGATAGAAATTTATCCATTTTGCATCTTATAGGTTGTGCACAAGTGTCGTATCCGCCCATTGAGCAATCGTGCTAGCGTCTCTCTTGAGTTGTGCAACACGAGCGTTTTGGTGGATTCCACATTTTGAGCTCATTCCTTGGTTGCACGGCCCCATTTATCTATCCGTGTGCGTGTTTCCGTGTGCCTCATATTGCTATTGGTCTACTTGTTTCGCTTATGAATTTGTGAATCTCTTTCAACATTATTGACTCTTGCTAACATTTTGCATTAAATTTTTGTGCCACTATCCTCACCGAGCTCCTCCATAAGCTTTACTTGTGTAGGTGTGAGAACCGACAAGGATTGGTACCAATAGTGCTATTTCATTGTCCGCATTTGGGTGAACTTGATTCATTTTCAACATCGGTCAAGGTACATTGGTATAAGTTCTTCCCTTTCTCCCACTCATATTTGCGTGAGTCTTGTGATGGATAGGCAAGGCATTTCATCTTCGGTCTACAACAACAACGACGAGTTCGATGCCATGGAAAACAACTACGACGCCAAGATGCAAGCTAAAATGGAGGAGATCAACTCCCTCATCAAGTCCTACAAGCGATCTTCCTCATCTTCGAGAAGACGCTCAAGAGCACATGCTTCCGAGCTACCGTCTCCGGCAAGATCACATCGGCATCGACACCATCATCAACAAGAACGTGAAGGTCAAGAGCTCAACATCAACAACCGCTCCACGACTTCACCATCTCCCTTGGCATCTTCGACAAGCGACTTCAAGACATCTTCGCCTTCGGATATTCGGCATCTTCGCCAACAAGCACCCCAAGACTACGCTCAAGAGAAGCTCCCCAAGCTCAAGTCCGCGACTTCCACGAGCTACTACGACCTCGACATCGACCACGAGATTCCTTTCTATGGGACTCAAGAACCCGAGGAGTACCTCGAGTGGGAGCGTTTGATGGACGACTACCTCAAGCTACATCAAGTTCCTCCGAAGATCCGGTGAAGTGCGCCACAAGAAACTTCCACGACTACGCCTCGACATGGTGGCTTCACACACCTTCGGAGTGCTACGAGATGAGTTGGTCCAAGATGAAGAGAGCTTTATGCGAGAGTTCGTGCCTCCAACATACACGGAACAACTTCGACGCCAATTGGAGAACACCACCCAAGGATCCAAGTCCGTCGACAAGTACTTCAAGGAGATGAAGATTGCCTTGCGACGAGCCGGCGTGGACGACCCCATGTCAATGAAGTTCCACTTCATGATGGGATTGCACAACGACATCTCCAAGACCATCTTCCTCGAGAACTACAAGTCCATCGACGACTACTACATCGGTGCTCTCAAGGCGGAACAAGAACTCATGAAGGCCAACGCTTCTCCACCCCAAGCAAACTACGTGGAGACCAAGCTCTACGACAAGCATGAGGCTAGTACCACCATGATGTCCAAGCCCGACAAGCTCCAAGACGATGCTCCCAAGTGCGACTTCACCGCCATCCCTCTTTGTGGCATTGTTGATGCCGAGTCTACCTTGACTCTTTTTCAAGATGGTGCGGCGACAAATGCGACTACGGAGACCTTCAAGGACCAAGCTTTGGAGGCAAGCGACAAGGTGGCGAGCAAGGATGATGCTTCCATCTTAGGAGGCGAGAGTGATGTTGTGCCATCTTCAGCCTTCATCCACGACGAGAGTGATGTTGAGCCATCTTCGGCCTTCATCCACGACGAGGGCGATGATGTGCCATCTTCGGCCTTCATCCACGCATTTACCCACTACGAGACGGTTGAGCATGGGATTTTCCCTTCGACCACGGCGACGTCCGATGACTTGAGTGACTTGAGCCACCATATTGAGAGTGAGAGTGACTTCACCACTAGCCCCATATATGTGTTGCCCCAATTCCCATGTGAGGAGAGCCACAACCCCCACCACTTGAGTGAGATGAGTGACCCCACCATACGTGAGTTTGAGTGCACCTATTTTGAGGGAGTGAGTGAACCACCACATAGAGAGAGTGAGATAGTTGATAGGTCTAGTGAGGCCATTTGCATTTCTAACAACTTGACCTCTACCTCTATTGTGTCTTCTCATTTGGTGCTAGGTCCCATTTATGATGACGCCGATCCTCGGCGACTCATCCTCCCTTTGGACAAGACGTTGGCCATGGTGGAATATGATGCACCCCCCACATGGTTCCATCAAGATGAAGATGACCACCATTTGGTCTTTCCCACCTCACTTACACCACTTGAGTGGAATGACAAGGGTAACAAAGGTGACGGTGATGCTCTCGTCCCACTAGTGGACTATTTTGACATTGATTGCTTGCATGATGTTGATCACCCTATTGACATGATTCATTCTAGTATGATTTCCCCATGTGATGATTTGCCCATTTATGAATATGATGATTCTCATGTGGAGTCTATTAGTAGTGATGCTATGTTACATAGGATTTCTTGTGACAATTCTTTAGGTCACATCATGTTTGCTAATCCGCTTGACTTGTCATATGCTATGCATGAGATCCATCATATGTCTTATTTGCAATCTCTTCATAGTGACTATGCATATGCCATTAAAATAAACCCAATTTGCACATATGGCATAGATGACAAGCCCATGGTTATTGGCATTTGTTTTTCTTGTGATGATATTGATATGCTCCCTTTGCATCCTTTATCTCATATGCCATGCCATGCCCTCCTAGCTTCGGATATGCATTGTTTTGGATGTTGTCCATTTTCTCCAAATGATGTTTCCAATATTGCTCATGAGGAGACCCCATAGTTTCCTCATACATGTTAGGAGAATTTGATCCATCCCATTCATTGCATGATCCCCTTACTTGTGTGCACCACATGCTCCCCATGAATGAAAATGCTATCGATGCGCCCATATACTTGCATTCTCAATTTGTGTCCCCATCGTGTCATACATAATAACTATTCTTTCATGATGGATGACATGTTCTTATACCATGCATCAAATTTCTTTGAGCAATGCTTATCTTGTGCTAACTCACATGTGCACATACACATCATGATGGATGATGTGTACATTTACCACGCACACAATTTCTTTGGTTTGTGTCTCTTTTGTGTAGGTACCCATGAATACTTGTCGACCTCGCAATCCCACGAGTTGACAAACGAGCTCTAGAGAGCAACGGTGATTTGGGATCCCATGGATTGCCTTTCCCACCGCTCACTTGGCGCAAACACTTCACAGCATTTCTTTTACATGGCCCTCACATGGTTATGGGTAGTTGTCCATTATATACCCTTTGCCCATCTTGCCATGTTCACTTTGCATGATATGCCCATTCCTATGCCTTTGCCATGCATTTGTGACCCATGCTTTGCATTACACATGATGATTGATTCTAGTACTTGTATGTGTATTTGCAAGCGTGGTGGAGATATTGTTTGGTATTGCCATGATTGCTTTGTGCCCCATGCCTATGATGACACTATGATCTTGCTTTGCATTCGTGCTTGCGATATGTCATGTGCATTCCCTATGCATATTATTAGTTTACATGACATGGTTGCCATGATTTACTCTAGTGTGTTGCATCTTCGCTCCACTAGTTTGCACGACTTGATTACAATGCTTGCTTATGTTGCATCACCAATGATTCATACGTGCTCATTTCATGCGGTTGATGACAACCATCTATATGCTTTGCACATGATTCATATTGCTTCTTGTCATATATCTCTATGTGTTGCCTCCCTCATGCTAGATGATTTGCCATGTATTGAGTGCAACAATGATTCTCTTCTTGCTCATGAGATTGCCCCCATAGCATTCTCGCATATATTTGGAGATTTTGACATAATTCTTGTGAAGCATGCTTGTCTTAACTCTTTGCACCATATACCTAGTGCCATGAATATTGCCATTGTTGCATCATATTATTCATGCACTTGTCCTTCTAATGGTTTTGTGCAAATGATGAGAACCATCATGATGGATGATGTGTTTATCTACCATGCGCATACGTTCTTTGTTTTGTTTTGTGCATGTGTAGGATACTTGGACTTTGTGTCGACGTCCACGCCACGTGAGTTGACCATTCGAGCTCTTGAGAGCGAACCACCTTCTACCACGACGATTCTACATCGCACTTGTTTGTGCTTGGCATTGTGAAGGACGCACAAGGACACACTTTCAAGGAATCACAAGATGGTGCGACATTGGAGAGTGCCCATTTCGAGCTTCACGATGACGAGAGTTTGGTGATCGACCACTTTGACACGGCACCACCATCTCTTTCCCATGGTGATTTGGTTTTTGATCCGAGGTCGGATCCTTTCCAAGGGGGAGGGGATGATGCGGAGCATCCTACAGTCATCACCATGTCAAGAGTCCGTTTGGCAAGTGACACGTGCGACCTCTTCTTCACATACACAAAGGTGAATCTTCTCCTTTACACGTGCTCACTTGACCCCTTCGAGGATGGTATACTACTTGACACTTCCCCCTATGCATGCCTAGGTACCAAGGAGACCCTCTCGGAGATGCTCGGAAGGATGGACAAGACACCAAGTACAAGGACCAAGAGAAGAATATGCCCGAAGCTACAGCATTCGGACGTCCGACCAGGACCGGACGTCCGACGACTCCCAGGCTCCGGACGACCGGCACCCTCCGGACGACCGTGCCAGCGACCACCGAACCGAATCTGCGGACATCCGAAGAACTCCGGACGTCCGGGACCCCGAGCCTCCGGACGACCGGCCCCCTCCGGACGTCCGACCGAAGCATGCCCGAGCCGAATCTACGGACGTCCGAAGAGCGCCGGACGTCCGGACCTTCCCGAGCCTCCGGACGACCGGAACCCTCCGGACGTCCGACGCCTGTCTGCGCACAGTGTGTTGGGCCGCAGCCCATGTACCCCTTCACTTACCCCCTTCGTGGCCCATGACTATATATACTCCTCCACCTCCTCCTAGTTAGGGTTAGCATTGGATTAGCTCATATTCTTGTGTGAGAGCCTTTGCTCATCCACTTGGCTACTTCTCCACCGAGATCAGGACCTCTCCGGAGAAGATCCCCCAAGCGGATTCAAGACCCCCTTCTAGGGTGGACCCCCTCAAGGCCTCCTCACGGAGAAGAACGGCTACCATTTGTATCTTACCTTTGTTGATCTTGAATCTTGTGCCACTCTATGCGATCGGTAATCTAGCACTTGTGTGATTGATCTCTTGTCGGTTTCGTGATTTCTCTCTCTTTTCTCTCGTGTTCTTCCGTGTGTTCCTCGTGAGACCCCGTAGGATCCGCTCCAACGTGAAAGATCGCCCACGTAGGGTTCCACCCTACATCACTTCCATCGACTATCCAAGCTCCAAGTGGACCCATGACAAGAGCAAGAGCTCATGCTATTCAATCCAAGGTGACATCACTCCTACTCGAGTTCCCCTTTTCTTCCAGTGAGACATGGCTACTACCTAAGTCAGAGACGCTATGCGTGATCAGGTACAACGTTCAAGCCAAGGAACCAGGAGCTGAAGAAGAAACGACAGGCGTCAACTCTCTGGACAGCCCGGAACTTCCGGCCACAGCCCGGAACTTCCGGGCGGCCGGAGCTTCCGCCTCAAGCGACATCGACCAGCCGGGCGTGCCAACTATCTCTGGTTAGTCGGAACCTGCCGAACACGTCCGGACCTTCCGGCCCCGGAACCTCCTCCGCCCGGACATTCCGGCCCCTAAGACAGCCTAGCTCCACCAAGCGCCAACTCTCGCTTAAGCGGACCACCGGAACTTCCGGCCCCGCCCGAACTTGCCCTGCCAAGCGACCACTTGGGCCGAGGCCCGTGTACCCTTTCGCCCCGTAAACTATATATACTCCTCCACCTCCTAGTTAGGGTTAGCATTGGTTTAGCTCATATTTCGTGTGAGAGCCCTTGCTCATCCACTTGGTTACCTTCTCCTCAGAGATCGCGCATCCTCGGAGAAGATCCTTCCAAGGGATTCAAGACCCCCTCTAGGGTGGCCCCCATCAAGACCTCCTCACGGAGAAGAACGGCTACTCGTGTATCTTTCCTTCGTTGATTTTAAATCTTGTTCTACCTTATGTGTTCGGTGATCTAGCCCTTGTGTAATCGAAAATTGTCGGTTTAGTGTTCTTCTTGTGTGTTTTTCCTTGTGTTCTTCCGCCCGTTCGTCGTGTTTTCCCCGTAGGATCCCCTCCAAACGTGAAAGATCTCCGATCAGGTTTCCGCCCTACATCATCTTGGTATCATGAGCCACGTTGATCATGTTTTTGGAGCCCCTACCCAGTGTTTTCTAGCTTGATTTTGTTGTTTTCGTCCTAAATCCGAAAATCCCCACCAAAAATAGCCTCATATTTTTTTGTGATTTGTTGGTGTGATGATGTTTTGTTGGATTTGATCCACGGATTTGCTTTGCTTCGAGTGGATCTAGCTTCCCCTTCCTTCTTCCCTTCTAGTTTCTTATTTTTCCCCTCGGGATTTGGGTTTCCCCCCCAATTTTTCCGCCCAAACCCTCGATCCCGAAGTCCCTGTTCTTGGCAGAATCGTGACCACCGGAACTTCCGGCCCTCGGACCTTCTGGCCCAGCCCGGAACTTCCGGACCCCGGACCTTCCATCTTGCCCGGAACTTCCGTCCTAGACAGAAAGGTCGCGCATCTTCGGCGACTCCCGCTTCTTCGGCAACTCCGACCATGGTGCAGCGGCATCTTCGCCAACGTACTGAAGACCGTGCATCACATCATTGTCCACATTCGCATCAGTTTGGAACCTTTAACCGTAAGCAAGGACGGTAATCTCGACAACATCTTTGTCCAAACCTTACCATTACATTGATAAACATCATAGCCATCTTTTGCGTTACTTACCGATCGAGACTAGCCATTGAGTATTGCAGGCAACGTGACTTGTCCACATTAGTGATCATACTCCATAGCATACATACCATACCACCGTGGTGCATATCTTGAGATCCATTTGCGTGTCACAAAGTTGTCATCACATACACAATTGCTATCTTGGTTTGTGAAGTATCGCATGAGAAAAGAGCTCAAAAGTGAAAGAGCCACCCAATCTTTTAAGCAAAAGAGGAAAGATAAGCAAAGAGCTTTGAGCAAGAACCATAGCATCATACTACATTAAGATTGTCATATTGGATCATCTTGGATCATAGCACCGAAATACCATACATATAGCATACTTGGGATAGAGATAGTTGCATTTTTGCCTAGTAGGTTGTGCACAAGTTCAGATCCGCCTATTGTGCAATCGTGCTAGCGTCTCTCTAGTATTGTGCAATAAGAGCATTTTCGTGGATTCCACATTTTGGCTCACTTTTGGTTTGCACAATCCCACTTATCTATTTGCGTGTGTGTTTCCATGTACCATTATTTGCTTGGTCTACTTGTTGCATTTGCAAATTTGTGTACCTTTTCCAACATTATTGAAGCTCAGTTACAATTGCATCAAATTTTGTGCCACCATCCTCGCGAAGCTCCACCATAAGCTTTTATTTGTGTAGGTGTGAGAACCGAGCAATGTACAAGAGACTACTTCGACAACGAATTCGACGCTCACAAGCAAGAGAATGATGCAAGAATGGATGACATCCGCGCCTTGGTGAGAAACCGGCATCATTCCACTTCTTCATCCTCAAGACGGAGCCGCTCGAGTCGACACTCCGACGACACCTTCTACGACTCAAGTACACCTACTTCGAACACTCTTCGACGAGCCGCACGTCAAGACCGTCATGCATCTCGCAACCCGCTACATGAAAAGAATTCACAAGAGCAAGTCGATGAGCAAGTTCCTCGTCCTCAATCAAACCCAAGCCGCTTTTGCCCAAGCTCAAGAACAACAACGACTACGGCGCCAAGAGGAAGAACGAGCACGTCTACACCAAGACGAACAAGACGCCAAGGCTCAATGTCTTCAACAACAACAACGAGAAGCGCAAGCTCTTGAGGCGCAATGTGCCCTTCAAGAATCAAGTCGAGCCTTCGCCAACCGCAATCGCGAACGACGCAATCAAGAGGAAGCCCTTCGAGAAGAAATCCAAGAAAGGAACTACCAACCCCATGTACAACGTCAAGTCCCTCAAGCTCCTCCACAAGCTCGTCAAGTTCCACCTCAACCTTAAGTTCAACAAGAGCAAGTTGATCATGGTCTTCCTCCACGCCAAGAGCAACATGAAGACGATGGCAATCAACGTCAAGGGCGTCATCATCACCATCGCCAACAACACAATGAAGAGCAACGATATGGAAAGCTCAAATTCACCATGCCCAAGTTCAATGGAAGCAATGACCCCGAAGAGTACCTCTCATGGGCACTGAAGGTCGACAAAATCTTTCGTTTGCACAACTATGATGAAGAGAAGAAAATCGCTATGGCATCACTTGAGTTCCAAGAATATGTGCTCATATGGTGGGAACAAATCCTTAAAAGGCGACAAGCAAGAGGTGAACCTCCAATCACCACTTGGGCTCAAATGAAGGATGTCATGCGAGCACGTTTTGTGCCAACCTACTACAACTGAGACCACTTCAAGAAACTCCAACTCCTAAAGCAAGGAACAAAGAATGTTGAAGAATACTACAAGGAAATGGAGATAGCCATGATTCGAGCCAATGTGAAGGAAGATGATGAGCAAACTATGGCATGTTTCTTGCATGGACTCAATCATCCCATCAAGAAGATCGCCGACTTCCAACCATACTCCACCCTCATTGAGCTCGTGCATCAAGCTACAAAGGTGGAACGCCAAGTGCAAGATGACTTCAAATACGCCAAGTACTCGTCCAAGACCTACGGCTTCTCCAACAACCAAGCTTCAACACCTCCTCCAACATCTACATCAACCAAACCTTCAACAAACAACGACGACAAGTCGAGTTACAAGAGAAATTCGACAAGTTCAAGTCGTCCTCCTCCTACTACAAGCAACTTCAAGCGTGCTTCATCATCTACTCCGACCGATGAGACCATCAAAACAAGCTCCTTCAAGTGTTTCACTTGCGGCGGCCGAGGCCACAAGTCCTACGAATGCACCAACAAGCGCACCATGATCCTCAACGACGACGGCACATATGACTCAATGAGTGATGAGGAGATGGAAACCCTTGAGCAGGTGGCCATGCACCGGCGAGTGAACGAAGATGAAGATGATCAAGTCTTTTGCGATGAGGATTCGAGCCCCGCCCTCGTTGTCTCCAAGGTCTTGACTCTTCAACATCAACAAGAAGACAACGAAAGATGCCACATCTTCCACACAAAGGCCGGCATCAACGGAAGGTCCGTCAAGGTCATCATCGATGGAGGAAGTTGTCACAACTTGGCAAGTGAAGAACTATGCACCAAGCTTCAATTGGTCAAGAGGAAGCACCCGACTCCATACAAGGTTCAATGGCTAAGTGACTCCGGCACTATACGAGTTGAGCATACGGTCCAAGTCTCATACGAGGACACTTTGGAATGTGATGTGGTCCTAATGACGGTTTGCCACCTCCTTCTTGGTCGATGATGCGGAGCATCCCACGTTCATCCCCATGTACACTCCGACTACTCTCAAAGCCCCAAGAGGACATATGACGAGACCTCGACCATACGCCATAGGGCACAAGGTGAACTCACTCCTCTTAGAACCGTCACTTTCCACATGTGAGACATGGCTACTACCTCATGCATGGACCTTGTGATGCAGAGCATCCGACGATCATCCCCATGTACACTCGGGCCTACGCCATTGGACCTAAGGTGAATTCGCTCCTTTCCGAATCTTCCTTTTCCGCATGTAAGACATGGATGCTACTTCAAGCGCGGACCTTGTGCATACTCAGGTACACCCGAGGAGATCATGGAGAGCCCAAGGACCAAGGCCAAGCGTGTGCGGAAGCGAGGGAAGGAGAAGGAAGAAGAGCCAGCTGCTACAGCGGCCGGACATCCGGCCCCAGCCCGGACATCCGGCCCTTGCCCCGGACATCCGGCTCTTCCGGAAGCCCCGGATATCCGGCCCCCTTCGCCCGGAAATCCGGCCCCTCCATCACCGAATGCGTCTGGAAGACCCAGGCCAGCCCGGACATCCGGCGCCTCCTGAAGCTCCGGACATCCGGGCGCCCGGACATCCGGCTCCGCCTGTCTGCGCACAGTAAAGGGCCGAGACCCATGTACCTCTTCGCCCCCCTAGACTATATATACTCCATCCCCTTCCTCTTTCTAAGGTAGCGTTGATTTAGCTCATTAGATAGAGCTTCGCTCATCCATACCGGATCTACTCCACGAGAGAGACCGCGGCCCCTCTTCGGAGAAGATCCACCTTGGATTCAAGACCTCCCTTTGCGGAGAAGACCATCATCAAGACCTCCTCACGGAGAAGAACGGCTACCGCTTGTATCGTCCTTTGTTGACCTTGGATCTCGTGTATCTCTTTGTGTTCTTTGATCTAGCACTTGTGTGACCGATTCCTTGTTGGTTGAGTGTTTTCCCCTCGTTCCTCCCCGTGATTTCCTCGTGTTCTTCCGCTTATTCTTCGTGATTCACCGTATGATCCGCTCCAACGTGAAAGATCATCCACGTAGGGTTCCGCCCTACATCATCTTGGTATCATGAGCCACGTTGATTACGTTTTTGGAGCCCCTACCCCGTGATTTCTAGCTTGATTTTGTTGATTTCGTCCTAAATCCGAAAATCCCCACCAAAAATAGCCCCAATTTTTTTTCGTGATTTGTTAGTTTTGATGATGTTTTGTTGATTTTGGTCCATGGATTTGCTTGGTTTCGAGTGGATCTAGTATTTCACCAAGTTTCCCCACTTTCCATCCACGAAATCTCTCCAATTTTGACCTAGAAATCATCAATTAACGCCCCAAAATCGAGTTCCTCGAGTTCATCCTCGGATCTGGAGCCCGGACATCCGGCCCGACCCCCGGACATCCGGCCAGCCCGGAAATCCGGCCATTAGCCCGGACATCCGGCTCTGGAGCGCATTTCGCGCTGATTCTGACATCAGGTCCCAGAAATCCGGCCCGACCCCCGGATGTCCGGCCCCTGGGATTTCAGTTTTTCCGTTTCACCGTTTCGGCCATAACTAATTCATCCGGAGTCCGATTTTGACGTTCTTTAGCTCGTTTTGAAGCTATTGACATCCCCATCCCACAAAATACCACCAACACCATTTGACTCCATCAAATTTTCGGAACTTTGGCATCTTTGCCTAGGGCTTCCACCACATCCTCCGCATAACCACCACCGACTTCCGCAACCTAACCAATTTTGTTCCCCTTTGCATTTGAGGGTGATTTGAGTTGTGGCTTGTGTCTCCTAAGGTGTTTCGGCTACTTAGGGACGACAACTTCAACTCCGACACGTGTATAGCCCATCATTCCACTTCCGCATTGCCAAGTGCAAACCACCACCGCATTCCCGCTACCACCATTTTGACATTTGACGTTTGAGATTTTGAGTTCGTGGTTTTCCGTTTCCTAAGGAGTTTCGCTGCTTAGGGACGAGTCTCCATCATCTTGGTATCTACATCAAGAACACCGCTACTCATCATCGCCGAACGGTAACCTCCATATCATCTTGGTATCGTGGTATCCCTCCATTGTATATTCCCTTGCTATTGCATTGTTAACCCCTAGCCTTACTTTTGCGTTACTTGCCTATCGAGACTAGCCATTTGAGTATTGCCGGCAACGTTACTTGTGCACATTAGTGATCATACCTTCCATTACATACCATACCATATCATATTGGTATCACATCATCCATTGTGTCTCAAGTTTGTTCCCGCATACACACAATTGCTATCTTGGTTTGTGCATTGTGCAAAGTGGCCATAAAAAAAGAGCTTTTAAGCAAAAGAAAGAGAGCAAAAGAGCTTGTAATCAAGTGCCATAGCATCATACCACATTGCATATAAGATTGTCATATCCGATCATCTTGGATCATCTTGAGAGAAACACCGGAACCATACATACATAGCATACTTGGGATAGAAGTTTATCCATTTTGCATCTTATAGGTTGTGCACAAGTGTCGTATCCGCCTATTGAGCAATCGTGCTAAGCGTCTCTCTTGAGTTGTGCAACACGAGCGTTTTCCGTGGATTCCACATTTTGTGCTCATTCCTTGGTTGCACGACCCATTTATCTATCCGTGTGTGTGTTTCGTGTGCCATTCTTTGCTATTGGTCCATTTGTTTCACTTGCGAATTTGTGAATATCTTTCAACATTATTGACTCTTGCTAACATTTTGCATTAAATTTTTGTGCCACTATCCTCACCGAGCTCCTCCATAAGCTTTACTTGTGTAGGTGTGAGAACCGACAAGGATTGGTACCAATAGTGCTATTTCATTGTCCGCATTTGAGTGAACTTGATTCATTTTCAACATCGGTCAAGGTACATTGGTATAAGTTCTTCTCTTTCTCCCACTCATATTTGCTCGAGTCTTGTGATGGATAGGCAAGGCATTTCATCTCCGGTCTTCGACAACAACGACGGCGTGAACAACTACATCACCAAAGCGTCTATCTTCGATCTACAACGACAAGTGCAAGGCACACAATCAAGATTGCGAGGCGCGCCGAGAACATCTCCACCGACATTTGTCACTCCGAAGCAAGGAGAAGGGACTACTTCGACAAGAAACTTGCCGCACATAAAGAGGAGAAAGATGCAAGGATGGAGGAGATTAGAGCCTTGATCAGTCTACTTCCCCTTCATCATCTTCAAGACGGCGACGTTCAAGCCACAAGTCTTCGAAGCGCGAAAAAGATGCGAGTGCAAATCGTCCTCGTCCACATCTACATGGCGACCACCATCACGTTCGTGATCCACATCGTCATGAAGGGGAAGTCACCTCCAAGCATCATGTGCACGCATTTACGATTTAACGACATCTACTACGAGCTCAAGTGCGACAACGACACCATCAACATGAAGATGCTCCACAAGCACAAATGCACAAGTCCCAACAAGATCTACTTCACGCCAAGTCGAAGGTTCATAAGCACAAGAGAAGACCGCGAGACGACCACCACCAAGACGGTGCTACGGCTACATCAACCACTTCGGCATCTTTGCCAAGTGTTCTCAAGGCATCTTCGCCTTTGGACGTACGGCATCTTCGCCTACTTCCCACGTGTACGCCTACATCGACTTCATCAAGTCCAAGGCGACCACCTACGGCGAGGCGACACTTCCATCTTCTAAGCCCCTCAAGGAAGATGGCCGAGCATGGGAAACTCCCTTCGGTCATGGAGGCGAGCTATGAGGTGCCACATCATATGGGCCTCCAACACCAAGATTTCGGTGACAAGGCAGTCGAGCAAGGGCCATCCCCTTCGACCACGGCGGACGAGCGCCGAACCTCTTCAACAACATGAAGACGACGCCCACATTGGACTCATACTCCGAGTCAAGCTCTGCGACAGCGCATGGAGACATTTGCACCTACATCTCTCGGCACCCACATATGTCGAGATGCCCCAATTTCCATGTGAGGAGAGCCACCACCCCATGAGTGACATGAGTGACTCCACCATACGTGACATTAAGAGCATTTCCTATGAGAGGATGAGTGTGACCACCACTAACCCCACACATGAGAGCATGCCACACATCCTATGTGAGGTTGAGCGCCATTTGAGTGACTCCACCCACCATACGAGTGAGAGCATCCTTGAGGGAGTGAGTGAGCCACAACACTTAGTGAGTGAGGTAGTTGACCACGGCACATGAGGCCACTATGATTTCTAACGACTTAACCTCTACTCCTAGTGTGTTTTCTTCTTTGGTGCTAGGTCTCCTACATGACGACATGCCTATCCTCAGCGAGTCCATCCCTACATTGGAGGCAGCGATGGCCATGGTGAGCGATGATACACCCCACATGGTTCCATCAAGATGAAGATGACAACGAGACGATCTTCAACACCTCACCTACAACTCATGAGCGACCTTCCAAAGGTAACATAGGTGATGGTGCTTCTCTTGTTCCACTAGTGGACTCTCTTACCATCGATTGCTCCCGTGATGTTGACCCAGCTATTACCATGCTTCATGCTAGTGAAACTTCTTCATGCCTTGACTTACCTATTTATGATGAATATGATGATGAGCATGTTGAGTTGCCTCGTTGTGATGCTATGCTTCATAGGATATCTTGTGAAAATTCTATTGGTCACTTCATGTTTGACAATCCATTGAACTTGTCATATGCTATGAGTGAGATCTCCCATATTGCCTCATTTCAATCTCAACATAGTAACTATGCATGCCCCATTAAAATAAATCCCATTTGCACTTATGGCATAGATGACGAGATGATGGTCATTGGCTTTTGTTTTTCATATGATGATATTGCCATGCTTCCTTTACATGATTTGGGCAATTCATCTACTATACCATGCCATGTTAACATTGTTCCAAATATGCATTGTTTTGGATGTTGTCAATATTCTCCATGTGATGTTGCTACTCATGCTCATGAGGAGACCCCCATAGTTTTCCCATACATATTAGGAGATTTTGATTCATCCCATACTTTGCATGATTCACATAATTGCTTGCACCTTATGCATTCCATGAATAACAATGCTCTACATATTTCTCATGATGCATTACACAATTTGAGTCTCCATTATGCTATACATAACAACAAACCTATCATGATGGATGACATGTTTCTATATCACGCATCTCATTTATTTGAGCATTGGATATTTTGTGCTAACCGACACATGCATGTGCGCATCATGATGGATGATGTGTACATATACCATGCACACACAATTTTTCCTTTGTCTTTGTTTTGTGTAGGTACTTGTAGGTACTCATGTATACTCGTCAACTTCTCAATCCCAAGAGTTGACGAAACGAGCTCTTGAGAGCAACGATGACTTGGGATCCCGTGGACTATCCTTACCACCGTTCCCTTCACGCAAGGACTACGCGCATCTCTTCTACTTGGCTCTCACACGGCTATGGGCTATTTACCACTTGTCACCTTATGCTCATTATACCGTGTTCACTTTGCATGCTATGCTTGCTCCCATGCCTTTGCCATGCAATTGTGACCCTTGCTTGCATTTACCCATGATGCACCATTATGATATTCATATGTGTATTTGCATGCTTGGTCGAGACCCTTGTTGCTATTGCCATATTGATGAGGACATGACTACCTTGGATACGACCAAAAATATTTCATACATGTATATTTGTGAGGTGATTTCTAATGCAAACTATGCAATAATTCATTTATGTCATCCAGGACAAAAATACTTCACAAATTTTTGTGCCATATCTAATTGCAGGTGTATGGGTCATTTGTACAATACACATATGAAGATAAGGGAGAAAGAGATGTTTACTTGCTGTTCAAAAAGTTCTCTCACGTCACTTTTGGCCCAAGAGAAGATAGAGTCCAAGTCTCACACGTTCTGGACTCAGATTCGGACTGCACAGACATACCTGACTCAAAACGTCAATAACTTTTTCATCTGGACTCCAAATTGGGTGATTCTTTTTTTGTTGGAAAATATATTTCGTGCACCTTCCAACCCAATTGGATTCACCTTCAAATTCGTCCGGGCGTTGAGTTATGGACGAAACAATCTGATCTGCAGCAGAATCCGAGTCAAACTACAAGTCCAAAGGTGTTACGTCACCTCCACTTGGGCCCATTGGCCTTGTACGACCTAGGGTTAGTTTTAGGCTGCCTTGGGACGTCCTCCCACCTCCTTGGCCGCCACCCCTTGCTGCTATATAAGTAGATCCATCTAGTAGCTTTTTCCTTGGGATTTGTTTAGTTAAAAGTTAGCCATTGCAACTTTGTGTACTTTGTTTGTGTCCAACGACCAGACCAAGGCCGCTTACGGATCCCCACCATTATCAATACTTCATATATATTTGCAATATTCAGATTGCTTTATCATATTCTTGCTCGTTCTTCGATTGCTTGCAGGAATAGACCTTCGTGGTCAGGCTGATTGTGTTTCCAGCATCGTCAGTAACCTCGGGAGATTGGCTTAGCGATTGCTAAGGCACAACGTCATGCACGTTTGTAGTCGGATCGTCAAAGTCGACTCCACCAAATCGATAGTTATTATCTCATCGAAAGATCGGGACACCCTCGCCTCTATCACATATTTATCATGTGCCCCATGTTATTGATGCTTGTTGTGTTGGGAGAGTCATGATGCCCCATTGCTATTTACATATGGCCTCTCGCCAATACATTGATGACATTTTACTCATATCTTGCTTTCATGCTTGTGCTATGTCATGTGAATTATTCATGCACACTATTTGCACCAATGACATGCTTGCCATGATTCCTCCTAGTATGTTGCATCTTTGCACTACTAGCTTGCTTGACTTGATCGCTATGATTGCTAGCTATGTTGCATCACCCATGTTCCACTATCACTTGCTTTCTTGGGTTGATGACATATATGTTCATGCCTCTCACATGATATATCTTGATCCTTGTCACTTGTCTGCAATAGTTGCCTCTATGCTTAATGATCTTGGAGACTTGGACACTTCACTTGTGATGCATGCTTGGTTGATTGAGCATATTGTATTTGGTTGTTCTCGCATCATATGCCTCCATACTATGAAATGTTCCTTGTACTTTCTTATGATGAGCATGATGCATACACTTGTTCGGTATCTTACCACACGAATGATAGGTTTTGCACTTTCGCTAACCTCATTTGTTTTTCCGAGTGTTTGTCATGTTCTTTCATTTTGAAGGATTCACAAGGCATTACCGTCATGAGACATATTGGTTATGTGAAGGCATACATGATGTGCAATTCCAACATCTTCCGGAACATTCATAAGGTGAACTCCTCCGCTTTGAGCCATCCTCAAATACGCATATTGGATGGGTCACTCTTTCATTGTTGTTTCCTTCTTGTTGTCTACATGATACATCTCATGGACGGAGGAGCGACATTGGAGATTGGCTCTATGGACCTTTACATTGAGGAGCGCTTGGACTTATGGGATGCACCTTCGAACCTCCACTCATGCCACGACATCGAGCATTGGTACATCAACACTCCTTTGACACATTGCACCCACACATTCATATTTGTTGATTGTGCTCATACATGTCATGCTCGATGGACATATCATACCCATAGCAAATTTGCGTCTTATGCATGGATTGACTCACATTATGATTGCCTTGTTGCATCTTGTATTCCCATGTCATCCATGATATATGAGCTTGTGCACTTCCTTAGCAAATTTGTTGTGATCTTTCTTGATGGCATATTCATACATAATGATCACATTGCCTACCATCAATTGCATGATAACATAATCATATTGCGCATCCATTGCCATATTCATGCTCTTGATAAACCGTCTCACTATGACATCATTTTGCACCGTGGTTGCCTTACTCCCATGAGTGTTTTTGCTCCCACGAATGCTTTACATGTCATTTTTCATCATTTGGATGAGCATCTCATGCCTTGTCATGAACAATTCCTTTGGACGACCTCATTCTTACATGATGGACACCTTGTGTGCGCTAACCATTGTATTCCAAGTGTCGTTTGTGTTTGCTCTTTTTGCATGTGTACCACTCCGGAGACACCTTGGAGTACTTGGATTGCGCCATGCCTTCCACTTGGTCCGACTACAAGTCCGTCCACGACAACCGTTTCCATGGTGATGAGGATTTCGATCCCAGGTCGGATCTTTCCCAAGGGAGGGGAGATGATGCGGAGCATCCGACGATCATCCCCATGTACACTCGAGCCTCGCCATTGGACCTAAGGTGAATTCGCTCCTTTCCGAATCTTCCCTTTCCGCATGTAAGACATGGATGCTACTTCAAGCGCGGACCTTGTGCATACTCAGGTACACCCGAGGAGATCATGGAGAGCCCAAGGACCAAGGCCACGCGGCGCTGGAAGCGAGGAAGGAGAAGGAAGAAGAGCTACTCTGACGGCCGGACATCCGACCCGGCCGGACATCCGGCCCTTGCCCCGGACATCCGGCTCTTGAAGCCCGGATATCCGGCCCCCTTCGCCCGAAATCCGGCCCCTCCATCACCGAATGCGTCTGAAGACCAGGCCAGCCGGACATCCGGCCCCGGCCGGACATCCGGCGCCTCTGGCTCCCGGACATCCGAGCCGACGCCTTGGGACATCCGGCTCACGCTGTCTGCGCCTGATAAAGGGCGAGACCCATGTACCTCTTCGCCCCCTAGACTATATATACTCCATCCCTTCCTCTTTCTAAGGCAGCGTTGATTTAGCTCATTAGATAGAGCTTCGCTCATCCATACGGATCTACTCCACGAGAGAGACCGCGGCCCCTCTTCGGAGAAGATCCACCTTGGATTCAAGACCTCCCTTTGCGGAGAAGACCATCATCAAGACCTCCTCACGGAGAAGAACGGCTACCGTTTGTATCGTCCTTTGTTGACCTTGGATCTCGTGTATCTCTTTGCGTTCTTTGATCTAGCACTTGTGTGACCGATTCCTTGTTGGTTGAGTGTTTTCCCCTCGTTCCTCCCCGTGATTTCCTCGTGTTCTTCCGCTTATTCTTCGTGATTCACCGTAGGATCCGCTCCAACGTGAAAGATCATCCACGTAGGGTTCCGCCCTACATCACCTTGCATACACTCAGGTACAACCGAGACGACCATGGAGGATCCAAGGACCAAGGCCAAGCATGGAAGAGGAGAAGGAAGAAGAAGCCGGGAGCAAGCGGTACTACCGCTTGTGCCCAGCCGGTACTACCGCTTATCATCACTGCGGCACTACCGCTCTACATCCGCTCCACTTCCGCAAAGTACGGCAAACTTCGGAGATCGAACGGCTCCAGAGCGGTACTACCGCCCATCATAGCGGTACTACCGCTTGCGCGCCTCAAGCGGTACTACCGCCTGAAGGACCGGTACTACCGCCCTGTCTGTGCACAGTGTATTGGGCCGAGCCCATGTACCCCTTCGCCTTCACTTACCCCTTCGTGGCTCTAGACTATATATACTCCTCCACCTCCTCCTAGTTAGGGTTAGCAAAGGATTAGCTCATATTTTGTGTGAGAGCCTTGCTCATCCACTTGGTTACTTCTCCTCGGAGCTCAGGACCTCTTCGGAGAGGATCCCCCAAGCGGATTCAAGACCCCCTATTGGGTGGCCCCCATCAAGACCTCCTCAGGGAGAAGAACCCGGTTACCTCTTGTATCGTCCTTTGTTGATCATGGATCGTGTATCTCTCTTTGTGTTCATCGATCTAGCGCATGTGTAATCGAATCTTGTTGGTTTGAGTGATTCTCTTGTGTTTTCCCCCGTGATTTCCCTCGTGCTCTTTCGCTCATTCTTCGTGTTCCTCGTAGGGATCCTCCCCAAACGTGAAAGATCCTCCACATAGGGTTCCGCCCTACATCAGTCGACCATGGCAATTCGACCGTGGCGTCTTCCACAACGGGCGCACCAATCACTATAGCTTCAAAATGAAAGGGAAGGAATATGTGCTACGACCTATGTCTCCTAGTAAAGTGATAGCCGACAAGCAAGCCACCCATCATAGAGACAAGAGTGAGAAAGTGATCCACCAAAAAGTGAGTGAGAGCCACTGATGAGGACATCAATACCATTGTTACACCCACAGCCCCTGCTGCTATACATACTGGACCAATTACTAGAGCTCGCGCACGCCAATTGAATTATCAGGTACTTTCGTTTCTTGGTAACGATTCCAATGTTCATGAGAATATGATGCTGCCTAAATTGGATACATTTGTTTTGCTTACAAATGAAGGGCCTACCATGGACAAGAAAGATGAACCTTGGAGCAAGTTCAAGCATGGAGATGTTGGCATGCGCCAAGGAGAACAAGAACGGAGTTACAAGTGATGATTCCGGGACTTTGAAGCCACCCTAATGAGTGCATGAGGCCTTGGACGAAATATACAAGATGCCACTTCATAATATTCGTCCATAGGCTATTCTAGGTGCTGCGTCACCTTATTATTGGGCCAGGCCCATGTAATTTCGAAATACTTAAGTATAGGCTGTTTTTAGAGTCCGTATGTCTGGGGAAACAAGAGTTAGGGTTGATTTCGGACCCCTCCACCAAGGGCCACGAAATTCCCCCCTCTTCCTCCATATATACAGCCCTTAGGGCACAGTTTAGACCTTGGTTTTTGTTTAGATTAAAAGTTCGCCATAGCTGCAACTTCGCGTGCCGTTTGTGTTCAACGACCGGACAAAGGCATCCACAGAACCCCACCTTGATCAATAAAACTTTCATCTTATATTCGCAATATTCAGATTGCAATCTCAGTTTCTTGCTTGTTCTTCGTTTGCTCGCAGGAAGCAGGCCCTCGTGGTCGAGTTGATCGTGCTCCGGCGTGGTCAATAACCCTCGGAAGTTGGTTTAGCGATTGCTAAGGCGCGACGTCTCGCACGTTAAATGGTCGGATCGTCAAGGTCGACTCCCACGAAGCGATAGCCACCATCTCATCGAAACATCGGGACACCTTTGCCTCTATCAAGTGGTATCAGATTTTCAGGTTGCTCGGTGAGATTTTACAGTTTTCCGTAGTTTAGATCGAGTCTGTTCTTCATACCTATAGTCCACGAAAAAGCCACAAAAAAAAAGCAGCGCAAAAAAAAAAGAGCGAAAAAAGAAATCCAGAGTGTGCTTTTCCCTTGTTTACGTGCGGCGCCGTGATTTTGTTAGTGTTCTAGGCTCGCGTCTCTAGCACGGTCTAGCCTAGGACCAACCGATGCTGTCGTTGAGCGTTTATTCAACTTTGCATCTACGAATTGATTATTCTTGACCCTTTTGCTACCATATTATAAGCCTTCCCAGCTCCACATACATCTACATCGTCGTTTGACTCTCCACAGTAATCGCTCTATCCAAGCTTTGAGAGTTTTGACTACATCGGTTGCCGATCACCGCTTTCTTCTTTGGGTAAGAACTGGTAAGAATTTGAGATTTGCTTGACGGATTTGTGACTGTCCACCACACAACCACCACCACTTCCTAGTAGTCTGTTGAATCATATTCTTGTGTGTTTCTATTGCTGCTAACCATGGCAGGATCACAAGCCGACGAGACTGACTGGGAGAACATGACAAACAAAGCGCTATATGATAAGTTTCAACAAATGATGAGTGGGCAGGTGGACGATGTGCTAAATAGATTTGAAGAGGCCATGGAGAAGATAGATGGCATTGAGAAGGCGTTCGAAACAAAGCTCGATAACAAGTTTAATGAATTGCTCATGCGTCTACCACCACCACCACCGGCGGCACCTAACGCACCTCTACTACAACAACAAGGACTACCTCCACATCACGAAACAGCCCTCCATGAGCTTCCCGTGTCCCTCTTCAGCTGGCCAAGCTGCTTTGGTGCTTTGTTGATACTACGTGGCTCCTGCTGCTGCGGTGGGGAGGATGATTATGTGAGAGATTACGAGGATGAGGTTGATCAACATCGAACTACGTGCAACCACCAGCACCACAACCACCAGGTCGTCCACATGCAAATAATGGCAATGTTGGGCTCCCCTTGAGTGCGAGATCATGACCATCTCCCTAAACTGAAATTGAATATTCCACCATTTGAGGGTAGATATGTTCTGATATATATCTTACTTGGGAGTTAGAAACTGAACAACGATTTACATGTTTACAATATCACGAGGAGAGGCGTGTTCCTGCTGCTGTTTGTGCTTTCACTAGCTTTGCATGTGTTTGGTGGTCTGAACATTGTAGATTATATCCTGTTCCAGCTACTTGGGCTGCTTTGAAAACTGCTATGCGTGCTTTCGTTGGGTTCCACCATATTATGAACGTGAATTACTTCAAAAATTGCAGCGCTTAAGACAAGGAAAAAATTCGGTAGAAGAATATTATCGGGAATTACAAACTGGCTTGATTAGATGTGGTATTGTTGAGGAGAATGAAGCTATGCTTGCACGTTTTTACGTGTGGATTAAATAGAGAGATTCAGACCAAACTATACTACAAGGATTATAAAAATATCACTCGAATATTCCATCTTGCTTGTAAAGCTGAACGTTAAGTGCAGGATCGACAGGCGTTGGCGCGAACTAACTTTTCTGCAGGTCGACCTTCATCATGGACACCACGTGCATCATCTACTTCCACACGTTCTACTACACCGGCACCATGGATACAAGAAAGCAGGCACAACCACCACTATCTGCCAAGAGCACACCTGCTGGGCCTACACAGAGCTCTTCTTCTTCCATGGCGTCAACAGGGCACACAAGTGATATTATTTGTCGTCGTTGTAAGGGAAGAGGACATTTTGCGATAGAATGCCAATCTCAGCGTGTGATGATTGCTCACGAGGATGGTGGGTATGAGTCCGCTAGTGACTATGATGAAGAGACTTTGGCTCTTATTACACATGAAGAACACGGTGGAGATGATTACGATCTTGAGACGCAATACATGGCTGCTTGAAGATCTTGGCAGTATGAATGTTTAGTTGCTCAACGTGTTTTGAGTGTGCAGGTTACACAAGCTGAGCAAAATCAGAGACATAACTTGTTCCATACAAAGGGAGTTGTGAAGGAACGTTCTATTCGCGTCATCATAGATGGAGGGAGCTGCAACAACTTGGTAGCATGGATATGGTGGAGAAGCTTTCTCTCACCACAAGACCACATCCACATCCTTACTACATCCAATGGTTCAACAACAGCGGCAAGGTTAAGGTAACACGTACTGTTAGTGTGTATTTTAGTATCTCTACATATGCTGATTATGTTGATTGTGATGTGGTACCTATGCAAGCATGTTCCTTATTACTTGGTAGACCATGGCAATTTGATAAAAATTCTGTACACCATGGTAGAAACAATCAGTATACTCTTGTTCACAAGGATAAAAATATTACTTTGCTTCCTATGACTCCTGATTCAATTTTGAAAGATGATATTAATAGAGCTAATAAAGCAAAACAGGAGAAAAATAAGAGTGAAAATCAGATTGTGGCAAAAGAATTTGAGCAACAAATGAAGCCTAATAATAAACCATCTAATGTTGCTTCTGAAATTAAACTGAAAAGTGCATGTTTACTTGCCACCAAATCTGATATTGAGGAGCTAGATTCTAGCAAATCTGTTTGCTATGCTTTTGTGTGCAAAGAGGCATTATTTTCATTCGAGGGCGTGCCTTCCTCTTTGCCCCTTTGTCACTAACATTTTGCGGGGAGTTCGGCGTCTTCCCACAAGGCGTGCCACGGGATTACCACCTATTCGAGGATTGAGCATCAAATTGACTTAATTCCCGGTGCATCGCTACCCAACCGCGCACCATACCGTACCAATCCGGAGGAGGCGAAGGAGATTATCGTCAAGTACGAGAGCTGCTCGACAAAGGTTATATCTGCGAATCTCTTAGTCCTTGTGCTGTTCCTATTATACTAGTGCCTAAAAAGGATGGTGCGTCGGCGCATGTGTGTTGATTGTAGAGGCATTAATAATATTACTATTCGTTATCGTCATCCTATTCCTAGGCTAGATGATATGCTTGATGAATTGAGTGGCTCTACAATATTCTCCAAAGTTGATTTGCGTAGTGGATACCATCAAATTCGTATGAAATTGGGAGATGAATGGAAAACAGCATTTAAAACTAAGTTTGGATTATATGAGTGGTTAGTCATGCCTTTTGGGTTAACTAATGCACCTAGTACTTTCATGAGATTAATGAGCGAAGTTTTACGTGCTTTCATTGGACGATTTGTGGTAGTTTACTTTGATGATATACTGATTTATAGCAAATCTTTGGAAGAACATTTGGAACATTTACGTGCTGTTTTTAATGCTCTACGTGATGCACGTTTGTTTGGTAACCTTGGGAAGTGCACCTTTTGCACCGATCGAGTATCTTTTCTTGGCTATGTTGTTACTCCTTAGGTTATTGATGTTGATAAAGCCAAGATTGACGCTATTGAGAGTTGGCCGCAGCCCAAATCGGTCACACAAGTGAGGAGCTTTCTTGGACTCGCTGGTTTCTATAGGCGTTTTGTGAGAGACTTTAGCACCATTGCTGCACCTCTCAATGAGCTTACAAAGGAGGATGTGCCTTTTGTTTGGGGTACCGCATACGGAAGAAGCCTTCACGGTATTGAAAGATAAGTTGACACATGCTCCTTTACTCCAACTTCCCGACATTAATAAGACTTTTGAGCTTGAATGTGATGCTAGTGGAATTGGATTAGGAGGTGTGTTATTACAAGATGGCAAACCTGTTGCATACTTTTACGAAAAATTGAGTGGGCCTAGTCTGAACTATTCTACTTATGACAAAGAATTATATGCTATTGTTCGGACTTTAGAGACATGGCAACATTATTTATGGCCCAAAGAATATGTTATACATTCTGATCATGAATCTTTGAAACATATTAAAAGTCAAGCTAAACTGAATCGTAGACATGCTAAATGGGTTGAATTCATTGAGACTTTCCCTTATGTCATTAAACACAAGAAGGGTAAAGAAAATGTTATTGTTGATGCTTTGTCTCGTCGATATACTATGCTTTCACAACTTGACTTCAAAATATTTGGTTTGGAGACCATCAAAGATCAATATGTGCATGATGCTGATTTTAAAGATGTAATGCATAATTGTAAAGAGGGAAGAACATGGAACAAGTTCGTTATTAATGATGGTTTTGTGTTCCGTGCTAACAAGCTATGCATTCCTGCTAGCTCTGTTCGTCTTTTGTTGTTGCAGGAGGCGCATGGAGGAGGATTAATGGGACACTTTGGCGTGAAGAAGACGGAGGATATACTTGCTACACATTTCTTTTGGCCAAAGATGAGGCGGGATGTTGAGCGTTTTGTAGCTCATTGCACTACATGTCAAAATGCTAAGTCACGACTCAATCCTCATGGTTTATATATGCCTTTGCCTGTGCCTAGTGTTCCGTGGGAGGATATATCTATGGACTTTGTTTTAGGTTTACCTCGAACAAAGACGGGGAGGGATAGCCTATTTGTTGTCGTGGATAGATTCTCGAAAATGCACACGTTATACCATGTCATAAAAGCGATGATCTTGTTAATGTTGCTGATTTGTTCTTTCGTGAAATTATTAAACTTGCATGGTGTGCCAAATACTATTGTTTCAGATCGTGATACTAAATTTCTTAGCCACTTTTGGAGATGTTTATGGGCTAAGTTGGGGACTAAACTGCTTTTTAGTACTACTTGTCACCCCCAAACTGATGGACAAACTGAAGTAGTCAATAGAACATTGTCTACTATGCTTAGGGCTGTTTTGAAGAATAATAAGAAAATGTGGGAAGAATGCTTGCCTCATATTGAATTTGCTTATAATCGTTCATTGCATTCTACTACTAAGATGTGCCCTTTTGAAATTGTGTATGGCTTCCTACCTCGTGCACCTATTGATTTGTTGCCTCTTCCATCTTGGAGAAGGTTAATTTTGATGCTAAAGAACGTGCTGAATTGATTTTAAAAATGCATGAGTTAACTAAGGAAAACATTGAGCGTATGAATGCTAAATATAAACTTCTTTGGAGATAAGGGTAGAAAACATGTTGTCTTTTGCACTGGAGATCTTGTTTGGTTACATTTGCGTAAGGATAGGTTTCCTAATTTATGCAAATCAAAGCTAATGCCACGTCTTGATGGTCCATTTAAGGTGTTAGAGAAAATAAATGATAATGCATATAAACTTGAGCTGCCTGCAGATTTTGGGGTTAGTCCCACTTTTAACATTGCAGATTTGAAGCCTTATTTGGGTGAGGAAGATGAGCTTCCGTCGAGGGCGACTTCATTTCAAGAAGGGAGGATGATGAGGACATCAATACCATTGTTACACCCACAGCCCCTGCTGCTATACATCTTGGACCAATTACTAGAGCTCGCGCCGCCAATTGAATTATCGGTACTTTCGTTTCTTGGTAACGATTCCAATGTTCATGAGAATATGATGCTGCCTAAATTGGATACATTTGTTTTGCTTACAAATGAAGGGCCTACCATGGACAAGAAAGATGAACCTTGGAGCAAGTTCAAGCATGGAGATGTTGGCATGCATAAGGAGAACAAGAACGGAGTTACAAGTGATGATTCCAGGACTTTGAAGCCACCCTAATGAGTGCATGAGGCCTTGGACGAAATATACAAGATGCCACTTCATAATATTAGTCCATAGGCTATTCTAGGTGCTGCGTCACCTTATTATTGGGCCAGGCCCATGTAATTTCGAAATACTTAAGTATAGGCTGTTTTAGAGTCCGTATGTGTGGGAAACAAGAGTTAGGGTTGATTTGGACCCCTCCACCAAGGGCCACGAAATTCCCCTCTTCCTCCATATATACAGCCCTTAGGGCACCGTTTAGACCTTGGGTTTTGTTTAGATTAAAAGTTTGCCATAGCTGCAACCGCGTGCCGTTTGTGTTCAACGACCGGACAAAGGCGTCCACGAGAACCCCACCTTGATCAATAAAACTTTCATCTTATATTCGCAATATTCAGATTGCAATCTCAGTTTCTTGCTTGTTCTTCGTTTGCTCGCAGGAAAGCAGGCCCTCGTGGTCGAGTTGATCGTGCTCGGCGTGGTCAATAACCCTCGGAAGTTGGTTTAGCGATTGCTAAAGCGCGACGTCTCGCTGCGTTAAGTAGTCGGATCGTCAAGGTCGACTCCCACAGAAACGATAGCCACCATCTCATCGAAACATCGGGACACCTTTGCCTCTATCAGCCACAAGCCAAACCTGAGCGCCTCTTCGCCTAGAGAGAAAAACCTCATCCTATTTGCCACAAAAAGTGAGATGAGAGAAGTGTGTGAGAACCCATCTAGTGTGATGCACTTTGTTCTTGTGTGCAAGGATGGAGAGCCAACAACTAACACCTCTCATGAGCTACCTTTAGTGTTTCAATCTCTTTTGCAGGAATTCCAAGATGTTTTCCCCGATGAGCTACCTCCGGGTCTACCTCCTCTTCGAGGCATTGAGCATCAAATGGACCTCATCCCCGGAGCACCTCTCCCAAACAAAGCTCCATACCGAGTCAATCCCGAAGAAACTGATGAGGACATCAATACCATTGTTACACCCACAGCCCCTGCTGCTATACATACTGGACCAATTACTAGAGCTCGCGCACGCCAACTAAATTACCAGGTACTTTCGTTTCTTGGTAATGATTCTAATGTTCATGAGAATATGATGCTTTGCGTAAATTGGATACATTTGTTTTGCTTACAAATGAAGGGCCTAGCTTGGAGAAGGATGAACATTGGAGCAAGAACAAGCATGGAGATGATGGCATGCAAGAGGAACAAGAACGGAGTTACAAGTGATGATTTCAGGGCTTTGAAGCCACCATAACGGGTGCATGAAGCCTTGGACGAAATATACAAGATGCCACTTCATAAATTTCGTCCAGAGGCTATTCTAGGTGCTTTCGTCACCTTATTATTGGGCAGGCCCATGTAATTTCGAAATACATAAGTATAGGCTATTTTTAGAGTCCGTGTATGTGGGAAACAAGAGATAGGGTTGATTTGGACCCCTCCACCAAGGGCCACGAAATTCCCCTCTTCCTCCATATATACAACCCTTAGGGCACCGTTTAGACTTTGGGTTTTGTTTAGATTAAAAGTTCGCCATAGCTGCAACCCGCGTGCCGTTTGTGTTCAACGACCGGACCAAGGCGTCCACAGAACCCCACCTTCATTAATAAAGCTTTCCTCTTATATTCGCAATATCCAGATTGCAATCTTAGTTTCTAGCTTGTTCTTCGTTTGCTCGCAGGAAACAGGCCCTCGTGGTCGTTGATCGTGCTCGGCGTGGTCAATAACCCTCGGAAGTTGGTTTAGCGATTGCTAAAGGCGCGGCGTCTCGCCGCGTTAAATAGTCGGATCGTCAAGGTCGACTCCCACAGAAAACGATAGCCTCCATCTCATCGAAACATCGGGACACCTTTGCCTCTATCAAGTGGTATCAGATTTCCAGGTTGCTCGGTGAGATTTTATAGTTTTTTTTCGTAGATTAGATCGAGTCTATTCTTCATACCTACAGTGATAGAGGCAAAGGTGTCCCGTCTTTCGATGAGATGTTGGTTTTTGCTTTGGAGGAAGTCGACTTTGACGATCCGACTACGAGCGTCTTGAGGACGCGTCGGCGCCTTAGCAATCGCTAAACCAACTCCGAGAGGTTATTGACCACGCCGAGCACGATCAACTCCGACCACGAGGGTCTGCATTTCCTGCGAGCAAACGAAGAACAAGCAAGAAACTGAGATTGCAATCTGGATATTGCGAATATAAGATGAAAGCTTTATTGATCAAGGTGGGGTTACATGGCGCCTTTGTGCAGTCGTTGAACACAAACGGCGAAACGCCAAGTTGCAGCTATGGCGAACTTTTAATCTAAACAAAACCCAAAGTCTAAACGACGCCTCTAAGGGCTGTATATATGGAGAAAGAGGAGGAATTTCGTGGCCCTTGAGGGAGGGTCCCAAACCAACCCTAACTCTTGTTTCCCACACATACGGACTCTAAAAACAGCCTACACTTAAGTATTTCGAAATTACATGGGCCTGGCCCAATATTAAGGTGACGCACACCTAGAATAGCCTATGGACGAATATTATGAAGTGGCATCTTTTATATTTCGTCCAAGGCCTCATGCTCTCATTAGGGTGGCTTCAAAGTCCGAATCATCACTTGTAACTCCGTCTTGTTCCTCTTTGCGCATGCCAACATCTCCATGCTTGAACTTGCTCCAAGGTTCATCTTTCTTGTCCATGGTAGGCCCTTCATTTGTAAGCAAAACAAATGTATCCAATTTAGGCAGCATCATATTCTCATGAACATTGGAATCAAGTACAAGAAACGAAAGTACCGATAATTCAATTGGCGGCGCGAGCTCTAGTAATTGGTCCAGATGTATAGCAGCAGGGCCTGGGTGTAACAATGGTATTGATGTCCTCATCATCCTCCCTTCTTGAAATGAAGTCGCCCTCGACGGAAACTCATCTTCCTCACCCAAATAAGGCTTCAAATCTGCAATGTTAAAAGTGGGACTAACCCCAAAATCTGCAGCAGCTCAAGTTTATATGCATTATCATTTATTTTCTCTAACACCTTAAATGGACCATCAAGACGTGGCATTAGCTTTGATTTATGCAAATTAGGAAACCTATCCTTACATAAATGTAAACAAACAAGATCTCCAGGTGCAAAGACAACATGTTTTCTACCCTTATCTCCAGCAAGTTTATATTTAGCATTCATGCGCTCAATGTTTTCCTTAGTTAACTCATGCATTTTTAAAATCAATTCAGCACGTTCTTTAGCATCAAAATTAACCTTCTCCGAAGATGGAAGAGGCAACAAATCAATAGGTGCACGAGGTAGGAAGCCATACACAATTTCAAAAGGGCACATCTTAGTAGTAGAATGCAATGAACGATTATAAGCAAATTCAATATGAGGCAAGCATTCTTCCCACATTTTCTTATTATTCTTCAAAACAGCCCTAAGCATAGTAGACAATGTTCTATTGACTACTTCAGTTTGTCCATCGGTTTGGGGGTGACAAGTAGTACTAAAAAGCAGTTTAGTCCCCAACTTAGCCCATAAACATCTCCAAAAGTGGCTAAGAAATTTAGTATCACGATTTGAAACAATAGTATTTGGCACACCATGCAAGCGAATAATTTCACGAAAGAACAAATCAGCAACATTAACAAAGATCATCGCTTTTATGACATGGTATAAAGTGTGCCACTTTCGAGAATCTATCCACGACAACAAATATGCTATCCCTTCCCTTCTTTGTTCGAGGTAAACCTAAAACAAAGTCCATAGATATATCCTCCCAAGGAACACTAGGTACAGGCAAAGGCACATATAAACCATGAGGATTGAGTCGTGACTTAGCTTTTTGACATGTAGTGCAGCGAGCAACAAAACGCTCAACAACCCCTCTCAACTTTGGCCAAAAGAAATGTGTAGCAATTATATCCTCCGTCTTCTTCACGCCAAAGTGTCCCATTAATCCTCCTCCATGCGCCTCCTGCAACAACAAAAAGAACAGAGCTAGCAGGAATGCCTAGCTTGTTAGCACGGAACACAAAACCATCCTTAATAACGAACTTGTTCCATGTTCTTCCTTCTTTACAATTCTGCATTACATCTTTAAAATCAGCATCATGCACATATTGATCTTTGATGGTCTCCAAACCAAATATTTTGAAGTCAAGTTGTGAAAGCATAGTATAGCGACGAGACAAAGCATCGGCAATAACATTTTCTTTACCCTTCTTGTGTTTAATGACATAAGGGAAAGTCTCAATGAATTCAACCCATTTAGCATGTCTACGATTCAGTTTAGCTTGACTTTTAATATGTTTCAAAGATTCATGATCAGAATGTATAACAAATTCTTTGGGCCATAAATAATGTTGCCATGTCTCTAAAGTCCCAACAAGAGCATATAATTCTTTGTCATAAGTAGAATAGTTCAGACTAGGCCCACTCAATTTTTCGTAAAAGTATGCAACAGGTTTGCCATCTTGTAACACACCTCCTAATCCAATTCCACTAGCATCACATTCAAGCTCAAAAGTCTTATTAAAGTCGAAGTTGGAGTAAAGGAGCATGTGTCAACTTATCTTTCAATACCGTGAAGGCTTCTTCCTGTGCGGTACCCCAAACAAAAGGCACATCCTTCTTTGTAAGTTCATTGAGAGGTGCAGCAATTGTGCTAAAGTCTCTCACAAAACGCCTATAGAAACCAAATGAGTCCAAGAAAACTCCTCACTTGTGTGACCTTTTTGTGCTGCGTCCAACTCTCAATAGCTTCAATCTTGGCTTTATCAACTTCAATTCCGTGTGGTGTAACAACATAGCCAAGAAAAGATACTCGGTCGGTGCAAAAGGTGCACTTCCCAAGGTTACCAAACTAACGTGCATCACGTAGAGCATTAAAAACATAACGTAAATGTTCCAAATGTTCTTCCAAAGATTTGCTATAAATCAGTATATCATCAAAATAGACTACCACAAATCGTCCAATGAAAGCACGTAAAACTTCGCTCATTAGTCTCATGAAATTACTAGGTGCATTAGTTAACCCAAAAGGCATGACTAACCACTCATATAAACCAAACTTAGTTTTAAATGCTGTTTTCCATTCATCTCCCAATTTCATACGAATTTGATGGTATCCACTACGCAAATCAACTTTGGAGAATATTGTAGAGCCACTCAATTCATCAAGCATATCATCTAGCCTAGGAATAGGATGACGATAACGAATAGTAATATTATTAATGCCTCTACAATCAACACACATACGCCGACGTACCATCCTTTTTAGGCACTAGTATAATAGGAACAGCACAAGGACTAAGAGATTCGCGTATATAACCTTTGTCGAGCAGCTCACAGACTTGACGCATAATCTCCTTCGTCTCCTCTGGATTGGTACGGTATGGTGCACGGTTGGGTAGCGATGCAACCGGAATTAAGTCAATTTGATGCTCAATCCCTCGAATAGGTGGTAATCCGGTGGCACGTCTTGTGGGAAGACGTCGGCGAACTCTGCAAAATGTTAGTGACCGGGGGCAAAGAGGAAGGCACATCCTCGAATGAAAATAATGCCTCTTTGCACACAAAAGCATAGCAAACAGATTTGCTAGAATCTAGCTCCTCAATATCAGATTTGGTGGCAAGTAAACATGCACTTTTCAGTTTAATTTCGTAAGCAACATTAGATGGTTTATTATTAGGCTTCATTTGTTGCTCAAATTCTTTTGCCACAATCTGATTTTCACTCTTATTTTCTCTCCTGTTTTGCTTTATTAGCTCTATTAATATCATCTTTCAAAATTGAATCAGAGTCATAGGAAGCAAAGTAATATTTTTATCCTTGTGAACAAGAGTATACTGATTGTTTCTACCATGGTGTACAGAATTTTTATCAAATTGCCATGGTCTACCAAGTAATAAGGAACATGCTTGCATAGGTACCACATCACAATCAACATAATCAGCATATGTAGAGATACTAAAATACACACGAACAGTACGTGTTACCTTAACGTTGCCGCTGTTGTTGAACCATTGGATGTAGTAAGGATGTGGATGTGGTCTTGTGGTGAGAGAAAGCTTCTCCACCATATCCATGCTAGCCAAGTTGTTGCAGCTCCCTCCATCTATGATGACGCTGAATAGAACGTTCCTTCACAACTCCCTTTGTATGGAACAAGTTATGCCTCTGATTTTGCTCAGCTTGTGTAACCTGCAAACTCAAAACACGTTGAGCAACTAAACATTCATACCTGTCGAGATCTTCAAAGCCATGTATTGCGTCTCATGATCGTAATCATCTCCACCATGTTCTTCATGTGTAATAAGAGCCAAAGTCTCTTCATCATAGTCACTAGCGGACTCATACCCACCATCCTCGGTAGCAATCATCACATCGCTGAGATTGGCATTCTCGGCAAATGTCCTCTTCCCTTACAACGACGACAAATAATATCACTTGTGTGCCTGTTGACGCCATGGAAGAAGAAGAGCTCGTAGCCCCAAAGAAAGCGCTCTTGGCGGAATAGTGGTGGTTGTGCCTGCTTTCTTGTATCACGGTTGGAGGTGGCAGCCGGCGGAGGTGCCGTGTAGTAGAACGTGTGGAAGTAGATGATGCAATGGTGTCCATGATGAAGGTCGACCTGCGAAAAAGTTAGTCCGCCAACGCCTGTCGATCCTGCACTTCACGTTCAGCTTTACAAGCAAGATGGAATAATCGAAAGTGATATTAGTATAATCCTTGTAGTCTAGAATGGTCTGAATATCTCTATTTAATCCACCCAGAAAAGCGTGCAAGCATAGCTTCATTCTCCTCAACAATACCACATCTAATCAAGCCAGTTTGTAATTCCTGATAATATTCTTCACCGAATTTTTCCTTGTCTTAAGCGCTGCAATTTTTGAAGTAATTCACGTTGATAATATGGTGGAACCCAACGAGCACGCATAGCAGTTTTCAAAGCAGCCCAAGTAGCTGGAACAGGATATAATCTACAATGTTCGCACCACCAAACACATGCAAAGCTAGTGAAAGCACAAACAGCAGCCGAACATCGTCTCTCCTCGGGATATTGTAAACATGTAAATCGTTGTTCAGTTTCTAACTCCCAAGTAAGATATATATCGTGAACATATCTACCCTCAAATGGTGGAATATTCAACTTCAATTTAGGGAGATGGTCATGATCTCGCACTGAGGGGGAGCCCTAACATTGCCATTATTTGCATGTGGACGACCGGGTGGTTGTGGTGCTGGTGGTTGTGGTCGGTGGTTGCACGTAGTTCTGAAGTTGATCAACCTCATCCTCGTACTCTCTCACATAATCATCCTCCCCACATCGCCAGCAGGAGCCATGAAGTATCAACAAGCAGCACCAGCAGCTTGGCCAGTGAAGAGGGACACGGCTCGCTTCGGCGGAGGGCTGTTTCATGATGTGGAGGTAGTCGTTGTTGTTGTTGTAGAGGTGCATTAGGTGCAGCCGGTGGTGGTGGTGGTAGACGCAGCGAGCAATTCATTAAACTTGTTATCGAGCTTTGTTTCGAACGCCTTCTCAATGCCATCTATCTTCTCCGTGGCCTCTTCAAATCTATTTAGAACATCTTCCACCTGCCCACTCATCATTTGTTGAAACTTATCATGTAGCGCTTTGTTTGTCATGTTCTCCCAGTCAGTCTCGTCGGCTTGTGATCCTGCCATGGTTAGCAGCAATAGAAACACACAAGAATATGATTCGACAGACTACTAGGAAGTGGTGGTGGTGTGGTGGACAGTCACAAATCCGTCAAGCAAATCTCAAATTCTTACCAGTTCTTACCCTGAAGAAAGCGGTGATCGGCAACCGATGTAGTCAAAACTCTCAAACCTTGGATAGAGCGATTACCGGGGAGAGTCAAACGCACGATGTAGATGTATGTGGAGCTGGGAAGGCTTATAATATGGTAGCAAAAGGGTCAAGAATAATCAATTCAGTAGATGCAAAGTTGAATAAACGCTCAACGACGCAGACAGTGCTGGTCCTAGGCTAGACCGTGCTAGAGACGCGAGCCTAGAACACTAACAAAATCACGGCTGCTGCGAAAACAACGGAAAAGCACACTGGAAAAAAAATTCGCTTTTTTTTTTGCGCTGCTTTTTTGCGCTTTTTTTTTTTTTTGAAAAATCACTATAATGGCGAGTGTCTCAAAACTCTTCCCGTGTCAAATCGACAGATGGGCACGAAATTTTTCGACCAATTTTTTTTTTCGATCGCCTGACCCAAAAAGCTGAAACGGGTCAAAAAAACTTTCTATAATGGCGATCGCCTCAATACGCTTAGAAACACCTAAAAATAGGATAGCCAGAAAAATTTTCGACAAGTGCGTTTTCGGAAAATTTTGGGCCTAAACGGAGGGTGGTTTCCGAATTTTTTTTTCCGAAACCTACTCAAGCAAGGAAACACGAATCGGAATTTAGATGGATCTCGAAAACAAACCTAATATGAGAAGAACTTCGGATTGGTGGTGGATATATGGTGGTGGTATATGGCAGCGGTGGTGGTATATGGTAGCGGTGGTGGTATATGGCTACGGATTGGTGGTGGTATATGGATACAGATTGGTGGTGGTATATGGATACGGATTGGTGGTGGTATATGGATACGGATTCAGAGCGGTGGCGGATAAGAAGGGTGGTAGATGGCAAGGCGATGATGATCGTGCGACGGCGGCGTGACAACTTATGACCAGAACTCGAAACTCTAAAAGACTAGACTCTAAGACCAGCAACTTGACACGACGATGCAACCGCAAATTCAACAAAGCAAAAACCCTAAAAAGATTATGCAAAGGCTCAGATTGGTTCGAATATGATGAACTAACCCTAATTTTTTTGTGGCTTTTTCGTGGACTGTAGGTATGAAGAATGACTCGATCTAATCTATTTAAAACTGTAAAATCTCACCGAGCAACCTGAAAATCTGATACCACTTGATAGAGGCAAAGGTGTCCCGTCTTTCGATGAGATGTTGGTTTTCGCTTTGGAGGAAGTCGACTTTGACGATCCGACTACGAGCGTGCGAGGACGTCGCGCCTTAGCAATCGCTAAACCAACTCCGAGAGGTTATTGACCACGCCGGAGCTCGATCAACTCGACCACGAGGGTCTGCTTCCTGCGAGCAAACGAAGAACAAGCAAGAAACTGCGAGTGCCCTCTGGATATTGCGAATATAAGAGGAAAGCTTTATTGATCAAGGTGGAGTTCTGTGACGCCTTTGTCTGGTCGTTGAACACAAACGAAGTACGCGAAGTTGCAGCTATGGCAAACTTTAATCTAAACAAAATCCAAAGTCTAAACGGTGCCCTAAGGGCTGTATATATGGAGGAAGAGGTGGGAATTTCGTGGCCCTTGGGAAAGGGGTCCGAAACCAACCCTAACTCTTGTTTCCCCACACATACGGACTCTAAAAACAGCCTACACTTAAGTATTTCGAAATTACATGGGCCTGGCCCAATATTAAGGTGACGCAGCACCTAGAATAGCCTATGGACGAATATTATGAAGTGGCATCTTGTATATTTCGTCCAAGGCCTCATGCTCTCATTAGGGTGGCTTCAAAGTCCTGGAATCATCACTTGTAACTCCGTTCTTGTTCCCCTTTCGCATGCCAACATCTCCATGCTTGAACTTGCTCCAAGGTTCATCTTTCTTGTCCATGGTAGGCCCTTCATTTGTAAGCAAAACAAATGTATCCAATTTAGGCAGCATCATATTCTCATGAACATTGGAATCGTCACCAAGAAACGAAAGTACCTGATAATTCAATTGGCGTGCGAGAGCTCTAGTAATTGGTCCAGTATGTATAGCAGCAGGGGCTGTGGGTGTAACAATGGTATTGATGTCCTCATCATACAGTCCACGAAAAAGCCACAAAAAAATTAGGGGTAGTTCATCATATCCGTACCAATCTGAGCCTTTGCATAATCTTTTTAGGGTTTTTGCTTTGTTGAATTTGCGGTTGCATCGTCGTGTCAAGTTGCTGGTCTTAGAGTCTAGTCTTTTAGAGTTTCGAGTTCTGGTCATAAGTTGTTACGCCGCCGCCGCACCATCATCATCGCCTTGCCATCTACCACCATTGCTTATCCGCCACCGCTCTGAATCTGTATCCATATACCACCACCAATCCGTATCCATATACCACCACCGCTACCATATACCACCACCGCTGCCATATACCACCACCATATATCCACCACCAATCCGAGTTCTTCTCATATTAGGTTTGTTTTCGAGATCCATCTAAATTCGATTCGTGTTTCCTTGCTCACAGAGGTCTCGGAAAAAAAAAATCGGCGACCGAAAATATTTTTTCCCTATCCTATTTTTAGGCTGTTCTGAGTCTTTTGAGACACTCGCCATCATAGTGATTTTTGGTCGCACTTTTTCGTCGTCGCTGCCCTGATTTCAAAAAAAAAAGTTGTCAAAAAAAATTTCGTACCCATCCTGTCAGTTTGACCTGGGAAGAGTTTTGAGACACTCGCCATTATAGTAATTTTTTGCAAAAAAAAAGAGGAGCGCAAAAAAAAACAGAGCAATTTTTTTTTCCAGAGTGTGCTTTTCCCTTGATTCCGTGCAGCGCCGTGATTTTGTTAGTGTTCTAGGCTCGCGTCTCTAGCACGGTCTAGCCTAGGACCAAGACAAAGACTGTCGTTGAGCGTTTTTCAACTTTGCATCTCTGAATTGATTATTGCTGACCTTTTTGCTACCATACTATAAGCCTTCCCAGCTCCACATACATCTACGCTGCATGCGTTTGACTCTCCCTGGCAATCGCTCTATCCAAGCTTTTCAGAGTTTTGACTACAACGATTGCCGATCACCGCCTGCTGCTGGGTAAGAACTGGTAAGAATTTGAGATTTGCTTGACGGATTTGTGACACCCCACAACCACCATATTCCAGTAGGTTGTAGGATCATATTCTTGTCTGTTTCTATTGCTGCTAATTATGGCAGGAACACACGTCGACGAGATTGACTGGGAGAACATGATTTAACAAAGAGCTTCATGATAAGTTTCAGCAAATGATGGGTCAACAGGTGGAAGATGTGATGGCCAGTTTTGGAAAGGCAATGGAGAAGATGGATGACATTGAGAAGTCAATTGACACCAAGTTGGACGGCAAGTTTGATGAATTACTCAAACGCCTCCCACAATCAGTTCTACGCCGCGACACAGTAGGGCGAGCACAGCATGTTCCTATTGAGCCAGGACAAAATTCGGGTGCCGCTGCTACTACCGTTGGTGCTTCTGTAGCTCCTACTGTTACAGCAGAGATGGAGGACTATTACGAGGATGAGGTTGACCAAAATTAGAACTACGTGCAGCCACCAACACCACCACCAGCAGGTCGACCTCAGGTATATCTTCGCAACGGTAGGCCTGCACCACCACCTCCCAGACGAGATCATGACCATCTCCCTAAACTGAAATTGAATATTCCACCGTTTGAGGGTAGATATGTTCCTGATATATATCTTACTTGGGAGTTAGAAACTGAACAACGATTTACATGTTTACAATATCCTGAGGAGAGACGTGTTCCTGCTGCTGTTTGTGCTTTCACTAGCTTTGCATGTGTTTGGTGGTCCAACATTGTAGATTATATCCTGTTCCAGCTACTTGGGCTGCTTTGAAAACTGCTATGCGTACTCGTTGGGTTCCACCATATTATCAACGTGAATTACTCCAAAAATTGCAGCGCTTAAGACAAGGAAAAAATTATGTAGAAGAATATTATCAGGAATTACAAGCTGGCATGATTAGATGTGGTATTGTTAAGGAGAATGAAGCTATGCTTGCACGTTTTATGGGTGGATTAAATAAAGAGATTCAGACCATTCTAGAGTATAAGGAGTATACTGATATCACTCGTTTATTCCATCTTGCTTGTAAAGCTGAATGTGAAGTGCAAGATCGACAAGCATTGGCGCGAACTAACTTTTCTGCAAGTCGACCTTCATCATGGACACCACGTGCATCATCTACTTCCACTGCACCATCACCTCCTTCAGGTGCCACCTCCAACCGTGATATAAGAAAGCAGGCACAACCACCACTATCTGCCAAGAGCACACCTGTCGGGCCTGCGCAGAGCTCTTCTTCTTCCATGGCGTCAACAGGGCACACAAGTGATATTATTTGTCGTCGTTGTAAGGGAAGAGGACATTATGCGAGAGAATGCAAATCTCAGCGTGTGATGATTGCTACTGAGGATGGTGGGTATGAGTCCGCTAGTGACTATGATGAGGAGACTTTGGCTCTTATTACACGTGAAGAACATGGTGGAGATGATTCTGATCATGAGACGCAATACATGTGATGCGGAGCATCCTACGGTCATCACCATGTCAAGAGTCCGTTTGGCAAGTGACACGTGTGACCTCTACTTCACATACTCAAAGGTGAATCTTCTCCTTTATACGTGCTCACTTGACCCCTTCGAGGATGGTATACTACTTGACACTTCTCCCGTGTGCATGCATAGGTATTGTCGGAGCTTCATGGATGTTGAAGAGGAGTGCAAGCGCCAAGGAACAACTACACCATCCGCAAGGGAAGCCTGGAAGCAACGACGAAAGAAGATGGAGACAACCCCCAGGACCCGGACATCCGGCCAGGACCCCGGACATCCGGCCCCTGGAGCTTCACCCACAACAGCCCTACCGGCCGCCAAGTACCCTCTGGGCCCCGGACATCCGGCCATAGCCGGACATCCGGCGCCTCCCGACAGCCCGGGCATCCGGCCACAAGCCCGGAAATCCTACACCCCTATCCAGAGAGCACCGAAGCCGACCTCACCAGCCCGGACATCCGGCCCATGCCCCGGACATCCGGCCTCCCGCGAACGCCCGGACATCCGGCGCCTGCCTGCGCGCAGAGTCGGGCCAAAGGCCCATGTATCCCCTCCTCACTTACCCCTTCGTGGACTAGCCTATATATACTCCATCCCCTTCCTCTAGTTAGGGTTAGCAAATATGATAGCTCATTCTTAGGTGAGCTTTGCTCCTACCTCTACTCTTGAGAGAGAGAGAGACTACCACACCCATGGAGTTCAAGACTTCCATGTGAGAAGATCCTGCGGGATATCATCAAGACCCCTTCTTGGGAAGATCCGTCGAGGATATCATCAAGACCTCCTCTTGGAGATGAACCTTACCTTGTATCTTTCCCTTTGTTGTTCATGTACCTTGTGATCTTGTGTGTTTGATTGTCTAGTGGATGTGTGATTGGACTTGTTCTTGAGTGTTTCCCCTTGTGATTTCTCTCCCTTCTTCCCCGTGTTCTTCGAGGGATCCCACTCCAAACGTGAAAGATCGGCCTACACCGGGTTAGCCCCGTATCATCTTGGATCAGAGCTTAGGTTTATCACGAATTTGGAGCCCCTACCCCGTGTTTTCTAGCTTCATTTTGTTGATTTCGTCCTAAATCCGAAAATCCCCACCAAAAATAGCCCCAATTTTTTTTGTGATTTGTTAGTTTTGATGATGTTTTGTTGATTTTGATCCATGGATTTGCTTGGTTTCGAGTGGATCTAGCATTTCCCCAAGTTTCCCCATCTTCCATCCACGAAAGCTCTCCAATTTTGACCCCCCGAAATCATCAATTTCCGCCCCAAAATCGAGTTCCTCGAGTTCATCCTCGGATTTGGAGCCCGGACATCCGGCCCGACCCCCGGACATCCGGCCAGCCCGGAAATCTGGCCATTAGCCCGGACATCCGGCTCCTGGAGCGCATTTCGCGTGCGATTCTGGAATCAGGTCCCGGAAATCCGGCCCGACCCCCGGATGTCCAGCCCCTGGGATTTCAATTTTTTCCGTTTCACCGTTTCGGCCATAACTAATTCATCCGGAGTCCGATTTTGACGTTCTTTAGCTCGTTTTGAAGCTATTGACATCCCCATCCCATAAAAATACTACCACCACCATTTGACTCCATCAAATGTTTGAAAATTTGGCAAGTTTGCCTAGGCCCTCCACCATATCATCCGCATAGCCACCACCGACTTCCGCAACCTAACCCATTTTGTTCCCCATAGCATTTGAGGTTGTTTGAGTAGTGACTTGAGTCTCCTAAGGTGTTTCGGCTACTTAGGGACGATTGCTCTTCATCAACCACCACCATACCCTCCGCATAACCGTGCCCACCATACATTCCACCCCCAACTTAACCCAATAGTTGTTTGAGCTTGTTTGAGTTGTGGCTTGTGTCTCCTAAGGTGTTTCAGCTACTTAGGGACGGCAACTTCAACTCCGACACGTGTATAGCCCATCATTCCACTTCCGCATTGCCAAGTGCAAACCACCACCGCTTTCCGCTACCACCATTTGACATTTGCCTTTGAGATTTTGAGTTTGCAGTTTTTCCGTTTCCTAGGGTGTTTCGACTAACTAGGAACGGCTCGACATCAAGAACACCGCCACTCATCATCGCAGCGACAAGAACCTCGACGACACCATTGTATATTCCCATTGCAATTGCATTGATAACCCCTAGCCCATTTTATGCGTCACTTGCCTATCGAGACTAGCCATTTGAGTATTGCCGGCAACGTTACTTGTGCACATTAGTGATCTACACCTTCCATTGCATACATACCATATCATATTGGTATCATATCATCCCTTGTGTCACAAGATTGTTCCCGCATATACACAATTGCTATCTTAGTTTGTACATTTCGCAAAGTGGCCATACATACAAAAAAAAGAAGAGAATAAAGCTTTTAAGCAAAAGAGTGAGCAAAGAGCTTGTAAGCAATAGCCATAGCATCACAATATATCATATGTTATCATACTCGATCATCTTGGATCATCTTGTGAGAAACACCGAACCATACATACATAGCATACTTGGGATAGAAGTTTACCCATTTTGCATCTTATAGGTTGTGCACAAGTGTCGTATCCGCCAATAGAGCAATCGTGCTAGCGTCTCTCTTGAGTTGTGCAACACGAGCGTTTTCCGTGGATTCCACATTTTGTGCTTATTCCTTGGTTGCACGACCCCATTTATCTATCCCTGTGTGTGTTTCCGTGTGCCACATATTGCTATTGGTCTACTTGTTTCGCTTGCGAATTTGTGAATCTCTTTCAACATTATTGACTCTTGCTAACATTTTGCATCAAATTTTTGTGCCACTATCCTCACCGAGCTCTACCATAAGCTTTACTTGATAGGTGTGAGTGAACAAGTCCGGTACCAATTCCATTATTCTTTCATTTCACATTGAGTGAAACGGGATACATCCTCAACTTTGGTAAAAGGTAACTTGGTATTGTTTATCTCATTTCCTACTCACCTCTACTCTAGTCTTGTGATGGATAGGCAAGGCATTTCACCTTCGGTCTACAACAACAACGACGAGTTCGATGCCACGAACAACAACTCCGACGCCAAGATGCAAGCTCAAATGGAGGAGATCAAAGCCCTCATCAAGGCCTACAAGCGATCTTCCTCATCTTCGAGAAGACGCTCAAGAGCACATGCTTCCGAGCTACCGTCTCCGGCAAGATCACATCGGCATCGACACCATCACCAACAAGAACGTGAAGGTCAAGAGCGCAACACCAACAACCGCTCAACGACTTCACCATCTCCCTCGGCATCTTCGCCAAGCGACCTCAAGGCATCTTCGCCTACGGACATACGGCATCTTCGCCAACAAGAACCTCAAGGCTACGCTCAAGAGAAGCTCCCCAAGCTCAAGTCCGCGACTTCACCGAGCTACTACGACCTCGACATCGACCATGCGATTCCTTTCTATGGGACTCAAGAACCCGAGGAGTACCTCGAGTGGGAGCGTTTGATGGACGACTACCTCAAGCTACATCAAGTTCCTCCCGAAGATCAAGTGAAGTGCGCCACAAGAAACTTCCACGACTACGCCTTGACATGGTGGCTTCACACACCTTTGGAGTACTACGACATGAGTTGGTGATGAGGACATCAATACCATTGTTACACCCACAGCCCCTGCTGCTATACATACTGGACCAATTACTAGAGCTCGCGCACGCCAATTAAATTATCAGGTACTTTCGTTTCTTGGTAATGATTCTAATGTTCATGAGAATATGATGCTGCCTAAATTGGATACATTTGTTTTGCTTACAAATGAAGGGCCTAGCTTGGAGAAGGATGGACATTGGAGCAAGAACAAGCATGGAGATGATGCCATGCAAGGGGAACAAGAACGGAGTTACAAGTGATGATTTCAGGACTTTGAAGCCACCATAATGGGTGCATGAAGCCTTGGACGAAATATACAAGATGCTACTTCATAAATTTCGTCCCGAGGCTATTCTAGGTGCTGCGTCACCTTATTATTGGGCCAGGCCCTTGTAATTTCGAAATACACAAGTATAGGCTATTTTTAGAGTCCGTATGTGTGGGGAAACAAGAGATAGGGTTGATTTCGGAGCCCTACACCAAGGGCCACGAAATTCCCCCCCTCTTCCTCCATATATACAGCCCTTAGGGCACCGTTTAGACTTTGGGTTTTGTTTAGATTAAAAGTTCGCCATAGCTGCAACTTCGTGCATTTCGTTTGTGTTCAACGACTGCACAAAGGCGTCCACAGAACCCCACCTTGATGAATAAAGCTTTCATCTTATATTCGCAATATCCAGATTGCAATCTCAGTTTCTTGCTTGTTCTTCGTTTGCTCGCAGGAAATGGACCCTCGTGGTCGTTGATCGTGCTCGGCGTGGTCAATAACCTCTCGGAGTTGGTTTAGAGATTGCTAAGGCGCGACGTCCTCGCACGTTCGTAGTCGGATCGTCAAAGTCGACTTCCTCCAAAGCGAAAACCAACATCTCATCGAAAGACGGGACACCTTTGCCTCTATCAAGTGGTATCAGATTTTCAAGTTGCTCGGTGAGATTTTACAGTTTTTCGTAGATTAGATCGAGTCTGTTCTTCATACCTAAAGTCCACGAAAAAGCCACACAAAAAATTAGGGTTAGTTCATCATATCCGAACCAATCTGAGCCTTCGCATAATCTTTTTAGGGTTTTTGCTTTGTTGAATTTGCGGTTGCATCGTCGTGTCAAGTTGCTGGTCTTAGAGTCTAGTCTTTTAGAGTTTCGAAGTTCTGGTCATAAGTTGTCACGCCGCCGCACCATCATCATCGCCTTGCCATCTACCACCATTGCTTATCCGCCACCGCTCTGAATCCGTATGCATATACGACCACCGCCACCATATATCCACCACCAATCCGAGTTCTTCTCATATTAGGTTTGTTTTCGAGATCCATCTAGTTTCCGATTCGTGTTTCCTAGCCGGAGTAGGTTTCGGGAAACCACCCTCCGTTTAGGCCCAAAATTTTCCGAAAACGCACTTGTCGAAAAAATTTTCTCGCTATCCTATTTTTAGGTGTTTCTAAGCGTATTGAGACAATCGCCATTATAGAAAGTTTTTTTGACCCGTTTCAGCTTTTGGGTCCGGCAAAAAAAAAAATTGGTCGAAAAATTCCGTGCCCATCCTGTCAGTTTGACACAGGAAGAGTTTTGAGACACTCGCCATTATAGTGATTTTTCGCAAAAATAAAAAAATAAAAAAAAGAGCAGCCAAAAAAAAGCGCAAAAAAAGAGCGAAATTTTTTTTCCAGAGTGTGCTTTTCCGTTGTTTCCGCAGCGCCGTGATTTTGTTAGTGTTCTAGGCTCGCGTCTCTAGCACGGTCTAGCCTAGGACCAAAGACAAGATCTGCTGTTGAGCGTTCATTCAACTTTGCATCTCTGAATTGATTATTGCTGACCCTTTTGCTACCATATTATAAGCTTTCCCAGCTCCACATACATCTACATCGTATGCTTGACTCTCCCCGTAATTGCTCTATCCAAGCTTTGAGAGTTTTGACTACATCGGTTGCCGATCACCGCCTGCTACTGGGTAAGAACTGGTAAGAATTTGAGGCTGCGTTGGATTTGTGACTGTCCACCACACCACCACCACCACTTCCTAGTAGTCTGTCGAATCATATTCTTGTGTGTTTCTATTGCTGCTAACCATGGCAGGATCACAAGCCGATTTAGACCGACCGGGAGAACATGACAAACAAAGCGCTACATGATAAGTTTCAACAAATGATGAGTGGGCAGGTGGAAGATGTTCTAAATAGATTTGAAGAGGCCATGGAGAAGATAGATGGCATTGAGAAGGCGTTCAAACAAAGCTCGATAACAAGTTTAATGAATTGCTCGCGCGTCTACCACCACCACCACCGGCTGCACCTAATGCACCTCTACAACAACAACAACGACTACCTCCACATCGCAGAGCAGCCCTCCGCCGAGCGAGCCGTGTCCCTCTTCAGCCTGGCCAAGCTGCTGGTGCTGCTATTGATACTTCTGTGGCTCCTGCTGCTGATGTGGGGGAGGATGATTATGTGAGAGAGTACGAGGATGAGGTTGATCAACTTCAGAACTACGTGCAAGTGCAACCACCAGCACCACAACCACCCGGTCGTCCACATGCAAATAATGGCAATGTTAGGGCTCCCCCTCAGTGCGAGATCATGACCATCTCCCTAAACTGAAGTTGAATATTCCACCATTTGAGGGTAGATATGTTCCTGATCTATATCTTACTTGGGAGTTAGAAACTGAACAACGATTTACATGTTTACAATATCCCGAGGAGAGACGTGTTCCATTGCTGTTTGTGCTTTCACTAGCTTTGCATGTGTTTGGTGGTCTGAACATTGTAGATTATATCCTGTTCCAAATACTTGGACTGCTTTGAAAACTGCTATGCGTACTCGTTGGGTTCCACCATATTATCAACGTGAATTACTTCAAAAATTGCAGCGCCTAAGACAAGGAAAAATTCGGTAGAAGAATATTATCGTGAATTACAAACTGGCTTGATTAGATGTGGTATTGTTGAGGAGAATGAAGCTATGCTTGCACGTTTTCTGGGTGGATTAAATAGAGATATTCAGACCATTCTAGACTACAAGGATTATACTAATATCACTCGATTATTCCATCTTGCTTGTAAAGCTGAACGTGAAGTGCAGGATCGGCAGGCGTTGGCGGACTAACTTTTCTGCAGGTCGACCTTCATCATGGACACCACGTGCATCATCTACTTCCACACGTTCTACTACACCGGCACCTCCGTCGGCTGCCACCTCCAACCGTGATACAAGAAAGGTGCACAACCACCACTATCTCGCCAAGAGCACACCGCTGGGCCTACACAGAGCTCTTCTTCTTCCATGGCGTCAACAGGACACACAAGTGATATTATTTGTCGTCGTTGTAAGGGAAGAGGACACTTTGATAGAGAATGCCAATCTCAGCGTGTGATGATTGCTACTGAGGATGGTGGGTATGAGTCCGCTAGTGACTATGATGAAGAGACTTTGGCTCTTATTACGCATGAAGAACACGGTGGAGAGGATTCTGATCATGAGACGCAATACATGGCTGCTGAAGATGCTGACAGGTATGAATGTTTAGTTGCTCAACGTGTTTTGAGTGTGCAGGTTACACAAGCTGAGCAAAATCAGAGGCATAATTTTTTCCATACAAAGGGAGTTGTGAAGGAACGTTCTATTCAAGCGTCATCATAGATGGAGGGAGCTGCAACAACTTGGCTAGCATGGATATGGTGGAGAAGCTTTCTCTCACCACAAGACCACATCCACATCCTTACTACATCCAATGGTTCAACAACAGCGGCAAGGTTAAGGTAACACGTCTTCGCTCGTGTGTATTTTAGTATCTCTACATATGCTGATTATGTTGATTGTGATGTGGTACCTATGCAAGCATGCTCCTTATTACTTGGTAGACCATGGCAATTTGATAAAAATTCTGTACACCATGGTAGAAAAAATCAGTATACTCTTGTTCACAAAGATAAAAATATTACTTTGCTTCCTATGACTCCTGATTCAATTTTGAAAGATGATATTAATAGAGCTAATAAAGCAAAACAGGAGAAAAATAAGAGTGAAAATCAGATTGTGGCAAAAGAATTTGAGCAACAAATGAAGCCTAATAATAAACCATCTAATGTTGCTTCTGAAATTAAACTGAAAAGTGCATGTTTACTTGCCACCAAATCTGATATTGAGGAGCTAGATTCTAGCAAATCTGTTTGCTATGCTTTTGTGTGCAAAGAGGCATTATTTTCATTCGAGGACGTGCCTTCCTCTTTGCCCCTCGCTGTCACTAACATTTTGCAGGAGTTCGCCGACGTCTTCCCACAAGACGCAAGCCACCGGATTACCACCTATTCGAGGGATTGAGCATCAAATTGACTTAATTCCCGGTGCATCGCTACCCAACCGTGCACCATACCGTACCAATCCAGAGGAGACGAAGGAGATTATGCGTCAAGTACAGGAGCTGCTCGACAAAGGTTATATACGCAAATCTCTTAGTCCTTGTGCTGTTCCTATTATACTAGTGCCTAAAAAGGATGGTACGTCGGCGTATGTGTGTTGATTGTAGAGGCATTAATAATATTACTATTCGTTATCGTCATCCTATTCCTAGGCTAGATGATATGCTTGATGAATTGAGTGGCTCTACAATATTCTCCAAAGTTGATTTATGAGTGGAGACCATCAAATTCGTATGAAATTGGGAGATGAATGGATAACAGCATTTAAAACTAAGTTTGGTTTATATGAGTGGTTAGTCATGCCTTTTGGGTTAACTAATGCACCTAGTACTTTCATGAGACTAATGAACGAAGTTTTACGTGCTTTCATTGGACGATTTGTGGTAGTCTATTTTGATGATATACTGATTTATAGCAAATCTTTGGAAGAACATTTGGAACATTTACGTGTTGTTTTTAATGCTCTACGTGATGCACGTTTGTTTGGTAACCTTGGGAAGTGCACCTTTTGCACCGACCGAGTATCTTTTCTTGGCTTTGTTGTTACACCACAGGAATTGAAGTTGATAAAGCCAAGATTGAAGCTATTGAGAGTTGGCCGCAGCCCAAAACGGTCACACAAGTGAGTAGTTTTCTTGGACTCGCTGGTTTCTATAGGCGCTTTGTGAGAGACTTTAGCACCATTGCTGCACCTCTCAATGAACTTACAAAGAAGGATGTGCCTTTTGTTTGGGGTACCGCATGTGAAGAAGCCTTCACGGTATTGAAAGATAAGTTGACACATGCTCCTTTACTCCAACTTCCCGACTTTAATAAGACTTTTGAGCTTGAATGTGATGCTAGTGGAATTGGATTAGGAGGTGTGTTATTACAAGATGGCAAACCTGTTGCATACTTTTCTAAAAATTGAGTGGGCCTAGTCTGAACTATTCTACTTATGACAAAGAATTATATGCTCTTGTTCGGACTTTAGAGACATGGCAACATTATTTATGGCCCAAAGAATTTGTTATACATTCTGATCATGAATCTTTGAAACATATTAAAAGTCAAGCTAAACTGAATCGTAGACATGCTAAATGGGTTGAATTCATTGAGACTTTCCCTTATGTCATTAAACACAAGAAGGGTAAAGAAAATGTTATTGCTGATGCTTTGTCTCGTCGCTATACTATGCTTTCACAACTTGACTTCAAAATATTTGGTTTGGAGACCATCAAAGATCAATATGTGCATGATGCTGATTTTAAAGATGTAATGCAGAATTGTAAAGAAGGAAGAACATGGAACAAGTTCGTTATTAAGGATGGTTTTGTGTTCCGTGCTAACAAGCTATGCATTCCTGCTAGCTCTGTTCGTCTTTTGTTGTTGCAGGAGGCGCATGGAGGAGGATTAATGGGACACTTTGGCGTGAAGAAGACGGAGGATATACTTGCTACACATTTCTTTTGGCCAAAGATGAGACGGGATGTTGAGCGTTTTGTTGCTCGCTGCACTACATGTCAAAAAGCTAAGTCACGACTCAATCCTCATGGTTTATATATGCCTTTGCCTGTACCTAGTGTTCCTTGGGAGGATATATCTATGGACTTTGTTTTAGGTTTACCTCGAACAAAGAAGGGAGGGATAGCATATTTGTTGTTGTGGATAGATTCTCTAAAATGGCACACTTTATACCATGTCATAAAAGCGATGATGTCAAGTTAATGTTGCTGATTTGTTCTTTCGTGAAATTATTCGCTTCCATGGTGTGCCAAATACTATTGTTTCAGATCGTGATACTAAATTCCTTAGCCACTTTTGGAGATGTTTATGGGCTAAGTTGGGGACTAAACTGCTTTTTAGTACTACTTGTCACCCCAAACTGATGGACAAACTGAAGTAGTCAATAGAACATTGTCTACTATGCTTAGGGCTGTTTTGAAGAATAATAAGAAAATGTGGGAAGAATGCTTGCCTCATATTGAATTTGCTTATAATCGTTAATTGCATTCTACTACTAAGATGTGCCCTTTTGAAATTGTGTATGGCTTCCTACCTCGTGCACCTATTGATTTGTTGCCTCTTCCATCTTCGGAGAAGGTTAATTTTGATGCTAAAGAACGTGCTGAATTGATTTTAAAAATGCATGAGTTAACTAAGGAAACCATTGAGCGTATGAATGCTAAATATAAACTTGCTGGAGATAAGGGTAGAAAACATGTTTCCTTTGCACCTCTAGATCTTGTTTGGTTACATTTGTGTAAGGATAGGTTTCCTAATTTGCGCAAATCAAAGCTAATGCCACGTGCTGATGGTCCATTTAAGGTGTTAGAGAAAATAAATGATAATGCATATAAACTTGAGCTGCCTGCAGATTTTGGGGTTAGTCCCACTTTTAACATTGCAGATTTGAAGCCTTATTTGGGTGAGGAAGATGAGTTTCCGTCGAGGACGACTTCATTTCAAGAAGGGAGGATGATGAGGACATCAATACCATTGTTACACCCACAGCCCCTGCTGCTATACATACTGGACCAATTACTAGAGCTCACAAGACGCCAATTGAATTATCAGTACTTTCGTTTCTTGGTAACGACTCCAATGTTCATGAGAATATGATGCTGCCTAAATTGGATACATTTGTTTTGCTTACAAATGAAGGGCCTACCATGGACAAGAAAGATGAACCTTGGAGCAAGTTCAAGCATGGAGATGTTGGCATGCGCAAGGGAAACAAGAACGGAGTTACAAGTGATGATTCCAGGACTCAAGCCACCCTAATGAGAGCATGAGGCCTTGGACGAAATATACAAGATGCCACTTCATAATATTCGTCCATAGGCTATTCTAGGTGCTGCGTCACCTTAATATTGGGCCAGGCCCATGTAATTTCGAAATACTTAAGTGTAGGCTGTTTTTAGAGTCCGTATGTGTGGGGAAACAAGAGTTAGGGTTGGTTTCGGACCCTCCCTCAAGGGCCACGAACTTCCCTCCTCTTTCTCCATATATACAGCCCTTAGGGCGTCGTTTAGACTTTGGGTTTTGTTTAGATCAAAAGTTCGCCATAGCTGCAACTTCACAGCGTGCCGCTTGTGTTCAACGACCGGACCAAGGCGTCTCGTAACCCCACCTTCATTAATAAAGCTTTCCTCTTATATTCGTAATATCCAGATTGCAATCTTAGTTTCTTGCTTGTTAAATGCGTTTGCTCGCAGGAAAGCAGGCCCTCGTGGTCGGGTTGATCGTGCTCGGCGTGGTCAATAACCCTCGGAAGTTGGTTTAGCGATTGCTAAGGCGCGACGTCTCGCACGTACGTAGTCGGATCGTCAAGGTCGACTCCCACAGAAACGATAGCCACCATCTCATCGAAACATCGGGACACCTTTGCCTCTATCATGAAGTGCAGGATCGACAGGCGTTGGCGCGGACTAACTTTTCTGCAGGTCGACCTTCATCATGGACACCACGTGCATCATCTACTTCCACACGTTCTACTACACCGGCACCTCCGTCGGCTGCCACCTCCAACCGTGATACAAGAAAGCAGGCACAACCACCACTATCTCGCCAAGAGCGCACTACCGGGCCTACACGTAGCTCTTCTTCGTCCATGGCGTCAACAGGCACACAAGTGATATTATTTGTCGTCGTTGTAAGGGAAGAGGACATTTTGCCGTGAGAATGCCAATCTCAGCGTGTGATGATTGCTACCGAGGATGGTGGGTATGAGTCCGCTTAGTGACTATGATGAAGAGACTTTGGCTCTTATTACACATGAAGAACATGGTGGAGATGATTCTGATCATGAGACGCAATACATGGCTGCTGAAGATGCTGACAGGTATGAATGTTTAGTTGCTCAACGTGTTTTGAGTGTGCAGGTTACACAAGCTGAGCAAAATCAGAGGCATAACTTGTTCCATACAAAGGGAGTTGTGAAGGAACGTTCTATTCGCGTCATCATCGATGGAGGGAGCTGCAACAACTTGGCTAGCATGGATATGGTGGAGAAGCTTTCTCTCACCACAAGACCACATCCACATCCTTACTACATCCAATGGTTCAACAACAGCGGCAAGGTTAAGGTAACACGTCTGTTCGTGTGTATTTTAGTATCTCTACATATGCTGATTATGTTGATTGTGATGTGGTACCTATGCAAGCATGTTCCTTATTACTTGGTAGACCATGGCAATTTGATAAAAATTCTGTACACCATGGTAGAAACAATCAGTATACTCTTGTTCACAAGGATAAAAATATTACTTTGCTTCCTATGACTCATGATTCAATTTAGAAAGATGATATTAATATAGCTAATAAATCAAAACAGGAGAAAAATAAGATTGAAAATGAGATTGTGGCAAAAGAATTTGAGCAACAAATGAAGCCTAATAATAAACCATCTAATGTTGCTTCTAACATTAAACTGAACAGTGCCTGTTTACTTGCCACCAAATCTGCTATTGAGGAGCTAGATTCTAGCAACTCTGTTTGCTATGCTTTTGTGTGCAAAGAGGCATTATTTTCATTCGAGGACGTGCCTTCCTCTTTGCCCCTGCTGTCACTAACATTTTGCAGAGTTCGCCGACGTCTTTCCCACAAGACGTGCCACCGGATTACCACCTATTCGAGGGATTGAGCATCAAATTGACTTAATTCCGGTGCATCGCTACCCAACCGTGCACCATACCGTACCAATCCGGAGGAGACGAAGGAGATTATGCGTCAAGTACAGGAGCTGCTCGACAAAGGTTATATACGCCGAATCTCTTAGTCCTTGTGCTGTTCCTATTATACTAGTGCCTAAAAAGGATGGTACGTCATGTATGTGTGTTGATTGTAGAGGCATTAATAATATTACTATTCGTTATCGCCATCCTATTCCTAGGCTAGATGATATGCTTGATGAATTGAGTGGCTCTACAATATTCTCCAAAGTTGATTTGCGTAGTGGATACCATCAAATTCGTATGAAATTGGGAGATGAATGGATAACAGCATTTAAAACTAAGTTTGGTTTATATGAGTGGTTAGTCATGCCTTTTGGGTTAACTAATGCACCTAGTACTTTCATGAGACTAATGAATGATGTTTTACGTGCTTTCATTGGACGATTTGTGGTTGACTATTTTGATGATATACTGATTTATAGCAAATCTTTGGAAGAACATTTGGAACATTTACGTGCTGCTTTTAATGCTCTACGTGATGCACGTTTGTTTGGTAACCTTGGGAAGTGCACCTTTTGCACCGATTTAGTATCTTTTCTTGGCTATGTTGTTACACCACGGAATTGAAGTTGATAAAGCCAAGATTGAAGCTATTGAGAGTTGGCCGCAGCCCAAAACGGTCACACAAGTGAGGAGTTTTCTTGGACTCGCTGGTTTCTATAGGCGTTTTGTGAGAGACTTTAGCACCATTGCTGCACCTCTCAATGAACTTACAAAGAAGGATGTGCCTTTTGTTTGGGGTACCGCACAGGAAGAAGCCTTCACGGTATTGAAAGATAAGTTGACACATGCTCCTTTACTCCAACTTCCTGACTTTAATAAGACTTTTGAGCTTGAATGTGATGCTAGTGGAATTGGATTAGGAGGTGTGTTATTACAAGATGGCAAACCTGTTGCATACTTTTCTAAAAATTGAGTGGGCCTAGTCTGAACTATTCTACTTATGACAAAGAATTATATGCTCTTGTTTGGACTTTAGAGACATGGCAACATTATTTATGGCCCAAAGAATTTGTTATACATTCTGATCATGAATCTTTGAAACATATTAAAAGTCAAGCTAAACTGAATCGTAGACATGCTAAATGGGTTGAATTCATTGAGACTGTTCCTTATGTCATTAAACACAAGAAGGGTAAAGAAAATGTTATTGCTGATGCTTTGTCTAAATTAGCTATACTATGCTTTCACAACTTGACTTCAAAATATTTGGTTTGGAGACCATCAAAGATCAATATGTGCATGATGCTGATTTTAAAGATGTAATGCAGAATTGTAAAGAAGGAAGAACATGGAACAAGTTCGTTATTAAGGATGGTTTTACGTTCCGTGCTAACAAGCTATGCATTCTCGCTAGCTCTGTTCGTCTTTTGTTGTTGCAGGAGGCGCATGGAGGAGGATTAATGGGACACTTTGGCGTGAAGAAGACGGAGGATATACTTGCTACACATTTCTTTTGGCCAAAGATGAGACGGGATGTTGAGCGTTTTGTTGCTCGCTGCACTACATGTCAAAAGCTAAGTCACGACTCAATCCTCATGGTTTATATATGCCTTTGCCTGTACCTAGTGTTCCTTGGGAGGATATATCTATGGACTTTGTTTTAGGTTTACCTCGAACAAAGAAGGGAGGGATAGCATATTTGTTGTCGTGGATAGATTCTCGAAAATGGCACACTTTATACCATGTCATAAAAGCGATGATCTTTGTTAATGTTGCTGATTTGTTCTTTCGTGAAATTATTTGCTTGCATGGTGTGCCAAATACTATTGTTTCAGATCGTGATACTAAATTTCTTAGCCACTTTTGGAGATGTTTATGGGCTAAGTTGGGGACTAAACTGCTTTTTAGTACTACTTGTCACCCCCAAACTGATGGACAAACTGAAGTAATCAATAGAACATTGTCTACTATGCTTAGGGCTGTTTTGAAGAATAATAAGAAAATGTGGGAAGAATGCTTGCCTCATATTGAATTTGCTTATAATCGTTCATTGCATTCTACTACTAAGATGTGCCCTTTTGAAATTGTGTATGGCTTCCTACCTCGTGCACCTATTGATTTGTTGCCTCTTCCATCTTCGGAGAAGGTTAATTTTGATGCTAAAGAACGTGCTGAATTGATTTTAAAAATGCATGAGTTAACTAAGGAAAACATTGTGCGTATGAATGCTAAATATAAACTTGTTGGAGATAAGGGTAGAAAACATGTTGTCTTTGCACCTGGAGATCTTGTTTGGTTACATTTGCGTAAGGATAGGTTTCCTAATTTGCGCAAATCAAAGCTAATGCCACGTGCTGATGGTCCATTTAAGGTGTTAGAGAAAATAAATGATAATGCATATAAACTTGAGCTGCCTGCAGATTTTGGGGTTAGTCCCACTTTTAACATTGCAGATTTGAAGCTTTATTTGGGTGAGGAAGATGAGTTTCCGTCGAGGACGACTTCATTTCAAGAAGGGGAGGATGATGAGGACATCAATACCATTGTTACACCCACAGCCCCTGCTGCTATACATCTTGGACCAATTACTAGAGCTCATGACGCCAATTAAATTATCGTACTTTCGTTTCTTGGTAATGATTCTAATGTTCATGAGAATATGATGCTGCCTAAATTGGATACATTTGTTTTGCTTACAAATGAAGGGCCTAGCTTGGAGAAGGATGGACATTGGAGCAAGAACAAGCATGGAGATGATGCCATGCGCAAGGGGAACAAGAACGGAGTTACAAGTGATGATTTCAGGACTTTGAAGCCACCATAATGGGTGCATGAAGCCTTGGACGAAATATACAAGATGCTACTTCATAAATTTCGTCCCGAGGCTATTCTAGGTGCTGCGTCACCTTATTATTGGGCCAGGCTCTTGTAATTTCGAAATACACAAGTATAGGCTAGTTTTAGAGTCCGTATGTGTGGGGAAACAAGAGATATGGTTGATTTCGGACCCCTACACCAAGGGCCACGAAATTCCCCCCCCCTCTTCCTCCATATATACAGCCCTTAGGGCACCGTTTAGACTTTGGGTTTTGTTTAGATTAAAAGTTCGCCATAGCTGCAACTTCACAGCGTGCCGTTTGTGTTCAACGACTAGACAAAGGCGTCCACAGAACCCCACCTTGATCAATAAAGCTTTCATCTTATATTCGCAATATCCAGATTGCAATCTCAGTTTCTTGCTTGTTCTTCGTTTGCTCGCAGGAAATGCAGACCCTCGTGGTCAGGTTGATCGTGCTCGGCGTGGTCAATAACCTCTCGGAGTTGGTTTAGCGATTGCTAAGGCGCGACGTCCTCGCACGTTCGTAGTCGGATCGTCAAAGTCGACTTCCTCCAAAGCGAAAACCAACATCTCATCGAAAGACGGGACACCTTTGCCTCTATCAGTTGGCCCAAGATGAAGAGAGCTTTGCGGCGAGAGTTCGTGCCTCCAACCTACACGGAACAACTTTGACGCCAATTGGAGAACACCATCCAAGGATCCAAGTCCATCGACTCGTACTTCAAGGAGATGAAGATTGCCTTGCGACGAGCCGGCGTGGACGACCCCATTTCGATGAAGTTTCACTTCATGATGGGATTGAACAACGACATCTCCAAGACTATCTTCCTCGAGAACTACAAGTCCATCAACGACTACTACATTGGTGCTCTCAAGGCGGAACAAGAATTCATGAAGGCCAAGGCTTCTCCACCCCAAGCATACTTCGCGGCGACCAAGCTCTACGACAAGCATGAGGCTAGTACCACCACGATGTCCAAGCCCGACAAGTTCCAAGACGATGCTCCCAAGTGCGACTTCACCGCCATCCCTCTTTGTGGCATTGATGATGCCGAGTCTACCTTGACTCTTTTTCAAGATGGTGCGGCGACAAGTACGACTACGGAGACCTTCAAGGGCCAAGCTTTGGAGGCAAGCGACAAGGTGGCGAGCAAGGATGATGCTTCCATCTTAGGAGGCGAGAGTGATGTTGTGCCATCTTCGGCCTTCATCCACGACGAGAGTGATGTTGAGCCATCTTCGGCTTTCATCCACGGCAGAGCGATGATGTGCCATCTTGACCTTCATCCACGACGACGACTACGAGACGGTTGAGCATGGGATTTTTCCTTCGACCACGGCGACGTCCGATGACTTGAGTGACTTTTGCCACCATATTGAGAGTGAGATTGACTTCACCACTAGCCCCATACATGATGAGCTGCCCAAATTCCCATGTGAGGAGAGCCACAACCCCCACCACTTGAGTGACATGAGTGACTCCACCATATGTGAGATTGAGTGCACCTATTTTGAGGGAGTGAGTGAACCAGCACATAGAGAGAGTGAGATAGTTGATAGGTCTAGTGAGGCCATTTGCATTTCTAACAACTTGACCTCTACCTCTATTGTGTCTTCTCATTTGGTGCTAGGTCCCATTTATGATGATGCGCCGATCCTCGACGACTCCGTCCTCCCTTTGGACAAGACGATGGCCATGGTGGAATATGATGCACCCCCCACATGGTTCCATCAAGATGAAGATGACCACCATTTGGTCTTTTCCACCTCACCTACGCCACTTGAGTGGAATGAACAAGGTAACATAGGTGAAGGTGATGCTCTAGTCCCACTAGTGGACATTCTTGACATTGATTGCTTGCATGATGTTGATCAACCTATTTCCATGCTTCATGCTAGTGCGACTTCCTCATGTCTTGACTTGCCAATTTATGATGAATATGATGATGAGCATGTTGAGTTGCCTAGTTGTGATGCCATGTTACATAGGATTTCTTGTGACAATTCTTTAGGTCACATCATGTTTGACAACCCGCTTGACTTGTCATATGCTATGCATGAGATCAATCATATGTCATATTTGCAATCTCATCTTAGTGACTATGCATATGCCATTAAAATTAACCCTATTTGCACTTATGGCATAGATGACAAGCCCATGGTTCTTGGCATTTGTTTTTCTTGTGATGATATTGATATGCTTCCTTTGCATCATTTATCTCATATGCCATGCCATGACTACCTAGCTTCGGATATGCATTGTTTGGGATGTTGTCCATTTTCTCCATATGATGTTTCCAATATTGCTCATGAGGAGACCCCATAGTTTCCTCATACATATTAGGAGATTTTGAAACATCATATCAATTGCATGATCCCAATACTTGTGTGCACCATATGCTCGCCATGAATAAACATGATATTGATGTGCCATATACTTGCATTCTCAATTTGTGTCCCCATCGTGTCATACATAACAACTATTATTTCATGATGGATGACATGTTCTTATACCATGCATCAAATTTCTTTGAGCGATGCTTATCTTGTGCTAACACTCACTTGCACATACACATCATGATGGATGATGTGTACATTTACCACACACACAATTTCTTTCGTTTGTGTCTCTTTTGTGTAGGTACCCATGAATACTTGTCAACTTCACAATCCCACGAGTTGACAAAACGAGCTCTAGAGAGCAATGATGACTTGGGATCCCATGGATTGCCTTTCCCACCGCTCACTTCGCACAAACACTTCGCGCATCTCTTTTACATGGCCCTCACATGGTTATGGGTTGTTGTTCATTACATATCATATGCCCATCTTGCCATGTTCACTTTGCATGGTATGCTCATTCCTATACCTTTGACATGCATTTGTGACCCATGCTTTGCATTACACATGATGATTGATTCTCGTACTTGTATGTGTATTTGCAAGCTTGGTGGAGATAATGCTTGTCATTGCCATGTTTCTTTTGTGCACCATTCCTATGATGATACTTTCATCTTGCTTTGTGTTCGTGCTTGCGATATGTCATGTGCATTCCCTATGCCTATTATTTACTCACATGACATGATTGCCATGATTTCTCCTAGTGTGTTGTATCTTCGCTCCACTAGTTTGCACGACTTGATTACTATGCTTGCTTATGTTGCACACCAATGATTCATACTTGCTCATTTCATGCGATTGATGACAACCATCTAAATGCTTTGCACATGATTGTTATTGCTTCTTGTCACATATCTCCATATGTTGCCTCTCTCATGCTAGATCATTTTCCATGTATTGAGTGCAACCATGATTGTCGTCTTACTCATGAGATTGCCCCATAGCATTCTCACACTTGTTTGGAGATTTTGACATATCCCTTGTGAAGCATGCTTGCCTTACTTCTTTGCACCATATACCTAGTGCCATGAATATCGCCATTGTTGCATCATATTATTCATGCACTTTTGTTACTAATGGTTTTGTGCAAAGAAGAGAACCATCATGATGGATGATGTGTTTATCTACCATGCGCATACGTTCTTTGTTTTGTTTTGTGCATCTGTAGGATACTTGGACTTTGTGTCGACTTCCACTTCACGTGAGTTGACCACTCGAGCTCTTGAGAGCGAGCCTCATAGATTCTTCCACGACTCGCTTCTACACCATACTTCCTACCACTCCGGCAATGTGAAGAATGCACAAGGAAATGCTTTCAAGGTGACATCTTTCTTGAGCATGGATATTGCGGATCATACTACTTGTGTTGCTTGCACCGTGAGACTTATTGGTCATCTTGGACCACTTGATTGCGCACTTGCTAGAGATCTTGCTTTGACTTGCCATTATCACATTCCCATGCATCCTGATATATATGCCTTGTGTGTTGCATCCAATTCTTGGATAACTTGCCTCTATGATATGCTTGGTTGCACCAATGTCATTTCTTCACATATGCCATGTCCCATTGCTTGTCTCATGCTTCACTAGATTGACTCACACATGTGAACAATTGCTCTTTCTATTGTGTTGAGTGCCACACTATATTCACTACACCCTATGCACATTATGCTTGGATTGTCTTGCACTTGACCCATGTGTTTATACATCTCATCTTATTTGGTGTTGTGAATGATTTCTATGCCTACCATCGACCATTTGTCGAGCGCTTTATGCATGCTTGCTATGACCTTGAGGTGGATGCTTATGCTCTTGTCACACATATTTGCATCTCTACCTCACATTTGCATACTTGTCCCCATGATATCTTTGCTTGTGCTCAATTGATATGCTTACATGTCATGTCACAATCCTTTGTCACACCCTATGCTATGCTTGATGACAACCCTTGTTTGGTGAATCACCTCTTGAATGCTTGGTTTTGCACTAACGCTAGCCCACATTTGTTTTTCCAAGTGTTTGTTCTATTTGCTCCTTTTGAAGGAATCACAAAATGGTGTGACATTGGCGAGTGCACATTTCGAGCTACTTGACGATGAGTGCTTGGTGATCGACCACTTTGACACGGCACCGCCATCTCTTTCCCATGGTGATTTGGTTTTCGATCCGAGGTCGGATCTTTTCCAAGGGGAGGGATGATGCGGAGCATCCTACGGTCATCACCATGTCAAGAGTCCGTTTGGCAAGTGACACGTGTGACCTCTACTTCACATACTCAAAGGTGAATCTTCTCCTTTATACGTGCTCACTTGACCCCTTCGAGGATGGTATACTACTTGACACTTCTCCCGTGTGCATGCATAGGTATTGTCGGACAAGCGCCAAGGAACAACTACACCATCCGCAAGGGAAGCCTGGAAGCGACGACGAAAGAAGATGGAGACAACCCCAGACCCGGACATCCGCCAGACCCGGACATCCGCCCCCTGAGCTTCACCCAGCAGCCCACCGCCAAGTACCTACAGTTCGGACATCCGCCCAAGAAGCCCGGACATCCGGCGCCTCGACAACGACATCCGGCCACAAGCCCGAACTGACACCCCTATCCAGAGAGCACCGAGGCCGACCTCACCAGCCCGGACATCCGCCCATGCCCCGGACATCCGGCCTCCCAACGCCCGGACATCCGCCCCCAGCCCGGGACATCGGGCGCTGTCACAAGCAGAGTCGGGCCAAAGGCCCATGTATCCCCTCCTCACTTACCCCTTCGTGGACTAGCCTATATATACTCCATCCCCTTCCTCTAGTTAGGGTTAGCAAATATGATAGCTCATTCTTAGGTGAACTATGCTCCTACCTCTACTCTTGAGAGAGAGAGAGAGACTACCACTCCCATGGAGTTCAAGACCTCCATGTGAGAAGATCCCGGGATATCATCAAGACCCCCTTCTTGGGAAGATCCGTCTAGGATATCATCAAGACCTCCTCTTGGAGATGAACCTTGCCTTGTATCTTTCCCTTTGTTGTTCATGTACCTTGTGATCTTGTGTGTTTGATTGTCTAGTGGATGTGTGATTGGACTTGTTCTTGAGTGTTTCCCCTTGTGATTTCTCTCCGTTCTTCCCCGTGTTCATCGTGTTCTTCGAGGGATCCCACTCCAAACATGAAAGATCGGCCTACACCGGGTTAGCCCCGTATCAACATGGCTCCTGAAGACGCTGACAGGTATGAATGTTTAGTTGCTCAACGTGTTTTGAGTGTGCAGGTCACACAAGCTGAGCAAAATCAGAGGCACAATTTGTTCCATACACAGGGAGTTGTGAAGGAACGCGTTACATGCGGCGTCATCATAGATGGAGGGAGCTGCAACAATTTGGCTAGCATGGAGATGGTGGAGAAGCTATCTCTCACCACAAGACCACATCCACATCAAGTTACTACATCCAATGGTTCAACAACACCGCAAGGTTAAGGTAACACGTCTTTGTTCGTGTGCATTTTAGTATCTCCACATATGCTGATTATGTTGATTGTGATGTGGTACCTATGCAAGCATGTTCCTTATTACTTGGTAGACCATGGCAATTTGATAAAAATTCTGTACACCATGGTAGAAACAATCAATATACTCTTGTTCATAAGGATAAAAATATTACTTTGCTTCCTATGACTCCTGATTCCATTTTGAAAGATGATATTAATAGAGCTCATAAAGCAAAACAGGATAAAAATAAGAGTGAAAATCAGATTGTGGTAAAAGAACTTGAGCAACAAATGAAGCCTAATAGTAAACCATCTAGTGTTGCTTCTGAAATTAAATTGAAAAGTGCATGTTTATTTGCCACTAAATCTGATATTGATGAGCTAGATTTCAGCAAATCTGTTTGCTATGCTTTTGTGTGCAAAGAGGCATTATTTTCGTTCGAGGACGTGCCTTCCTCTTTGCCTCCTGCTGTCACTAACATTTTGCAGGAGTTCGCTGACGTCTTTCCACAAGACGTGCCACCGGGATTACCTCCCGTTCGAGGGATTGAGCATCAGATAGACTTAATTCCCGGTGCATCATTACCCAACCGTGCACCATACCGTACCAATCCAGAGGAGACGAAGGAGATTATGCGTCAAGTACAGGAGCTGCTCGACAAAGGTTATATACGCGAACCCCTTAGTCCTTGTGTTGTTCCTATTATTCTAGTGCCGAAGAAGGATGGTACATCACGTATGTGTGTTGATTGTAGAGGCATTAATAATATTACTATTCGTTATCGTCATCCTATTCCTAGGCTAGATGATATGCTTGATGAATTGAGTGGCTCTACAATATTCTCCAAAGTTGATTTATGTAGTGGATACCATCAAATTCGTATGAAATTGGGAGATGAATGGAAAACAGCATTTAAAACTAAGTTTGGATTATATGAGTGGTTAGTCATGCCTTTTGGGTTAACTAATGCAAGTACTTTCATGAGATTAATGAACGAAGTTTTACGTGCTTTCATTGGACGATTTGTGGTAGTTTACTTTGATGACATATTGATTTATAGCAGATCTTTGGAAGAACATTTGGAACATTTACGTGCTGTTTTTATTGCTCTACGTGATGCACGTTTGTTTGGTAACCTTGGTAAGTGCACCTTTTGCACCGACCGTGTATCTTTTCTTGGCTATGTTGTTACTCCACAGGGAATTGAAGTTGACAAAGCCAAGATTGAAGCTATTGAGAGTTGGCTGCAGCCCAAAACGGTCACACAAGTGAGGAGTTTTCTTGGCCTCGCTAGATTCTATAGGCGTTTTGTGAGAGATTTCAGCACCATTGCTGCACCTCTCAACGAGCTTACAAAGAAGGATGTGCCTTTTGTTTGGGGTACCGCACAGGAAGACGCCTTCACGGTATTGAAAGATAAGTTGACACATGCTCCTTTACTCCAACTTCCTGATTTTAGTAAGACTTTTGAGCTTGAATGTGATGCTAGTGGAATTGGATTAGGAGGTGTGTTATTACAAGATGGCAAACCTGTTGCATACTTTTATGAAAAATTGAGTGGGCCTAGTCTGAATTATTCTACTTATGATAAAGAATTATATGCTCTTGTTCGGACTTTAGAAACATGGCAACATTATTTATGGCCCAAAGAATTTGTTATACATTCTGATCATGAATCTTTGAAACATATTAAAAGTCAAGCTAAACTGAATCGTAGACATGCTAAATGGGTTGAATTCATTGAGACTTTCCCTTATGTCATTAAACACAAGAAGGGTAAATAAAATGTTATTGCTGATGCATTGTCTCGTCGCTATACTATGCTTTCACAACTTGACTTCAAAATATTTGGTTTGGAGACCATCAAAGATCAATATGTGCATGATGCTGATTTTAAAGATGTAATGCAGAATTGTAAAGAAGGAAGAACATGGCACAAGTTAAATGCGTTAATGATGGATTTGTGTTCCGTGCTAACAAGCTATGCATTCCAGCTAGCTCCGTTCGTCTTTTGTTGTTGCAGGAGGCGCATGGAGGAGGACTAATGGGACACTGGCGTGAAGAAGACGGAGGACGTACTTGCTACGCATTTCTTTTGGCCAAAGATGAGACGGGATGTTGAGAGTTTAATTGCTCGCTGCACTACATGTCAAAAAGCTAAGTCACGAGTCAATCCTCATGGTTTATATATGCCTTTGCATGTACCTAGTGTTCAGTGGGAGGATATATCTATGGACTTTGTTTTAGGTTTACCTAGAACAAAGAAGGGGAGGGATAGCATATTTGTTGTCGTGGATAGATTCTGGAAAATGGCACATTTTATACCATGTCATAAAAGCGATGATGTTGTTAATGTTGCTGATTTGTTCTTTCGTGAAATTATTCGCTTGCATGGTGTGCCAAATACTATTGTTTCAGATCGTGATACTAAATTTCTAAGCCACTTTTGGAGATGTTTATGGGCTAAGTTGGGGACTAAACTGCTTTTTAGTACTACTTGTCACCCCCAAACCGATGGACAAACTGAAGTAGTCAATAGAATATTGTCTACTATGCTTAGGGCTGTTTTGAAGAATAATAAGAAAATGTGGGAGGAATGCTTGCCTCATATTGAATTTGCTTATAATCGTTCATTGCATTCTACTACTAAGATGTGCCCTTTTGAAGTTGTGTATGGTTTCCTACCTCGTGCACCTATTGATTTGTTGCCTCTTCCATCTTCGGAGAAGGTTAATTTTGATGCTAAAGAACGTGTTGAATTGATTTTAAAAATGCATGAGTTAACTAAGGAAAACATTGAGCGTATGAATGCTAAATATAAACTTGCTGGGGATAAGGGTAGAAAACATGTTGTGTTTGCACCTGGAGATCTTGTTTGGTTACATTTGCGTAAGGATAGATTTCCTGATTTGCGCAAATCAAAGCTAATGCCACGTGCTGATGGTCCCTTTAAGGTGTTGGAGAAAATAAATGATAATGCATATAAACTTGAGCTCACTGAAGATTTTGGGGTTAGTCCCACTTTTAACATTGCAGATTTGAAGCCTTATTTGGGGGAGGAAGATGAACTTCCGTCGAGGACGACTTCATTTCAAGAAGGGGAGGATGATGAGGACATCAATACCATTGCTACACCCGCAACCCCTGCTGCTATACATACTGGACCAATTACTAGAGCTCGCGCACGCCAACTAAATTACCAGGTACTTCCGTTTCTTGGTAATGATTCTAATGTTCATGAGAATATGATGCTGCCTAAATTGGATACATTTGTTTTGCTTACAAATGAAGGGCCTAGCTTGGAGAAGGATGAACATTGGAGCAAGAACAAGCATGGAGATGATGGCATGCTAAGGGGAACAAGAACGGAGTTACAAGTGATGATTTCAGGGCTTTGAAGCCACCATAACGGGTGCATGAAGCCTTGGACGAAATATACAAGATGCCACTTCATAAATTTCGTCCAGAGGCTATTCTAGGTGCTGCGTCACCTTATTATTCGGGCAGGCCCATGTAATTTGAAAATACATAAGTATAGGCTATTTTTAGAGTCCATATGTGTGGGTAAACAAGAGATAGGGTTGATTTCGGACCCCTCCACCAAGGGCCACGAAATTCCCCCCTCTTCCTCCATATATACAACCCTTAGGGCACCGTTTAAACTTTGGGTTTTGTTTAGATTAAAAGTTCGCGATAGCTGCAACTTCACAGATTTCGTTTGTGTTCAACGACCAGACCAAGGCGTCACAGAACCCCAACTTCATTAATAAAGCTTTCCTCTTATATTCGCAATATCCAGATTGCAATCTTAGTTTCTTGTTTGTTCTTCATTTGCTCGCAGGAAACAGGCCCTCGTGGTCAGGTTGATCGTGCTCCGGCGTGGTCAATAACCCTCGGAAGTTGGTTTAGCGATTGCTAAGGCGCGACGTCTCGCCGCGTTAAATGGCGGATCGTCAAGGTCGACTCCCACAGAAAACGATAGCCACCATCTCATCGAAACATCGGGACACCTTTGCCTCTATCAGAAACCAAGGAGATTCAACGACAAGTACAACAACTCATCGACAACGGTCATGTACGTGAAAGCCTAAGCCCGTGTGCCGTTCCCGTTATACTTGTGCTTAAACACGATGGAAGTTTCCGCTTGTGTTTCGATTGTAGACCTATAAATGCTATTACCGTTCGCTATAGGCATCCCATTCCTCGCTTAGATGATAAGCTTGATGAACTTAGTGGAGCCAACTTTTTCTCAAAAATTGATCTTAAAAGTGGCTATTATCAAATCCGCATACAAGAAGGTGATGAATGGAAAACTGCTTTCAAAACCAAATTCGGTTTATATGAGTGGTTAGTGATGCCTATGGGTCTATCAAAGGCTCCCGATACTTTCGTGCGTCTTATGCATCTTGTGCTTCGCCCTTACATTGGAGTCTTTGTTGTGGTTTACTTCGACGATATTCTTGTGTTTAGCAAAACCATCAAAGAACATCTTGATCATGTTAGGGCTGTTTTGCAAACCCTTCGCAAGGAAAGTCTTTATGCCAACATGAAAAAATGCACATTTGGTGTTGACAAAGTGGTTTTCTTGGGTTTTGTTGTATCCTCAAAGGGTGTCCATGTTGATGAATCTAAAATTGAAGCAATTAAAACTTGGCCCCAACCAACCAATTTGCAACAAGTGCGTAGCTTTCTTGGTCTTATGGTTTTTATCGTCAGCTTTGTGAAAAACTTTAGCACAATTGCCGCTCCTTTGCATGCCTTGAGTAAGAAGAATACTCCTTTTGTTTGGGGATCTTTGCAATCCACCGCTTTTGAAGAGCTCAAGTCTTTGCTTACTCATGCTCCGATTCTTGCTTTGCCCAATTTTGACAAAACTTTTGAGGTTCATTGTGATGCAAGTGGTACCGGAATTGGAGGAGTTTTGATGCAAGAAAAACGAGCCATTGCTTACTTTAATGAAAAAAATCACTCGTGCTCAACTTAACTATCCCATATATGACAAGGAATTATATGCTCTAGTGCGTGTGCTACATGTTTGGGAACATTACCTTAGACCTCATGAGTTTGTCATCCATACCGATCACGAAACGCTTAAGTACTTAAAAGGCCAAACTAAGTTGAACAAGCGTCATGCCAAATGTAGTGAATTTATTGAATCTTTTCCTTATGTCATCAAGTACATTAAGGGTAAGCAAAATGTAGTTGCCGATGCACTTTCACGCATATGCACGCTTGTCACTAAACTTGAGTTGAATGTTACAGGCTTTCAGCACATAAAAGACTTGTATGCTAACGACCCATCCTTTGCTATTCCTTATGCTAAGTGTTCTTATGAGAGCTAACAAACTATGCATTCCCGAGTTTTCTCTTCGTTTGCTCCTTTTGCAAGAGGCTCATGGAGGCGGACTCATGGGACACTTTGGACGCGACAAGACATTCACCACGCTCTCCAAGAACTACTTTTGGCCCAAGATGTTCCGCGACGTCTCACGCTTCACCAACCGATGCTCTACATGTCTTAAAGCTAAGTCTAAAGGTCAATCTCATGGTCTTTACATGCCTCTTCCTATTCCTTATCAACCTTGGGAAGACATTAGCATGGATTTTGTACTTGGTTTGCCTAGAACTCAAAATGGAAAGGATTCCGTGTTTGTTGTTGTGGATAGATTTTCTAAGATGGCACATTTCATTCCTTGCAACAAGATAGACGATGCTTCACATATTGCACATCTCTTTTGTAGGGAAATATTGCGACTCCATGGAGTACCAAAGACAAACGTCTCTGATCGCGACGTCAAGTTCTTGAGTTACTTTTGGAAGACCCTATGCGCCAAGCTCGGAATCAAGCTCTTGTTCTCATCTGCATACCATCCGCAAACCGACGGCGAAACGGAGGTGACGAACCGCACACTCTCCACTCTACTCCGCGTCTTGATCAAGATGAACATCAAGGAGTGGGAGGCATGTCTACCCATCGCCGAGTACGCCTACAATCGCGCAAGACACTCGACTACCGGCAAGTCCCCCTTCGAGGTTGTCTACGGCTTCAACCCGTTGTCATCATTGGACATTCTACCACTTCCTCTACAAGAGCGCACCAACATGGATGCGAGTGCACGGGCAACCTACATCAAGAAGATGCATGAGGATACAAGACACACAATCGAGCGCCAAGTACAAAGACTAGCGACCAAGCTCAACGTCAACAAACAACCCATGGTCTTCAACATCGGTGATCTAGTGTGGCTACACCTTCGCAAGGACCGCTTCCACCACGAGCGCAAGTCCAAGCTTCTCCCTAGAGCCGATGGACCTTTCAAGGTGCTAGCACGCTACAACGACAACGCCTACAAGATCGACCTACCACGAGACAAGTACAATGTGAGCGACATCTACAACGTCAAGGACCTCGCGCCGTACCATGGTGATGAAGAATCTGATCTGAGGTCGGATCTTCCGCAAGGGGGGGGGGGGAGAGAGATGATGCGGAGCATCCTTCGGTCCAAGTGGACCCATGACAAGAGCAATAGCTCGTGCTATTCAATCCGAGGTGACATCACTCCTATTTGATTTCCCCTTTCCTTCCAGTGAGACATGGCTACTACCTAAGTCCGAGACACTATGCGTGATCGGTACAACGTTCAAGCCAAGGAACCGGAGTGAAGAAGAAACGACAGCGTCAACTCTGGACAGCCCGGAACTTAGGCCTCGGCCGGAACTTCCCGCCTCGGAACTTCCGGCCGGCCGGAGCTTCCGGCCCCGACGACATCGACCAGCCGGCGTGCCAACATTCAGTTAGGCGGAACCAGCCGGAACCCGGCGGACCTTCCGGCACCGGAACTTCCGGCCCGCCGGACCTTCCCGGAAGCCAGCCCAGCTCCACCCGCGCCAACTCTCGGCTTAGGCCGGACCCTGCCCGGACCTTCCGGCGCCCGGAACTTCCGGCCTAGCCCGGAACTTCCGGCCCTGCCCGCGAGCAGCCCCCTGGGTCGAGGCCCGTGTACCCTTTCGTCCCGTCAACTATAAATACTCTCCCTCCTCCTCCTGGTTAGGGTTAGCATTGGTTTAGCTCATGTTTGTGTGAGAGCCTTGCTCATCCACTTGGTTACTTCTCCTCGAGCTCGGGACCTCTTCGGAGAAAGATCCCTAAGCGGATTCAAGACCCCCTTCTAGGGTGGACCCCATCAAGACCTCCTCACGGAGAAGAACGGCTACTCGTGTATCTTTCCTTTGTTGATTTTGAATCTTGTGCTACCTTATGTGTTCGGTGATCTAGCCCTTGTGTAATCGAAACTTGTCGGTTTAGTGTTCCTCTTGAGTGTTTGTTCTTGTCTTCTTCCGCTTGTTCGTCGTGTTCTCCTCGTAGGATCAAGATCTCCGATTAGGGTTCCGCCCTACATCACGAAATCTCCATTTTTCGCCCAAAATCGCGTCCCGAAACTCGCATCTCGCGTTGACCCCGACCCACCGGACGACCCGACGTTTTACGGACGTCCGGAGCCCCAGGAACGACCGGACGTCCGACCATTCCCGGACGACCGGAACACCTAACCCGAACCGAATCTACGGATTCCGACTTTTCCGGACGTCCGACGCCCCGGACATCCGACCTTTACGGATGTCCGTAACCTGTAGTTTCAGACTTCGGCTGATTTTTGTTTTGTCCATAACTAATTCATCCAAACTCCGATTTTGACGTTCTTTAGCTCGTTGAAAAGCTCTTGATATCCCCCTTCCCACAAAAATACCACCAACATCATTTGACTCCATCAAATTTTGTGAATTTTGGCATCTTTGCCTAGGGCTTCCACCACATCCTCCGCTACTCCACCACCGACTTCCGCAACCTAACCAATTTTGTTCCATATAGCATTAGTGGTTGCTTGAGTAGTGATTCGAGTCTCCTAAGGTGTTTCTGCTACTTAGGGACGGTTGCTTCCTCATCAACCACCACCTCCACTTTCGCATAGGCCTGCCCACCATACACTTCCGCCATCCTAACATAACCCAATTTTGTTTGTGTTGTGAGTTGTGTCTCCTAAGGTGTTTCGGCTACTTAGGGACCGTGATTCCAACTCCGACACCGTGTATAGTCCACCATCTTACCCTCCACTTCCGCATTGCGTACACCAAAACCACCATTGCATTTCCACAATCCCATTGAGCTTCCGCAACCACCACCGCATTCCGCTACCACCATTTGACTTTTGTCCTTGAGATTTTGAGTTGTGGTTTTTCCGTTTCCTAAGGTGTTTCGGCTACTTAGGGACGAGTCTCCAACATCTTGGTATCTACATCAAGAACACCGCCACTCATCATCGCCAATGACGGTAACCTCGACGACGGCATTGTACATTCCCCTTGCAATTGCATTGTTAACCCCTAGCCCATTTTGCGTCACTTGCCTATCGAGACTAGCCATTTGAGTATTGCCGGGCCACGCTACTTGTGCACATTAGTGATCTACACCATCATTGCATACATTCCATATCATATTGGTATCATATCATCCATTGTGTCACAATTTTGTTCCTGCATATACACAACTGCTATCTTTGTTTGTGCATTGTGCAAAGTGGCCATACATAGAGAAAAAAAAGAGAAATAAAGCTTTTAAGCAAAAGAGAAAGAGCAAAGAAGCTTGTAAGCAAGTGCCATAGCATCATAACCACATTGCACATAAGATTGTCATATCCGATCATCTTGGATCATCTTGAGAAATACCGGGAACCATACATACATAGCATACTTGGGATAGAAAGTTTATCCATTTTGCATCTTATAGGTTGTGCACAAGTGTCGTATCCGCCTATTGAGCAATCGTGCTAGCGTCTCTCTTGAGTTGTGCAACACGAGCGTTTTGGTGCATTCCACATTTTGAGCTCATTCCTTGGTTGCACGGCCCCATTTATCTATCCGTGTGTGTGTTTCCGTGTGTCATTCTTTGCTATTGGTCTACTTGTTTCACTTGCGAATTTGTGAATCTCTTTCAACATTATTGACTCTTGCTAACATTTTGCATCAAATTTTTGTGCCACTATCCTCGCCGAGCTCCACCATAAGCCTTATTTGTGTAGGTGTGAGAAACCGACAAGAATTGGTACCAATTGTGCTATTTCCTTGTTACACATTGAGTGATCATTGATCCATTTTCAACATCGGCCAAGGTACATTTGGTATAAGTTCTTCTCTTTCTCCCACTCATATTTGCTCGAGTCTTGTGATGGATAGGCAAGGCATTTCATCTCCGGTCTTCGACAACGACGACGGCGTGAACAACTACATCACCAAAGCGTCAATCTTTGATCTACAACGACAAATGCAAGGCACACAATCAAGATTGCAAGAGCGCATGGAGAACCTCTCCATCGACATTCATCTCTCCGAAGCAAGGAAAAGGGACTACATCGACAAGAAGCTTTCCACACATAAAGAGGAGCAAGATGCAAGGATGGAGGAGATTAGAGCTTTGATCAAGTCTTCTTCCCCTTCGTCATCCTCAAGGCGGCGACATTCAAGACACAAGTCTTCGGAGCGTGGAAACGATGCAAGTGCAAATCGTCCTCGTCCACATCTACATGGTGACGACGATCACGTTTGTGATCAACATCTTCATGAAGGGCAAGTCACCTCCAAGCATCATGTGCACGACGACGACGAACGACATCTACTACGAGCTCAAGTGCGACATCGACACCATCAACATGAAGATGCTCCACAAGCGCAAGTGCACAAGTCCCAACAAGCCCTACTTCACGCCAAGTCGACGCTTCATGAGCACAAGAGAAGACCGCGAGACGACCACCACCAAGACGGCGCTACGGCTACATCAACCACTTGACATCTTCGCCAAGTGTTCTCAAGGCATCTTCGCCTTTGGACGTACGGCATCTTCGCCTACTTCCCACGAGTACGCCTACAACGACTTCATCAAGTCCAAGGCGACTACCTACGATCGAGGGCGACACTTCCATCTTCGGTAAGATGGCCGAGCATGGGACATTCCCTTCGGTCATGGAGACGAGCTACGAGGTGCCACATCATATGGGCCTCCAACAACAAGACGGTGACAAGAAGGTCGCGCAAGGGCCATCCCCTTCGACCACGGCGATAGGAATTGAGCATGGAGACATTTGCACCAACATCTCTCCGACACACACATATGTCGAGATGCCCCATTTGTCATGTGAGGAGAGCCACCACCCCATGAGAGAGATGAGTGACTGCACCATATGTGACATTGAGAGCATTTCCTTTGAGAGGATGAGTGTGACCACCACTAGCCCCACACATGAGAGCATGCCACACATCCTATGTGAGGTTGAGCGCCATTTGAGTGACTCCACCAACCATATGAGTGAGAGCATCTTTGAGGGAGTGAGTGAGCCACAACACTTAGTGAGTGAGGTAGTGATGTAAGGTGGAACCCTAATCAGAGATCTTTCACGTTTGGAGGGGATCCTACGGGGGAAATACGACGAACAGGAGGAAGAACACAAGGGAGAACACAAAAGAGGAACACTAAACCGACAAGTTTCGATTACACAAGGGCTAGATCACCGAACACATAAGGTAGCACAAGATTCAAAATCAACAAAGGAAAGATACACGAGTAACCGATCTTCTCCCTGAGGAGGTCTTGATGGGGTCCACCCTAGAGGGGTTCTTGAATCCGCTTGGGGGATCTTCTCCGAAGAGGTCGTGAACTCCGAGGAGAAGTACCAAGTGGATGAGCAAGGGCTCTCACACAAAGATGAGCTAAACCAATGCTAACCCTAACTAGGAGGAGGTGGGAGAGTATTTATAGTTTACGGGACGAAAGGGTACACGGGCCTCGGCCCAGGTGGCTGCTCGCAGGCAGGGCCGGAAGGTCTCGGCAGTGTCCGGCCTAAGCCGAGAGTTGGCGCAGGTGGAGCTGGGCTGGCTTCCGGGGGTCGGAAGGTCCGGGCGGGCCGGAAGTTCCGGGGGCCGGAAGGTCCGGACCGAGTTTCGGGCTGGTTCCGCGCTAACCAGAATGTTGGCACGCCCGGACTGGTCGATGTCGTCGGGTGCCGGAAGCTCCGGGCCGGCCGGAAGTTCCGGGCTGAGGCCGGAAGTTCCGCGCTGTCCAGAGAGTTGACGCCTGTCGTTTCTTCTTCAGCTCCGGGTTCCTTTGCTTGAACGTTGTACCTGATCACGCATAGTGTCTCGGACTTAGGTAGTAGCCATGTCTCACTGGAAGGAAAGGGGAAATCGAATAGGAGTGATGTCACCGGATTGAATAGCACGAGCTCTTGCTCTTGTCATGGGTCCACTTGGAGCTTGGATAGTTGATGGAAGGTCCATGGGGATGACCGAAGGATGCTCCGCATCATCCCCCCCCCCCCCCCTTGTGGAAGAGCTGACCTCGGATAGGATTCTTCATCACCATGGTACGGCGCGAGGTCCTTGACGTTGAAGATGCCGCTCACATTGTACTTGTCTCGTGGTAGGTCGGTCTTGTAGGCGTTGTCGTTGTAGCGTGCTAGCACCTTGAAGGGTCCATCGGCTCGAGGGAGAAGCTTGTTGACGTTGAGCTTGGTCGCTAGTCGTTGTACTTGGCGCTCGATTGTGTGTCTTGTATCCTCATGCATCTTTTTGATGTAGCTTGCCCGTGCACTCGCATCCATGTTGGTGCGCTCTTGTAGAGGAAGTGGTAGAATGTCCAATGGTGACAACGGGTTGAAGCCGTAGACGACCTCGAAGGGGGACTTGCAGGTAGTCGAGTGTCTTGCGCGATTGTAGGTGTACTCGGCGATGGGTAGACATGCCTCCCACTCCTTGATGTTCTTCTTGATCAAGACGCGAAGTAGAGTGGAGAGTGTGCGATTCGTCACCTCCGTTTGGCCGTCGGTTTGCGGATGGTATGCAGATGAGAACAAGAGCTTGATTCCGAGCTTGGCGCATAGGGTCTTCCAAAAGTAACTCAAGAACTTGACGTCGCGATCGGAGACGATTGTCTTTGGTACTCCATGGAGTCGCAATATTTCCCTACAAAAGAGATGTGCAATATGTGAAGCATCGTCTATCTTGTTGCAAGGAATGAAATGTGCCATCTTAGAAAATCTATCCACAACAACAAACACGGAATCCTTTCCATTTTGAGTTCTAGGCAAACCAAGTACAAAATCCATGCTAATGTCTTCCCAGGGTTGATAAGGAATAGGAAGAGGCATGTAAAGACCATGAGATAGAGCTTTAGAATTAGCTTTGCGACATGTAGAGCATCGGTTGGTGAAGCGTGAGACGTCGCGGAACATCTTGGGCCGAAAGTAGTTCTTGGAGAGCGTGGTGAATGTCTTGTCGCGTCCAAAGTGTCCCATGAGTCCGCCACCATGAGCCTCTTGCAGAAGGAGCAAACGAAGAGAAGACTCAGGAATGCATAGTTTGTTAGCTCTCATAAGATAACCATCCTTGATATAATATTGTTCCCAAGAAGTATGCGTTGAACACTTAGCATAAGGAATAGCAAAAGATGGGTCGTTAGCATACAATTCTTTTATGTGCTCAAAGCCTATAACATTCAACTCAAGTTTAGTGACAAGCGTGCATATGCGTGAAAGTGCATCGGCAACTACATTTTCCTTACCCTTAATGTACTTGATGACATAAGGAAAAGATTCAATAAATTCTCTCCATTTGGCATGATGCTTGTTCAACTTAGTTTGGCCTTTTAAGTACTTAAGCGTTTCGTGATCGGTATGGATGACAAACTCATGAGGTCTAAGGTAATGTTCCCAAACATGTAGCACACGCACTAGAGCATATAATTCCTTGTCATAGATGGGATAGTTAAGTTGAGCACCGGTGAGTTTTTACTAAAGTAAGCAATGGCACGTTTTTCTTGCATCAAAACTCCTCCAATTCCGGTACCACTTGCATCACAATGAACCTCAAAAGTTTTGGCAAAATTGGGCAAAGCAAGAATCGGAGCATGAGTAAGCAAAGACTTGAGCTCATCAAAAGCGGTGGATTGCAAGGATCCCCAAAGAAAAGAATTATTCTTCTTACTCAAGGCATGCAAAGGAGCGGCAATTGTGCTAAAGTTTTTCACAAAGCGACGATAAAAACCCGCAAGACCAAGAAAGCTACGCACTTGTTGCAAATTGGTTGGTTGGGGCCAAGTTTTAATTGCTTCAATTTTAGATTCATCAACATGGACACCCTTTGAGGATACAACAAAACCCAAGAAAACCACTTTGTCAACACCAAATGTGCATTTTTCATGTTTGCATAAAGACTTTCCTTGCGAAGGGTTTGCAAAACAGCCCTAACATGATCAAGATGTTCTTTCATGGTTTTGCTAAACAAAGAATATCGTCAAGTAAACCACAACAAAGACTCCAATATAAGGCGAAGCACTTGATGCATAAGACGCATACGAAAGTACCGGAGCCTCCGATAGACCCATAGGCATCACTAACCACTCATACAAGCCAAATTTGGTTTTGAAAGCAGTTTTCCATTCATCACCCTCTTGTCACGAATTTGATAATAGCCACTTTTAAGATCAATTTTTGAGAAAAAGTTGGCTCCACTAAGTTCATCAAGCATATCATCTAAGCGAGGAATGGGATGCCAATAGCGAACAGTAATAGCATTTATAGGTCTACAATCGGAACACAAGCGGAAACTTCCATCAGGTTTAGGCACAAGTATAACGGGAACGGCACAAGGGCTTAAGCTTTCACGTACATGACCGTTATCGATGAGTTGTTGTACTTGCCGTTGAATCTCCTTGGTTTCTTCGGGATTGTCTCGGTATGGTGCTTTGTTTGGTAGAGGCGCTCCGGGAATGAGGTCGATTCGATGCTCAATGCCTCGAAGAGGAGGTAGACCCGGAGGTAGCTCATCGGGGAAAACCTTGGAATTCCTGCAAAAGAGATTTAAACACTAAAGGTAGCTCATGAGAGGTGTTAGTTGTTGGTTGTCCATCCTTGCACACAAGGACAAAGTGCATCACACTAGATGGGTTCTCACACACTTCTCTCATCTCACTTTTTATGGCAAATAGGATGAGGTTTTTCTCTCTAGGCGAAGAGGCGCTCAAGTTTGGCTTGTGGCTCTCACTCACTTTTTGGTGGATCACTTTCTCACTCTTTTCTCCATGATGAGTGGCTTGCTTGTCTGCTAACACTTGACTAGGAGACATAGGCCGTAGCACATATTCCTTCCCTTTCATCTTGAAGCTATAGTGATTGGTACGCCCGTTGTGGAAGACACCACGGTCGAATTGCCATGGTCGACCAAGAAGGAGGTGGCAAACGGTCATTGGGACCACATCACACTCCAAAGTGTCCTCATATGCACCGATTTTGAAGGAGACTTGGACCGTATGCTCGACTCGTATAGTGCCGGAGTCACTTAGCCATTGAACCTTGTATGGGTGCGGGTGCTTCCTCTTGACCAATTGAAGCTTGGAGCATAGTTCTTCACTTGCCAAGTTGTGGCAACTACCTCCGTCGATGATGACCTTGACGGATCTCCCATTGATGCCGGCATTTGTGTGGAATATGTGGCATCTTTGGTCGTCTTCTTGTTGATGTTGAAGAGTCAAGACCTTGGAGACCACGAGAGCGGGGCTCGAATCCTCATCACAAAAGACTTGATCATCTTCATCTTCGTTCACTCGCTGGTGCATGGCCAGTTGCTCAAGAGCTTCCATCTCCTCATCACTCATGGAGTCATAGGTGCCATTGTCGTTGAGGATCATGGTGCGCTTGTTGGTGCATTTATAGGACTTGTGGCCTCAGCCGCCGCAAGTGAAACACTTGAAGGAGCTTGTCTTGGCGGTCTCTTCGTTTGGAGTAGATGATGAAGCACGCGGCTTGAAGTTGCTTGTAGTAGGAGGAAGATGAATTGAACTTGCCTAAGTTTTCTTGTAAATTGACTTGTCGTCGTTGTTTGTAGAAGGTTTGGAAATGTAGATGTTGGAGGAGTTGTTGAAGATTGGTTGTTGGAGAAGCCGTACGTCTTGGACGAGTACTTGGCGTACTTGAAGTCATCTTGCACTTGACGTTCCGCCTTTGTAGCTTGATGCACGAGCTCAATGAGAGTGGAGTAGGGTTGGAAGTCGGTGATCTTCTTGATGGGATGATTGAATCCATTCAAGAAACGTGCCATTGTTTGCTCATCATCTTCCTTCACATTGGCTCGAATCATGGCTATCTCCATTTCCTTGTAGTATTCTTCAACACTCTTTATTCCTTGCTTGAGAAGTTGGAGTTTCTTGAAGAGGTCGCGGTTGTAATAGGTTGGCACAAAACGTGCTCTCATGACATCCTTCATTTGAGCCCAAGTGGTGATTGGAGGTTCACCTCTTGCTTGTCGTCGCTCAATGATTTGTTCCCACCATATGAGCACATAGTCTTGGAACTCAAGTGAGGCCATAGCGATCTTCTTCTCTTCCTCATAGTTGTGCAAACGAAAGATTTTGTCGACCTTCAATGCCCATGAGAGGTACTCTTCGGGGTCATTGCTTCCATTGAATTTGGCCATGGTGAATTTGAGCTTTCCATATCGGTGCTCTTCATTTTGTTGTGGTCGAGGATGATGACGCCCTTGATGTGGATGACAATCATCTTCTTGTTGCTCTTGGTGTGGAGGAAGTCCATGATCAACTTGCTCTTGTTGAACTTGAGGTGGAGCTGGACCTTGACGAGCTTGTTGAGGATCTTGTTGAGGAGCTTGAGGAACTTGACGTTGCACACGTGGTTGGTAGTTCCTCTCTCGGATATCTTCTCGAAGGGCTTCCTCTTGATTGCGCCGTTCGCGATTGCGGTTGGCGATGGCTCGACTTGAATCTTGAAGGGCACGTTGCGCCTCAAGATCTTGCGCTTCTCGTTGTTGTTGTTGAAGACGTTGAGCCTCGGCGTCTTGTTTGTCTTGATGTAGACGCGCTCGTTCTTCCGCTTGGCGCCTTAGTCGTTGTCGTTCTTGAGCTTGGACAAAAGCGGCTTGGTTTGATTGAGGGTGAGGGACTTGTTCATCGACTTGCTCTTGTGAATGCTTGTCATGTAGCGGGTTGCGAGATGCATGACGGTCTTGGCCTTGTGGCTCGTCGAAGGGTGTTCGATGACGGTGTACTTTAGTCGTAGAAGGTGTCATCGGAGTGTCGACTCGAGCGGCTCCATCTTGATGATGACGAAGTGGAATGAGGTCGGTTCCTCATCAAGGCGCGGATCTCGTCCATTCTTGCATCATTCTCTTGCTTGTGAGCGTCGAACTTGTTGTCGAAGTAGTCTCTTGTACGTTGCTCGAAGAGTCGCAAGTCGGTGGCGAGGTTGTCGATGCGGTCGCTCATTGCTTGTTGCTCTTGGTGCAACGCTCGTTGTGCACCAAAGAGGTGGCTCTTGGTGACGTATGAGGACATGTCGTCGTCTTGCTTGATGAAGAGTGGGTTGGTAGAGGTACTTGGCCTATCCATCATTCCAAGCAAAAGATGTGAGTGGTAGAAGGAGAAGAACTTATACCAATGTACGTTTGACAGATGTTGATGATGAATCAAGTTCACTCAAATGCGGACAATGAAATAGCACTATTGGTACCAATCCTTGTCGGTTCTCACACCTACACAAATAAAAGCTTATGGTGGAGCTTGGTGAGGATGGTGGTACAAAATTTGATGCAATTGTAAGTGAGATTCAATAATGTTGGAAAAGATTCACTAATTTGCGAATGCAACAAGTTGACCAAGCAAGTAGGGGTACACGGAAACACACACGCAAATAGATAAATGGGATTGTGCAAACCAAAAGTGAGCCAAAATGTGGAATCCACGAAAATGCTCTTGTTGCACAATACTAGAGAGACGCTAGCACGATTGCATAATAGGCGGATACGGAAATTGTGCACAACCTACTAGGCAAAAATGCAACTATCTCTATCCCACGTATGCTATATGTATGGTATTTCGGTACTATGATCCAAGATGATCCAATATGACAATCTTAATGTGGTATGATGCTATGGTTCTTGCTCATAAGCTCTTTGCTTATCTTTCCTCCTTGCTTAAAAGCTTGGGTGGCTCTTTCACTTTTGAGCTCTTTTCTCATGCAAAACTTCACGAACCAAGATAGCAATTGTGTATGCTATGACAACTTTGTGACACACAAATGGATTCCAAGATATGCACCGCGGTGGTATGGTATGTTTGCTATGGAGTATGCTCACTAATGTGCACAAGTCACGTTGCCTGCAATACTCAATGGCTAGTCTTGATGGGTAAGCAACGCAAAAGATGGCTATGATGTTTATCAATGCAATGGCAAGGTTTGGACAAAGATGTCGTCGAGATTACCGTCCTTGCTTACGGTAGAGGTTCCAAACGGATGCGAATGTGGACGATGATGTGATGCACGGTCTTCAGTACGTTGGCGAAGATGCCGCTGCACCGTGGTCGAAGTTGCCGAAGAAGCGATGGTCACCGAAGATGCGTGACCTTTCTGTCTAGGCCGGAAGTTCCGGGCAAGACGGAAGGTCCGGGGTCCGGAAGTTCGGGGCAGGGCCGGAAGGTCCGGGGGCCGGAAGTTCCGGGCTGGGCCGGAAGTTCCGGTGGTCGGGATTCTGCCAAGAACAGGGACTTCGGGATCTATATTTTGGGCGGAAAAATTGGGGGAAAGACCCAAATTCTGAGAGGAAAAAGAAGGAATTAGAAGGGAAGAAGGGTAGGGATGCTAGATCCACTCGAAGCAAAGCAAATCACCGGATCATATCCAACAAAACTTCATCACACCAACAAATCACAAAAAATTTGGGGCTATTTTTGGTGGGGAATTTTCGGATTTAGGACGAAAACAACAAAATCAAGCTAGAAAACACGGGGTAGGGGCTCCAAAAACGTGATCAACGTGGCTCATGATACCAAGACGATGTAGGGTGGAACCCTAATCGGAGATCTTTCACGTTTGGAGGGGATCCTATGGGGGAAATACGACGAACGGGCGGAAGAACACAAGGGAGAACACAAAAGAGGAACACTAAACCGACAAGTTTCGATTACACAAGGGCTAGATCACCGAACACATAAGGTAGCACAAGATTCAAAATCAACAAAGAAAAGATACACGAGTAACCGATCTTCTCCGTGAGGACTTGATGGGGTCCACCCTAGAGGGGGTCTTGAATCCGCTTGGGGGATCTTCTCCGAAGAGGTCGTGAACTCCGAGGAGAAGTACCAAGTGGATGAGCAAGGGCTCTCACACCAAAGATGAGCTAAACCAATGCTAACCCTAACTAGGAGGAGGTGGGAGAGTATTTATAGTTCTGAGGATGAAAGGGTACACGGGCCTCGGCCCGGTGGTACTTCATGACGGGGCAGAAGTTCGGGCTAGGCGGAAGTTCCGGCGCCCGGAAGGTCCGGGCAGTGTCCGGCCTAAGCCGAGAGTTGGCGCGGGTGGAGCTGGGCCGGCTTCCGGGGGCCGGAAGGTCCAGGCGGGCCGGATGTTTCGGGGGCCGGAAGGTCCGGACCGGGTTCCGGGCTGGTTCCGGGCTAACCAGAATGTTGGCACGCCCGGGCTGGTCGATGTCGTTGGGGGCCGGAAGCTCCGGGCCAGCCGAAAGTTCCGGGGGCCGGAAGTTCCGGGCTGTGGCCGGAAGTTCCGGGCTGTCCAGAGAGTTGACGCTTGTCGTTTCTTCTTCAGGTCCGGGTTCCTTGGCTTGAACGTTGTACCTGATCACGCATAGTGTCTCGGGCTTAGGTAGTAGCCATGTCTCACTGGAAGGAAAGGGGAAATCAAATAGGAGTGATGTCACCTCGGATTGAATAGCACGAGCTCTTGCTCTTGTCATGGGTCCACTTGGAGCTTGGATAGTTGATGGAAGGTCCATGGGGATGACCGAAGGATGCTCCGCATCAGGTAGTTGACACTGCATGTGAGGCCATTATGATTTCTAACGACTTACCCTCTACTCCGAGTGTGTTTTCTTCTTTGGTGCTAGGTCTCCTACATGACGACATGCTTATCCTCGACGAGCCCATACCTCCAATGAAGACGACGATGGCCATGATAGACGATGATGCACCCCCCACATAGTTCCATCAAAATGAAGATGACAATGACTTGTTCTTCGACACCTCACCTACAACACATGAGCGATGCTCCAAAGGTAACATAGGTGATGGTGCTTCTCTTGTCCCACTAGTGGACCCTCTTGACAATGATTGCTTGCATGATGTCGATCCTCCTATTCCCATGCTTCATGCTAGTGATACTTCTTCATGCCTTGACTTACCTATTTATGATGAATATGATGATGAGTTGCCTAGTTGTGATGCTATGCTCCATAGGATCTCATGTGAAAATTCTTTTGGTCACATCATGTTTGACAATCCTTTGAACTTGTCATATGCTATGAGTGAGATCTCCCATATTGCATCATTTCAATCTCAACATAGTAACTATGCATGTCCCATTAAAATAAATCCCATATGCACTTATGGCATAGATGACGAGATGATGGTCATTGGCTTTTGTTTTTCATGTGATGATATTGCCATGCTTCCTTTACATGATTTGTGCAATTCATCTACTATGTCATGCCATGATCACATTGTTCCAAATATGCATTGTTTTGGATGTTGTCAATATTCTCCATGTGATGTTGCTACTCATACTCATGAGGAGACCCCCATAGTTTCCTCATACATATTAGGAGATCTTGATGCATTTCATACTTTGCATGATTCCCATGATAGTGTACACCATATGTATTCCATGAATAACAATGCTCTAGATATTTCCCACGATGCATTACACAATTTGATTCTCCATTATGCTATACATAATAGCAAACCTCTCATGATGGATGACATGTTTCTATATCACGCATCTCATTTATTTGAGCATTGGCTATTTTGTGCTAACCAACACAAGCATGTGCGCATCATGATGGATGATGTGTACATCTACCAAGCACACACAATTTTTCCTTTGTTTTGTGTAGGTACGCACATATACTCGTCAACATCTCAATCCCATGAGTTGACGAAACGAGCTCTTGAGAGCAACGGTGATTTGGGATCCAGAGGATTATCATTCCCACCGTTCCCTTCACGCAAGGAATACGCGCACCTCTTCTACTTGGCTCTCACACGGCTATGGGATATATACCATTTGTCCCCTTATGCTCATTATACCGTGTTCACTTTGCATGTTATGCCTCTTTACATGATTTTGCCATGCAACTGTGACCCTTGCTTGCATCTACCCATGATTCACCATTATGCTACTCCTATGTGTATTTGCATGCTTGGTGGAGATCCTAGTAGCTATTGCCATGATTTCTTTGTGCCCCATGGTATTGATGCTTGTTGTGCTGGGAGAGTCATGATGTCCCATTGCTATTTATATATGGTCTCTCGCCAATATATTGATGCTATTTGCCTCACATTTTGCTTTCATGCTTGTGCTATGACATGTGAATTATTCATGCCCACTATTTGCACCAATGACATGCTTGCCATGATTCCTTCTAGTACATTGCATCTTTGCACTACTAGCTTGCTTGACTTGATCGCTATGATTGCTTGCTATGTTGCATCACCCATGTTGCACTATCACTTGCTTTCTTGGGTTGATGACATATATGTTCATGCCTCTCACTTGATTTGTCTTGATCATTGTCTCTTGTCTCCATTAGTTGCATCTCTCATATCACCTTGTGTTGAGTGCCAACTTGCTATGCTTATTGATCGTGGAGACTTGGACATATTACTTGTGATGAATGCTTGCTTACTTGAGCCTATTGTCTTTGGTTGTAGTTGCATCATTTGCTTTCATACCATACCACACCTTGTTCTTTCTTATGACATGAATGATGAAAACACTTGTTGGGTATCTCGCCCCTCGAATGATAGGTCTTGCATTTGCACTAACCTCATCTGTTTTTCCGAGTGTTTGTCATGTTCTTTCATTTTGAAGGATTCACAAGGCGGTAACATCACGAGACAACTTGGTTATGTGAAGGCATACAAGATGCATAACTCCATCATCCTTGAGAACCTCCTAAAGGTGACCTCCTTCCCTTTGAGCCATCCTCAATTCCACATATTGGACGGGTCACTCTTTCATTGTTGTTTCCTTCTTGTTGTCTACATGATACATCTCGCGAACGGAGGAGCGACATTGGTGATTGGCTCTATGGACCTTCACATTGAGGAGCGCTCTCACTTCTTCGATGAACCTTTGGAACTTCTCTCATGCCACGACATCGAGCTTTGGTACACCAACACCTCCATATTTGTTGATTGTGCTCATACATGTCATGCTCGATGGACTTACCATACTCACCACAAGTTTGCACCCTATGCATGGATTGACTCACATTATGCTTGTCTTGTTGCATCTATTTCCATGTCATCCATGATATATGAGCTTGTGCACTTCCTTAGCAAATTTGTTGTGATCTACCTTGATGGCATATTCATATGTCATTATCATATTGCCCATCATCAATTGCATGATAACATAATCACATTGAGCACCAATTACCATGTTCATGCTCTTGATAAACCATCACATTTTGACATCATTTTGCACAATGGTAGAATTTGTCGCTTTGTGCACCATGCTTTTGTTCTCATGAATGCTTTGCATCTCATTCTAGATCATCTTGATAAGCTTCATGCGCTTTGTCACGACCAATCTTGCCGCACGGACTCATTCTTACATGATGGACACTTTGTGTGCGCTAACCATTGTATTTCCGAGTGCTGCTTGTGTTTGCTCTTTTTGCATGTCTATCACTCGGCGCAACCTTGGACTACTTGGATTGCGCCATGTCTTCAACTTCGTCCAACTACAAGTCCGTCTACGACAACCGTTTCCATGGTGATGAGGATCACGATCCGAGGTCGGATCTTTCCCAGGGGGGGGGGGGGCGATGATGCGAAGCATCCCACGTTCATCCCCATGTACACTTCGACTACTCTCCAAACCCCAAGTAGACATATGACGAGACCTCGAACAAACGCCATTGGATACAAGGTGAACTCGCTTCTCTCCGAACCGTCACTTCCCACATGTGAGACATGGTTACTACCTCAAATGTATGTGCTATGCATGACCAGGAACAAGGAGGAAGACCATGGACAAGACGGCGAGGACACCAAGTACAAGGACCAAGAGAAGAAGCTGCCCGAAACTACAGTGGCGGACGTCCGGCGACTCCGAACTCGGACAACCGGGCCCCTACAGACGGCGTGCAGCGACCACCGAACCGAACCTGCGGACATCCGAAGAACTCCGGACGTCCGGGACCCTGCGACCCTCCGGACGACCGTGCCAGCGACCACCGAACCGAATCGCCGGACGTCCGACAAGTACCGGACGACCGGACCCTCGCGAGCCACCGGACGTCCGGTACCCATCGGACGACCGGCGCCTGTGCGCTGCCATGTGTTGGGCCGCAGCCCATGTACCCCTTCATGATATAGGGTGAGACCCTACGGGAGCGATCTTTCACGTTTGGAGAGAATCCCTACGAGGAACACGAAGAACGAGCGGAAGAACAAGAGGGAAACACGGGGAAAACGAGAGAGAACTCACTCAACCGACAAGAAAACAATCACACAAGTGCTAGATCGATGAACACATAGAGTGGCACAAGATTCAAGAACAATAAAGGTAAAGATGCACGAGTAGCCGATCTTCTCCGGAAGGAGGTCTTGATGGGGTCCACCCTAGGAGGGTCTTGAATCCGCTTGGGGGATCTTCTCCGAAGAGGTCCTGATCTCGAAGGAGAAGTAGCCAAGTGGATGAGCAAAGGCTCTCTCACCTAAACATGAGCTAATCCAAAGCTGACCTTAACTAGGAGACGGAAAGGTCCTATTTATAGTCTTAGTGCAAATGGAAGTCAAAACGGAGGGTACATGGGCTTCAGCCGCGCCAGTGTCAGACGTCCGGAAGGTGTCGGACGTCCGGAGGCTCAGGAGGGTTCGGTCGTCCGGACTCGTTCGGACGTCCGCAGTTCCGGTTCGGGTGATGGTCGCCCGGACGTGCGGTCAGCTCCGGTCGTCCGTAGATTTGATCCGGGTGATGAAGTCCCGGACGTCCGGTCGACTCCGGTCGTCCGTAGGTTTGATTCGGGTGATGATGTTCCGGACGTCCGGGAGGCGTCGGACGTCCGTAACTTTGAGGATCGTCGGACGTCCGGGAGGTGGTCAGACGTCCGGGTCCTGTAACTTCAGCTGCATCCCTTCTTCCTCTTCGACATACTTGGAGTTCTCGCCGTCTTGGCTCTTGCAAGTAGTAGATCCTTGGTTCGCCTCGGGTTCCTGATTACACATAGAGTTTACGAATGAGGTAGTAGCCATGTCTCATGGGTAGAAATAAGAAGTTCGGAGAGGAGCGAGTTCACCTTATCTTCAATAGCCTTAGCTCGGGCTCTAGTCATGGGTCCCGGTGGTGTTGAGGAGATGTAGGCACGCGTCCGTGGGGATGAGTGAGGCTGCTCCACATCATCTCCCCCTTGGGAGAGATCCGACCTCGGATCAAAAACGTCATCTCCATGGACAGGTGCAAGGTCCTTGGCGTTGAAGATGTCGCTCACGTTGTACTTGTCGCGAGGTATGTCGATCTTGTAAGCGTTCTTGTTGTAGCGTCTGAGCACTTTGAAAGGGCCATCGGCTCGAGGGAGAAGTTTGGACTTGCGTTCTTTGGGGAAGCGGTCCTTGCGAAGGTGTAGCCACACTTGATCGCCAATGTTGAAGACAATGGGTTGCTTGTTGGCGTTGAGCTTGTTTGCTTGGCGTTGTACTTGGCGCTCAATTGCGTGCCTTGTATCTTCGTGCATCTTCTTGATGTAGCTTGCTCGTTCACTTGCATCCATGTTGGTGCGCTCTTGGAGAGGGAGTGGTAGAATGTCCAATGGGGACAACGGGTTGAAACCGTGAAGCGACTTGAAGGGGACTTGCCGGTAGTTGAATGTCTTGCACGATTGTAGGCGTGTACTCGGCGATAGGTAGACATGCTTCCCACTCCTTGATGTTCTTCTTGATCAAGACACGAAGTAGAGTGGATAGTGTGCGGTTCGTCACCTCCGTTTGGCCGTCGGTTTGAGGATGGTATGCCGAGGAGAACAATAGCTTGATTCCGAGCTTGGCGCATAGGGTCTTCCAAAAGTAACTCAAGAACTTGACGTCCACGATCGGAGGCGATTGTCTTTGGTACTCCATGGAGTCGCAAGATTTCCCTACAAAAGAGATTTGCAACATGTGAAGCATCGTCTATCTTGTTGCAAGGAATGAAATGTGCCATCTTAGAAAATCTATCCACAACAACAAACACGGAATCCTTGCCATTTTGTGTCCTAGGCAAACCAAGTACAAAATCCATACTAATGTCTTCCCATGGTTGGTATGGAATAGGGAGAGGCATGTAAAGACCATGAGATTGAGCTTTAGACTTAGCTTTGCGACATGTATAGCATCGGTTGGTGAAGCGTTGAGCGTCATGAACATCTTGGGCCAAAAGTAGTTGTTGGAGGCGTGGCGAATGTCTTGTCGCGTCCAAAGTGTCCCATGAGTCCGCCTCCATGAGCCTCTTGCAAAAGGAGCAAAGCGAAGAGAAGACTCGGGAATGCAAAGTTTGTTAGCTCTCATAAGATAACCATCCTTGATGTAATATTTGTCCCAAGAGGCGTGTCGTCAAGCACTTAGCATAAGGAGAAGCAAAAGATGGATCATGCTCATACAAGTCTTTTATATGGTCAAAACCAATGACATTCAACTCAAGTTGAGTGACAAACATGCATATGCGTGAAAGCGTCGGCAACTACATTTTCTTTACCCTTAATGTACTTGATGACATAAGGAAAAGATTCAATGAATTCACTCCATTTTGCGTGGCGCTTGTTCAATTTAGTTTGACCTTTGAGGTACTTAAGCGTTTCATGATCGGTATGGATGACAAACTCGTGAGGTCTAAGGTAATGTTCCCAAACATGGAGCACACGCACTAAAGCATACAATTCTTTATCATAGATGGGATAATTAAGTTGAGCACCGGAGAGTTTTTCACTAAAATAAGCAATGGCTCGTTTTCTTGCATCAAAACTCCGCCAATTCCGGTACCACTTGCATCACAATGAACCTCAAAAGTTTTGTCAAAATTGGCAAAGCAAGAATCGGAGCATGAGTAAGCAAAGTCTTGAGCTTATCAAAAGCGGCTGATTGTGAAGTTCCCCAAACAAAGGGAGTATTCTTCTTGCTCAAAACATGCAAAGGAGCGGCAATTGTGCTGAAATCTTTCACAAAGCGACGATAGAAACCCGCAAGACCAAGAAAACTTCGCACTTGTTGCAAATTGGTGGTTTGGGGCCAAGTTTGAATTGCTTGAATTTTAGATTCATCAACATGGACAACATTTGAGGAAACAACAAAACCCAAGAAAACCACTATGTCAACTCCAAATGTGCATTTTTCAAGTTTGCATAAAGGCTTTCTTTGCGAAGAGTTTGCAACACAGATTTTACATGATTGATGTGTTCTTTCATGGTTTTGCTAAACACAAGAATATCGTCAAAGTAGACCACAACAAAGACTCCAATGTAAGGCGAAGCACATGATGCATAAGGCATGCAGAAAGTACCGGAGCTTCCGAAGACCCATAGGCATCACTAACCACTCATATAAACCAAATTTGGTTTTGAAAGCAGTTTTCCATTCATCACCCTCTTGTATGCGGATTTGATAATAGCCACTTTTAAGATCAATTTTGAGAAAAAGTTGGCTCCACTAAGTTCATCAAGCATGTCATCTAAGCGAGGAATGGGATGCCTATATCAAAGCGGTAATAGCATTGATAGGTCTACAATCGGAACACAAGCGGAAACTTCCATCGGGCTTAGGCACAAGAATAACGGAGCGGCACAAGGGCTTAGGCTTTCACGTACATGACCGTTGTCGATGAGTTGTTGTACTTGCCGTTGAATCTCCTTGGTTTCTTCCGGATTAACTCGGCATGGAGCTTTGTTTGGTAGAGGCGCTCGGGGATGAGGTCGATTCGATGCTCAATGCCTCGAAGAGGAGGTAGACCGGAGGTAGCTCATCGGGAAAAACATCTTGGAATTCCTGCAAAGAGATTGAAACACCAAAGGTAGCTCGTGAATGGTGTTAGTTTTTGGTTCTCCATCTTTGCACACAAGGACGAAGTGCATCACGGTAGATGGGTTCTCACACACTTCTCTCATCTCACTTTTGGTGGCCAATAGAATGAGGTTATTCTTTCTAGGCGAAGAGTCGCTCAAATTTGGCTTGTGGCTTTCACTCACTTTTTGGTGGGTCACTTTCTCACTCTTTTCTCTATGATGGGTGGCTTGCTTGTCGGCTATCACTTGACTAGGAGACATAGGTCGTAGTACATATTCTCTCCCCTTCATTTTGAAACTATAGTGATTGGTGCGCCCATTGTGGATGACACCACGGTCGAATTGCCATGGTCGTAGAAGTAGGTGACAAGCGGTCATTGGGACCACATCACACTCCAAAGTGTCTTCATAAGCACCGATTTTGAAGGAGACTTGGACCGTATGCTCGACTTCGTATAGTCTTGGAGTCACTTAGCCATTGAACCTTGTAGGGGTGCGGGTGCTTCTTCTTGATTAGTTGGAGCTTGGAGCATAGTTCTTCACTTGCCAAGTTGTGGCAACTACCTCCATCGATGATGACCTTGATGGACCGTCCATTGATGCCGGCTTTTGTGTGGAAGATGTGGCATCGTTGGTCTTCTTCTTGTTGATGTTGAAGTGTCAAGACTTTGGAGACAACGAGGCGGGGCTCGAATCCTCATCACAAAAGACTTGATCATCTTCATCTTCATTCACTTGCGGTGCATGGCCACTTGCTCAAGGGCTTCCATCTCCTCTTCACTCATGGAGTCGTATGTGCCATCGTCGTTGAGGATCATGGTGCGCTTGTTGGTGCATTCATATGACTTATGGCCTCGGCCGCCGCAAGTGAAACACTTGAAGGAGCTTGTCTTGATGGTGTCATCGGTCGGAGTAGAGGGTGAAGCACGCGGCTTGAGGTTGCTTGTAGTAGGAGGAGGACGACTTGAATTTGTCGAAGTCTTCTTGTAACTTGACTTGTCGTCGTTTCTTGGAGAAAGCTTGGTCGAAGTAGATGTTTGAGTAGTTGTTGAAGCTTGGTTGTTGGAGAAGCCGTAGGTCTTGGATGAGTACTTAGGCGTGCCAGAAGTCATCTTGCACTTGGCGTTCCGCCTTTGTAGCTTGATGCCTGAGCTCAATGAGGGATGAGTATGGTTGGAAGTCGGCGATCTTCTTGATGGGATGATTGAGTCCATTCAAGAAGCGGGCCATAGTTTGCTCATCATCTTCCTTGACATTGGCGCGAATCATGGCTATCTCCATCTCCTTGTAGTATTCTTCAACGCTCTTTGTTCCTTGCTTGAGTAGTTGGAGTTTCTTGAAGAGATCGCGGTTGTAGTATGTTGGCACAAAAGCGTGCTCGCATGACATCCTTCATTTGAGCCCAAGTGGTGATTGGAGGTTCACCTCTTGCTTGTCGTCGCTCAATGATTTGTTCCCACCATATGAGCACGTAATCTTGGAACTCAAGTGATGCCATAGCGATTTTCTTTGCTTCATCGTAGTTGTGCAAGCGGAAGATTTTGTCAACCTTCAATGCCCATGAGAGGTAGTCTTGAGGTCATTGCTTCCATTGAACTTGGGCATGGTGAATTTTAGCTTGCCGTAGCGTTGCTCGTCATTGTGTTGTTGGCGTTGTTGATGATGATGTCCTTGACGAGGATGTACTCGTCTTGATGTTGCTCTTGGCGCGGAGGAAGACCATGATCAACTTGCTCGTGTGGAATTTGAGGTTGAGGTGGAGCTTGGCGAGCTTGTGGAGGAGCTTGAGGAACTTGACGTTGTACATTAGGTTGGTAGTTCCGCTCTTGTATTTCTTCTCGAAGGGCTTCCTCTTGATTGTGCCGTTCGCGATTGCGGTTGGCGGCGGCTCTACTTGATTCTTGAAGGGCACGTTGCGCCTCAAGAGCTTGCGCTTCACGTTGTTGTTGTTGACGGCGTTGAGCATTGGCGTCTTGTTCGTCTTGGTGACGGCGTGCTCTTTCTTCCTCTTGTTGGCGGCGAAGGCGTTGCCTTTCTTGAGCTTGAGCAAAGGCCTCTTGGTTTGAATGAGGACGAGGAACTTGATCATCAACTTGCTCTTGTGAGTGCTTGTCATGTAGCGGGTTGCGAGATGCATAGCGATCTTGGCCTTGGCTCGTCGAAGAGTGTTCGATGGCGGTGTACTTGAGTCGTAGAAGGTGTCGTCGAGTGTCGACTCGAGTGGCTCCGTCTTGATGATGAAGGACGTGGAATGATGCGGTTTCTCATCAACTTGCGGATCTCGTCCATTCTTGCATCATTCTCTTGCTTGTCGCCTCGAACTTGTTGTCGAAGTAGTCTCTTATGCGTTGCTCGGAGAGTCGCAAGTCGGTTGCAAGGTTGTTGATGCGGTCGCTCATTGCTTGTTGTTCTTGGTGCAACGCTCGTTGTGCACCGAAGAGGTGGCCTTTGGTGACGTATGAGGACATGTCGTCGTCTTGCTCGATGAAGAGTGGGTTGGTAGAAGAACTTGGCCTATCCATCATTCCAAGCGAGATGTGAGTGGTAGAGCGGAAAGAACTTATACCAATGTACCTTTGACCGATATTGAAAATGAATCAAGTTCACTCAAATGCGGACAAGGAAATAGCACTCTTGGTACCGATTCTTGTCGGTTCTCACACCTACACAAATAAAAGCTTATGGTGGAGCTCGGTTAGGATGGTGGCACGAAATTAAATGCAATTGTAAGTGAGACTCAATAAAGTTGGAAATGATTCACAAATTTGCAAATGCAACAAGTAGACCAATAGCAAGATATGGTACACGGAAACACACGCCAAATAGATAATATGGGGTTATGCAACCAAGGATGAGCTAAAATGTGGAATACACCAAGATGCTCTTGTTGCACAACACTAGAGAGGCAGCTATACGATTGCACAATAGGCGGATCTGAACTTGTGCACAACCTACTAAGCAAAAAGGCAACGACTTCTATCCCAAATATGCTATATGTATGGTGTGTCGATGTGTTGATCCAAGATGATCAAGTATGACTATCTTAATTTTTTGATAATGCTATGGTTCTTGCTCATAAGCTCTTTGCTTATGTTTCTCTCTTTGCTTAAAAGCTTGATTGGCTCTTTCTTTTATGAGCTCTTTTCTCATGTAAAACCTCACGAACCAAGATAGCAATTGTGTATGCGATGACAACTTTGTGACACACAAGATGATGGTAAGATATGCACTACTTTGGTATGGTATGTATGCTATGGAGTATGATCACTAAATGTGCACAAGTCACGTTGCGGCAATACTCAAAGGCTAGTCTCGATGGGTAAGCTTCATAAAATGAGGCAATGTTGGTCATCAATGCAATAGCAAGGTAAGACAAAGATGTCGCCGAAGTTACCGTCCTTGCGATTATGGTAGTCGATGTAGATGAGCAGTGGTGATGATGACTTTGCACCGCACCTAGATAGCCGAAACACAAAAGGATACGGAGGCCACACTCAAAATCGCAAAGACCAAAATGTGTCAAAAATCGTCATCGGAGGAATCGTGGAAGAATTTGGTGTATATGGGTTTGGGAGATGTGGAGAATTATGGGGTGGTTGTGGTGTCTGAACTGAAGAGATTCAGTTTGGTCGGGGGTTTCTGGACGTCCGTGACCTTACGGTTGTCCGGACTGCGTCAGACGTCCGGCCTTGTCCGGATGTCCGAGCTGGCGAAAATCGGGCTCGGGAAATGAGCTGCAAAATTTCCGGGCAGAAGATGCTTGAGAGGTTGAAATCGAGGGGTTTGGTGGATGGAAAAGGGAGGGGAGGGTGGGGAAAGCTAGATCCACACGTAGCAACACGAATCCATGGACCAAATCCAACAAAATCTCAACTCACAAACAAATCACAAAAAATTTTGGGGCTATTTTTGTGGGGATATTTTTGAATTAGGACAAAAACAACAAAATCAAGCTAGAAAAAGAGGGTAGGGGCTCCAATAACGTGATCAACGTGGCTCGTGATACCATGATGATATAGGGTGAGACCCTACGGGAGGCGATCTTTCACGTTTGGAGAGAATCCCTCGAGGAACACGAAGAACGGCGGAAGAACAAGAGGGAAACACGGGAAAAGCGAGAGAACTCACTCAACCGACAAGAAAACAATCACACAAGTGCTAGATCGATGAACACATAGAGTGGCACAAGATTCAAGAACAATAAAGGTAAAGATGCACGAGTAGCCGATCTTCTCCGGAAGGAGGTCTTGATGGGGTCCACCCTAGGAGGGTCTTGAATCCGCTTGGGGGATCTTCTCCGAAGAGGTCCTGATCTCGAAGGAGAAGTAGCCAAGTGGATGAGCAAAGGCTCTCTCACCTAAACATGAGCTAATCCAAAGCTGACCTTAACTAGGAGACGGAAAGGTCCTATTTATAGTCTTAGTGCAAATGGAAGTCAAAACGGAGGGGTACATGGGCTTCAGCCCGCATCAGTGTCGGACGTCCGGAGGCTCGAGGAGGTTGATCGTCCGGACTCGTTCGGACGTCCGCGATTCGGTTCGGGTGATGGTCGCCCGGACGTGCGGTCGACTCCGGTCGTCCGTGGAATTTGATCCGGGTGATGAAGTCCGGACGTCCGGTCGCTCCGGTCGTCCGTAGGTTTGATTCGGGTGATGATGTTCCGGACGTCCTAGGGCGTCAGACGTCCGTGTTTGGGGATCGTCGGACGTCCGGGAGGTGGTCAGACGTCCGGGTCCTGTAACTTCAGTGCATCCCTTCTTCCTCTTCGACATACTTGGAGTTCTCGCCGTCTTGGCTCTTGCAAGTAGTAGATCCTTGGTTCGCCTCCGGGTTCTGATTACACATAGAGTTTACGAATGAGGTAGTAGCCATGTCTCATGGGTAGAAATAAGAAGTTCGGAGAGGAGCGAGTTCACCTTATCTTCAATAGCCTTAGCTCGGGCTCTAGTCATGGGTCCCGGTGGTGTTGAGGGAGATGTAGGCACGTCCGTGGGGATGAGTGAGGGCTGCTCCACATCACTTCACTTACCCCTTCATGGCCCTAGACTATATATACTCCTCCACCTCCTTCTAGTTAGAGTTAGCGTTGATTTAGCTCATTGTTAGATAGAGCTTCTCTCATCGATATTGGATCTCCTCCACGAGAGAGACCGCGGCCCCCTCTTCGGAGAAGATCCACCTTGGATTCAAGACCCCCTCTTGGGTGGCCCCCATCAAGACCTCCTCACGGAGAAGAACCCGGTTACCTCTTGTATCGTCCTTTGTTGATCGTGTATCGTGTATCCCTCTTTGTGTTCATCGATCTAGCACATGTGTGATTGATCTTGTTGGTTTCAGTGATTCTATTGGTTTTCCCCGTGATTTCCCTCGTGCTCTGCCGCTCGTTCTTCGTGTTCCTCGTAGGGTTCTTCTCCAAACGTGAAAGATCGTCCACATAGGGTTCCACCCTACATCACGCTTAAGTACTTAAAAGGTCAAACTAAGTTGAACAAGCGTCATGCCAAATGGAGTGAATTTATTGAATATTTTCCTTATGTCATCAAGTACATTAAGGGTAAGGAAAATGTAGTTGCCGATGCACTTTCTCGCATATGCACGCTTGTCACTAAACTTGAGTTGAATGTTATAGGCTTTGAGCACATAAAAGACTTGTATGCTAACGACCCATCTTTTGCTATTCCTTATGCTAAGTGTTCGACGCATACTTCTTGGGAACAATATTACATCAAGGATGGTTATCTTATGAGAGCTAACAAACTATGCATTCCCGATTCTTCTCTTCGTTTGCTCCTTTTGCAAGAGGCTCATGGAGGCGGACTCATGGAACACTTTGGACGCCACAAGACATTCGCCACGCTCTCCAAGAACTACTTTTGGCCCAAGATGTTCCACGACGTCTCACGCTTCACCAACCGATGCTCTACATGTCGCAAAGCTAAGTCTAAAGCTCAATCTCATGGCCTTTACATGCCTCTTCCTATTCCTTATCAACCTTGGGAAGACATTAGCATGGATTTTGTACTTGGTTTTCCTAGAACCCAAAATGGAAAGGATTCCGTGTTTGTTGTTGTGGATGGATTTTCCAAGACGGCACATTTCATTCCTTGCAACAAGATAGACAATGCTTCACACATTGCAAATCTCTTTTGTAGGGAAATCTTGCGACTCCATGGAGTACCAAAGACAATCGTCTCCGATCGTGACGTCAAGTTCTTTAGTTACTTTTGGAAGACCCTATGCCCCAAGCTCATAATCAAGCTCTTGTGCTCATCCGCATACCATCCTCAAACCGACGGCCAAACGGAGGTGACGAACCGGACTCTCTCCACTCTACTTCGAGTATTGATCAAGAAGAACATCAAGGAGTGGGAGGCATGTCTACCCATCGCCGAGTACGCCTACAATCGGGCAAGACATTCGACTACCGGCAAGTCCCCCTTCGAGGCCGTCTACGGCTTCAACCTGTTGTCACCATTGGACATTCTACCTCTTCCTCTACAAGTGCGCACCAACATGGATGCGAGTGCACGGGCAAGCTACATCAAGAAGATGCATGAGGATACAAGGCACACCATCGAGCGCCAAGTACAACGACTAGCGGCTAAGCTCAACGTCAACAAGCAACCCATGGTCTTCAACATTGGTGATCTAGTGTGGCTACACCTTCGCAAGGGCTGCCTCCCCAACGAACGCAAGTCCAAGCTTCTCCCATGAGCCGATGAACCTTTCAAGGTGCTAGCACGCTACAACGAAAACGCCTACAAGATCGACCTACCACGAGACAAGTACAATGTGAGCGACATCTTCAACGTCAAGGACCTCGCGCCGTACCATGGTGATGAAGATTTTGATCCGAGGTCTGATCTTTCACAAGGGAGGGAGATGATGCGGAGCATCCTTCGGTCATCCCCATGGACCTTCCATCGACTATCCAAGCTCCAAGTGGACCCATGACAAGAGCAAGAGCTCGTGCTATTCAATCCGAGGTGACATCACCCCTACTCGAGTTCCCCTTTTCTTCAAGTGAGACATGGCTACTACCTAAGTCAGAAACGCTATGCGTGATCAGGTACAACGTTCAAGCCAAGGAACCAGGAGCTGAAGAAGAAACGACAGGCGTCAACTCTCTGGACAGCCGGAACTTCCGGCCCGGAGCTTCCGACCTCAACGACATTGTCAGCGAGCCAGGCGTGCCAACTATCTGGTTAGCCCGGAACCTGCCCGGAACCCGCCCCGGACATTCCGGCCCCCGGCTCCGGCCCGCCCGGACCTTCCGGCCCCCGGAAGCCAGCCCAGCTCCACCCGCGCCAACTCTCTGCTTAAGTCGGACCCTGTCGGACCTTCCGTTGCCCGGAACTTCCGGCCCTGCCTGCGCGCAGCCACTTGGGCCGAGGCCCGTGTACCCTTTCGCCCCGTAAACTATATATACTCCTCCACCTCCTCTTAGTTAGGGTTAGCATTGGTTTAGCTCATATTTCGTGTGAGAGCCCTTGCTCATCCACTTGGTTACCTTCTCCTCGGAGATCGCGCCTCCTCGGAGAAGATCCTTCCAAGGGATTCAAGACCCCCTCTAGGGTGGACCCCATCAAGACCTCCTCACGGAGAAGAACGGCTACTCGTGTATCTTTCCTTTGTTGATTTTGAATCTTGTGCTACCTTATGTGTTCGGTGATCTATCCCTTGTGTAATCGAAACTTGTCGGTTTAGTGTTCCTCTTGTGTGTTTTTCCTTGTGTTCTTCCGCCCGTTCGTCGTGTTTTCCCTGTAGGATCCCCTCCAAACGTGAAAGATCTCCGATTAGGGTTCCGCCCTACATCATCGCCCAAGACTTGCGGCTTCTCCAACAACCAACCTTCAACGACTCCTCCAACATCTACATCAACCAAACCTTCTACAAGCAATGACGACAAGTCAAGTTACAAGAAAACTTCGACAAGTTCAAGTCGTCCTTCTCCTAATACAAGCAACTTCAAGCCGCGTGCTTTGTCATCTATTCCGACCGCTGAGACCGTCAAGACAAGCTCCTTCAAGTGTTTCACTTGCGGCGGCAGAGGCCACAAGTCCTACGAATGCACCAACAAGCGCACCATGATCCTCAACGACGATGGCAACTATGACTCAATGAGTGATGAGGAGATGGAAGCTCTTGAGAAAGTGGCCATGCAATCGGCGAGTGAGCGAGGATGAAGATGATCAAGTCTTTCGCGATGAGGATTCGAGCCCCGCTCTCGTTGTCTCCAAGGTCTTGACTCTTCAACATCAACAAGAAGAAGACCAAAGATGCCACATCTTCCACACAAAGGCTGGCATCAATGGAAGGTCCGTCAAGGTCATCATCGACGGAGGTAGTTGCCACAACTTGGCAAGTGAAGAACTATGCTCCAAGCTTCAATTAGTCAAGAGGAAGCACCCGCACCCCTACATAGTCCAATGGCTAAGTGACTTCAGCACTATACGAGTCGAGCATACGGTCCAAGTCTCCTTCAAAATTGGTGCATATGAGGACACTTTGGAGTGTGACGTGGTCCCAATGGCCGTTTGCCACCTCCTTCTTGGTCGACCATGGCAATTCGACCGTGGTGTCTTCCACAACGGGCGTACCAATCACTATAGCTTCAAGATGAAAGGGAAGGAATATGTACTACGACCTATGTCTCCTAGTCAAGTGCTAGCCGACAAACAAGCCACCCACAATGGAGAGAAGAGTGAGAAAGTGATCCACCAAAAAGTGAGTGAGATCCACAAGACAAACTTGAGCGCCTCTTCGCCTAGGGAGAAAAACCTCATCCTATTTGCCACCAAAAGTGAGATGAGAGAAGTGTGTGAGAACCCATCTAGTGTGATGCACTTTGTCCTTGTGTGCAAGGATGGAGAGCTAACAACTAACACCTCTCACGAGCTACCTATAGTGTTTCAATCTCTTTTGCAGGAATTCCAAGATGTTTTCCCCGATGAGCTACCTCCGGGTCTACCTCGCCTTCGAGGCATTGAGCATCGAGTCGACCTCATCCCCGGAGCGCCTCTCCCAAACAAAGCTCCATGTCGAGTCAATCCCGAAGAAACCAAGGAGATTCAACGACAAGTACAACAACTCATCGACAACGATCATGTACGTGAAAGCCTAAGCCCTTCTGCCGTTCCTGTTATACTTGTGCCTAAGCCCGATGGAAGTTTCTTCTTGTGTTCCGATTGTAGACCTATAAACGCTTTTACCGTTCGCTATAGGCATCCCATTCCTCGCTTAGATGATATGCTTGATGAACTTAGTGGAGCCAACTTTTTCTCAAAAATTGATCTTAGAAGTGGCTATTATCAAATTCGCATTCAAGAAGGTGATGAATGGAAAACTGCTTTCAACACCAAATTTGGCTTATACGAGTGGTGAGTGATGCCTATGGGTCTATCGGAGGCTCCCGGTACTTTCGTGCACCTTATGCATTATGTGCTTCGCCCTTATATTGGAGTCTTTGTTGTGGTTTACTTTGATGATATCCTCGTGTTTAGCAAAACCATGAAAGAGCATCTTCTACATGTTAGGGCTGTTTTGCAAACCCTTCGCAAGGAACGTCGTTATGCAAACATGAAAACATGCACATTTGGTGTTTGATAGAGGCAAAGGTGTCCGTCTTTCGATGAGATGATGGATATCGCTTTGGTGGAAATCGACTTTGACGATCTGACTACGAACGTGCGAGGACGTCGCGCCTTAGCAATCGCTAAACCAACTCCAAGAGGTTATCGACCACCCCGGAACACGATCAACCTGATCACGAGGGTCTGTTTCCTGCGAGCAAACGAAGAACAAGCAAGAAACTGAGATTGCAATCTGGATATTGCGAATATAAGAAGAAAGCTTTATTGATCAAGGTGGGGTTCTGTGACGCCTTTGTCTGGTCGTTGAACACAAGCGAAATGCACGCGAAGTTGCAGCTATGGCGAACTTTTAATCTAAACAAAACCCAAAGTCAAAAGCGGTGCCCTAAGGGCTGTATATATGGAGGAAGAGGGAATTTCGTGGCCCTTGGGGAAGGGATCCGAAACCAACCCTATCTCTTGTTCCCACACATACGGACTCTAAAAACAGCCTATACTTATGTATTTCGAAATTACATGGGCCTGGCCCAATAATAAGGTGACGCAACACCTAGAATAGCGTCTGGACGAAATTTATGAAGTGACATCTTGTATATTTCGTCCAAGGCTTCATTCACTCTTTATGGTGGCTTCAAAGTACTGAAATCATCACTTGTAACTCCGTTCTTGTTCCCCTTGCGCATGCCATCAACTCCATGCTTGTTCTTGCTCCAATGTTAATCCTTCTCCAATCTAGGCCCTTCATTTTTAAGCAAAGCAAATGTATCCAATTTAGGCAGCATCATATTCTCATTAACATTAGAATCATTACCCAGAAATGAAAGTACACAGTAATTTAATTGGCGTCTTGTGAGCTCTAGTAATTGGTCAATTATATGTAATAGTAGGGGCTATGGGTGTAACAATGGTATTGATGTCCTCATCATCCTCCCCTTCTTGAAATGAAGTCGTCCTCGACGGAAGCTCATCTTCCTCACCCAAATAAGGCTTCAAATCTGCAATGTTAAAAGCGGGACTAACCCCAAAATCTGCAGGCAGCTCAAGTTTATATGCATTATCATTTATTTTCTCTAACACCTTAAATGGACCATCAGCACGTGGCATTAGCTTTGATTTGCGCAAATTAGGAAACCTATCCTTACGTAAATGTAACCAAACAAGATCTCCAGGTGCAAACACAACATGTTTTCTACCCTTATCTCCAGCAAGTTTATATTTAGAATTCATACGCTCAATGTTTTCCTTAGTTAACTCATGCATTTTTAAAATCAATTCAGCACGTTCTTTAGCATCAAAATTAACCTTCTCCGAAGATGGAAGAGGCAACAAATCAATAGGTGCACGAGGGAGGAAACCATACACAATTTCAAAAGGGCACATCTTAGTAGTAGAATGCAATGAATGATTATAAGAAAATTCAATATGAGGCAAGCATTCTTCCCACATTTTCTTATTATTCTTCAAAACAGCCCTAAGCGTAGTAGACAATGTTCTATTGACTACTTCAGTTTGTCCATCAGTTTGGGGGTGACAAGTAGTACTAAAAACCAGTTTAGTCCCCAACTTAGCCCATAAACATCTCCAAAAGTGGCTAAGAAATTTAGTATCACGATCTGAAACAATAGTATTGGGCACACCATGCAAGCGAATAATTTCACGAAAGAACAAATCAGCAACATTAACGGCATCATCGCTTTTATGACATGGTATAAAGTGTGCCATTTTTGAGAACCTATCCACGACAACAAATATGCTATCCCTCCCCTTCTTTGTTCGAGGTAAACCTAAAACAAATTCCATAGATATATCCTCCCAAGGAACACTAGGTACAGGAGAAGGCATATATAAACCATGAGGATTGAGTCATGACTTAGCTTTTTGACATGTAGTGCAGCGAGCAATAAAACGCTCAACATCCCGTCTCATCTTTGGCCAAAAGAAATGTGTAGCAAGTACGTCCTCCGTCTTCTTCACGCCAAAGTGTCCCATTAATCCCCCTTCATGCGCCTCCTGCAACAACAAAAGACGAATAGAGCTAGCTGGAATGCATAGCTTGTTATCACGAAACACAAATCCATCATTAACGACGAACTTGTTCCATGTTCTCCCTTCTTTACAATTCTGCAATACACCATTAAAATCAGCATCATGCACATATTGATCTTTGATGGTCTCCAAACCAAATATTTTGAAGTCAAGTTGTGAAAGCATAGTATAGCGGCGAGACAATGCATCGACAATAACATTTTCTTTACCCTTCTTGTGTTTAATAACATAAGGGAAAGTCTCAATGAATTCAACCCATTTAGCATGTCTACGATTCAGTTTAGCATGACTTTTAATATGTTTCAAAGATTCATGATCAGAATGTATAACAAATTCTTTGGGCCATAAATAATGTTGCCATGTCTCTAAAGTCCGAACAAGAGCATATAAATCTTTATCATAAGTAGAATAATTCAGACTAGGCCCACTCAATTTTTCAGAAAAGTATGCAACAGGTTTGCCATCTTGTAATAACACACCTCCTAATCCTATTCCACTAGCATCACATTCAAGCTCAAAAGTCTTATTAAAATCAGGAAGTTGGAGTAAAGGAGCATGTGTCAACTTACCTTTCAATACCGTGAAGGCTTCTTCCTGTGCGGTACCCCAAACAAAAGGCACTTCCTTTTTTGTAAGCTCATTGAGAGGTGCAGCAATGGTGCTGAAATCTCTCACAAAACGCATATAGAATCCAGCAAGGCCAAGAAAACTCCTCACTTGTGTGACCGTTTTGGGCTGCGGCCAACTCTCAATAGCTTCAATCTTGGCTTTAACAACTTCAATTCCCTGTGGAGTAACAACATAGCCAAGAAAAGACACTCAGTCGGTGCAAAAGGTGCACTTCCCAAGGTTACCAAACAAGCGTGCATCACGTGAAGCAATAAAAACAACACGTAAATGTTCCAAATGTTCCTCCAAAGATCTGCTATAAATCAATATGTCATCAAAGTAAACTACCACAAATCATCCAATGAAAGCACGTAAAACTTCGTTCATTAATCTCATGAAAGTACTAGGTGCATTAGTTAACCCAAAAGGCATGACTAACCACTCATATAATCCAAACTTAGTTTTTAATGCTGTTTTCCATTCATGCCCCAATTTCATACAAATTTGATGGTATCCACTACGCAAATCAACTTTGGAGAAAATTGTAGAGCCACTCAATTCATCAAGCATATCATCTAGCCTAGGAATAGGATGACGATAACGAATAGTAATATTATTAATGCCTCTGCAATCAACACACATACGCGATGTACCATCCTTTTTCGGCACTAGAATAATAGGAACAGCACAAGGACTAAAGGATTCGCGTATATAACCTTTGTCGAGAAGCTCTTGTACTTGACGCATAATCTCCTTCGTCTCCTCTGGATTGGTACGGTACGGTGCACCGTTGGGTAGCGATGCACCGGGAAATAAGTCAATTTGATGCTCAATCCTTCGAATAGGTGGTAATCCCGGTGGCACGTCTTGTGGGAAGACGTCAGCGAACTCCTGCGAAATGTTAGTGACAGCAAGGGGCAAAGAGGAAGGCACGTCCTCGAATGAAAATAATGTCTCTTTGCACACAAAAGCATAGCAAACAGATTTGCTAAAATCTAGCTCATCAATATCAGATTTGGTGGCAAGTAAACATGCACTTTTCAATTTAATTTCGAAGCAACAGTAGATGGTTTATTATTAGGCTTCATTTGTTGCTCAAATTCTTTTGCCACAATCTGATTTTCACTCTTATTTTTCTCCTGTTTTGCTTTATTAGCTCTATTAATATCATCTTTCAAAATGGAATCAGGAGTCATAGGAAGCAAAGTAATATTTTATCCTTATGAACACGAGTATACTGATTGTTTCTACCATGGTGTACAGAATTTTTATCAAATTGCCATGGTCTACCAAGTAATAAGGAACATGCTTGCATATGTACCACATCACAATCAACATAATCAACATATGTAGAGATACTAAAGTGCACACGAACAATACGTGTTACCTTAAGCTTGCCGCTGTTGTTGAACCATTGGATGTAGTAAGGATGTGGATATGGTCTTGTGGTGAGAGATAGCTTCTCCACCATCTCCATGCTAGCCAAGTTGTTGCAGCTCCCTCCATCTATGATGACACGAATAGAACGTTCCTTCACAACTCCCTTGTATGGAACAAATTATGCCTCTGATTTTGCTCAGCTTGTGTAACCTGCACACTCAGAACACGTTGAGCAACTAAACATTCATACCTGTCAGCATCTTCAGCAGCCATGTATTGCGTCTCATGATCAGAATTATCTCCACCGTGTTCTTCATGTGTAATAAGAGTCAAAGTCTCCTCATCATAGTCACTAGCGGACTCATACCCACCATCCTCAGTAGCAATCATCACACGCTGAGATTTGCATTCTCTCGCAAAATGTCCTCTTCCCTTACAACGACAACAAATAATATCACTTGTGTGCCCTGTTGACGCCATGGAAGAAGAAGAGCTCGTGCAGGCAGCGGTGTGCTCTTGGCGGATAGTGGTGGTTGTGTGCGCTTTCTTGTATCACGGTTGGAGGTGGCTTTGAAGGAGGTGATGGTACAGTGGAAGTAGATGATGCACGTGGTGTCCATGATGAAGGTCGACCTGCAGAAAAGTTAGTTCGGCGCCAATGCACCTGTCGATCCTGCACTTCACGTTCAGCTTTACAAGCAAGATGGAATAAGCAGGTGATATTATTATAATCCTTATAGTCTAGAATGGTCTGAATCTCTCTATTTAATCCACCCAGAAAACGTGCAAGCATAGCTTCATTCTCCTCAACAATACCACATCAAATCAAGCCAGTTTGTAATTCCTGATAATATTCTTCTACCGAATTTATTACATGTCTTAAGCGCTGCAATATTTGAAGTAATTCACTTTGATAATATGTTGGAAACCAACGAGTACGCATAGCAGTTTTCAAGCAGCCCAAGTAGCTGGAACAGGATATAATCTACAATGTTCGGACCACCAAACACGCAAAGCTAGTGAAAGCACAAACAGCGGCAGGAACACGTCTCTCCTCAAGATATTGTAAACATGTAAATCGTTGTTCAGTTTCTAACTCCCAAGTAAGATATATATGAGGAACATATCTACCCTCAAACGGTGGAATATTCAATTTCAGTTGAGGGGGAGCCCTAACATTGCCATTATTTGCATGTGGACGACCTGGTGGTTGTAGTGCTGGTGGTTGCATGTAGTTCTGATTTTGATCAACTTCATCCTCGTAATCTCCCACATAATCATCCTCCTCCGCATCAACAGCAGGAGCCACAGAAGTATCAACAGCAGCACCATCAATTTGGCCAAGCGCAAGAGGGACACGGCTCGCTCGGCGGAGGGCTGTTTCGCGACGTGGATGTAGTAGTAGTAGTTGTTGTTGTTGTAGAGGTGCGTTAGGTGCAGCCGGTGGTGGTGGTGGAAGACGCGCGAGCAATTCCTTAAACTTGTTATCGAGCTTTGTTTCGAACGTCTTCTCCATGCCATCTATCTTCTCCATGGCCTCTTCAAATTTGTTTAGCACATCTTGCACCTGTCCACTCATCATTTGCTGAAATTTATCATGCAACTCCTTATTCGTCATGTTCTCCCAGTCAGTGTCGTCGGCTTGTGATCCTGGCATGGTTAGCAGCAATAGAAACACACGAGAATATGATCCTATACACTACTAACAAGAGGTGGTGGTGGGTGTCACAAAACCGTCAAGCAAATCTCAAATTCTTACCAGTTCTTACCCAGCAGCACGCGGTGATCGGCAACCGTTGTAGTCAAAACTCTCAAAGCTTGGATAGAGCGATTACCAGGGAGAGTCAAGCATACGACGTAGATGTATGTGGAGCTGGGAAGGCTTATAATATGGTAGCAAAAGGGTGAGCAATAATCAATTCAGAGATGCAAAGTTGAATAAACACTCAACGACGATCTTTGTCTTTGGTCCTAGGCTAGACCGTACTAGACACGCGAGCCTAGAACACCAACAAAATCACGGCGCTGCACGTAAACAAGGGAGGAGCACACTCTGAATTTTTTTCTTTTTTTTTTCACTTTATTTTTGCACTTTTTTTCCTCTTTTTTTTTGCTCCGCAACAATTTTTTTTCGAAAAAGTCTACAAATGGCCTAAAAACTGCCTAGCCAGAATTTTCCAGACTTAGTTTTTTTTAAACTGGAACTATTTTTCTATTGCGGGTAGCACGGAAGTTGGGGAGTCCTTCTCTGTCACGACTCGGAGTATGGCGTGATCTGGAAAACCAAAAGCAGTAACAAAATAGTGGACTCGGAATAGGACCGGTGGCGGAGATGAAACCGTGGAACTTCGGATCGGTGGCGGAGATGAATTTGGTGATACTCGGACTGGTGGCGGATATATGTTGGCGTATATGGACTCGGATTGGCGGTGAATATGTGGTGGTGGTATATGGCAGCGGTGACGAAGTTGGCGCGGTGGTGGTATATAGCAGCAGCGACGATGATGATGCGATGGTGATATATGGCAGCGGCGACATGACAACCTGTGAACAGAACTCGAAACTCTAAAGGACTAGACGCTAAGACCAGCAACTTGACACGACGATGCAACCGCAAATTCAACAAAGCAAATACAGAAAAGATTATGCAAAGGCTTAGATTGGCTCGGATGGGATGAACTAACCCTAATTTTTTTTGGCTTTTTCGTGGACTATAGGTATGAAGAACAGACTCGATCTAAACTATGAAAAACTGTAAAATCTCACCGAGCAACCTGGAAATCTGATACCACTTGATAGAGGCAAAGGTGTCCCGTCTTTCGATGAGATGATGGATATTGCTTTGCTGGAAATCGACTTTGACGATCCGACTACGAACGTGCGAGGACGTCGCACCTTAGCAATCGCTAAACCAACTCCGAGAGGTTATCGACCACGCCGGAACACGATCAACCTGACCACGAGGGTCTGTTTCCTGCGAGCAAACGAAGAACAAGCAAGAAACTGAGATTGCAATCTGGATATTGCGAATATAAGATGAAAGCTTTATTGATCAAGGTGGGGTTCTATGACGCCTTTGTCTGGTCGTTGAACACAAAGCGAAATGCAGAAGTTGCAGCTATGGCGAACTTTTAATCTAAACAAAACCCAAAGTCTAAACGGTGCCCTAAGGGCTGTATATATGGAGGAGGGGGGGGGGGGGATTTCGTGGCCCTTGGGGAAGGGGTCCGAAACCAACCCTATCTCTTGTTTCCCCACACATTTGGACTCTAAAAAGAGCCTATACTTATGTATTTCGAAATTACATGGGCCTGGCCCAATAATAAGGTGACGCAGCACCTAGAATAGCCTCTGGACAAAATTTATGAAGTGGCATCTTGTATATTTCGTCCAAGGCTTCATTCACTCCTTATGGTGGCTTCAAAGTCCTGAAATCATCACTTGTAACTCCGTTCTTGTTCCCCTTGCGCATGGCATCAACTCCATGCTTGTTCTTGCTCCAATGTTCATCCTTCTCCAAAGCTAGGCCCTTCATTTGTAGGCAAAACAAATGTATCCAATTTAGGCAGCATCATATTCTCATGAACATTAGAATCATTACCAAGAAACGAAAGTACCTGGTAATTTAATTGGCGTGCGCGAGCTCTAGTAATTGGTCCATTATTTGTAATAGTAGGGGCTATGGGTGTAACAATGGTATTGATGTCCTCATCAGTGTTGACAAAGTGGTTTTCTTGGGTTTTGTTGTATCCTCAAAGGGTGTCCATGTTGATGAATCTAAGATTGAAGCAATTAAAACTTGGCCCCAACCCACCAATTTGCAACAAGTGTGTAGCTTTCTTGGTCTTGCAGGTTTTTACCGTCGCTTTGTGAAAGATTTTAGCACTATTGCGCTCCTTTGCATGCCTTGAGTAAGAAGAATACTCCTTTTGTTTGGGGATCTTTGCAATCCACCGCTTTTGATGAGCTCAAGTCCTTGCTTACTCATGCTCCGATTCTTGCTTTGTCCAATTTTGACAAAACTTTTGAGGTTCATTGTGATGCAAGTGGAACCGGAATTGGCGGAGTTTTGATGGAAGAAAAACGAGCCATTGCATATTTTAATGAAAAACTATCCGGTGCTCAACTTAACTATCCCATCTATGACAAAGAATTGTATGCTTTAGTGCGTGTGGTACATGTTTGGGAACATTACCTTAGACCTCATGAGTTTGTCATCCATACCGACCATGAAACAATTAAGTACTTAAAAGGTCAAACTAAGTTGAACAAGCGTCATGTCAAATGGAGTGAATTTTTATTGAATCTTTCCCCTATGTGATCAAGTACATTAAGGGCAAGGAAAATGTAGTTGCGGATGCACTTTCACGCATATGCACGCTTGTCACTAAAATTGAGTTGAATGTTATTGGCTTTGAGCACATAAAAGACTTGTATGCTAATGATCCATCTTTTGCTATTCCTTATGCTATGTGTTTGACGCATACTTCTTGGGGACAATATTATATCAAGGATACTTATCTTATGAAAGCTAACAAACTATGCATACCCAAGTCTTCTCTTCGTTTGCTCCTTTTGCAAGAGGCTCATGGAGGCGGACTCATGGGACATTTTGGTCGAGATAAGACATTCGCCACGCTCTCCAAGAACTACTTTTGGCCCAAGATGTTTGAGGCGTCTCACGCTTCACCAACCGATGCTCTACATGTCGCAGAGCTAAGTCTAAAGCTCAATCTCATGGTCTTTACATGCCTCTTCCTATACCTTATCAACCTTGGGAAGACATTAGCATGGATTTTGTACTTGGTTTGCCTAGAACTCAAAATGGAAAGGATTCCGTGTTTGTTGTTGTGGATAGATTTTCTAAGATGGCACATTTCATTCCTTGCAACAAGATAGACGATGCTTCACACATTGCAAATCTTTTTTGTAGGGAAATCTTGCGACTCTACTTCGCGTATTGATCACCAAGAACATCAAGGAGTGGGAGGCATGTCTACCCATCGCCGAGTACACCTACAATCGCGCAAGACACTCGACTACCGGCAAGTCCCTCCTCGAGGTCATCTACGGCTTCAACCCGTTGTCCCCATTGGACATTCTACCTCTTCCTCTACAAGAGCGCACCAACATGGATGCGAGTGCACGGGCAAGCTACATCAAGAAGATGCATGAGGATACACGACACACCATCGAGCGCCAAGTACAACGACTAGCGACCAAGGTCAACGTCAACAAGCAACCCATGGTCTTCAACATTGGTGATCTAGTGTGGCTACACCTTCGCAAGGACCGCTTCCCCAAAGAACGCAAGTCCAAGCTTCTCCCTCGAGCCGATGGACCTTTCAAGGTGCTAGCACGCTTCTAGCGACAACGCCTACAAGATCGACCTACCTCGAGACAAGTACAATGTGAGCGACATCTTCAACGTCAAGGACCTCGCGCCATACCATGGAGATGAAGCTTTTGATCCGAGGTCGGATCTTTCTCAGGGGGGGGGGATGATGCGGAGCATCCCTCACTCATCCCCATGGACGCACCTACATCTTCCTCAACACCACGTGGACCCATGACTCGAGTTCGAGCTAAGGCTATTGTAGATAAGGCGAACTCGCTCCTCTCCGAACTCCCTCTTCCTAATCATGAGACATGGCTACTACCTCATTCGGAAACTCTATGTGTAATCAGGTACTTGGAGACGAGCCAAGGAACAGCTACTTGCAAGAGCCAAGACGACGAGGACCCCAAGCGTGATGGAGAAGAAGAAAAGCTGCTGAAGCTACAGGCGTCGGACGACCGACCAAGTCCGGACGTCCGACGACTCCCAGGCCATGGTCGACCGACGCCCTCCGGACGTCCGGCAGCTGGGCACCCGAATGGAAACTCACGGAAGACCGAAGCCACCGTACGACCGGACGACCTGTACCAGAGCCGAATATACGGACGTTCGACGATCCATGGACGACCGACGCACCCGAGTCAGAGACGAATCTACGGAAGTCCGAGCCCTGACGGATGACCGGACCGTCCCGAAGCCCCGGACGTCCGACGCCTTCCGGACGTCCGACACCTGTGTGACCGCGCCTGATGCGGAGCATCCCACGTTAATCCCCATGTACACTCCCACTACTCTCCAAACCCCAAGTGGACATATGACGAGACATCGAACAAACGCCATTGGATACAAGGTGAACTCGCTCCTCTCCGAACCGTCACTTCCCACATGTGAGACATGGTTACTACCTCAAATGTATGTGCTATGCATGACCAGGAACAAGGAAGAAGACCATGGACAAGGCAGCGAGGACACCAAGTACAAGGACCAAGAGAAGAAGCTGCCTGGCTTAGGCGGCGGACGTCCAGGCCGAGAACGGACGTCCGACGACTCCCAGGCTCCGGACAACCGGGCACCTCCGGACGACCGTGCCAGCGACCACCGAACCGAATCTGCGGACATCCGAAGAACTCCGGACGTCCGGGACCCCGCGAGCCTCCGGACGACCGTGCCAGCGACCACCGAACCGAATCGCCAGACGTCCGACAAGTACTGGACGACCGTACCCTCGTGAGCCACCGGACGTCCGGTACCCGTCGGACGACCGGCGCCTGTGCGCTGCCATGTGTTGGGCCGCAGCCCATGTACCCCTTCACTTACCCCTTCGTGACCCTAGACTATATATACTCCTCCACTGATAGAGGCAAAGGTGTCCCGATGTTTCAATGAGATGGTGGCTATCGTTTCTGTGGGAGTCGACCTTGACGATCCGACTACGTACGTGCGAGACGTCGCGCCTTAGCAATCGCTAAACCAACTTCCGAGGGTTATTGACCACGCCGAACACGATCAACGACCACGAGGGTCTGTTTCCTGCGAGCAAACGAAGAACAAGCAAGAAACTAAGATTGCAATCTGGATATTGCGAATATAAGAGGAAAGCTTTATTAATGAAGGTGGGGTTCTGTGACGCCTTGGTTTGGTCGTTGAACACAAACGAAGTACGCGAAGTTGCAGCTATGGCGAACTTTTAATCTAAACAAAACCCAAGGAAAAAGCTACTAGATGGATCTACTTATATAGGAGCAAGGGATGGCAGCCAAGGAGGTGGGAGGACGTCCCAAGGCAGCCTAAAACTAACCCTAGGTCGTACAAGGCCAATGGGCCCAAGTGGAGGTGACGTAACACCTTTGGACTTGTAGTTTGACTCGGATTCCGGTGCAGCGTCAGATTGTTTCGTCCATAACTCAACGCCCCGGATGGATTTTAAGGTGATTCAAATTGGGTTGGAAAAAGCATGAAATCTACTTTCCAACAAAAAAAGAATCACCCAATTCGGAGTCCGTATGAAAAAGTTGTTGGCGTTTTGAGTCAGTTATGTCTGTGCAGTCCGAATCTGAATCCAGAACGTGAGAGACTTGGACTCTATCTTCTTTTGGCCCAAAAGTGACGTGATAGGACTTTTTGAACAGCACCTAAACTTCTCCTTTTCTCTTATCTTCATATGTGTATTGTACAAATGTCCCATACACCTGCAATTAGATAAAACACAAAAGTATGTGAAGTATTTTTGTTCTGGATAACATAAATAGATTATTGAATAGTTTGCACTAGAAATCACCTGACAAATATGCATGTATGCAATATTTTTGGTCTTATCCAAGGTAGTCATGTCCTTATCATCCTCCACTTCTTGAAAACAAAGCCGTCCTCGGCGTTGCTTAGTCTGAAATGTGGCTAACAAAAGAGACAAGGTGTACATGTTGTATATGTATATGTCATCCATTTTTTACTTCCCTTGATTTTTGCACATATGACACATGAATAGATGAGTAACTTGCATAGTTCATAAAATCTAAAGCCAAAACATTATTACAAGAAGTAGAAGGCATGAAAATATTGCAACTCAGTTTGCACATATAAGTGAAGCTCTTATTCATTTCAAAAGATTGACAATGTTCATCATTAAACCATCCCAACATTGGTGAATAAACCTTACTTGCATCAAATTTACATGCTACAACATGCTTAAATAAGCAAACATGCAATAAGTCTTTCGACACAGAATCATCACCAAGATTAGAGGTCATATCAAAATGATTAAACATTGATTCTTTTGCATCAACATTTAATTCAATGGGTGCACTCAAAATTGTTGGTATTTTAGTTGTTTGATCACATGACGCATTCATGACAAAGATCAAGATTCTCTAAAATAGGTGATGTGCTCAAATCACCGGGTAACTCAACACATGATGCACTCAAGTTAACTAGGGATGCATCATTCTCATGTGAAGTTATATCATTAATACCTTCTTTGTTACCTTGTCGCAAAGACGTAGCTGATGTAGGTACGGGCGTTGACAATGCACCATACACTTGAGATGATGTCGCTCACAATCTGAGGTGGGGCTGCTCTAGTAGGTGCAACGGTGGAGGAACCAACCGGCGGTGGTGAGCATGAACTGGAATAGTAGTTCTTGTAGCCAACCAATGCATCCTCCTGTATCTGTCTCTCAAAGGTACAAGCGCGAACATACATACCAGTAATGCAACGAGGAATATAGTGAAATCTTGCACGGATATCATAGTTCAAACCACCAAAAAATCTATTCATTTTATCATCCTCAGATTCTTCTATGTCACAATGATGCATATAAGATTTGAACTCTTGGTAGTAAGCATGAACAGTGTTACTGCCTTGTTTTAATTGTTCCAATTTGTGAAGTAGTTCACGACGATAGTAAGGAGGGAAAAATTGTTGTCTCATTACATCTTTCAAATCTTTCCAAGTTGTGGGTTGGTTATCATTGTTTTTCTTACAATTCACACTCCACCAAACAGAAGCAAAACCAAGAATGCTCTAGTGGCAGCTCGTACTCGCTCAAGTTCGGAAAAGTCATGGTGACTAAAAACTTGTTCAACTTCAAGCTCCCAAGCAAGATAAATAGCAGGATTAAATCTACCCTCAAATGACGGTAAAGAGATAACCTGACCATGTGCTTGTGTGTGTTGTCCCAACTCTCGTGATGGTGGAGATGTGTCCGTCATCCAAGAACTTCTATCTCCGAACCTGTCATGATTAGTAGAAACAAGAAACAAAATTCGAGAATAATGTTCCTATGAACTACTAGGATGTGGTGGTAAAACGCTCACATTATAGCAAATATCAATATCTTACAAGTTCTTACCATGCAGCAGGTGGTGACAGGCAACCAGCGGTGTCAAGTAACTCCGAAGATTGTGTAAAGCGATTGCGAGGGAACGTGACGTATACACGGTGTAGAAATATGTGGAGCTGGGTTGGCTATATATGGTAGCAAAAAATTTAGCAATAATCAATTCAAAGATGCAATGTTGAATAAACGCTCAACGACGGTAATCTTTGTCTTTGGTCCTAGGCTAGACCGGACTAGAGACGCGAGCCTAGAACACTAATGAAGTCACGGCGTAGCACAACTAGCATCAATGAAGGATAATAAGTAGCTCTGGACAGCAAGATATAAGTGAAGATCACAATGTCAGTAAAGATAATGATGAAAAACAACTACCAAGCAGGATATACAACAACCCTCTCTCCAATTTTCCTCTTGAAAAGTTTGAGATAATTTTCTGATAACTTTTTTCAAAGAATGGTACTAACTCAAGCTTTCTAATACAAAAAGAATCACTCAATTCCGAGTTGATACGAGGAGTCAAAAAATTCTAAAATTGGTTTGAAAAACTGGAATAAGCTGTGTTCACGAACTTCGGAGGGCAAAAAGACCTATTTAGAAGCCGATTTTGAGGTGCCGAATATTGAACAAGCTTCTGCAACTATTTAGATGCGGCTCGTCTCTAGCTTTATTTTGAGTACTCATGAGCCAAAAGCGGACTTCGTATGAGGAAGTTATGCCTGTTTCTTGAGCGATTGCACAAAAGCGATTCCAATCCGAATTCAGCTACGAGATTGAGTCTAGATAGATCCGAACTTTGTTTTTTTTTCTTCTCTCTTTTTTTTCTCACACTTTTTTTCTTTTCCGTTCTCTCTTTTTTTCTGGCCTTTTTTTTTTACTTTTTTCTCTCTTTTTTTTCTCTCTCCCTCTTTTTAAATAAACTAGATAAGATGCAGATTGGATCAAGTGAAGATGTGAACGATCTCAACTATGATTATGACAATGAACGGTGGGTAGCACATGGTGGAAATTGATGGATGGATGGTGGTCAACGGAAGGGATAACGATGCAGTGGCGGCGTGACTAATGTGAACAGAACTCGACACTCTAAACGAACTAGACACTAAGACCAGCAACTCGACACGACGATGCAACCGATAATTCAATAATGCAAACAATGAAAAGAAAACTGCAAAGGCTCGGTGGCTTGGACAAAGGATGAATAGATCTAATTTTTTTGTGGCTTTTTCTTGGACAATAGGTAAGAAAATAAATCTAATCTAGTGATAATTGGAAATTCTCACCGAGCAACCTGAAAACTGATACCACTTGATAGAGGCAAAGGTGTCCCGATGTTTCGATGAGATGGTGGCTATCGTTTACGTGGAGTCGACCTTGACGATCCGACTACGTCTTGCGAGACGTCGCGCCTTAGCAATCGCTAAACCAACTTCCGAGGGTTATTGACCACGCGAGCACGATCAACTCGACCACGAGGGCCTGTTTCCTGCGGTCAAATGAAGAACAAGCAAGAAACTAAGATTGCAATCTGGATATTGCGAATATAAGAGGAAAACTTTATTAATGAAGGTGGGGTTCTGTGACGCATTGGTCTGGTCGTTGAACACAAACGAAGTACGCGAAGTTGCAGCTATGGCGAACTTTTAATCTAAACAAAACCCAAGGAAAAAGCTACTAGATGGATCTACTTATATAGGAGCAAGGGGTGGCAGCCAAGGAGGTGGGAGGACGTCCCAAGGCAGCCTAAAACTAACCCTAGGTCGTACAAGGCCAATGGGCCCAAGTGGAGATGACGTAACACCTTTGGACTTGTAGTTTGACTCGGATTCCGGTGCAGGTCGATTGTTTCGTCCATAACTCAACGCTCCGGATGGATTTTAAGGTGATTCCAATTGGGTTGGAAAAAGCATGAAATCTACTTTCCAACAAAAAGAATCACCCAATTCAGTCCGTATGAAAAAGTTGTTGGCGTTTTGAGTCAGGTATGTCTGTGCAGTCCGAATCTGAATCCAGAACGTGAGAGACTTGGACTCTATCTTCTTTTGGCCCAAAAGTGACGTGAGAGGACTTTTTGAACAACACCTAAACTTCTCCTTTTCGCTTATCTTCATATGTGTATTGTACAAATGTCCCATACACCTGCAATTAGACAAAACACAAAAGTATGTGAAGTATTTTTGTTCTGGATAACATAAATAGATTATTGAATAGTTTGCACTAGAAATCACCTGACAAATATGCATGTATGCAATATTTTTGGTCTTATCCAAGGTAGTCATGTCCTTATCATCCACCTCCTTCTAGTTAGGGTTAGCGTTGATTTAGCTCATTGTTAGATAGAGCTTCGCTCATCCATATCGGATCTACTCCACTAGAGAGACCGCGGCCCCTCTTCGGAGAAGATCCACCTTGGATTCAAGACCTCCTTTGCGGAGAAGACCATCATCAAGACCTCCTCACGGAGAAGAACGGCTACCGTTTGTATCATCCTTTGTTGACTTTGGATCATGTATCTCCCTTTGTGTTCATCGATCTAGCACATGTGTGATTGATCTTGTTGGTTTGAGTGATTCTCTTGTGTTCTTCCCGTGATTTCTCTCGTGCTCTTCTGCTCGTTCTTCGTGTTCCTCGTAGGAATCCTCTCCAAACGTGAAAGACCGTCCACATAGGGTTCCACCCTACATCATCTTGGTATCATGAGCCACGTTGATCACGTTTTTGGAGCCCATACCCCGTGTTTTCTAGCTTGATTTTGTTGTGTTCTTCCCCAAATTCGAAAATTCCCCACCAAAAATAGCCCCAAATGTTTTTTGTGATTTGTTAGTGCGATGAAGTTTTGTTGATTTTCATCCATGGATTTGCTTGGTTTGAGTGGATCTAGCATTTCCCCAGGTTTCTCCACTTTCCATCCATGAAATCTCCTCAATTTTGACCCCAAAATCCCCATTTTCCGTCCAAAATCGCGCTCGAACTCAAGACTCGCTGACTGACTTTAATTTCTGGACGACCGGCGTTTTACTTGACGTCCGGAGTCTCAGAACGACCGGACGTCCGACCTTTCCGGACGACCGGAACCCCTAACCCGAACCGAATTTACGGATTTCCGACTTTCCCGGACGTCCGACGCCCCAGACATCCGACCTTTACGGACGTCCGTAACCTGTAGTTTCAGACTTTGGCTGATTTTTGTTTTGTCCATAACTAATTCATCTGAACTCCGATTTTAACGTTCTTTAGCTCGTTTTGAAGCTATTGACATCCCCCTTCCCACAATAATATCACCAACACCATTTGAATTCATAAAATTTTCCAAAATTTGGCAAGTTTGCCTAGGCCCTCCACCATATCATCCGCATAGCCACCACCAACTTTTGCAACCTAACCAATTTCGAGTCTCCTATGGTGTTTCGGCTACTTAGGGACGATTGCTTCTTCTTCAACCACCACCACCACTTCTGCATAGGCTTACGCACCATACACTTCCACCCCAACTTAACCCAATTTTGTTTGAGCTTTTTTGAGTTGTGGCTTGTATCTCCTAAGGTGTTTCGGCTACTTAGGGACGACAACTTCAACTCCAACACGTGTATAGCCCATCATTCCACTTCCGCATCGCCAAGTGCAAACCACCACCGCTTTTCCGCTACCACCATTTGTCATTTGTCATTTGAGATTTTGAGTTCACGGTTTTTCCGTTTCCTAAGGTGTTTCGGCTAGTTAGGGACGAGTCTCCATCATCTTGGTATCTACATCAAGAACACCGCCACTCATCATCGCAAAAGGACGGTAACCTCGACGACACCATTGTATATTCCCCTTGCAATTGCATTGATAACCCCTAGCCCATTTTGCGTTACTTGCCTATCGAGACTATCCATTTGAGTATTGCCGGGCCACGTTACTTGTGCACATTAGTGATCCACCCTTCCATTGCATACATACTATATCATATTGGTATCATATCATCCATTGTGTCACAATATCGTTCCCGCATATACACAATAGCTATCTTGGTTTGTGCATTGTGCAAAAGTGGCCATAGAAGAAAAAAAGAAAAAGAAAAAAGAATAAGCTTTTAAGCAAAAGAAAAGATAGAGCAAAGAGCTTGTAAGCAAGTGCCATAGCATCATACCCCGTTGCATATAAGATTGTCATATCCGATCATCTTGGATCAAACACCGGGAACCATACATACATAGCATACTTGGAATACAAAGCTTATCCATTTTGCATCTTATAGGTTGTGCACAAGTGTCGTATCCGCCTATTGAGCAATCGTGCTAGCGTCTCTCTTGAGTTGTGCAACACGATCGTTTTGGTGGATTCCACATTTTGAGCTCATTCCTTGGTTGCACGGCCCCATTTATCTATCCGTGTGTGCGTTTCGGTGTGCCATTCATTGCTATTGGTCTACTTGTTTCACTTGCGAATTTGTGAATCTCTTTCAACATTTTTGACTCTTGCTAACATTTTGCATCAAATTTTTGTGCCACTATCCTCACCGAGCTCCACCATAAGCCTTATTTGTGTAGGTGTGAGAAACTGACAAGAATTGGTACCAATTGTGCTATTTCCTTGTTACACATTGAGTGATCATTGATCCATTTTCAACATCGGTCAAGGTACATTTGGTATAAGTTCTTCTCTTTCTCCCACTCATATTTTCTCGAGTCTTGTGATGGATAGGCAAGGCATTTCCTCTCCGGTCTACGACAACAACGACGGCGTGAACAACTACATCACCAAAGCGTCCATCTTCGATCTACAACGACAAATGCAAGGTGCACAATCTACCTTGCAAGAGCGCATCGAGAACCTCTCCATCGACATTCATCTCTCCGAAGCAAGGAAAAGGGACTACATCGACAAGAAGCTTTCCGCACATAAAGAGGAGCAAGATGCAAGGATGGAGGAGATTAGAGCCTTGATCAAGTCTTCTTCCCCTTCGTCATCCTCAAGGCGGCGACATTCAAGACACAAGTCTTCGGAGCGTGGAAACGATGCAAGTGCAAGTCGTCCACGTCCACATCTACATGGCGATCACCATCACGTTCGTAGTCCACATCGTCATGAAGGGCAAGTCACCTCCAAGCATCATGTGCACGACGACGACGAGTGTCGTAGAGCTCAAGCACGACAACGACATCACCATCAACATGAAGATGCTCCACAAGCACAAATGCACAAGTCCCAACAAGCCCTACTTCACGCCAAGTCCAAGCTTCATGAACAAAAGAGAAGACCGCGAGACGAGCACCACCAAGACGGCGCTACGGCTACATCAACCACTTCGGCATCTTCGCCAAGTGTTCTCAAGGGATCTTCGCCTTTGGACGTACGACATCTTCGCCTACTTCCCACGTGTACGCCTACATCGACTTCATCAAGTCCAAGGCGACTACCTACGAGCGAGGGCGACACTTCCATCTTCGGAAGCCCCCTAAGGAAGATGGCCGAGCATGGGAAATTCCCTTCGGTCATGGAGACGAGCTACTAGGAGCCACATCATATGGGCCTCCCACGCCAAGACGGTGACAAGAAGGTCGAGCAAGGGCCATACCCTTCGACCACGGCGATAGGAGTTGAGCATGGAGACATTTGCACCTACATCTCTCCGACACCCACATATGTCGAGATGCCCCAAGTGCCATGTGAGGAGAGCCACCACCACATGAGTGACACGAGTGACTCCACCATACGTGACATTGAGAGCATTTCCTATGAGAGGATGAGTGTGACCACCACTAGCCCCACACATGAGAGCATGCCACACATCCTATGTGATGTTGAGCGCCATTTGAGTGACTCCACCAACTATATGAGTGAGAGCATCCTTGAGGGGAGTGAGTGAGCCACAACACTTAGTGAGTGAGGTAGTTGAGACGGCATGTGAGGCCACTATGATTTCTAATGACTTAACCTCTACTCCTAGTGTGTTTTCTTCTTTGGTGCTAGGTCTCCTACATGACGAGATGCCTATCCTCGTGAGTCCATCCCTCCAAAGGGAAAACCGATGGCCATGGTGGACAATGATGCACCCCCCACATGGTTCCATCAAGATGAAGATGACAACGAGACGATCATCAACACCTCACCTACAACACATGAGCAACGCTCCAAAGGTAACATAGGTGATGGTACTTCCCTTGTCCCACTAGTGGACTATCTTGACATCGATTGCTCCCATGATGTTGACCCACCTATTACCATGCTTCATGCTAGTGAGACTTCTTCATGCCTTGACGTACCTATTTATGATGAATATGATGATGAGCATGTTGAGTTGCCTAGTTGTGATGCTATGCTCCATAGGATATCTTGTGAAAATTCTATTGGTCACTTCATGTTTGACAATCCATTGAACTTGTCATATGCTATGAGTGAGATCTCCCATATAGCCTCATTTCAATCTCAACATAGTAACTATGCATGCCCCATTAAAATAAATCCCATTTGCACTTATGGCATAGATGACGAGATGATGGTCATTGGCTTTTGCTTCTCTTGTGATGATATTGCCATGCTTCCTTTACATGATTTATGCAATTCATCTACTATGTCATGCCATGATCACATTGAACCAAATATGCATTGTTTTGGATGTTGTCAATATTCTCCACGTGATGTTTCTACTCTTGCTCATGAGGAGACCCCCATAGTTTCCTCATACATATTAGGAGATCTTGATGCATTTCATACTTTGCATGATCCCCATGATAGTGTACACCATATGCAGTACATACATAATAACAAACCTATCATGATGGATGACATGTTTCTATATCAAGCGTCTCATTTATTTGAGCATTGGATATTTTGTGCTAACCGACACATGCACGTATGCATCATGATGGATGATGCGTACATCTACCACGCACACACAATTTTCCCTTTGTCTTTGTTTTGTGTAGGTACTCACGTATACTCGTCACACTCTCAATTCCAAGAGTTGACGAAACGAGCTCGTGAGAGCAACGATGACTTGGGATCCCGTGGACTTTCATTCCCACCATTCCTTTTGCGCAAGGACTACGCGCATCTCTTTTACTTGTCTCTCCTGCGGCTATGGGCTATTTACCACTTGTCACCTTATGCTCATTTTCCCGTGTTCACTTTGCATGTTATTTTTACTTCTATACCTTTGCCATGCAATTGTGACCCTTGCTTGCATCTACCCATGATTCACCATTATGCTACTCCTATGTGTATTTGCATGCTTGGTGGAGATCCTTGTTGCTATTGCCATGTTTATCATGTGCCCCATGCTATTTATGCTATTTTGCTCATATCTTGCCTTTATGCTTGTGAAATGTCATGTGCATTTTATATGCCCACTATTTGCACACATGACATGATTGCCTTGATTCCTTATAGTACGTTGCATCTTCGCACTACTAGCTTGCTTGACTTGATCGCTATGATTGCTTGCTATGTTGCATCACCCATGTTCCACTATCACTTGCTTTCTTGGGTTGATGACATATATGTTCATGCCTCTCACTTGATTTGTCTTGATCATTGTCTCTTGTATCCACTAGTTGCATCTCTTATATCACCTTGTATTGAGTGCAACCATACTATGTTTATTGATCATGGAGCCTTGGACATATTACTTGGGATGCATGCTTGCTTACTTGAGCCTATTGTATTTGGTTGTAGTTGCATCATATGCTTTCATACCATACCACACCTTGTTCTTTCTTATGATAAGAATGATGAAAACACTTGTTGGGTATCTCGCCCCTCGAATGATAGGCCTTGCATTTGCACTAACCTCATTTGTTTTTCCGAGTGTTTGTCATGTCCTTTCATTTTGAAGGATTCACAAGGCGGTAACATCACGAGACAACTTGGTTATGTGAAGGCATACAAGATGCGCAACTCCATCATCATTGAGAACCTCCTAAAGGTGACCTCCTTCCCTTTGAGCCATCCTCAAGTACGCATATTGGATGGGCCATTCTTTCATTGTTGTTTCCTTCTTGTTGTCTACATGATACATCTATTGGATGGAGGACCGACATTGGAGATGGACCCTATGGACCTTCAAGTTGAGGAGTGCTCGGACTTCGTGAATTCACCAATGGACCACCATTTCTACCACGACATTGAGCCATTGTACAACAACTCCCATAACAAGTTTGCACTTTATACATGGATTGACTTGCATTATGATTGCCTTGGTGCATCTAGTATTTCTATGTCATCCATGATATATGAGCTTGTGCATTTTTTAGCAAATTTGTTGTGATCTTTCTTGATGGCATATCCATACATCATGATCATATTGCCTATCATCAATTGCATGATAACATAATCATGTTGAGCATCCATTGCCATATTCATGCTATTGATAAACCGTCTCACTATGACATTATTTTGCACAGTGGTTGCATTGATCACATGCACGACACCTTTGTGTGCCCAATGCATGAATTTTCTCTCATGAATGCTTTACATGTCATTTTACATCATTTGGATAAGCATTTCATGCCTTGTCATGAATAATTCCTTTGGACGGACTCATTCTTACATGATGGACACTTTGTGTGCGCTAACCATTGTATTTCCGAGTGTTGCTTGTGTTTGCTCTTTTTGCATGTCTATCACTCCGGTGACACCTTGGACTACTTGGGTTGCGCCATGTCTTCAACTTCGTCCAACTACAAGTCCGTCTACAACAACCGTTTCCATGGTGATGAGGATCACGATCCGAGGTCGTATCTTTCCCAAGGGGGGGGGGGAGATGATGCGGAGCATCCCACATTCATCCCCATGTACACTCCCACTACTCTCCAAACCCCAAGTGGACATATGACGAGACCTCGAACAAACACCATTGGATACAAGGTGAACTCGCTCCTGTCCGAACCGTCACTTCCCACATGTGAGACATGGCTACTACCTCAAATGTATGTGCTATGCATGGCCAGGAACAAGGAAGAAGACCATGGACAAGACGGCGAGGACACCAAGTACAAGGACCAAGAGAAGAAGCTGCCCGGCTTCTGGCGGCCGGACGTCCAGGCCAGACCGGACGAACGACGACTCCCAGGCTCCGGACGACCGGGCCCCTCCGGACAACCGTGCCAGCGACCACCGTACCGAATCTACGGACATCCGAAGAACTCCGGACGTCCGGGACCCCGCGAGCCTTCGGACGACCGGGCCCCTCCGGACGACCGTGCCAGCGACCGCCGAACCGAATCGCCGGACGTCCGACAAGTATGGACGACCTGACCCTCGCGAGCCACCGGACGTCCGGTACCCGTCGAACGACCGGCGCCTGTGCGCTGCCATGTGTTGGGCCGCAGCCCATGTACCCCTTCACTTACCCTGATAGAGGCAAAGGTGTCCTGTCTTTCGATGAGATGATGGATATCGCTTTGGTGGAAATCGACTTTGACGATCCGACTACGAACGTACGAGGACGTCGGCGCCTTAATGTCGCTAAACCAACTCCGAGAGGTTATTGACCAAGCCGGAGAACGTTCAACATGACCACGATGGTCTTTTTTCTGCTAGGAAACAAAGAACAAGCAAGAAATCGAGGTTGCAATCTGGATATTGCGAATATCGGATGAAAGCTTTATTGATCAAGGTGGGGTTTTGTGGCGCCTTTGTGCAGTCGTTGAACACAAAGCGGCACGCGAAGTTGCAGCTATGGCGAACTTTAATCTAAACAAAACCCAAAGTCTAAACGGTGCCCTAAGGGTTGTATATATGGAGGAAGAGAGGGGAATTTCGTGGCCCTTGGTGGAGGGGTCCGAAAACAACCCTATCTCTTGTTTCCCCACACATACGGACTCTAAAAATAGCCTATACTTACGTATTTCGAAATTACATGGGCCTGGCCCAATAATAAGGTGACGCAGCACTTAGAATAGCCTCTGGACGAAATTTATGAAGTTGCATCTTGTATATTTCGTCCAAGGCTTCGTGCACCCGTTATGGTGGCTTCAAAGCCCTGAAATCATCACTTGTAACTCCGTTCTTGTTCCCCTTGCGCATGCCATCATCTCCATGCTTGTTCTTGCTCCAATGTTCGTCCTTCTCCAAGCTAGGCCCTTCATTTGTAAGCAAAACAAACGTATCCAATTTAGGCAGCATCATATTCTCATGAACATTAGAATCATTACCAAGAAACGAAAGTACCTGGTAATTTAGTTGGCGTGCGTGAGCTCTAGTAATTGGTCCAGTATGTATAGCAGCACGGGCTGTGGGTGTAACAATGGTATTGATGTCCTCATCATCCTCCCCTTTTTGAAATGAAGTCGTCCTCGACGGAAGTTCATCTTCCTCACCCAAATAAGGCTTCAAATCTGCAATGTTAAAAGTGGGACTAACCCCAAAATCTGCAGGCAGCTCAAGTTTATATGCATTATCATTTATTTTCTCCAACACCTTAACGGGACCATCAGCACGTGGCATTAGCTTTGATTTGCGCAAATCAGGAAATCTATCCTTACGCAAATGTAACCAAACAAGATCTCCAGGTGCAAACACAACATGTTTTCTACCCTTATCCCCAACAATTTTATATTTAGCATTCATACGCTCAATGTTTTCCTTAGTTAACTCATGCATTTTTAAAATCAATTCAGCACGTTCTTTGGCATCAAAATTAACCTTCTCCGAAGATGGAAGAGGCAACAAATCAATAGGTGAACGAGGTAGGAAACCATACACAACTTCAAAAGGGCACATCTTAGTAGTAGAATGCAATGAACGATTATAAGCAAATTAAATATGAGGCAAGCATTCCTCCCACATTTTCTTATTATTCTTCAAAACAGCCCTAAGCATAGTAGACAATGTTCTATTGACTACTTCAGTTTGTCCATCAGTTTGGGGGTGACAAGTAGTACTAAAAAGCAGTTTAGTCCCCAACTTAGCCCATAAACATCTCCGAAAGTGGCTAAGAAATTTAGTATCACGATCTGAAACATTAGTATTTGGCACACCGTGCATGCGAATAATTTCACGAAAGAACAAATCAGCAACATTAACGGCATCATTGCTTTTATGACATGGTATAAAATGTGCCATTTTCGAGAATCTATCCACGACAACAAATATGCTATGCCTCCCCTTCTTTGTTCTAGGCAAACCTAAAACAAAGTCCATAGATATATCCTCCCAAGGAACACTAGGTACAGGCAAAGGCATAAATAAACCATGAGGATTGAGTCGTGACTTAGCTTTTTGACATGTAGTGCAGCGAGCAATAAAACGCTCAACATCCCGTCTCATCTTTGGCCCAAAGAAATGTGTAGCAAGTACGTCCTCTGTCTTCTTCACGCCAAAGTGTCCCATTAGTCCTCCTCCATGCGCCTCCTGCAACAACAAAAGACGAACGGAGCTAGCTGGAATGCATAGCTTGTTAGCACGGAACACAAATCCATCATTAACGATTTAACTTGTTCCATGTTCTTCCTTCTTTACAATTCTGCAATACATCTTTAAAATCAGCATCATGCACATATTGATCTTTGATGGTCTCCAAACCAAATATTTTGAAGTCAAGTTGTGAAAGCATAGTATAACGACGAGACAATGCATCAGCAATAACATTTTCTTTACCCTTCTTGTGTTCAATGAATTCAACCCATTTAGCATGTCTACGATTCAGTTTAGCTTGACTTTTAATATGTTTCAAAGATTCATGATCGGAATGTATAACAAATTCTTTGGGCCATACAAAATGTTGCCATGTTTCTAAAGTCCGAACAAGAGCATATAATTCTTTATCATAAGTAGAATAATTCGGACTAGGCCGACTCAATTTTTCAGAAAAGTATGCAACAGGTTTGCCATCTTGTAATAACACACCTCCTAATCCAATTCCACTAGCATCACATTCAAGCTCAAAAGTCTTATTAAAATCAGGAAGTTGGAGTAAAGGAGCATGTGTCAACTTATCTTTCAATACCGTGAAGGCGTCTTCCTGTGCGGTACCCCAAACAAAAGGCACATCCTTCTTTGTAAGCTCGTTCAGAGGTGCAGCAATGGTGCTGAAATCTCTCACAAAACGCCTATAGAATCCAGCGAGGCCAAGAAAACTCCTCACTTGTGTGACCGTTTTGGGCTGCGGCCAACTCTCAATAGCTTCAATCTTGGCTTTGTCAACTTCAATTCCCTGTGGAGTAACAACATAGCCAAGAAAAGATACTCGGTCGGTGCAAAAGGTGCACTTCCCAAGGTTACCAAACAAACGTGCATCACGTAGAGCAATAAAAACAGCACGTAAATGTTCCAAATGTTCTTCCAAAGATCTGCTATAAATCCATCAAAGTAAACTACCACAATCGTCCAATGAAAGCACGTAAAACTTCGTTCATTAATCTCATGAAAGTACTAGGTGCATTAGTTAACCCAAAAGGCATGACTAACCACTCATATAACCCAAAATTAGTTTTAAATGTTGTTTTCCATTCATCTCCCAATTTCATACGAATTTGATGGTATCCACTACGCAAATCAACTTTGGAGAATATTGTAGAGCCACTCAATTCATCAAGCATATCATCTAGCCTAGGAATAGGATGACGATAACGAATAGTAATATTATTAATGCCTCTACAATCAACACTGATGAGGACATCAATACCATTGTTACACCCACAGCCCCTGTTGCTATACATACTGGACCAATTACTAGAGCTCGCGCACGCATTTTAAATTATCAGGTACTTTCGTTTCTTGGTAACGATTCCAATGTTCATGTGAATATGATGCTGCCTAAATTGGATACATTTGTTTTGCTTACAAATGAAGGGCCTACCATGGACAAGAAAGATGAACCTTGGAGCAAGTTCAAGCATGGAGATGTTGGCATGTGCAAGGGGAACAAGAACGGAGTTACAAGTGATGATTCCAGGACTTTGAAGCCACCCTAATGAGAGCATGAGGCCTTGGACGAAATATACAAGATGCCACTTCATAATATTCGTCCATAGGCTATTCTAGGTGCTGCGTCACCTTAATATTGGGCCAGGCCCATGTAATTTCGAAATACTTAAGTGTAGGCTGTTTTTAGAGTCCGTATGTGTGGGGAAACAAGAGTTAGGGTTGGTTTGGACCCCTCCCTCAAGGGCCACGAAATTCCCTCCTCTTTCTCCATATATACAGCCCGTAGGGCGTCGTGTAGAATTTGGGTTTTGTTTAGATCAAAAGTTCGCCATATCTGCAACTTCACAGATTTCGCTTGTGTTCAACGACCAGACCAAGGCGTCTCGTAACCCCACCTTCATTAATAAAGCTTTCCTCTTGTATTCGCAATATCCAGATTGCAATCTTAGTTTCTTGCTTGTTCTTCGTTTGCTCGCAGGAAAGCAGGCCCTCGTGGTCGTTGATCGTGCTCCGGCGTGGTCAATAACCCTCGGAAGTTGGTTTAGCGATTGCTAAAGGCGCGACGTCTCGCCGCGTCACGTAGTCGATCGTCAAGGTCGACTCCCACGTAAGCGATAGCCACCATCTCATCGAAACATCGGGACACCTTTGCCTCTATCAAGTGGTATCAGATTTTCGGGTTGCTCGGTGAGATTTTACAGTTTTTAAATAGATTAGATCGAGTCATTCTTCATACCTAAAGTCGAGAAAAAGCCACAAAAAATTAGGGTTAGTTCATCATATCCGAACCAATCTGAGCCTTCGCATAATCTTTTTAGGGTTTTTGCTTTGTTGAATTCTTGATTTGCATCGTCGTGTCTAGTTGCGGTCTTAGAGTCTAGTCTTTTAGAGTTTCGAGTTCTGGTCATAAGTTGTCACGCCGCCGCCGCACCATCATCATCGCCTTGCCATCTACCACCCTTCTTATCCGCCACCGCTCGGAATCCGTATCCATATACCACCACCGCCACCATATATCCACCACAAATCCGAGTTCTTCTCATATTAGGTTTGTTTTCGAGATCCATCTAGTTTCCGATTCGTGTTTCCTAGCCGGAGTAGGTTTCGGAAAAAAAAATTTGCTGGTCTTAGAGTCTAGTCTTTTAGAGTTGCATCGTCGTGTCAAGTTGCTGGTCTTAGAGTCTAGTCTTTTAGAGTTTCGAGTTCTGGTTTCGAGTTCTTCTCATATTAGGTTTGTTTTCGAGATCCATCTAAATTCAGATTCGTGTTTCATTGCACGAGTAGGTTTGAAAAAAAAGTCTGAAACCACCCTCGTTTAGGCCCAAAATTTTCCGAAAACGCACTTGTCGAAAAAATTTTTCCGCTATCCTATTTTTAGGTGTTTCTAAGCGTATTGAGACAATGCCATTATAGAAAGTTTTTTTGACCCGTTTCCAGCTTTTTGGGTCCGGCGATCGAAAAAAAATTTGGTCGAAAAAATTTCGTGCCCATCCTGTCGGTTTGACACAGGAAGAGTTTTGAGACACTCGCCATTATAGTGATTTTTCACAAAAAAAAAAGCGCAAAAGAAAAAAAGCGGTATAAAAAAAAGCGAAAAAAATTCCAGAGTGTGCTTTTCCGTTGTTTCCGTGCAGCGCCGTGATTTTGTTAGTGTTCTAGGCTCGCGTCTCTAGCACGGTCTAGCCTAGGACCAAAGACAAGATCTGCGTCGTTGAGCGTTTATTCAACTTTGCATCTCTGAATTGATTATTCTTGACCCTTTTGCTACCATATTATAAGCCTTGCCAGCTCCACATACATCTACATCGTGTGTTTGACTCTCCCGGTAATCGCTCTATCCAAGCTTTGAGAGTTTTGACTACATCGGTTGCCGATCACCGCTTTCTTCTTTGGGTAAGAACTGGTAAGAATTTGAGATTTGCTTGACGGATTTGTGACTGTCCACCACACCACCACCACCACTTCCTAGTAGTCTGTCGAATCATATTCTTGTGTGTTTCTATTGCTGCTAACCATGGCAGGATCACAAGCCGATTTAGACCGACCGGGAGAACATGACAAACAAAGCGCTACATGATAAGTTTCAACAAATGATGAGTGGGCAGGTGGAAGATGTTCTAAATAGATTTGAAGAGGCCATGGAGAAGATAGATGGCATTGAGAAGGCGTTGAAACAAAGCTCGATAACAAGTTTAATGAATTGCTCGCTGCGTCTACCACCACCACCACCGGCTGCACCTAATGCACCTCTACAACAACAAAAGCGACTACCTCCACATCGCTGAAGCAACCCTCCGTAGAAGCCGTGTGTCCCTCTTGACTGGCCAAGCTGCTGGTCTTCTTTGTTGATACTTTTGTGGCTCCTGCTGGCGATGTGGGGAGGATGATTATGTGAGAGTACGAGGATGAGGTTGATCAACATCAAAACTACGTGCAACCACCAGCACCACAACCACCCGATTCGTCCACATGCAAATAATGGCAATGTTAGGGCTCCCCCTCAGTGCGAGATCATGACCATCTCCCTAAACTGAAGTTGAATATTCCACCATTTGAGGGTAGATATGTTCTGATATATATCTTACTTGGGAGTTAGAAACTGAACAACGATTTACATGTTTACAATATCCCGAGGAGAGACGTGTTCCCGTCATTGTTTGTGCTTTCACTAGCTTTGCATGTGTTTGGTGGTCTGAACATTGTAGATTATATCCCGTTCCAGCTACTTGGGCTGCTTTGAAAACTGCTATGCGTGCTCGTTGGGTTCCACCATATTATCAACGTGAATTACTTCAAAAATTGCAGCGCTTAAGACAAGGAAAAATTCGGTAGAAGAATATTATCGTGAATTACAAACTGGCTTGATTAGATGTGGTATTGTTGAGGAGAATGAAGCTATGCTTGCACGTTTTCTGGGTGGATTAAATAGAGATATTCAGACCATTCTAGACTACAAGGATTATACTAATATCACTCGATTATTCCATCTTGCTTGTAAAGCTGAACGTGAAGTGCAGGATCGACAGGCGTTGGCGCGGACTAACTTTTCTGCAGTCGACCTTCATCATGGACACCACGTGCATCATCTACTTCCACACGTTCTACTACACGGCACCTCCATCGGCTGCCACCTCCAACCGTGATACAAGAAAGCATGCACAACCACCACTATCCGCCAAGAGCGCACTTTCTTTGGGCCTACAGAGCTCTTCTTCTTCCATGGCGTCAACAGGGCACACAAGTGATATTATTTGTCGTCGTTGTAAGGGAAGAGGACATTTTGCCGAGAATGCCAATCTCGGCGTGTGATGATTGCTCACGAGGATGGTGGGTATGAGTCCGCTAGTGACTATGATGAAGAGACTTTGGCTCTTATTACACATGAAGAACATGGTGGAGATGATTACGATCATGAGACACAATACATGGCTGCTGAAGATGCTAACAGTATGAATGTTTAGTTGCTCAACGTGTTTTGAGTGTGCAGGTTACACAAGCTCGAGCAAAATCAGAGGCATAACTTGTTCCATACAAAGGGAGTTGTGAAGGAACGTTCTATTCAAGCGTCATCATAGATGGAGGGAGCTGCAACAACTTGGCTAGCATGGATATGGTGGAGAAGCTTTCTCTCACCACAAGACCACATCCACATCCTTACTACATCCAATGGTTCAACAACAGCGGCAAGGTTAAGGTAACACGTCTTTGTTCGTGTGTATTTTAGTATCTCTACATATGCTGATTATGTTGATTGTGATGTGGTACCTATGCAAGCATGTTCCTTATTACTTGGTAGGCCATGGCAATTTGATAAAAATTCTGTACACCATGGTAGAAACAATCAGTATACTCTTGTTCACAAGGTGATGAGGACATCAATACCATTGTTACACCCACAGCCCCTGCGGCTATACATACTGGACCAATTACTAGAGCTCGCGCACGCCAATTGAATTATCAGGTACTTTCGTTTCTTGGTAACGATTCCAATGTTCATGAGAATATGATGCTGCCTAAATTGGATACATTTGTTTTGCTTACAAATGAAGGGCCTACCATGGACAAGAAAGATGAACCTTGGAGCAAGTTCAAGCATGGAGATGTTGGCATGCGCAAGGAGAACAGGAACGGAGTTACAAGTGATGATTCCAGGACTTTGAAGCCACCCTAATGAGTGCATGAGGCCTTGGACGAAATATACAAGATGCCCCTTCATAATATGCGTCCATAGGCTATTCTAGGTGCTGCGTCACCTTATTATTGGGCCAGGCCCATGTAATTTCGAAATACTTAAGTATAGGCTGTTTTTAGAGTCCGTATGTGTGGGGAAACAAGAGTTAGGGTTGATTTCGGACCCCTCCACCAAGGGCCACGAAATTCCCCTCTTCCTCCATATATACAGCCCTTAGGGCACCGTTTAGACCTTGGGTTTTGTTTAGATTAAAAGTTCGCCATAGCTGCAACTTGGCGTGCCGTTTGTGTTCAACGACCGGACAAAGGCGTCAAAGAACCCCACCTTGATCAATAAAGCTTTCATCTTATATTCGCAATATTCAGATTGCAATCTCAGTTTCTTGCTTGTTCTTCGTTTGCTCGCAGGAAGCAGGCCCTCGTGGTCGTTGATCGTGCTCGGCGTGGTCAATAACCCTCGGAAGTTGGTTTAGCGATTGCTAAAGCGCGACGTCTCGCCGTTAAATGGTCGGATCGTCAAGGTTGACTCCACGTAAACGATAGCCACCATCTCATCGAAACATCGGGACACCTTAGCCTCTATCAAGTGGTATCAGATTTCCGGGTTGCTCGGTGAGATTTTACGATTTCCGTAGTTTAGATCGAGTCTGTTCTTCATACCTATAGTCCACGAAAAAGCCAAAAAAAATTAGGGTTAGTTCATCATATCCGAACCAATCTGAGCCTTTGCATAATCTTTTTAGGGTTTTGCTTTGTTGAATTTGCGGGTGCATCGTCGTGTCTAGTTGCTGGTCTTAGCGTCTAGTCTTTTAGAGTTTCGAGTTATGGTCATAAGTTGTCACGCCGCCACCGCACCATCATCATCGCCCCTGCCACCTACCATCACCGCTTCGAATCCGTATCCATATACCACCACCAATCCGTGTCCATATACCACCACCAATCCATATCCATATACAACCGTCGCTACCACCACCGCTGCCATATACCACCACCATATATCCACCACCAATCCGAGTTCTTCTCATATTAGGTTTGTTTTCGAGATCCATCTAGTTTCCGATTCGTGTTTCCTTGCCGGAGTAGGTTTCGGAAAAAAAAAAAGAGTCCTGAAACCACCCTCGTTTAGGCCCAAAATTTTCCGAAAACGCACTTGTCGAAAAATTTTCCGCTATCCTGCTTTTTAAGTGTTTCTAAGCGTATTGAGACAATCGCCATTATAGAAAGTTTTTTGACCCGTTTCCAGTTTTTGGGTCCGGCGATCGAAAAAAAATTGGTCGAAAAAATTCCGTGCCCATCCTGTCGGTTTGACACAGGAAGAGTTTTGAGACAATCGCCATTATATTTATTTTTCGCAAAAAAAAAAAAAACAGCGCAAAAAAAAAAGAGCGCAAAAAAAAGCGAAAAAAATTCCAGAGTGTGCTTTTCCGTTGTTTCCGTGCGGCGCCCGTGATTTTGTTAGTGTTCTAGGCTCGCGTCTCTAGCACGGTCTAGCCTAGGACCAGACAAGATCTGTCGTTGAGCGTTTATTCAACTTTGCATCTCTGAATTGATTATTGCTGACCCTTTTGCTACCATATTATAAGCCTTCCAGGTCCACATACATCTACATCGTATGCGTTTGACTCTCCCGGTAATCGCTCTATCCAAGCTTTGAGAGTTTTGACTACATCGGTTGCCGATCACCGCTTCTTCTTTGGGTAAGAACTGGTAAGAATTTGAGATTTGCTTGACGGATTTGTGACCGCCCACCACACAACCACCACCACTTCCTAGTAGTCCGTCAATCATATTCTTACGTGTTTCTATTGCTGCTAACCATGGCAGGATCACAAGCCGACGAGACTGACTGGGAGAACATGACAAACAAAGCGCTACATGATAAGTTTCAACAAATGATGAGTGGGCAGGTGGACGATGTGCTAAATAGATTTGAAGAGGCCATGGAGAAGATAGATGGCATTGAGAAGGCGTTCGAAACAAAGCTCGATAACAAGTTTAATGAATTGCTCCGCGTCTACCACCACCACCACCACCGGCGGCACCTAACGCACCTCTACTACAACAACAAGGACTACCTCCACATCGCGAAACAGCCCTCCGCCGAAGCTTCCCGTGTCCCTCTTCACTGGCCAAGCTGCTTTGGTCTTCTTTGTTGATACTTCAGGCTCCTGCTGCTGCGGTGGGGAGGATGATTATGTGAGAGATTACGAGGATGAGGTTGATCAACATCGTAACTACGTGCAACCACCTGCACCACAACCACCGTGTCGTCCACATGCAAATAATGGCAATGTTAGGGCTCCCCTTGGTGCGAGATCATGACCATCTCCCTAAACTGAAATTGAATATTCCACCATTTGAGGGTAGATATGTTCTGATATATATCTTACTTGGGAGTTAGAAACTGAACAACGATTTACATGTTTACAATATCCTGAGGAGAGACGTGTTCCTGCTGCTGTTTGTGCTTTCACTAGCTTTACATGTGTTTGGTGGTCTGAACATTGTAGATTATATCCTGTTCCAGCTACTTGGGCTGCTTTGAAAACTGCTATGCGTACTCGTTGGGTTCCGCCATATTATCAACGTGAATTACTTCAAAAATTGCAGCGCTTAAGACAAGGAAAAAATTCGGGAGAAGAATATTATCAGGAATTACAAACTGGCTTGATTAGATGTGGTATTGTTGAGGAGAATGAAGCTATGCTTGCACGTTTTAGGTGGATTAAATAGAGAGATTCAGACCATTCTAGACTACAAGGATTATAATAATATCACTCGATTATTCCATCTTGCTTGTAAAGCTGAGCGTGAAGTGCAGGATCGGCAGGCGTTGGCGCGAACTAACTTTTCTGCAGGTCGACCTTCATCATGGACACCACGTGCATCATCTACTTCCACGTTCTACTACACGGCACCTCCGTCGGCTGCCACCTCCAACCGTGATACAAGAAAGCAGGCACAACCACCACTATCTCGCCAAGAGCACACCTGCTGGGCCTACAGAGCTCTTCTTCTTCCATGGCGTCAACAGGGCACACAAGTGATATTATTTGTAAATGCGTTGTAAGGGAAGAGGACATTTTCTTGAGAGAATGCCAATCTCAGCGAGTGATGATTGCTCTTGAGGATGGTGGGTATGAGTCCGCTAGTGACTATGATGAAGAGACTTTGGCTCTTATTACACATGAAGAACACGGTGGAGATGATTACGATCATGACACGCAATACATGGCTGCTGAAGATGCTTGTGACAGTACGAATGTTTAGTTGCTCAACGTGTTTTGAGTGTGCAGGTTACACAAGCTGAGCAAAATCAGAGACATAACTTGTTCCATACAAAGGGAGTTGTGAAGGAACGTTCTATTCAAGCGTCATCATAGATGGAGGGAGCTGCAACAACTTGGCTAGCATGGATATGGTGGAGAAGCTTTCTCTCACCACAAGACCACATCCACATCCTTACTACATCCAATGGTTCAACAACAGCGGCAAGGTTAAGGTAACACGTCTTTGTTAGTGTGTATTTTAGTATCTCTACATATGCTGATTATGTTGATTGTGATGTGGTACCTATGCAAGCATGTTCCTTATTACTTGGTAGACCATGGCAATTTGATAAAAATTCTGTACACCATGGTAGAAACAATCAGTATACTCTTGTTCACAAGGATAAAAATATTACTTTGCTTCCTATGACTCCTGATTCCATTTTGAAAGATGATATTAATAGAGCTAATAAAGCAAAACAGGAGAAAAATAAGAGTGAAAATCAGATTGTGGCAAAAGAATTTGAGCAACAAATGAAGCCTAATAATAAACCATCTAATGTTGCTTCTGAAATTAAACTGAAAAGTGCATGTTTATTTGCCACCAAATCTGATATTGATGAGCTAGATTCTAGCAAATCTGTTTGCTATGCTTTTGTGTGCAAAGAGGCATTATTTTCATTCGAGGACGTGCCTTCCTCTTTGCCCCCTTTGTCACTAACATTTTGCGGGGAGTTATTTGGCGTCTTCCCACAAGGCGTGCCACCGGATTACCACCTATTCGAGGGATTGAGCATCAAATTGACTTAATTCCCGGTGCATCGCTACCCAACCGCGCACCATACCGTACCAATCCGGAGGAGACGAAGGAGATTATGCGTCAAGTACAAGAGCTGCTCGACAAAGGTTATATCTGTGAATCTCTTAGTCCTTGTGTTGTTCCTATTATACTAGTGCCTAAAAAGGATGGTACGTCGGCGTATGTGTGTTGATTGTAGAGGCATTAATAATATTACTATTCGTTATCGTCATCCTATTCCTAGGCTAGATGATATGCTTGATGAATTGAGTGGCTCTACAATATTCTCCAAAGTTGATTTGCGTAGTGGATACCATCAAATTCGTATGAAATTGGGAGATGAATGGAAAACAACATTTAAAACTAAGTTCGGTTTATATGAGTGGTTAGTCATGCCTTTTGGGTTAACTAATGCACCTAGTACTTTCATGAGACTAATGAACGAAGTTTTACGTGCTTTCATTGGCCGATTTGTGGTAGTCTATTTTGATGATATACTGATTTATAGCAAATCTTTGGAAGAACATTTGGAACATTTACGTGCTGTTTTTAATGCTCTACGTGATGCACGTTTGTTTGGTAACCTTGGGAAGTGCACCCTTTGCACCGACCGAGTATCTTTTGTTGGCTATGTTGTTACACCACAGGGAATTGAAGTTGATAAAGCCAAGATTGAAGCTATTGAGAGTTGGCCGCAGCCCAAAACGGTCACACAAGTGAGGAGTTTTCTTGGACTCGCTGGTTTCTATAGGCGTTTTGTGAGAGACTTTAGCGCCATTGCTGCACCTCTCAATGAACTTACAAAGAAGGATGTGCCTTTTGTTTGGGGTACCGCATACGGAAGAAGCCTTCACGGTATTGAAAGATAAGTTGACACATGCTCCTTTACTCCAACTTCCCGACTTTAATAAGACTTTTGAGCTTGAATGTGATGCTAGTGGAATTGGATTAGGAGGTGTGTTATTACAAGATGGCAAACCTGTTGCATACTTTTCTGAAAAATTGAGTGGGCCTAGTCTGAACTATTCTACTTATGACAAAGAATTATATGCTCTTGTTAGGACTTTAGAGACATGGCAACATTATTTATGGCCCAAAGAATTTGTTATACATTCTGATCATGAATCTTTGAAACATATTAAAAGTCAAGCTAAACTGAATCGTAGACATGCTAAATGGGTTGAATTCATTGAGACTTTCCCTTATGTCATTAAACACAAGAAGGGTAAAGAAAATGTTATTCTTGATGCTTTGTCTAAATCGCTATACTATGCTTTCACAACTTGACTTCAAAATATTTGGTTTGGAGACCATCAAAGATCAATATGTGCATGATGCTGATTTTAAAGATGTAATGCAGAATTGTAAAGAAGGAAGAACATGGAACAAGTTCGTTATTAAGGATGGTTTTGTGTTCCGTGCTAACAAGCTATGCATTCCTGCTAGCTCTGTTCGTCTTTTGTTGTTGCAGGAGGCGCATGGAGGAGGATTAATGGGACACTTTGGCGTGAAGAAGACGGAGGATATACTTGCTACACATTTCTTTTGGCCAAAGATGAGGCCAGGATGTTGAGCGTTTTGTTGCTCGCTGCACTACATGTCAAAAAGCTAAGTCACGACTCAATCCTCATGGTTTATATATGCCTTTGCACTGTACCTAGTGTTCCTTGGGAGGATATATCTATGGACTTTGTTTTAGGTTTACCTCGAACAAAGAAGGGGAGGGATAGCATATTTGTTGTCGTGGATAGATTCTCGAAAATGGCACACTTTATACCATGTCATAAAAGCGATGATGCTGTTAATGTTGCTGATTTGTTCTTTCGTGAAATTATTCGCTTGCATGGTGTGACAAATACTATTGTTTCAGATCGTGATACTAAATTTCTTAGCCACTTTTGGAGATGTTTATGGGCTAAGTTGGGGACTAAACTGCTTTTTAGTACTACTTGTCACCCCCAAACTGATGGACAAACTGAAGTAGTCAATAGAACATTGTCTACTATGCTTAGGGCTGTTTTGAAGAATAATAAGAAAATGTGGGAAGAATGCTTGCCTCATATTGAATTTGCTTATAATCGTTCATTGCATTCTACTACTAAGATGTGCCCTTTTGAAATTGTGTATGGCTTCCTACCTCATGCACCTATTGATTTGTTGCCTCTTCCATCTTCGGAGAAGGTTAATTTTGATGCTAAAGAACGTGCTGAATTGATTTTAAAAATGCATGAGTTAACTAAGGAAAACATTGAGTGTATGAATGCTAAATATAAACTTGCTGGAGATAAGGGTAGAAAACATGTTGTCCTTGCACCTGGAGATCTTGTTTGGTTACATTTGCGTAAGGATAGGTTTCCTAATTTGCATAAATCAAAGCTAATGCCACGTCTGATGGTCCATTTAAGGTGTTAGAGAAAATAAATGATAATGCATATAAACTTGAGCTGCCTTCAGATTTTGGGGTTAGTCCCACTTTTAACATTGCAGATTAGAAGCCTTATTTGGGTGAGGAAGATGAGTTTCAGTCGAGGACGACTTCATTTTAAGAAGGGGAGGATGATGAGGACATCAATACCATTGTTACACCCACAGCCCTGCTGCTATACATATTGGACCAATTACTAGAGCTCATGCATCCAATTGAATTATCGTGTACTTTCGCTTTCTTGGTAACGATTCCAATGTTCATGAGAATATGATGCTGCCTAAATTGGATACATTTGTTTTGCTTACAAATGAAGGGCCTACCATGGACAAGAAAGATGAACCTTGGAGCAAGTTCAAGCATGGAGATGTTGGCATGCATAGGGGAACAAGAACGGAGTTACAAGTGATGATTCCAGGACTTTGAAGCCACCCTAATGAGAGCATGAGGCCTTGGACGAAATATACAAGATGCCACTTCATAATATTCGTCCATAGGCTATTCTAGGTGCTGCGTCACCTTAATATTGGGCCAGGCCCATGTAATTTCGAAATACTTAAGTGTAGGCTGTTTTTAGAGTCCGTATGTGTGGGGAAACAAGAGTTAGGGTTGGTTTGGACCCCTCCCTCAAGGGCCACGAAATTCCCTCCTCTTTCTCCATATATACAGCCCTTAGGGCGTCGTTTAGACTTTGGGTTTTGTTTAGATCAAAAGTTCGCCATAGCTGCAACTTCACATTGCCGTTTGTGTTCAACGACCAGACCAAGGCGTCTCGTAACCCCACCTTCATTAATAAAGCTTTCCTCTTGTATTCGAAATATCCAGATTGCAATCTTAGTTTCTTGCTTGTTCTTCGTTTGCTCGCAGAAACAGGCCCTCGTGGTCGAGTTGATCGTGCTCCGGCGTGGTCAATAACCCTCGGAAGTTGGTTTAGCGATTGCTAAGGCGCGACGTCTCGCACGTACGTAGTTGGATCGTCAAGGTCGACTCCCACAGAAATGATAGCCACCATCTCATCGAAACATCGGGACACCTTTGCCTCTATCAAACACACATACGTGATGTACCATCCTTTTTCGGCACTAGAATAATAGGAACAGCACAAGGACTAAGGGATTCGCGTATATAACCTTTGTCGAGCAGCTCCTGTACTTGACGCATAATCTCCTTCGTCTCCTCTGGATTGGTACGGTATGGTGCACGGTTGGGTAATGATGCACCAGGAATTAAGTCAATCGATGCTCAATCCCTCGAATGGGAGGTAATCCGGTGGCACGTCTTGTGGAAAGACGTCGTGAACTCTGAAAAATGTTAGTGACAACAGGAGGCAAAGAGGAAGGCACGTCCTCGAATGAAAATAATGCCTCTTTGCACACAAAAGCATAGCAAACAGATTTGCTGAAATCTAGCTCATCAATATCAGATTTAGTGGCAAATAAACATGCAATTTTCAATTTAATTTCAGAAGCAACACTAGATGGTTTACTATTAGGCTTCATTTGTTGCTCAAATAATTTTGCCACAATCTGATTTTCACTCTTATTTTTATCCTGTTTTGCTTTATTAGCTCTATTAATATCATCTTTCAAAATGGAATCAGGAGTCATAGGAAGCAATGTAATATTTTTATCCTTGTGAACAAGAGTATCTTGATTGTTTCTACCATGGTGTACAGAATTTTATCGAATTGCCATGATGGTCGACCAAGTAATAAGGAACATGCTTGCATAGGTACCACATCACAATCAACATAATCAGCATATGTAGAGATACTAAAATGCACATGAACAAGACGTGTTACCTTAACCTTGCCGCTGTTGTTGAACCATTGGATGTAGTAAGGATGTGGATGTGGTCTTGTGGTGAGAGATAGCTTCTCCACCATCTCCATGCTAGCCAAGTTGTTGCAGCTCCCTCCATCTATGATGGCCAGCGCCTAACGTTCCTTAACAACTCCCTTTGTATGGAACAAATTGTGCCTCTGATTTTGCTCAGCTTGTGTGACCTGCACACTCAAAACACGTTGAGAAACTAAACATTCATACCTGTCAGCGTCTTCAGGAGCCATGTATTGCGTCTCATGATCAGAATCATCTCCACCATGTTCTTCACGTGTAATAAGAGCCAAAGTCTCCTCATCATAGTCACTAGCGGACTCATACCCACCATCCTCAGTAGCAATCATCACACGCTGAGATTTGCATTCTCTCACATATTGTCCTCTTCCCTTACAACGACGACAAATAATATCACTTGTGTGCCCGGTTGACGCCATGGAAGAAGAAGAGCTCTGCGCAGGCCCGGCAGGTGTGCTCTAGGCAGATAGTGGTGGTTGTGCCTGCTTTCTTGTATCACAGTTGGAGGTGGCACCTGAAGGAGGTGATGGTGCAGTGGAAGTAGATGATGCACGTGGTGTCCATGATGAAGGTCAACCTACAGAAAAGTTAGTTCGCGCCAATGCTTGTCGATCCTGAACTTCACGTTCAGCTTTACAAGCAAGATGGAATAAACGAGTGATATTAGTATACTCCTTATACTCTAGAATGGTCTGAATCTCTTTATTTAATCCACCCATAAAACGTGCAAGCATAGCTTCATTCTCCTCAACAATACCACATCTAATCATGCCAGCTTGTAATTCCTGATAATATTCTTCTACATAATTTTTTCCTTGTCTTAAGCGCTGCAATTTTTGAAGTAATTCACGTTGATAATATGGTGGAACCCAACGAGTATGCATAGCAGTTTTCAAAGCAGCCCAAGTAGCTGGAACAGGATATAATCTACAATGTTCGCACCACCAAACACATGCAAAGCTAGTGAAAGCACAAAGCAGCGAGAACACGTCTCTCCTCAGGGTATTGTAAACATGTAAATCGTTGTTCAGTTTCTAACTCCCAAGTAAGATATATATCAGGAACATATCTACCCTCAAATGGTGGAATATTTGATTTCAGTTTAGGGAGATGGTCATGATCTCGTACCTGAGGTGGTGGTGCAGGCCTACCGTTGCGAAGATATACCTGAGGTCGACCTGCTGGTGGTGGTGTTGGTGGCTGCACGTAGTTCTGATTTTGATCAACCTCATCCTCGTAATAGTCCTCCACCTTTACAGTAGCAGCAGGAGCTACAGAAGCACCAACAGCAGTAGCAGCGGCACCAGAATTTTGTCACAGCTCAATAAGAACACGCCTGCTCGCCCTACTATATCCCGGCGTAGAACTGGTTGTGGGAGGCGTTTGAGTAATTCATCAAACTTGGCGTCCAACTTGGTGTCAATTGACTTCTCAATGTCATCCATCTTCTCCATTGCCTTTCCAAAGCTGGCCATCACGTCTTCCACCTGTTGACCCATCATTTTCTGAAACTTATCATGAAGCTCTTTGTTCGTCATGTTCTCCCAGTCAATCTCGTTGACTTGTGTTCCTACCATAGTTAGCAGCAATAGAAACAGACAAGAATATGATCCTACAGCCTACTGGAATATGGTGGTGGTGGGGTGTCACAAATCCCTCAAGCAAAACTCAAATTCTTACCAGTTCTTACCCACCAGCAGGCGGTAATCGGCAACGTTGTAGTCAAAACTCTCAAAGCTTGGATAGAGCGATTACCAGGGAGAGTCAAACGCACGACGTAGATGTATGTGGAGCTGGGAAGGCTTATAATATGGTAGCAAAAAGGATCAGCACTAATCAATTAAGAGATGCAAAGTTGAATGAACGCTCAACGATCTTTGTCTTTGGTCCTAGGCTAGACCGTGCTAGAGACGCGAGCCTAGAACACGAACAAAATGACGGCGCTGCACGTAAACAAGGGAGAAGCACACTCTGGAATTTTTTTTCGCTCTTTTTTTGCGCTCCTTTTTTTGCGAAAAATCACTATAATGGCGAGTGTCTCAAAACTCTTCCCAGGTCAAACTGACAGGATGGGCACGAAATTTTTTCGACCAATTTTTTTTTCGACTGCCCGGACCCAAAAACTGGAAACGGGTCAAAAAAACTTTCTATAACGGTGACTGTCTCAATACGCTTAGAAACACCTAAAAATAGGATAGCCAAAAAAATTTTTGTCAAGTGCGTTTTTGGAAAATTTTGGGCCTAAACGGAAAATTTTTGTCATGTGCGTTTCTTTTTGGAAACCAACCTCTTCTACGGACGACAAAAGATTGCTGGAATCCGAAACCTACTCAGACAAGGAAAACACAAATCTGGAAATAGATGGATCTCGAAAGTTAACCTAATATGCAAGGAACTCGGATTGGTGGTGGATATATGGTGGTGGTATATGTAGCGGTGGTGGTATATGGCAGCGGTGGTGGTAGCATGGTAGTATATGGATATGGATCGGTGGTGGTATATGGATACGGATTCGAGCGGTGGTGGTAGGTGGCGAGTGCGATGGCGATGGTGCGGTGGCGGCGTGAAAACTTATGACCATAACTCGAAACTCTAAAAGACTAGACGCTAAGACCAGCAACTAGACACGACGATGCAACCGCAAATTCAACAAAGAAAACCCCTAAAAAGATTATGCAAAGGCTCAGATTGGTTCGGATATGATGAACTAACCCTAATTTTTTTTATGGCTTTTTCGTGGACTGTAGGTATGAAGAACAGACTCGATCTAAACTACGAAAAACTGTAAAATCTCACCGAGCAACCTGGAAATCTGATACCACTTGATAGAGGCAAAGGTGTCCCGTCTTTCGATGAGATGATGGATATCGCTTTGGTGGAAATCGACTTTGACGATCCGACTACGAACGTGTGAGGACGTCGCGCCTTAGCAATCGCTAAACCAACTCCGAGAGGTTATTGACCACGCCAGAGCACGATCAACCTGACCACGAGGGTCTGTTTCCTGCGAGCAAACGAAGAACAAGCAAGAAAGCTGAGATTGCAATCTGGATATTGCGAATATAAGATGAAAGCTTTATTGATCAAGGTGGGGTTCTGTGGCGCCTTTGTGCAGTCGTTGAACACAAAGCGAAACGCGAAGTTGCAGCTATGGCGAACTTTAATCTAAACAAAACCCTAAGTCTAAACAGTGCCCTAAGGGCTGTATATATGTAGGAAGAGGGGGGAAATTTCGTGGCCCTTGGTGGAGGGTGCGAAAACAACCCTATCTCTTGTTTCCCACACATACGGACTCTAAAATAGCCTATACTTATGTATTTCGAAATTACATGGGCCTGGCCCAATAATAAGGTGACGCAGCACCTAGAATAGCCTCTGGACGAAATTTATGAAGTGGCATCTTGTATATTTCGTCCAAGGCTTCATGCACCGTTATGGTGGCTTCAAAGCCCTGAAATCATCACTTGTAACTCCGTTCTTGTTCCCCTTAGCATGCCATCATCTCCATGCTTGTTCTTGCTCCAATGTTCGTCCTTCTCCAAGCTAGGCCCTTCATTTGTAAGCAAAACAAATGTATCCAATTTAGGCAGCATCATATTCTCATGAACATTAGAATCATTACCAAGAAACAAAAGTACCTGGTAATTTAGTTGGCGTGCGCGAGCTCTAGTAATTGGTCCAGTATGTATAGCAGCACGGGCTGTGGGTGTAACAATGGTATGGATGTCCTCATCATACCCCTTCGTGACCCTAGACTATATATACTCCTCCACCTCCTTCTAGTTAGGGTTAGCGTTGATTTAGCTCATTGTTAGATAGAGCTTCGCTCATCCATATCGGATCTGCTCCACGAGAGAGACCGCGGCCCCTCTTCGGAGAAGATCCACCTTGGATTCAAGACCTCCTTTGCGGAGAAGACTATCATCAAGACCTCCTCACGGAGAAGAACGGCTACCGTTTGTATCATCCTTTGATGACTTTGGATCATGTATCTTCCTTTGTGTTCATCGATCTAGCACATGTGTGATTGATCTTGTTGGTTTGAGTGATTCTCTTGTGTTCTCCCCATGATTTCCCTCGTCCTTTTCCGCTCGTTCTTCGTGTTCCTCGTAGGGATCCTCTCCAAACGTGAAAGATCGTCCACATAGGGTTCCGCGCTACATCAGCGCCCGCGGACTGGAGCCCTTGTACCCCTTCACTTCTCCCCATTTGCACTAAGACTATAAATAGACCTCCTCCTCCTCCTCCTAGTTAGGGTTAGCAAAGGATTATCTCATATTTGTGTGAGAGCTTTGCTCATCCACTTGGTTACCTTCTCCTCGGAGCTCAGGACCTCTTCGGAGAAGATCCCCCAAGCGGATTCAAGACCCCCTGTTGTAGGGTGGAACCCTATGTGGACGATCTTTCACGTTTGGAGTGGATCCTACAGGAAAACACGAAGAACGAGCGAAAGAGGACGAGGGAAATCATGGGGGAAAACACAAGAGAATCACTCAAACCAACAAGATTCGATTACACATGCGCTAGATCGATGAACACAAGGAGAGATACACGATCCACGATCAACAAAGGACGATAAAGAGGTAACCGGGTTCTTCTTCGTGAGGAGGTCTTGATTGTCTTCCCTTGAAGGGGTCTTGAATCCGCTTGGGGGATCTTCTCCGAAAAGGTCGCAAGCTCCGAGGAGAAGTAACCAAGTGGATGAGCAAGGCTCTCACACAAAATATGAGCTAATCCATTGCTAACCCTAACTACGAGGAGGGGTGGTCTATTTATAGTCTAAGCCACGAAGGGGTAAGTGGGAAAGGGATACATGGGCTTCGGCCCGAGTCTTTGCATGCAGGCAGGCCGGAAGTTCCGGGCAGAGCCGGAAGTTCCGGGCTCCAGAAGTTTCGGGCAGGTTCCGTCCGGGTTCCGGGCTATCCAGAGAGTTGGCGCGCTCGGGGCTTGTCTGGACTCCGGGGGCCGGAGGTTCCGGGCAGGCCGGAAGGTCCGAGGCCGGAAGTTCCGAGGCGAGGCCGGAAGGTCCAGACTTTCCGAGCTTGTCCCTGCTTTTTCTTCCTTCTCCTCTTCCATGCTTGGCCTTGGTCCTTGGATCCTCCATGGTCGTCTCGGTTGTACCTGACTGTATGCAAGGTCCATGCATGAGGTAGTAGCCATATCTCATATGTGGAAAGTGACGGTTCAAAGAGGAGTGAGTTCACCTTGTGTCCAACGGCGTATGGCCGAGGTCTCATCGTATGTCCTCTTGGGGCTTGGGGAGTAGTCGAAGTGTACATGGGGATGACCGTAGGATGCTCCGCATCATCTCCCCTCCCTTGGGAAAGATCCGACTTCGGATCGTGATCCTCATCACCATGGAAACGGTTGTCGTGGAAGAACTTGTAGTTGGACGAAGTTGAAGACATTGCACAATCCAAGTACTCCAAGGTGTCTCCGGTATGTGGTACATGCAAAATGAGCAAACACAAAGTACACTTGGAAATACAATGGTTAACGCACACAAAGTGTCCGTCATGTAAGAATGAGTCCGTGCAACAAGATTGTTCGTGACAAAGCACATGAAGCTAATCAAGATGATATAGAATGATGTGCAAAGCATTCATGGGAGCAAAAGCATTCATTGTGCACACAAATGTGTTTTGAATATGATCAAGGCAACCACGGTGCAAAATGATGTCATAGTGAGACGGTTTATCAATAGCATGAATATGGCAATGGATGCTCAATATGATTATGTTATCATGCAATTGATGGTAGGCAATGTGATCATTATGTATGAATATGTCATCAAGAAAGATCACAACAAATTTGCTAAGGAAATGCACAAGCTCATATATCATGGATGACATAGAAATACTAGATGCACCAAGGCAATCATAATGCAAGTCAATCCATGTATAAAGTGCAAACTTGTTATGGGAGTTGTTGTACCATGGCTCAATGTCGTGGTAGAAATCATGGTCCGTTGGTGAATCCACTAAGTCCAAGCACTCCTCAACTTGAAGGTCCATAGGGTCCATCTCCAATGCCGGTCCTCCATCCAATAGATGTATCATGTAGACAACAAGAAGGAAACAACAATGAAAGAATGGCCCATCCAATATGCGTACTTGAGGATGGCTCATAGGGAAGGAGGTCACCTTTAGGAGTTTCTCAAGGATGATGGAGTTGCGCATCTTGTATGCCTTCACATAACCAATATGTCTCATGACGGTATCACCTTGTGAATCCTCCAAAATGAACGAACATGAGAAACACTCAGAAAAACAAATGAGGTTAGCGTAAATGCAAAACCTAACATTCGTGTGGTATGATATCCAACAAGTGTATGCATCATGCTCATCATAAGAAAGAACAAGGGAGCATTTCATAGTATGAAGGCATATGATGCGAGAACAACCAAATACAATAGGCTCAATCAAACAAGCATGCATCACAAGTAAGGTCTCAAAGTCTCTAAGATCAATAAGCATAGTATGGTTGCACTCAATACAAGTGGATATGAAAGAGGCAACTAATGGGCACAAGAGACAATGATCAAGATATATCATGTGAGAGGCATGAGCATATATGTCAACAACCCAAGAAAGCAAGTAATGGTGGAACATGGGTGATGCAACATAGCAAGCAATCATAGCGATCAAGTCAAGCAAGCTAGTAGTGCGAAGATGCAACATACTAGAAGGAATCATGGCAATCATGTCATGTGTGCAAATAGTGGGCATATATAATGCACATGACATTCCACAATCATAAAGGCAAGATATGAGCAAAATAGCATCAATAGCATGGGGCACATGATAAACATGGCAATAGCAACAAGGATCTCCACCTAGCATGCAAATACACATAGGAGTAGCATAATGGTGAATCATGGGTAGATGCAAGCAAGGGTCACAATTGCATGGCAAAGGTATAGAAGCCAGCATAGCATGCAAAGTGAACACGGTAAAATGAGCATAAGGTGAGAAGTGGTAAATAGCCCATAGCCATGTGAGAGACAAGCAAAAGAGATGCGCGTAGTCCTTGCGCAAAAGGAATGGTGGGAATGAAAGTCCACGGGATCCCAAGTCATCGTTGCTCTCAAGAGCTTGTTTCGTCAACTCATGGGATTGAGATGTTGACGAGTATACGTGCGTACCTACACAAAACAAAGACAAAGGAAAAATTGTGTGTGCGTGGTAGATGTACACATCATCCATCATGATGCATACGTGCTTGTGTTGGTTAGCACCAAATATCCAATGCTCAAATAAATGAGATGCGTGATATAGAAACATGTCATCCATCATGATAGGTTTGTTGTTATGTATAGCATAATGGAGACTCAAATTGTGTAACGCATCATGAGAAATATCTAGAGCATTGTTTTTCATGGAATGCATATGGTGTACACTGTCATGGGAATCATGCAAAGTATGGAATGTATCAAAATCTCCTAATATGTATGAGGAAACTATGGGGGTCTCCTCATGAGCATTAATGGAAACATCACATGGAGAATATTGACAACATCGAAAACAATTCATATTTGGAACAATGTGATCATGGCATGGTATAGTAGATGAATTGCGCAAATCATGTAAAGGAAGCATGGCAATATCATCACATGAAAAACAAAAGCCAATGACCATCATCTCGTCATCTATGCCATAAGTGCAAATGGGATTGATTAATGGGGCATGCATAGTTACTATGTTGAGATTGAAATGATGCAATATGGGAGATCTCACTCATAGCATATGACAAGTTCAATGGGTTGTCAAACATGATGTGACCAATAGAATTTTCAGAAGATATCCTATGAAGCATAGCATCACAACTAGGCAACTCAACATGCTCATCATCATATTAATCATAAATAGGTAAGTCAAGGCATGAAGAAGTCTCACTAGCATGAAGCATGGGAATAGGTGGGTTAACATCATGGGAGCAATCGATGGTAAGAGAGTCCACTAGTGGGACAAGAGAAGCACCATCACCTATGTTACCTTTGGAGCATCGCTCATGTGTTGTAGCTTAGGTGTTGAAGATCCACTCGTTGTCATCTTCATCTTGATGGAACCATGTGGGTGGTGCATCATCGTCCACCACGGCCATCGTCGTCTCCATTGGAGGTATGGACTCATCGAGGGTAGGCATGTCGTCATGTAGGAGACCTAGCACCCAAGAAGAACACACACTAGGAGTAGAGGGTAAGTCGTTAGAAATCATAGTGGCCTCACATGCCATCTCAAATACCTCACTCACTACGTGTTGTGGCTCACTCACTCCCAATATGATGCTCTCACTCGTATGGTTGGTGGAGTCACTCAAATGGCTCTCAACCTCACATAGGATGTGTGGCATGCTCTCAAGTGTGGGACTAGTGGTGGTCACACTCATCCTCTCATACGAAATGCACTCAATGTCATATAGGGTGGAGTCACTCATCTCACTCATGGGTTGGTGGCTCTCCTCACATGCAATTGGGTCATCTCATGATATGTGGGTGTCGGAGAGATGTTGGTGCAAGTGTCTCCATGCTCAATTCCTATCGTCGCCTTGGTTGAAGGGATAGTCCCATGCTCAACCTTCTTGTCGCCGTCTTGTATGAGGCCCATATGATGTGGCACCTCGTAGCTCGTCTCCATGACCAAAGGGAATGTCCCATGCTCGGCCATCTTCCTTGGGGGGCTTCCGAAGATGGAAGTGTCACCCTCGCTCGGAGGTGGTCGCCTTGGACTAGATGAAGTCGATGTAGGCGTACACGTGGGAAGTAGGCGAAGAAGCCGTACGTCCAAAGGCGAAGATGCCGAAGTGGTTGGTGTAGTAGCCGTAGCGTTCTCGTGGTGGTGCTTGTCTCGCGGTCTTCTCTTGTGCTCATGAAGCTTCGATTTGGCGTGAAGTAGGGCTTGTTGGGACTTGTGCGTTTGCGCTTGTGGAGCATCTTCATGATGATGGTGTCGTTGTCGCACTTGAGCTCGTAGTAGATGTCGTTAAATGGGTAAATGCGTGCACATGATGCTTGGAGGTGACTTGCCCTTCATGACGATGTGGATCACGAACGTGATGGTGGTCGCCATGGAGATGTGGACGTGGACGACTTGAGCTTGCATCGCTTGGGCGCTCCGAAGACTTGTGTCTTGATTGTCGCCGCCTTGAGGATGACGAAGGGGAAGAAGACTTGATCAAGGCTCTAATCTCCTCCATTCTTGCATCTTGCTCCTCTTTATGTGCGGAAAGCTTCTTTTCGATGTAGTCCCTTTACCTTGCTTCGGAGAGATGAATGTCAATGGAGAGATTCTCGATGCGCTCTCGCAATCTTGATTGTGCGCCTTGCATTTGTCGTTGTAGATCGAAGATTGACGCTTTGGTGATGTAGTTGTTCACGCCGTCAATGGTTGTCGAAGACCGAGAGGAAATGCCTTGCCTATCCATCACAAGACTCAAGCAAATATGAGTGGGAGAAAGAGAAGAACTTATACCAAATGTACCTTGACCGATGTTAAAAATGGATCAATGATCACTCAATGTGTAACAAGGAAATAGCACAATTGGTACCAATTCTTGTCGGTTTCTCACACCTACACAAGTAAGGCTTATGGTGGAGCTCGGTGAGGATAGTGGCACAAAAATTTGATGCAAAATATTAGCAAGAGTCAATAATGTTGAAAGAGATTCACAAATTACTTAAGCGAAACAAGTAGACCAATAGCAATGAATGGTACACGGAAACACACACACGGATAGATAAATGGGGTCGTGCAACCAAGGAATGAGCTCAAAATGTGGAATCCACCAAAAGCGCCGTGTTGCACAACTCAAGAGAGACGCTAGCACGATTACTCAATAGGCGGATACGACGCTTGTGCACAACCTATAAGATGCAAAATGGATAAACTTTCTATCCCAAGTATGCTATGTATGTATGGTTCCCGGTGTTTGATCCAAGATGATCGGATATGACAATCTTATATGCAATGTGGTATGATGCTATGGCACTTGCTTACAAGCTTCTTTGCTCTTTCTCTTTTTCTTTGCTTAAAAGCTTATTCTCTTTTTTTATGGCCACTTTTGCACAATGCACAAACCAAGATAGCAATTGTGTATATGCGGGAAGAAACTTGTGACACACGATATGATACCAAGATATGCACCAGGATGATATGGTATGTATGCTATGAGAAGTATGATCTCTAATGTGCACACGTAACGTTGCCGGCAATACTCAAATGGCTAGTCTCGATAGGCAAGTAACGCATAATGGGCTAGGGGTTAACAATGCAATGGCAAGGGAAATATACAAAGGAGGGATACTATGATACCAAGTTGATATGGAGGTTACCGTCAATGGCGAAGATGAGTGGTGGTGTTCTTGATGTAGATACCAAGATGATAGAGACTCGTCCCTAAGTAGCCGAAACACCTTAGGAAACGGAAAAACCGCAAACTCAAAATGGGACTACAACGACAAATGCAAGGCGCACAATCAAGATTGCGAGAGCGCATCGAGAACCTCTCCATCGACATTCATCTCTCCGAAGCAAGGTGATGTAGGGCGGAACCCTACGTGTATGATCTTTCACGTTGGAGCGGATCCTACGGGGAATCACGAGGAACACGCGGAAGAACACGAGAGAAACGAGAGAGAAATCACGAAACCGACAAGAGATCAATCACACAAGTGCTAGATTATCGATCGCATAGCGTGGCACAAGATTCAAGATCAACAAAGGTAAGATACAAGCGGTAACCGTTCTTCTCCGTGAGGAGGCCTTGAGGGTCCACCCTAGAAGGGGGTCTTGAATCCGCTTGGGGATCTTCTCAGGAGAGGTCCTGATCTCGGTGGAGAAGTAGCCAAGTGGATGAGCAAAGGCTCTCACACAAGAATATGAGCTAATCCAATGCTAACCCTAAAAGAGGAAGGGATGAAGTATATATAGTCTTGGGGCGAAGGGTACAAGGGACAAGTCCGGATGCACTATGGCGTGGCGGGGAGGCCGGATGTCCTGCGTCGGGCGGATGTCCGGGCTTTCCCGAGACGCCGGATGTCCGGGCTAGGGGGCCGGATGTCCGGGCTGGCGGGGTCTTCCAAACGCAATCGGTGATGGGAGGCGGAATTACAGGCAAGGAGCCGGATATCCGGCTTCCAAGAGCCGGATGTCCGGGGCACTGGGCGGATGTCCGACCACAGCAACTTCTTGGCTGCATGATGGGGGCGGATGTCCGGGCTTCTTTGGAAGGGCGGATGTCGGGCCAAGGGCCGGATGTCAGGCTGTCTGGTCCCTTTCTTCCTTCTCCTTCACTCGCTCCAGCCGCACGCTTGGCCTTGGTCCTTGGGCTCTCCATGATCTCCTCGGGTGTACACAGTATGCACAATGTCCGCTTGAAGTAGCATCCATGTCTTACATGCGGAAAGGGACGATTCGGAAAGGAGCGAAGTTCACCTTAGGTCCAATGGCGCATAGTCGAGGTCTCATCTTATGTATCCTTGGGGCTTGGAGAGTAGATGGAGTGTACATGGGGATGAGCGTGGGATGCTCGCATCATCTCCCTCCCTTGGGAAAGATCCGACCTCGGATCGTGATCCTCATCACCATGGAAGCGGTTGTCGAGACGGACTTGTAGTTGGACGAAGTTGAAGACATGGCGCAATCCAAGTAGTCCACGGTGTCATGGGAGTGATAGACATGCAAAAAGAGCAAACACAAGCAACACTTTCGGAAATACAATGGTTAGCGCACACAAAGTGTCCATCATGTAAGAATGAGTCCGTGAGGCAAGATTGTTCATGACAAAGCACATGAAGCTTAGCAAGATAATATGAAATGAGATGTAAAGCATTCATGGGAACAAATGCAATCATTGTGCACACAATTGTGTTGTGAATATGATGAATGCAACCACGGTGCAAAATGATGTCATAGTGAGACGGTTTATCAATAGCATGAATATGGCAATGGATGCTCAACATGTGTATGTTATCATGCAATTGATGATTGGCAATATGATCATGATGTATGAATATGCCATCAAGGAAGATCACAACAAATTTGCTAAGAAAATGCACAAGCTCATATATCATGGATGACATGGGAATACAAGATGCAACAAGGCAATCATAATGTGCGTCAATCCATGCATGGGGTGCAAACTTGTGGTGAGTATGATATGTCCATCGAGCATGACATGTATGAGCACAAGCAACAAATATGGATGTGTGGGTACAATGTGTCAAAGGAGTGTTGATGTACCAATGCTCGATGTCGTGGCATGAGTGGAGGTTCAAGGTGCATCCCATAAGTCCAAGCGCTCCTCAATGTAAAGGTCCATAGAGCCAATCTCCAATGTCGCTCCTCCGTCCAATAGATGTAACATGTACACAACAAGAAGGAAACAACAATGAAAGAGTGACCCATCCAATATGCGTATTTGAGGATGGCTCAAAGAGAAGGAGTTCACCTTATGAATGTTCTCGCAAATGTTGGTGTTGTGCCTCGTGTATGCCTTCGCATGACCAAGTTGTCGCATAACGGCATCGCCTTGTGTCACCTCCAAAATGAAAGAACATGACAAACACTCGGAAAAACCAATGAGGTTAGCGGAAATGCAAAACCTATCATTCGAGTGGTAAGATACCCAACAAGTGTTCTCATCATTCATATCATAAGAAAGTACAAGGAGGCGTTTCATAGTATGGAGGCATATGATGCAAGAACAACCAAATGCAATAGGCGCCAATCAAACAAGCATGCATCACAAGTAATATGTCAAAGTCTCCAAGATCAATAATCATAGTATGGTTGCACTCAATACAAGTGGATATGAGAGAGGCAACTAATGGACACAAGAGACAATGATCAAGATATATCATGTGAGAGGCATGAGCATATATGTCATCAACCCAAGAAAGCAAGTGATAGTGGAACATGGGTGATGCAACATAGCAAGCAATCATAGCGATCAAGTCAAGCAAGCTAGTAGTGCGAAGATGCAACATACTAGAAGGAATCATGGCAAGATGTCATATGTGCAAATAGTGGGCATGAATAATTCACATGGCATAGCACAAGCATGAAAGCAAGATATGAGAAAATTATCATCAATGTATTGGCGAGAGGCCGTATGTAAATAGCAATGGGACATCATGACTCTCCCAACACAACAATCAACAATAGCATGGGGCACATGATAATCATGGCAAAAGCAACAAGGATCTCCACCAAGCATGCAAATACACATAGGAGTAGCATAATGGTGAATCATGGGTATATGCAAGCAAGGGTCACAATTGCATGGCAAAGGCATAGAAGTAAGCATAACATGCAAAGTGAACACGATAGAATAGGCATAAGGTAACAAGTGGTAAATAGCCCAAAGCCGTGTGAGAGCCAAGTAGAAGAGATGCGTGTAGTCCTTGCGCGAAGGGAACGGTGGTAAGGATAGTCCACGGGATCCCAAAGCATCATTGCTCTCAAGAGCTCGTTTAAATCAACTCATGGGATTGAGATGTTGGCGAGTGTATGTGGGTACCTACACAAAACAAAGACAAAGAGAAAATTGTGTGTGCGTGGTAGATGTACACATCATCCATCATGATGCATAATGCGTGCATGTGTCGGTTAGCACAAAATAGCCAATGCTCAAATAAATGAGATGCGTGATATAGAAACATGTCATCCATTATGATAGGTTTGTTATTATGTATGGCATAATGGAGACTCAAATTGTGCAATGCATCATGAGAAATATCTAGAGCATTGTTATTCATGGAATGCATATGGTTCAAGCAATTATGGGAATCATGCAAAGTATGAAATGCATCAAGATCTCCTAATATGTATGAGGAAACTATGGGGTCTCCTCATGAGCATTAATGGAAACATCACATGGAGAATATTGACAACATCCAAAACAATGCATATTTGGAACAATGTGATCATGGCATGGGATAGTAGGCAATTGCATAAATCATGTAAAGGAAGTATTGCAATATCATCACAAGAGAAGCAAAAGCCAATGACCATCATCTCGTCATCTATGCCATAAGTGCAAATGGGATTTATTTTAATGGGGCATGCATAGTTACTATGTTGAGATCGAAATGAGGCAATATGGGAGATCTCACTCATAGCATATGACAAGTTCAATGGATTGTCAAACATGAAGTGACCAATAGAATTTTCACAAGATATCCTATGAAGCATAGCATTACAACTAGGCAACTCAACATGCTCATCATCATATTCATCATAAATAGGTAAGTCAAGGCATGAAGAAGTTTCACTAGCATGAAGCATGGTAATAGGTGGGTCAACATCATGGGAGCAATCGATGGTAAGAGAGTCCACTAGTGGGACAAGAGAAGCACCATCACCTATGTTACCTTTGGAAGGTCGCTCATGAGTTGTAGGTGAGGTGTTGAAGATCGTCTCGTTGTCATCTTCATCTTGATGGAACCATGTGGGGGTGCATCATCGTCCACCATGGCCATAAATGCGTCTCCAGTGTAGGGATGGACTCGTCGAGGATAGGCATGTCGTCATGTAGGAGACCTAGCACCAAAGAAGAAAACACACTAGGAGTAGAGGTTAAGTCGTTAGAAATCATAGTGGCCTCATGTGCCGTGTCAACTACCTCACTCACTAAGAGTTGTGGCTCACTCACTCTCAATATGATGCTCTCACTCGTATGGTTGGTGGAGTCACTCAAATGGCTCTCAACCTCACATAGGATGTGTGGCATGCTCTCATGTGTGGGGCTAGTGGTGGTCACACTCATCCTCTCATAGGAAATGCTCTCAATGTCACGTATGGTGGAGTCACTCATGTCACACATGGGGTGGTGGCTCTCCTCACATGGCAATTGGGGCATCTCGACATATATGGGTGTCAGAGAGATGTAGGTGCAAATGTCTCCATGCGCAGTCGCGTAGCTTGACTCGGAGTATGAGTCCAAAGTGGGCGTCGTCTTCATGTTGTTGAAGAGGTTCCGCGCTCGTCGCCCGTGGTCGAAGGGATGGCCCTTGCTCGACCGTCATGTCGGCGTCTTGGTGTTGGAGGCCCATATGATGTGGCACCTCATAGCTCGTCTCCATGACCGAAGGGAGTTTCCCATGCTCGGCCATCTTCCTTGAGGGGCTTAGAAGATGGAAGTGTCGCCCTCGCTTGTAGGTGGTCGCCTTGGACTTGATGAAGTCGATGTAGGCGTACACGTGGGAAGTAGGCGAAGATGCCGTACGTCCAAAGGCGAAGATGCCTTGAGAACACTTAGCGAAGATGCCGAAGTGGTTGATGTAGCCGTAGCGCCGTCTTGGTGGTGGTCGGCTCGCGTCTTCTCTTGTGCTTATGAAGCTTCGACTTGGCGTGAAGTAGGGCTTCTTGGGACTTGTGCATTTGCGCTTGTGGAGCATCTTCATGATGATGATGTCGTTGTCGTTCTTGAGCTCGTAGTAGATGTCGTTCGTCGTCGTTGTGCACATGATGCTTGGAGGTGACTTGCCCTTCATGACGATGTTGATCACGAACGTGATGGTGGTCGCCATGTAGATGTGGGCGAGGGCGATGTGCACTTGCGTTGTTTGCGGCGCTCCAAGACTTGTGGCTTGAATGTCGCCGCCTTGAAGATGACGAAGGGAAGAAGACTTGATCAAGGCCCGAATCTCCTCCATCCTTGCATCTTGCTCCTCTTTATGTGCGGCAAGCTTCTTGTCAAGTAGTCCCTTCTCCTTGCTTGATTGTGATGAATGTCGATGGAGATGTTCTCGATGCGCTCTCGCAATCTTGATTGTGTGCCTTGCACTTGTCGTTGTAGATCAAAGAGAGGCGCTTTGGTGATGTAGTTGTTCACGCCGTCGTTGTTGTCGAAGACCGGAGATGAAATGCCTTGCCTATCCATCACAAGACTCGAGCAAATATGAGTGGGAGAAAGAGAAGAACTTATACCAATGTACCTTGACCGATGTTGACAATGAATCAAGTTCACTCAAATGCGGACAATGAAATAGCACTATTGGTACCAATCCTTGTCGGTTCTCACACCTACACAAGTAAAGCTTATGGAGGAGCTTCGGTGAGGATAGTGGCACAAAAATTTAATGCAAAATGTTAGCAAGAGTCAATAATGTTGAAAGAGATTCACAAATTCAAAAGCGAAACAAATGGACCAATAGCAAAGAATGGCACACGGAAACACACACACGGATAGATAAATGGGGTCGTGCAACCAAGGAATGAGCACAAAATGTGGAATCCACGGAAAACGCTCGTGTTGCACAACTCAAGAGAGACGCTAGCACGATTGCTCAATAGGCGGATACGACACTTGTGCACAACCTATTTGATGCAAAATGGATAAACTTCTATCCCAAGTATGCTATGTGTGTATGGTTCCCGGTGTTTCTCTCAAGATGATCCAAGATGATCGGATATGACAATCTTATATGCAATATGGTATGATGCTATGGCACTTGCTTACAAGCTCTTTGCTATTTCTCTTTTTCTTTGCTTAAAAGCTTATTCTCTTTTTTTTTTCTATGGCCACTTTGCACAATGCACAAACCAAGATAGCAATTGTGTGTATGCGGGAACAAACTTGAGACACAATGGATGATATGATACCAATATGATATGGTATGGTATGTAATGGGAGGTATGATCACTAATGTGCACAAGTAACGTTAAGCAATACTCAAATGGCTAGTCTCGATAGGCAAGTAACGCAAAATGGGCTAGGTGTTATCAATGCAATTTGCAATGGGAAAATACAATGGTGTCGTCGAGGTTACCGTCCTTGGCGATGATGAGTGGCGGTGTTCTTGATGTATAGTCGTTCCTAGTTAGCCGAAACACCCTAGGAAACGGAAAAACCGCAAACTCAAAATCTCAAATGACAAATGTCAAATGGTGGTAGCGGAAAGCGGTGGTGATTTGCACTTGGCAATGCGGAAGTGGAATGATGGGCTATACACGTGTCGGAGTTGAAGTTGTCGTCCCTAAGTAGCGAAACACCTTAGGAGACACAAGCCACAACTCAAACAAAATTGGGTTAAGTTGGGGGTGTGGCGGAAGTGTATGGTGGGTACGCCTATTTGGAAGTGATGGTGGTGGTTGATGAAGAAGCAATCGTCCCTAAGTAGCCGAAACACCTTAGGAGACTTGAATCACTACTCAAACAACCACTAATGCTATGGGGAATAAAATTGGTTAGGTTGCGTAAGTCGGTGGTGGCTATGCGGAGGATATGGTGGAAGCCCTAGGCAAATATGCCAAAGTTCACAAAATTTGATGGAGTCAAATGGCGGTGGTAGTATTTTTATGGGAAGGGGGATGTCAATAGCTTCAAAACGAGCTAAAGAACGCGAAAATCGGACTCCGGATGAATTAGTTATGGCCGAAACGGTGAAACGGGGAGGCTGAAATCTCTGAGGGCCGGATATCCGGGGTAGGGGCCGGATTTCGGGGTGTATGTCCGTAACCGAGCGGATTTGGTGCTGCAGGGCCCGGATGTCCGGCTTGGGGCGGATGTCGGCCGGATGGCGGATGTCCGCCCGAGGTCGGATGTCCGCCCGATTTAATCCCGATCTCGTTTAGGCGGAAATTTTCGAATTGGGGCGGAAATTGATGATTTCGAGGCAAAATTTGATGGATTTTGTGGGGGAAAGATGGGGAAACTTGGGGGAATGCTAGATCCACTTGAAACCAAGCAAATCCACGGATCAAAATCAACAAAACATCATCAAAACTAACAAATCACAAAAAAATTTGGGGCTACTTTTGGTGGGGATTTTCGGATTTAGGACAAAATCAACAAAATCAAGCTAGAAAAAGAGGGGTAGGGGCTCCAAAAACGTGATCAACCTAAGCTCTGATCCATAGATGATGTAGGGCGGAACCCTATGTGTATGATCTTTCATGTTGGAGCGGATCCTACGGGGAATCACGAGGAACACGCGGAAGAACACGAGAGAAACGAGAGAGAAATCACGAAACCGACAAGAGATCAATCACACAAGTGCTAGATTATCGATCGCATAGCGTGGCACAAGATTCAAGATCAACAAAGGTAAGATACAAACGGTAACCGTTCTTCTCCGTGAGGAGGCCTTGAGGGGTCCACCCTAGAAGGTGGTCTTGAATCCGCTTGGGGATCTTCTCCGAGAGGTCCCGATCTCGGTGGAGAAGTAGCCAAGTGGATGAGCAAAGGCTCTCACACAAGAATATGAGCTAATCCAATGCTAACCCTAAAAAGAGGAAGGGGATGAAGTATATATAGTCTTGGGGGCGAAGGTACAAGGGACAAGTCCGGATGCACTGCAGCGTGGCGGGAGGCCGGATGTCCAAGGCGTCGGGCCGGATGTCCGGCTTTCGAGACGCCGGATGTCCGGGCTAGGGGCGGATGTCCGGCTGGCGGGTCTTCCAAACGCATCGGTGATGGGGGCGGATTTCCGGGCAAGGGGCGGATATCTGGGGCTTCCGGAAGAGCCGGATGTCCGGGCTGGGCGGATGTCCGGCCCTGTAGCTTTGGCGGCGTGATGGGGGCCGGATGTCCGGGCCGGGCGGATGTCCGGGCTTCTTTGGAAGGGCGGATGTCCGCCAAGGGCCGGATGTCCGGGCTGTCCTGGTCCCTTTCTTCCTTCTCCTTCCCTCGCTCCCAAGCACGCTTGGCCTTGGTCCTTGGGCTCTCCATGATCTCCTCGGGTGTACCAGTATGCACAATGTCCGCGCTTGAAGTAGCATCCATGTCTTACATGCGGAAAGGGACGATTCGGAAAGGAGCGAGTTCACCTTAGGTCCAATGGCGCATAGTCGAGGTCTCATCTTATGTATCCTTGGGGCTTGGAGAGTAGATGGAGTGTACATGGGGATGAGCGTGGGATGCTCCGCATCACAAGGTAAAGGGACTACATCGAAAAGAAGCTTTCCGCACATAAAGAGGAGCAAGATGCAAGAATGGAGGAGATTAGAGCCTTGATCAAGTCTTCTTCCCCTTCGTCATCCTCAAGGCGGCGACATTCAAGACACAAGTCTTCGGAGCGCCCAAGCGATGCAAGCGCAAGTCGTCCACGTCCACATCTCCATGGCGACCACCATCACGTTCGTGATCCACATCGTCATGAAGGGCAAGTCGCCTCCAAGCATCATGTGCACGACGACGACGAACGACATCTACTACGAGCTCAAGTGCGACAACGACACCATCATCATGAAGATGCTCCACAAGCGCAAACGCACAAGTCCCAACAAGCCCTACTTCACGCCAAATCGAAGCTTCATGAGCACAAGAGAAGACCGCGAGACAAGCACCACCACGAGAACGCTACGGCTACTACACCAACCACTTCGGCATCTTCGCCAAGTGTTCTCAAGGCATCTTCGCCTTTGGACGTACGGCTTCTTCGCCTACTTCCCACGTGTACGCCTACATCGACTTCATCTAGTCCAAGGCGACCACCTCCGAGCGAGGGTGACACTTCCATCTTCGGAAGCCCCCCAAGGAAGATGGCCGAGCATGGGACATTCCCTTTGGTCATGGAGACGAGCTACGAGGTGCCACATCATATGGGCCTCATACAAGACGGCGACAAGAAGGTTGAGCATGGATGTTGTCAATATTATCCATGTGATGTTTCCATTAATGCTCATGAGGAGACCCCCATAGTTTCCTCATATATATTAGGAGATTTTGATACATTCCATACTTTGCATGATTCCCATAATTATGCACCATATAAATTCCATGAATAACAATGCTCTAGATATTTCCCATGATGCATTACACAATTTAAGTCTCCATTATGCCATGCATAACAACAAACCTATCATGATGGATGACATGTTTCTATATCACGCATCTCATTTATTTGAGCATTGGCTATTTTGTGCTAACCAACACAAGCACGTATGCATCATGATGGATGATGCGTACATCTACCACGCACACACAATTTTCCCTTTGTCTTTGTTTTGTGTAGGTACCCACATACACTCGTCAACTTCTCAATCCCATGAGTTGACGAAACGAGCTCTTGAGAGCAACGATGACTTGGGATCCCGTGGACTTTCATTCCCACCATTCCTTTTGCGCAAGGACTACGTGCATCGCTTTTACTTGTCTCTCACACGTCTATGGGCTATATATCACTTGTCACCTTATGCTCATTTTCCCGTGTTCACTTTGCATGATATTTTTACTCCTATGCCTTTGCCATGCAATTGTGACCCTTGCTTGGATCTACCCATGATTCACCATTATGATAATTCTATGTGTATTTGCATGCTTGGTGGAGATACTTGTTGCTATCGCCATGTTTACCATGTGCTCCATACTATTGATGTTTGTTGTGTTGGGAGAGTCATGATGCCCCATTGCTATTTACATATGGCCTCTCACCAATACATTCATGCCATTCTACTCATATCTTGCTTTCATGCTTGTGATATGTCATGTCCATTATTCATGCCCACTATTTGCACACATGACATGCTTGCCATGATTCCCTCTAGTATGTTGCATCTTCGCACTACTAGCTTGTTTGACTTGATTGCTATGATTGCTTGCTTGGTTACATCACCCATGTTCCACTCTTACTCGCTTTCTTGGGTTGATAACATATATGTTCATGCCTCTCACACGATATATCTTGTTTGATGCGGAGCATCCTATGGTCATCACCATGTCAAGAGTCCGTTTGGCAAGTGACACGTGCGACCTCTACTTCTCATACATAAAGGTGAATCTTCTCCTTTACACGTGTTCACTTGACCCCTTCGAGGATGGTATACTACTTGACACTCCACTCGTGTGCATGCATAGGTATTGCGGAGCTTCACGGACGACGAGGAGGAGTGCAAGCGCCAAGGAACACCTACACCATCCGCGAGGGAAGCCTCGAAGAGAAGACGGAAAAAGACGGAGCTGGAGTCCCAATGCCGTCGGACGACCGAGGCCACCGGACGTCCGACACTCTCAATGCCGGCGGACGACCGATTTAACGCCGGACATCCGACAAGTCCCAACGCGCGGACGACCGACACCGACCGGACGACCGGTGCTATGGCGACATAACAGAATTTACGGATGTCCGAAGACTTCCGGACGTTCGAACCGTCCCGAGCTTCCGGACGTCCGACCCTTCCGGACGTCCAAGCGCCTGTATGCGTTGCCGTGGGCCTTTGGCCTTGTATCCCTCTCCCACTTACCCCTTCGTGGCTTAGACTATAAATAGACCACCTCCACCTCCTTTCTCGGGTTAGCAAATATGATAGCTCATTCTTAGGTGAGCTTTGCTCCTACCTCTTCTCTTGAGAGAGAGACTACCACTCCCATGGAGTTCAAGACCTCCATGTGAGAAGATCCTCATGGATATCATCAAGACCCCATCTTGGGCGGACCCCATCAAGACCTCCTCTCGGAGATGAACCTTACCTTGTATCTTTCCTTTTGTTGTTCATGTACCTTGTGGATCTTGTGTGTTTGATTGTCTAGTGGATGTGTGATTGGACTTGTTCTTGAGTGTTCCCCTTGTGATTTCTCCCCGTTCTTCCCCGTGTTCATCATGATTCCCCGTAGGATCCGCTCCAACGTGAAAGATCGCCCACGTAGGGTTCCGCCCTACATCATCTATGGTATCATGAGCCACGTTGATCACGTTATTGGAGCCCCTACCCTCTTTTTCTAGCTTGATTTTGTTGATTTCGTCCTAAATCCGAAAATCCCCACCAAAAATAGCCCCAAATTTTTTGTGATTTGTTAGTTTTGATGATGTTTTGTTGATTTTGATCCATGGATTTGCTTGGTTTCGAGTGGATCTAGCATCTCCCAAGTTTTCCCACTTTCCATCCATGAAATCTCTCCAATTTTGATCCAGTAAATCATCCATTTCCGCCCAAAATCGCGCCCCTATCCGGATTTGCGAAAAATCCCGACACGAGCGGTACTATCCCTTCCAAGCGGTACTACCGCTTAGCACCTCCAAGCGGTACTACCGCCTGCCAAGCGGCACTACCGCCCCTCCCAGAGCCAGATTTTGCGAAAAAACCCGACACGAGCGGTACTACCGCCCATTCCAAGCGGTAGTACCGCTTACGAGCGGTACTACCGCCCTCCCAAGCGGTACTACCGCCCAACCCAGTTTCAGCGTTCCGAGTTTCACCATTTTCATCATAACTTTTCACTCCGAACTCCGATTTGAGTGTTCTTTGGCTCGTTTTGAAGCTATCGACGTGCCCGAGGTCCTCACCTTGGTTTCACCACCTTTTGACACCATCAAATTTTGTGAACTTTGGCATCTTTGCCTAGGGCTTCCGCCACATCCTCCGCATAACCACCAACGACTTCCGCAACCTAACCAATTTTGTTCCCCATAGCATTAGTGGTTGCTTGAGTAGTGATTCGAGTCTCCTAAGGTGTTTCGGCTACTTAGGGACGATTGCTTCTTCATCAACCACCACCACCACTTCCACATAACCTTGCCCACCAAACACTTCCGACAACCCAACTTAACCCAATTGTTGATTGAGCTTTTTGAGTTGTGGCTTGTGTCTCCTAAGGTGTTTCGGCTACTTAGGGACGACAACTTCAACTCCAACACGTGCATAGCCCATCATTCCACTTCCGCATTGCCAAGTGCAAACCACCACCGCATTCCCGCTACCACCATTTTGACATTTGACGTTTGAGATTTTGAGTTCGCGGTTTTTCCGTTTCCTAAGGTGTTTCGCTACTTAGGGACGAGTCTCCATCATCTTGGTATCTACATCAAGAACACCGCTACTCATCATCGCCGGACGGTAACCTCCATATCATCTTGGTATCGTGGTATCCCTCCATTGTATATTCCCTTGCCATTGCATTGTTAACCCCTAGCCTTACTTTTTATACTACTTGCCTATCGAGACTAGCCATTTGAGTATTGCCGCAACGTTACTTGTGCACATTAGTGATCATACTTCCCATAGCATACATACCATATCATATTGGTATCATATCTTGTGCCACAAGTTTGCTCCGCATATACACTATTGCTATCTTGGTTTGTGCATTGTGCAAAGTGGCCATAGAAAAAAAAAGAAATAAAGCTTTTAAGCAAAAGAAAGAGAGCAAAGAAGCTTGTAAGCAAGTGCCATAGCATCATACCATATTGCATATAAGATTGTCATATCCGAGCATCTTGGATCATCTTGAGAGAAACACCGGGAACCATACATACATAGCATACTTGGGATAGAAGTTTATCCATTTTGCATCAAATAGGTTGTGCACAAGTGTCGTATCCGCCTATTGAGCAATCGTGCTAGCGTCTCTCTTGAGTTGTGCAACACGAGCGTTTTGGTGGATTCCACATTTTGAGCTCATTCCTTGGTTGCACGACCCCATTTATCTATCCGTGTGTGTGTTTCCGCAGCCACATATTGCTATTGGTCTACTTGTTTCACTTGCGAATTTGTGAATCTCTTTCAACATTATTGACTCTTGCTAACATTTTGCATCAAATTTTTGTGCCACTATCCTCACCGAGCTCTACCATAAGCTTTATTTGATAGGTGTGAGTGAACAAGTCCGTACCAATTCCACTATTCTTTCATCTCACATTGAGTGAAACGGGATACATCCTCAACTTTGGGAAAAGGTAACTTGGTATTGTTTATCTCATTTCCTACTCACCTCTACTCGAGTCTTGTGATGGATAGGCAAGGCATTTCATCTTCGGTCTACTACAACAACGACGAGTTCGATGCCATGGAAAACAACTACGACGCCAAGATGCAAGCTAAAATGGAGGAGATCAAATCCCTCATCAAGTCCTACAAGCGATCTTCCTCATCTTCGAGAAGACGCTCAAGAGCACATGCTTCCGAGCTACCGTCTCCGCAAGATCACATCGGCATCGACACCATCATCAACAAGAACGTGAAGGTCAAGAGCTCAACATCAACAACCGCTCCACGACTTCACCATCTCCCTTGGCATCTTCGCCAAGCGACTTCAAGGCATCTTCGCCGGATATTCGGCATCTTCGCCAACAAGCACCCCAAGACTACGCTCAAGAGAAGCTCCCCAAGCTCAAGTCCGCGACTTCCACGAGCTACTACGACCTCGACATCGACCACGAGATTCCTTTCTATGGGACTCAAGAACCCGAGGAGTACCTCGAGTGGAGCGTTTGATGGACGACTACCTCAAGCTACATCAAGTTCCTCCCGAAGATCAAGTGAAGTGCGCCACAAGAAACTTCCACGACTACGCCTCGACATGGTGGCCTCACACACCTTCAGAGTGCTACGAGATGAGTTGGTCCAAGATGAAGAGAGCTTTGTGGCGAGAGTTCGTGCCTCCAACATACACGGAACAACTTCGACGCCAATTGGAGAACACCACCCAAGGATCCAAGTCCATCGACAAGTACTTCAAGGAGATGAAGATTGCCTTGCGACGAGCCGGCGTGGACGACCCCATGTCAATGAAGTTCCACTTCATGATGGGATTGCACAACGACATCTCCAAGACCATCTTCCTCGAGAACTACAAGTCCATCGACGACTACTACATCGGTGCTCTCAAGGCGGAACAAGAACTCATGAAGGCCAACGCTTCTCCACCCCAAGCAAACTTCGTGGAGATCAAGCTCACGACAAGCATGAGGCTAGTACCACCATGATGTCCAAGCCCGACAAGCTCCAAGACGATGCTCCCAAGTGCGACTTCACCGCCATCCCTCTTTGTGGCATTGTTGATGCCGAGTCTACCTTGACTCTTTTTCAAGATGGTGCGGCGACAAGCACGACTACGGAGACCTTCAAGGACCAAGCTTTGGAGGCAAGCGACAAGGTGGCGAGCAAGGATGATGCTTCCATCTTAGGAGGCGAGAGTGATGTTGTGCCATCTTCGGCCTTCATCCACGACGAGAGTGATGTTGTGCCATCTTGGCCTTCATCCACGCGAGTGATGTTGAGCCATCTTCGCCTTCATCCACGACGAGAGCGATGATGTGCCATCTTCGGCCTTCATCCACGCATTTACGGCGACTACGAGACGGTTGAGCATGGGATTTTCCCTTCGACCACGGCGACGTCCGATGACTTGAGTGACTTGAGCCACCATATTGAGAGTGAGAGTGACTTCACCGCTAGCCCCATATATGTGTTGCCCCAATTCCCATGTGAGGAGAGCCACAACCCCCACCACTTGAGTGAGATGAGTGACCCCACCATACGTGAGTATGAGTGCACCTATTTTGAGGGGAGTGAGTGAACCACCACATAGAGAGAGTGAGATAGTTGATAGGTCTAGTGAGGCCATTTGCATTTCTAACAACTTGACCTCTACCTCTATTGTGTCTTCTCATTTGGTGCTAGGTCCCATCTATGATGACGCCGATCCTCGGCGACTCCGTCCTCCCTTTGGACAAGACGATGGCCATGGTGGAATATGATGCACCCCCACATGGTTCCATCAAGATGAAGATGACCACCATTTGGTCTTTCCCACCTCACCTACACCACTTGAGTGGAATGACAAGGGTAACAAAGGTGACGGTGATGCTCTCGTCCCACTAGTGGACTATTTTGACATTGATTGCTTGCATGATGTTGATCACCCTATTGACATGATTCATTCTAGTATGATTTCCCCATGTGATGATTTGCCCATTTATGAATATGATGATTCTCATGTGGAGTCTATTAGTAGTGATGCTATGTTACATAGGATTTCTTGTGGCAATTCTTTAGGTCACATCATGTTTGCTAATCCGCTTGACTTGTCATATGCTATGCATGAGATCCATCATATGTCTTATTTGCAATCTCTTCATAGTGACTATGCATATGCCATTAAAATAAACCCAATTTGCACATATGGCATAGATGACAAGCCCATGGTTATTGGCATTTGTTTTTCTTGTGATGATATTGATATGCTCCTTTGCATCCTTTATCTCATATGCCATGCCATGCCCTCCTAGCTTCGGATATGCATTGTTTTGGATGTTGTCCATTTTCTCCAAATGATGTTTCCAATATTGCTCATGAGGAGACCCCATAGTTTCCTCATACATGTTAGGAGAATTTGATCCATCCCATTCATTGCATGATCCCCATACTTGTGTGCACCACATGCTCCCCATGAATGAAAATGCTATCGATGCGCCATATACTTGCATTCTCAATTTGTGTCCCCATCGTGTCATACATAATAACTATTCTTTCATGATGGATGACATGTTCTTATACCATGCATCAAATTTCTTTGAGCGATGCTTATCTTATGTTAACTCACACGTGCACATACACATCATGATGGATGATGTGTACATTTACCACGCCGCACAATTTCTTTGGTTTTTGTCTCTTTTGTGTAGGTACCCATGAATACTTGTCGACCTCGCAATCCCACGAGTTGACAAAACGAGCTCTAGAGAGCAACGATGATTTGGGATCCCATGGGTTGTCTTTCCCACCGCTCACTTCGCGCAAACACTTCGCGCATTTCTTCTACATGGCCCTCACTTGGCTATGGGTTGTTCTCCATTATATATCCTTTGCCCATCTTGCCATGTTCACTTTGCATGATATGCCCATTCCTATGCCTTTGCCATGCATTTGTGACCCATGCTTTGCATTACACATGATGATTGATTCTAGTACTTGTATGTGTATTTGCACGCGTGGTGGAGATATTGTTTGGTATTGCCATGATTGCTTTGTGCCCCATGCCTATGATGACACTATGATCTTGCTTTGTGTTCGTGCTTGTGATATGTCATGTGCACTCCTTATGCCTATTATTTGCTCACATGTCATGATTGCCATGATTTATTCTAGTGTGTTGCATCTTCGCTCCACTAGTTTGCACGACTTGATTACTATGTTTGCTTACCTTGTTGCATCACCTATGATTCATACTTGCTCATTTCATGCGGTTGATGACAACCATCTACATGCTTTGCACATGATTGCTATTACTTCTTGTCACATATCTCCATATGTTGCCTCTCTCATGCTAGATTTGCCATGTATTGAGTGCAACCATGTTATTAGTCTTGGTCATGAGTTTGCCCCATAGCATTGTCACATATGTTTGGAGATTTTGACATATTACTTGTGAAGCATGCTTGGCTTACTTCTTTGCACCATATACCTAGTGCCATGAATATTGCCATTGTTGCATCATGTTATTCATGCACTTGTGCTTCTAATGGTTATGCTAAAGATGAGAACCATCATGATGGATGATGTGTTTGTCTACCATGCACATACTTTCTTTGTTTTGTTTTGTGCATGTGTAGGATACTTGGACTTTGTGTCGACTTCCACTTCACGTGAGTTGACCATTCGAGCCCTTGAGAGCGAGCCTCATACATTCTACCACGACTCGCTTCTACACCGCATTTGCTTCCACTTCGCATTGTGAAGAATGCACAAGGACACGCCTTCAAGGTGACATCCTTCTTGAGCTTGGATATTGTGGATCATACTTCATGTGTTGCTTACACCATTTGCACGCATGTTCGAGATATTGCTTTCACCCATGATTGCCACATTTCCATGCTTCATGATATATATAGCTTGTGTGTTGCATCCAATTCTTGGTCTACTTGCTACTATCATATGATTGGTTGCACCAATATCATTTCTTCACATATGCCATGTCCCTTTGCTTGTCACATGATTCACTTGATTGCCTCACACATGATGAACAATTGCTCTTTCTATTGTGTTGAGTGCCACTCCATCTTCACTACACCCTATGCACATTATGCTTGGATTGCCTTGCACTTGACCCATGTGTTTAGACATCTCATCTTATTTGGTGTTGTGAATGATTCCTATGCCTACCATCGACCATTTGTCGAGCACTTTATGCATGTTTGCTATGATCTTGAGGTAGATGCTTATTCTCTTGTCACACATATTTGCATCACTACCTCACATTTACATGCTTGTTTCCATGATGACCTTGATTTTGCTCAATTCATATGCTTACATGCCATGTCACAATCCTTTGTCACACCCTATGCTATGCTTGATGACAACACTTGTTTGGTGAATCACCTCTTGAATGCTTGGTTTTGCACTAACGCTAACCACATTTGTTTTTCCAAGTGTTTGTTCTATTTGCTCCTTTTGAAGGAATCACAAGATGGTGCGACATTGGAGAGTGCTTATTTCGAGCTTCAAGATGATGAGTGCTTGGTGATCGTCTGGCTTCCGACCACGGCACCGCCATCTCTTTCCCATGGTGATTTGGTTTTTGATCCGAGGTCGGATCTTTTCCAAGGGGAGGGATGATGCGGAGCATCCTATGGTCATCACCATGTCAAGAGTCCGCTTTGGCAAGTGACACGTGCGACCTCTACTTCTCATACATAAAGGTGAATCTTCTCCTTTACACGTGTTCACTTGACCCCTTCGAGGATGGTATACTACTTGACACTCCACTCGTGTGCATGCATAGGTATTGCCGGATCTTCACGAACGACGAGGAGGAGTGCAAGCGCCAAGGAACACCTACACCATCCGCGAGGGAAGCACGAAGAGAAGACGGAAAAAGACGGAGCTGCGGAGTCCAGCGGCCGGACGACCGGAGGCCACCGGACGTCCGACACTCTCCAATGGCCGGACGATCGATTTAACGCCGGACGTCCGACAAGTCCTCAGCAGACATGGACGATCGACACCGACCGGACGACCGGTGCTATGGCGACAGAATAGAATTCTACGGATGTCCGAAGACTTCCGGACGTCCGAACTGTCTCCGAAGCTTCCGGACGTCCGACCCCTTCCGGACGTCCGACGCCTGTGTGCACAGCCGCGGGCCTTTGGCCTTGGATCCCTCTCCCACTTACCCCTTCGTGGCTTAGACTATAAATAGACCACCTCCACCTCCTTTCGAAGGTTAGCAAATATGATAGCTCATTCTTAGGTGAGCTTTGCTCCTACCTCTTCTCTTGAGAGAGAGAGACTACCACTCCCATGGAGTTCAAGACCTCCATGTGAGAAGATCCTGCGGGATATCATCAAGACCCCCATCTTGGCGGACCCCATCAAGACCTCCTCTCGGAGATGAACCTTACCTTGTATCTTTCCTTTTGTTGTTCATGTACCTTGTGGATCTTGTGTGTTTGATTGTCTAGTGGATGTGTGATTGGACTTGTTCTTGAGTGTTTCCCCTTGTGATTTCTCCCCGTTCTTCCCCGTGTTCATCATGATTCCCCGTAGGATCCGCTCCAACGTGAAAGATCGCCCACGTAGGGTTCCGCCCTACATCATTGTTCATTGTCGATTGCCTCCAATAGTTGCATCTATGCTTATTGATCTTGGAGACTTTGACACCTTACTTGTGATGGATGATTGTTTGATTGAGCCTATTGTATTTGGTTGTTCTCGCATCATATGCCTCCATACTATGAAATGTTCCCTTGTTCTTTCTTATGATGAGCATGATGCAAACACTTGTTGGGTATCTCGCCCCTCGAATGATAGGTCTTGCATTTGCACTAACCTCATTTTTTTCCGAGTGGTTGTCATGTTCTTTCATTTTGAAGGATTCACAAGGCGATACCGTCATGAGACATATTGGTTATGTGAAGGCATACAAGATGTGCAACTCCATCATCCTTGAGAAACTCCTAAAGGTGACCTACTTCCCTTTGAGCCATCCTCAAATACGCATATTGGATGGGCCATTCTTTCATTGTTGTTTCCTTCTTGTTGTCTACATGATACATCTATTGGATGGAGGACCGGCATTGGAGATGGACCCTATGGACCTTCAAGTTGAGGAGTGCCATGACATTGAGCTAGGGTACAACACCACCCATGACAAATTTGCACCCTATGCATGGATTGACACACATTATGATTGTCTTGTTGCACCTATTCCCATGTCATCCATGATATATGAGCTTGTGCATTTTCTTACCAAATTTGTTGTGATCTTTCCTGATGGCATATTCATACATCGTGATCATATTGCCTACCATCAATTGCATGATAACATAATCATATTGAGCACCCATTGCCATATTCATGCTATTGATAAACCGTCTCACTATGACATCATTTTGCACCGTGGTTGCAATGATCATATTTACAACACATTTGTGTGCACAATGATTGCATTTCCTCCCATGAATGCTTTGCATCTCATTCTAGATCGTCTTGATAAGCTTCATGCGCTTTGTCACGACCAATCTTGCCGCATACGGACTCATTCTTACATGATGGACACTTTGTGTGCGCTAACCATTGTATTCCCGAGTGTTGCTTGTGTTTGCTCTTTTGCATGTCTATCTCTCCGTGACACCTTGGACTACTTGGATTGCGCCATGTCTTCAACTTCGTCCAACTACAAGTCCGTCTACGACAACCGTTTCCATGGTGATGAGGATCACGATCCGAGGTCGGATCTTTCCCAAGGGAGGGTATATGATGTGGAGCATCCCACGTTCATCCCCATGTACACTCCAACTACTCTCCAAACCCCAAGTGGACATATGACGAGACCTCGAACAATCGCCACTGGACACAAGGTGAACTCACTCCTCTTCGAACCGTCACTTTCCACATGTGAGACATGGCTACTACCTCATGCATGGACCTTGCATACACTCAGGTACAACCGAGATGACCATGGAGGATCCAATGACCAAGGCCAAGCATGGAAGAGGAGAAGGAAGAAGAAGTAGGGCCAAGCTTCTGGAAAGCCCGGACCTTCCGGCCTGCCCGAACTTCCGGCCCCCGGACCTTCCGACCTGCCCGGAACCTCCGGCCCCCGGAGTCCAGACCAGCCCCGAGTGCGCCAACTCTCTGGATAGCCGAACCCGGCCGAACCTGCCGAACTTCCGGAGTTCGAACTTCCGGCCCGCCTGAACTTTCGGCCTGCTCAAGGCAAAGACTCAGGCCGAAGCCCATACAACCCTTTCCCACATACCCCTTCGTGGCTTCGACTATAAATAGACCCCCCCCTCCTCCGAGTGAGGGTTAGCAATGGATTAGCTCATATTTTGTGTGAGAGCCTTGCTCATCCACTTGGTTACTTCTCCTCGAAGCTCGCGACCTCTTCGGAGAAACCCCCCAAGCGGATTCAAGACCCCTTCAAGGGAAGACAATCAAGACCTCCTCACGGAGAAGAACCCGGTTACCTCTTGTATCGTCCTTTGTTGATCGTGGATCGTGTATCTCTCCTTATGTTCATCGATCTAGCGCATGTGTAATCGAATCTTGTTGGTTTGAGTGGTTCTTTTGTGTTTTCCCCCGTGATTTCCCTCGTCCTCTTCCGCTCATTCTTCGTGTTTTCCCATAGGATCCACTCCAAACGTGAAAGATCTCCGATTAGGGTTCCACCCTACATCACAAATGGTGGTGGTAGTATTTTTATGTGATGGGGGATGTCAAGAGCTACTCAACGAGCTAAAGAACGTCAAAAACGGACTCCGGATGAATTAGTTATGCACAAAAAGGTGAAACGGGGGAGGCTGAAATGCCAGGGGTCGGACATCCGGGGCTCGGGCCGGATTTCCAGGACCTGATGTCCAGAACCGCTCGCGAAGATGCGCTCCAGGAGCCGGATGTCCGGGGCATGGGCCGGATGTCCGGGGGGGGCAGATGTCCGGGGCTACGGGCCGGATGTCCGGGCTCTAGATCTGATGAGGACATCAATACCATTGTTACACCCACAGCCCCTACTACTACATATATTGGACCACTTACTAGAGCTCGCACATGCCAATTAAATTATCAGGTACTTTCGTTTCTTGGTAATGATTCTAATGTTCATGAGAATATGATGCTGCCTAAATTGGATACATTTGTTTTGCTTACAAATGAAGGGCCCTGCATGGATAAGAGGGATGAACATTGGAGCACGAACAAGCATGGAGTAGATGGCATGCTAAGGGGAACAAGAACGGAGTTACAAGTGATGATTTCAGGACTTTGAAGCCACCATAATGAGTGCATGAAGCCTTGGACGAAATATACAAGATGCCACTTTATAAACTTTGTCCAGAGGCTATTCTAGGTGCTGCGTCACCTTATTTTAGGCCAGGCCCATGTAATTTTGAAATACATAAGTATAGGCTGTTTTTAGAGTCCGTATGAGTGGGGAAACAAGATATAGGGTTGGTTTCGGACCCCTTCCCCAAGGGCCATGAAATTCGCCCCCCTCTTCCTCCATATATACATCCCTCAGGGCACCGTTTAGACTTCGGGTTTTGTTTAGATCAAAAGTTCGCCATAGCTGCAACTTCACGTACTTTGTTTGTGTTCAACGACCAGACCAAGGCGTCACAGAACCCCACCTCCATTAATAAAGCTTTCCTCTTATATTCGCAATATCCAGCTTGCAATCTTAGTTTCTTGCTTGTTCTTTGTTTGCTCGCAGGAAACAGGCCCTCGTGGTCAGGTTGATCGTGCTCTGGCGTATAACCCTCGGAAGTTGGTTTAGCGATTGCTAAGGCGCGACGTCTCGCACGTTCGTAGTCGGACCGTCAAGGTCGACTCCCACAGAAAATGATAGCCACCATCTCATCGAAATATCGGACACCTTTGTCTTTATCAACTGGTATCAGATTCTCAGGTTGCTCAGTGAGATTTTATAGTTTTTCATAGTTTAGACCGAGTCTGTTTTTCATACCTACAGTCCACAAAAAAGCCAAAAAAATTTAGGGTTAGTTCATCCTATCCTGATAGAGGCGAGGGTGTCCCGATCTTTCGATGAGATGATAACTATCGATTTGGTGGAGACGACTTTGACGATCCGACTACAAACGTGCACGACGTTGCGCCTTAGCAATCGCTAAACCAACTCCGAGAGGTTATTGACCACGCCCGAGCACAATCAACCTGACCACGAAGGTCTAATCCTGCAAGCAATCGAAAAACAAGCAAGAATATGATAAAGCAATCTGAATATTGCGACTATATATGAAGTATTGAGAAACGTGGGGATCCGTAAGCCGTCTTGGTCTCGTCGTAGGACACAAACGAAGTACACGGTTGCAATGGCTAACTTTTAACTAAACAAATCCCAAGGAAAAAGCTACTAGACGGATCTACTTATATAGGAGCAAGGGTGGCGGCCAAGGAGGTGCTAGGACGTCCCAAGGCAGCCCAAAACTAACCCTAGGTCGTACAAGGCCAATGGGCCCAAGCGAGGTGACGAACACCTTTGGACTTGTAGTTTGACTCGGATTCTGCTGCAAGATCAGATTGTTTCGTCCATAACTCAACGCTCCGTGCACGATTTGAAGGTGACTCCAATTGGGTTGGAAGGTGCACGAAATCTATTTTCCAACAAAAAAGAATCACCCAATTTGAGTCCTGATGAAAACGTTATTGACGCTTTTGAGTCAGGTATGTCTGCAGTCCGAATCTGAGTCCGTAACGTGAGAGACTTGGACTCTATCTTCTCTTGGGCCAAAAGTGACGTGAGAGAACTTTTGAATAGCAAGTAAACATCTCTTTCTCCCTTATCTTCATATGTGGATTGTCCAAATGTCCCATACACCTGCAACTAGACATGGCACAAAAGTTTGTGAAGTATTTTTGTCCGTGATGATATAAATAAATTATTGCATAGTTTATGCGTTAGAAATCACCTCACAAATATACATGTATGCAATATTTTTTGTCGTATCGAAGGTAGCCATGTCCTCATCATTCTCCCTTCTTGAAAACAAAGCCGTCCTCGGCGTTGCTTAATCTGAAATGTGGCTAACAAACGAGACAAGGTGTACATGTTGTATATGTATATGTCATCCATTTTTACTTCCCTTGATTTTTGCACATATGACACATGAATAGATGAGTAACTTGCATAGTTCGTAAAATCTAAAGCCAAAACATTATCACAAGAAGTAGAAGGCATGAAAATATTGCAACTCAGTTTGCACATATAAGTGAAGCTCTTATTCATTTCAAAAGATTGACAATGTTCATCATTAAACCATCCCAACATTGGTGAATAAACCTTACTTGCATCAAATTTACATGCTACAACATGCTTAAATAAGCAAACATGCAATACGTCATTTGACACGTAATCATCACTAAGATTAGAGGTCATATCAAAATGATTAAACATTGCTTCTTTTGCATCAATAGTTAATTCATTGGGTGCACTCAAAATTGTTGGTATTTCAGTTGTTTGATCACATGACGCATTCATGAGAGTAACATGATTCTCTAAAATAGGTGATGCGCTCAAATCAACAGGTAACTCAACACATGATGTATTCAAGTTAACTAGGCATGCATCATTCTCATGTGAAGTTATATCATCAATACCTTTACAGTTACCTTGTTGCAAGGATGTAGCTGATGTAGGTACGGATGATGGCAATGTACCATACTCTTGAGATGATGTCGTGCTCACAATCTGAGGTGTGGCTGCTCTAGTAGGTGCACCGGTGGAGGAACCAAGCGGTGGTGGTGAGCATGAACTAGAATAGTAGGTGTTGTAGTCATCCAATGCATCCTCCTCAGAATCGTCTCTCAAAGGTACAAGCACGAACATACATACCAAGAATGCAACGAGGAATATACTGAAATCGTGCCTGAATATCATGGTTCAAACCACCAAAATCATTCTCAGATTCTTCTATGTCACAATGATGCATATAAGATTTGAACTCTTGGTAGTAAGCATGAACAGTGTTACTGCCTTGTTTTAATTGTTCCAATTTGCGAAGCAATTCACCATTTATAGTAAGGAGGAAAAATTGTTCTCTCATTACAGCTTTCAAAACTTTCCAAGTTGTGGGTTGGTTATCAATGTTTTTCTTACAATGTACACTCCACCAAATGTATAGCAAAACCAGTAAATGCTCTAGTGGTAGCTCGTACTCTCTCAAGTTCGTAAAAATCATGGTGACTAAAACTTCTTCTAATTCAAGCTCCCAAGCTAGATAAATAGCAGGATTAAATCTACCCTCAAATGATGGTAAAGACATAACCTGACCATACGCTTGTGTGTGTTGTCCCAACTCTCGTGATGGTGAAGATGTGTCCGTCGTCCAAGAACTTCTATCTCCGGAACTTGTCATGATTAGTAGAAACAAGAAACAAAATTCGAGAATAATGTTCCTATGAACTACTAGGATGTGGTTGTAAAGTGTTCACAGTAAAGCAAATATCAATATCTTACAAGTACTTACCATGCGGCGGTGGTGACAGCAACCAATGTGTCAAGTAACTCTAAAGATTGTGTAAAGCGATTGCCAGGGGAACGTACGTATACACGGTGTAGAAATATGTGGAGCTGGGTTGGCTATATATGGTAGCAAATTTTTTTAGCAATAATCAATTCAAAGATGCAATGTTGAATAAACGTTCAACGACGGTACTGTGCTGGTCCTAGGATAGACCGGACTAGAGACGCGAGCCTAGAACACTAATGAGGTTACGGCGTAGCACAACTAGCATCAATGAAGGATAATAAGTAGCTCTGGACAGCAAGATATAAGTGAAGATCACAACGGCAGTAAAGATAATGATGAAAAACAAGCGCCAAGCGGGATATACAACAACTCTCTCTCCAATTTTCCTCTTGAAAAGTTTGAGCCAATTTTCTGATAACTTTTTTCAAAGAATGCTACTAACTCAAGCTTTCCAATGCAAAAAATATCACTCAATTCTGAGTTGATATGAGGAGTCAAAAAATTCTTAAACTGGTTTGAAAACTGGAATAAGCTGTGTTCACGAACTTGGAGGGCAAAAGACCTATTTAGAAGCCGATTTTGAGCTGCCAAATATTGAACCAGCTTCTGCAACTATTTAAATGCGGCTCGTCTCTAGCTTTAATTTGAGTACTCATGAGCCAAAAGCGGACTTCAGATGAGGAAGTTATGCCTGTTTTCTTGAGCGATTGCACAAAAACAGATTCCAATCCGAATTCAGCTACGAGATAGAGTCTAGATAGATCCGAACTTTGTTTTTTTTTCTTCTCTTTTTTTCTCACACTTATTTTTTCTTTTTCTTTCTCTCTTTTTTTTCTGATGAGGACATCAATACCATTGTTACACCCACAGCCCCTACTGCTACATATACTGGACCAATTACTAGAGCTCGCGCACGCCAATTAAATTATCAGGTACTTTCGTTTCTTGGTAATGATTCTAATGTTCATGAGAATATGATGCTGCCTAAATTGGATACATTTGTTTTGCTTACAAATGAAGGCCCTAGCTTGGAGAAGGATGGACATTGAGCAAAGAACAAGCATGGAGATAATGCCATGCTAAGGGGAACAAGAACGGAGTTACAAGTGATGATTTCAGGACTTTGAAGCCACCATAATGGGTGCATGAAGCCTTGGACGAAATATACAAAATGCCACTTCATAATATTCGTCCATAGGCTATTCTAGGTGCTGCGTCACCTTATTATTGGGCCAGGCCCATGTAATTTCGAAATACTTAAGTATAGGCTGTTTTTAGAGTCCGTATGTGTGGGGAAACAAGAGTTAGGGATGGTTTCGGACCCTCCCTCAAGGGCCACGAAATTCTCCTCTTCCTCCATATATACAGCCCTTAGGGCGTCGTTTAGACTTTGGGTTTTGTTTAGATTAAAAGTTCGCCATAGCTGCAACTTCGCGTGCATTTCGCTTGTGTTCAACGACTGCATAAAGGCGCCACAGAACCCCACCTTGATCAATAAAGCTTTCATCTTATATTCGCAATATCCAGATTGCAATCTCAGTTTCTTGCTTGTTCTTCGTTTGCTCGCGGAAAGCAGACCCTCGTGGTCGAGTTGATCGTGCTCGGCGTGGTCAATAACCTCCTCGGAGTTGGTTTAGCGATTGCTAAGGCGCGACGTCCTCAAGACGCTCGTAGTCGGATCGTCAAAGTCGACTTCCTCCAAAGCGAAAACCAACATCTCATCGAAAGACGGGACACCTTTGCCTCTATCAAGTGGTATCAGATTTTCAGGTTGCTCGGTGAGATTTTACAGCTTTTCCGTAGTTTAGATCGAGTCTGTTCTTCATACCTATAGTCCACGAAAAAGCCACAAAAAAATTAGGGTTAGTTCATCATATCCGAACCAATCGAGCCTTTGCATAATCTTTTTAGGGTTTTGCTTTGTTGAATTCTTGCGGTTGCATCGTCGTGTCTAGTTGCCGGGTCTTAGCGTCTAGTCTTTTTAGAGTTTCGAAGTTACGGTCATAAGTTGTCACGCCGCCACCGCACCATCATCATCGCCCGCCACCTACCATCACCGCTCCGAATCCGTATCCATATACCACCACCAATCCGTGTCCATATACCACCACCGATCCATATCCATATCCTACCACCGCTACCACCACCGCTGCCATATACCACCACCATATATCCACCACCAATCCGAAGTTCTTCAGCATATTAGGTTTTTTTTCGAGATCCATCTAGTTTCCGATTCGTGTTTCCTTGCGGAGTAGGTTTCGAAAAAAAAACGACTTGTCGAAAAATTTTCCGCTATCCTGCTTTTAAGTGTTTCTAAGTGTATTGAGACAACGCCGTTATAGAAAGTTTTTTTGACCCGCTTCCAGTTTTTGGGTCCGCAAATAAAAAAATTTTAGTCTAAAAAATTTCGTGCCCATCCTGTCAGTTTGACCTGGGAAGAGTTTTGAGACACTCGCCATTATAGTGATTTTTCGCAAAAAAAAAAAAAAAAAGAGCAGCGCAAAAAAAAAAAGCAGCGCAAAAAAAAAAATAGCGAAAAAAATAAATACAGAGTTTGCTTTTCCCTTGTTTACGCAGCGGCGCCGTGATTTTGTTAGTGTTCTAGGCTCGCGTCTCTAGCACGGTCTAGCCTAGGACCAAGACAAGACTGCGTCGTTGAGCGTTTATTCAACTTTGCATCTCTGAATTGATTATTGTCGACCCTTTTGCTACCATATTATAAGCCTTCCCAGCTCCACATACATCTACATCGTATGCGTTTGACTCTCCCCGTAATCGCTCTATCCAAGCTTTGAGAGTTTTGACTACATCGGTTGCGGTCACCGCCTGCTTCTGGGTAAGAACTGGTAAGAATTTGAGATTTGCTTGACGGATTTGTGATCGCCCACCACACAACCACCACCACTTCCTAGTAGTCCGTCAATCATATTCTTGTGTGTTTCTATTGTCTGCTAACCATGGCAGGATCACAAGCCGATTTAGACCGACCGGGAGAACATGACAAACAAAGCGCTACATGATAAGTTTCAACAAATGATGAGTGGGCGGTGGACGATGTGCTAAATAGATTTGAAGAGGCCATGGAGAAGATAGATGGCATTGAGAAGGCGTTCAAACAAAGCTCGATACCAAGTTTAATGAATTGCTCGCGTCTACCACCACCACCACCGGCGGCACCTAACGCACCTCTACTACAACAACAAGGACTACCTCCACATCGCGAAACAGCCCTCCGCCGAAGCTTCCCGTGTCCCTCTTCACTGGCCAAGCTGCTGGTGCTGCTGATACTTCGTGGCTCCTGCTGCTGCGGTGGGGAGGATGATTATGTGAGAGATTACGAGGATGAGGTTGATCAACATCATTACTACGTGCAACCACCAAGACCACAACCACCGTGTCGTCCACATGCAAATAATGGCAATGTTCGGCTCCCCTTCAGTACGAGATCATGACCATCTCCCTAAACTGAAATTGAATATTCCACCATTTGAGGGTAGATATGTTCTGATATATATCTTACTTGGGAGTTAGAAACTGAACAACGATTTACATGTTTACAATATCCCGAGGAGAGACGTGTTCTCGTCATTGTTTGTGCTTTCACTAGCTTTGCATGTGTTTGGTGGTCCGAACATTGTAGATTATATCCTGTTCCAGCTACTTGGGCTGCTTTGAAAACTGCTATGCGTGCTCGTTGGGTTCCACCATATTATCAACGTGAATTACTTCAAAAATTGCAGCGCTTAAGACAAAGAAAAATTACGTAGAAGAATATTATCAGGAATTACAAACTGGCTTGATTAGATGTGGTATTGTTGAGGAGAATGAAGCTATGCTTGCACGTTTTCTGGGCGGATTAAATAGAGAGATTCAGACCATTCTAGACTACAAGGATTATAATAATATCACTCGATTATTCCATCTTGCTTGTAAAGCTGAACGTGAAGTGCAGGATCGACATGCGTTGGCGCGAACTAACTTTTCTGCAGGTCGACCTTCATCATGGACACCACGTGCATCATCTACTTCCACACGTTCTACTACACGGCACCTCCGCTTACCGCCACCTCCAACCGTGATACAAGAAAGCGTGCACAACCACCACTATCTCGCCAAGAGCACACCTGCTGGGCCTACATGAGCTCTTCTTCTTCCATGGCGTCAACAGGGCACACAAGTGATATTATTTGTCGTCGTTGTAAAGGAAGAGGACATTTTGCGAGAGAATGCCAATCTCAGCGTGTGATGATTGCTACTGAGGATGGTGGGTATGAGTCCGCTAGTGACTATGATGAAGAGACTTTGGCTCTTATTACACATGAAGAACATGGTGGAGATGATTACGATCATGACACGCAATACATGGCTGTCAAGATGCCGACAGGTATGAATGTTTAGTTGCTCAACGTGTTTTGAGTGTGCAGGTTACACAAGTCGAGCAAAATCGTAGACATAACTTGTTCCATACAAAGGGAGTTGTGAAGGAACGTTCTATTCGCGTCATCATAGATGGAGGGAGCTGCAACAACTTGGCTAGCATGGATATGGTGGAGAAGCTTTCTCTCACCACAAGACCACATCCACATCCTTACTACATCCAATGGTTCAACAGCGGCAAGGTTAAGGTAACACGTCTTTGTTCGTGTGTATTTTAGTATCTCTACATATGCTGATTATGTTGATTGTGATGTGGTACCTATGCAAGCATGTTCCTTATTACTTGGTAGACCATGGCAATTTGATAAAAATTCTGTACACCCTGGTAGAAACAATCAGGATACTCTTGTTCACAAGGATACAAATATTACTTTGCTTCCTATGACTCCTGATTCCATTTTGAAAGATGATATTAATAGAGCTAATAAAGCAAAACAGAGAAAAATAAGAGTGAAAATCAGATTGTGGCAAAAGAATTTGAGCAACAAATGAAGCCTAATAATAAACCATCTAATGTTGCTTCTCAAATTAAACTGAAAAGTGCATGTTTATTTGCCACCAAATCTGATATTGATGAGCTAGATTCTAGCAAATCTGTTTGCTATGCTTTTGTGTGCAAAGAGGCATTATTTTCATTCGAGGACGTGCCTTCCTCTTTGCCCCCATCTGTCACTAACATTTTGCAGAGTTCACCGACGCCTTCCCACAAGGCGTGCCACCGGATTACCACCTATTCGAGGGATTGAGCATCAAATTGACTTAATTCCCGGTGCATCGCTACCCAACCGCGCACCATACCGTACCAATCCAGCGGAGACGAAGGAGATTATGCGTCAAGTACAGGAGCTGCTCGACAAAGGTTATATACGCGAATCTCTTAGTCCTTGTGCTGTTCCTATTATACTAGTGCCTAAAAAGGATGGTACGTCACGTATGTGTGTTGATTGTAGAGGCATTAATAATATTACTATTCGTTATCGCCATCCTATTCCTAGGCTAGATGATATGCTTGATGAATTGAGTGGCTCTACAATATTCTCCAAAGTTGATTTATGAGTGGATACCATCAAATTCGTATGAAATTGGGAGATGAATGGAAAACAGCATTTAAAACTAAGTTTGGATTATATGAGTGGTTAGTCATGCCTTTTGGGTTAACTAATGCACCTAGTACTTTCATGAGATTAATGAACGAAGTTTTACGTGCTTTCATTGGACGATTTGTGGTAGTTTACTTTGATGATATACTGATTTATAGCAAATCTTTGGAAGAACATTTGGAACATTTACGTGCTGTTTTTAATGCTCTACGTGATGCACGCTTGTTTGGTAACCTTGGGAAGTGCACCTTTTGCACCGACCGAGTATCTTTTCTTGGCTATGTTGTTACTCCACGAGGAATTGAAGTTGATAAAGCCAAGATTGAAGCTATTGAGAGTTGGCCGCAGCCCAAAACGGTCACACAAGTGAGGAGTTTTCTTGGACTCGCTGGTTTCTATAGGCGTTTTGTGAGAGACTTTAGCACCATTGCTGCACCTCTCAATGAGCTTACAAAGAAGGATGTGCCTTTTGTTTGGGGTACCGCAGGAAGAAGCCTTCACGGTATTGAAAGATAAGTTGACACATGCTCCTTTACTCCAACTTCCTCGACTTTAATAAGACTTTTGAGCTTGAATGTGATGCTAGTGGAATTGGATTAGAGGTGTGTTATTACAAGATGGCAAACCTGTTGCATACTTTTACGAAAAATTGAGTGTGCCTAGTCTGAACTATTATACTTATGACAAAGAATTATATGCTCTTGTTCTGACTTTAGAGACATGGCAACATTATTTATGGCCCAAAGAATTTGTTATACATTCTGATCATGAATCTTTGAAACATATTAAAAGTCAAGCTAAACTGAATCGTAGACATGCTAAATGGGTTGAATTCATTGAGACTTTCCCTTATTTCATTAAACACAAGAAGGGTAAAGAAAATGTTATTGCTGATGCTTTGTCTCGTCGATATACTATGCTTTCACAACTTGACTTCAAAATATTTGGTTTGGAGACCATCAAAGATCAATATGTGCATGATGCTGATTTTATAGATGTAATGCAGAATTGTAAAGAAGGAAGAACATGGAACAAGTTCGTTATTAATGATGGTTTTGTGTTCCGTGCTAACAAGCTATGCATTCCTCGCTAGCTCTGTTAGTCTTTTGTTGTTGCAGGAGGCGCATGGAGGAGGATTAATGGGACACTTTGGCGTGAAGAAGACGGAGGATATACTTGCTACACATTTCTTTTGGCCAAAGATGAGACGGATGTTGAGCGTTTTGTTGCTCGCTACACTACATGTCAAAAAGCTAAGTCACGACTCAATCCTCATTGTTTATATATGCCTTTGCGATTGCCTAGTGTTCCTTGGGAGGATATATCTATGGACTTTGTTTTAGGTTTACCTCGAACAAAGAAGGGAGGGATAGCATATTTGTTGTCGTGGATAGATTCTAAAATGGCACACTTTATACCATGTCATAAAAGCGATGATGCCGTTAATGTTGCTGATTTGTTCTTTCGTGAAATTATTCGCTTGCATGGTGTGCCAAATACTATTGTTTCAGATCGTGATACTAAATTTCTTAGCCACTTTTGGAGATGTTTATGGGCTAAGTTGGGGACTAAACTGCTTTTTAGTACTACTTGTCACCCCAAACCGATGGACAAACCAAGTAGTCAATAGAACATTGTCTACTATGCTTAGGGCTGTTTTGAAGAATAATAAGAAAATGTGGGAAGAATGCTTGCCTCATATTGAATTTGCTTATAATCGTTCATTGCATTCTACTACTAAGATGTGCCCTTTTGAAATTGTGTATGGCTTCCTACCTCGTGCACCTATTGATTTGTTGCCTCTTCCATCTTCGGAGAAGGTTAATTTTGATGCTAAAGAACGTGCTGAATTGATTTTAAAAATGCATGAGATAACTAAGGAAAACATTGAGCGTATGAATGCTAAATATAAACGTCTTTGGAGATAAGGGTAGAAAACATGTTGTCTTTGCACCAGGAGATCTTGTTTGGTTACATTTGCGTAAGGATAGGTTTCCTAGTTTGCGCAAATCAAAGCTAATGCCACGTGCTGATGGTCCATTTAAGGTGTTAGAGAAAATAAATGATAATGCATATAAACTTGAGCTACCTGCAGATTTTGGGGTTAGTCCCACTTTTAACATTGCAGATTTGAAGCCTTATTTGGGTGAGGAATATGAGCTTCCGTCGAGGACGACTTCATTTCAAGAAGGGGAGGATGATGAGGACATCAATACCATTGTTACACCCACAGCCCCTACTGCTACATATCTTGGACCAATTACTAGAGCTCACAAGACGCCAATTAAATTATCGTGTACTTTCGTTTCTTGGTAATGATTCTAATGTTCATGAGAATATGATGCTGCCTAAATTGGATACATTTGTTTTGCTTACAAATGAAGGCCCTAGCTTGGAGAAGGATGGACATTGGAGCAAAGAACAAGCATGGAGATAATGCCATGCGCAAGGGGAACAAGAACGGAGTTACAAGTGATGATTTCAGGACTTTGAAGCCACCATAATGGGTGCATGAAGCCTTGGACGAAATATACAAAATGCCACTTCATAATATTCGTCCATAGGCTATTCTAGGTGCTCGTCACCTTATTATTGGGCCAGGCCCATGTAATTTCGAAATACTTAAGTATAGGCTGTTTTTAGAGTCCGTATGTGTGGGGAAACAAGAGTTAGGGATGGTTTCGGACCCCTCCCTCAAGGGCCACGAAATTCCTCCTCTTCCTCCATATATACAGCCCTTAGGGCGTCGTTTAGACTTTGGGTTTTGTTTAGATTAAAAGTTCGCCATAGCTGCAACTTCGCATTTCGTTTGTGTTCAACGACTGCATAAAGGCGTCACAGTAACCCCACCTTGATCAATAAAGCTTTCATCTTATATTCGCAATATCCAGATTGCAATCTCAGTTTCTTGCTTGTTCTTCGTTTGCTCGCAGGAAATGCAGACCCTCGTGGTCAGGTTGATCGTGCTCCGGCGTGGTCAATAACCTCTCGGAGTTGGTTTAGCGATTGCTAAAGGCGCCGACGTCCTCAAGACGCTCGTAGTCGGATCGTCAAAGTCGACTTCCTCCAAAGCGAAAACCAACATCTCATCGAAAGACGGGACACCTTTGCCTCTATCATTTTCTCTGACTTTTTTTACTTTTCTTTTCTCTCTTTTTTCTCTCTTTTTTTTCTCTTTTTCCAAAACAAACTAGTTAAGATGCAGATTGGATCAAGCGAAGATGTGAATGACCTCAACTATGATTATGACAATGAATAGTGCGTAGCACGTGGTGGAAATTGATGGATGGTATGGTGGACAGCGAAGGGATAATGATGCAACAAGCGGCGTGACTAATGTGAACAGAACTCGAAACTCTAAAGGAACTAGACACTAAGACCAAGAACTCGACACGACGATGCAACCGATAATTCAATAATGCAAACAATGAAAAGAAAACTGCAAAGGCTCAGATTGGCTTGGACAAAGGATGAATAGATCTAACTTTTTGTGGCTTTTTCTTGGACAATAGGCAAGAAAATAAATCTAATCTAGGATAATTGGAAATTCTCACCGAGCAACCCGAAAACTGATACCACTTGATAGAGGCGAGGGTGTCCCGATCTTTCGATGAGATGATAACTATCGATTTGGTGGAGACGACTTTGACGATCCGACTACAAACGCGGTACGACGTTGCGCCTTAGCAATCGCTAAACCAACTCCGAGAGGTTATTGACCACGCCGAGCACAATCAACTTGACCACGAAGGTCTATTCCTGCAAGCAATCGAAAAACAAGCAAGAATATGATAAAGCAATCTAAATATTGCGAGTATATATGAAGTATTGATAAAGGTGGGGATCCGTAAGCGGTCTTGGTCTGGTCGTTGGATACAAACGAAGTACACGAAGTTGCAATGGCTAACTTTTAACTAAACAAATCCCAAGGAAAAAGCTACTAGATGGATCTACTTATATAGGAACAAGGGGTGGCGGCCAAGGAGGTGGTAGGACGTCCCAAGGCAGCCTAAAACTAACCCTAGGTCGTACAAGGCCAATGGGCCCAAGTGGAGGTGACGTAACACCTTTGGACTTATAGTTTGACTCGGATTCTGCTGCAGCATCAGATTGTTTCGTCCATAACTCAACGCTCCGGACGAATTTGAAGGTGAATCCAATTGGGTTGGAAGGTGCACGAAATCTATTTTCCAACAAAAAGAATCACCCAATTTGGAGTCCGGATGAAAAAGTTATTGACGTTTTGAGTCGTATATGTCTGTAGTCCGAATCTGAGTCCGTAACGTGAGAGACTTGGACTCTATCTTCTCTTGGGCCAAAAGTGACGTGAGAGAACTTTTGAATAGCAAGTAAACATCTCTTTCTCCCTTATCTTCATATGTGGATTGTACAAATGTCCCATACACCTGCAACTAGACATGGCACAAAAGTTTGTGAAGTATTTTTGTCCAGGATGATATAAATAAATTATTGCATAGTTTGCGTTAGAAATCACCTCACAAATATACATGTATGCAATATTTTTGGTCGTATCGAAGGTAGCCATGTCCTCATCATATCCGAACCAATCTGAGCCTTTGCATAATCTTTTCTATATTTGCTTTGTTGAATTTGCGGTTGCATCGTCGTGTCAAGTTGCTGGTCTTAGCGTCTAGTCCTTTAGAGTTTCGAGTTCTGTTCACAGGTTGTCACGTTGCCGCTGCCATATATCATGATGTAGGGTAGGACCCTAGTGGCCCGATCTTTCACGAAAGGAGCCGATCCCTACGAAGAACGTGAAGAACACAAGGGGAAACGCGAGGGAAACACGAGAGAAATCACTCAACCAACAAGAATAGATCACACATGTGCTAGATCGATGAACAGAAAGGTAAGATATCAACAACGGACGACACAAACGGTAACCGATTCTTCTCCGTATAGGAGGTCTTGATGGGGCCACCCAAGAGGGGGTCTTGAATCCAAGAGGATCTTCTCCATAGAGGGGCCGCGGTCACTCTCGAAGAGACGATCCGGTATGGATGAGCAAAAGCTATCCTCACATATGAGCTATCACTTTGCTAACCCTAAAATGGGGAGGAGGAGGTCTATTTATAGCCCAAGGGGAGAAGGGGTAAGTGAGGGGACGAAACGGGTACACGGGCCTCGGCCCAAGTCACGCACGCAGGCGGTGGCTGGATGGTCCGAGTCGGCGTCCGGATGGTCCGGATGTGTTGGAGCAGCTGCGGGTGGGCCGGATGTCCGGGTTCTGGTCCGGACGTCCGGGTGTGGCCGGATGATCCGGGCCTGGGTCCGGATGATCCGGCTTCAGGTTGAAGCTACAGGTGTCGCTGGGCGTATTATCCGGATCATCCGGGCCGGGGTCCGGATCATCGGACTGAGGCCGGATCGTCCGGACGGCGGTCCGGATTGTCCGGGCTTCTGCTGACGATCCATCTTCCTTCTCCGTCTTCACGTCCATCTTCCTCTTCGGATTCTTCTTGCTCCTTGGCGTCTCCATGGCTAACTCCTTGATACCTGAGTATGCACAATGTCTCCGTTTGAGGTAGTAGCCATGTCTCACGGTCACAGAAATGGAATTGTGAAAGGAGAGATGTCACCTCGGTCTCGAGAGCTCTTGTACGTGATCGAGTCATGGGTCCTCTAGGCACTTGATGAGACGATGGTAGGTCCATGGGGATGACCTTGAGATGCTCCGCATCATCTACCCTCCGTTGGGAAAGATCCGACCTCAGATCGAAATCCTCATCACCATGGTACGGGGAGAGATCTTTGACGTTGAAGATGTCTGATGTAGGGTGGAACCCTAATCTGAGATCTTTCACGTTTGGAGGGGATCCTACGGGGAAAACGCGATGAACGAGCGGAAGAACACAAGGAAACACACACAAGAGGAACACTAATCCGACAAGTTTCGATTACACAAGGGCTAGATCACCGAACACATAAGGTAGCACAAGATTCAAAATCAACAAAGGAAAGATACACGAGTAACCGATCTTCTCCGTGAGGAGGTCTTGATGGGGTCCACCCTAGAGGGGTCTTGAATCCGCTTGGGGATCTTCTCCAAGAGGTCGTGAACTCCGAGGAGAAGTACCAAGTGGATGAGCAAGGGCTCTCACACCAAAGATGAGCTAAACCAATACTAACCCTAACTAGGAGGAGGTGGGGAGTATTTATAGTTTACGGACGAAGGGTACACGGCCTCGGCCGGTGGCTGCTTTCCGCAGGGTCGGAAGTTCCGGCTAGGCCGGAAGTTCCGGCGCTTGAAGGTCCGGCAGGTCCAGCCTTAGCCGAGAGTTGGCACGGTGGAGCTGGGGCTTCGGGCCGAAGGTCCGGCGGGCGGAAGTTCGGGGCGGAAGTTCGAGCCGGGTTCAGGCGAGTTCCGGCTAACAGATTAATGGCACGCCCGGGTTGGTCGATGTCGTCGGAGGCCGGAAGTTCCGGGCTGTGGCCAGAAGTTCCGGGCTGTCCAGAGAGTTGACGCCTGTCGTTTCTTCTTCAGCTCCTGGTTCCTTGGCTTGAATGTTGTACCTGATCACGCATAGTGTCTCGGACGTAGGTAGTAGCCATGTCTCACTGGGAAATCGAATAGGAGTGATGTCACCTCAGATTGAATAGCACGAGCTCTTGCTCTTGTCATGGGTCCACTTGGAGCTTGGATAGTTGATGGAAGGTCCATGGGGATGACCGAAGGATGCTCCGCATCATCCCCCCCCCCCCCCCTTGTGAAAGATCCGACCTCGGATCAAGATCTTCATCACCATGGTACGACGCGAGGTCCTTGACGTTGAAGATGTCGCTCACATTGTACTTGTCTCGTGGTAGGTCGATCTTGTAGGCGTTGTCGTTGTAGCGTGCTAGCACCTTGAAAGGTCCATCGGCTCGAGGGAGAAGCTTGGACTTGCGTTCGTTGGGGAAGCGGTCCTTGCGAAGGTGTAGCCACACTAGATCACCAATGTTGAAGACCATGGGTTGCTTGTTGACGTTGAGCTTGGTGGCTAGTCGTTGTACTTGGCGCTCGATGGCTTGCCCGTGCACTTGCATCCATGTTTGTTCGCTCTTGTAGAGGAAGTGGTAGAATGTCCAATGGTGACAACGGGTTGAAGCCGTAGACGATCTCGAAGGGGGACCTGCTGGTAGTCGAGTGTGTTGCGCGATTGTAGGCGTACTCGGCGATGGGTAGACATGCCTCCCACTCCTTGATGTTCTTCTTGATCAAGACGCGAAGTAGAGTGGAGAGTGTGCGGTTCGTCACCTCCGTTTGGCCGTCGGTTTGAGGATGGTATGCGGATGAGAACAAGAGCTGGATTCTGAGCTTGGCGCATAGGGTCTTCCAAAAGTAACTCAAGAACTTGACGTCATGATCGGAGACGATTGTCTTTGGTACTCCATGGAGTCGCAAGATTTCCCTACAAAAAAGATTTGCAATATGTGAAGCATCGTCTATCTTGTTGCAAGGGATGAAATGTGCCATCTTGGAAAATCTATCCACAACAACAAACACGGAATCCTTTCCATTTTGAGTTCTAGGCAAAACAAGTACAAAATCCATGCTAATGTCTTCCCAAGGTTGATAAGGGATAGGAAGAGGCATGTAAAGACCATGAGATTGAGCTTTAGACTTAGCTTTGCGGCATGTAGAGCATCGGTTGGTGAAGCGTGAGACGTCATGAACATCTTGGGCCAAAAGTAGTTCTTGGAGAGCATGGCGAATGTCTTATCGCGTCCAAAGTGTCCCATGAGTCCGCCTCCATGAGCCTCTTGCAAAAGGAGCAAACGAAGAGAAGACTCGGGAATGCATAGTTTGTTAGCTCTCATAAGATAACCATCCTTGATATAATATTGTTCCCGAGACGTATGCGTCAAACACTTAGCATAAGGAATAGCAAAAGATGGATCATTAGCATACAAGTCTTTTATGTGCTCAAAGCCGATAATATTCAACTCAAGTTTAGTGACAAGCGTGCATATGCGTGAAAGTGCATCTGCAACTACATTTTCCTTACCCTTAATGTACTCGATGACATAAGGAAAAGATTCAATAAATTCACTCCATTTGGCATGACGCTTGTTCAACTTAGTTTGACCTTTTAAGTACTTAAGCGTTTCATGATCGGTATGGATGACAAACTCATGAGGTCTAAGGTAATGTTCCCAAACATGTAGCACACGCACTAGAGCATATAATTCCTTGTCATAGATGGGATAGTTAAGTTGAGCACCGGAGAGTTTTTCACTAAAATATGCAATTGCTCGTTTTTCTTGCATCAAAACTCCGCCAATTCTGGTACCACTTGCATCACAATGAACCTCAAAAGTTTTGTCAAAATTGGGCAAAGCAAGAATCGGAGCATGAGTAAGCAAAGACTTGAGCTCATCAAAAGCGGTGGATTGCAAAGATCCCCAAACAAAAGGAGTATTCTTCTTACTCAAGGAATGCAAAGGAGCGGCAATTGTGCTAAAGTTTTTCACAAAGCGACGATAAAAACCCGCAAGACCAAGAAAACTACGCACTTGTTGTAAATTGGTGGTTGGGGCCAAGTTTTAATTGCTTCAATTTTAGCTTCATCAACATGGGCACCCTTTGAGGATACAACAAAACCCAAGAAAACCACTTTGTCAACGCCAAATGTGCATTTTTTCATGTTTGCATAAAGATTTTCCTTGCGAAGAGTTCGCAAAACAGCCCTAACATGATCAAGATGGTCTTTCATGGTTTTGCTAAACACAAGAATATCGTCGAAGTAAACCACAACAAAGACTCCAATATAAGGGCGAAGCACATGATGCATAAGACGCACGAAAGTACCGGGAGCCTCCGATAGACCCATAGGCATCACTAACCACTCATACAAGCCAAATTTGGTTTTGAAAGCAGTTTTCCATTCATCACCCTCTTGTATGCGAATTTGATAATAGCCACTTCTAAGATCAATTTTTGAGAAAAAGTTGGCTCCACTAAGTTCATCAAGCATATCATCTAAGCGAGGAATTGGATGCCTATAGCGAACGGTAATAGCATTTATAGGTCTACAATCGGAACACAAGCGGAAACTTCCCTCAGGTTTAGGCACAAGTATAACGGGAACGGCACAAGTGCTTAAGCTTTCACGTACATGACCGTTGTCGATTAGTTGTTGTACTTGCCTTTGAATCTCCTTTGTTTCTTCGGATTCACTCAGTATGGAGCTTTGTTTGGAAGTGGCGCTCCGGGGATCAGGTCGATCCGATGTTCAATGCTTCGTAGAGGAGGTAGACCTGGAGGTAGCTCATCGGGGAAAACATCTTGGAATTCCTGCCAAAGAGATTTAAACACTAAAGGTAGCTCATGAGAGGTGTTAGTTGTTGGCTCTCCATCCTTGCACACAAGGGCAAAGTGCATCACACTAGATGGGTTCTCACACACTTCTCTCATCTCGCTTTTGGTGGCAAATAGGATGAGGTTTTTCTCTCTAGGCGAAGAGGCGCTGAAGTTTGGCTTGTGGCTGTCACTCACTTTTTGGTGGGTCACTTTCTCACTCTTTTGTCCATGATTGGTGGCTTGTTTGTCGGCTAACACTTGACTAGGAGACATAGGTCGTAGCACATATTCCTTCCCTTTCATCTTGAAGCTATAGTTATTGGTACGCCCGTTGTGGAAGACACCACGGTTGAATTGCCATGGTCGACCAAGAAGGAGGTGGCAAACGGTCATTGGGACCACATCACACTCCAAAGTGTCCTCATATGCACCGATTTCGAAGGAGACTTGGACCGTATGCTCGACTCGTATGGTGCCGGAGTCACTTAGCCATTGAACCTTGTAAGGATGTGGGTGCTTCCTCTTGATCAATTGAAGTTTGGAGCATAGTTCTTCACTTGCCAAGTTGTGACAACTACCTCCGTCGATGATGACCTTGATGGATCTCCCATTGATGCCGGCCTTTGTGTGGAAGATGTGGCATCTTTGGTCGTCTTCTTGTTGATGTTGAAGAGTCAAGACCTTGGAGATCACGAGGCGGGCTCGAATCCTCATCACAAAAGACTTGATCATCTTCATCTTTGTTCACTCGCCGGTGCATGGCCACTTGCTCAAGAGCTTCCATCTCCTCTTCACTCATGGAGTCATAGGTGCCATCGTCGCTGAGGATCATGGTGCGCTTGTTGGTGCATTCATATGACTTGTGGCCTCGGCCGCCGCAAGTGAAACACTTGAAGGAGCTTGATAGAGGCAAAGGTGTCCCGATGTTTCGATGAGATGGTGGCTATCGTTTTCTGTGGGAGTCGACCTTGACGATCCGACTACGAACGTGCGAGATGTCGCGCCTTAGCAATCGCTAAACCAACTTCCGAGGGTTATTGACTACGCCGGAGCACGATCAACCTGACCACGAGGGTGATAGAGGCAAAGGTGTCCCGTCTTTCGATGAGATGTTGGTTTTCGCTTTGGAGGAAGTCGACTTTGACGATCCGACTACGAACGTGCGAGGACGTCGCGCCTTAGCAATCGCTAAACCAACTCTGAGAGGTTATTGACCACGCCGGAGCACGATCAACCTGACCACGAGGGTCTGTTTCCTGCGAGCAAACGAAGAACAAGCAAGAAACTGAGATTGCAATCTGGATATTGCGAATATAAGATGAAAGCTTTATTGATCAAGGTGGGGTTCTCAGTGACGCCTTTGTCCGGTCGTTGAACACAAACGGCACGCGAAGTTGCAGCTATGGCGAACTTTTAATCTAAACAAAACCCAAAGTCTAAACGACGCCCTAAGGGCTGTATATATGGAGGAAGAGGAGGAATTTCGTGGCCCTTGAGGGAGGGGTCCGAAACCATCCCTAACTCTTGTTTCCCCACACATACGGACTCTAAAACAGCCTATACTTAAGTATTTCGAAATTACATGGGCCTGGCCCAATAATAAGGTGACGCAGCACCTAGAATAGCCTATGGACGAATATTATGAAGTGGCATCTTGTATATTTCGTCCAAGGCTTCATGCACCCATTATGGTGGCTTCAAAGTCCTGAAATCATCACTTGTAACTCCGTTCTTGTCCCCTTGCGCATGGCATTATCTCCATGCTTGTTCTTGCTCCAATGTCCATCCTTCTCCAAGCTAGGGCCTTCATTTGTAAGCAAAACAAATGTATCCAATTTAGGCAGCATCATATTCTCATGAACATTAGAATCATTACCAAGAAACGAAAGTACCTGATAATTTAATTGGCGTGCGCGAGCTCTAGTAATTGGTCCAGTATATGTAGCAGTAGGGGCTGTGGGTGTAACAATGGTATTGATGTCCTCATCAGAGGGCATGTTTCCTGCGAGCAAACGAAGAACAAGCAAGAAACTAAGATTGCAATCTGGGTATTGCGAATATAAGAGGAAAGCTATATTAATGAAGGTGGGGTTCTGTGACGCCTTGGTCTGGTCGTTGAACACAAAGCGAAATCTGTGAAGTTGCAGCTATGGCGAACTTTTAATCTAAACAAAACCCAAAGTCTAAACGACGCCCGAAGGGCTGTATATATGGAGGAAGAGGAGGAAATTTCGTGGCCCTTGAGAGTGGGGTCCGAAACCAACCCTAACTCTTGTTTCCCCACACATACGGACTCTAATTATAGCCTATACTTAAGTATTTCGAAATTACATGGGCCTGGCCCAATAATAAGGTGACGCAGCACCTAGAATAGCCTATAGACGAATATTATGAAGCGGCATCTTGTATATTTCGTCCAAGGCTTCATGCACTCCTTATGGTGGCTTCAAAGTCCTGAAATCATCACTTGTAACTCCGTCCTTGATCCCCTTGTGCATGCCATCAACTCCATGCGTGTTCTTGCTCCAATGTTCATCCTTCTCCAAGCTCGGCCCTTCATTTGTAAGCAAAACAAATGTATCCAATTTAGGCAGTATCATATTCTCATGAACATTAGAATCATTACCAATAAACGGAAGTACCTGGTAATTCAATTGGCGTGCGCGAGCTCTAGTAATTGGTCCAGTATATGTAACAGTAGGGGCTGTGGGTGTAACAATGGTATTGATGTCCTCATCATCCTCCCCTTCTTGAAATGAAGTCGTCCTCGACGGAAGCTCATCTTCCTCACCCAAATAAAGCTTCAAATCTGCAATGTTAAAAGTGGGACTAACCCCAAATTCTGCAGGCAGCTCAAGTTTATATGCATTATCATTTATTTTCTCTAACACCTTAAATGGACCATCAGCATGTGGCATTAGCTTTGATTTGCGCAAATTAGGAAACCTATCCTTACGCAAATGCAACCAAACAAGATCTCCAGGTGGAAAGACAACATGTTTTCTACCCTTATCTCCAGCAAGTTTATATTTAACATTCATACGCTCAATGTTTTCCTTAGTTAACTCATGCATTTTTAAGATCAATTCAGCATGTTGTTTAGCATCAAAATTAACCTTCTCCGAAGATGGAAGACACAGCAAATCAATGGGTGCACGAGGTAGGAAACCATACACAATTTCAAAAGGGCACATCTTAGTAGTAGAATACAACGAACGATTATAAGCAAATTCAATATGAGGCAAGCATTCTTCCCACATTTTCTTATTATTCTTCAGACAATGTTCTATTGACTACTTCAGTTTGTCCATCAGTTTGGGGGTGACAAGTAGTACTAAAAAGCAGTTTAGTCCCCAACTTAGCCCATAAACATCTCCAAAAGTGGCTAAGAAATTTAGTATCACGATATGAAACAATAGTATTTGGCACACCATGCAAGCGAATAATTTCACGAAAAGAACAAATCAGCAACATTAATAAAGATCATCGCTTTTATGACATGGTATAAAGTGTGCCATTTTGAGAATCTATCCACGACAACAAATATGCTATCCCTCCCTTCTTTGTTCGAGGTAAACCTAAAACAAAGTCCATAGATATAGCCTCCCAAGGAACACTAGGCACGAGCAAAGGCATATATAAACCATGAGGATTGAGTCGTGACTTAGCTTTTTGACATGTAGTGCAGCGAGCAACAAAACGCTCAACATCCCGTCTCATCTTTGGCCAAAAGAAATGTGTAGCAAGTACGTCCTCCGCCTTCTTCACGCCCAAAGTGTCGCATTAATCCTCCTCCATGCGCCTCCTGCAACAACAAAAGACGAACAGAGCTAGCAGGAATGCATAGCTTGTTAGCACGGAACACAAAACCATCATTAACAACGAACTTGTTCCATGTTCTTCCTTCTTTACAATTCTCCATTACATCTTTAAAATCAGCATCATGAACATATTGATCTTTGATGGTCTCCAAACCAAATATTTTGAAGTCAAGTTGTGAAAGCATAGTATAGCGACGAGACAAAGCATCGGCAATAACATTTTCTTTACCCTTCTTGTGTTTAATGACATAAGGAAAGTCTCAATGAATTCAACCCATTTAGCATGTCTACGATTCAGTTTAGCTTGACTTTTAATATGTTTCAAAGATTCATGATCGTAATGTATAACAAATTCTTTGGGCCATAAATAATGTTGCCATGTCTCTAAAGTCCGAACAAGAGCATATAATTCTTTATCATAAGAAGAATAGTTCAGACTAGGCCCACTCAATTTTTCAGAAAAGTATGCAACAGGTTTGCCATCTTGTAATAACACACCTCCTAATCCAATTTCACTAGCATCACATTCAATGATAGAGGCAAAGGTGTCCCGTCTTTCGATGAGATGTTGGTTTTCGCTTTGGAGGAAGTCGACTTTGACGATCCGACTACGAACGTGCGAGGACGTCGCGCCTTAGCAATCGCTAAACCAACTCCGAGAGGTTATTGACCACGCCGGAGCACGATCAACCTGACCTCGAGGTTCTGTTTCCTTCGAGCAAAAGAAGAACAAGCAAGTAACTGAGATTGCAATCTGGTTATTGCGAATATAAGATTAAAGCTTTTTTGATCTAGGTGGGGTTCTGTGACGCCTTTGTCTGGTCGTTGAACACAAACGATGTACGCTATGTTGCTGCTATGGCGAACTTTTAATATAAACAAAACCCCCAAAGTCTAAACGACGCCCTAAGGGCTGTATATATGGAGAAAGAGGAGGGAATTTCGTGGCCCTTGAGGGAGGGGTCCAAACCAACCCTAACTCTTGTTTCCCCACACATACGGACTCTAAAAACAGCCTACACTTAAGTATTTCGAAATTACATGGGCCTGGCCCAATAATAAGGTGACGCAGCACCTAGAATAGCCTATGGACGAATATTATGAAGTGGCATCTTGTATATTTCGTCCAAGGCCTCATGCTCTCATTAGGGTGGCTTCAAAGTCCTGGAATCATCACTTGTAACTCCGTTCTTGTTTCCCTTGCGCATGCCAACATCATGCTTGAACTTGCTCCAAGGTTCATCTTTCTTGTCCATGGTAGGCCCTTCATTTGTAAGCAAAACAAATGTATCCAATTTAGGCAGCATCATATTCTCATGAACATTGGAATCGTTACCAAGAAACGGAAGTACCGATAATTCAATTGGCGTCTTGAGCTCTAGTAATTGGTCCAAGATGTATAGCAGCGAGGGCTGTGGGTGTAACAATAGTATTGATGTCCTCATCATCCTCCCTTCTTGAAATGAAGTCGTCCTCGACGGAAACTCATCTTCCTCACCCAAATAAGGCTTCAAATCTGCAATGTTAAAAGTGGGACTAACCCCAAAATCTGCAGGCAGCTCAAGTTTATATGCATTATCATTTATTTTCTCTAACACCTTAAATGGACCATCAAGACGCGTGGCATTAGCTTTGATTTGCGCAAATTAGGAAACCTATCCTTACGCAAATGTAACCAAACAAGATCTCCAGTGCAAAGACAACATGTTTTCTACCCTTATCTCCAAAGAAGTTTATATTTAGCATTCATACGCTCAATGTTTTCCTTAGTTAACTCATGCATTTTTAAAATCAATTCAGCACGTTCTTTAGCATCAAAATTAACCTTCTCTCAAGATGGAAGAGGCAACAAATCAATAGGTGCACGAGGTAGGAAGCCATACACAATTTCAAAAGGGCACATCTTAGTAGTAGAATGCAATGAACGATTATAAGCAAATTCAATATGAGGCAAGCATTCTTCCCACATTTTCTTATTATTCTTCAAAACAGCCCTAAGCATAGTAGACAATGTTCTATTGACTACTTCAGTTTGTCCATCGGTTTGGGGTGACAAGTAGTACTAAAAAGCAGTTTAGTCCCCAACTTAGCCCATAAACATCTCCAAAAGTGGCTAAGAAATTTAGTATCACGATCTGAAACAATAGTATTTGGCACACCATGCAAGCGAATAATTTCACGAAAGAACAAATCAGCAACATTAACAAAGATCATCGCTTTTATGACATGGTATGAAGTGTGCCATTTTCGAGAATCTATCCACGACAACAAATATGCTATCCCTCCCTTCTTTGTTCGAGGTAAACCTAAAACAAAGTCCATAGATATATCCTCCCAAGGAACACTTGGTACAGTAAAGGCATATATAAACCATGAGGATTGAGTCGTGACTTAGCTTTTTGACATGTAGTGCAGTGAGCAACAAAACGCTCAACATCCCGTCTCATCTTTGGCCAAAAGAAATGTGTAGCAAGTATATCCTCCGTCTTCTTCACGCCAAAGTGTCCCATTAATCCTCCTCCATGCGCCTCCTGCAACAACAAAAGACGAACAGAGCTAGCAGGAATGCATAGCTTGTTAGCACGGAACACAAAACCATCCTTAATAACGAACTTGTTCCATGTTCTTCCTTCTTTACAATTCTGCATTACATCTTTAAAATCAGCATCATGCACATATTGATCTTTGATGGTCTCCAAACCAAATATTTTGAAGTCAAGTTGTGAAAGCATAGTATAGCGACGAGACAAAGCATCAAGAATAACATTTTCTTTACCCTTCTTGTGTTTAATGACATAAGGGAAAGTCTCAATGAATTCAACCCATTTAGCATGTCTACGATTCAGTTTAGCTTGACTTCTAATATGTTTCAAAGATTCATGATCAGAATATATAACAAATTCTTTGGGCCATAAATAATGTTGCCATGTCTCTAAAGTCCGAACAAGAGCATATAATTCTTTGTCATAAGTAGAATAGTTCAGACTAGGCCCACTCAATTTTTCGTAAAAGTATGCAACAGGTTTGCCATCTTGTAATAACACACCTCCTAATCCAATTCCACTAGCATCACATTCAAGCTCAAAAGTCTTATTAAAGTCAGGAAGTTGGAGTAAAGGAGCATGTGTCAACTTATCTTTCAATACCGTGAAGGCTTCTTCCATGCGGTACCCCAAACAAAAGGCACATCCTTCTTTGTAAGTTCATTGAGAGGTGCAGCAATGGTGCTAAAGTCTCTCACAAAGCGCCTATAGAAACCAGCGAGTCCAAGAAAACTCCTCACTTGTGTGACCGTTTTGGGCTGCGGCCAACTCTCAATAGCTTCAATCTTGGCTTTATCAACTTCAATTCCCTGTGGTGTAACAACATAGCCAAGAAAAGATACTCGGTCGGTGCAAAAGGTGCACTTCCCAAGGTTACCAAACAAACGTGCATCACGTAGAGCATTAAAAACAACACGTAAATGTTCCAAATGTTCTTCCAAAGATTTGCTATAAATCAGTATATCATCAAAGTAAACTACCACAAATCGTCCAATGAAAGCACGTAAAACTTCGTTCATTAATCTCATGAAAGTACTAGGTGCATTAGTTAACCCAAAAGGCATGACTAACCACTCATATAATCCAAACTTAGTTTTAAATGCTGTTTTCCATTCATCTCCCAATTTCATACGAATTTGATGGTATCCACTACGCAAATCAACTTTGGAGAATATTGTAGAGCCACTCAATTCATCAAGCATATCATCTAGCCTAGGAATAGGATGACGATAACGAATAGTAATATTATTAATGCCTCTACAATCAACACACATACGCCGACGTACCATCCTTTTTAGGCACTAGTATAATAGGAACAGCACAAGGACTAAGGGATTCACGTATATAACCTTTGTCGAGCAGCTCCTGCATTTGACGCATAATCTCCTTCATCTCCTCTGGCTTGGTACGGTATGGTGCACGGTTGGGTAGCGATGCATCAGGAATTAAGTCAATCTGATGCTCAATCCCTCGAATAGGTGGTAATCCCGGTGGCACGTCTTGTGGGAAGACGTCGTGAACTCTGCAAAATGTTAGTGACAAAGGGGGCAAAGAGGAAGGCACGTCCTCGAATGAAAATAATGCCTCTTTGCACACAAAAGCATAGCAAACAGATTTGCTAGAATCTAGCTCATCAATATCAGATTTGGTGGCAAATAAACATGCACTTTTCAGTTTAATTTCAGAAGCAACATTAGATGGTTTATTATTAGGCTTCATTTGTTGCTCAAATTCTTTTGCCACAATCTGATTTTCACTCTTATTTTTCTCCTGTTTTGCTTTATTAGCTCTATTAATATCATCTTTCAAAATGGAATCAGGAGTCATAGGAAGCAAAGTAATATTTTTATCCTTGTGAACAAGAGTATACTGATTGTTTCTACCATGGTGTACAGAATTTTTATCAAATTGCCATGGTCTACCAAGTAATAAGGAACATGCTTGCATAGGTACCACATCACAATCAACATAATCAGCATATGTAGAGATACTAAAATGCACACCTAACAAGACGTGTTACCTTAACCTTGCCGCTGTTGTTGAACCATTGGATGTAGTAAGGATGTGGATGTGGTCTTGTGGTGAGAGAAAGCTTCTCCACCATATCCATGCTAGCCAAGTTGTTGCAGCTCCCTCCATCTATGATGACGCGAATAGAACGTTCCTTCACAACTCCCTTTGTATGGAACAAGTTATGCCTCTGATTTTGCTCAGCTTGTGTAACCTGCACACTCAAAACACGTTGAGCAACTAAACATTCATACCTGTCGGCATCTTCAGCAGCCATGAATTGCGTCTCATGATCGTAATCATCTCCACCATGTTCTTCATGTGTAATAAGAGCCAAAGTCTCTTCATCATAGTCACTAAGCGGACTCATACCCACCATCCTCGTGAGCAATCATCACACGCTGAGATTGGCATTCTCTCGTAAAATGTCCTCTTCCCTTACAACGACGACAAATAATATCACTTGTGTGCCCTGTTGACGCCATGGAAGAAGAAGAGCTCTGTGTAGGCCCAGCAGGTGTGCTCTTGGCGAGATAGTGGTGGTTGTGCACGCTTTCTTGTATCACGGTTGGAGGTGGCAGCCGGCGGAGGTGCCGGTGTAGTAGAACGTGTGGGCGTAGATGATGCACGTGGTGTCCATGATGAAGGTCGACCTGCGAGAAAAGTTAGTCCGCCAAGGCACATCGATCCTGCACTTCACGTTCAGCTTTACAAGCAAGATGGAATAATCGAGTGATATTATTATAATCCTTGTAGTCTAGAATGGTCTGAATCTCTCTATTTAATCCACCCGTAAAACGTGCAAGCATAGCTTCATTCTCCTCAACAATACCACATCTAATCAAGCCGGTTTGTAATTCCCGATAATATTCTTCTACCGAATTTTTTCCTTGTCTTAAGCGCTGCAATTTTTGAAGTAATTCACGTTGATAATATGGTGGAACCCAACGAGCACGCATAGCAGTTTTCAAAGCAGCCCAAGTAGCTGGAACAGGATATAATCTACAATGTTCGTACCACCAAACACATGCAAAGCTAGTGAAAGCACAAACAGCAGCGAGGAACACGTCTCTCCTCGGGATATTGTAAACATGTAAATCGTTGTTCAGTTTCTAACTCCCAAGTAAGATATATATCAGAACATATCTACCCTCAAATGGTGGAATATTCAATTTCAGTTTAGGGAGATGGTCATGATCTCGTACTGAAGGGGAGCCCGAACATTGCCATTATTTGCATGTGGACGACACGGTGGTTGTGGTGCAGGTGGTTGCACGTAGTTCGATGTTGATCAACCTCATCCTCGTAATCTCTCACATAATCATCCTCCCCACCGCAGCAGCAGGAGCCACGAAGTATCAACAGCAGCACCAAAGAGCTTGGCCAGCTGAAGAGGGACACGGGAAGCTTCGGCGGAGGGCTGTTTCGCGATGTGGAGGTAGTCCTTGTTGTTGTAGTAGAGGTGCGTTAGGTGCCGCCGGTGGTGGTGGTGGTAGACGCAGCGAGCAATTCATTAAACTTGTTATCGAGCTTTGTTTCAACGCCTTCTCAATGCCATCTATCTTCTCCATGGCCTCTTCAAATCTATTTAGCACATCGTCCACCTGCCCACTCATCATTTGTTGAAACTTATCATGTAGCGCTTTGTTTGTCATGTTCTCCCGGTCGGTCTAAATCGGCTTGTGATCCTGCCATGGTTAGCAACAATAGAAACACACAAGAATATGATTCGACAGGACTACTAGGAAGTGGTGGTGGTTGTGTGGTGGGCGGTCACAAATCCGTCAAGCAAATCTCAAATTCTTACCAGTTCTTACCCAGAAGAAAGGTGATCGGCAGAACCGATGTAGTCAAAAATCTCAAAGCTTGGATAGAGCGATTACGGGGAGAGTCAAACGCACGATGTAGATGTATGTGGAGCTGGGAAGGCTTATAATATGGTAGCAAAAAGGGTCAAGAATAATCAATTCAGAGATGCAAAGTTGAATAAACGCTCAACGACGATCTTGTCTTTGGTCCTAGGCTAGACCGTGCTAGAGACGCGAGCCTAGAACACTAACAAAATCACGGCGCTGCACGTAAACAAGGGAAAAGCACACTCTGGATTTTTTTTCGCTCTTTTTTTTTTGCGCTGCTTTTTTTTTGCGCTGCTCTTTTTTTTTTTGCGAAAAATCACTATAATGGCGAGTGTCTCAAAACTCTTCCCGTGTCAAACCGACAGGATGGGCACGGAATTTTTCGACCATTTTTTTTTGACTGCCGGACCCAAAAAGCTGAAACGGGTCAAAAAACTTTCTATAATGGCGACTGTCTCAATACGCTTAGAAACACCTAAAAATAGGATAGCCAGAAAATTTTTCGACAAGTGCGTTTTCGGAAAATTTTGGGCCTAAACGGAGGGTGGTTTCCCGAAACCTACTCCGGCTAGGAAACACGAATCGGAAACTAGATGGATCTCGAAAGCAAACCTAATATGAGAAGAACTCGGATTGGTGGTGGATATATGGTGGTGGTATATGGCAGCGGTGGTGGTATATGGCAGCGGTGGTGGTATATGGCTACGGATTGGTGGTGGATAAGAAGGGTGGTAGATGGCAAGGCGATGATGATGGTAGTGCGGCGGCGGCGTGACAACTTATGACCAGAACTTCGAAACTCTAAAAGACTAGACTCTAAGACCAGCAACTTGACACGACGATGCAACCGGAAATTCAACAAAGCAAAAACCCAAAAAGATTATGCGAAGGCTCAGATTGGTTCGGATATGATGAACTAACCCTAATTTTTTTTGTGGCTTTTTCGTGGACTTTAGGTATGAAGAACAGACTCGATCTAATCTACGAAAAACTGTAAAATCTCACCGAGCAACCTGAAAATCTGATACCACTTGATAGAGGCAAAGGTGTCCCGTCTTTCGATGAGATGTTGGTTTTCGCTTTGGAGGAAGTCGACTTTGACGATCCGACTACGAGCGTCACGAGGACGTCGCGCCTTAGCAATCGCTAAACCAACTCCGAGAGGTTATTGACCACGCCGAGCACGATCAACTCGACCACGAGGGTCTGCATTTCCTGCGAGCAAACGAAGAACAAGCAAGAAACTGAGATTGCAATCTGGATATTGCGAATATAAGATGAAAGCTTTATTGATCAAGGTGGGGTTACGTGGCGCCTTTGTCCGGTCGTTGAACACAAAGCGAAGCACGAAGTTGCAGCTATGGCGAACTTTTAATCTAAACAAAACCCCAAAGTCTAAACGACGCCCTAAGGGCTGTATATATGGAGAAAGAGGAGGAATTTCGTGGCCCTTGAGGGAGGGTCCAAACCAACCCTAACTCTTGTTTCCCCACACATACGGACTCTAAAAACAGCCTACACTTAAGTATTTCGAAATTACATGGGCTGGCCCAATAATAAGGTGACGCAGCACCTAGAATAGCCTATGGACGAATATTATGAAGTGGCATCTTGTATATTTCGTCCAAGGCCTCATGCTCTCATTAGGGTGGCTTCAAAGTCCTGGAATCATCACTTGTAACTCCGTTCTTGTTTCCCTTCATGCCAACATCATGCTTGAACTTGCTCCAAGGTTCATCTTTCTTGTCCATGGTAGGCCCTTCATTTGTAAGCAAAACAAATGTATCCAATTTAGGCAGCATCATATTCTCATGAACATTGGAATCGTTACCAAGAAAGCGAAAGTACCTGATAATTCAATTGGCGTGCGCGAGCTCTAGTAATTGGTCCAGTATGTATAGCAGCAGGGGCTGTGGGTGTAACAATGGTATTGATGTCCTCATCATTCAAGCTCAAAAGTCTTATTAAAATCAGGAAGTTGGAGTAAAGGAGCATGTGTCAACTTATCTTTCAATACCGTGAAGGCTTCTTCCTGTGCGGTACCCAAACAAAAGGCACATCCTTCTTTGTAAGCTCATTGAGAGGTGCAACAATGGTGCTAAAATCTCTCACAAAACGCCTATAGAAACCAGCGAGTCCAAGAAAACTCCTCACTTGTGTGACCGTTTTGGGCTGCGGCCAACTCTCAATAGCTTCAATCTTGGCTTTATCAACTTCAATTCCTCGTGGAGTAACAACATAGCCAAGAAAAGATACTCGATTGATTGCAAAAGGTGCACTTCCCAAGGTTACCAAACAAACGTGCATCATGTAGAGCATTAAAAACAGCACGTAAATGCTCCAAATGTTCTTCCAAAGATTTGCTATAAATCAGTATATCATCAAAATAGACTACCACAAATCGTCCAATGAAAGCACGTAAAACTTTGTTCATTAGTCTCATGAAAGTACTAGGTGCATTAGTTAACCCAAAAGGGATGACTAACCACTAATATAAACCAAACTTAGTTTTAAATGATGTTTTCCATTCATCTCCCAATTTCATACGAATTTGATGGTATCCACTACGCAAATCAACTTTGGAGAATATTGTAGAGCCACTCAATTCATCAAGCATATCATCTAGCCTAGGAATAGGATGACGATAACGAATATTATTAATGCCTCTACAATCAACACACATACGCGACGTACCATTTTTTTAGGCACTAGTATAATAGGAACAACACAAGGACTAAGAGATTCGCGTATATAACCTGTGTCGAGCAGCTCCTGTACTTGACGCATAATCTCCTTCGTCTCCTCTAGATTGGTATGGTATGGTGCACGGTTGGGTAGCGATGCACCAGGAATTAAGTCAATTTGATGCTCAATCCCTCGAATAGATGATAATCCCGGTGGCACGTTGATGTGGAGCATCCCACGATCATCCCCATGGACTTACAACCGTCTCATCAAGAGCCAAGAGGACCCATGACACGAGCTAGAGCTAGAGCTCTTGAGAACGAGGTGACCTCTTTCCTTATGGATATCACATATGATCCACTCGAGACATGGCTACTACCTAAGTCCGATATGCTATGCATGATTAGGTGTCAAGGGGAACCTCTCGAGGATGCACGTGAAGAGGGACAAGCCACCAAGTCCGCGGATGAAGAGAACCAACGGAGAAGGCCAAGAACACCTTCCAGGCCCGGGACATCCGGCCCTGGCCCCGGACATCCGGCCCTGGAGCTTCTACCTCAACAGGATCCAATCTGGCCAAGTCTCCAGGGCCCGGACATCCGGCGTCCAAGCCCGGACATCCGGCCCCCAGCCCGGATATCTGGGCCCCAGCCCGGAAATCCGGCGCCCCTTTCCCGACTTCAGGAAGCAGTCGCCCAGCCGGACATCCGGGATGAGAGCCGGACATCCGGCGCCTCATGAAGGCAGGACATCCGCCCGACGCCTTGACGTCCGGCCTCCCCCACAAGCTGTGATGCCTCGTGGCCTTGTCCCTTGTACCCTTCGCCCGAGACTATATATACTTGTTCCCTTTCCTCTTTCTAGGGTTAGCATTGGATTAGCTCATATTCTTGTGTGAGAGCCTTTGCTCATCCACTTGGTTACTTCTCCACCGAGATCGGGACCTCTCGGAGAAGATCCCCAAGCGGATTCAAGACCCCCTTCTAGGGTGGACCCCCTCAAGGCCTCCTCGCGGAGAAGAACGGCTACCGTTTGTATCTTACCTTTGTTGATCTTGAATCTTGTGCCACTCTATGTGATCGATAATCTAGCACTTGTGTGATTCATCTCTTGTCGGTTTCGTGATTTCTCTCCCGTTTCTCTCGTGTTCTTCCGTGTGTTCCTCGTGATTCCCCGTAGGATCCGCTCCAACGTGAAAGATCATCCACGTAGGGTTCCGCCCTACATCATCTATGGTATCATGAGCCACGTTGATCACGTTATTGGAGCCCCTACCCCTCTTTTCTAGCTTGATTTTTGTTGTTTTGTCCTAATTCCGAAAATTCCCCACAAAAATAGCCCTAATTTTTTTTTTTTGTGATTTGTTAGGTGTGATGAAGTTTTGTTGGATTTGATCCGTGGATTTCGTGTGTTGCAGGTAGATCTAGCTTTCCCCCACCATGTCCACAATTTCCATCCACAAAATCGCCCGAATTTTGCCCCGAATCCCACCTTCCCCCGCGGTGTTCATCAAGCCCGGACATCCGGCCCGAGCAGCCGGACATCCGGCACCCCGGACATCCGGCCCGATCAGCCCGGACATCCGGCGCCCGGACATCCGGCTTCGGCCCGGATTTCCGCCCCTGTAGCAACAATCCCTTCCACCATCCCGATCACCGCCTAACTTTCGCCAAATTTTGTCCCGTGCCCACATACACTTCCACTTACCTCCACCACTTCCGCATAACACCACCATAGCCTTTCCCACTTCCAATTCCGACAATGTTGCCAACTTTTCCCTTGAGAATTTGAGTTGTGGTTTCCCGTATCCTTTTGTGTTTGACTATCTAGGTACGGTTCAACATCAAGATCACCATCGCTCATCTTCGTCAAGGACGGTAACATCGTCGACACCTTTGTCATTACTTGCAATTGCATTGATAACCATCATAACCCATCTTTTGCGTTGCTTACCCATCGAGACTAGCCATTGAGTATTGCCGGCAACGTGACTTGTGCACATTAGTGATCATACTCCATAGCATACATAACATACCAAAGTGGTGCATATCTTAGCATCAACTTGTGCGTCGCAAAGTTTTCATCGCATACACAATTTCTATCTTGGTTCATGAAGTTTTGCATGAGAAAAGAGCTCAAAAGAGAAAGAGCCAATCAAGCTTTTAAGCAAAGAGAGAAAGATAAGCAAAGAGCTTATGAGCAAGAACCATAGCATCATACAACATTAAGATTGTCATACTTGATCATCTTGGATCAACACATCGAAACACAATACATATAGCATACTTGGGATAGAAGTCGTTGCATTTTGCTTAGTAGGTTGTGCACAAGTTCGTATCCGCCTATTGTGTAATCGTGCTAGCATCTCTCTAGTGTTGTGCAACAAGAGCATCTTGGTGAATTCCACATTTTGGCTCATCCTTGGTTGCATAACCCCATATTATCTTTTGCGTGTGTGTTTCCGTGTACCTTATCTTGCTATTGGTCTACTTGTTGCATTTGCAAATTTGTGAATCATTTCCAACTTTATTGAGTCTCACTTACAATTGCATTAACTTTTGTGCCACCATCCTAACCGAGCTCCACCATAAGCTTTTACTTGTGTAGGTGTGAGAACCGACAAGAATCGGTAGCAAGAGTGCTATTTCATTGTCCGCATTTGAGTGAACTTGATTCATCTTCAACATCGGTCAAAGGTACATTGGTATAAGTTCTTTTCCGTTCTACCACTCACATTTTGCTTGGAATGATGGATAGGCCAAGTTCTTCAACCAACCCACTCTTCATCGAGCAAGACGACGACATGTCTTCATATGTCACCAAGAATCACCTCTTTGGTGCACAACGAGCGTTGCACCAAGAACAACAAGCAATGACCGACCGCATCGACAACCTCGCCACCGACTTGCGACTCTCCGAGCAACGTACAAGAGACTACTTCGACAACAAGTTCGAGGCTCACAAGCAAGAGAATGATGCAAGAATGGGCCGAGATCCGTGCTTTGATGAGAAACAGGCATCATTCAACTTCTTCATCATCAAGACGGAGCCGCTCGAGTCGACATTCCGACGACACCTTCTACGACTCAAGTACACCGTCATCGAACACTCTTCGACGAGCCGCGCGCCAAGACCGTCATGCATCTCGCAACCCGCTACATGACAAACATTCACAAGAGCAAGTTGATGATCAAGTTCCTCGTCCTCAATCAAACCAAGAGGCTTTTACTCAAGCTCAAGAACGACAACGTCTTCGTCGCCAACAAGAGGAAGAACGAGCACGTCTTCACCAAGACGAACAAGACGCCAAGGCTCAACGTCTTCAACAACAACAATGTGAGGCGCAAGCTCTTGAGGCGCAACGTGCCCTTCAAGAATCAAGTAGAGCCTTCGCCAACCGCAATCGCGAACGGCGCAATCAAGAGGAAGCCCTTCAAGAAGAAATCCAAGAGAGGAACTACCAACCTCATGCACAACGACAAGTTCCTCAAGCTCCTCCACAAGCTCGTCAAGCTCCACCTCAACCTCAAGTTCAACAAGGGCAAGTTGATCATGGTCTTCCTCCACGCCAAGAGCAACATGAAGACGAATACAATCCACGCCAAGGACGTCATCATCAACATCGCCAACAACACAATGAAGAGCAACGCTTCTGACAAGCTAAAATTCACCATGCCCAAGTCCAACGGAAGCAATGACCCCGAAGACTACCTCTCATGGGCATTGAAGGTTGACAAAATCTTCCGCTTGCACAACTACGATGAAGCGAAGAAAATCGCTATGGCATCACTTGAGTTCCAAGACTATGTGCTCATATGGTGGGAACAAATCATTGAGCGACGACAAGCAAGAGGTGAACCTCCAATCACCACTTGGGCTCAAATGAAGGATGACATGCGAGCACATTTTGTGCCAACCTACTACAACCGCGACCTCTTCAAGAAACTCCAACTACTCAAGCAAGGAACAAAGAGCGTTGAAGAATATTACAAGGAAATGGAGACCGCCATGATTCGCGCCAATGTCAAGGAAGATGATGAGCAAACTATGGCACGTTTCTTGAATGGACTCAATCATCCCATCAAGAAGATCGCCGACTTCCAACCATACTCATCCCTCATTGAGCTCGTGCTTCAAGCTACAAAGGCGGGGCATGAAGTGCAAGATGACTTCAAATGCGCCAAGTACTCATCTAAGACCCTGGCTCCTCCAACAACCAAGCTTCAACGACTCCTCCAACATCTACATCAACCAAACTTTCTTCAAAAAGCAGCGACAAGTCAAGTTACAAGAAGACTTCGACAAGTTCAAGTCGTCCTCCTCCTACTACAAGCAACATCAAGCCGCGTGCTTCATCCTCTACTCAACCGATGATACCATCAAGACAAGCTCCTTCAAGTGTTTCACTTGCGGCGGCCGAGGCCACAAGTCATCTGAATGCACCAACAAGCGCACCATGATCCTCAACGACGATGGCACATATGACTCCATGAGTGAAGAGGAGATGGAAGCTCTTGAGCAAGTGGCCATGCACCGGCACGTGAACGAAGAAGAAGATGATCAAGTCTTTTGTGATGAGGATTCGAGCCCCGCTCTCGTTGTCTCCAAGGTCTTGACTCTTCAACATCAACAAGAAGAAGACCAATGATGCCACATCTTCCACACAAAAGCCGGCATCAATGGACGGTCCATCAAGGTCATCATCGATGGAGGTAGTTGCCACAACTTGGCAAGTGAAGAACTATGCTCCAAGCTCCAATTGGTCAAGAGGAAGCACCCGCACCCTACAAGGTTCAATGGCTAAGTGACTCCGGCACTATACGAGTCGAGCATACGGTCCAAGTCTCCTTCAAAATTGGTGCTTATGAAGACACGTTGGAATGTGATGTGATCCCAATGACCGTTTGCCACCTACTTCTAGATCGACCATGGCAATTCGACCGTGGTGTCATCCACAATGGGCGCACCAATCACTATAGCTTCAAGATGAAAGGGAAGGAATATGTGCTACGACCTATGTCTCCTACTCAAGTGATAGCCGACAAGCAAGCCACACATCATAGAGAAAAGAGTGAGAAAGTGATCCACCCAAAAGTGAGTGAGAGCCACAAGCCAAATTTGAGCGACTCTTCGCCTAGAGAGAAAAACCTCATCCTATTTGCCACCAAAAGTGAGATGAGAGAAGTGGGTGAGAACCCATCGAGTGTGATGCACTTTGTCCTTGTGTGCAAGGATGGAGATCCAAAAACTAACACCATTCACGAGCTACCTTTGGTGTTTCAATCTCTTTTGCAGGAATTTCAAGATGTTTTCCCCGATGAGCTACCTCGGGTCTACCTCCTCTTGAGGCATAGAGCATCGAATTGACCTCATCCACGGAGCGCCTCTACCAAACAAAGCTCCATACCGAGTCAATCCGGAAGAAACCAAGGAGATTCAACGGCAAGTACAACAACTCATCGACAACGGTCATGTACGTGAAAGCTTAAGCCCTTGTGCCGTTCCGGTTATTCTTGTGCCTAAGCCCGATGGAAGTTTCCGCTTGTGCTCGATTGTCGACCTATCAATGCTATTACCGTTCGATATAGGCATCCCATTCCTCGCTTAGATGATATGCTTGATGAACTTAGTGGAGCCAACTTTTTCTCAAAAATTGATCTTAAAAGTGGCTATTATCAAATCCGCATACAAGAGGGTGATGAATGGAAAACTGCTTTCAAAACCAAATTTGGTTTATATGAATGGTTAGTGATGCCTATGGGTCTTTCGGAAGCTCCCGGTACCTTTGTACGTCTTATGCATCATGTGCTTCGTCCTTATATTGGAGTCTTTGTTGTGGTTTACTTTGATGATATTCTTGTGTTTAGCAAAACCATGAAAGAGCACATCAATCATGTAAAATCTGTGTTGCAAACTCTTCGCAAGGAAAGCCTTTATGCAAACTTGAAAATATGCACTTTTTGGGTTGACAAAGTGGTTTTCTTGGGTTTTGTAGTTTCCTCAAAGGGTGTCCATGTTGATGAATCTAAAATTGAAGCAATTAAAACTTGGCCCCAACCCACCAATTTGCAACAAGTGCGAAGTTTTCTTGGTCTTGCGGGTTTCTATCGTAAGCTTTGTGAAAGATTTTAGCACAATTGCCGCTCCTTTGCATGCTTTGAGCAAGAAGAATACTCTCTTTGTTTGGGGAACTTTGCAATCAACCGCTTTTGATGAGCTCAAGTCTTTGCTTACTCATGCTCCGATTCTTGCTTTGCCCAATTTTGACAAAACTTTTGAGGTTCATTGTGATGCAAGTGGTACCGGAATTGGCGGAGTTTTGATGCAAGAAAAAACGAGCCATTGCTTATTTTAGTGAAAAACTCTCCGGTGCTCAACTTAATTATCCCATCTATGACAAAGAATTGTATGCTTTAGTGCGTGTGCTACATGTTTGGGAACATTACCTTAGACCTCATGAGTTTGTCATCCATACCGATCATGAAAAGCTTAAGTACCTCAAAGGTCAAACTAAATTGAACAAGCGTCATGCAAATGGAGTGAATTCATTGAATCTTTTCCTTATGTGATCAAGTACATTAAGGGTAAAGAAAATGTAGTTGCCGACGCGCTTTCACGCATATGCATGCTTGTCACTCAACTTGAGTTGAATGTTATTGGTTTTGAGCATATAAAAGACTTGTATGAGCATGATCCATCTTTTGCTTCTCCTTATGCTAAGTGTTTGACGACACGTCTTGGGAACAATATTACATCAAGGATGGTTACCTTATGAGAGCTAACAAACTTTGCATTCCGAGTCTTCTCTTCGTTTGCTCCTTTTGCAAGAGGCTCATGGAGGCGGACTCATGGGACACTTTGACGCGACAAGACATTCGCCACGCTCTCCACCAACTACTTTTGGCCCAAGATGTTCCGCGACGTCTCACGCTTCACCAACCGATGCTATACATGTCGCAAAGCTAAGTCTAAAGCTCAATCTCATGGTCTTTACATGCCTCTCCCTATTCCATATCAACCTTGGGAAGACATTAGTATGGATTTTGTACTTGGTTTGCCTAGGACTCAAAATGGCAAGGATTCTGTCTTTGTTGTTGTGGATAGATTTTCTAAGATGGCACATTTCATACCTTGCAACAAGATAGACGATGCTTCACATGTTGCCAATCTCTTTTGTAGGGAAATCTTGCGACTCCATGGCGTACCAAAGACAATCGTCTCCGATTGTGACGTCAAGTTCTTGAGTTACTTTTGGAAGACCCTATGCGCCAAGCTCGGAATCAAGCTCTTGTTCTCCTCGGCATACCATCCTCAAACTGATGGCCAAACGGAGGTGACGAACCGCACACTATCCACTCTACTTCGTGTCTTGATAAAGAAGAACATCAAGGAGTGGGAAGCATGACTACCAATCGCCGAAATGCGCCTACAATCGTGCAAGACATTCAACTACCGGCAAGTCCCCCTTCGAGGTCGTCTCTGGTTTCAACCCCTTGTCCCCATTGGACATTCTACCACTTCCTCTCCACGAGCGCACCAACATGGATGCAAGTGAGCAGGCAAGCTACATCAAGAAGATGCACGAAGACACAAGGCACACCATTGAGCGCCAAGTACAACGTCAAGCAAACAAGCTCAACGCCAACAAGCAACCCATCGTCTTCAACATTGGCGATCTCGTGTGGCTACACCTTCGCAAGGACCGCTTCCCCAAAGAACGCAAGTCCAAGCTTCTCCCTCGAGCTGATGGACCTTTCAAGGTGCTAGCATGCTACAACGACAACGCCTACAAGATCGACCTACCTCGAGACAAATACAACATGAGCGACATCTTCAACGTCAAGGACCTCGCACCATTCCATGGACATGAAGCTTTTGATCTGAGGTCGGATCTCTCCCAAGGGGGGCGGGGGAGATGATGCGGAGCATCCCACGATCATCCCCATGGACTTACAACCGTCTCATCAAGAGCCAAGAGGACCCATGACACGAGCTAGAGCTAGAGCTCTCGAGAACGAGGTGACCTCTTTCCTTATGGATATCACATATGATCCACTCGAGACATGGCTACTACCTAAGTCCGATATGCTATGCATGATTAGGTGTCAAGGGGAACCTCCAGGGATGCACGTGAAGAGGGACAAGCCACCAAGTCCGCGGATGAAGAGACCCAACGGAGAAGGCCAAGAACACCTTCCGGGCCCGGACATCCGGCCATGGCCCGGACATCCGGCCCCTGAGCTTCTACCTCAACAGGATCCAATCGGCCAAGTCTCGGGGCGGACATCCGGCGTCAAGCCGGACATCCGGCCCCCAGCCCGGATATCCGGGCCCCCGCCCGGAAATCCGGCGCCCCTTTCCCGATTCGGCTGAAACGGTTGGCCCAGCACGGACATCCGGGCTGAGAGCCCGGACATCCGGCGCCTCATGAAGGCCGGACATCCGCCCGACGCCCGGACGTCCGGCCTCCCCCTGTGTGATGCCTCGAGGCCTTGTCCCTTGTACCCTTCGCCTTGAGACTATATATACTTGTTCCCTTTCCTCTTTCTAGGGTTAGCGTTGGATTAGCTCATATTCTTGTGTGAGAGCCTTTGCTCATCCACTTGGTTACTTCTCCACCGAGATCAGGACCTCTCCGGAGAAGATCCCCAAGCGGATTCAAGACCCCCTTCTAGGGTGGACCCCTTAAGGCCTCCTCATGGAGAAGAACGGCTACCGTTTGTATCTTACCTTTGTTGATCTTGAATCTTGTGCCACTCTATGTGATCGATAATCTAGCACTTGTGTGATTGATCTCTTGTCGGTTTCATGATTTCTCTCCCGTTTCTCTCGTGTTCTTCCGTTTGTTCCTCGTGATTCCCCGTAGGATCCGCTCCAACGTGAAAGATCATCCACGTAGGGTTCCGCCCTACATCACACGTCTTGTGGGAAGACGTCAGCGAACTCCTGCAAAATGTTAATGACAGCAGGGGGCAAAGAGGAAGGCACGTCCTCGAATGAAAATAATGCCTCTTTGCACACAAAAGCATAGCAAACAGATGTGCTAGAATCTAGCTCATCAATATCAGATTTGGTGGCAAGTAAACATGCACTTTTCAATTTAATTTCAGAAGCAACACTAGATGGTTTATTATTAGGCTTCATTTGTTGCTCAAATTCTTTTGCCACAATCTGATTTTCACTCTTATTTTTCTCCTGTTTTGCTTTATTAGCTCTATTAATATCATCTTTCAAAATGGAATCAGGAGTCATAGGAAGCAAAGTAATATTTTTATCCTTATGAACAAGAGTATACTGATTGTTTCTACCATGGTGTATGACTTTTTATCAAATTGCCATGGTCTACCAAGTAATAAGGAACATGCTTGCATAGGTACCACATCACAATCAACATAATCAGCATATGTAGAGATACTTAAATGCACACGAACAGTACGTGTTACCTTAACCTTGCCGCTGTTGTTGAACCATTGTATGTAGTAAGGATGTGGATGTGGTCTTGTGGTGAGAAATAGCTTCTCCACCATCTCCATGCTAGCCAAGTTGTTGCAGCTCCCTCCATCTATGATGACGCTTGAATAGAACGTTCCTTCACAACTCCCTTTGTATGGAACAAATTATGCCTCTGATTTTGCTCAGCTTATGTAACCTGCACACTCAAAACACGTTGAGCAACTAAACATTCATACCTGTCAGCATCTTCAGCAGCCATGTATTGCGTCTCATGATCAGAATCATCTCCACCGTGTTCTTCATGTGTAATAAGAGCCAAAGTCTCCTCATCATTGTGATCCTGGCATGGTTAGCAGCAATAGAAACACACAAGAATATGATCCTACCGACTACTAACAAGTGGTGGTGGTGGCGGGTGTCACAAATCCGTGAAGCAAATCTCAAATTCTTACCAGTACTTACCCAAAGAAGAAGCGGTGATCGGCAACCGTTGTAGTCAAAACTCTCAAAGCTTGGATAAAGCGATTACCAGGGAGAGTCAAACACACGGCGTAGATGTATGTGGAGCTGGGAAGGCTTATAATATGGTAGCAAAAAGGGTCAGCAATAATCAATTCAGAGATGCAAAGTTGAATAAACGCTCAACGACGCAGATCTTGTGTTGGTCCTAGGCTAGACCGTGCTAGAGACGCGAGCCTAGAACACTAACAAAATCACGGCGCTGCGCGGAAACAAGGGAAAAGCACGCTCTGGAATTTTTTTTCGGTTTGTTTTTTTTGGCGCTCTTTTTTTTTGCGCTCTTTTTTTTGCGAAAAATCACTATAATGGCGAGTATCTCAAAACTCTTCCCAGGTCAAACTGACAGGATTGGTACGAAAAATTTTTTGACAATTTTTTTTTCGGAAATCAGGGCAGCGACGACCAAAAAGTGCGACCAAAAATCACTACGTTGGCGAGTGTCTCAAAAGACTAAGAACACCCTAAAAATACGATAGGGAAAAAAATATTTTTGGTCGCCGAAATTTTGGCCTAAAAACTGCCCGAGGGTCTCCAGACTCCTTTTTTTTTCTTTCCGAGACCTACGCAGGCAAGGAAACACGAATCGGAATTTAGATTGATCTCGAAAACAAACCTAATATGAGAAAAACTCGGATTGGTGGTGGATATATGGTGGTAGTATATGGCAGCGGTGGTGGTATATGGTAGCGGTGGTGGTATATGGATACAGATTGGTGGTGGTTTATGGATACGGATTGGTAGTGGTATATGGATACGAATTGGTGGTGGTATATGGATACGGATTCAGAGCGGTGGCGGATAAGAGATGGTGGTAGATGGCAAGGCGATGATGATGGTGCGGCGGCGGCGTGACAACTTATGACCAGAACTCGAAACTCTAAAAGACTAGACTCTAAGACCAGCAACTTGACACGACGATGCAACCGCAAATTCAACAAAGCAAAAACCCTAAAAAGATTATGCAAAGGCTCAGATTGGTTCGGATATGATGAACTAACCCTAATTTTTTTTGTGGTTTTTTCGTGGACTGTAGCTATGAAGAACAGACTCGATCTAATCTACGAAAAACTATAAAATCTCACCGAGCAACCTGGAAATGTGATACCACTTGATAGAGGCAAAGGTGTACCGATGTTTTGATGAGATGGCGGCTATCGTTTTCTGTGGGAGTCGACCTTGACGATCCGACTACGAACGTGCGAGACGTCGCGCCTTAGCAATCGCTAAACCAACTTCCGATGATTATTGACCACGCCGGAGCACGATCAACCTGACCACGAGGGCCTGTTTCCTGCGAGCAAACGAAGAACAAGCAAGAAACTAAGATTGCAATCTGGATATTGCGAATATAAGAGGAAAGCTTTATTAATGAAGGGTGGGTTCTGTGACGCCTTGGTCTGGTCGTTGAACACAAACGGCACGCCAAGTTGCAGCTATGGCGAACTTTTAATCTAAACAAAACCCAAAGTCTAAACGACGCCCTAAGGGCTGTATATATGGAGGAAGAGGAGGGAATTTCATGGCCCTTGAGGGTGGGGTCCGAAACTAACCCTAACTCTTGTTTCCCCCATATACAGACTCTAAAAATAGCCTATACTTAAGTATTTCGAAATTACATGGGCCTGGCCCAATAATAAGGTGACGCAGCACCTAGAATAGCCTATGGACGGATATTATGAAGTGGCATCTTGTATATTTCGTCCAAGGCTTCATGCACTCCTTATGGTGGCTTCAAAGTCCTGAAATCATCACTTGTAACTCCGTCCTTGATCCCCTTGCGCATGCCATCAACTCCATGCGTGTTCTTTCTCCAATGTTCATCCTTCTCCAAGCTCGGCCCTTCATTCGTAAGCAAAACAAATGTATCGAATTTAGGCAGTATCATATTCTCATGAACATTAGAATCATTACCAAGAAACGAAAGTACCTGGTAATTCAATTGGCGTGCGCGAGCTCTAGTAATTGGTCCAGTATATGTAACAGTAGGGGCTGTGGGTGTAACAATGGTATTGATGTCCTCATCAGAGCTTGTCTTTACGGTCTCATCGTTTGGAGTAGATGATGAAGCACGCGGCTTGAAGTTGCTTGTAGTAGGAGGAAGATGACTTGAACTTGCCGAAGTTTTCTTGTAAGTTGACTTGTCGTCGTTTCTTGTAGAAGGTTTGGTTGATGTAGATGTTGGATGAGCTGTTGAAGATTGGTTGCTGGAGAAGCCGTATGTCTTGGACGAGTACTTGGCGTACTTGAAGTCATCTTGGACTTGACGTTCCGCCTTTGTAGCTTGATGCACGAGTTCAATAAGAGAGGAGTATGGTTGGAAGTCGGCGATCTTCTTGATGGGATGATTGAGTCCATTCAAGAAACATGCCATTGTTTGCTCATCATCTTCCTTCACATTGGCTTGAATCATGGCTATCTCCATTTCCTTGTAGTATTCTTCAACACTCTTTGTTCCTTGCTTGAGAAGTTGGAGTTTCTTGAAGAGGTCGCGGTTGTAGTATGTTGGCACAAAACGTGCTCTCATGAAATCCTTAATTTGAGTTCAAGTGGTGATTGGAGGTTCATCTCTTGTTTGTCGTCGCTCAATGATTTGTTCCCACCATATGAGCACATAGTCTTGGAACTCAAGTGAGGCCATAGCGATCTTCTTCTCTTCCTCATAGTTGTGCAAACGAAAGATTTTGTCGACCTTCAATGCCCATGAGAGGTACTCTTCGGGGTCATTGCTTCCATTGAACTTGGGCATGATGAATTTGAGCTTTCCATATTGGTGCTCTTCATTTTGTTGTGGTCGAGGATGATGACGTCCTTGACGTGGATGACAATCATCTTCTTGTTGCTCTTGGTGTGGAGGAAGTCCATGATCAACTTGCTCTTGTTGAACTTGAGGTTGAGGTGGAGCTTGACGAGCTTGTTGGGGAGCTTGAGGAACTTGACGTTGCACACGTGGTTGGTAGTTCCTCTCTTAGATTTCTTCTCGAAGGGCTTCCTCTTGATTGCGCCGTTCGCGATTGCGGTTGGCGATGGCTCGACTTGAATCTTGAAGGGCACGTTGCGCCTCAAGAGCTTGCGCTTCTCGTTGTTGTTGTTGAAGACGTTGAGCCTCGGCGTCTTGTTCCTCTTGATGTATATGTGCTCGTTCTTCCTCTTGGCGCCTTAGTCGTTGTCTTTCTTGAGCTTGGGCAAAAGCGGCTTGGTTTGATTGAGGACGAGGGACTTGCTCATCGACTTGCTCTTGTGAATGCTTGTCATGTAGCGGGTTGCGAGATGCATGACGGTCTTGAAGCGCGGCTCGTCGAAGAGTGTTCGATGACGGTGTACTTGAGTTGTAGAAGGTGTCGTCGGAGTGTCGACTCGAACGACCCCGTCTTGATGATGACGAAGTGTAATGATGTCAGTTCCTCATCAAGGGGCGGATCTCGTCCATTCTTGCATCATTCTCTTGTTTGTGCGCGTCGAACTTGTTGTCGAAGTAGTCCCTTGTACGCTGCTCGGAGAGTCACAAGTCGGTGGCGAGGTTGTCGATCTTGATGCGCTCATTGCTTGTTGCTCTTGATGTAACGCTCGTTGTGCACCAAAGAGGTGGCTCTTGGTGACGTATGATGACATGGCGTCGTCTTGCTCGATGAAGAGTGGGTTGGTAGAGGTACTTGGCTATCCATCATTCCAAGCAAAATATGTGAGTGGTAGAAGGAGAAGAACTTATACCAATGTACCTTTGACTGATGTTGATGATGAATCAAGTTCACCCAAATGCGGACAATGAAATAGCACTATTGGTACCAATCCTTGTCAGTTCTCACACCCACACAAATAAAAGCTTATGGTGGAGCTTGGTGAGGATGGTGGCACAAAATTTGATGCAATTGTAAGTGAGATTCAATAATGTTGGAAAAGATTCACTAATTTGCAAATGCAACAAGTTGGCCAAGCAAGTATGGGTACACGGAAGCACACACGCAAATAGATAACTGGGATTGTGCAAACCAAAAGTGAGCCAAAATGTGGAATCCACAAAAATGCTCTTGTTGCACAATACTAGAGAGACGCTAGCACGATCGCATAATATGCGGATACGGAACTTGTGCACAACCTACTAGGCAAAAAAATGCAACTATCTCTATCCCACGTATGCTATATGTGTGGTATTTCGGTGCGATGATCCAAGATGATCCAATATGACAATCTTAATGTAGTATGATGCTATGGTTCTTGCTAATAAGCTCTTTGCTTATCTTTCCTCTTTGCTTAAAAGCTTGGGTGGCTCTTTCACTTTTGAGCTCTTTTCTCATGCAAAACTTCACGAACCAAGATAGCACTTGTGTATGCTATGACAACTTTGTCACACACAAATGGATCCCAAGATATGCACCACGGTGGTATGGTATGTATGCTATGGAGTATGATCACTAATGTGCACAAGTCACGTTGCCTGCAACACTCAAAGGCTAGTCTCGATGGGTAAGCAACGGAAAAGATGGCTATGATGTTTATCAATGCAATGGCAAGGTTTGGATAAAGATGTCGTCGAGATTACCGTCCTTGCTTACGGTAGAGGTTCCAAACGGATGCGAAATGTGGATGATGATGTGATGCACGGTCTTCAGTACGTTGGCGAAGATGTCGCTGCACCGTGGTCGAAGTTGCCGAAGAAGCGGGGGTCACCGAAGCTACGCGACCTTTCTGTCTAGGCCGGAAGTTCCGGGCAAGACGGAAGGTCCGGGGTCCGGAAGTTCCGGGCTGGGCCGGAAGTTTCGGTGGTCGGGGTTCTGCCAAGAACAGGGACTTCGGGATCAAGGGTTTGGGCGGAAAAATTGGGGGGGAAACCCAAATTCTGAGGGGAAAAAGAAGGAGTTAGAAGGGAAGAAGGGTAGGGATGCTAGATCCACTCGAAGCAAAGCAAATCCACGGATCAAATCCAACAAAACTTCATCACACCAACAAATCACAAAAAAAAAATTGGGGCTATTTGGGGAATTATCGGATTTAGGACGAAAACAACAAAATCAAGCTAGAAAACACGGGGTAGGGGCTCCAAAAACGTGATCAACGTGGCTCATGATACCATATGATGTAGGGTGGAACCCTAATCTGAGATCTTTCACGTTTGGAGGGGATCCTACGGGGAAAACGCGATGAACGAGCGGAAGAACACGAGGAAACACACACAAGAGGAACACTAATCCAACAAGTTTCGATTACACAAGGGCTAGATCACCGAACACATAAGGTAGCACACGATTCAAAATCAACAAAGGAAAGATACATGAGTAACGATCTTCCCCGTGAGGAGGTCTTGATGGGGTCCACCCTAGAGGGTGTCTTGAATCCGCTTGGGGGATCTTCTCCGAAGAGGTCGTGAACTCCGAGAAGTACCAAGTGGATGAGCAAGGGCTCTCACACCAAAGATGAGCTAAACCAATGCTAACCCTAACTAGGAGGAGGTGGGGGAGTATTTATAGTTCTGAGACGAAAGGGTACACGGGCCTCGGCCCGGTGGCTGCTCACAGGCGGGGCGGAAGTTCGGGCTAGGCGGAAGTTCAGGCGCCGGAAGGTCCGGCAGGTCCGGCCTAAGCCGAGAGTTGGCGGGTGGAGCTGGGGTGGCTTCCGGGGGCCGGAAGGTCCGGGCGGGCCGGAAGTTCCGGGCAGGTTCCGGGCTAACCAGAATGTTGGCACGCCCGGGTTGGTCGATGTCGTCGGAGGCCGGAAGCTCCGGGCTGGCCGGAAGTTCCGGGCTGTGGCCGGAAGTTCCAGGTTGTCCAGAGTTGGCCTTTGTCGTTTCTTTTCAGCTCTGGTTCCTTGGCTTGAGCGTTGTACTGATCATGCATAGTGTCTCGGACTTAGGTAGTAGCCATGTCTCACTTTGGAAGGAAAAGGGAAATCGAATAGGAGTGATGTCACCTCGGACTGAATAGCACGAGCTCTTGCTCTTGTCATGGGTCCACTTGGAGCTTGGATAGTTGATGGAAGGTCCATGGGGATGACCGAAGGATGCTCCGCATCAATGTCGCTCACGGAGTACTTGTCACGTGGGATGTCGATCTTGTATGCGTTGTTGTTGTAGCGTGCAAGTACCTTGAATTGTCCATTGGCTCGTGGTAGGAGTTTGTACTTGCGCTTGTTGGGGAAGCGTTCCTTGCGGAGGTGTAGCCACACAAGATCGCCAATGTTGAAGATCATGGGGTGCTTGTTGACGTTGAGCTTGGTCGTGAGTCGTTGTACTTGGCGCTCGATGGTGTGCCTTGTATCTTCATGCATCTTCTTGAGGTGATTGACTCGGGCACTCGCGTCCATGTTTGTTCGCTCTTGGAGTGGTAGAGGTAGAATGTCCAATGGGGACAACGGATTGAATCCGTAGACGACCTCGAAGGGGGACTTGTCGGTAGTCGAATGTCTTGCGCCGTTGTAGGCGTACTCGGCTATGGGTAAGCACTCTTCCCACTCCTTGATGTTCTGCTTGATTAGCACGCGAAGAAGGGTGGAGAGCGTACGGTTTGTCACCTCCGTTTGGCCGTCGGTTTGTGGATGGTATGCCGAAGAGAACAAGAGCTTGATTCCGAGCTTGGCGCACAAGGTGTTCCAAAAGTAACTCAAGAACTTGACGTCGCGGTCCGATACAATCGTCTTTGGCACTCCATGAAGTCGCAAGATTTCCCTACAAAAGAGATTGGCCACATGTGAAGCATCGTCTATCTTGTTGCAAGGAATGAAATGTGCCATTTTAGAGAATCGGTCCACAAAAAAATGGAATCCTTGCCATTTCGAGTTCTAGGCAAACAAAGCACAAAGTCCATGCTAATATCTTCCCATGGTTGATATGGAATTGGAAGTGGCATATAGAGGCAATAAGATTGGGCTTTAGACTTAGCTTTGTGACATGTAGAACATCGGTTGGTGAAGCGATTGACGTCGCGATGCATCTTGGGCCAAAAGTAGTTCTTTGAGAGCGTAGCAAATGTCTTGTCGCGTCCAAAGTGTCCCATGAGTCCGCCTCCATGAGATTCCTGCAAAAGCAATAAGCGAAGAGAGGACTCGGGTATGCAAAGTTTGTTAGCTCTCATAAGATATCCATCTTTGATGTAGTATCGATCCCAAGAAGTATGCGTCAAACACTTGGCATAAGGAATAGCAAATGTAGGATCATGTTCATACAAGTCTTTTATGTGCTCAAAACCAATGACATTCAACTCAAGTGTAGTAACAAGCATGCATATACGGGAAAGCGCATCCGCCATAACATATTCTTCTCCTTTAATGTGATGAGGACATCAATACCATTGTTACACCCACAGCCCCTGCTGCTATACATACTGGACCAATTACTAGAGCTCGCGCACGCCAATTGAATTATCAGGTACTTTCGTTTCTTGGTAACGATTCCAATGTTCATGAGAATATGATGCTGCCTAAATTGGATACATTTGTTTTGCTTACAAATGAAGGGCCTACCATGGACAAGAAAGATGAACCTTGGAGCAAGTTCAAGCATGGAGATGTTGGCATGCATAAGGAACAAGAACGGAGTTACAAGTGATGATTCCAGGACTTTGAAGCCACCCTAATGAGTGCATGAGGCCTTGGACGAAATATACAAGATGCCACTTCATAATATTCGTCCATAGGCTATTCTAGGTGCTGCGTCACCTTATTATTAGGCCAGGCCCATGTAATTTCGAAATACTTAAGTATAGGTTGTTTTTAGAGTCCGTATGTGTGGGGAAACAAGAGTTAGGGTTGGTTTCGGACCCCTCCCTCAAGGGCCACGAAATTCCCTCCTCTTCCTCCATATATACAGCCCTTAGGGCGTCGTTTAGACTTTGGGTTTTGTTTAGATCAAAAGTTCACCATAGCTGCAACTTCGCGTACTTCGTTTGTGTTCAACGACCAGACCAAGGCGTCACAGAACCCCACCTTCATTAATAAAGCTTTCCTCTTATATTCGCAATATCCAGATTGCAATCTTAGTTTCCTGCTTGTTCTTCGTTTGCTCGCAGGAAACAGGCTCTAAATGGTCGAGTTGATCGTGCTCGGCATGGTCAATAACCCTCGGAAGTTGGTTTAGCGATTGCTAAGGCGCCGACGTCTCGCCGCGTCGTAGTCGGATCGTCAAGGTCTGACTCCCACAGAAACGATAGCCACCTTCTCATCGAAACATCGGGACACCTTTGCCTCTATCATAATGTACTTGATGACATAAGGAAATGACTCGATAAATTCACTCCATTTAGCATGACGCTTGTTCAACTTAGTTTGACCCTTAAGGTATTTAAGTGTTTCATGGTCGGTATGGATGATGAACTCATGAGGGCGAAGGTAATGTTCCCATTCACACAAAACTCGCACTAAAGCATATAGCTCTTTGTCATAGATGGGATAATTGAGTTGCGCTCCGGATAGTTTCTCACTAAAATATGCAATAGGTTGCTTCTCTTGCGTTAACACACCTCCTATGCCATTACCACTAGCATCGCAATGAATTTCAAAAGGTTTGTCAAAGTTGGGTAATGCAAGCATGGGAGCATGAGTAAGCAAGTATTTAAGCTCATTGAAAGCGATATCTTGGGATGTTCCCCAAACAAACGGTGCATTTTTCTTACTCAAAGCATGCAAAGGTGAAGCAATGGTGCTAAAATCCTTCACAAATCTACGGTAGAAACCGGCTAAACTAAGGAAACTACGCACTTGTTGCAAATTGGTTGGTTGGGGCCAAGTTTTAATAGCATTGATCTTAGATTCATCAACATGAACACCCTTAGAAGATACTACGAAACCCAAGAAAACAAGCTTATCAACACCAAAGAGGCATTTTTCCATATTAGCATAAAGTTACTCTTTTCTAAGAGTTTGTAGCACGGTGCAAAGGTGGGTGACATGCTCTTTGAGAGATTTGCTAAACACAAGGATATCATCAAAGTAGACAACAACAAATTCACCAATGTAACACATAATGCATGAGACGCATGAAAGTACCCGGTGCTTAATGCATGAGACGCATCAAAGTACCCGGTGCTTCCGATAAACCCATAGGCATGACTAACCACGCATATAGACCAAATTTTGTTTTGAAGGCGGTTTTCCATTCATCACCCTCTTGTATGCGTATTTGATAGTAACCACTTTTAAGATCAATTTTTGAAAAGATAGTGGCACTGCTAAGTTCACCAAGCATATCATCAAGGCGTGGAATGGGTACCTATATCTAACGGTGATAGCATTGATGGGTCTACAGTCGGAACACATGCGAAAACTACCGTCTTGTTTTGGTACAAGGATGACCGGTACGGCACAAGGACTTAAACTTTCACGCACATGTCCATGGTCTATGAGATGTTTTACTTGCCTTTGTATTTCTTTGGTTTCTTCGGGGTTGACGCGGTATGGTGCTTTGTTAGGTAGGGGTGCTCCGGGGATGAGGTCGATTCGGTGCTCAGTGCCTTGTAGTGGAGGTTGACCCGGAGGTAGCTCATCGGGGAAACACATCTTGGAATTCCTGCAATAGAGAAGATAACACCAAGGGTATATTGTGAGAGGTGTTAGTTGTTGGTGCCTCGTCCTTGCACAATAGGACATAGTGTAGGACACTTGATGGGTTCTCACACACTTCTCTCATCTCACGTTTGGTGGCAAAGAGAACTAAGTTTTTCTTGTCTCTCATCGTGGAGGCACTCAATTTGGGCTTGTGGCGCTCACTCTCTTTTTGGTGGTTCACTCTCTCACTATTCTCTCCACGATGGGTGTTTTGCTTGTCGGTGAGCACTTGACTTGGAGACATAGGACGTAGCACAAACTCTTTCCCCATCATCTTGAAGCTATAGTGATTTGTATGCCCATTGTGGATGACACCTCGGTCAAATTGCCATGGCTGTCCAAGAAGGAGGTGGCACACGGTCGTCGGAAGGACATCACACTCGAAAGTGTCTTCATAGGCGCCGATCTTGAAAGAGACTTGTACCCTATGCTCGACTTGTATGGTGCCGGTGTCACTTAGCCATTGAACCTTGTAGGGGTGCGGGTGCTTCATCTTGACCAATTGGAGTTTGGAGCATAGTTCTTCACTTGCAAGGTTATGACAACTCCCTCCATTGATGATGACCTTGACGGACCTTCCATTGATTCCGGCCTTTGTGTGGAAGATATGGCATCTTTGGTCTTCATCTTGTTGATGTTGAAGAGTCAAGACCTTGGACACAACAAGAGCGGGGCTTGAATCTTTGTCACAAAAGACTTGATCATCTTCATCTTCGTTGTTCACTTGTTGGTGCATGGCCACTTGCTCAAGGGCTTCCATTTCTCCTTCACTCATGGAGTCGTAGGTTCCGTCGTCGTTGAGGATCATGGTGCGCTTGTTTGTGCACTCGAAAGACTTGTGGCCTCGACCGCCGCATGTGAAGCTTTTGATGGAACTTGTCTTGATGGTCTTATCGGTTGGAGTAGATGATGATGATGCTTTCTTGAAGTTGCTTGTTGTAGAAGGACGACTTGAGCTTGTCGAAGCTTTCTTGTAACTTGACTTGTCGCCGTTGCTTGTAGATGGCTTGGTTGAGGTAGAAGGTGTTGGAGTCGTTGAAGCTTGGGTGTTGGAGAAGCCTTGTGACTTGGATGAGAACTTGCATACTTGAAATCGTCTTGCACTTGGCGTTCCGCTTTGGTAGCTTGATGCATTAACTCGATGAGGTTCGAGTATGGTTGGAAGTCGGCAATCTTCTTGATAGGATGATTGAGTCCATTCAAGAATCGTGCCATAGTTTGCTCATCATCTTCTTTGACGTTGTCTCGTATCATGGCAATCTCCATTTCCTTGTGGTATTCTTCAACACTCTTGGTTCCTTGCTTGAGTTGTTGAAGTTTCTTGAAGAGATCGCGGTTGTAGTAGTTTGGCACGAATCGTGCTCTCATGGTATCCTTCATTTGTGCCCAAGTGGTGATGGGTGGTTCACCTCTTGCCGTTCGGAGCTCAATGACTTGCTCCCACCAAATGAGGACGTAGTCTTGGAATTCGAGGGATGCCATTGCGATCTTCTTCTCTTCTTCGTAGTTGTGCAAGCGGAAGATTTTGTCAACCTTCAATGCCCATGATATGTATTCTTCGGGGTCATTGCTTCCGGTGAACTTGGCCATGGTGAACTTTAGCTTGCCATAACGTTGCTCTTCATTGTGTTGGGGTCGGTGATGATGACGCCCATGCCGTTGAGGATTGACATTCTCATGTTGCTCTTGGCGAGGAGGGTTGTCATCCTCATGTTGCTCTTGATGGACTTGATGTTCTTGACTCGCTTGAGGAGGAGCTTGTCGATCTTGACGAGGAGCTTGTCGATGCACACGAGCTTGGTAAATCCTTTCTTGAGCTTCATCGCGAAGTGCTTCTTGATGGAGACGAGCTTGTCGGCCTCGGTTGGCTACGGCTCGACTTGAATCTCGGAGGGCACGTTGCGCCTCAAGTGCTTAAGATTCATGAAGTTGTTGTTCTTGACGTTGCGCCTCGGCGTCTTGTGCATCTTGATGTTGTCGCGCTCGCTCCTCTTGTTCTTGTTGTCGTTGGCGTTGCCGTTCTTGTGCTTGCGTGAATGTAGCTTGGTTTCGACGATGTCGAAGCTCTTGAGAGTCGGTGTTGTGTAGAGGATTGCGGTTATCTTGACGGTCTTGACGCGCGGCACGACGAAGAGTGTTCGATGTAGGTGTACTTGAACCGGAGATGGTGTCGTCGGAGTGTCGACTTGAGCGGCTCCTTCTTGAGTAGGACGAAGTGGTAGAAGAGTGGTTGATCAACAAGGCACGAAGCTCATCCATTCTTGCGTCATTCTCGTGCTTGTGCTCGTCGAGTTTGTTGCCGAAGAGACGCAAGTCGGTGGCGAGGTTGTCGATACGGTCGCCCAAAGCAAGTTGTTCTTGATGCAAAGCTCGGTGTGCACCAAATAGTCGAGTCTTGGTGACGTAGGATGACATGTCTTCGTCTTGCTCCACGAAGAGTGGGTTGGTAGAAGTACTTGGCCTATCCATCATTTCAAACAAATATATGTGAGTGGGAGACAAAGAAGAACCAATACCAAATGTACCTTGACCGAAGTTGAAAATGGATCAAAGATCACTCCAATGTGTAGCAAGGAAATAGCACAATTGGTACCAATTCTTGTCGGTTCCTCACACCTACACAAGTAAAAGCTTATGGTGGAGCTTGGTTAGGATAGTGGGACAATTTTTAATGTGAATGTAAGCAAGATTCAATAATGTTGGGGAAGATTCGCGACTTGTAAATGCAACAAGTAGACCAATAGCAAGATATGGTACACGGAAACACAACACACGGAAAGATAAATGGGGTCGTGCAACCAAGGGTGAGCCAAAATGTGGAATCCACGAAAATGCTCTTGTTGCACAACACTAGAGAGACGCTAGCACGATTTCACAATAGGCGGATATGAACTTGTGCACAACCTACTAAGCAAAAATGCAACGACTTCTATCCCAAGTATGCTCTATGTATGATATTCCGGAGATATGATCCAAGATGATCGAGTATGCCAATCTTAATGTTGTATGATGCTATGGTTCTTTCTTATAAGCTCTTTGCTTATCCTCCTCTTCTGCTTAAAAGCTTGTTTGGCTCTTTGTTGTTTGAGCTCTTTTCTCATGCAGTGTTTCACGAACCAAGATAGCAATTGTGTATGCAATGACAACTTTGTGACACAAGAGATGATTCCAAGATATGCAACACGATGATATGTATGCTATGGGATGTATGATCACTAATGTGCACAAGTCACGTTGCCGGCAATACTCAAAGGCTAGTCTTGATGGGTAAGCTACGCAAAAGTAAGGCTATGGGGTTATCAATGCAAATGCAAGAGAGTATGATGCTATCACAATACCAAGATGATACCAATGCAAATTTGATACCACAAGGGTGTAGTCATTCATAGTAGTCCTTGGCGAAGATGAGCGGTGGTGATGTTGATGTCGAACCGTCCCTAGGTAGCCGAAACACGAAAGGAAACGGTGATCCACAACTCAAATTCTCAAAACCAAATGCGATAAAAAGTGTCGAAGTAGGTAGAGGTCAATTGGTGGTATGGTTGGGGTATGGGAAAGGTTTGTGGAGGGGTTTTGCGGAAGGTAGGTGGTGGTGGTCGAAGTGGGTATGCGGAGGCGTAGGCGGCGGTGGTCTAAAACTGCAGGAAATACAGTTTCGGCAGAGGAAGCCGGATGATCTGGGCCAGGAGCCGGATGATCCGGGCGGATCCGGATGATCCGGGCGGATCCGGATTGATAGAGGCAAAGGTGTCCCGTCTTTCGATGAGATGTTGGTTTTCGCTTTGGAGGAAGTCGACTTTGACGATCCGACTCTGAGCGTCTTGAGGACGTCGCGCCTTAGCAATCGCTAAACCAACTCCGAGAGGTTATTGACCACGCCGAGCACGATCAACGACCACGAGGGTCTGCATTTCCTGCGAGCAAACGAAGAACAAGCAAGAAACTGAGATTGCAATCTGGATATTGCGAATATAAGATGAAAGCTTTATTGATCAAGGTGGGGTTACGTGGACGCCTTTATGCAGTCGTTGAACACAAAGCGAAATGCAGCGAAGTTGCAGCTATGGCGAACTTTTGATCTAAACAAAACCCAAAGTCTAAACGACGCCCTAAGGGCTGTATATATGGAGAAAGAGGAGGAATTTCGTGGCCCTTGAGGGAGGGGTCCAAACCAACCCTAACTCTTGTTTCCCCACACATACGGACTCTAAAAACAGCCTACACTTAAGTATTTCGAAATTACATGGGCCTGGCCCAATATTAAGGTGACGCAGCACCTAGAATAGCCTATGGACGAATATTATGAAGTGGCATCTTGTATATTTCGTCCAAGGCCTCATGCTCTCATTAGGGTGGCTTCAAAGTCCTGGAATCATCACTTGTAACTCCGTTCTTGTTCCCCTTGCGCATGCCAACATCTCCATGCTTGAACTTGCTCCAAGGTTCATCTTTCTTGTCCATGGTAGGCCCTTCATTTGTAAGCAAAACAAATGTATCCAATTTAGGCAGCATCATATTCTCATGAACATTGGAATCGTTACCAAGAAACGAAAGTACCTGATAATTTAATTGGCGTGCTTGAGCTCTAGTAATTGGTCCAGTATGTATAGCAGCAGGGGCTGTGGGTGTAACAATGCTATTGATGTCCTCATCATCCTCCCTTCTTGAAATGAAGTCGTCCTCGACGGAAACTCATCTTCCTCACCCAAATAAGGCTTCAAATCTGCAATGTTAAAAGTGGGACTAACCCCAAAATCTGCAGGCAGCTCAAGTTTATATGCATTATCATTTATTTTCTCTAACACCTTAAATGGACCATCAGCACGTGGCATTAGCTTTGATTTGCGCAAATTAGGAAACCTATCCTTACACAAATGTAACCAAACAAGATCTCAAGGTGCAAAGACAACATGTTTTCTACCCTTATCTCCAGCAAGTTTATATTTAGCATTCATACGCTCAATGTTTTCCTTAGTTAACTCATGCATTTTTAAAATCAATTCAGCACGTTCTTTAGCATCAAAATTAACCTTCTCCGAAGATGGAAGAGGCAACAAATCAATAGGTGCACGAGGTAGGAAGCCATACACAATTTCAAAAGGGCACATCTTAGTAGTAGAATGCAATGAACGATTATAAGCAAATTCAATATGAGGCAAGCATTCTTCCCACATTTTCTTATTATTCTTCAAAACAGCCCTAAGCATAGTAGACAATGTTCTATTGACTACTTCAGTTTGTCCATCAGTTTAGGGGTGACAAGTAGTACTAAAAAGCAGTTTAGTCCCCAACTTAGCCCATAAACATCTCCAAAAGTGGCTAAGAAATTTAGTATCACGATCTGAAACAATAGTATTTGGCACACCATGCAAGCGAATAATTTCACGAAAGAACAAATCAGCAACATTAACAACATCATCGCTTTTATGACATGGTATAAAGTGTGCCATTTTCGAGAATCTATCCACGACAACAAATATGCTATCCCTCCCCTTCTTTGTTCGAGGTAATCCTAAAACAAAATCTATAGATATATCCTCCCGTGGAACACTAGGTACAGGCAAAGGCATATATAAACCATGAGGATTAAGTCGTGACTTAGCTCTTTGACATGTAGTGCAGCGAGCAACAAAGCGCTCAACATCCCATCTCATCTTTGGCCAAAAGAAATGTGTAGCAAGTACATCCTCCGTCTTTTTTACGCCAAAGTGTCCCTATAATCCTCCTCCATCGCCTCCTGCAACAACAAAAGACGAACAGAGCTAGCAGGAATGCATAGCTTGTTAACACGGAACACAAAACCATCCTTAATAACGAACTTGTTCCATGTTCTTCCTTCTTTACAATTCTGCATTACATCTTTAAAATCAGCATCATGCACATATTGATCTTTGATGGTCTCCAAACCAAATATTTTGAAGTCAAGTTGTGAAAGCATAGTATAGCGACGAGACAAAGCATCAGCAATAACATTTTCTTTACCCTTCTTGTGTTTAATGACATAAGGGAAAGTCTCAATGAATTCAACCCATTTAGCATGTCTACGATTCAGTTTAGCTTGACTTTTAATATGTTTCAAAGATTCATGATCAGAATGTATAACAAATTCTTTGGGCCATAAATAATGTTGCCATGTCTCTAAAGTCCGAACAAGAGCATATAATTCTTTGTCATAAGTAGAATAGTTCAGACTAGGCCCACTCAATTTTTCGTAAAAGTATGCAACAGGTTTGCCATCTTGTAATAACACACCTCCTAATCCAATTCCACTAGCATCACATTCAAGCTCAAAAGTCTTATTAAAGTCGGGAAGTTGGAGTAAAGGAGCATGTGTCAACTTATCTTCCAATACCGTGAAGGCTTCTTCCTGTGCGGTACCCCAAACAAAAGGCACATCCTTCTTTGTAAGTTCATTGAGAGGTGCAGCAATGGTGCTAAAGTCTCTCACAAAACGCCTATAGAAACCAGCGAGTCCAAGAAAACTCCTCACTTGTGTGACCGTTTTGGGCTGCGGCCAACTCTCAATAGCTTCAATCTTGGCTTTATCAACTTCAATTCCTGTGGTGTAACAACATAGCCAAGAAAAGATACTAAATTCGGTGCAAAAGGTGCACTTCCCAAGGTTACCAAACAAGCGTGCATCACGTAGAGCATTAAAAACAACACGTAAATGTTCCAAATGTTCTTCCAAAGATTTGCTATAAATCAGTATATCATCAAAATAGACTACCACAAATCGTCCAATGAAAGCACGTAAAACTTCGTTCATTAGTCTCATGAAAGTACTAGGTGCATTAGTTAACCCAAAAGGCATGACTAACCACTCATATAAACCAAACTTAGTTTTAAATGCTGTTTTCCATTCATCTCCCAATTTCATACGAATTTGATGGTATCCACTATGCAAATCAACTTTGGAGAATATTGTAGAGCCACTCAATTCATCAAGCATATCATCTAGCCTAGGAATAGGATGACGATAACGAATAGTAATATTATTAATGCCTCTACAATCAACACACATACGCCGACGTACCATCCTTTTTAGGCACTAGTATAATAGGAACAGCACAAGGACTAAGAGATTCGCGTATATAACCTTTGTCGAGCAGCTCCTGTACTTGACGCATAATCTCCTTCGTCTCCTCTGGATTGGTACGGTATGGTGCACGGTTGGGTAGCGATGCACCGAAGTAAGTCAATTTGATGCTCAATCCCTCGAATAGGTGGTAATCCCGATGGCACGTCTTGTGGGAAGATGTCGTGAACTCCTGCAAAATGTTAGTGACAGCAGGGGGCAAAGAGGAAGGCACGTCCTCGAATGAAAATAATGCCTCTTTGCACACAAAAGCATAGCAAACAAATTTGCTAGAATCTAGCTCCTCAATATCAGATTTGGTGGCAAGTAAACATGCACTTTTCAGTTTAATTTCAGAAACAACATTAGATGGTTTATTATTAGGCTTCATTTGTTGCTCAAATTCTTTTGCCACAATCTGATTTTCACTCTTATTTTTCTCCTGTTTTGCTTTATTAGCTCTATTAATATCATCTTTCAAAATTGAATCAGAGTCATAGGAAGCAAAGTAATATTTTTATCCTTGTGAACAAGAGTATACTGATTGTTTCTACCATGGTGTACAGAATTTTTATCAAATTGCCATGGTCTACCAAGTAATAAGGAACATGCTTGCATAGGTACCACATCACAATCAACATAATCAGCATATGTAGAGATACTAAAATACACACGAACAGACGTGTTACCTTAACCTTGCCGCTGTTGTTGAACCATTGGATGTAGTAAGGATGTGGATGTGGTCTTGTGGTGAGAGAAAGCTTCTCCACCATATCCATGCTAGCCAAGTTGTTGCAGCTCCCTCCATCTATGATGACGCGAATAGAACGTTCCTTCACAACTCCCTTTGTATGGAACAAGTTATGCCTCTGATTTTGCTCGACTTGTGTAACCTGCACACTCAAAACACGTTGAGCAACTAAACATTCATACTGTCGGCATCTTCAGCAGCCATGTATTGCGTCTCATGATCGTAATCATCTCCACCATGTTCTTCATGTGTAATAAGAGCCAAAGTCTCTTCATCATAGTCACTAAGCGGACTCATACCCACCATCCTCAGTAGCAATCATCACACGCTGAGATTGGCATTCTCTGGCAAAATGTCCTCTTCCCTTACAACGACGACAAATAATATCACTTGTGTGCCCTGTTGACGCCATGGAAGAAGAAGAGCTCTGTGTAGGCCCGGCAGGTGCGCTCTTGGCAGATAGTGGTGGTTGTGCACCTTTCTTGTATCACGGTTGGAGGTGGCAGCCGGCGGCGGAGGTGCCGGTGTAGTAGAACGTGTGGAAGTAGATGATGCACGTGGTGTCCATGATGAAGGTCGACCTGCGAGAAAAGTTAGTCCGCGCCAACGCACATCCGATCCTCACTTCACGTTCAGCTTTACAAGCAAGATGGAATAATCGAGTGATATTAGTATAATCCTTGTAGTCTAGAATGGTCTGAATATCTCTATTTAATCCACCCAGAAAAGCGTGCAAGCATAGCTTCATTCTCCTCAACAATACCACATCTAATCAAGCTAGTTTGTAATTCCTGATAATATTCTTCTACCGAATTTTTTCCTTGTTTTAAGCGCTGCAATTTTTGAAGTAATTCACGTTGATAATATGGTGGAACCCAACGAGTACGCATAGCAGTTTTCAAAGCAGCCCATGTAGCTGGAACAGGATATAATCTACAATGTTCGAGACCACCAAACACATGCAAAGCTAGTGAAAGCACAAACAGCAATGCGGAACACGTCTCTCCTCGGGATATTGTAAACATGTAAATCGTTGTTCAGTTTCTAACTCCCAAGTAAGATATATATCGTGAACATATCTACCCTCAAATGGTGGAATATTCAACTTCAATTTAGGGAGATGGTCATGATCTCGTACTGAGGGGAGCCCTAACATTGCCATTATTTGCATGTGGACGACCGGGTGGTTGTGGTCTTTGGTGGTTGTGGTCTTTGGTGGTTGCACGTAGTTACGAAGTTGATCAACCTCATCCTCGTACTCTCTCACATAATCATCCTCCCCACATCGCCAGCAGGAGCCACGGAAGTATCAACAAGCAAGACCAAAGAAGCTTGGCCAGGCTTCACGATGTGGAGGTAGTCGTTGTTGTTGTTGTAGAGGTGCATTAGGTGCAGCCGGTGGTGGTGGTGGTAGACGCAGCGAGCAATTCATTAAACTTGTTATCGAGCTTTGTTTGACGCCTTCTCAATGCCATCTATCTTCTCCATGGCCTCTTCAAATCTATTTAGAACTCTTCCACCTGCCCACTCATCATTTGTTGAAACTTATCATGTAGCGCTTTGTTTGTCATGTTCTCCCGGTCGGTCTAAATCGGCTTGTGATCCTGCCATGGTTAGCAGCAATAGAAACACACAAGAATATGATTCGACGGACTACTAGGAAGTGGTGGTGGTGGTGTGGTGGACAGTCACAAATCCGTCAAGCAAATCCCAAATTCTTACCAGTTCTTACCCGGAAGAGCGGTGATCGGCAACCGATGTAGTCAAAACTCTCAAAGCTTGGATAGAGCGATTACCCGAGAGTCAAACGCATACGATGTAGATGTATGTGGAGCTGGGAAGGCTTATAATATGGTAGCAAAAAGGGTCAGCAATAATCAATTCGAGAGATGCAAAGTTGAATAAGCGCTCAACGATGGTCTTTGTCTTTGGTCCTAGGCTAGACCGTGCTAGAGACGCGAGCCTAGAACACTAACAAAATCACGGCGCTGCGGAAACAAAGGAAACGCACACTCTGGAATTTTTTTCGCTCTTTTTTTTGCGCTCCTATTTTTTGTGCTCTTTTTTTTTGCGAAAATCACTATAATGGCGAGTGTCTCAAAACTCTTCCCAGGTCACACTGACAGGATGGGCACGAAATTTTTTCGACCAATTTTTTTTTATTTGCCGGACCAAAAAGCTGAAGCAGGTCAAAAAACTTTCTATAATGGCGACTGTCTCAATACGCTTAGAAACACCTAAAAGCAGGATAGCGAGAAAATTTTTTTCGACAAGTGCGTTTTCGGAAAATTTTGGGCCTAAACGGAGGGTGGTTTTGGAACCTCTGAGCAAGGAAACACGAATCGGAATTTAGATGGATCTAAAACAAACCTAATATGAGAAGAACTTCGGATTGGTGGTGGATATATGGTGGTGGTATATGGCAGCGGTGGTGGTATATGGCTACGGATTGGTGGTGGTATATGGATACGGTGGTGGTGGTATATGGATACGGATTGGTGGTGGTATATGGATACTGATTGAGCGGTGGCGGATAAGCAATGGTGGTAGATGGCAAGGCGATGATGATGGTCTTGGCGGCGGCGTGACAACTTATGACTAGAACTCGAAACTCTAAAAGACTAGACTCTAAGACCCGCAACTTGACACGACGATGCAACCGCAAATTCAACAAAGCCAAAACCCTAAAAAGATTATGCGAAGGCTCAGTTGGTTCGGATATGATGAACTAACCCTAATTTTTTTGTGGCTTTTTCGTGGACTTTAGGTATGAAGAACAGACTCGATCTAATCTATGAAAAACTGTAAAATCTCACCGAGCAACCTGAAAATCTGATACCACTTGATAGAGGCAAAGGTGTCCCGTCTTTCGATGAGATGTTGGTTTTCGCTTTGGAGGAAGTCGACTTTGACGATCCGACTACGAGCGTCTTGAGGACGTCGGCGCCTTTAGCAATCGCTAAACCAACTCCGAGAGGTTATTGACCACGCCGAGCACGATCAACCTGACCACGAGGGTCTGCATTTCCTGCGAGCAAACGAAGAACAAGCAAGAAAGCTGAGATTGCAATCTGGATATTGCGAATATAAGATGAAAGCTTTATTGATCAAGGTGGGGTTACGTGGCGCCTTTGTGCAGTCGTTGAACACAAACGAAGTACGCGAAGTTGCAGCTATGGCGAACTTTTGATCTAAACAAAACCCAAAGTCTAAACGACGCCCTAAGGGCTGTATATATGGAGAAAGAGGAGGGGGTTCGTGGCCCTTGAGGGAGGGGTCCGAAACCAACCCTAACTCTTGTTTCCCCAACATACGGACTCTAAAAACAGCCTACACTTAAGTATTTCGAAATTACATGGGCCTGGCCCAATATTAAGGTGACGCAGCACCTAGAATAGCCTATGGAAGAATATTATGAAGTGGCATCTTGTATATTTCGTCCAAGGCCTCATGCTCTCATTAGGGTGGCTTCAAAGTCCTGGAATCATCACTTGTAACTCCGTTCTTGTTCCCCTTGCGCATGCCAACATCTCCATGCTTGAACTTGCTCCAAGGTTCATCTTTCTTGTCCATGGTAGGCCCTTCATTTGTAAGCAAAACAAATGTATCCAATTTAGGAAGCATCATATTCTCATGAACATTGGAATCGTTACCAAGAAACGAAAGTACCTGATAATTCAATTGGCGTGCGCGAGCTCTAGTAATTGGTCCAGTATGTATAGCAGCAGGGGCTGTGGGTGTAACAATGGTATTGATGTCCTCATCACGGATGATCCGGGCGGGTCAATCTCGCTCGGGGATGGCTCGGGATGAACTCGAAAATGGCCACAAATTCGGGGATTTCGCGGATTTTGGAGGGATTTCGAGGTAGAGATGGTGGGGGAAGGCTAGATCCACTTGCAACACAACAAACTCACGGATCAAAACCAACAAATCATCATCAAAACTCACAAATCACAATAAAAAAATTTGGGCTATTTTTGTGGGGATTTTCGGATTAGGACGAAAAACAACAAAATCAAGCTAGAAAACACAACGGGGAGGCTCCAAAATCGTGATCAACGTGGCTCATGATACCAAGATGATGTAGGGTAGAACCCTAGTGGCCCGATCTTTCACGAAAGGAGCGGATCCCTATGAAGAACGCGAAGAACACGAGGGGAAACGTGAGGGAAACACGAGGGGAACACGAGAGAAATCACTCAACCAACAAGAATAGATCACACATGCGCTAGATCGATGAACACAAAGGTAAGATATCAACAACGGATGATACAAACGGTAACCGGTTCTTCTCCGTATAGGAGGTCTTGATGGGGCCACCCAAGAGGGGGCCTTGAATCCAAGAGGATCTTCTCCGTAGAGGGGCCGCGGTCACTCTCGAAGAGACGATCCGGTATGGATGAGCAAAAGTTATCCTCACATATGAGCTATTACTTTGCTAACCCTAAAAATGGGGGGGAGGAGGTCTATTTATAGCCCAAGGGGCGAAGGGGTAAGTGAGGGGACGAAACGGGTACACGGGCCTCGGCCCAAGTCACACACGCAGGCGGTGGCCGGATGATCCGGGGGTTGGTCCGGATGTGTTGGAGCAGCTGCGGGAGGGCCGGATGTATGGGTTCTGGTCCGGACATCCGGGTGTGGCCGGATGATCCGGGCCTGGGTCTGGATGATCCGGCTTCAGGTTGAAGCTACGAGTGTCGCTGGGCGTATTATCCGGATCGTCCGGGCAGGGGTCCGGATCATCCGGGCTGAGGCCGGATCGTCCGGACGGCGGTCCGGATCGTCCGGGCTTCTGCTGACTTAGCCCTTTTCCTTCTCCGTCTTCACGTCCATCTTACTCTTCGGATTCTTCTTGCTCCTTGGCGTCTCCATGGCTAACTCCTTGATACCTGAGTATGCACAATGTCTCTGTTTGAGGTAGTAGCCATGTCTCACGGTCATCGAAGTTGAATTGTGAAAGGAGAGATGTCACCTCGGTCTCGAGACTCTTGTACGTGATCGAGTCATGGGTCCTCTAGGCACTTGATGAGAGATGGTAGGTCCATGGGGATGACTGATGTAGGGCGGAACCCTACGTGGATGATCTTTCACGTTGGAGCGGATCCTACGGGGAATCACGAAGAACACGCGGAAGAACAAGAGGGAAACACGGAGGAAACGAGAGAGAAATCACTAAACCAACAAGAGATCAATCACACCAGTGCTAGATCACCGATCGCATAAAGTGGCACAAGATTCAAAATCAACAAAGGTAAGGATACACGAGTAGCCGTTCTTCTCCGAGAGGAGGTCTTGATGGGGTCCACCCTAGAAGGGGTCTTGAATCCGCTTGGGGATCTTCTCCGAAGAGGTCCCGAGCTCAGGAGAAGTAACCAAGTGGATGAGCAAGACTCTCACACAAACATGAGCTAAACCTAAGCTACCCTAGAAAGAGGAAGGGGATGGAGTATATATAGTCTAGGGGGCCGAAGAGGTACATGGGTCTCGGCCCTTTCTTTGTCTTGTGAGCAGGCGGAGCCGGATGTCGGCGTCGGCCGGATGTCCGGCTTGTAGGCGCGGATGTCCGGGCTGGGGCGGATGTCGGGCTGGCCTGGAGTCTTCAGACGCATTCGGTGATGGAGGGCGGATTTCCGGGCCAAGGGCGGATATCCGGGTCTTCCTAAGAGCCGGATGTCCGGGGCAAGGGCGGATGTCGGGCTGGGGCGGATGTCCGGCCGGCTGTGGTAGCTCTTCTTCCTTCTCCTTCCCTCGCTTCACAAGCCGCTTGGCCTTGGTCCTTGGGCTCTCCATGATCTCCTCGGGTGTACCTAAGTATGCACAAGGTCCGCGCTTGAAGTAGCATCCATGTCTTACATGCGGAAAGGGAAGATTCGGGAAGGAGCGAATTCACCTTAGGTCCAATGGCGTAGGCTCGAGTGTACATGGGGATGATCGTCGGATGCTCCGCATCATCTCCCCTCCCTTGGGAAAGATCCGACCTCGGATCGAAATCCTCATCACCATGGAAAGCGGTTGTCGTGGGACGAACTTGTAATTGAATGAATTGGAAGTCATGGCGCAATCCAAGTACTTGAAGATGTCGTCGGGATGGTAGACATGCAAAGAGAGCAAACACAAACGACACTCGGAAATACAATGGTTAGCGCACACAAAGTGTCCATCATGTAAGAATGAGTCCGTGCGGCAAGATTGGTCGTGACAAAGCGCATGAAGCTTATCAAGATGATCTAGAATGAGATGCAAAGCATTCATGGGAGGAAATGCAATCATTGTGCACACAAATGTGTTGTGAATATGAGCAATGCAACCACGGTGCAAAATGATCTCATAGTGAGACGGTTTATCAATAGCATGAATATGGCAATGGATGCTCAACATGTGTATGATATCATGTAATTGATGATAGGCAATGTGATCATTATGTATGAATATGCCATCAAGAAAGATCACAACAAATTTGCTAAGAAAATGCACAAGTTCATATATCATGGATGACATGGGAAGAGGTGCAACAAGACAATCATAATGTGTGTCAATCCATGCATAGGGTGCAAATTTGTGGTGAGTATGATATGTCCATCGAGCATGACATGTATGAGCACAATCAACAAATATGGAGGTGTTGGTGTACCAAAGCTCGATGTCGAGGCATGAGTGGATTTCCGAAGGTGCATCCACTAAGTGCGAGCGCTCCTCAATGTGAAGGTCCATGTAGCCAATCTCCAATGTCGTTCCTCCGTTCACGAGATGTATCATGTAGACAACAAGAAGGAAACAACAATGAAAGAGTGACCCATCCAATATGCGTATTTGAGGATGCTCAAAGGGAAGGAGTTCACCTTATGAATGTTCCGGAAAATGTTGGTGTCGCACATCGTGTATGCCTTCACATAACCAATATGTCTCATGACGGTAATGCCTTGTGAATCCTTCTAAACGAAAGAACATGACAAACACTCGGGAAAACAAATGAGGTTAGCGGAAGTGCAAAACCTATCATTAGGTGTGGTAAGATACCCAACAAGTGTATGCATCATGCTCATCATAAGAAAGAACAAGGTGTGGTATGGTATGAAAGCATATGATGCAACTACAACCAAAGACAATAGGCTCAAGTAAGCAATCATGCATCACAAGTAATATGTCCAAGTCTCCAAGATGAATAAGCATAGCATGGATGCACTCACTATAATGGCATATGAGAGGTGCAACTAATGGAGACAAGAGGAAAGGTCACGATATATCATGTGAGAGGCATGAACATATATGTCATCAACCCAAGAAAGCGAGTAATAGTGGAACATGGGTGATGCAACATAGCAAGCAATCATAGCTATCAAGTCAAGCAAGCTAGTAGTGCGAAGATGCAACGTACTAGAAGGAATCATGGCAAGCATGTCATGTGTGCAAATAGTGGGCATGAATAACTCACATGGCATAGCACAAGCATGAAAGCAAGATATGATAAAATTATCATCAATGTATTGGCGAGAGGCCATATGTAAATAGCAATGTGACATCATGACTCTCCCAACACAACAATCAACAATAGCATGGGTGATAGAGGCAAAGGTGTCCCGATGTTTCGATGAGATGGTGGCTATCGTTTCTGTGGGAGTCGACCTTGATGATCCGACTACGTACGTGCGAGACGTCGCGCCTTAGCAATCGCTAAACCAACTTCCGAGGGTTATTGACCACGCGAGCACGATCAACTCGACCACGAGGGCCTGTTTCCTGCGAGCAAGCGAAGAACAAGCAAGAAACTGAGATTGCAATCTGGATATTGCGAATATAAGATGAAAGCTTTATTGATCAAGGTGGGGTTACGTGGCGCCTTTATGCAGTCGTTGAACACAAAGCGAAATGCTGTGAAGTTGCAGCTATGGCGAACTTTTAATCTAAACAAAACCCAAAGTCTAAACGACGCCCTAAGGGCTGTATATATGGAGAAAGAGGAGGGAATTTCGTGGCCCTTGAGGGAGGGGTCGAAACCAACCCTAACTCTTGTTTCCCACACATCTGGACTCTAAAAACAGCCTGCACTTAAGTATTTAGAAATTACATGGGCCTGGCCCAATATTAAGGTGACGCAGCACCTAGAATAGCCTATGGACGAATATTATGAAGTGGCATCTTGTATATTTCGTCCAAGGCCTCAAGCTCTCATTAGGGTGGCTTCAAAGTCCTGGAATCATCACTTGTAACTCCGTTCTTGTTCCCCTTAGCATGCCAACATCTCCATGCTTGAACTTGCTCCAAGGTTCATCTTTCTTGTCCATGGTAGGCCCTTCATTTGTAAGCAAAACAAATGTATCCAATTTAGGCAGCATCATATCCTCATGAACATTGGAATCGTTACCAAGAAACGAAAGTACCTGATAATTCAATTGGCGTGCGCGAGCTCTAGTAATTGGTCCAGTATGTATAGCAGCAGGGGCTGTGGGTGTAACAATGGTATTGATGTCCTCATCAATGGGGCACATGATAAACATGGCAAAAGCAACAAGGATCTCCACCAAGCATGCAAATACACATAGGAGTATCATAATGGTGAATCATGGGTATATGCAAGCAAGGGTCACAATTGCATAGCAAAGGCATAGAAGCAAGCATAACATGCAAAGTGAACACAATAGTATGGGCATAAGGTGACAAGTGGTAAATAGCCCATAGCCATGTGAGAGACATGTAGAGGAGTTGCGCGTAGTCCTTGCGCGAAGGGAACGGTGGTAAGGATAGTCCACGGGATCCCAAGTCATCGTTGCTCTCAAGAGCTCGTTTCGTCAACTCTTGGGATTGAGAAGTTGACGAGTAGACATGAGTACCTACACAAAACAAAGACAAAGGGAAAATTGTGTGTGCATGGTATATGTACACATCATCCATCATGATGCGCACATGCATGTGTCGGTTAGCACAAAATATCCAATGCTCAAATAAATGAGATGCGTGATATAGAAACATGTCATCCATCATGATAGGTTTGTTGTTATGTATAGCATAATGGAGACTCAAATTGTGTAATGCATCATGAGAAATATGTAGAGCATTGTTATTCATGGAATGCATATGGTGTACACAATCATGGGAATCATGCAAAGTATGAAATGCATCAAGATCTCCTAATATGTATGAGGAAACTATGGGGGTCTCCTCATAAGCATTAATGGAAACATCACATGGAGAATATTGACAACATCCAAAACAATGCATATTTGGAACAATGTGATCATGGCATGTAATAGTAGATGAATTGCAAATCATGTAAAGGAAGCATGGCAATATCATCACAAGAGAAGCAAAAGCCTATGACTATCATCTCGTCATCTATGCCATAAGTGCAAATGGGATTTATTTTAATGGGGCATGCATAGTTACTATGTTGAGATTGTGAAGATGCAATTTGGGAGATCTCGCTCATAGCATATGACAAGTTCAATGGATTGTCAAATATGATGTGACCAAAAGAATTTTCACATGATATCCTATGGAGCATAACATCACAACTAGGCAACTCAACATGCTCATCATCATATTCATCATAAATAGGTAAGTCAAGGCATGAAGAAGTTTCACTAGCATGAAGCATGGTAATAGGTGGGTCAACATCATGGGAGCAATCGATGGTAAGAGAGTCCACTAGTGGGACAAGTGAAGCACCATCAGCTATGTTACCTTTGGAAGGTCGCTCATGAGTTGTAGGTGAGGTGTTGAAGATCGTCTCATTGTCATCTTCATGTTGATGGAACCATGTGGGGGTGCATCATCATCCATCATGGCCATCGTCGTCTCCAATGTAGGGATGGACTCGTCGAGGATAGGCATGTTGTCATGTAGGAGACCTAGCACCAAAGAAGAAAACACACTAGGAGTAGAGGTTAAGTCGTTAGAAATCATAGTGGCCTCATGTGCCGTGTCAACTATCTCACTCACTAAGTGTTGTGGCTCACTCACTCCCTCAAGGATGCTCTCACTTTCGTATGGTGGGTGGAGTCAATCAAATGGCGCTCAACCTCACATAGGATGTGTGGCATGCTCTCATGTGTGGGGCTAGTGGTGGTCACACTCATCCTCTCATAGGAAATGCTCTCAATGTCACGTATGGTGGAGTCACTCATGTCACTCATAGGGTGGTGGCTCTCCTCACATGGCAATTGGGGCATCTCGACATATATGGGTGCCGGAGAGATGTAGGTGCAAATGTCTCCATCTTGGCGGTCGCGTAGCTTGACTCGGAGTATGAGTCCAATGTGGGCGTCGTCTTCATGTTGTTGAAGAGGTTCGAGCTTCGCCCGTGGTCGAAGGGATGGCCCTTGCTCGACCGTCTTGTCACCGTCTTGGTGTTGGAGGCCCATATGATGTGGCACCTCATAGCTCGTCTCCATGACCGAAGGAGTTTCCCATGCTCGGCCATCTTCCTTGAGGGGCTTCCGAAGATGGAAGTGTCGCCCTCGCTTCGGAGGTAGTCGCCTTGGACTTGATGAAGTCGATGTAGGCGTACCTGCGTGGGAAGTAGGCGAAGATGCCGTACGTCCAAAGGCGAAGATGCCTTGAGAACACTTGGTGAAGATGCCGAAGTGGTTGATGTAGCCGTAGCACCGTCTTGGTGGTGGTCGTCTCGCGGTCTTCTCTTGTGCTTATGAAGCTTCGACTTGGCGTGAAGTAGGGCTTGTTGGGACTTGTGCATTTGCGCTTGTGGAGCATCTTCGTGATGATGATGTCGTTGTCGTGCTTGAGCTTCTTGGCGTTAAATGCGTAAATGCGTGCACATGATGCTTGGAGGTGACTTGCCCTTCATGACGATGTTGATCCACGAACGTGATGGTGGTCGCCATGTAGATGTGGGCGAGGACGATTTGCACTTGCGTCGTTTCCACGCTCCAAGACTTGTGGCTTGAATGTCGCCGCCTTGAAGATGACGAAGGGAAGTAGACTTGATCAAGGCTCTAATCTCCTCCATCCTTGCATCTTGCTCCTCTTTATATGCGGCAAGCTTCTTGTCGAAGTAGTCCCTTCTCCTTGCTTCGGAGTGATGAATGTCGATGGAGATGTTCTCGATCTTGCGCTTCGCAATGTGGATTGTGTGCCTTGCACTTGTCGTTGTAGATTGAAGATAGGCGCTTTGGTGATGTAGTTGTTCACGCCCGTCGTTGTTGTCGAAGACCGGAGATGAAATGCCTTGCCTATCCATCACAAGACTCGAGCAAATATGAGTGGGAGAAAGAGAAGAACTTATACCAATGTACCTTGACCGATGTTGACAATGAATCAAGTTCACTCAAATGCGGACAATGAAATAGCACTATTGGTACCAATCCTTGTCGGTTCTCACACCTACACAAGTAAAGCTTATGGAGGAGCTCGGTGAGGATAGTGGCACAAAAATTTAATGCAAAATGTTAGCAAGAGTCAATAATGTTGAAAGAGATTCACAAATTTGCAAGTGAAACAAATGGACCAATAGCAAAGAATGGCTGCGGAAACACACACACGGATAGATAAATGGGGTCGTGCAACCAAGGAATGAGCACAAAATGTGGAATCCACGGAAAACGCTCGTGTTGCACAACTCAAGAGAGGCAGCTATACGATTGCTCAATAGGCGGATCGACACTTGTGCACAACCTATAAGATGCAAAATGGATAAAGTTCTATCCCAAGTATGCTATGTATGTATGGTTCCCGGTGTTTCTCTCAAGATGATCCAAGATGATCGGATATGACAATCTTATATGCAATGTTGTTTGATGCTATGGCACTTGCTTACAAGCTTCTTTGCTCTCTTTCTTTTGCTTAAAAGCTTTTTTTTCTTTTTTTTTGTATGGCCACTTTGCACAATGCACAAACCAAGATAGCAATTGTGTGTATGCGGGAACAAACTTGTGACACAAGATATGATACCAATATATGCACCACAATGATATGGTATATATGCTATGGGAAGTATGATCACTAATGTGCACAAGTAACGTTACGGCAATACTCAAATGGCTAGTCTCGGTAGGCAAATAGCATAAAAGTAAGGCTAGGGGTTAACAATGCAATGGCAAGGGAATATACAATGGAGGGATACCACGATACCAAGATGATATGGAGGTTACCGTCCGGCGATGATGAGTAGCGGTGTTCTTGATGTAGAAACCAAGATGATGGAGACTCGTCCCTAAGTAGCGAAACACCTTAGGAAGCGGAAAAACCGCGAACTCAAAATCTCAAACGTCAAATGTCAAAATGGTGGTAAGCGGGAATGCGGTGGTGGTTTGCACTTGGCAATGCGGAAGTGGAATGATGGGCTATACACGTGTCGGAGTTGAAGTTGCCATCCCTAAGTAGCGAAACACCTTAGGAGACACAAGCCACAACTCAAACAAGCTCAAACAACTATTGGGTTAAGTTGGGGGTGGCGGAAGTGTATGGTGGGCACGCCTATGCGGAAGTTATGGTGGTGGTGGTGGTTGATGAAGACGCGACCGTCCCTAAGTAGCCTAAACACCTTAGGAGACTCGAATCACAACTCAAACAACCTCAAATGCAAAGGGGAACAAAATTGGTTAGGTTGCGGAAGTCGGTGGTGGTTATGCGGAGGATCTGGTGGAAGGCCTAGGCAAACTTGCCAAATTTTGGAAAATTTGATGGAGTCAAATGATGTTGGTGGTATTTTTGTGGGATGTGGGATGTCAATAGCTTCAAAACGAGCTAAAGAACGTCAAAATCGGACTCGGATGAATTAGTTATGGCGAAAGCGGTGAAAGCGGAAAAACTGAAATCCCAGGGGCCGGATATCCGGGGTAGGGGCCGGATTTCCGGGGTGTATGTCCAGAACCGTGCGGATTTGGTGCTCCAGGGCCCGGATGTCCGGCTTGGGGCCCGGATGTCCGGCCGGATGACCCGGATGTCCGGCCTGAGGCCCGAATGTCCGGCCCGACGATTCCAGATCTCGTTTGGGGCGGAAATTTTCGACTTGGGGGCGGAAATTGATGATTTCGGGGGCAAAATTGGAGAGATTTTGTGGATGGAAAGTGGGGAAACTTGGGGGAATGCTAGATCCACTTGAAACCAAGCAAATCCATGGATCAAAATCAACAAAACATCATCAAAACTAACAAATCACAAAAAAAATTGGGGCTATTTTTGGTGGGGATTTTCGGATTTAGGACGAAATCAACAAAATCAAGCTAGAAAACACGAGGTAGGGGCTCCAAAAACGTGATCAACGTGGCTCATGATACCATAGATGATGTAGGGCGGAACCCTCGTGGATGATCTTTCACGTTGGAGCGGATCCTCACGGGGAATCACGAAGAACACGCGGAAGAACAAGAGGGAAACACGGAGGAAAGCGAGAGAAATCACTAAACCAACAAGAGATCAATCACACAAGTGCTAGATCATCGATCGCATAAAGTGGCACAAGATTCAAAATCAACAAAGGTAAGGATACACGAGTAGCCGTTCTTCTCCGAGAGGAGGTCTTGATGGGGTCCACCCTAGAAGGGGGTCTTGAATCCGCTTGGGGGATCTTCTCCGAAGAGGTCTTGAGCTCCGAGGAGAAGTAACCAAGTGGATGAGCAAGGCTCTCACACAAACATGAGCTAAACCTAAGCTACCCTAGAAAGAGGAAGGGGATGGAGTATATATAGTCTAGGGGGCCGAAGAGGTACATGGGTCTCGGCCCTTTCTTGTCTTGTGACAGTGAGCCGGATGTCCGGGCGTCGACCCGAATGTCCGGGGCTTCAGGAGGCCCGGATGTCCGGGCTGGGGGCCGGATGTCCGGGCTGGCCTGGGTCTTCCAGACGCATTCGGTGATGGAGGGGCCGGATTTCCGGGCGAAGGGGGCCGGATATCCGGGGCTTCCGGAAGAGCCGGATGTCCGGGGCAAGGGCCGGATGTCGAGGCTGGGGCGGATGTCCGACATTTATGTGATCGGCTCTTCTTCCTTCTCCTTCCCTCGCTTGGTATGCAGCAGCCTTGGTCCCTGGGCTCTCCATGATCTCCTCGGGTGTACCTGAGTATGCACAAGGTCCGCGCTTGAAGTAGCATCCATGTCTTACATGCGAAAAGGGAAGATTCGGAAAGGAGCGAATTCACCTTAGGTCTAATGGCGTAGGCTCGAGTGTACATGGGGATGATCGTCGGATGCTCCGCATCAATGACCTTGGGATGCTCCGCATCATATCACCACCGCATCATCATCGCTGCTGCCATATACCACCACCGCACCAACTTCATCACCGCTGCCATATACCACCACCACATATTCACCGCCAATCCGAGTCCCTATACGCCACCACATATCTGCCGCCATCACGCCAATCCGTGTCCACCTGCAACATATATCCGCCATCAGTCCGAGTTCCACCAGATTCATCTCTGCCACCAGTCCGAGATTCCACCAAATTCCTCTCCGCCACCAGTCCTAGTCCGAGTCTAGTAATTGTTGCTTTGGTTTGGATTTCCAGATCACGCCATACTCCAAGCCGTGAAGGACTCTCCAACTTCCGTGCTACCCGCAGTAGAAAAATAGTTCCAAACTCAAAAAAAGAAGAAAAAAAAAAGAGGTAGTTTTTAGACCATTTGTAGACTTTTTCGAAAAAAATTTGTTGCGAAGCAAAAAAATGAGGAAAAAATGCAAAAAAAAAAAAGAAAAAAAAAGAGAAAAAAATTCAGAGTGTGCTCCTCCCTTGTTTACGTGCAGCGCCATGATTTTGTTAGTGTTCTAGGCTCGCGTCTCTAGCACGGTCTAGCCTAGGACCAGCACAGTACCGTCGTCGAGCGTTTATTCAACTTTGCATCTCTGAATTGATTATTGCTGACCCTTTTTGCTACCATATTAAAAGCCTTCCCAGCTCCACATACATCTACGTCGTGCTTTTGACTCTCCCTGGTAATCGCTTTATCCAAGCTTTGAGAGTTTTGACTACATCGATTGCCGATCACCGCTTCTTCTTAGGGTAGGTGGTAAGAATTTGAGATTTGCTTGACAGATTTGTGACACCCACCACCACCTCTTGTTAGTAGTCTGTAGGATCATATTCTTGTGTGTTTCTATTGTCGCTAACCATGCCGAGGATCACAAGCCGTGAGACCGACTAGGAGAACATGACGAATAAGGAGTTGCATGATAAATTTCAGCAAATGATGAGTGGGACAGTGCAAGATGTGCTAAACAGATTTGAAGAGGCCATGGAGAAGATAGATGGCATGGAGAAGACATTCGAAACAAAGCTCGATAACAAGTTTAATGAATTGCTCGAGCGTCTTCCACCACCACCACTAATGCGGGGCTAACCCGGTGTAGGCCGATCTTTCATGTTTGGAGTGGGATCCCTCGAAGAGCACGAAGAACACGGGGAAGAACGGGGAGAAATCACAAGGGGAAACACTCAAGAACAAGTCCTGATGCGGAGCATCCTACGGTCATCACCATGTCAAGAGTTCGTTTGGCAAGTGACACGTGCGACCTCTACTTCTCATACATAAAGGTGAATCTTCTCCTTTACATGTGTTCACTTACCCCTTTGAGGATGGTATACTACTTGACACCCCACTTGTGTGCATACATAGGTATTGTCGGAACATCATGGACAAGGAGGAGTGCGAGCACAAGTGTACAACTACACCATCCGCGAGTGAGGCATGGAAGAGAAGGAAGAAGAGGAACCGCCCTATCTAGGACGAGCGGTACTACCGCCCACTCCAGGCGGTACTACCGCTGAAGGCACACGGGCGGTACAACCGCTCGACTACCGCCCAACTACCGGCCGAGCTTCTGTATTCGAGCGGTGCAAGACCGGTACAGCCCCGGTTGTCCCCCCAGCTGCGTCTAGACCGGTACAACCGGCCCTGCCACCGGAACAACCGCTCCCCCTTCGGCGTACACCTCCAGAACCGGAGTCTGGACTCCCAGCGGTACTACCGCCCCCACTTGACCGGTACTACCGCCCCGCATAAGCTCCCAGCGGTACTACCGCTCCTGTGTCCTGTACTACCGCCACACTTTGTCTTGGCGGGCCTTTGTCCTTGTATCCCTCTCCCACTTACCCCTTCGTGGCTTAGACTATAAATAGACCACCTCCACCTCCTTTCTAGGGTTAGAAAATATGATAGCTCATTCTTAGGTGAGCTTTGCTCCTACCTCTTCTCTTGACAGAGAGACAGACTACCACTCCCATGGAGTTCAAGACCTCCATGTGAGAAGATCCTGCGGGATATCATCAAGACCCCCTTGTGGGAAGATCCATCTAGGATATCATCAAGACCTCCTCTTGGAGATGAACCTTACCTTGTATCTTTCCCTTTGTTGTTCATGTACCTTGTGATCTTATATGTTTGATTGTCTAGTGGATGTGTGATTTGACTTGTTCTTGAGTGCTCCTCTTGTTTTCCCTCTTTTGTTCATCTTGTTCTTGGGGATTCCACCTCCAAACGTGAAAGATCGACGCTATAGCGTTCCACCCTACATCATCTTGGTATCATGAGCCACGTTGATCACGTTTTTGGAGCCCCTACCCCGAGTTTTCTAGCTTGATTTTGTTGTTTTCGTCCTAAATCCAAAAATCCCCACCAAAAATAGCCCCAATTTTTTTTGTAATTTGTTAGTTTTGATGATGTTTTGTTGATTTTGATCCATGGATTTGCTTGGTTTCGAGTGGATCTAGCATCTCCCCAAGTTTCCCCACCTTCCATCCACGAAATCCATCCAATTTTGGCCCCGAAACCATCCATTTCCGCCCCAAAAATCCCGACACGAGCGGTACTTCCGCCCCTCCGAGCGGTACTACCGCTGATTACCTCAAGCGGTACAATCGCCCTCATAAGCGGTACTACCGCCCCTCCCATTTTCAGCGTTCCGAGTTTCACCGTTTTGCCCATAACTAATTCATCCGGAGTCCGTTTTTGACGTTCTTCAGCTTGTTTTGAAGCTATTGACATCCCTCATCACACAAAAATACCACCAACATTATTTGACTCCATAAAATTTTCGAAAATTTGGCAAGTTTGCCTAGGCCTTCCACCATATCATCCGCATAGCCACCACCGACTTCCGCAACCTAACCAATTTTGTTCCCCATTGTATATGTGGTTGCTTGAGTAGTGATTCGAGTCTCCTAAGGTGTTTCGGCTACTTAGGGACGATTGCTTCTTCTTCAACAACCACCACCACTTCCGCATAGGCTTATCCACCATACACTTCCACCCCAACTTAACCCAATTTTGTTTGAGCTTTTTTGAGTTGTGGCTTGTGTCTCCTAAGGTGTTTCGGCTACTTAGGGACGGCAACTTCAACTCCGACTTATGTATAGCCCATCATTCCACTTCCGCATCGCCAAGTGCAAACCACCACCGCTTTTCCGCTACCACCATTTGACATTTGTCATTTGACATTTTGAGTTTGCGGTTTTTCCGTTTCCTTAGGTGTTTCGGCTACTTAGGAATGAGTCACCATCATCTTGGTATCTACATCAAGAACACCGCCACTCATCATCGCAAAGGACGGTAACCTCGACGACACCATTGTACATTCCCCTTGCAATTGCATTGATAACCCCTAGCCCATTTTGCGTTACTTGCCTATCGAGACTAGCCATTTGAGTATTGCCGGGCCACGTTACTTGTGCACATCACTGATCTACACCATCCATTGCATACATACCATATCATATTGGTATCATATCATCCATTGTGTCCAAATATCGTTCCCGCATATACACAATAGCTATCTTGGTTTGTGCATTGTGCAAAAGTGGCCATAGAAAAAAAAACAAAAAAAAAAGAGAATAAGCTTTTAAGCAAAAGAGAAAGAGCAAAGAGCTTGTAAGCAATAGCCATAGCATCAAAATATATCATATGGTATCATATCCGATCATCTTGGATCATCTTGAGAGAAACACCGGGAACCATATATACATAGCATACTTGGGATAGAAAGTTTATCCATTTTGCATCTTATAGGTTGTGCACAAGTGTCGTATCCGCCTATTGAGCAATCGTGCTAGCGTCTCTCTTGAGTTTTGCAACACGAGCGTTTTCCGTGGATTCCACATTTTGTGCTCATTCCTTGGTTGCACGACCCCATTTATCTATCCGTGTGTGTGTTTCCGTGTGCCACATATTGCTATTGGTCTACTTGTCTCGCTTGCGAATTTGTGAATCTCTTTCAACATTATTGACTCTTGCTAACATTTTGCATCAAATTTTTGTGCCACTATCCTCACCGAGCTCTACCATAAGCTTTACTTGATAGGTGTGAGTGAACAAGTCCGTTACCAATTCCACTATTCTTTCATCTCACATTGAGTGAAACGGGATACATCCTCAACTTTGGGAAAAGTTAACTTGGTATTGTTTATCTCATTTCCTACTCACCTCTACTCGAGTCTTGTGATGGATAGGCAAGGCATTTCACCTTCGGTCTACAACAACAACGACGAGTTCGATGCCACGAACAACAACTCCGATGCCAAGATGCAAGCTCAAATGGAGGAGATCAAAGCCCTCATCAAGTCCTACAAGCGATCTTCCTCATCTTCGAGAAGGCGCTCAAGAGCACATGTTTCGAGCTACCATCTCCGGCAAGATCACATCGGCATCGACACCATCACCACCAAGAACGTGAAGGTCAAGAGCTCTACATCAACAACCGCTCAATGACTTCACCATCTCCCTTGGCATCTTCGCCAAGCGACTTCAAGGCATCTTCGCCTACGGACATACGGCATCTTCGCCAACAAGCACCCCAAGACTACGCTCAAGAGAAGCTCCCCAAGCTCAAGTCCGCGACTTCCACGAGCTACTACGACCTCGACATCGACCACGCGATTCCTTTCTATGGGACTCACGAACCCGAGGAGTATCTCGAGTGGGAGCGCTTAATGGACGACTACCTCAAGCTACATCAAGTTCCTCCCGAAGATCAAGTGAAGTGAGCCACAAGCAACTTCCACGACTACGCATTGGCATGGTGGCTTCACACACCTTCGGAGTACTACGACATGAGTTGGCCCAAGACGAAGAGACCTTTGCGGCGAGAGTTTGTGCCTCCAACCTACATGGAACGACTTCTTCGCCAATTGGAGAACACCATCCAAGGATCCAAGTCCATCGACAAGTACTTCAAGAAGATGAAGATTGCCTTGCGACGAGCCGGCGTGGACGACCCCATTTCGATGAAGTTCCACTTCATGATGGGATTGAACAACGACATCTCCAAGACTATCCTCTTCGAGAACTACAAGTCCATCGACGACTACTACATTGGTGCTCTCAAGGCGGAACAAGAACTCATGAAGGCCAAGGCTTCTCCACCCCAAGCAAACTTCTCGGCGACCAAGCTCTACGACAAGCATGAAGCTAGTACCACCAAGATGTCCAAGCCCGATAAGCTCCAAGACGATGCTCCCAAGTGCAGCTTCACCGCCATCCCTCTTTGTGGAATTGATGATGCCGAGTCTACCTTGACTCTTTTTCAAGATGGTGCGGCGAAAAGTACGACTACGGAGACCTTCAAGGACCAAGCTTTGGAGGCAAGCGACAAGGTGGCAAGCAAGGATGATGCTTCCATCTTAGGAGGCGAGAGTGATGATGTGCCATCTTCGGCCTTCATCCACAGCGACGGTGACGAGATGATCGAGCATGGGATTTTCCCTTCGGTCATGGAGGAGAGTGATGATGTGCCATCTTCGGACTTCATCCACGGCGACGACGATGAGATGGTTGAGCATGGGATTTTCCCTTTGACCATGGCGACATATGATGACTTGAGTGACTTGTGCCACCATATTGAGAGTGAGAGTGACTTCACCACTAGCCCTATATATGATGTGTTGCCCCAATTCCCATGTGAGGAGAGCCACAACCCCCACCACTTGAGTGAGATGAGTGACTCCACCATACGTGAGTTTGAGTGCACCTACTTTGAGGGAGTGAGTGAACCACCACATAGAGAGAGTGAGATAGTTGATAAGTCTCGTGAGACCATTTGCATTTCTAACAACTTGACCTCTACCTCTATTGTGTCTTCTCGTTTGGTGCTAGGTCCCAATTATGATGACGCGCCGATCCTCGACGACTTCGTCCTCCCTTTGGACAAGACGATGGCCATGGTGGAATATGATGCACCCTCCACATGGTTCCATCAAGATGAAGATGACCACCATTTGGTCTTTCCCACCTCACCTACACCACTTGAGTGGAATGAACAAGGTAACAAAGGTGACGGTGATGCTCTAGTCCCACTAGTGGACATTCTTGAGATTGATTGCTTGCATGATGTTGATGCACCTAGTACCATGCTTCATGCTAGTATGATTTCCCCATGTGATGATTTGCCCATTTATGATGAATATGATGATTCTCATGTGGAGTCTATTAGTTGTGATGCCTTGTTACATAGGACTTCTTGTGACAATTCTTTAGGTCACATCGTGTTTGCTAATCCGCTTGACTTGTCATATGCTATGCATGAGATCAATCATATGTCTTATTTGCAATCTCTTCATAGTGACTATGCATATGCCATTAAAATAATCCCAATTTGCACATATGGCATAGATGACAAGCCCATGGTTATTGGCATTTGTTTTTCTTGTGATGATATTGATATGCTCCCTTGTCTCATATGCCGTGCCATGCCCACCTAGCTTCGGATATGCATTCTTTTGGATGTTGTCCATTTTCTCCATGTGATGTTTCCGATATTGATCATGAGGAGACCCCCATAGTTTCCTCATACATGTTAGGAGAATTTGATCCATCCCATTCATTGCATGATCCCCATACTTGTGTGCACCATATGCTCCCCATGAATGAAAATGCTATTGATGCGCCATATACTTGCATTCTAAATTTGTGTCCCCATCGTGTCATACACAATAACTATTCTTTCATGATGGATGACATGTTCTTATACCATGCATCAAATTTCTTTGAGCGATGCTTATCTTGTGCTAACTCACTGCGCACATACACATCATGATGGATGATGTGTACATTTACCACGCTGAGAATTTCTTTGGTTTGTGTCTCTTTTGTGTAGGTACCCATGAATACTTGTCGACCTCGCAATTCCACGAGTTGACAAAGCGAGCTCTAGAGAGCAACGATGATTTGGGATCCCATGGATTGTCTTTCCCACCGCTCTCTTCGCGCAAAGACTTCGCGCATTTCTTCTACATGGCCCTCACTTGGCTATGGGTTATTGTCCATTACATATTCTATGCCCATCTTGCCATGTTCACTTTGCATGATATGACCATTCCTATGCCTTTTCCATGCATTTATGACCCATGCTTTGCTTTACACATGATGATTGACTCTCATACTTGTATGTGTATTTGCAAGCTTGGTGGAGATATCACTTGTTATTGCCATGTTCTGTTCATGACCCATTCCTATGATGATACTTTCATCTTGCTTTGTGTTCGTGCTTGTGATATGTCATGTGCATTCCCTATGCCTATTATTTTCTCACATGACATGATTGCCATGATTTATTCTAGTGTGTTGTATCTTCACTCCACTAGTTTGCACGACATGATTGATATGCTTGCTTGTCTTGCATCACCCATGATTCATACTTGCTCATTTCATGCGGTTGATGACAACCATTTCCATGCTTTGCACATGATTGTTATTGCTTCTTGTCACATATCTCCATATGTTGCCTCTCTCATGCTAGATGATTTGCCATGTATTGAGTGCAACAATGATTCTCTTCTTGCTCATGAGATTGCCCCCATAGCATTCTCGCATATATTTGGAGATTTTGACATAATTCTTGTGAAGCATGCTTGTCTTACTTCTTTGCACCATATACCTAGTGCCATGAATATTCCCATTGTTGCATCATATTATTCATGCACTTGTGCTTCTAATGGTTTTGTGCAAAAGATGAAAACCATCATGATGGATGATGTGTTTGTCTACCATGCGCATACCTTCTTTGTTTTGTTTTGTGCATGTGTAGGATACTTGGACTTTGTGTCGACTTCCACTTCACGTGAGTTGACCATTCGAGCTCTTGAGAGCGAGCCTCATACATTCTACCACGACTCGCTTCTACACCGTATTTGCTTCCACTTCGGCATTGTGAAGAATGCACAAGGACACGCCTTCAACGTGACATCTTTCTTGAGCTTGGATATTGAGGATCATCCTTCATGTGTTGCTTGCACCATTTGCACGCATATTCGAGATATTGCTTTCACCCATGATTGCCACATTTCCATGCTTCATGATATATACCTTGTGTATTGCATCCAATTCTTGGACTACGTGCTACTATCATATGGTTGGTTGCACCAATCTCATTTCTTCACATATGCCATGTCCCTTTGCTTGTCACATGATTCACTTGATTGCCTCACACTTGATGAACAATTGCTCTTTATATTGTGTTGAGTGCCACACTATATTCACTACACCCTATAAACATTATGCTTGGATTGTCTTGCACTTGACCCATGTGTTTAGACATCTCATCTTATTTGGTGTTGTGAATGATTCCTATGCCTACCATCGACCATTTGTCGAGTGCTTTATGCATGATTGCTATGACCTTGAGGTAGATGCTTATTCCCTTGTCAAACATATTTGCATCTCTACCTCACAATTGCATACTTGTCCCCATGATATCTTTGCTTGTGCTAGATTCATATGCTTACATGTCATGTCACAATCCTTTGTCACACCCTATGCTATGCTCGAGGACGACACTTGTTTGGTGAATCACCTCTTGAATGCTTTGTTTTGCACTAACTCTAACCACATTTGTTTTTCCAAGTGTTTGTTCTATTTGCTCCTTTTGAAGGAACCACAAAATAGTGTGACATTGGCAAGTGCACATTTCAAGCTACTAGACGATAAGTGCTTGGTGATCGACCACTTCGACACGGCACCACCGTCTCTTTCCCATGGTGATTTGGTTTTCGATCCTAGGTCGGATCTTTTCCAAGGGGGAGGGGATGATGCGGAGCATCCTACGGTCATCACCATGTCAAGAGTTCGTTTGGCAAGTGACACGTCGACCTCTACTTCTCATACATAAAGGTGAATCTTCTCCTTTACACGTGTTCACTTGACCCCTTCGAGGATGGTATACTACTTGACACCCCACTCGTGTGCATACATAGGTATTGTCGGAACATCATGGACGAGGAGGAGTGCGAGCACAAGTGTACAACTACACCATCCATGAGTGAGGCATGGAAGAGAAGGAAGAAGAGGAACCATACATGCAGGGGAAGCGGTACTACCGCCCACTCCAGGCGGTACTACCGCTGAAGACACACGGGCGGTACAACCGCTCGACTACCGCCCAACTACCGGTCGAGCTTTGGTATTCGAGCGGTGCAAGACCGGTACAGCCCCGGTTGTCCCCCCAGCTGCGTCTAGACCGGTACAACCGGCCCTACCACCGGAACAACCGCTCCCCCTTCGGCGTACACCTCCAGAACCGGAGTCTGGACTCCCAGCGGTACTACCGCCCCACTTGACCGGTACTACCGCCCCGCATAAGCTCCCAGCGGTACTACCGCTCCTGTGTCCGGTACTACCGCCACCACTGTCTTGTGCAGACCTTTGGCCTTGTATTCTTCTCCCACTTACCCCTTCGTGGCTTGGACTATAAATAGACCACCTCCACCTCCTTTCTAGGGTTAGCAAATATGATAGCTCATTCTTAGGTGAGCTTTGCTCCTACCTCTTCTCTTGAGAGAGACAGACTACCACTCCCATGGAGTTCAAGACCTCCATGTGAGAAGATCCTGCGGGATATCATCAAGACCCCCTTGTGGGAAGATCCATCTAGGATATCATCAAGACCTCCTCTTGGAGATGAACCTTACCTTGTATCTTTCCCTTTGTTGTTCATGTACCTTGTTGATGTAGGGCGGAACCCTACGTGGACGATCTTTCACGTTGGAGCGGATCTTACGGGGAATCACGAAGAACGCGCGGAAGAACAAGAGGGAAACACGGAGGAAACGAGAGAGAAATCACTAGACCGACAAGGGATCAATCACACAAATGCTAGATCATCGAACACAAAGAGGTACATATGATCCACAATCAACAAAGGTAAGGATACACGAGTAGCCGTTCTTCTCCGAGAGGAGGTCTTGATGGGGTCCACCCTAGAAGGGGTCTTGAATCCGCTTGGGGATCTTCTCCGTAGAGGTCCCTGAGCTCGAGGAGAAGTAACCAAGTGGATGAGCAAGGCTCTCACACAAACATGAGCTAAACCTAAGCTAACCCTCGAAAGTTGGGGAAGAAGGAGTATACATAGTCTAGGGGGCGAAGGGGTACAAGGGCTGCGGCCCAAACGAAGTCAACACACAGGCGTCGGACGTCCGGAAGGCGTCGGACGTCCGGAGGCTCGGGACGGTCCGGACGTCCGGACGGGTTCGGACATCCGTAGAATCAGTTCTGTCGTGGGCGCGTCGGACGTCCGGGGAGGGCCGGTGGTCCGGAGCTTCGTGACGGTCCGGACGTCCGGAAGTTGTCGGTCGTCCGTAGATTCGGTTCGGGCGTGCGTCGGTCGGATGTCCGGAGGCTTCGGTTGTCCGTAGTTTTGGTTCGGGTGGCAAAGTGCCGGACGTCTGCAGTGTCCGGTCGTCCGGGTCCTGGGACTCGTCGGACGTTCGAAAGGCGTCGGACGTCCGGTGCCTGTACCTTCAGCAGCATCTCTTCTTCTTCTTCAATATGCATCGAGTTCTCGCCGTCTTGGCTCTCGCAAGTGGTTGATCCTTGGCTCACCTCCATGTACCTGATTACACATAGAGTCTCCGAATGAGGTAGTAGCCATGTCTCGTGAGTAGGAAGAGGGAGTTCGGAGAGGAGCGAATTCACCTTATCTTCAATAGCCTTAGCTCAGGCTCTTGTCATGGGTCCTAGTGGCGTTGAGGGAGATTTAGGCACGTCCATGGGGGTGAGTGAGGGATGCTCCGCATCATCTCCCCCCCCCTTGGGAGAGATCCGACCTCGGATCAAAAGCTTCATCTCCATGGTAAGGTGCGAGGTCCTTCACGTTGAAGATGTCGCTCACATTGTACTTGTCTCGAGGTAGGTCAATCTTGCAGGCGTTGTCGTTGTAGCGTGCTAGCACCTTGAAAGGTCCATCGGCTCTAGGAAGAAGCTTGGACTTGCGTTCTTTGGGGAAGCGTTCCTTGCGAAGGTGTAGCCACACTAGATCACCAATGTTGAAGACCATGGGTTGCTTGTTGACGTTGAGCTTGGACGCTAGTCGTTGTACTTGGCGCTCGATGGTTTGTCTTGTATCATCATGCATCTTCTTGATGTAGTTTGCCCGTGCACTCGTATCCATGTTGGTGCGCTCTTGTAGAGGAAGAGGTAGAATGTCCAATGGGGACAAGGGGTTGAAACCGTGAAGCGACCTCGAAGGGGACTTGCCGGTAGTTGAATGTCTTGCACGATTGTAGGCGTACTTTCGGCGATGGGTAGACATGCTTCCCATTCCTTGATGTTCTTCTTTATCAAGACACGGAGTAGAGTGGATAGTGTGCGGTTCGTCACCTCCGTTTGGCCATCGGTTTGAGGATGGAATGCCGAGGAGAACAAGAGCTTGATTCCGAGCTTGGCGCATAGGGTCTTCCAAAAGTAACTCAAGAACTTGACGTCACGATCGGAGACGATTGTCTTTGATACGCCATGGAGTCGCAAGATTTCCCTACAAAAGAGATTGGCAACATGTGAAGCATCGTCTATGTTGTTGCAAGGTATGAAATGTGCCATCTTAGAAAATCTATCCACAACAACAAAGACGGAATCCTTGCCATTTTGAGTCCTAGGCAAACCGAGTACAAAATCCATACTAATGTCTTCCCATGGTTGATATGGAATTGGAAGGGGCATGTAAAGACCATGAGATTGAGCTTTAGACTTAGCTTTGCGACATGTATAGCATCGGTTGGTGAAGCGTGAGGCGTCATGGAACATCTTGGGCCAAAAGTAGTTGTTGGAGAGCGTGGCGAATGTCTTGTCGCGTCCAAAGTGTCCCATGAGTCCGCCTCCATGAGCCTCTTGCAAAAGGAGCAAACAAAGAGAAGACTCGGGAATGCAAAGTTTGTTAGCTCTCATAAGATAACCATCCTTGATGTAATATTGTTCCCAAGGCGTATCGTCGAACACTTAGCATAAGGAGAAGCAAAAGATGGATCATGCTCATACAAGTCTTTTATATGCTCAAAACCAATAACATTCAACTCAAGTTGAGTGACAAGCATGCATATGCGTGAAAGTGCGTCGGCAACTACATTTTCTTTACCCTTAATGTACTTGATCACATAAGGAAAAGATTCAATGAATTCACTCCATTTGGCATGACGCTTGTTCAATTTAGTTTGACCTTTGAGGTACTTAAGCGTTTCATGATCGGTATGGATGACAAACTCATGAGGTCTAAGGTAATGTTCCCAAACATGTAGCACACGCACTAAAGGATACAATTCTTTGTCATAGATGGGATAATTAAGTTGAGCACCGGAGAGTTTTTCACTAAAATAAGCAATGGCTCGTTTTTCTTGCATCAAAACTCCGCCAATTCCGGTACCACTTGCATCACAATGAACCTCAAAAGTTTTGTCAAAGTTGGGCAAAGCAAGAATCGGAGCATGAGTAAGTAAAGACTTGAGCTCATCAAAAGCAGTTGATTGCAAAGTTCCCCAAACAAAGGGGGTATTCTTCTTGCTCAAAGCATGCAAAGGAGCGGCAATTGTGCTAACATCTTTCACAAAGCGACGATAGAAACCCGCAAGACCAAGAAAACTTCGCACTTGTTGCAAATTTGTGGGTTGGGGCCAAGTTTTAATTGCTTCAATTTTAGATTCATCAACATGGACACCCTTTGAGGAAACTACAAAACCCAAGAAAACCACTTTGTCAACTCCAAAAGTGCATTTTTTCAAGTTTGCATAAAGGCTTTCCTTGCGAAGAGTTTGCAACACAGATTTTACATGATTGATGTGCTCTTTCATGGTTTTGCTAAACACAAGAATATCATCAAAGTAAACCACAACAAAGACTCCAATATAAGGATGAAGCACATGATGCATAAGGCGCACAAAAGTACGGAGCTTCCAAAGACCCATAGGCATCACTAACCATTCATATAATCCAAATTTGGTTTTGAAAGCAGTTTTCCATTCATCACCCTCTTGTATGCGTGTTGATAATAGCCACTTTTAAGATCAATTTTTGAGAAAAGTTGGCTCCACTAAGTTCATCAAGCATATCATCTAAACGAGGAATGGGATGCCGATATTGAACGGTGATAGCATTGATAGGTCTACAATCGGAACACAAGCGGAAACTTCCATCGGGCTTAGGCACAAGAATAACGGGAACGGCACAAGGGCTTAAGCTTTCATGTACATGACCGTTGTCGATTAGTTGTTGAACTTGCCGTTGAATTTCCTTGGTTTCTTCCGGATTGACTCGGTATGGAGCTTTGTTTGGTAGAGGTGCTCCGGGGATGAGGTCAATTCGATGCTCAATTCCTCGAAGAGGAGGTAGACCCGGAGGTAGCTCATCGGGAAAAACATCTTGAAATTCCTGCAAAGAGATTGAAACACCAAAGGTAGTTCGTGAATGGTGTTAGTGTTTGGTTCTCCATCCTTGCACACAAGGACAAAGTGCATCACACTCGATGGGTTCTCACACACTTCTCTCATCTCACTTTTGGTGGCAAATAGAATGAGGTTTTTCTCTCTAGGCGAAGAGTCGCTCAAATTTGGCTTGTGGCTCTCACTCACTTTTGGGTGGATCACTTTCTCACTCTTGTCTCTATGAGGAGTGGCTTGTTTGTCGGCTATCACTTGACTAGGAGACATAGGTCGTAGCACATATTCTTTCCCTTTCATCTTGAAGCTATAGTGATTGGTACGCCCATTGTGTATGACACCATGGTCGAATTGCCATGGTCGACCAAGAAGTAGGTGACAAGCGGTCATTGGGACCACATCACACTCCAAAGTGTCTTCGTATGCACCGATTACGAAAGAGACTAGGACCGTATGCTCAACTCGTATAGTGCAGGAATCACTTAGCCATTGCACCTTGTAAGGATGCGGGTGCTTCCTTTTGCCAATTGGAGCTTGGAGCATAGTTCTTCACTTGCCAAGTTGTGGCAACTACCTCCATCGATGATGACCTTGATGGACCGTCCATTGATGCGGCTTTTGTGTGGAAGATGTGGCATCGTTGGTCTTCTTCTTGTTGATGTTGAAGAGTCAAGACCTTGGAGACAACGAGTGCGGGGCTCGAATCCTCATCACAAAAGACTTGATCATCTTCTTCTTCGTTCACTTGCCGGTGCATGGCCACTTGCTCAAGAGCTTCCATCTCCTCTTCACTCATGGAGTCATATGTGCCATCGTCGTTGAGGATCATGGTGCGCTTGTTGGTGCATTCGTATGACTTGTGGCCTCGGCCGCCGCAAGTGAAACACTTGAAGGAGCTTGTCTTGATGGTCTCATCGGTCGGAGTAGAGGATGAAGCACGCGGCTTGATGTTGCTTGTAGTAGGAGGAGGACGACTTGAGCTTGTCGAAGTCTTCTTGTAACTTGACTTGTCGTAGTTTCTTGAAGAAAGTTTGGTTGATGTAGATGATGAAGGAGTCGTTGAAGCTTGGTTGTTGGAGGAGCCGTAGGTTTTGGATGAGTACTTGGCGTACTTGAAGTCATCTTGCACTTGGCGTTCCGCCTTTGTAGCTTGATGCACGAGCTCAATGAGGGATGAGTATGGTTGGAAGTCGGCGATCTTCTTGATGGGATGATTGAGTCCATTCAAGAAAGCGTGCCATAGTTTGCTCATCATCTTCCTTGACATTGGCTCGAATCATGGCTATCTCCATTTCCTTGTAATATTCTTCAACGCTCTTTGTTCCTTGCTTGAGTAGTTGGAGTTTCTTGAAGAGGACGCGGTTTTAGTAGGTTGGCAAAAAGCGTGCTCGCATGACATCCTTCATATTAGCCCAAGTGGTGATTGGAGGTTCACATATAGCTTGACGTCGCTCAATGATATGTTCCCACCAAATGAGCACATAGTCTTGGAACTCAAGTGATGCCATAGCGATTTTCTTCGCTTCATCGTAGTTATTGCAAGCGTAAGATTTTGTCAACCTTCAATGCCCATGAGAGGTAGTCTTGAGGTCATTGCTTCCATTGAACTTGGGCATGGTGAATTTTAGCTTGCCGTGGCGTTGCTCTTCATTGTGTTGTTGACGGTGTTGATGATGACGTCCTTGGCGTGGATTGTATTCGTCTTCATGTTGCTCTTGGCGCGGAGGAAGACCATGATCAACTTGCCCTTGTTGAACTTGAGGTTGCGGTGCAGCTTGACGAGCTTGTGGAAGAGCTTGAGGAACTTGTCGTTGTGCATGAGGTTGGTAGTTCCTCTCTTGGATTTCTTCTCGAAGTGCTTCCTCTTGATTGCGCCGTTCGCGATTGCGGTTGGCGAAGGCTCTACTTGATTCTTGAAGGGCACGTTGCGCCTCAAGAGCTTGCGCCTCACGTTGTCGTTGTTGAAGACGTTGAGCCTTGGCGTCTTGTTCGTCTTGGTGAAGGCGTGCTCGTTCTTCTTCTTGTTGGCGGCGAAGGTGTTGTCGTTCTTGAGCTTGAGAAAAGCCTCTTGATTAGATTGAGGACGAGGAACTTGATCATCAACTTGCTCTTGTGAATGCTTGACATGTAGCGGGTTGCGAGATGCATGACGGTCTTGGCGGCTGCTCGTCGAAGAGTGTTCGATGACGGTGTACTTGAGTCGTAGAAGGTGTCGTCGGAATGTCGACTCGAGCGGCTCCGTCTTGATGATGAAGAAGTTGAATGATGCGGTTTCTCATCAACGCTGGATCTCGTCCATTCTTGCATCATTCTCTTGCTTGTGAGCCTCGAACTTGTTGTCGAAGTAGTCTCTTGTACGTTGCTCGGAGAGTCGCAAGTCGGTGGCGAGGTTGTCGATGCGGTCGCTCATTGCTTGTTGTTCTTGGTCCAACGCTCGTTGTGCACCAAAGAGGTGGTTCTTGGTGACATATGAAGACATGTCGTCGTCTTGCTCGTTGAAGAGTGGGTTGGTAGAAGAACTTGGCCTATCCATCATTCCATGCAAAATGTGAGTGGTAGAACGGAAAAGAACTTATACCAATGTACCTTTGACCGATGTTGAAGATGAATCAAGTTCACTCAAATGCGGACAATGAAATAGCACTCTTGGTACCGATTATTGTCGGTTCTCACACCTACACAAGTAAAAGCTTATGGTGGAGCTCGGTTAGGATGGTGGAAATGATTCACAAATTTGCAAATGCAACAAGTAGACCAATAGCAAGATAAGGTACACGGAAACACACACGCAAAAGATAATATGGGGTTATGCAACCAAGGATGAGCCAAAATGTGGAATTCACCAAGATGCTCTTGTTGCACAACACTAGAGAGACGCTAGCACGATTGCATAATAGGCGGATATGAACTTGTGCACAACCTACTAAGCAAAATGCAACGACTTCTACCCAAGTATGCTATATGTATGGTGTTTCGATGTGTTGATCCGAGATGATCAAGTATGACAATCTTAATGTTGTATGATGCTATGGTTCTTGCTCATAAGCTCTTTGTTTATCTTTCTCTCTTTGCTTAAAAGCTTGAATGGCTCTTTCTCTTTTGAGCTCTTTTCTCATGCAAAACTTCACGAACCAAGATAGCAATTGTGTATGCGATGACAACTTTGTGACACACAAGTTGATGGTAAGATATGCACCACTTTGGTATGGTATGTATGCTACGGAGTATGATCACTAATGTGCACAAGTCACGTTGCCGGCAATACTCAATGTCTAGTCTCGATGGGTAAGCAACGCGAAAAGATGGGCTATGATGGTTATCAATGCAATTGCAAGTAATGTCAAAGGTGTCTCACGATGTTACCGTCCTTGGCGAAGATGATCGGTGGTGATGTTGATGTTGAACCGTACCTAGATAGCCGAAACACAAAAGGATACGGAAAACCCCAACTCAATTTCTCAAGGCATAATTTGGCAACGTTGTCGGAATTGGAAGTGGGAAAGGCTAAGGTGGTGTTATGCGGAAGTGGTGGAGGTAAGTGGGAGTGTATGTGGGCACGGGACAAAATTTGGCGAAAGTTAGGCTTCGGAAGTCGGTGGTGGAGTAGCGGAGGATTTGGTGGAAGCCCTAGGCAAAGATGCCAAAGATCACAAAATTTGATGTAGTCAAATGATGTTGGTGGTATTTTTGTTGGAAGGGTGATGTCAATAGCTTCAAAACGAGCTAAAGAACGTCAAAATCGGAGTTCGGATGAATTAGTTATGGACAAAACAAAAATCAGCCGAAGTGGGAATCTACAGGTTACGGACGTCCGGAAAAGGTCGGATGTCCGGGCGTCAGACGTCCGGAAAAGTCAGAAATCCGTAAATTCAGTTCGGGTTAGGGGTTCCGATCGTCCGGGAAAATCGGACGTCCGGTTGTTCGAGGGCTCCGGACGTCCGTAAATCTCCGATCGTCCGGTGGGTCGGGTCAACGCGAAAATGGAGATCCGGGACGCGATTTTGGGCGGAATTGTGGGATTTTGGGGTCAAAATTCGCGGGATTTTGTGGATGGAAAGTGGAGAAACTTGGGAAATGCTAGATCCACTCGAAACCAAGCAAATCCATGGATCAAATCCAACAAAACTTCATCACACGAACAAATCACAAAAAAAAATTGGGGCTATTTTTGTGGGGACTTTTTGAATTAGGACAAAACAACAAAATCAAGCTAGAAAAAGAGGGTAGGGGCTCCAATAACGTGATCAACGTGGCTCATGATACCATTGATGATGTAGGCGGAACCCTCGTGGACGATCTTTCTCGTTGGAGCGGATCCTTCGTGGAATCACGAAGAACGCACGGAAGAAGAAGAGGGAAACACGGAGGAAACGAGAGAGAAATCACTAGACCGACAAGGGATCAATCACACAAATGCTAGATCATCGAACACAAAGAGGTACATATGATCCACAATCAACAAAGGTAAGGATACACGAGTAGCCGTTCTTCTCTGAGAGGAGGTCTTGATGGGGTCCACCCTAGAAGGGGGTCTTGAATCCGCTTGGGGGATCTTCTCCGTAGAGGTCCTGAGCTCCGAGGAGAAGTAACCAAGTGGATGAGCAAGGCTCTCACACAAACATGAGCTAAACCTAAGCTAACCCTCGAAAGTTGGGGAAGAAGGAGTATACATAGTCTAGGGGGCGAAGGGGTACAAGGGTTGCGGCCCAAACGAAGTCAAAACACAGGCGTCGGACGTCCGGAAGGCGTCGGACGTCCGGAGGCTCGGGACGGTCCGGACGTCCGGACGGGTTCGGACATCCGTAGAATCAGTTCTGTCGTGGTAGCGTCGGACGTCCGGAGAGGGTCGGTCGTCCGGAGCTTCATGACGGTCCGGACGTCCGGAAGTTGTCGGTCGTCCGTAGATTCGGTTCGGGCGTGCGTCGGTCGGATGTCCGGAGGCTTCGGTCGTCCGTAGTTTTGGTTCGGGTGGCAAAGTGTCGGACGTCTGGAGAGTCCGGTCGTGCGGGTCCTGGGACTCGTCGGACGTCCGGTGCCTGTACCTTCAGCAGCATCTCTTCTTCTTCTTCAATATGCATCGAGTTCTCACCGTCTTGGCTCTCGCAAGTGGTTGATCCTTGGCTCACCTCCATGTACCTGATTACACATAGAGTCTCCGAATGAGGTAGTAGCCATGTCTCGTGAGTAGGAAGAGGGAGTTCGGAGAGGAGCGAATTCACCTTATCTTCGATAGCCTTAGCTCGGACTCTTGTCATGGGTCCTAGTGGTGTTGAGGGAGATTTAGGCACGTCCATGGGGGTGAGCGAGGGATGCTCCACATCACTTGTGATCTTATATGTTTGATTGTCTAGTGGATGTGTGATTTGACTTGTTCTTGAGTGCTCCTCTTGTTTTCCCTCTTTTGTTCATCTTGTTCTTGGGGATTCCACCTCCAAACGTGAAAGATCGACGCTATAGGGTTCCACCCTACATCAAGTCCGATCACACATCGACTAGACAATCAAACACACAAGATCCACAAGGTACATGAACAACAAAGGGAAAGATGCAAGGTAGAGTTCATCTACGTGAGGAGGTCTTGAAGGGGCCGACCAAGAGGGGGTCTTGATGATATATCCCGCAGGATCTTCTCCTAGATGGAGGTCTTGGCCTCCAATGGAGTAGTGGTCTCTCTCTCTCTCTCTCAAGAGTAGAGGAAGGTAGGAGCAAAGCTCACATACAAATGAGCTATCACTTTGCTAACCTTAGAAAGGAGGTGGAGGTGGTCTATTTATAGTCTAAGCCACGAAGGGTTAAGTGGGAGAGGGATACAAGGCCAAAGGCCCTGGCTGCCTACAGGCGTCAGACGTCCGAAGCTTCGACGGTCCGGACGTCGAGAATACTTGGACTTCCGTAAATTCTGTTACATCGCCGCTTGAAAGCAGTCGTCTGAGTCGGTGCAGTCGTCCTTGTCTTTGAGACTTGTCGGACGTCCGGCGTTCGTCGGTCGTCCGGCCGCTATAGCTTTCGTCGGTTGGACTTTTGGGCTTGCTGGAGCTCCAGGCGTCGGACGTCCGGTGTTGTCCGGTCGTCCGATGGCTGTAGATCGTAGCAGCTCCGTTTCTTCTGTCTTCTCTTCCATGCCTCCCTCGCGGATGGTGTAGTCGTTCCTTGGCGCTTGCACTCCTCTTTGACATCCGTGAAGCTCCGACAATACCTATGCATGCACACGGGAGAAGTGTCAAGTAGTATACCATCCTCGAAGGGGTCAAGTGAGCACGTGTAAAGGAGAAGATTCACCTTTATGTATGAGTCGCACGTGTCACTTGCCAAACGGACTCTTGACATGGTGATGACCGTAGGATGCTCCGCATTATCCCCTCCCCCATGGAAAAGATCCGACCTCGGATCGAAAACCAAATCACCATGGGAAAGAGATGGCGGTGCCGTGTCGAAGTGGTCGATCACCAAGCACTCATCGTCTAGTAGCTCGAAATGGGCACTCTCCAATGTCGCACCGTCTTGTGATTCCTTCAAAAGGAGCAAATAGAACAAACACTTGGAAAAACAAATGTGGTTAGCGTTAGTGCAAAACCAAGCATTCAAGAGGTGATTCACCAAACAAGTGTTGTCATCAAGCATAGCATAGGGTGTGACAAAGGATTGTGGCATGGCATGTAAACATATGAATTGAGCAAAATCAAGGTCATCATGGCAACAGGCATGTAAACGTGAGGTAGAGATGCAAATATATGTGACAAGAGAATAAGCATCTACCTCAAGGTCATAGCAAACAAGCATCAAGCACTCAACGAAATGTCTATGGTTGGCATAAGAAGTATTCACAACACCAAATACAATGAAGTGTCTAAACACATGGGTCAAGTGCAAGACAATCCAAGCATAATGTGCATAGGGTGTAGTCAATATAGTGTGGCACTCAACACAATAGAAAGAGCAATTGTTCATCATGTGTGAGGCAATCAAGTCAAGCATGTGACAAGCAATGGGACATGGCATGTGTGAAGAAATGATATTGGTGCAACCAACCATATGATAGTAGCAAGTAGACCAAGAATTGGATGCAACACACAAGGTATATATATCATAAAGCATGGAAATGTGACAATCATGGGTGAAAGCAATATCTCGAACATGCGTGCAAATGGTGCAAGCAACACATGAAGTATGATACACAATATCCAAGCTCAAGAAAGATGTCACCTTGAAGGCGTGTCCTTGTGCATTCTTCACAATGCCGAAGTGGAAGCAAATACGGTGTAGAAGCGAGTCGTGGTAGAATGTATGAGGCTCGCTCTCAAGAGCTCGAATGGTCAACTCACGTGAAATGGAAGTCGACACAACGTCCAAGTATCCTACACATGCACACAATAAAACAAAGAACGTATGCGCATGGTAGATAAACACATCATCCATCATGATGGTTCTCATCTTTTGCACATAACCATTAGAAGCACAAGTGCATGAATAATATGATGCAACAATGGCAATATTCATGGCACTAGGTATATGGTGCAAAGAAGTAAGACAAGCATGCTTCACAAGTAATATGTCAAAATCTCCAAACATATGTGAGAATGCTATGGGGGCAAACTCATGAGCAAGACTAATAGCATGGTTGCACTCAATACATGGCAAATCTAGCATGCGAGAGGCAACATATGGAGATATGTGACAAGAAGCAATAACAATCATGTGCAAAGCATGTAGATGGTTGTCATCAACCGCATGAAATGAGCAAGTATGAGTCATTGGTGATGCAACATAAGCAAGCATAGGAATCAAGTCATGCAAACTAGTGGAGCGAAGATGCAACACACTAGGAGAAATCATGGCAATCATGTCATGTGAGCAAATGATAGGCATAGGGAATGCACATGACATATCACAAGCTCGAACACAAAGCAAGATGAAAGTATCAACATAGGAATGGTGCACAAAAGGAACATGGCAAGAACAAGCAATATCTCCACCAAGCTTGCAAATACACATACAAGTATTAGAATCAATCATCATGTGTAATGCAAAGCATGGGTCACAAATGCATGTCAAAGGCATAGGAATGAGCATATCATGCAAAGTGAACATGGCAAGATGGGCATATGATATGTAATGAACAATAACCCATAGCCAAGTGAGGGCCATGTAGAAGAAATGCGCGAAGACTTCGCGTGAAGAGAGCGGTGGGAAAGGCAATCCATGGGATCCCAAATCATCATTGCTCTCCAGAGCTCGTTTTGTCAACTCGTGGGATTGCGAGGTTGACAAGTATTCATGGATACCTACACAAAAGAGACACAAACCAAAGAAATTGTGCGCGTGGTAAATGTACACATCATCCATCATGATGTGTATGTGCACGTGTGAGTTAGCACAAGATAAGTATCGCTCAAAGAAATTTGATGCATGGCATAAGAACATGTCATCCATCATGAAAGAATAGTTAGTATGTATGACACGATGGATCAAATTCTCCTAACAGTTATGAGAAAACTATGGAGGTCTCCTCATGAGCAATATCGGAAACATCATATGGAGAAAATGGACAACATCCAAAACAATGCATATCCGAAGCTAGGTGGTCATGGCAAGGCATATGAGATAAATGATGCAAAGGGAGCATAACAATATCATCACAAGAAAAACAAATGCCAATAACCATGGGCTTGTCATGTATGCCGTATGTGCAAATTGGGTTTATTTTAGTGGCATATAAATAGTCACTATGAAGAGATTTCAAATAAGACATATGGTTGATCTCATGCATAGCATATGACAAGTCAAGCGGATTAGCAAACATGATGTGACCTAAAGAATTGTCACAAGAAATCCTATGTAACATGGCATCACAACTAATAGACTCCACATGAGAATCATCATATTCATCATAAATGGGCAAATCATCACATGGGGAAATCAGAATCATGGTACTAGGTGGATCAACATCATGCAAGCAATCAATCTCAAGAATGTCCACTAGTGGGACTAGAGCATCACCGTCACCTTTGTTACCTTTGTCATTCCACTCAAGTGGTGTAGGTGAGGTGGGAAAGACCAAATGGTGGTCATCTTCATCTTGATGGAACCATGTGGGGGTGCATCATAGTCCACCATGGCCATCGTCTTGTCCAAAGGGAGGACGAAGTCGTCGAGGATCGGCGCGTCATCATAAATGGGACCTAGCACCAAATGAGAAGACACAATAGAGGTAGAGTCAAGTCGTTAATGTTGAAAGTGGCCTCACATGACCTATCAACTATCTCACTCTCTCTATGTGGTGGTTCACTCACTCCCTCAAAATAGGTGCACTCAAACTCACGTATGGTGGAGTCACTCATCTCACTCAAGTGGTGGTTGTGGCTCTCCTCACATGGGATTTTTGGGAACACATCATATATAGGGCTAGTGGTGAAGTCACTCTCACTCTCAATATGGTGGCACAAGTCACTCAAGTCATCATACGTCGCCATGGTCGAGGTGAAATACTCAACCATCTCATCGTCGTCGCCATGGATGAAGGCCAAAGATGGCACATCATCACTCTCGCCTCCTAAGATGGAAGCATCATCCTTGCTCGCCACCTTGCCGCTTGCTTCCAAAGCTTGGTGATGCGGAGCATCCTTCGGTCATCCCCATGGACCTTCCATCGACTATCCAAGCTCCAAGTGGACCCATGACAAGAGCAAGAGCTCGTGCTATTCAATCCGAGGTGACATCACTCCTATTCGATTTCCCCTTTTTGTTCCAATGAGACATGGCTACTACCTAAGTCCGAGACGCTATGCGTGATCAGGTACAAAGTTCAAGCCAAGGAACCAGGAGCTGAAGAAGAAGCGACAGGTGTCAACTCTCTAGACAGCCCGGAACTTCCGGCCCGCCCGGAGCTTCCGGCCTCCGGCGACATCGACCAGCCCGGGCGTGCCAACCATCTGGTTAGCCTGGAAGCTGCCCGGAACCCGTCCCGGACCTTCCGGCCCCCGGAACTTCCGGCCCGCCCGGACCTTCCGGCCCCCGGAAGCCAGCCCAGCTCCACCCGTGCCAACTCTCGGCTTAGGCCGGACCCTGCCCGGACCTTCCGTCGCCCGGAACTTCTAGCCCCGCCCGGAACTTTCGGCCCTGCCTGCGCACACCCACTTGGGCCGAGGCCCGTGTACCCTTTCGCCCCGTAAACTATATATACTCCCCCACCTCCTCCTAGTTAGGGTTAGCATTGCTTTAGCTCATATTTCGTGTGAGAGCCCTTGCTCATCCACTTGGTTACCTTCTCCTCGGAGATCGCGCCTCCTCGGAGAAGATCCTTCCAAGGGATTCAAGACCCCCTCTAGGGTGGACCCCATCAAGACCTCCTCATGGAGAAGAACGGCTACTCGTGTATCTTTCCTTTGTTGATTTTGAATCTTGTGCTACCTTATGCGTTCGGTGATCTAGCCCTTGTGTGATCGATACTTGTCGGTTTAGTGTTCCTCTTGTGTGTTTTCCTTTGTGTTCTTCCGCTCGTTCTTGGTATCATGAGCCACGTTGATCACGTTTTTGGAGCCCCTACCCCGTGATTTCTAGCTTGATTTTGTTGTTTTCATCCTAAATCCGAAAATCCCCACCAAAAATAGCCCCAATTTTTTTTGTGATTTGTTGGTGTGATGAAGTTTTGTTTGGATTTGGGTTTGGGTTTGGGTTTTTTCCCCCAATTTTTCCGCCCAAACCCTCGATCCCGAAGTCCCTGTTCTTGACAGAATCGCGACTACCAGAACTTCCGGCCCAGCCCGGAACTTCCGGCCCTCAGACCTTCCGGCCCAGCCCGGAACTTCCGGACCCCGGACCTTCCGTCTTGCCCGGAACATCCGACCTAGACAGAAAGGTCGCGCATCTTTGGTGACTCCAGCTACTTCGGCAACTCCGACCACGGTGCAGCGGCATCTTTGCCAACGTACTGAAGACTGTGCATCACATCATCGTCCACATTCGCATCCGTTTGGAACCTCGACCGTAAGCAAGGACGGTAATCTCGACGACATCTTTGTCCAAACCTTGCCATTGCATTGATAAACATCATAGCCATCTTTTGCGTTGCTTACCCAGCGGGACTAGCCTTTGAGTATTGCAGGCAACGTGACTTGTGCACATTAGTGATCATACTCCATAGCATACATACCATACCACCACATATCTTGGGATCCATTTGTGTGTCACAAAGTTGTCATCACATACACAATTGCCATCTTGGTTTGTGAAGTATTGCATGAGAAAAGAGCTCAAAAGTGAAAGAGCCACCCAAGCTTTTAAGCAAAGAGGAAAGATAAGCAAAGAGCTTCTGAGAAAGAACCATAGCATCATACTACATTAAGATTGTCATATTGGATCATCTTGGATCATAGCACCGAAATACCATACATATAGCATACTTGGGATAGAGATCGTTGCATTTTTGCCTAGTAGGTTGTGCACAAGTTCCGTATCCGCCTATTGTGCAATCGTGCTAGCGTCTCTCTAGTATTGTGCAACAAGAGCATTTTCGTGGATTCCACATTTTGGCTCACTTTTGGTTTGCACAATCCCACTTATCTATTTGCGTGTGTGTTTCCGTGTACCCCTACTAGCTTGGTCTACTTGTTACATTTGCAAATTTGTGAATCTTTTCCAACATTATTGAAGCTCACTTACAATTGCATCAAATTTTGTGCCACCATCCTCACCAAGCTCCACCATAAGCTTTTATTTGTGTAGGTGTGAGAACCGACAAGGATTGGTACCAATAGTGCTATTTCATTGTCCGCATTTGAGTAAACTTGATTCATCATCAACATCGGTCAAAGGTACATTGGTATAAGTTCTTCTCCTTCTACCACTCACATATTTTGCTTGGAATGATGGATAGGCCAAGTACTTCTACCAACCCACTCTTCCTCGAGCAAGACGACGACATGTCTTCATACGTCACCAAGAGCCACCTCTTTGGTGCACAACGAGCATTGCACCAAGAGCAACAAGCAATGAGCGACCGCATCGACAACCTCGCCACCGACTTGCGACTCTCCGTGCAACGTACAAGAGACTACTTCGACAACAAGTTCGACGCTCACAAGCAAGAGATGATGCAAGAATGGACGAAATCCGCGCCTTGATGAGGAATCGGCATCATTCCACTTCTTCATCATCAAGAAGGAGCCGCTCGAGTCGACACTCCGACGACACCTTCTACGACTCAAGTACACCGTCATCGAATGATGAGGACATGACTACCTTGGATAAGACCAAAAATATTGCATACATGCATATTTGTCAGGTGATTTCTAGTGCAAACTATTCAATAATCTATTTATGTTATCCAGAAAAAAATACATCACATACTTTTGTGTTTTGTCTAATTGTAGGTGTATGGGACATTTGTACAATACACATATGAAGATAAGGGAAAAGGAGAAGTTTAGGTGCTGTTCAAAAAGTCCTCTCACGTCACTTTTGGACCAAGAGAAGATAGAGTCCAAGTCTCTCACGTTACGGACTCAGATTCGGACTACGCAGACATACCTGACTCAAAACGTCAATAACTTTTTCATCCGGACTCCAAATTGGGTGATTCTTTTTGTTGGAAAATAGATTTCGTGCACCTTCCAACCCAATTGGATTCACCTTCAAATTCGTCCGGAGCGTTGAGTTATGGACGAAACAATCTGATGCTGCAGCAGAATCCGAGTCAAACTACAAGTCCAAAGGTGTTACGTCACCTCCGCTTGGGCCCATTGGCCTTGTACGACCTAGGGTTAGTTTTAGGCTGCCTTGGGACGTCCTACCACCTCCTTGGCCGCCACCCCTTGATCCTATATAAGTAGATCCATCTAGTAGCTTTTTCCTTGGGATTTGTTTAGTTAAAAGTTAGCCATTGCAACTTCGTGTACTTTGTTTGTGTCCAACGACCAGACCAAGACCGCTTACGGATCCCCACCATTATCAATACTTCATAATATTCGCAATATTCAGATTGCTTTATCATATTCTTGCTTGTTCTTCGATTGCTTGCAGGAATAGACCTTCGTGGTCAGGTTGATCGTGCTCCGTAATTCAATAACCTCTCGTAGTTGGTTTAGCGATTGCTAAGGCGCAACGTCGTGCTGCGTTTGTAGTCGGATCGTCAAAGTCGTCTCCACCAAATCGATTGTTATCATCTCATCGAAAGATCGGGACACCCTCGCCTCTATCAAGTGGTATCAGTTTTCAGGTTGCTCGGTGAGAATTTCCAATTTTCCCTAGATTCGATTTATTTTCTTACCTATTGTCCAAGAAAAGGCCACCAGAAAAGTTAGATCTATTCATCATTTGTCCTAGCCAGTCCAAGCCTTTGCAATTTTCTTTTCATTGTTTGCATTATTGAATTATCGGTTGCATCGTCGTGTCGAGTTCTTTGGTCTTAGTGTCTAGTTCCTTTAGAGTTTCGAAGTTACATTCACATTAGTCACGCCACGCTGCATCATTATCCCTTCCACTCTCCACCATACCATCCATCAATTTCCACCACGTGCTATGCACTATTCATTGTCATAATCATAGTTGAGGTCATTCACATCTTCGCTGATCCAATCTGCATCTTATCTAGTTTGTTTTGGAAAAGAGAAAAAAAGAGAAAAAAGAGAAAAAAGTAAAAAAGTTAGAGAAAAAGAAAGAAAGAAAAAGGAAAAAAGTGTGAGAAAAAAAGAGAAGAAAAAAAACAAAGTTTGGATCTATCTAGACTCAATCTCGTAGCTGAATTCGGATTGGAATCTGTTTTGTGCACTGTTCAGTAAAACAGACATAACTTCCTCATACGAAGTCCGTTTTGGCTCATGAGTACTCAAATTAAAGCTAGAGACGAGCCGCATCTAAATAGTTGCAGAAGCTAGTTCAATATTTGGCACCTCAAAATCGGCTCCTAAATAGGTATTTTTCCCTCCGAAGTTCGTGAACACAGCTTATTCCAGTTTTTCAAATCAGTTTTAGAATTTTTTGACTCCTCATATCAACTCGGAATTGAGTGATTCTTTTTGCATTGGAAAGCTTGAGTTAGTAGCATTCTTTGAAAAAAGTTATCAGAAAATTGGCTCAAACTTTTCAAGAGGAAAACTGGAGAGAGAGTTGTTGTATATCCTGCTTGGCGCTTGTTTTTCATCATTATCTTTCTTTGTCGTTGTGCTCTTCACTTATATCTTGCTGTCTAGAGCTACTCATTATCCTTCATTGATGCTAGTTGTGCTACGCCGTGACCTCATTAGTGTTCTAGGCTCGCGTCTCTAGTCCGGTCTAGCCTAGGACCCGGCAAGACCGTCGTTGAGCGTTTATTCAACATTGCATCTTTGAATTGATTATTGCTAATCTTTTGCTACCATATATAGCCAACCCAGCTCCACATATTTCTACACCGTGTATCGTCGCTCCCGTGGCAATCTCTTTACACAATCTTCGTGAGTTACTTGACACCGCTGGTTGCTGTCACACTTTCTTTGCATGGTAAGAACTTGTAAGACATTGATATTTGCTTTCTTGTGAGCGTTTTACCACCACATCCTAGTAGTTATAGAAACATTATTTTTGGATTTTGTTTCTTGTTCTACTAATCATGACAGGATCCAGAGTCAATTCATGGGCTTTGTCGATCATGGAGACATGCCACCACCTATGCAAATACCACAACCGTCACGAGAGGTGCACAAACATCCAAATGCACATGATCAGGTTCATGTTTCTATACCACCATTTAATGGCCGTTTTAGACCTCCTCTATATATTGAATGGGAGTTAGACATAAATAATATATTTGCTTCCCATAATTTTGATGAACGTAAAAAGTTATGGTTGCGGTTGGTTCTTTCACTAGTTATGCTCTAGTTTGGTGGAGTGAATATTGTCGGTTACACCTGATTATGTACCTAATACTTGGGATGATTTAAAACATGTCATGAGAGATAGATTAAATCGATGTTTATTATACTCGTGGCATGATTAAAAAAGCTGGAACATTTAGAACAAGGTAGTGACACCGTAACAAAATATTATGATGATTTACAAACTACCTTGTTGCACTCATTTTTAGAAGAAAGTGAAGAAGATTTTATGGATAGATTTTGGGGAGGATTAAACCATAATATTCAGGAGATACTAATTCATGAAGAGTGTTATCCTATGGACCATTTGTTTCATGTTGCTTGCAAAGCTGAACAGGAAATAAAACGACGTGTTGCCCACAAGGAGAACAAGCGCACGGTGCACATTCCAACTGTTGATACAGATGTTTATTCAACTACTAGGCGTACTATGACAACCACATCCGTTGTTGCGAGGACTACATCATCTCCACCATGTGACACATCATCATCGAGAGTGCCTGCATCATCTGAGTTGACTATAAGAGGTAATGACAAAGGTACAGATTTTCCACTTTTACATGAGAATGATGCATGCCTAGTTAACTTGAATACATCATGTGTTGAGCTACCCACTACTTTGATCACACCACCTATTTTAGAGGATTATATTGATAATTTGACTTTGCCATGTGATCAAACAACTGAAATACCAACAATTTTGAGTGCACCCATTGAATTAATTGTTGATGCAAAAGAATCAATATTTAATCATTTTGATATGACCTCTAATCTTGGTGATGATTACGTGTCGAATGACTTATTGCATGTTTACTTATTTAAGCATGTTGTAGCATGTAAACTTGATGCAAGTAAGGTTTATTCACCAATGTTGGGATGGTTTAATGATGAACATTGTCAATCTTTTGAAATGAATAAGAGCTTCACTTATATGTGCAAACTGAGTTGCAATATTTTCATGCCTTCTACTTCTTGTGATAATGTTTTGGCTTTAGATTTTATGAACTATGCAAGTTACTCATCTATTTATGTGTCATATGTGCAAAAATCAAGGGAAATAAAAATGGATGACATATACATATACAACATGTACACCTTGTCTCTTTTGTTAGCCACATTTCAGACTAAGAACCGCCGAGGACGGCTTTGTTTTCAAGAAGTGGAGGATGATGAGGACATGACTACCTTGGATAAGACCAAAAATATTGCATACATGCATATTTGTCAGGTGATTTCTAGTGCAAACTATTCAATAATCTATTTATGTTATCCAGAAAAAAAATACATCACATACTTTTGTTTTTTGTCTAATTGTAGGTGTATGGGACATTTGTACAATACACATATGAAGATAAGGGAAAAGGAGAAGTTTAGGTGCTGTTCAAAAGTCCTCTCACGTCACTTTTGGACCAAGAGAAGATAGAGTCCAAGTCTCTCACGTTCGGACTCAGATTCGGACCTGCAGACATACCTGACTCAAAACGTCAATAACTTTTTCATCCGGACTCCAAATTGGGTGATTCTTTTTGTTGGAAAATAGATTTCGTGCACCTTCCAAGCCAATTGATTCACCTTCAAATTCGTCCGGAGCGTTGAGTTATGGACGAAACAATCTGATGCTGCAGCAGAATCCGAGTCAAACAACAAGTCCAAAGGTGTTACGTCACCTCCGCTTGGGCCCATTGGCCTTGTACGACCTAGGGTTAGTTTTAGGCTGCCTTGGGACGTCCTACCACCTCCTTGGCCGCCACCCCTTGATCCTATATAAGTAGATCCATCTAGTAGCTTTTTCCTTGGGATTTGTTTAGTTAAAAGTTAGCCATTGCAACTCCGTGTACTTTGTTTGTGTCCAACGACCAGACCAAGACCGCTTACGGATCCCCACCATTATCAATACTTCATATATATTCGCAATATTCAGATTGCTTTATCATATTCTTGCTTGTTCTTCGATTGCTTGCAGGAATAGACCTTCGTGGTCGTTGATCGTGCTCCAGCGTGGTCAATAACCTCTCGGAGTTGGTTTAGCGATTGCTAAGGCGCAACGTCGTGCACGTTTGTAGTCGGATCGTCAAAGTCGTCTCCACCAAATCGATAGTTATCATCTCATCGAAAGATCGGGACACCCTCGCCTCTATCATCGAACACTCTTCGACGAGCCGCGCGTCAAGACCGTCATGCAGCTCGCAACCCGCTACATGACAAGCATTCACAAGAGCAAGTCGATGAGCAAGTCCCTCGTCCTGAATCAAACCAAGCCGCTTTTGCCCAAGCTCAAGCACGACAACGACTACGGCGCCAAGAGGAAGAACGAGCGCTTCTACACCAAGACGAACAAGACGCCGAGGCTCAACGTCTTCAACAACAACAACGAGAAACGCAAACCCTGGAGGCGCAACGTGCCCTTCAAGAATCAAGTCGAGCCATCGCCAACCGCAATCGCGAACGTCGCAATCAAGAGGAAGCTCTTCGAGAAGAAATAAAAGAGAGGAACTACCAACCACGTGTGCAACGTCAAGTTCCTCAAGCTCCTCCACAAGCTCGTCAAGCTCCACCTCAACCTCAAGTTCAACAAGAGCAAGTTGTTCATGGACTTCCTCCACCAAGACAAGAGCAACATGAGGAAAACACCCTCCTCGCCAAGAGCAACATGAGATTGTTTATCCTCAACGACATGGACGTCATCATCCTCGACCACAACACAATGAAGAGCAACGATATGGAAAGCTCAAATTCACCATGCCCAAGTTCAATGGAAGCAATGACCCCGAAGAGTACCTCTCATGGGCATTGAAGGCCGACAAGATCTTTCGTTTACACAACTATGAGGAAGAGAAGAAGATCGCTATGGCATCACTTGAGTTCCAAGACTATGTGCTCATATGGTGGGAACAAATCATTGAGCGACGACAAGCAAGAGGTGAACCTCCAATCACCACATGGGTTCAAATGAAGGATGTCATGAGAGCATGTTGTGTGCCCACTTACTACAACCGCGACCTCTTCAAGAAACTCCAACTCCTCAAGGAAGGAACAAAGAGTGTTGAAGAATACCACAAGGAAATGGAGATAGCCATGATTCGAGCCAATGTAAAGGAAGATGATGAGCAAACAATGGCAAGTTTCTTGAATGAACTCAATCATCCCATCAAGAAGATCGCCGACTTCCAACCCTACTCCAACCTCATTGAGCTCGTGCATCAAGCTACAAAGGCGGAACGTCAAGTGCAAGATGACTTCAAGTACGCCAAGTACTCGTCAAAGACCTACGGCTTCTCCAACAACCAATCTTCAACAACTCCTCCGACATCTACATCAACCAAACCTTCTACAAGAAACGATGACAAGTCAAGTTACAAGAAAACTTCGACAAGTTCAAGTCGTCCTCCTCCTACTACAAGCAACTTCAAGCCGCGTGCTTCGTCATCTACTCCGATCGATGAGACCGTCAAGACAAGCTCCTTCAAGTGTTTCACTTGCGGCGGCCGAGGCCACAAGTCCTACGAATGCACCAACAAGCGCACCATGATCCTCAACGACGATGGCACCTATGACTCAATGAGTGAAGAGGAGATGGAAGCTCTTGAGCAAGTGGCCATGCACGGCGAAAGTGAGCGAGGATGAAGATGATCAAGTCTTTTGTGATAAGGATTCGAGCCCGCTCTCGTTGTCTCCAAGGTCTTGACTCTTCAACATCAACAAGAAGAAGACCAACGATGCCACATCTTCCACACAAAGGCTGGCATCAATGGAAGGTCCGTCAAGGTCATCATCGACGGAGGTAGTTGCCACAACTTGGCAAGTGAAGAACTATGCTCCAAGGTTCAATTGGTCAAGAGGAAGCAACCGCACCCATACAAGGTTCAATGGCTAAGTGACTCCGGCACTATACGAGTCGAGCATGCGGTCCAAGTCTCCTTCAAAATCGGTGCATATGAGGACACTTTGGAGTGCGATGTGGTCCCAATGACCGTTACCAACCTCCTTCTTGGTCGACCATGGCAATTCGACCGTGGTGTCTTCCACAACAGGCATACCAATCACTATAGCTTCAAGATGAATCTGGAAGAAATATGTGCTACGACCTATGTCTCCTATTCAAGTGATAGCCGACAAGCAAGCCACCCATCATAGAGACAAGAGTGAGAAAGTGATCCACCAAAAAGTGAGTGAGAGCCACAAGCCAAACTTGAGCGCCTCTTCGCCTAGAGAGAAAAACCTCATCCTATTTGCCACCAAAAGTGAGATGAGAGAAGTGTGTGAGAACCCATCTAGTGTGATGCACTTTGTCCGTGTGTGCAAGGATGGAGAACCAACAACTAACACCTCTCACGAGCTACCTTTAGTGTTTCAATCTCTTTTGCAGGAATTCCAAGATGTTTTCTCCGATGAGCTACCCCGGGTCTACCTCCTCTTCGAGGCATTGAACATCGAATCGACCTCATCCCCGGAGCGCCTCTACCAAACAAAGCTCCATACCGAGTCAATCCCGAAGAAACAAGGAGATTAAACGGCAAGTACAACAACTCATCGACAACGGTCATGTACGTGAAAGCTTAAGCCCTTGTGCCGTTCCCGTTATACTTGTGCCTAAACCCGATGGAAGTTTCCGCTTGTGTTCCGATTATAGACCTATAAATGCTATTACCGTTCGCTATAGGCATCCCATTCCTCGCCTAGATGATATGCTTGATGAACTTAGTGGAGCCAACTTTTTCTCAAAAATTGATCTTAAAAGTGGCAATTATCAAATCCGCATACAAGAAGGTGATGAATGGAAAACTGCTTTCAAAACCAAATTTGGCTTATATGAGTGGTTAGTCATGCCTATGGGTTTATCGGAAGCTCCGGTACTTTAAATGCGTCTTATGCATAATGTGCTTGACCTTATATTGGAGTCTTTGTTGTGGTTTACTTCGACGATATTCTTGTGTTTAGCAAAACCATGAAAGAACATCTTGATCATGTTAGGGCTGTTTTGCAAACCCTTCGCAAGGAAAGTCTTTATGCAAACATGAAAAATGCACATTTGGTGTTGACAAAGTAGTTTTCTTGGGTTTTGTTGTATCCTCAAAGGGTGTCGATGAGGACATCAATACCATTGTTACACCCACAGCCCCTGCTGCTATACATCTTGGACCAATTACTAGAGCTCGCGCCGCGCCAATTGAATTATCGTGTACTTTCGTTTCTTGGTAACGATTCCAATGTTCATGAGAATATGATGCTGCCTAAACTAGATACATTTGTTTTGCTTACAAATGAAGGGCCTACCATGGACAAGAAAGATGAACCTTGGAGCAAGTTCAAGCATGGAGATGTTGGCATGCGCAAGGGGAACAAGAACGGAGTTACAAGTGATGATTCCAGGACTTTGAAGCCACCTTAATGAGTTCATGAGGCCTTGGACGAAATATACAAGATGTCACTTCATAATATTCGTCCATAGGCTATTCTAGGTGCTGCATCACCTTATTATTGGGCCAGGCCCATGTAATTTCGAAATACTTAAGTATAGGCTGTTTTTAGAGTCCGTATGTGTGGGGAAACAAGAGTTAGGGTTGGTTTCGGACCCCTCCCTCAAGGGCCACGAAATTCCCTCCTCTTCCTCGATATATACAACCCTTAGTGCGTCGTTTAGACTTTGGGTTTTGTTTAGATTAAAAGTTCGCCATAGCTGCAACTTCGCGTACTTCGTTTGTGTTCAACGACCAGACAAAGGCGTCACAGAACCCCACCTTGATCAATAAAGCTTTCATCTTATATTCGCAATATCTAGATTGCAATCTCAGTTTCTTGCTTGTTCTTCGTTTGCTCATGACAGACCCTCGTGGTCGTTGATCGTGCTCGGCGTGGTCAATAACCTCTCGGAGTTGGTTTAGCGATTGCTAAGGCGCGACGTCCTCGCACGTTCGTAGTCGGATCGTCAAAGTCGACTTCCTCCAAAGCGAAAACCAACATCTCATCGGAAGACGGGACACCTTTGCCTCTATCAAGTGGTATCAGATTTTGAGGTTGCTCGGTGAGATTTTACAGTTTTTCATAGATTAGATCGAGTCTGTTCTTCATACCTAAAGTCCACGTAAAAGCCACAAAAAAAATTAGGGTTAGTTCATCATATCCGAACCAATCTGAGCCTTTGCATAATCTTTTTAGGGTTTTGCTTTGTTGAATTTGCGGTTGCATCGTCGTGTCTAGTTGCTGGTCTTAGCGTCTAGTCTTTTAGAGTTTCGAGTTCTGGTCCTAACTTGTCACGCCACCACCGCACCATCATCATCGCCCCTGCCACCTACCACCACCGCTCTGAATCCGTATCCATAGACCACCACCAATCCGTGTCCATATACCACCACCGATCCATATCCATATACTACCACCGCTACCACCACCGCTGCCATATACCACCACCATATATCCACCACCAATCCGAGTTCCTTGCATATTAGGTTTGTTTTGAGATCCATCTAGTTTACGATTCGTGTTTTCCTTGCGGAGTAGGTTTCGAAACCACCTCCGTTTAGGCCCAAAATTTTCCGAAAACGCACTTGTCGAAAAAATTTCTGGCTATCCTATTTTAGGTATTTCTAAGCGTATTGAGACGATCGCCGTTATAGAAAGTTTTTTGACCCATTTCCGGTTTTGGGTCCGCGATCGAAAAAAAATTTGGTCGAAAAAATTTCGTACCCATCCTGTCAGCTTGACCTGGGAAGATTTTTGACACACTCGCCATTATAGTGATTTTCCGCAAAAAAAAAATAAAAAATAAAGAGCAGCGCAAAAAAAAAAGCATCGCAAAAAAAGAGCGAATTTTTTTTCCAGAGTGTGCTTTTTCCTTGTTTACGTGCAGGGCCGTGATTTTGTTAGTGTTCTAGGCTCGCGTCTCTAGCACGGTCTAGCCTAGGACCAGCACAGTACCGTCATTGAGCGTTTATTCAACTTTGCATCTCTGAATTGATTATTGCTGACCCTTTTTGCTACCATATTATAAGCCTTCCCAGCTCCACATACATCTACATCGTGCGTTTGACTCTCCCTAGTTATCGCTCTATCCAAGCTTTGAGAGTTTTGACTACATAGGTTGCCGATCACCGCTTCTTCTTTGGTAAGGCTGGTAAGAATTGGAGATTTGCTTGACGGATTTGTGACCGCCCACCACACCACCACCATCACTTCCTAGTAGTCTGTCGAATCATATGCTTGTGTGTTTCTATTGCTAACCATGGCAGGATCACAAGCCGATTTAGACCGACCGGGAGAACATGACAAACAAAGCGCTACATGATAAGTTTCAACAAATGATGAGTGGGCAGGTGGAAGATGTGCTAAATAGATTTGAAGAGGCCGTGGAGAAGATAGATGGCATTGAGAAGGCGTTCGAAACAAAGCTCGATAACAAGTTTAATGAATTGCTCAAGGCGTCTACCACCACCACCACCGGCTGCACCTAACGCACCTCTACTACAACAACAACGACTACCTCCACATCGTGAAACAGCCCTCCGCCGAAGCTTCCCGTGTCCCTCTTCAGCCTGGCCAAGCTCCGGTCTTTGTTGTTGATATACGTGGCTCCTGCTGGCGATGTGGGGAGGATGATTATGTGGGAGATTACGAGGATGAGGTTGATCAACATCGTAACTACGTGCAACCACCAAAGCACCACAACCACCAGGTCGTCCACATGCAAATAATGGCAATGTTAGGGCTCCCCTCAGTGCGAGATCATGACCATCTCCCTAAACTGTAATTGAATATTCCACCATTTGAGGGTAGATATGTTCCTGATATATATCTTACTTGGGAGTTAGAAAGTGAACAACAATTTACATGTTTACAATATCCTGAGGAGAGACGTGTTCCTGCTGCTGTTTGTGCTTTCACTAGCTTTGCATGTGTTTGGTGGTCTGAGCATTGTAGATTATATCCTGTTCCAGCTACTTGGGCTGCTTTGAAAACTGCTATGCGTACTCGTTGGGTTCCACCATATTATCAACGTGAATTACTTAAAAATTGCAGAGCTTAAGACAAGGAAAAAATTATGTAGAAGAATATTATCAGGAATTACAAACTGGCTTGATTAGATGTGGTATTGTTGAGGAGAATGAAGCTATGCTTGCACGTTTTATGGGTGGATTAAATAGAGAGATTTAGACCATTCTAGAGTATAAGGATTATAATAATATCACTCGTTTATTCCATCTTGCTTGTAAAGCTGAACGTGAAGTGCAGGAACGACAAGCATTGGCGCGGACTAACTTTTCTGCAGGTCGACCTTCATCATGGACACCACGTGCATCATCTACTTCCACACGTTCTACTACACCGGCACCTCCGGCTGCCACCTCCAACCGTGATACAAGAAAGCGAGCACAACCACCACTATCTCGCCAAGAGCGCACTGGGCCTACACAGAGCTCTTCTTCTACCATGGCGTCAACAGGGCACACAAGTGATATTAATTGTCGTCGTATTAAGGGAAGAGGACATTTTGCCAGATAATGACAATCTCAGCGTGTGATGATTGCTAAGGAGTATGGTGGGTATGAGTCCGCTAGTGACTATGATTAAGATACTTTGGCTCTTATTACACATGAAGAACACGGTGGAGAGGATTCTGATCATGAGACGCAATACATGGCTGCTGAAGATGCTGATAGGTATGAATGTTTAGTTGCTCAACGTGTTTTGAGTGTGCAGGTTACACAAGCTGAGCAAAATCAGAGGCATAACTTGTTCCATACAAAGGGAGTTGTGAAGGAACGTTCTATTCAAGGCGTCATCATAGATGGAGGGAGCTGCAACAACTTGGCTAGCATGGATATGGTGGAGAAGCTTTCTCTCACCACAAGACCACATCCACATCCTTACTACATCCAATGGTTCAACAACAGCGGCAAGGTTAAGGTAACACGTATTGTTCGTGTGTATTTTAGTATCTCTACATATGCTGATTATGTTGATTGTGATGTGGTACCTATGCAAGCATGTTCCTAGGCTAGATGATATGCTTGATAATATTACTATTCGTTATCGTCATCCTATTCCTAGGCTAGATGATATGCTTGATGAATTGAGTGGCTCTACAATATTCTCCAAAGTTGATTTGCGTAGTGGATACCATCAAATTCGTATGAAATTGGGAGATGAATGGAAAACAACATTTAAAACTAAGTTTGGTTTATATGAGTGGTTAGTCATGCCTTTTGGGTTAACTAATGCACCTAGTACTTTCATGAGACTAATGAACGAAGTTTTACGTGCTTTCATTGGACGATTTGTGGTAGTCTATTTTGATGATATACTGATTTATAGCAAATCTATGGAAGAACATTTGGAACATTTACGTGCTGTTTTTAATGCTCTACGTGATGCACGTTTGTTTGGTAACCTTGGGAAGTGCACCTTTTGCATCGACCGAGTGTCTTTTCTTGGCTATGTTGTTACTCCACAGGGAGTTGAAGTTGATAAAGCCAAGATTGAAGCTATTGAGAGTTGGCCGCAGCCCAAAACGGTCACACAAGTGAGGAGTTTTCTTGGACTTGCTGGTTTCTATAGGCGTTTTGTGAGACTTTAGCACCATTGCTGCACCTCTCAATGAGCTTACAAAGAAGGATGTGCCTTTTGTTTGGGGTACCGCATGTGAAGAAGCCTTCACGGTATTGAAAGATAAGTTGACACATGCTCCTTTACTCCAACTTCCTGACTTTAATAAGACTTTTGAGCTTGAATGTGATGCTAGTGGAATTGGATTAGGAGGTGTGTTATTACAAGATGGCAAACCCGTTGCATACTTTTCTGAAAAATTGAGTGGGCCTTGTCTGAACTATTCTACTTATGACAAAGAATTATATGCTCTTGTTCGGACTTTAGAGACATGGCAACATTATTTATGCCCCAAAGAATTTGTTATACATTCTGATCATGAATCTTTGAAAAACATATTAAAAGTCAAGCTAAACTGAATCGTAGACATGCTAAATGGGTTGAATTCATTGAGACTTTCCCTTATGTCATTGAACACAAGAAGGGTAAAGAAAATGTTATTGCTGATGCTTTGTCTCGTCGCTATACTATGTTTTCACAACTTGACTTCAAAATATTTGGTTTGGAGACCATCAAAGATCAATATGAGCATGATGCTGATTTTAAAGATGTAATGCAGAATTGTAAAGAAGGAAGAACATGGAACAAGTTCGTTATTAATGATGGTTTTGTGTTCCGTCCTAACAAGCTATGCATTCCTGCTAGCTCTGTTCGTCTTTTGTTGTTGCGGGAGGCGCATGGAGGAGGATTAATGGGACACTTGCGTGAAGAAGACGGAGGATATACTTGCTACACATTTCTTTTGGCCAAAGATGAGGCCGGGATGTTGAGCGTTTTGTTGCTCATTTGCACTACATGTCAAAAAGCTAAGTCACGACTCAATCCTCATGGTTTATATATGCCTTTGCCTATACCTAGTGTTCCTTGGGAGGATATATCTATGGACTTTGTTTTAGGTTTACCTCGAACAAAGAAGGGAGGGATAGCATATTTGTTGTCGTGGATAGATTCTCGAAAATGGCACACTTTATACCATGTCATAAAAGCGATGATCTTTGTTAATGTTGCTGATTTGTTCTTTCGTGAAATTATTAAACTTGCATGGTGTGCCAAATACTATTGTTTCATATCGTGATACTAAATTTCTTAGCCACTTTTGGAGATGTTTATGGGCTACGTTGGGGACTAAACTGCTTTTTAGTACTACTTGTCACCCCAAACTGATGGACAAACTGAAGTAGTCAATAGAACATTGTCTACTATGCTTAGGGCTGTTTTGAAGAATAATAAGAAAATGTGGGAAGAATGCTTGCCTCATATTGAATTTGCTTATAATCGTTCATTGCATTCTACTACTAAGATGTGCCCTTTTGAAATTGTGTATGGCTTCCAACCTCGTGCACCTATTGATTTGTTGCCTCTTCCATCTTCGGAGAAGGTTAATTTTGATGCTAAAGAACGTGCTGAATTGATTTTAAAAATGCATGAGTTAACTAAGGAAAACATTGAGCGTATGAATGCTAAATATAAACTTGTTGGAGATAAGGGTAGAAAACATGTTGTCTTTGCACAGAGATCTTGTTTGTTTACATTTCGTAAGGATAGGTTTCCTAATTTGCGCAAATCAATGCTAATGCCACGTCTTTGATGGTCCATTTAAGGTGTTAGAGAAAATAAATGATAATGCATATAAACTTGAGCTGCCTGCAGATTTTGGGGTTAGTCCCACTTTTAACATTGCAAATTTGAAGCCTTATTTGGGTGAGGAAGATGAGCTTCCGTCGAGGACGACTTCATTTCAAGAAGGAGAGGATGATGAGGACATCAATACCATTGTTACACCCACAGCCCCTGCTGCTATACATCTTGGCTCAATTACTAGAGCTCGCGCCGCCAATTGAATTATCAGGTACTTTCGTTTCTTGGTAACGATTCCAATGTTCATGAGAATATGATGCTTCCTAAATTGGATACATTTGTTTTGCTTACAAATGAAGGGCCTACCATGGACAAGAAAGATGAACCTTGGAGCAAGTTCAAGCATGGAGATGTTGGCATGCGCAAGGGGAACAAGAACGGAGTTACAAGTGATGATTCCGGGACTTTGAAGCCACCCTAATGAGAGCATGAGGCCTTGGACGAAATATACAAGATGCCACTTCATAATATTCGTCCATAGGCTATTCTAGGTGCTGCGTCACCTTATTATTGGGCCAGGCCCATGTAATTTCGAAATACTTAAGTATAGGCTGTTTTTAGAGTCCGTATGTGTGGGGAAACAAGAGTTAGGGTTGGTTTCGGACCCCTCCTCAAGGGCCACGAAATTCCCTCCTCTTCCTCCATATATATAGTCCTTAGGGCGTCGTTTAGACTTTGGGTTTTGTTTAGATCAAAAGTTCGCCATAGCTGCAACTTCGCGTACTTTGTTTGTGTTCAACGACCAGACCAAGGCGTCTCAGAACCCCACCTTCATTAATAAAGCTTTCCTCTTATATTCGCAATATCCAGATTGCAATCTTAGTTTCTTGCTTGTTCTTCGTTTGCTCACGTGAAAGCAGGCCCTCGTGGTCGAGTTGATCGTGCTCGGCGTGGTCAATAACCCTCGGAAGTTGGTTTAGCGATTGCTAAGGCGCGACGTCTCGCACGTACGTAGTCGGATCGTCAAGGTCTACTCCCACAGAAACGATAGCCACCATCTCATCGAAACATCGGGACACCTTAGCCTCTATCAGTCGTCGGACGTCCGGACTTGGTCGAACGTCCGATGCATGTAGCTTCAGCAGATTTTCTTCTTCTTCTTCTTCAACTTGCTTGGGGTCCTCATCGTCTTGGCTCTTGCAAGTTGTTGTTCCTTGGCTCATCTCCATGTACCTGATTACACATAGAGTTTTCGAATGAGGCAGTAGCCATGTCTCGTGAGTAGGAAGAGGGAGTTCGGAGAGGAGCGAGTTCACCTTATCTTCGATAGCCTTAGCTCGGGCTCGAGTCATGGGTCCACGTGGTGTTGAACAAGATGTAGGTGCGTCCATGGGGATGAGTGAGGGATGCTCCGCATCATCTCCCCCCCTTGAGAGAGATCCGACCTCGGATCAAAAGCTTCATCTCCATGGTATGGTGCGAGGTCCTTGACGTTGAAGATGTCGCTCACATTGTACTTGTCTCGAGGTAGGTCGATCTTGTAGGCGTTGTCGTTGTAGCGTGCTAGCACCTTGAAAGGTCCATCGGCTCGAGGAAGAAGCTTGGACTTGCATTCTTTGGGGAAGCGGTCCTTGCGAAGGTGTAGCCACAGTAGATCACCAATGTTGAAGACCATGGGTTGCTTGTTGAGCTTGGTTGCTAGTCGTTGTACTTGGCGCTCGATGGTTTGTCTTGTATCCTCATGCATCTTCTTGATGTAGCTTGCCCGTGCACTCGCATCCATGTTGGTGCGCTCTTGTAGAGGAAGAGGTAGAATGTCCAATGGGGACAACGGGTTGAAGCCGTAGACGACCTCGAAGGATGACTTGCCGGTAGTCGAATGTCTTGCACGGTTGTAGGCGTACTCGGCGATGGGTAGACATGCTTCCCACTCCTTGATGTTCTTCTTGATCAAGACACGTGATGTAGGGTGGAACCCTATGGTGATGATCTTTCACGTTTGGAGAGGATCCTACGGGGAATCACGAAGAACACGTGGAAGCACAAAGGGGAACACGGAGGAAACGAGAGAGAAATCACTCAACCAACAAGGAATCAATCACACAAGTGCTAGATCACCGAATACAAAGAGATACATATCATCCACAATCAACAAAGGTAAGGATACAAAGGTAACCGATCTTCTCCGTGAGGAGGTCTTGATGGGGTCCTCCCTAGAAGGGGGTCTTGAATCCGCTTGGGGGATCTTCTCCGTAGAGGTCCTGAGCTCCGAGGAGAAGTAACCAAGTGGATAAGCAAGGCTCTCACACAAACATGAGCTAAACCAATGCTAACCCTAGAAAGGTGGGGAAGAAAAAGTATATATAGTCTAGGGGCGAAGGGGTACAAGGGCTGCGGCCCCAATAGAAGTCAACACACAGGCGTCGGACGTCCGGAAGGCGTCGGACGTCCGGAGGCTCGGGACGTTTCGGACGTCCGGACGGGCTCGGGCGTCCATAGAATCAGCTCTGTCATTAAGCGCGTTGGACGTCCGGAGGGTCGGTCGTCCAAAGCTCGTGGATCCGGACGTCCAAAGTCGTCGGTTGTCCGTAGATTGATTCGGTTGAGCGTCGTGGTCGGATGTCTGGAGGCTTCGCCGTCCGTAGTTTTAGTTCGGGTGGCAAAGTGCGGACGTCCGGAGAGTCCGATCGTCCGGGTCTCTGGACTTGTCGGACGTCCGGGTAGCGACGGACGTCCGATGCTCGTAACCTGCTGCAGCTCTTCTTCTTGTCCATCATGCTTGGGGTCCTCGCCGTCTTGGCTCTTGTATGTAGTTGTTCCGTGGCTCGTTTCTGTGCACTGATCACACATGAGTTTCCGAATGAGGTAGTAGCCATGTATCGTGAGTGGGAGAAGGAAGTTCGGAGAGGAGCAAGTTCACCTTATCTTCAATAGCCTTAGCTCGGGCTCGAGTCATGGGTCCACGTGGTATTGAGGAAGATGTAGGTGCGTCCATGGGGATGAGTGAGGATGCTCGCATCATCTCCCCCTTGAGGGAGATCCGACCTCGGATCAAAAGCTTCATCTCCATGGTATGGTGCGAGGTCCTTGACGTTGAAGATGTCGCTCACATTGTACTTGTCTCGAGGTAGGTCGATCTAGTAGGCGTTGTCGTTGTAGCGTGCTAGCACCTTGAAAGGTCCATCGGCTCTAGGAAGAAGCTTGGACTTGCGTTCTTTGTGGAAGCGGTCCTTGCGAAGGTGTAGCCACACTAGATCACCAATGTTGAAGACCATGGGTTGCTTGTTGACGTTGAGCTTGGTCGCTAGTCGTTGTACTTGGCGCTCGATGGTTTGTCTTGTATCCTCATGCATCTTCTTGATGTAGCTTGCCGTGCACTCGCATCCATGTTGGTGTGCTCTTGTAGAGGAAGAGGTAGAATGTCCAATGGGGACAACGGGTTGAAGCCGTGAGCGACCTCGAAGGGGGACTTGTCGGTAGTCGAATGTCTTGCACGGTTGTAGGCGTACTCGGCGATGGGTAGACATGTTTCCCACTCCTTGATGTTCTTCTTGATCAAGACACGAAGTAGAGTGGATAGTGTACGGTTCGTCACCTCCGTTTGGCCATCGGTTTGAGGATGGTATGCGGATGAGAACAAGAGCTTGATTCCGAGCTTGGCGCATAGGGTCTTCCAAAAGTAACTCAAGAACTTGACGTCACGATCGGAGATGATTGTCTTTGGTACTCCATGGAGTCGCAAGATTTCCCTACAAAAGAGATTTGCAATATGTGAAACATCGTCTATCTTGTTGCAAGGAATGAAATGTGCCATCTTAGCAAATTTATCCACAACAACAAACACGGAATCCTTTCCATTTTGAGTTCTAGGCAAACCAAGTACAAATTCCATGCTAATCTCTTCCCAAGGTTGATAAGGAATAGGAAGGGGCATGTAAAGACCATGAGATTGAGCTTTAGACTTAGCTTTGCGGCATGTAGAGCATCTGTTGGTGAAGCGTGAGACGTCATGAACATCTTGGGCCAAAAGTAGTTCTTGGAGAGCGTGGCGAATGTCTTGTCGCGTCCAAAGTGTCCCATGAGTCTGCCTCCATGAGCCTCTTGCAAAAGGAGCAAACGAAGAGAAGACTAAAGGAATGCATAGTTTGTTAGCTCTCATAAGATAAGCATCCTTGATGTAATATTGTTCCCAAGAAGTATGCGTCAAACACTTAGCATAAGGAATAGCAAAAGATGGGTCGTTAGCATACAATTCTTTTATGTGCTCAAAGCCAATAACATTCAACTGAAGTTTAGTGACAAGCGTGCATATGCGTGGAAGTGCATCGGCAACTACATTTTCCTTACCCTTGATGTACTTGATGACATAAGGAAAAGATTCAATAAATTCACTCCATTTTGCATGACGCTTGTTCAACTTAGTTTGACCTTTTAGGTACTTAAGTGTTTCATGATCGGTATGGATGACAAATTCATGAGGTCTAAGGTAATGTTCCCAAACATGTAGCACATGCACTAAAGCATACAATTCTTTGTCATAGATGGGATAATTAAGTTGAGCACCGGATAGTTTTTCACTAAAATAAGCAATGGCTCGTTTTTCTTGCATAGAAACTCCGCCAATTCCGATACCACTTGCATCACAATGGACCTCAAAAGTTTTGTCAAAATTGGGCAAAGCAAGAATCGGAGCATGAGTAAACAACGGGAGTATTCTTCTTACTCAAGGCATGCAAAGGAGCGGCAATTGTGCTAAAGTCTTTCACAAAGCGACGATAAAAACCCGCAAGACCAAGAAAGCTACGCACTTGTTGCAAATTGGTGGGTTGGGGCCAAGTTTTAATTGCTTCAATTTTAGATTCATCAACATGGACACCCTTTGAGGATACTACAAAACCCAAGAAAACCACTTTGCCAACACCAAATGTGCATTTTTTTCATGTTTGCATAAAGACTTTCCTAGCGAAGGGTTTGCAAAACAGCCCTAACATGATTAAGATGTTCTTTCATGGTTTTGCTAAACACAAGAATATCATCGAAGTAAACCACAACAAAGACTCCAATGTAAGGGTGAAGCACATGATGCATAAGGCATGCGAAAGTACCGGAGCCTCCGATAGACCCATAGGCATCACTAACCACTCATATAAACCAAATTTGGTTTTGAAAGCAGTTTTCCATTCATCACCCTCTTGTATGCGGATTTAATAATAGCCACTTTTAAGATCAATTTTTGAGAAAAAGTTTGCTCCACTAAGTTCATCAAGCATATCATCTAAGCGAGGAATGGGATGCCTATAGCGAACGGTAATAGCATTTATAGGTCTACAATCGGAACACAAGCGGAAACTTCTATCGGGCTTAGGCACAAGTATAACGGGAACGGCACAAGGGCTTAGGCTTTCACGTACATGACCGTTGTCGATGAGTTATTGTACTTGCCGTTGAATCTCCTTGGTTTCTTCGGGATTGACTCGGTATGGAGCTTTGTTTGGTAGAGGCGCTCGGGGATGAGGTCGATTCGATGCTCAATGCCTCGAAGAGGAGGTAGACCCGGAGGTAGCTCATCGGGGAAAATATCTTGGAATTCCTGCAAAAGAGATTTAAACACTAAAGGTAGCTCATGAGAGGTGTTAGTTGTTGGGTCTCCATCCTTGCACACAAGGACAAAGTGCATCACACTAGATGGGTTCTCACACAATTCTCTCATATCACTTTTGGTGGCAAATAGGATGTGGTTTTTCTCTTTAGGCGAAGAGGCGCTCAAGTTTGGCTTGTGGCTCTCACTCACTTTTTGGTGGATCACTTTCTCACTCTTGTCTCTATGATGGGTGGCTTGCTTGTCGGCTATCACTTGACTAGGAGACATAGGTCGTAGCACATATTCCTTCCCTTTCATCTTGAAGCTATAGTGATTGGTTCGCCCATTGTGGATGACACCACGGTCGAATTGCCAAGGTCGACCTAGAAGTAGGTGGCAAACGGTCATTGGGACCACATCACACTCTAACGTGTCTTCATAAGCACCAATTTTGAAGGAGACTTGGACCGTATGCTCGACTCGTATAGTTCCGGAGTCACTTAGCCATTGAACCTTGTAGGGGTGCGGATGCTTCCTCTTGACCAATTGAAGTTTGGAACATAGTTCTTCTGCCAAGTTGTGACAACTTCCTCCATCAATGATGACCTTGACGGGCCTTCCGTTGATGCCGACCTTTGTGTGGAAGATGTGGCATCTTTGGTCGTCTTCTTGTTGATGTTGAAGAGTCAAGACCTTGGAGACAACGAGAGCAGGGCTCGAATCCTCATCGCAAAAGACTTGATCATCTTCATCTTCGTTTACTCGCCGGTGCATGGCCACTTGCTCAAGGGCTTCCATCTCCTCATCACTCATTGATTCATAGGTGTCATCGTCGTTGAGGATCATGGTGCGCTTGTTGGTGCATTCGTAGGACTTGTGGCCTCGGCCGCCGCAAGTGAAACACTTGAAGGAGCTTGTTTTGATGGTCTCATCGGTCGGAGTAGATGATGAAGCACGCGGCTTGAAGTTGCTTGTAGTAGGAGGAGGACGACTTGAACTTGTCGAATTTCTCTTGTAACTCGACTTGTCGTCGTTGTTTGTAGAAGGTTTGGTCGATGTAGATGTTGGAGGAGGTGTTGAAGCTTGGTTGTTGGAGAAGCCGTAGGTCTTCGATGAGTACTTGGCGTACTTAAAGTCATCTTGCACTTGACGTTCCGCCTTTGTAGCTTGATGCACGAGCTCAATGAGGGTGGAGTATGGTTGGAAGTCGGCGATCTTCTTGATGGGATGATTGAGTCCATTCAAGAAACGTGCCATAGTTTGCTCATCATCTTCCTTCACATTGGCTCGAATCATGGCTATCTCCATTTCCTTGTAGTATTCTTCAACACTCTTTGTTCCTTGCTTGAGGAGTTGGAGTTTCTTGAAGAGGTCGCGGTTGTAGTAGGTTGGCACAAAACGTGCTCGCATGACATCCTTCATTTGAGCCGAAGTGGTGATCGGAGGTTCACCTCTTGCTTGTCGTCGCTCAGTGATTTTTTCCCACCATATGAGCACATAGTCTTGGAACTCAAGTGATGCCATAGCGATTTTCTTCTCTTCATCGTAGTTGTGCAACCGGAAGATTTTGTCAAACTTCAATGCCCATGAGAGGTACTCTTCGGGGTCATTGCTTCCATTTAACTTGGGCATGGTGAATTTGAGCTTTCCGTCTCGTTGCTCTTCATTGTGTTGTTGGCGATGGTGATGATGACGCCCTTGACGTGGATTGCAATCGTCTTCATGTTGCTCTTGGCATGGAGGAAGACCATGATCAACTTGCTCTTGTTGAACTTGAAGTTGAGCTTGTGGAGGAGCTTGAGGAACTTGACGTTGTCCATGAGGTTTGTCGTTCCTCTCTTGGATTTCTTCTCGAAGGGCTTCCTCTTGATTTCGCCGGTCACGATTGCGGTTGGCGATGGCTCGACCTGATTCTTGAAGGGCACGTTGCGCTTCAAGAGCTTGCGCTTCTCGTTGTTGTTGTTGAAGACGTTGAGCCTTGGCGTCTTGTTAAATCTTGGTGTAGACGCTCGTTCTTCCTCTTGGCGCCGTAGTCGTTGTCGTTCTTGAGCTTGGGCATAAGCGGCTTGGTTTGATTGAGGACGAGGGACTTGCTCATCGACTTGCTCTTGTGAATGCTTGTCATGTAGCGGGTTGCGAGATGCATGACGGTCTTGACGTCGCACGGACGAAGAGTGTTCGAAGTAGGTGTACTTGAGTCGTAGAAGGTGTCGTCGGAGTGTCGGCTCGAGCGGCTCCGTCTTGAGGATGAAGAAGTGGAATGGTGCCGGTTCCTCATTAAGGCGCGGATCTCGTCCATTCTTGCATCATTCTCTTGCTTGTGAGCGTCGAACTTGTTGTCGAAGTAGTCTCTTGTACGTTGCTCGGAGAGTCGCAAGTCGGTGGCGAGGTTGTCGATGCGGTCGCTCATTGCTTGTTGCTCTTGGTGCAACGCTCGTTGTGCACCAAAGATGTGGCTCTTTGTGACGTATGATGACAGGTCGTCGTCTTGCTCGAGGAAGAGTGGGTTGGTAGAAGTACTTGGCCTATCCATCATTCCAAGCAAAAATGTGAGTGGTAGAAGGAGAAGAACTTATACCAATGTACCTTTGACCGATGTTGAAGATGAATCAAGTTCACTCAAATGCGGACAATGAAATAGCACTATTGATACCAATCCTTGTCGGTTCTCACACCTACACAAATAAAAGCTTATGGTGGAGCTTGGTGAGGATGGTGGCACAAAATTTGATGCAATTGTAAGTGAGCGTCAATAATGTTGGAAAAGGTACACAAATTTGCGAATGCAACAAGTAGACCAATAGCAAGATATGGTTCGGGTGGCAAAGAGCCGGACGTCCGGGTAGCGTTGGAGCGGATCCTACGGTGAATCACGAAGAATGCGCGGAAGAACACGAGGAAATCACGGGGAGGAACGAGGGAAAACACTCAACCAACAAGGAATCGGTCACACAAGTGCTAGATCAAAGAACACAAAGAGATACCACGAGATCCAAGGTCAACAAAGGTAAAGATACACGAGTAGCCGTTCTTCTCCGAGAGGAGGTCTTGATGGGGTCCTCCCTAGAAGGGGTCTTGAATCCGCTTGGGGATCTTTCTCCGTAGAGGTCCCGAGCTCGAGGAGAAGTAATCAAGTGGATGAGCAAGGCTCTCACACAAACATGAGCTAAACCAATGCTAACCCTAGAAAGGTGGGGAAGAAAAAGTATATATAGTCTAGGGGCGAAGGGTACAAGGGCTGCGGCCCCAAACGAAATCAACACCACAGGCGTCGGACGTCCGAAGGCGTCAGACGTCCGAAGGCTTCAGGGCAGTCGGGCAGGCTCAAGCGTCCGTAGATTCAGCTCTGTCGTGGGCGCGTCGGACGTCCGGAGGGGGTCGGTCGTCCGGAGCTTCGTGACGGTCCGGACGTCCAGAAGTCGTCGGTCATCCATAGATTCGGTTCGGGTGTGCGTAGGTCGGATGTCCGCAGGCTTCGGTCGTCCGTAGTTTTGGTTCGGGTGGCAAAGAGCCGGACGTCCGGAGAGTCCAGTCGTCCGGGTCCTGGGACTCGTCGGACGTCCGGGTAGCGTTGGACGTCCGATGCCTGTAGCTTCTACTGCAGCTCTTCTTCTTGTCCATCATGCTTGGGGTCCTTGCCGTTTTGGCTCTTGTATGTAGTTGTTCCGTGGCTCGTTTCCAGGCACCTGAGCACACACACAGAGTTTCCGAATGAGGTAGTAGCCATGTCTCGTGAGTAGGAGAAGGAAGTTCGGAGAGGAGCGAGTTCACCTTATCTTCAATAGCCTTTGCTCGGGCTCGAGTCATGGGTCCACGTGGTATTGAGGAAGATGTAGGTGCGTCCATGGGGATGAGTGAGGGATGCTCCGCATCAACACGAAGTAGAGTGGATAGTGTGCGGTTCGTCACCTCCGTATGGCCGTCGGTTTGAGGATGGTATGCGGATAAGAACAAGAGCTTGATTCCGAGCTTGGCGCATAGGGTCTTCCAAAAGTAACTCAAGAACTTGACGTCACGATCAGAGACGATTGTCTTTGGTACTCCATGGAGTCGCATGATTTCCCTACAAAAGAGATTCGCAATGTGTGAAGCATCGTCTATCTTGTTGCAAGGAATGAAATGTGCCATCTTAAAAAATCTATCCACAACAACAAACACGGAATCCTTTCCATTTTGAGTTCTAGGCAAACCAAGTACAAAATCCATGCTAATGTCTTCCCAAAGTTGATAAGGAATAGGAAGAGGCATGTAAAGACCATGAGATTGAGCTTTATACTTAGCTTTGCGACATGTAGAGCATCAGTTGGTGAAGCGTGAGACGTCGCGGAACATCTTGGGCCAAAAGTAGTTCTTGGAGAGCATGGCGAATGTCTTGTCGCGTCCAAAGTGTCCCATGAGTCCGCCTCCATGAGCCTCTTGCAAAAGGAGCAAACGAAGAGAAGACTCGGGAATGCATAGTTTGTTAGATCTCATAAGATAAGCATCCTTGATGTGATATTGTTCCCAAGAAGTATGCGTCAAACACTTAGCATAAGGAATAGCAAAAGATGGGTCGTTAGCATACAATTCTTTTATGTGCTCAAAGCCAATAACATTCAACTCAAGTTTAGTGACAAGCGTGCATATGCATGAAAGTGCATCGGCAACTACATTTTCTTTACCCTTAATGTACTTGATCACATAAGGAAAAGATTCAATAAACTCACTCCATTTGGCATGACGCTTGTTCAACTTAGTTTGACCTTTTAGGTATGATGCGGAGCATCCCTCGCTCATCCCCATGGACGTGTCTACATCTTCCTCAACACCACTTGGGCCCATGACAAGAGCTAGAGCCAAGGCTATCGAAGATAAGGTGAACTCGCTCCTTTCCGAACTTCCTCTCTCTACTCACGAGACTTGGCTACTACCTCATATGGACACGTTGTGTGTGATCAGTACACGGAGGAAAGCCATGGTGCATCTACATCCAGTGGACAAGGAGACGGCTACCAACCGCAAAGGACAAGAAGAAGAGCTACCGGAGAAAACTCCGCCACGGACGACCGGTCGGGACCGGACGTCCGGCTACCGAAGCCTCAAAGAAGCGGACGTCCGGCCCGGAACGGACGACCGGCCACACCCTCACAGCGAGCGGACATCCGGCCTCCAGCGGACGACCGGCCCCTGAAGACCCGAGCCGAATCTGCGGAAGATCGGTGCCAACGGACGACCGGCGACCGGACGACCGGCCCACAGCGGACGACCGGTGCCCCTGGACCCGAACCAAATCAGCGGAATTCCGAAGAAACTGGACGTCCGGCACCTCCTTCACCGAACTGATCCAGCGGACGTCCGACGACACCGGACGTCCGGTCCCTCTGAAACCTCCGGACGACCGGTCCCCAATGGACGTCCGATACTGTCTGCGCCTGATTTGGGCCAAGCCCATGTACCCCTTCACTTCGCCCCCTTTTTCACTAAGACTATAAATAGAACCCCTCCTCCTCCTAGCTAGGGTAGCTTAGGTTTAGCACATGTTTGTGTGAGAGCCTTGCTCATCCACTTGGCTACTTCTCCTCGGAGCTCAGGACCTCTTCGGAGAAGATTCCCCAAGCGGATTCAAGACCCCCTTCTAGGGAGGACCCCATCAAGACCTCCTCTCGGAGAAGAACGACTACTCGTGTATCTTTACCTTTGTTGACCTTGGATCTCGTGTATCTCTTTGTGTTCTTTGATCTAGCACTTGTGTGACCGATTCCTTGTTGGTTGAGTGTTTTCCCTCGTTCCTCCCCGTGATTTCCTCGTGTTCTTCCGCGCATTCTTCATGATTCACCGTAGGATCCCCTCCAACGTGAAAGATCATCCACGTAGGGTTCCGCCCTACATCATCTTGGTATCATGAGCCACGTTGATCACGTTCTTGGAGCCCCTACCCCTCTTTTTCTAGCTTGATTTTGTTGTTTTTGTCCTAATTCCAAAAATTCCCCACAAAAATAGCCCCAATTTTTTTTTTGTGATTTGTTTGTGAGTTGAGATTTTGTTGGATTTGGTCCATGGATTTGTGTTGCTACGTGTGGATCTAGCTTTCCCCACCTTCCCCACCCTTTTCCATCCACAAAACCCTCGATTTCGACCTCACTATCATCTCCTACCCCGAAACCGAGCAGTTCTTCCGTGCGTCGAAAATCTCCCGAGCACTTGGGATGACCGGCAAGCACGGACGTCCGACGGCCGGACGACCGCAAAAACAGGACGTCCGCTCAACTCTGACGAAACTGAATTTTCAGTTCGGCCAACACCACAACCCCACCTCCCTCCACATCTCCCAAACCCACATACACCAAAATCTTCCACAATTCTTCCGATGACGATTTTGACACATTTTGGTCCTTGAGATTTTGAGTTGTGGTTTCCGTATCCTATTGTGTTTGACTATCTAGGTACGGTTCGAAGTCATCATCACCACCGCTCATCTACATCGACTAGTCATCATCGCAAGGACGGTAACTTCACCGACATCTTTGTCATACCTTGCAATTGCATTGATAACACACATTGCCTCATTTTGCGTAGCTTACCCATCGAGACTAGCCATTGAGTATTGCCGCAGAACGTGACTTGTGCACATGTAGTGATCATACTCCATAGCATACATACCATACCATAGTGGTGCATATCTTGGGATCCACTGGTGTGTCACAAGGTTGTCATAGCATACACAATTGCTATCTTGGTTCGTGAAGTTTTGCATGAGAAAAGAGCTCAAAAGTGAAAGAGTCACCCAAGCTTTTAAGCAAAGAGGAAAGATAAGCAAAGAGCTTATGAGCAAGAACCATAGCATCATACTACATTAAGATTGTCATATTGGATCATCTTGGATCATAGCACCGAAATACCATACATATAGCATAATTGGGATAGAGATAGTTGCATTTTTGCCTAGTAGGTTGTGCACAAGTTTGCGTATCCGCCTATTGTGCAATCGTGCTAGCGTCTCTCTAGTGTTGTGCAACAAGAGCATCTTGGTGAATCCACATTTTGGCTCATCTTTGGTTGCATAACCCCATATTATCTATTTGCGTGTGTGTTTCCGTGTACCATATCTTGCTATTGGTCTACTTGTTGCATTTGCAAATTTGTGAACCATTTCCAACATTATTGACACCACTTACAATTGCATCAAATTTTGTGCCACCATCCTCACCAAGCTCCACCATAAGCTCTTATTTGTGTAGGTGTGAGAACCGACAAGGATTGGTACCAATAGTGCTATTTCATTGTCCGCATTTGAGTGAACTTGATTCATCTTCAACATCGGTCAAAGGTACATTGGTATAAGTTCTTTTCCGTTCTACCACTCACATTTTGCTTGGAATGATGGATAGGCCAAGTACCTCTACCAACCCACTCTTCATCGAGCAAGACGACGACCTGTCATCATACGTCACAAAGAGCCACCTCTTTGGTGCACAACGAGCGTTGCACCAAGAACAACAAGCAATGAGCGACCGCATCGACAACCTCGCCACCGACTTGCGACTCTCCGAGCAACGTACAAGGGACTACTTCGACAACAAGTTCGACGCTCACAAGCAATAGATTGATGCAAGTATGGACGAGATACGCGCATTGATGTGAAGCCGACATCATTCTTCTTCTTCATCATCAAGACGGAGCCGCTCGAGTCGACACTCAAGCGACACCTTCTACGACTCAAGTACACCTACTTCGAACACTCTTCGTCGTGCCGCTCGTCAAGACCGTCATGCATCTCGCAACCCGCTACATGACAAGCATTCACAAGAGCAAGTTGATGATAAAGTTCCTCGTCCTCAATCAAACCAAGAGGCTTTTGCTCAAGCTCAAGAACGACAACGTCTTCATCGCCAACAAGAGGAAGAACGAGCACGTCTTCACCAAGACGAACAAGACGCCAAGGCTCAACGTTATCAACAACAACAACGTGAGGCGCAAGCTCTTGAGGCGCAACGTGCCCTTCAAGAATCAAGTAAAGCCTTCGCCAACCGCAATCGCGAACGGCGCAATCAAGAGGAAGCCCTTCGAGAAGAAATCCAAGAGAGGAACTACCAACCTCATGTACAACGTCAAGTTCCTCAAGCCCCTCCACAAGCTTGTCAAGCTCCACCCCAACCTCAAGTACAACAAGGGCAAGTTGATCATGGTCTTCCTCCACGCCAAGAGCAACATGAAGACGAGTACAATCCACGTCAAGGACGTCATCATCAACATCGCCAACAACACAATGAAGAGCAACGCTACGGCAAGCTAAAATTCACCATGCCCAAGTTCAATGGAAGCAATGACCCCGAAGACTACCTCTCATGGGCATTGAAGGTCGACAAAATCTTTCGTTTGCACAACTATGAGGAAGAGAAGAAAATCGCTATGGCATCACTTGAGTTCCAAGACTATGTGCACATATGGTGGGAACAAATCATTGAGCGACGACAAGCAAGAGGTGAACCTCCAATCACCACTTGGGCTCAAATGAAGGATGTCATGCGAGCACGTTTTGTGCCAACCTACTACAACCGCGACCTCTTCAAGAAACTCCAACTACTAAAGCAAGGAACAAAGAGTGTTGAAGAATACTACAAGGAAATGGAGATAGCCATGATTCGAGCCAATGTCAAAGAAGATGATGAGCAAGCTATGGCACGTTTCTTGAATGGACTCAATCATCCCATCAAGAAGATCGCCGACTTCCAACCATACTTAACCCTCATTGAGCTCGTGCATCAAGCTACAAAGGCGGAACGCCAAGTGCAAGATGACTTCAAATGCACGCCAAGTACTCATCCAAGACCTCTGGCTTCTCCAACAACCAAGCTTCAACGACTACTCCAACATCTACTTCGACCAAGCTTTCTTCAAGAAACGACGACAAGTCAAGTTACAAGAAGACTTGACAAGTTCAAGTCGTCCTCCTCCTACTACAAGCAACCTCAAGCCGCGTGCTTCATCCTCTACCCGACCGATGAGACCATCAAGACAAGCTCCTTCAAGTGTTTCACTTGCGGCGGCCGAGGCCACAAGTCATCTGAATGCACCAACAAGCGCACCATGATCCTCAACGACGATGGCACATATGACTCCATGAGTGAAGAGGAGATGGAAGCTCTTGAGCAAGTGGCCATGCACCGCGACTGAGCGAAGATGAAGATGATCAAGTCTTTTGTGATGAGGATTCGAGCCCCGCCTCGTTGTCTCCAAGGTCTTGACTCTTCAACATCAACAAGAAGAAGACCAACGATGCCACATCTTCCACACAAAAGCCGGCATCAATGGACGGTCCATCAAGGTCATCATCGATGGAGGTAGTTGCCACAACTTGGCAAGTGAAGAACTATGCTCCAAGCTCCAATTGGTAAAGAGGAAGCACCCGCACCCCTACAAGGTTCAATGGCTAAGTGACTCCGGCACTATACGAGTCGAGCATACGGTCCAAGTCTCCTTCAAAATTGGTGCTTATGAAGACATGTTGGAATGTGATGTGGTGCCAATGACCGTTTGCCACCTACTTCTAGGTCGACCATGGCAATTCGACCGTGGTGTCATCCACAATGGGTGTACCAATCACTATAGCTTCAAGATGAAAGGGAAGGAATATGTGCTACGACCTATGTCTCCTACTCAAGTGATAGCCGACAAGCAAGCCACACATCATAGAGAAAAGAGTGAGAAAGTGATCCACCCAAAAGTGAGTGAGAGCCACAAGCCAAATTTGAGCGACTCTTCGCCTAGAGAGAAAAAACCTCATTCTATTTGCCACCAAAAGTGAGAGGAGAGAAGTGTGTGAGAACCCATCGAGTGTGATGCACTTTGTCCTTGTGTGCAAGGATGGAGAACCAAAAGCTAACACCATTCACGAGCTACCTTTGGTGTTTCAATCTCTTTTGCAGGAATTTCAAGATGTTTCCCGATGAGCTACCTCCGGTCTACCTCCTCTTTGAGGCATTGAGCATCGAATCGACCTCATCCCCGGAGCGCCTCTACCAAACAAAGCTCCATACCGAGTCAATCCCGAAGAAACCAAGGAGATTCAACGGCAAGTACAACAACTCATCGACAACGGCCATGTATGTGAAAGCCTAAGCCCTTGTGCCGTTCCGGTTATTCTTGTGCCTAAGCCCGATGGAAGTTTCCGCTTGTGTTCCGATTGTAGATCTATCAATGCTATTACCGTTCGATATAGGCATCCCATTCCTCGCTTAGATGACATGCTTGATGAACTTAGTGGAGCCAACTTTTTCTCAAAAATTGATCTTAAAAGTGGCTATTATCAAATCCGCATACAAGAGGGTGATGAATGGAAAACTGCTTTCAAAACCAAATTTGGTTTATATGAGTGATTAGTGATGCCTATGGGTCTATCGAAAGCTCCCGGTACTTTTGTGCGTCTTATGCATCATGTGCTTCGTCCTTATATTGGAGTCTTTGTTGTGGTTTACTTTGATGATATTCTTGTGTTTAGCAAAACAATGAAAGAGCACATCAATCATGTAAAATCTGTGTTGCAAACTCTTCGCAAGGAAAGCCTTTATGCAAACTTGAAAAATGCACTTTTGGAGTTGACAAAGTGGTTTTCTTGGGTTTTGTAGTATCCTCAAAGGGTGTCCATGTTGATGAATCTAAAATTCAAGCAATTAAAACTTGGCCCCAACCAACCAATTTGCAACAAGTGCGAAGTTTTCTTGGTCTTGCTGGTTTTTATCGTCGCTTTGTGAAAGATTTTAGCACAATTGCCGCTCCTTTGCATGCCTTGAGTAAGAAGAATACTCCCTTTGTTTGGGGAACTTTGCAGTCAACCGCTTTTGATTAACTCAAGTCTTTGCTTACTCATGCTCCGATTCTTGCTTTGCCTAATTTTGACAAAACTTTTGAGGTTCATTGTGATGCAAGTGGTACCGGAATTGGCGGAGTTTTGATGCAAGAAAAACGAGCCATTGCTTATTTTAGTGAAAAACTATCCGGTGCTCAACTTAATTATCCCATCTATGATAAAGAATTATATGCTTTAGTGCGTGTGCTACATGTTTGGGAACATTATCTTAGACCTCATGAGTTTGTCATCCATACCGATCATGAAACACTTAAGTACTTAAAAGGACAAACTAAGTTGAATAAACGTCATGCCAAATGGAGTGAATTTATTGAATCTTTTCCTTATGTGATCAAGTACATTAAGGGTAAATAAAATGTAGTTGCCGACGCGCTTTCACGCATATGCATGCTTATCACTAAACTTGAGTTGAATGTTATTGGTTTTGAGCATATAAAAGACTTGTATGAGCATGATCCATCTTTTGTTTCTCCTTATGCCAAGTGTTTGACACATACTTCTTGGGAAAAATATTACATCAAGGATGGCTATCTTATGAGAGCTAACAAACTATGCATTCCCGAGTCTTCTCTTCGTTTGCTCCTTTTGCAAGAGGCTCATGGAGGCGGACTCATGGGACACTTTGCACGCGACAAGACATTCGCCACCCTCTCCAAGAACTACTTTTGGCCCAAGATGTTTCGTGATGTCTCACGCTTCACCAACTGTTGCTCTACATGTCGCAAAGCTAAGTCAAAAGCTCAATCCCATGGTCTTTACATGCATCTTCCTATTCCTTATCAACCTTGGGAAGACATTAGCATGGATTTTGTACTTGGTTTGCCTAGAACTCAAAATGGAAAGGATTCCGTGTTAGTTGTTGTGGATAGATTTTCTAAGATGGCACATTTCATTACTTGCAACAAGATAGACGATGCTTCACATGGTGCAAATCTCTTCTGTAGGGAAATCTTGCGACTCCATGGAGTACCAAAGACAATCGTCTCCGATCGTGACGTCAAGTTCTTGAGTTACTTTTGGAAGACCCTATGCGCCAAGCTCGGAATCAAGCTATTGTTCTCATCCGCATACCACCCTCAAACCGACGGCCAAACGGAGGCGACGAACTGCACACTATCCACTCTACTCCGTGTCTTGATCAAGAAGAACATCAAGGAGTGGGAAGCATGTCTACCCATCGCCGAGTACGCCTACAACCGTGCAAGACATTCGACTACCGCAAGTCCCCTTCGAGGTCGTCTACGGCTTCAACCCGTTGTCACCATTGGACATTCTACCTCTTCCTCTACAAGAGCGCACCAACATGGATGCGAGTGCACGGGCAAGCTACATCAAGAAGATGCATAAGGATACAAGACATGCCATCGAGCGACAAGTTCAACGACTAACGACCAAGACCAACGTCAACAAGAAACCCATGGTCTTCAACATTGGTGATCTAGTATGGCTGCACCTTCGCAAGGACCGTTTCCCCAAAGAACGCAAGTCCAAGCTTTTCCCTCGAGCCGATGGACCCTTCAAGGTGCTAGCACGCTTCTAGCGACAACGCCTACAAGATTGATCTACCACGAGGCAAGTACAATGTGAGCGACATCTTCAACACCAAGGACCTTGCGCCATACCATGGAGATGAAGATCTTGATCCGAGGTCGGATCCTTACCAAGGGGGGGGGGGGAGATGATGCGGAGCATCCCTCGCTCATCCCCATGGACGTGTCTACATCTTCCTCAACACCACTTGGGCCCATGACAAGAGCTAGAGCCAAGGCTATCGAAGATAAGGTGAACTCGCTCCTTTCCGAACTTCCTCTCTCTACTCACGAGACTTGGCTACTACCTCATATGGACACTTTGTGAGTGATCAGGTACCTGGAGGAAAGCCATGGTGCACCTACATCCAGTGGACAAGGAGACGAAGCTACCAACCGCAAAGGAAAAGAAGAAGAGCTACCGGAGAAAACTCCAGCCATCGGACGACTGGTCGGGACCGGACGTCCGGCGCCTGAAGCCCCAGCAAGCGGACGTCCGGCCCGGACCGGACGACCGGCCACACCCTCACAGCGGCGGACGTCCGCCTCGGCCAGGCAGCCGGACCTGAACCGAGCGAATCTGCGGAAGACCGGTGCCAACGGACGACCGGCGACCGGACGACCGGCCCATAGCGGACGACCGGTGCCCCTGGACCCGAACCAAATCAGCGGAATTCCGAAGAAACCGGACAGCCGGCGCCTCCTTCACCGAACTGATCCAGCGGACGTCCGGGACGTCCGGTCCCTCCTGAGAACCTTGGACGACGGTCCCCAGGACGTCCGGTACTGTCTAACAAGATTTGGGCGAAGTCCATGTACCCCTTCACTTCGCCCCCTTTTTCACTAAGACTATAAATAGAACCCCTCCTCCTCCTAGCTCGGGTAGCTTAGGTTTAGCACATGTTTATGTGAGAGCCTTGCTCATCCACTTGGCTACTTCTCCTCGGAGCTCAGGACCTCTTCGGAGAAGATCCCCCAAGCGGATTCAAGACCCCCTTCTAGGGAGGACCCCATCAAGACCTCCTCTCGGAGAAGAACGGCTACTCGTGTATCTTTACCTTTGTTGACCTTGGATCTCGTGTATCTCTTTGTGTTCTTTGATCTAGCACTTGTGTGACCGATTCCTTGTTGGTTGAGTGTTTTCCCTCGTTCCTCCCCGTGATTTCCTCGTGTTCTTCCGCGCATTCTTCGTGATTCACCATAGGATCCGCTCCAACGTGAAAGATCATCCACGTAAGGTTCCGCCCTACATCAAGGTACTTAAGCGTTTCATGATCGGTATGGATGACAAACTCATGCGGTCTAAGGTAATGTTCCCAAACATGTAGCACACGCACGAAAGCATACAACTCTTTGTCATAGATGGGATAGTTAAGTTGAGCACCGGATAGTTTTTCACTAAAATATGCAATGGCTCGTTTTTCTTGCATCAAAACTGATGCGGAGCATCCCAAGTTCATCCCCATGTACACTCCCACTACTCTCCAAGCCCCAAGTGGGCATATGACGAGACCTCGAACAAACGCCATTGGACACAAGGTGAACTCGCTCTTCTCCGAACCTTCACTTCCCACATGTGAGACATGGTTACTACCTCAAATATATGTGCTATGTATGACCAGGAACAAGGAGGAAGACCATGGACAAGACGGCGAGGACACCAAGTACAAGGACCAAGAGAAGAAGCTGCCTGAGTTAGGGGCTTGACGTCCGACCCGGGACCGGACGTCCGACGACTCCTGTGCTCCGGACGACCGGGCCCCTCCGGACGACCGTGCAGCGACCACCGAACGAATCACCGGACGTCAGAGCAAGTACGGACGACCGGACCCTCATGAAACCACCGGACGTCCGTGCCCGTCAGACGACCAGGCGCTGTCTTGTTGCCATGTCTTGGGCCGCAGCCCATGTACCCCTTCACTTACCCCTTCGTGGCCCTAGACTATATATATACTCCTCCACCTCCTTCTAGTTAGGGTTAGCGTTGATTTAGCTCATTGTTAGATAGAGCTTCACTCATCCATATCGGATCTACTCCACGAGAGAGACCGCGGCCCCTCTTCGGAGAAGATCCACCTTGGATTCAAGACCTCCTTTGCGGAGAAGACCATCATCAAGACCTCCTCACGTAGAAGAACGGCTACCGTTTGTATCGTCCTTTGTTGACTTTGGATCATGTATCTCCCTTTGTGTTCATCGATCTAGCACATGTGTGATTGATCTTGTTGGTTTGAGTGATTCTCTTGTGTTCTCCCCGTGATTTCCCTCGTGCTCTTCCGCTCGTTCTTCGTGTTCCTCGTAGGGATCCTCTCCAAACGTGAAAGATCGTCCACATAGGGTTCCGCCCTACATAGAAAACTCCGCCAATTCTGGTACCACTTGCATCACAATGAACCTCAAAAGTTTTGTCAAAATTAGGAAAAGCAAGAATCGGAGCATGAGTAAGCGAAGACTTGAGCTCATCAAAAGCAGTGGATTGCAAAGTTCCCCAAACAAAAGGAGTATTCTTCTTACTCAAAGCATGCAAAGGAGCGGCAATTGTGCTAAAATATTTTCACAAAGCGGTGATCAAAACCCGCAAGACCAAGAAAGCTACGCACTTGTTGCAAATTGGTGGGTTGGGGCCAAGTTTTAATTGCTTCAATTTTAGATTCGTCAACATGGACACCCTTTGAGGATACTACAAAACCCAAGAAAACCACTTTGTCAACGCCAAATGTGCATTTTTTCATGTTTGCATAAAGACTTTCCTTGCGAAGGGTTTGCAAAACAGCCCTAACATGATCAAGATGTTCTTTCATGGTTTTGCTAAACACAAGAATATCGTCAAGTAAACCACAACAAAGACTCCAATATAAGGGCGAAGCACATGATGCATAAGGCCTTGCGAAAGTACCAGAGCCTCCGATAGACCCATAGGCATCACTAACCACTCATACAAGCCAAATTTGGTTTTGAAAGCAGTTTTCCATTCATCACCTTCTTGTATGCGAATTTGATAATAGCCACTTTTAAGATCAATTTTTGAGAAAAAGTTGGCTCCACTAAGTTCATCAAGCATATCATCTAAGCGAGGAATGGGATGCCTATAGCGAACGGTAATAGCATTTATAGGTCTACAATCGGAACACAAGCGGAAACTTCCATCGAGTTTAGGCACAAGTATAACGGGAATGGCACAAGGGCTTAAGCTTTCACTCACATGACCGTTGTCGATTAGTTGTTGTACTTGCCTTTGAATCTCCTTGGTTTCTTCGGGATTCACTCGGTATGGAGCTTTCTTTGGGAGAGGTGCTCCGGGGATGAGGTCGATCCGATGTTCAATGCCTCGTAGAGGAGGTAGACCCGGAGGTAGCTCATCGGGGAAAACATCTTGGAATTCCTGCAAAAGAAATTTGAACACTAAAGGTAGATCATGAGAGGTGTTAGTTGTTGGCTGTCCATCCTTGCACACAAGGACAAAGTGCATCACACTAGATGGGTTCTCACACTCTTATCTCATCTCACTTTTGGTGGCAAATAGGATGAGGTTTTTCTCTCTAGGCGAAGAGGCGCTCAAGTTTGGCTTGTGGCTCTCACTCACTTTTTGGTGGATCACTTTCTCACTCTTTTCTCCATGATGAGTGGTTTGTTTGTCGGCTAACCCTTGAGTAGGAGACATAGGTCGTAGCACATATTCCTTCCCTTTCATCTTGAAGCTATAGTGATTGGTACGCCCGTTGTGGAAGACACCCCAGTCGAATTGCCATGGTCGACCAAGAAGGAGGTGGCAAACGGTCATTGGGACCACATCACACTCCAAATTGTCCTCATATGCACCGATTTTGAAGGAGGCTTGGACCGTATGCTCGACTCGTATAGTGCCGGAGTCACTTAGCCATTGAACCTTGTATGGGTGCGGGTGCTTCCTCTTGACCAATTGAAGCTTGGAGCATAGTTCTTCACTTGCCAAGATGTGGCAACTACCTCCGTCGATGATGACCTTGCCGGATCTCCCATTGATGCCGGCCTTTGTGTGGAAGATGTGGCATCTTTGGTCGTCTTCTTGTTGATGTTGAAGAGTCAAGACCTTGGAGACCACGAGAGCGGGGCTCGAATCCTCATCGCAAAAGACTTGATCATCTTCATTTTCGTTCACTCGCCGGTGCATGGCCACTTGCTCAAGAGCTTCCATCTCCTCTTCACTCATGGAGTCATAGGTGCCATCGTCGTTGAGGATCATGGTGCGCTTGTTGGTGCATTCCTAGGACTTGTGGCCTCGGCCGCCGCAAGTGAAACACTTGAAGGAGCTTGTCTGGACGGTCTCATCGTTTGGAGTAGATGATGAAGCACGCGGCTTGAAGTTGCTTGTAGTAGGAGGAAGACGACTTGAACTTGTCGAAGTTTTCTTGTAACTTGACTTGTCGTCGTTGCTTGTAGAAGGTTTGGTTGATGTAGATGTTGGAGGAGTTGTTGAAGATTGGTTGTTGGAGAAGCCGTACGTCTTGGACGAGTACTTGGCGTACTTGAAGTCATCTTGCACTTGACGTTCCGCCTTTGTAGCCTGATGCACGAGCTCAATGAGAAAGGAGTAGGGTTGGAAGTCGGCAATCTTCTTGATGGGATTATTGAGTCCATTCAAGAAACGTGCCATTGTTTGCTCATCATCTTCCTTCACATTGGCTCGAATCATAGCTATCTCCATTTCCTTGTAGTATTCTTCAACAGTCTTTGTTCCTTGCTTGAGAAGTTGGAGTTTCTTGAAGAGGTTGCGGTTGTAGTAGGTTGGCACAAAACATGCTCTCATGACATCCTGATGAGGACATCAATACCATTGTTACACCCACAGCCCCTGCTGCTATACATACTGGACCAATTACTAGAGCTCGCGCACGCCAATTGAATTATCAGGTACTTTCGTTTCTTGGTAACGATTCCAATGTTCATGAGAATATGATGCTGCCTAAATTGGATACATTTGTTTTGCTTACAAATGAAGGGCCTACCGTGGACAAGAAAGATGAACCTTGGAGCAAGTTCAAGCATGGAGATGTTGGCATGCGCAAGGAGAACAAGAACGGAGTTACAAGTGATGATTCCAGGACTTTGAAGCCACCCTAATGAGTGCATGAGGCCTTGGACGAAATATACAAGATGCCACTTCATAATATGCGTCCATAGGCTATTCTAGGTGCTGCGTCACCTTATTATTGGGCCAGGCCCATGTAATTTAGAAATACTTAAATATAGGCTGTTTTTAGAGTCCGTATGTGTGGGGAAACAAGAGTTAGGGTTGATTTCGGACCCCTCCACCAAGGGCCACGAAATTCCCCCCTCTTCCCCCATATATACAGCCCTTAGGGCACCATTTAGACCTTGGGTTTTGTTTAGATTAAAAGTTCGCCATAGCTGCAACTTCGCGTGCCGTTTGTGTTCAACGACTGCATAAAGGCGTCACCGAACCCCACCTTGATCAATAAAGCTTTCATCTTATATTCGCAATATCCAGATTGCAATCTCAGTTTCTTGCTTGTTCTTCGTTTGCTCGCAGGAAATGCAGACCCTCGTGGTCGTTGATCGTGCTCGGCGTGGTCAATAACCTCTCGGAGTTGGTTTAGCGATTGCTAAGGCGCGACGTCCTCGCACGTTCGTAGTCGGATCGTCAAAGTCGACTTCCTCCAAAGCGAAAACCAACATCTCATCGAAAGACGGGACACCTTTGCCTCTATCACATCCTTCATTTGAGCCCAAGTGGTGATTGGAGGTTGACCTCTTGCTTGTCGTCGCTCAATGATTTGTTCCCACCATATGAGCACATAGTCTTGGAACTCAAGTGAGGCCATAGCGATCTTCTTCTCTTCCTCATAGTTGTGCAAACGAAAGATTTTGTCGACCTTCAATGCCCATGAGAGGTACTCTTGAGGTCATTGCTTCCATTGAACTTGGGCATGGTGAATTTGAGCTTTCCATATCGGTCTTGATGAGGACATGACTACCTTGGATAAGACCAAAAATATTGCATACATGCATATTTGTCGTGTGATTTCTAGTGCAAACTATTCAATAATCTATTTATGTTATCCAGAACAAAAATACATCACACACTTTTGTGTTTTGTCTAATTGTAGGTGTATGGGACATTTGTACAATACACATATGAAGATAAGGGAAAAGGAGAAGTTTAGGTGCTGTTCAAAAAGTCCTCTCACGTCACTTTTGGACCAAGAGAAGATAGAGTCCAAGTCTCTCACGTTCTGGACTCAGATTCGGACTGCACAGACATACCTGACTCAAAACGTCAATAACTTTTTCATCCGGACTCCAAATTGGGTGATTCTTTTTTTGTTGGAAAATAGATTTCGTGCACCTTTCAAACCAATTGGCCCAAAATTTAGGCCCAAAATTTTCCGAAAACGCACTTGTCAAAAAAATTTCTGGCTATCCTATTTTTAGGTGTTTCTAAGCGTATTGAGACAGTTGCCATTATAGAAAGTTTTTTTTGACCCGTTTCCAGTTTTTGGGTCCGGGCAGTCAAAAAAAAAAATTTGGTCGAAAAAATTCCGTGCCCATCCTGTCAGTTTGACCTGGGAAGAGTTTTGAGACACTCGCCATTATAGTGATTTTTTCAAAAAAAAAAAAGCGCAAAAAAAAAAAGCGCAAAAAAAAGAGCGCAAAAAAATTCAGAGTATGCTTTTCCCTTGTTTACGTGCAGCGCCGTGATTTTGTTAGTGTTCTAGGCTCGCGTCTCTAGCAGGGTCTAGCCTAGGACCGGACAAGATCACTGCGTCGTTGAGCGTTTATTCAACTTTGCATCTCTGAATTGATTATTCTTGACCCTTTTGCTACCATATTATAAGCCTTCCCAGCTCCACATACATCTACATCGTCGTTTGACTCTCCCCGTAATCGCTCTATCCAAGCTTTGAGAGTTTTGATCGCATCGGTTGCCGATCACCGCTTCTTCTTTGGGTAAGAACCGGTAAGAATTTGAGATTTGCTTGACGGATTTGTGATCGCCCACCACACAACCACCACCATTTCCTAGTAGTCTGTCGAATCATATTCTTGTGTGTTTCTATTGTTGCTAACCATGGCAGGATCACAAGCCGATTTAGACCGACCGGGAGAACATGACAAACAAAGCGCTACATGATAAGTTTCAACAAATGATGAGTGGGCAGGTGGACGATGTGCTAAATAGATTTGAAGAGGCCATGGAGAAGATAGATGGCATTGAGAAGGCGTTGAAACAAAGCTCGATAACAAGTTTAATGAATTGCTCCGCGTCTACCACCACCACCACCGGCGGCACCTAACGCACCTCTACTACAACAACAAGGACTACCTCCACATCGCGAAACAGCCCTCCGCCGAGCTTCCCGTGTCCCTCTTGGCTGGCCAAGCTGCTTTGGTGCTCTTTGTTGATATACGTGGCTCCTGCTCCTGCGGTGGGGAGGATGATTATGTGAGAGATTACGAGGATGAGGTTGATCAACATCGAACTACGTGCAACCACCAAAGCACCACAACCACCGTGTCGTCCACATGCAAATAATGGCAATGTTCGGGTTCCCCTTCAGGTACGAGATCATGACCATCTCCCTAAACTGAAATTGAATATTCCACCATTTGAGGGTAGATATGTTCCTGATATATATCTTACTTGGGAGTTAGAAACTGAACAACGATTTACATGTTTACAATATCCCGAGGAGAGGCGTGTTCCTGCTTCATTGTTTGTGCTTTCACTAGCTTTGCATGTGTTTGGTGGTCTGAACGTTGTAGATTATATCCTGTTCCAGCTACTTGGGCTGCTTTGAAAACTGCTATGCGTACTCGTTGGGTTCCACCACATTATCAACGTGAATTACTTCAAAAATTGCAGCGCTTAAGACAAGGAAAAAATTCAGTAGAAGAATATTATCGTGAATTACAAACTGGCTTGATTAGATGTGGTATTGTTGAGGAGAATGAAGCTATGCTTGCACGTTTTACGGGTGGATTAAATAAAGAGATTCAGACCATTCTAGACTACAAGGATTATAATAATATCACTCGATTATTCCATCTTGCTTGTAAAGCTGAACGTGAAGTCTTGAGGATCGGCAGGCCTTGGCGCGGACTAACTTTTCTGCAGGTCGACCTTCATCATGGACACCACGTGCATCATCTACGCCCACACGTTCTACTACACCGGCACCTCCGTCGGCTGACACCTCCAACCGTGATACAAGAAAGCATGCACAACCACCACTATCTGCCAAGAGCACACCTGCTGGGCCTACACAGAGCTCTTCTTCTTCCATGGCGTCAACAGGGCACACAAGTGATATTATTTGTCGTCGTTGTAAGGGAAGAGGACATTTTCTTGAGAGAATGCCAATCTCAGCGTGTGATGATTGCTACCGAGGATGGTGGGTATGAGTCCGCTAGTGACTATGATGAAGAGACTTTGGCTCTTATTACACATGAAGAACATGGTGGAGATGATTACGATCATGAGACGCAATTCATGGCTCTTTGAAGATGCCGACAGGTATGAATGTTTAGTTGCTCAACGTGTTTTGAGTGTGCAGGTTACACAAGCTGAGCAAAATCAGAGGCATAACTTGTTCCATACAAAGGGAGTTGTGAAGGAACGTTCTATTCGCGTCATCATAGATGGAGGGAGCTGCAACAACTTGGCTAGCATGGATATGGTGGAGAAGCTTTCTCTCACCACAAGACCACATCCACATCCTTACTACATCCAATGGTTCAACAACAGCGGCAAGGTTAAGGTAACACGTCGTTCGTGTGCATTTTAGTATCTCTACATATGCTGATTATGTTGATTGTGATGTGGTACCTATGCAAGCATGTTCCTTATTACTTGGTAGACCATGGCAATTTGATAAAAATTCAGACACCATGGTAGAAACAATCAAGATACTCTTGTTCACAAGGATAAAATATTACTTTGCTTCCTATGACTCCTGATTCCATTTTGAAAGATGATATTAATAGAGCTAATAAAGCAAAACAGGAGAAAAATAAGAGTGAAAATCAGATTGTGGCAAAAGAATTTGAGCAACAAATGAAGCCTAATAATAAACCATCTAATGTTGCTTCTGAAATTAAACTGAAAAGTGCATGTTTATTTGCCACCAAATCTGATATTGATGAGCTAGATTCTAGCAAATCTGTTTGCTATGCTTTTGTGTGCAAAGAGGCATTATTTTCATTCGAGGACGTGCCTTCCTCTTTTGCCCCTCGTCACTAACATTTTGCAGAGTTCACCGACGTCTTCCCACAAGACGTGCCACCGGATTACCACCTATTCGAGGGATTGAGCATCAAATTGACTTAATTCCCTAAAAGGCCGCTACTCAACCGCCAAGCACCATACCGTACCAATCCGAGGAGACGAAGGAGATTATGCGTCAAATGTGAGCTGCTCGACAAAGGTTATATACGCGAATCTCTTAGTCCTTGTGCTGTTCCTATTATACTAGTGCCTAAAAAGGATGGTACGCCTCGTATGTGTGTTGATTGTAGAGGCATTAATAATATTACTATTCGTTATCGTCATCCTATTCCTAGGCTAGATGATATGCTTGATGAATTGAGTGGCTCTACAATATTCTCCAAAGTTGATTTGCGTAGTGGATACCATCAAATTCGTATGAAATTGGGAGATGAATGGAAAACAGCATTTAAAACTAAGTTTGGATTATATGAGTGGTTAGTCATGCCTTTTGGGTTAACTAATGCACCTAGTACTTTCATGAGATTAATGAACGAAGTTTTACGTGCTTTCATTGGACGATTTGTGGTAGTTTACTTTGATGATATACTGATTTATAGCAAATCTTTGGAAGAACATTTGGAACATTTACGTGCTGTTTTTAATGCTCTACGTGATGCACGCTTGTTTGGTAACCTTGGGAAGTGCACCTTTTGCATCGACCGAGTATCTTTTCTTGGCTATGTTGTTACACCACGTGGAATTGAAGTTGATAAAGCCAAGATTGAAGCTATTGAGAGTTGGCATGAGCCCAAAACGGTCACACAAGTGAGGAGTTTTCTTGGACTCGCTGGTTTCTATAGGCGCTTTGTGAGAGACTTTAGCACCATTGCTGCACCTCTCAATGAACTTACAAAGAAGGATGTGCCTTTTGTTTGGGGTACCGCATGTGAAGAAGCCTTCACGGTATTGAAAGATAAGTTGACACATGCTCCTTTACTCCAACTTCCGACTTTAATAAGACTTTTGAGCTTGAATGTGATGCTAGTGGAATTGGATTAGGAGGTGTGTTATTACAAGATGGCAAACCTGTTGCATACTTTTACGAAAAATTGAGTGGGCCTAGTCTGAACTATTCTACTTATGACAAAGAATTATATGCTCTTGTTAGGACTTTAGAGACATGGCAACATTATTTATGGCCCAAAGAATTTGTTATACATTCTGATCATGAATCTTTGAAACATATTAAAAGTCAAGCTAAACTGAATCGTAGACATGCTAAATGGGTTGAATTCATTGAGACTTTCCCTTATGTCATTAAACACAAGAAGGGTAAAGAAAATGTTATTGTCGATGCTTTGTCTCGTCGCTATACTATGCTTTCACAACTTGACTTCAAAATATTTGGTTTGGAGACCATCAAAGATCAATATGTGCATGATGCTGATTATAAAGATGTAATGCAGAATTGTAAAGAAGGAAGAACATGGAACAAGTTCGTTATTAAGGATGGTTTTGTGTTCGTGCTAACAAGCTATGCATTCCTGCTAGCTCTGTTCGTCTTTTGTTGTTGCAGGAGGCGCATGGAGGAGGATTAATGGGACACTTTGGCGTGAAGAAGACGGAGGATATACTTGCTACACATTTCTTTTGGCCAAAGATGAGACGGGATGTTGAGCGTTTTGTTGCTCGCTGCACTACATGTCAAAAAGCTAAGTCACGACTCAATCCTCATGGTTTATATATGCCTTTGCCTGTACCTAGTGTTCCTTGGGAGGATATATCTATGGACTTTGTTTTAGGTTTACCTCGAACAAAGAAGGGAGGATAGCATATTTGTTGTCGTGGATAGATTCTCTAAAATGGCACACTTCATACCATGTCATAAAAGCGATGATCTTTGTTAATGTTGCTGATTTGTTCTTTCGTGAAATTATTCGCTTGCATGGTGTGCCAAATACTATTGTTTCAGATCGTGATACTAAATTTCTTAGCCACTTTTGGAGATGTTTATGGGCTAAGTTGGGGACTAAACTGCTTTTTAGTACTACTTGTCACCCCCAAACTGATGGACAAACTGAAGTAGTCAATAGAACATTGTCTACTATGCTTAGGGCTGTTTTGAAGAATAATAAGAAAATGTGGGAAGAATGCTTGCCTCATATTGAATTTGCTTATAATCGTTCATTGCATTCTACTACTAAGATGTGCCCTTTTGAAATTGTGTATGGCTTCCTACCTCGTGCACCTATTGATTTGTTGCCTCTTCCATCTTCGGAGAAGGTTAATTTTGATGCTAAAGAACGTGCTGAATTGATTTTAAAATGCATGAGTTAACTAAGGAAAACATTGAGCGTATGAATGCTAAATATAAACTTGCCGGAGATAAGGGTAGAAAACATGTTGTCTTTGCACCGGAGATCTTGTTTGGTTACATTTGCGTAAGGATAGGTTTCCTAATTTGCTAAATCAAAGCTAATGCCACGTCTTTGATGGTCCATTTAAGGTGTTAGAGAAAATAAATGATAATGCATATAAACTTGAGCTGCCTGCAGATTTTGGGGTTAGTCCCACTTTTAACATTGCAGATTTGAAGCCTTATTTGGGTGAGGAAGATGAGCTTCCGTCGAGGGCGACTTCATTTCAAGAAGGGAGGATGATGAGGACATCAATACCATTGTTACACCCACAGCCCTGCTGCTATACATCTTGGACCAATTACTAGAGCTCATGACGCCAATTGAATTATCGTACTTTCGTTTCTTGGTAACGATTCCAATGTTCATGAGAATATGATGCTGCCTAAATTGGATACATTTGTTTTGCTTACAAATGAAGGGCCTACCGTGGACAAGAAAGATGAACCTTGGAGCAAGTTCAAGCATGGAGATGTTGGCCTGCAAGGAGAACAAGAACGGAGTTACAAGTGATGATTCCAGGACTTTGAAGCCACCCTAATGAGTGCATGAGGCCTTGGACGAAATATACAAGATGCCACTTCATAATATGCGTCCATAGGCTATTCTAGGTGCTGCGTCACCTTATTATTGGGCCAGGCCCATGTAATTTCGAAATACTTAAGTATAGGCTGTTTTAGAGTCCGTATGTGTGGGGAAACAAGAGTTAGGGTTGATTTGGACCCCTCCACCAAGGGCCACGAAATTCCCCTCTTCCTCCATATATACAGCCCTTAGGGCACCGTTTAGACCTTGGGTTTTGTTTAGACTAAAAGTTCGCCATAGCTGCAACTTCACAGATTTCGCTTGTGTTCAACGACTGCATAAAGGCGTCACCGAACCCCACCTTGATCAATAAAGCTTTCATCTTATATTCGCAATATCCAGATTGCAATCTCAGTTTCTTGCTTGTTCTTCGTTTGCTCGCAGGAAACAGACCCTCGTGGTCAGGTTGATCGTGCTCGGCGTGGTCAATAACCTCTCGGAGTTGGTTTAGCGATTGCTAAGGCGCGACGTCCTCGCTCGTTAAAGTCGGATCGTCAAAGTCGACTTCCTCCAAAGCGAAAACCAACATCTCATCGAAAGACGGGACACCTTTGCCTCTATCACATCCTTCATTTGAGCCCAAGTGGTGATTGGAGGTTGACCTCTTGCTTGTCGTCGCTCAATGATTTGTTCCCACCATATGAGCACATAGTCTTGGAACTCAAGTGAGGCCATAGCGATCTTCTTCTCTTCCTTATAGTTGTGCAAACGAAAGATTTTGTCGACCTTCAATGCCCATGAGAGGTACTCTTCGGGGTCATTGCTTCCATTGAACTTGGGCATGGTGAATTTGAGCTTTCCATATCGGTGCTGATGAGGACATGACTACCTTGGATAAGACCAAAAATATTGCATACATGCATATTTGTCAGGTGATTTCTAGTGCAAACTATTCAATAATCTATTTATGTTATCCAGAACAAAAATACATCACACACTTTTGTGTTTTGTCTAATTGTAGGTGTATGGGACATTTGTACAATACACATATGAAGATAAGGGAAGAGGAGAAGTTTAGGTGCTGTTCAAAAAGTCCTCTCACGTCACTTTTGGACCAAGAGAAGATAGAGACCAAGTCTCTCACGTTCTTGACTAAGAATCGGACTGCAAAGACATACATGACTCAAAACGTCAATAACTTTTTCATCCGGACTCCAAATTGGGTGATTCTTTTTTTGTTGGAAAATAGATTTCGTGCACCTTTCAACCCAATTGGATTCACCTTCAAATTCGTCCGGAGCGTTGTGTTATGGACGAAACAATCTGATGCTGCAACAGAATCAGAGTCAAACTACAAGTCCAAAGGTGTTACGTCACCTCCACTTGGGCCCATTGGCCTTGTACGACCTAGGGTTAGTGTTAGGCTGCCTTGGGACGTCCTCCCACCTCCTTGGCCGCCACCCCTTGCTCCTATATAAGTAGATCCATCTAGTAGCTTTTTCCTTGGGAGTTGTTTAGTTAAAAGTTAGCCATTGCAACTTCGTGTACTTCGTTTGTGTCCAACGACCAGACCAAGACCGCTTACGGATCCCCACCTTTATCAATACTTCATATATACTCGCAATATTCAGATTGCTTTATCATATTCTTGCTTGTTTTTCGATTGCTTGCGAGGAATAGACCTTCGTGGTCGTTGATTGTGCTCGGCGTGGTCAATAACCTCTCGGAGTTGGTTTAGCGATTGCTAAGGCGCAACATCGTGCACGTTTGTAGTCGGATCGTCAAAGTCGTCTCCACCAAATCGATAGTTATCATCTCATCGAAAGATCCGGACACCCTCGCCTCTATCAAGTGGTATCAGTTTTCAGGTTGCTCGGTGAGAATTTCCAATTGTCCCTAGATTCGATTTATTTTCTTACCTATTGTCCAAGAAAAGGCCACCGGAAAAGTTAGATCTATTCATCATTTGTCCTAGCCAGTCCAAGCCTTTGCAATTTTCTTTTCATTGTTTGCATTATTGAATTATCGGTTGCATCGTCGTGTCGAGTTGTTGGTCTTAGTGTCTAGTTCCTTTAGAGTTTCGAGTTCTGTTCACATGAGTCACGCCGCGCTGCATCATTATCCCTTCCACTGTCCACCATACCATCCATCAATTTCCACCACGTGCTATGCACTATTCATTGTCATAATCATAGTTGAGGTCATTCACATCTTCGCTGATCCAATCTGCATCTTATCTAGTTTGTTTTGGAAAAAGAGAAAAAGAGAAAGAAAAAGGAAAAAAGTGTGAGAAAAAAAGAAGAAAAAAAACAAAGTTTGGATCTATCTAGACTCAATCTCGTAGCTGAATTCGGATTGGAATCTGCTTTTGTGCACTGTTCAGTAAAACAGGCATAACTTCCTCATCTGAAGTCCGTTTTGGCTCCATGAGTACTCAAATTAAAGCTAGAGACGAGCCGCATCTAAATAGTTGCAGAAGCTAGTTCAATATTTGGCACCTCAAAATCGGCTCCTAAATAGGTCTTTTGCCCTCCAAAGTTCGTGAACACAGCTTATTCCAGTTTTTCAAACCAGTTTTAGAATTTTTTGACTCCTCATATCAACTCGAATTGAGTGATTCTTTTTGCGTTGGAAAGCTTGAGTTAGTAGCATTCTTTGAAAAAGTTATCAGAAAATTGGCTCAAACTTTTCAAGAGGAAAACTGAGAGAGAGTTGTTGTATATCACTGCTTGGCGCTTGTTTTTCATCATTATCTTTCTTGCCGTTGTGATCTTCACTTATATCTTGCTGTCCAGAGCTACTTATTATCCTTCATTGATGCTAGTTGTGCTACGCCGTGACCTTATTAGTGTTCTAGGCTCGCGTCTCTAGTCCGGTCTAGCCTAGGACCAGCACAGTAACGTCGTTGAACGTTTATTCAACATTGCATCTTTGAATTGATTATTGCTAATCTTTTGCTACCATATATAGCCAACCCAGCTCCACATATTTCTACACCGTGTATACGTACGCTCCTCGCAATCTCTTTACACAATCTTCAGAGTTACTTGACACCGGTTTACTGTCACTTCTTTGCATGGTAAGAACTTGTAAGACATTGATATTTGCTTTACTGTGAGCGTTTTACCACCACATCCTAGTAGTTATAGAAACATTATTTTTGGATTTTGTTTCTTGTTCTACTAATCATGACAGGATCCAGAGTCAATTCATGGGCTTTGTCGATCGTCGGAGACATGCCATCACCGATGCAAATACCACAACCGTCACGAGAGGTGCACAAACATCCAAATGCACATGATCAGGTTCATGTTTCTATACCACCATTTAATGGCCGTTTTAGACCTCCTTTATATATTGAATGGGAGTTAGACATAAATAATATATTTGCTTCCCATAATTTTGATGAACGTAAAAAGTTATGGTTGCGGTTGGTTCTTTCACTGGTTATGCTCTAGTTTGGTGGAGTGAATATTGTCGGTTACACCCTGATTATGTACCTAATACTTGGGATGATTTAAAACATGTCATGAGAGATAGATTCGTTGATGTTTATTATACTGTGGCATGATTAAAAAATCGAACATTTAAAACAAGGTAGTGACACCGTAACAAAATATTATGATGATTTACAAACTACCTTGTTGCACTCATTTTTAGAAGAAAGTGAAGAAGATTTTATGGATAGATTTTGGGGAGGATTAAACCATAATATTCAGGAGATACTAATTCATGAAGAGTGTTATCCTATGGACCATTTGTTTCATCTTGCTTGCAAAGCTGAACAGAAATAAAACGACGTGTTGCCCACAAGGAGAACAAGCGCACGGTGCACATTCCAACTGTTGATACAGATGTTTATTCAACTACTAGGCGTACTATGACAACCACATCCGTTGTTGCGAGGACTACATCATCTCCACCATGTGACACATCATCATCGAGAGTGCCTGCATCATCTGAGTTGACTATAAGAGGTAATGACAAAGGTACAGATTTTCCACTTTTACATGAGAATGATGCATGCCTAGTTAACTTGAATACATCATGTGTTGAGCTACCCACTACTTTGATCACACCACCTATTTTAGAGGATTATATTGATAATTTGACTTTGCCATGTGATCAAACAACTGAAATACCAACAATTTTGAGTGCACCCATTGAATTAATTGTTGATGCAAAAGAATCAATATTTAATCATTTTGATATGACCTCTAATCTTGGTGATGATTCTGTGTCGAATGACTTATTGCATGTTTACTTATTTAAGCATGTTGTAGCATGTAAACTTGATGCAAGTAAGGTTTATTCACCAATGTTGGGATGGTTTAATGATGAACATTGTCAATCTTTTGAAATGAATAAGAGCTTCACTTATATGTGCAAACTGAGTTGCAATATTTTCATGCCTTCTACTTCTTGTGATAATGTTTTGGCTTTAGATTTTATGAACTATGCAAGTTACTCATCTATTTATGTGTCATATGTGCAAAAATCAAGGGAAATAAAATGGATGACATATACATATACAACATGTACACCTTGTCTCTTTTGTTAGCCACATTTCAGACTAAGAACCGCCGAGGACGGCTTTGTTTTCAAGAAGTGGAGGATGATGAGGACATGACTACCTTGGATAAGACCAAAAATATTGCATACATGCATATTTGTCGTGTGATTTCTAGTGCAAACTATTCAATAATCTATTTATGTTATCCAGAAAAAAATACATCACATACTTTTGTGTTTTGTCTAATTGTAGGTGTATGGGACATTTGTACAATACACATATGAAGATAAGGGAAAAGGAGAAGTTTAGGTGCTGTTCAAAAGTCCTCTCACGTCACTTTTGGACCAAGAGAAGATAGAGTCCAAGTCTCTCACGTTCGACTCAGATTCGGACTGCAGACATACCGACTCAAAACGTCAATAACTTTTTCATCCGGACTCCAAATTGGGTGATTTTTTTGTTGGAAAATAGATTTCGTGCACCTTCCAACCCAATTGGATTCACCTTCAAATTCGTCCGGAGCGTTGAGTTATGGACGAAACAATCTGATGCTGCAATGTAATCCGAGTCAAACTACAAGTCCAAAGGTGTTACGTCACCTCCACTTGGGCCCATTGGCCTTGTACGACCTAGGGTTAGTGTTAGGCTGCCTTGGGACGTCCTCCCACCTCCTTGGCCGCCACCACTTGCTCCTATATAAGTAGATCCATCTAGTAGCTTTTTCCTTGGGATTTGTTTAGTTAAAGTTAGCCATTGCAACTTCGTACTTCGCTTGTGTCCAACGACTGCACCAAGACCGCTTACGGATCCCCACCTTTATCAATACTTCATATATACTCAATATTCAGATTGCTTTATCATATTCTTGCTTGTTTTTCGATTGCTTGCGTGAATAGACCTTCGTGGTCGTTGATTGTGCTCGGCGTGGTCAATAACCTCTCGGAGTTGGTTTAGCGATTGCTAAGGCGCAACGTCGTGCACATTTGTAGTCGGATCGTCAAAGTCGTCTCCACCAAATCGATAGTTATCATCTCATCGAAAGATCGGGACACCCTCGCCTCTATCAGGTGCTCTTCATTTTTTTGTGGTCGAGGATGATGACGCCCTTGACGTGGATGACAATCATCTTCTTGTTGCTCTTGGTGTGGAGGAAGTCCATGATCAACTTGCTCTTGTTGAACTTGAGGTTGAGGTTGAGGTGGAGCTTGACGGGCTTGTTGAGGAGCTTGAGGGGCTTGACGTTGCACACGTGGTTGGTAGTTCCTCTCTTGGATTTCTTCTCGAAGGGCTTCCTCTTGATTGCGCCGTTCGCGATGGCTCGACTTGAATCTTGAAGGGCACGTTGCACCTCAAGAGCTTGCGCTTCTCGTTGTTGTTGTTGAAGACGTTGAGCCTCGGCGTCCTGTTCCTCTTGATGTAGACGCGCTCGTTCTTCCTCTTGGCGCCTTAGTCGTTGTCGTTCTTGAGCTTGGGCAAAAGCGGCTTGGTTTGATTGAGGGCGAGGGACTTGCTCATCGACTTGCTCTTGTGAATGCTTGTCATGTAGCTGGTTGCGAGATGCATGACGGTCTTGACGTCTTGGCTCGTCAAGAGTGTTCGGCGACGGAGTACTTGAGTCGTAGAAGGTGTCGTCGAGTGTTGACTCGAGCGGCTCCGTCTTGATGATGTGAAGTGGAATGATGTCTGTTCCTCATCAAGGCGCGGATCCGCCCATTCTTGCATCATTCTCTTGTTTGTCTTGCGTCGAACTTGTTGTCGAAGTAGTCTCTTGTACGCTGCTCGGAGAGTTGCAAGTCGGTGGCGAGGTTGTCGATGCGGTCGCTCATTGCTTGTTGCTCTTGATGTAATGCTTGTTGTGCACCAAAGAGGTGCCTCTTGGTGACGTATGATGACATGTCGTCGTCTTGTTCGATGAAGAGTGGGTTGGCAGAGGTACTTGGCCTATCCATCGTTCCAAGCGAAAGATGTGAGTGGTAGAAGGAGAAGAACTTATACCAATGTACCTCTGACCGATGTTGATGATGAATCAAGTTCACTCAAATGCGGACAATGAAATAGCACTATTGGTACCAATCCTTGTCGGTTCTCACACATACACAAATAAAAGCTTATGGTGGAGCTTGGTGAGGATGGTTGCACAAAATTTGATGCAATTGTAAGTGAGATTCAATAATGTTGGAAAAGATTCACTAATTTGCAATTGCGACAAGTTGACCAAGCATATAGGGGTACACGGAAACACACCCGCAAATATATAAGTGGGATTGTGCAAGCCAAAAGTGAGCCAAAATGTGGAATCCACGAAAATGCTCTTGTTGCACAATACTAGAGAGACGCTAGCACGATTGCATAATAGGCGGATACGGAACTTGTGCACAACCTACTAGGCAAAAATGCAACGATCTCTATCCCAAGTATGCTATATGTATGGTATTTCGATTGCTATGATCCAAGATGATCCAATATGACAATCTTAATGTAGTATGATGCTATGGTTCTTGCTCATAATCTCTTTGCTTATGTTTCCTCTTTGCTTAAAAGCTTGGGTGGCTCTTTCGCTTTTGAGCTCTTTTCTCATGCAAAACTTCACGAACCAAGATAGCAATTGTGTATGCTATGACAGCTTTGTGACACACAAATGGATTGCAAGATATGCACCGCGGTGGTATGGTATGTATTCTATGGAGTATGATCACTAATGTGCACCTGTCACGTTGCCTGCAATACTCAATGGCTAGTCTCGATGGGTAAGCAACGCAAAAGATGGCTATGATGTTTATCAATGTAATGGCAAGGTTTGGACAAAGATGTCGTCGAGATTACCGTCCTTGCTTACGGTAGAGGTTCCAAACGGATGCAAATGTGGACGATGATGTGATGCACGGTCTTCAGTACGTTGGCGAAGATGCAGCTGCACCGAGGTCGAAGTTGCCGAAGAAGCGGGGGTCACCGAAGATGCGCGATTGCCTAGGCCGGAAGTTCCGCAAGACGGAAGGTCCGGTCCGAAATTCAGTGGGCCGGAAGTTCCGGTGGTCGATTCTGCCAAGAACAGGACTTCGATCGAAGGTTTGGGCGGAAAAATTGGGGGAAAGACCCAAATTCTGAGGGGAAAAAGAAGGAATTAGAAGGGAAGAAGGGTAGGGATGCTAGATCCACTCGAAGCAAATCAAATCCACGGATCAAATCCAACAAAACTTCATCACACCAACAAATCACAAAAAAATTTGGGGCTATTTTTGGTGGGGAATTTTTGGATTTAGGATGAAAACAACAAAATCAAGCTAGAAAACACGGGGTAGGGGCTCCAAAAACGTGATCAACGTGGCTCATGATAGCAAGACGATGTAGGGTGGAACCCTAATTGGAGAACATTCACGTTCGGAGGGGATCCTACAGAGGAAACACGACGAACGGGTGGAAGAACGCAAGGAAAAACACACAAGAGGAACACTAAACCGACAAGTTTTGATTACACAAGGGATAGATCACCGAACACATAAGGTAGCACAAGATTCAAGATCAACAAAGGAAAGATACACGAGTAACCGATCCTCTCCGTGAGGAGGTCTTGATGGGGTCCGCCCTAGAGGGGTCTTGTGATGAGGACATCAATACCATTGTTACACCCACAGCCCCTGCTGCTATACATACTGGACCAATTACTAGAGCTCGCGCACGCCAATTGAATTATCAGGTACTTTCGTTTCTTGGTAACGATTCCAATGTTCATGAGAATATGATGCTGCCTAAATTGGATACATTTGTTTTGCTTACAAATGAAGGGCCTACCATGGACAAGAAAGATGAACCTTGGAGCAAGTTCAAGCATGGAGATGTTGGCATGCGCAAGGGGAACAAGAACGGAGTTACAAGTGATGATTCCAGACTTTGAAGCCACCCTAATGAGAGCATGAGGCCTTGGACGAAATATACAAGATGCCACTTCATAATATTCGTCCATAGGCTATTCTAGGTGCTTTGCGTCACCTTATTATTGGGCCAGCCCATGTAATTTCGAAATACTTAAGTATAGGCTGTTTTAGAGTCCGTATGTGTGGGGAAACAAGAGTTAGGGTTGGTTTGGACCCCTCCCTCAAGGGCCACGAAATTCCCTCCTCTTCCTCCATATATACAGCCCTTAGGGCGTCGTTTAGACTTTGGGTTTTGTTTAGATCAAAAGTTCGCCATAGTCAGTAACCCGCGTGCTTCGTTTGTGTTCAACGACTGTGCCAAGGCGTCCACAGAACCCCACCTTCATTAATAAAGCTTTCCTCTTATATTCGCAATATCCAGATTGCAATCTTAGTTTCTTGCTTGTTCTTCGTGATGCTCGCAGGAAATGCAGACCCTCGTGGTCGTTGATCGTGCTCCGGCGTGGTCAATAACCCTCGGAAGTTGGTTTAGCGATTGCTAAGGCGCGACGTCTCGCACGTACGTAGTCGGATCGTCAAGGTCGACTCCCACAGAAACGATAGCCACCATCTCATCGAAACATCGGGACACCTTTGCCTCTATCATCTTGAATCCGCTTGGGGGATCTTCTCCGAAGAGGTCGTGGGCTCCGAGGAGAAGTACCAAGTGGATGAGCAAGGGCTCTCACACCAAAGATGAGCTAAACTAATGCTAACCCTAACTAGGAGGAGGTGGGAGAGTATTTATAGTTTACCGGATGAAAGGGTACACGGGCCTCGGCCTGTGGCTGCTTCAGTGACGGGCCGGAATTTCCGACACCGGAGGTCCGGCAGGTCCGCCTAAGCCGAGAGTTGGCGCGGTGGAGCTGGGCTGGCTTCCGGGGCCGGAAGGTCCGGGTGGGCGGAGCTCGGGGCGGAAGGTGCAGGCCGGGTTCGGGCTGGTTCAGCTAACTGTAATGTTGGCATGCAGGCTGGTCGATGTCGTCGGGGCCGGAAGCTCCGGGCGGTAGGAAGTTCCGGGCTGTCCAGAGTTAGCCGTCGATTCTTCTTCAGCTCCGGGTTCCTTGGCTTGAACGTTGTACCTGATCACGCATAGTGTCTCTGACTTAGGCAGTAGCCATGTCTCACTGGAAGGAAAATGGAAATCGAATAGGAGTGATGTGATGCGGAGCATCCCACGATCATCCCCATGGACTTACAACCGTCTCATCAAGAGCCAAGAGGACCCATGACACGAGCTAGAGCTAGAGCTCTCGAGAACGAGGTGACCTCTTTCCTTATTGATATCGCATATGATCCTCTCGAGACATGGCTACTACCTAAGTCCGATATGCTATGCATGATTAGGTGTCAAGGGAACCTCCCGAGGACACACGTGAAGATGGACAAGCCACCAAGTCTGCGGATGAAGAGAACCAACGGAGAAGGCCAAGAACACCTTCCAGCCCCGGACATCCGCCATGGCCCCGGACATCCGCCCTGAGCTTCTACCTCACCAGATCCCATCCGCCATGTCTCCAGGGCCCGGACATCCGGCGTCAAGCCGGACATCCGCCCCCAGCCGGATATCCGGCCCCGGAAATCCGGCGCCTTTCCCGATTCGGAACGGCATTGCCTCCGGACATCCGGCCCTTGGCGGACATCCGGCTCTTCCGAAGCCACGGATATGCGGCCCCTCGCCTAAATCCGGCCCCCATCACCGATTGCGTTTGGAAGACCTCGCCACCGGACATCCGCCCCTAGTCAGGACATCCGGCGTCTCGAAAGCTCGACATCCGCCCGACGCCTCGACGTCCGGCCTCCCCTACTGTCAAGGCCTCGAGGCCTTGTTCCTTGTACCCTTCGCCGAGACTATATATACTTATTCCCTTTCCTCTTTCTAGGGTTAGCTTAGGTTTAGCTCATGTTTGTGTGAGAGCCTTGCTCATCCACTTGGTTACTTCTCCTCGAGCTCAGACCTCTACGGAGAAGATCCCCCAAGCGGATTCAAGACCCCTTCTAGGGTGGACCCCATCAAGACCTCCTCTCGGAGAAGAACGGCTACTCGTGTATCCTTACCTTTGTTGATTGTGGATCATATGTACCTCTTTGTGTTCGATGATCTAGCACTTATGTGATTGATTCCTTGTTGGTTGAGCGATCTCTCTCTCGTTTCCTCCGTGTTTCCCTCTTGTTCTTCCGCGTGTTCTTCGTGATTCCCCGTAGTATCCGCTCCAACGTGAAAGATCATCCATGTAGGGTTCCGCCCTACATCATCTATGGTATCAGAGCCACGTTGATCACGTTATTGGAGCCCCTACCCCTCTTTTTCTAGCTTGATTTTGTTGTTTTTGTCCTAAATCCGAAAATCCCCACAAAAATAGCCCCAAATTTTTTTGCGATTTGTTCGTGTGATGAAGTTTTGTTGGATTTGATCCATGGATTTCGTGTGTTACAGGTAGATCTAGCTTTCTCCCACCATTTCCACAATTTCCATCCACAAAATCCCGCGAATTTTGCCCCGGTTCCCACCTTCCTCATGGTGTTCATCGAGCAGGACATCCGCCCAGCGGCGGGACATCCGGCAGCCCGGACATCCGGCCCGATCAGCCCGGACATCCGGCGCCCCGGACATCCGGCTTCCAGCCCGGATTTCCGGCCCCTGGTAACAACAATCCCTTCCACCACCCCGATCACCGCCTAACTTTCGCCAAATTTTGTCCCGTGCCCACATACACTTCCACTTACCTCCTCCACTTCCGCATAACACCACCTTAGCCTTTCCCACTTCCAATTCCGACAACGTTGCCAAATTTTGCCTTGAGAATTTGAGTTGGGGTTTTCCGTATCCTTTTGTGTTTCGGCTATCTAGGTACGGTTCAACATCAACATCACCACCGCTCATCTTCGTCAAGGACGGTAACATCGTCGACACCCTTGACATTACTTGCAATTGCATTGATAACCATCATAGCCCATCTTTCGCGTTGCTTACCCATCGAGACTAGACATTGAGTATTGCCGGCAACGTGACTTGTGCACATTAGTGATCATACTCCATAACATACATACCATACCAAAGTGGTGCATATCTCACCATCAACTTGTGTGTCACAAAGTTTTCATCGCATACACATTTGCTATCTTGGTTCGTGAAGTTTTGCATGAGAAAGAGCTCAAAAGAGAAAGAGCCATTCAAGCTTTTAAGCAAAGAGAGGAAGATAAGCAAAGAGCTTATGAGCAAGAACCATAGCATCATACAACATTAAGATTGTCATACATGATCATCTTGGATCAACACATCGAAACACCATACATATAGCATACTTGGGTAGAAGTCGTTGCATTTTGCTTAGTAGGTTGTGCACAAGTTCAGATCCGCCTATTGTGCAATCGTATAGCGTCTCTCTAGTGTTGTGCAACAAGAGCATCTTGGTGAATTCCACATTTTGGCTCATCCTTGGTTGCATAACCCCATATTATCTTTTATGTGTGTTTCCGTGTACCTTATCTTGCTAGCGGTCTACTTGTTGCATTTGCAAATTTGTGAATCATTTCCAATTTTATTGAGTCTCACTTACAATTGCATCAAATTTTTGTGCCACCATCCTAACCGAGCTCCACCATAAGCTTTTACTTGTGTAGGTGTGAGAACCGACAAGAATCGGTACCAAGAGTGCTATTTCATTGTCCGCATTTGAGTGAACTTGATTCATCTTCAACATCGGTCAAAGGTACATTGGTATAAGTTCTTTTCCGTTCTACCACTCATATTTTGCTTGGAATGATGGATAGGCCAAGTTCTTCTACCAACCCACTCTTCAACGAGCAAGACGACATGTCTTCATATGTCACCAAGAACCACCTATTTGGTGCACAACGAAGCGTTGCACCAAGAACAACAAGCAATGAGCAACCGCATGGACAACCTCGCCACCGACTTGCGACTCTCCGAGCAACGTACAAGAGACTACTTCGACAACAAGTTCGAGGCTCACAAGCAAGAGAATGATGCAAGAATGGACGAGATCCGCTGCGTTGATGAGAAACCGCGTCATTCAACTTCTTCATCATCAAGACGGAGCCGCTCGAGTCGACATTCCGGCGACACCTTCTACGACTCAAGTACACCGTCATCGAACACTCTTCGACGAGCCGCAGCGCCAAGACCGTCATGCATCTCGCAACCCGCTACATGTCAAGCATTCACAAGAGCAAGTTGATGATCAAGTTCCTCGTCCTCAATCTAATCAAGAGGCTTTTGCTCAAGCTCAAGAACGACAACGTCTTCGCTGCCAACAAGAGGAAGAACGAGCACGTCTTCACCAAGACGAACAAGACGCCAAGGCTCAACGTCTTCAACAACAACAACGTGAGGCGCAACGTGCCCTTCAAGAATCAAGTAGAGCCTTCGCCAACCGCAATCGCGAACAGCGCAATCAAGAGGAAGCCCTTCGAGAAAAATCCAAGAGAGGAACTACCAACCTCATGCACAACGACAAGTTCCTCAAGCTCGTCCACAAGCTCGTCAAGCTCCACCTCAACCTCAAGTTCAACAAGGGCAAGTTGATCATGGTCTTCCTCCGCGCCAAGAGCAACATGAAGACGAATACAATCCACGCCAAGGACGTCATCATCAACATCGCCAACAAAACAATGAAGTGGAACGCTACGGCAAGCTAAAATTCACCATGCCCAAGTTCAATGGAAACAATGACCCCGAAGACTACCTCTCATGGGCATTGAAGGTTGACAAAATCTTTCGCTTGCACAACTACGATGAAGCAAAGAAAATTGCTATGGCATCACTTGAGTTCCAACACTATGTGCTCATATGGTGGGAAAAAATCATTGAGCGATTTACAAGCAAGAGGTGAACCTCCAATCACCACTTGGGCTCAAATGAAGGATGTCATGCGAGCACGCTTTGTGCCAACCTACTACAACCGCGACCTCTTCAAGAAACTCCAACTACTCAAGCAAGGAACAAAGAGCGTTGAAGAATATTACAAGGAAATGGAGATAGCCATGATTCGAGCCAATGTCAAGGAAGATGATGAGCAAATTATGGCACGTTTCTTGAATGGACTCAATCATCCCATCAAGAAGATCGCCGACTTCCAACCATACTCATCCCTCATTGAGCTCGTGCATCAAGCTACAAAGGCGGAACGCCAAGTACAAGATGACTTCAAGTACGCCAAGTACTCATCCAAGACCTACGGCTTCTCCAACAACCAAGCGTCAACGACTCCTTCAACATCTACATCAACCAAACTTTCTTCAAGAAACGACGACAACTCAAGTTACAAGAAGACTTCGACAAGCTCAAGTCGTCCTCCTCCTACTACAAGCAACATCAAGCCGCGTGATTCATCCTCTCATCTCACCGATGAGACCATCAAGACAAGCTCCTTCAAGTGTTTCACTTGCGCGGCCGAGGCCACAAGTCATACGAATGCACCAACAAGCGCACCATGATCCTCAACGAAGATGGCACATATGACTCCATGAGTGAAGAGGAGATGGAAGCTCTTGAGCAAGTGGCCATGCACCGGCAAGTGAACGAAGAAGAAGATCATCAAGTCTTTTGTGATGAGGATTCGAGCCCCGCCCTCGTTGTCTCCAAGGTCTTGACTCTTCAACATCAACAAGAAGAAGACCAACGATGCCACATCTTCCACACAAAAGCCGCATCAATGGACGGTCCATCAAGGTCATCATCGATGGAGGTAGTTGCCACAACTTGGCAAGTGAAGAACTATGCTCCAAGCTCCAATTGATCAAGAGGAAGCACACGCACCCCTACAAGGTTCAATGGCTAAGTGACTCCGGCACTATACGAGTCGAGCATACGGTCCAAGTCTCCTTCAAAATTGGTTCTTATGAAGACACATTGGAATGTGATGTGGTCCCAATGACCGTTTGCCACCTACTTCTAGGTCGACCATGGCAATTCGACCGTGGTGTCATCCACAATGGGCGCACCAATCACTATAGTTTCAAGATGAAAGGGAAGGAATATGTGCTACGACCTATGTCTCCTACTCAAGTGATAGCCGATAAGCAAGCCACACATCATAGAGAAAAGAGTGAGAAAGTGATCCACCCAAAAGTGAGTGAGAGCCACAAGCCAAATTTGAGCGACTCTTCGCCTAGAGAGAAAACCTCATTCTATTTGCCACCAAAAGTGAGATGAGAGAAGTGTGTGAGAACCCATCGAGTGTGATGCACTTTGTCCTTGTGTGCAAGGATGGAGAACCAACAAATAACACCAGTCACGAGCTACCTTTGGTGTTTCAATCTCTTTTGCAGGAATTTCAAGATGTTTTTCCCGATGAGCTACCTCCGGGTCTACCTCCTCTTCGAGGGATAGAGCATCGAATTGACCTCATCCCCGGAGCACCTCTACCAAACAAAGCTCCATACCGAGTCAATCCTAAGAAACCAAGGAGATTCAACGGCAAGTACAACAACTCATCGACAACAGGTCATGTACGTGAAAGCTTAAGCCCTTGTGCCGTTCCGGTTATTCTTGTGCCTAAGCCCGATGGAAGTTTCCGCTTGTGCTCCGAGTGTAGACCTATCAATGCTATTACTGTTCGATATAGGCATCCCATTCCTCGCTTAGATGACATGCTTGATGAACTTAGTGGAGCCAACTTTTCTCAAAAATTGATCTTAAAAGTGGCTATTATCAAATCCGCATACAAGAGGGTGATGAATGGAAAACTGCTTTCAAAACCAAATTTGGATTATATGAATGGTTAGTGATGCCTATGGGTCTTTCTGAAGCTCCCGGTACTTTTGTGCGTCTTATGCATCATGTGCTTCGTCCTTATATTGGAGTCTTTGTTGTGGTTTACTTTGATGATATTCTTGTGTTTAGCAAAACCATGAAAGAGCACATCAATCATGTAAAATCTGTGCTGCAAACTCTTCGCAAGGAAAGCCTTTATGCAAACTTGAAAAAATGCACTTTTGGGGTTGACAAAGTGGTTTTCTTGGGTTTTGTAGTTTCCTCAAAGGGTGTCCATGTTGATGAATCTAAAATTGAAGCAATTAAAATTTGGCCCCAACCCACAAATTTGAAACAAGTGCGAAGTTTTCTTGGTCTTGCGGGTTTTTATCGTCGCTTTGCGAAAGATTTTAGCACAATTGTCGCTCCTTTGCATGCTTTGAGCAAGAAGAATACTCCCTTTGTTTGGGGAACTTTGCAATCAACCGCTTTTGATGAGCTCAGGTCTTTGCTTACTCATGCTCCGATTCTTGCTTTGCCCAATTTTGACAAAACTTTTGAGGTTCATTGTGATGCAAGTGGTACCGGAATTGGCGGAGTTTTGATGCAAGAAAAACGAGCCATTGCTTATTTTAGTGAAAACTCTCCGGTGCTCAACTTAATTATCCCATCTATGACAAAGAATTGTATGCTTTAGTATGTGTGCTACATGTTTGGGAACATTACCTTAGACCTCATGAGTTTGTCATCCATACCGATCATGAAACGCTTAAGTACCTCAAAGGTCAAACTAAATTGAACAAGCGTCATGCAAAATGGAGTGAATTCATTGAATCTTTTCCTTATGTGATCAAGTACATTAAGGGTAAAGAAAATGTAGTTGCCGACGCGCTTTCACGCATATGCATGCTTGTCACTCAACTTGAGTTGAATGTTATTGGCTTTGAACATATAAAAGACTTGTATGAGCATGATCCATCTTTTGCTTCTCCTTATGCTAAGTGTTTGACGACATCGTCTTGGGAACAATATTACATCAAGGATGGTTATCTTATGAGAGCTAACAAACTTTGCATTCCGAGTCTTCTCTTCGTTTGCTCCTTTTGCAAGAGGCTCATGGAGGCGGACTCATGGGACACTTTGGACGCGACAAGACATTCGCCACGCCTCCAACAACTACTTTTGGCCCAAGATGTTCCGCCACGTCTCACGCTTCACCAACCGATGCTACACATGTCGCAAAGCTAAGTCTAAAGCCCAATCTCATGGTCTTTACATGCCCCTTCCAATTCCATATAAACCATGGGAAGACATTAGTATGGATTTTGTACTCGGTTTGCCTAGGACTCAAAATGGCAAGGATTCCGTCTTTGTTGTTGTGGATAGATTTTCTAAGATGGCACATTTCATACCTTGCAACAAGATAGACGATGCTTCACATGTTGCCAATCTCTTTTGTAGGGAAATCTTGCGACTCCATGGCGTACCAAAGACAATCGTCTCCGATCGTGACGTCAAGTTCTTGAGTTACTTTTGGAAGACCCTATGCGCCAAGCTCGGAATCAAGCTCTTGTTCTCCTCGGCATACCATCCTCAAACCGATGGCCAAACGGAGGTGACGAACCGCACACTATCCACTCTACTTCGCGTCTTGATAAAGAAGAACATCAAGGAATGGGAAGCATGTCTACCCATCGCCGAAAGTACGCCTACAATCGTGCAAGACACTCAACTACCGGCAAGTCCCCTTTCGAGGTCGCTCACGGTTTCAACCCGTTGTCCCCATTGGACATTCTACCTCTTCCTCTCCAAGAGCGCACCAACATGGATGCAATCGAACGAGCAAGCTACATCAAGAAGATGCACGAAGACACAAGGCACACCATTGAGCGCCAAGTACAACGTCAAGCAAACAAGCTCAACGCCAACAAGCAACCCATCGTCTTCAACATCGGTGATCTCGTGTGGCTACACCTTCGCATGGACCGCTTTCCCAAAGAACGCAAGTCCAAGCTTCTCCCTCGAGCCGATGGACCTTTCAAGGTGCTAGCACGCTACAACGACAACGCCTACAAGATCGACCTACCTCGAGACAAATACAACGTGAGCGACATCTTCAACGTCAAGGACCTCACACCATTCCATGGAGATGAAGCCTTTGATCCGAGGTCGGATCTCTCCCAAGGGGGGGGGGGAGATGATGCGGAGCATCCCACGATCATCCCATGGACTTACAACCGTCTCATCAAGAGCCAAGAGAACCCATGACACGAGCTAGAGCTAGAGCTCTCGAGAACGAGGTGACCTCTTTCCTTATTGATATCGCATATGATCCTCTCGAGACATGGCTACTACCTAAGTCCGATATGCTATGCATGATTAGGTGTCAAGGGGAACCTCCCGAGGACACACGTGAAGATGGACAAGCCACCAAGTCCGAGGATGAAGAGAACCAACGGAGAAGGCCAAGAACACCTTCCAGGCCCCGGACATCCGCCATGGCCCCGACATCCGCCCCGGAGCTTCTACCTCACCAGATCCCATCCGCCATGTCTCCAGGTCGGACATCCGTGTCCAAGCCCGACATCCGCCCCTCAGCTGGATATCCGCCCCCGAAATCCGCGCCCCTTTCCCGATTCGCTGAACGGTCGCCCAGCCGGACATCCGCCCTTGGCCCGACATTCGGCTCTTCCGGAAGCCGGATATCCGGCCCCTCGCCTGAAATCCGCCCCCATCACCGATTGCGTTTGGAAGACCCCTTGCCGGACATCCGGCCCCTAGCCCGGACATCCGGCGTCTCGAAAGCCCGGACATCCGCCCGACGCCTGACGTCCGGCCTCCTCACAAGAAGGCCTCGTGGCCTTGTCCCTTGTACCCCTTCGCCCAAGACTATATATACTTATTCCCTTTCCTCTTTCTAGGGTTAGCTTAGGTTTAGCTCATGTTTGTGTGAGAGCCTTGCTCATCCACTTGGTTACTTCTCCTCGGAGCTCAAGACCTCTACGGAGAAGATCCCCCCAAGCGGATTCAAGACCCCCTTCTAGGATGGACCCCATCAAGACCTCCTCTCGGAGAAGAACGACTACTCGTGTATCCTTACCTTTGTTGATTGTGGATCATATGTACCTCTTTGTGTTCGATGATCTAGCACTTGTGTGATTGATTCCTTGTTGGTTGAGCGATCTCTCTCTCGTTTCCTCCGTGTTTCCCTCTTGTTCTTCCGCGTGTTCTTCGTGATTCCCCGTAGTATCCGCTCCAACGTGAAAGATCATCCACGTAGGGTTCCGCCCTACATCATGATGTTGATAGAGGCAAAGGTGTCCCGATGTTTCGATGAGATGGTGGCTATCGTTTCTGTGGGAGTCGACCTTGACGATCCGACTACGTACGTGCGAGACGTCGCGCCTTAGCAATCGCTAAACCAACTTCCGAGGGTTATTGACCACGCCGGAGCACGATCAACTCGACCACGAGGGCCTGCTTCCTGCGAGCAAACGAAGAACAAGCAAGAAACTAAGATTGCAATCTAGATATTGCGAATATAAGAGGAAAACTTTATTAATGAAGGTGGGGTTCTGAGACGCATTGGTCTGGTCGTTGAACACAAACGGCACGAAGTTGCAGCTATGGCGAACTTTTGATCTAAACAAAACCCAAAGTCTAAACGACGCCCTAAGGGTTGTATATATGGAGAAAGAGGAGGAATTTCGTGGCCCTTGAGGGAGGGGTCCAAACCAACCCTAACTCTTGTTTCCCCACACATACGGACTCAAAAAACAGCCTACACTTAAGTATTTCGAAATTACATGGGCCTGGCCCAATAATAAGGTGACGCAGCACCTAGAATCTATGGACGAATATTATGAAGTGGCATCTTGTATATTTCGTCCAAGGCCTCATGCTCTCATTAGGGTGGCTTAAAAGTCCTGGAATCATCACTTGTAACTCCGTTCTTGTTTCTCTTAGCATGCAAACATCTCCATGCTTGAATTTGCTCCAAGGTTCATCTTTCTTGTCCATGGTAGGCCCTTCATTTGTAAGCAAAACAAATGTATCCAATTTAGGCAGCATCATATTCTCATGAACATTGGAATCGTTACCAAGAAACGAAAGTACCTGATAATTCAATTGGCGTGCGCGAGCTCTAGTAATTGGTCCAGTATGTATAGCAGCAGGGGCTGTGGGTGTAACAATGGTATTGATGTCCTCATCAGATGTCATCTCGGATTTAATAGCACGAGCTCTTGCTCTTGTCATGGGTCCACTTGGAACTTGGATAGTTGATGGGAGGTCCATGGGGATGGCCGAAGGATGCTCCGCATCACCTATGTTGAAGATCTTTCACGTTTGGAGGGGATCCTACGAGGAGAACACGACGAACAAGTGGAAGAACACAAGGAAAAACACACAAGAGGAACACTAAACCGACAAGTCTCGATCACACAAGGGCTAGATAACCGAACACATAGGGTAGCACAAGATTCAAAATCAACAAAGGAAAGATACACGAGTAGTCGTTCTTCTCCGTGAGGAGGTCTTGATGGGGGTCCACCCTAGAAGGGGGTCTTGAATCCTCTTGGAAGGATCTTCTCCGAGGAGGCGCGATCTCCGAGGAGAAGGTAACCAAGTGGATGAGCAAAGCTCTCACACAAATATGAGCTAATCCTTTGCTAACCCTAACTAGGAGGAGGAGGTCTATTTATAGTCTTAGTGCGAATGGGGGCGAAGTGAATGGGTACAAGGGCTCCAGCCATGATGTGATCACACATAGGTGTCGGACGTCCGGAAGGCGTCGGACGTACGGGGCTTCGGGAAGGTCCGGACATCCGGAGGCTGTCGGACGTCCGTAAATCCGGCTCGGGCGCTGGTCGATCGGTCGTCCGGAGACTTCAGTCTTCCGTAGATTTGGCTCTGATCGGTGTGCACCGGTCGTCCGGAGAGGGCCGGTCGTCCGGGGCTTCGGGAAGGCCCGGATGTCCGTGGATCGTCGGACTTCCGTGGATCGTCGGACGTCCGTAGATCCAGTTCGGGCGTGCATCGGTCGGACGTCCGGAGGCTTCGGTCGTCCGTGAGTTTCGGGTGCCCAGCTGCCGGACGTCCGGAAGGCGTCTTGCCGTCTGTGGGTTCGAGTCGCTTGACGTCGGACTTGGTCGAACGTCTGGATGCTCGTAGCTTCAACCAGCTTTTTCTTCTTCTTCTTCAACATGCTTGGGGTCCTCGCTGCCTTGGCTCTTGCAAGTAGTTGTTCCTTGGCTCATCTCCATGTACCTGATTACACATCGAGTTTCCGAATGAGGTAGTAGCCATGTCTCGTGAGTAGGAAGAGGGAGTTTGGAGAGGAGCGAGTTCACCTTATCTTCGATAGCCTTAGCTCGGGCTCGAGTCATGGGTCCACGTGGTGTTGAGGAAGATGTGGGTGCGTCCATGGGGATGAGTGAGGGATGCTCCGCATCAGTATGTATGCAATGTATGGTGTAGATCAGTAATGTGCACAAGTAACGTTGCCGGCAATACTCAAATGGCTAGTCTCGATAGGCAAGTAACGCAAAATGGGCTAGGGGATATCAATGCAATTTGCAAGGGGAATATACAATGGTGTCGTCGAGGTTAGCGTCCTTTGCGATGATGAGTGGCGGTGTTCTTGATGTAGATACCAAGTGATAGAGGCAAAGGTGGCCCGTCTTTCGATGAGATGATGGATATCGCTTTGGTGGAAATCGACTTTGACGATCCGACTACGAACGTACGAGGACGTCACGCCTTAGCAATCGCTAAACCAACTCCGAGAGGTTATTGACCACGCCGGAGCATGATCAACCTGACCACGAGGGTCTGTTTCCTGCGAGCAAACGAAGAACAAGTAAGAAACTGAGATTGCAATTTGGATATTGCGAATATAAGATGAAAGCTTTATTGATCAAGGTGGGGTTCTGTGACGCCTTTGTCTGGTCGTTGAACACAAACGAAGTACGCGAAGTTGCAGCTATGGCGAACTTTAATCTAAACAAAACCCAAAGTCTAAACGGTGCCCTAAGGGCTGTATATATGGAGGAAGACAGGGGAATTTCGTGGCCCTTGGTGGAGGGGTCCGAAAACAACCCTATCTCTTGTTTCCCACACATACGGACTCTAAAAATAGCCTATACTTATATATTTCGAAATTACATGGGCCTGGCCCAATAATAAGGTGACGCAGCACCTAGAATAGCCTCTGGACGAAATTTATGAAGTGGCATCTTGTATATTTCGTCCAAGGCTTCATGCACACTTATGGTGGCTTCAAAGCCCTGAAATCATCACTTGTAACTCCGTTCTTGTTCCCCTTGCGCATGCCATCATCTCCATGCTTGTTCTTGCTCCAATGTTCATCCTTCTCCAAGCTAGGCCCTTCATTTGTAAGCAAAACAAATGTATCCAATTTAGGCAAAGCATCATATTCTCATGAACATTAGAATCATTACCAAGAAACGAAAGTACAGTAATTCAGTTGGCGTCTTGTGAGCTCTAGTAATTGGTCTAGTATGTATAGCAGCACGGGTTGTGGGTGTAACAATGGTATTGATGTCCTCATCATCCTCCCCTTCTTGAAATGAAGTCGTCCTCGACGGAAGTTCATCTTCCTCACCCAAATAAGGCTTCAAATCTGCAATGTTAAAAGTGGGACTAACCCCAAAATCTACAGGCAGCTCAAGTTTATATTCATTATCATTTATTTTCTCCAACACCTTAAAGGGACCATCAACACGTGGCATTAGCTTTGATTTGCAAATCAGAAATCTATCCTTACGCAAATGTAACCAAACAAGATCTCCAGTGCAAACACAACATGTTTTCTACCCTTATCCCCAAAGAAGTTTATATTTAGCATTCATACGCTCAATGTTTTCCTTAGTTAACTCATGCATTTTTAAAATCAATTCAGCACGTTCTTTAGCATCAAAATTTACCTTATCCTAAGATGGAAGAGGCAACAAATCAATAGGTGCACGAGGTAGGAAACCATACACAACTTCAAAAGGGCACATCTTAGTAGTAGAATGCAATGAACGATTATAAGCAAATTCAATATGAGGCAAGCATTCCTCCCACATTTTCTTATTATTCTTCAAAACAGCCCTAAGCATAGTAGACAATGTTCTATTGACTACTTCAGTTTGTCCATCAGTTTGGAGTGACAAGTAGTACTAAAAAGCAGTTTAGTCCCCAACTTAGCCCATAAGCATCTCCAAAAGTGGCTAAGAAATTTAGTATCACGATCTGAAACAATAGTATTTGGCACACCATGGAAGCGAATAATTTCACGAAAGAACAAATCAGCAACATTAACAAAGATCATCGCTTTTATGACATGGTATAAAATGTGCCATTTTCGAGAATCTATCCACGACAACAAATATGCTATCCCTCCCCTTCTTTGCTCTAGGTAAACCTAAAACAAAGTCCATAGATATATCCTCCCAAGGAACACTAGTACAGGCAAAGGCATATATAAACCATGAGGATTGAGTCATGACTTAGCTTTATGACATGTAGTGCAGCGAGCAATAAAATGCTCAACATCCCGTCTCATCTTTGGCCGAAAGAAATGTGTAGCAAGTACGTCCTCCGTCTTCTTCACGCCAAAGTGTCCCATTAGTCCTCCTCCATGCGCCTCCTGCAACAACAAAAGACGAACGGAGCTAGCTGGAATGCATATCTTGTTAGCACGGAACACAAATCCATCATTAACGACGAACTTGTGCCATGTTCTTCCTTCTTTACAATTCTGCAATATATCTTTAAAATCAGCATCATGCACATATTGATCTTTGATGGTCTCCAAACCAAATATTTTGAAGTCAAGTTGTGACAAAGATAGTATAGCGACGAGACAATGCATTAGCAATAACATTTTCTTTACCCTTCTTGTGTTTAATGACATAAGGGAAAGTCTCAATGAATTCAACCCATTTAGCATGTCTATGATTCAGTTTAGCTTGACTTTTAATATGTTTCAAAGATTCATGATCGGAATGTATAACAAATTCTTTGGGCCATAAATAATGTTGCCATGTTTCTAAAGTCCGAACAAGAGCATATAACTCTTTATCATAAGTAGAATAATTCAGACTAGGCCCACTTAATTTTTCAGAAAAGTATGCAACAGGTTTGCCATCTTGTAATAACACACCTCCTAATCCAATTCCACTAGCATCACATACAAGCTCAAAAGTCTTATTAAAATCAGGAAGTTTGGAGTAAAGGAGCATGTGCCAACTTATCTTTCAATACCGTGAAGGCGTCTTGATGCGGAGCATCCTACGATCATCCCCATGTCCACTTCGACCACTCCCCATGACCCAAGGGTACATAAGAGGAGACCTCGCCTACACGCCATTGGACACAAGGTGAACTCGCTCATCTCCGAACCTTCACTTTCCACATGTGAGACATGGTTACTACCTCAAATATGTGTGCTATGCATGACCAGGAACAAGGAGGAAGAGCATGGACGAGCTAGCGAGGACGCCAAGAGAAGGAGCTGCCGAAGAAGCTCCAGCGAGCGGACGTCCGGACGACACCGGACGACCTCCTCAATGAAGCGGACGTCCGGCCCTTTATGGACGACCGCGCCTAAGACCCAAATTAACGCAGGCCCAATGAGCGGACGTCTGCCCGCACCGGACGACCAAGATGAGGACATCAATACCATTGTTACACCCACAGCCCCGCTATACATATCGACCAATTACTAGAGCTCACAGACGCCAATTGATTTATCATGTACTTTCGTTTCTTGGTAACGATTCCAATGTTCATGAGAATATGATGCTGCCTAAATTGGATACATTTGTTTTGCTTACAAATGAAGGGCCTACCATGGACAAGAAAGATGAACCTTGGAGCAAGTTCAAGCATGGAGATGTTGGCATGCGCAAGGGGAACAAGAACGGAGTTACAAGTGATGATTCCAGGACTTTGAAGCCACCCTAATGAGAGCATGAGGCCTTGACGAAATATACAAGATGCCACTTCATAATATTCGTCCATAGGCTATTCTAGGTGCTGCGTCACCTTATTATTGGGCCAGGCCCATGTAATTTCGAAATACTTAAGTATAGGCTGTTTTTAGAGTCCATATGTGTGGGGAAACAAGAGTTAGGGTTGGTTTCGGACCCCTCCCTCAAGGGCCACGAAATTCCCTCCTCTTCCTCCATATATACAGCCCTTAGGGCGTCGTTTAGACTTTGGGTTTTGTTTAGATCAAAAGTTCGCCATAGCTGCAACTTCACAGATTTCGTTTGTGTTCAACGACCAGACCAAAGGCGCCTCGTAACCCCACCTTCATTAATAAAGTTTTCCTCTTATATTCGCAATATCCAGATTGCAATCTTAGTTTCTTGCTTGTTCTTCGCTTGCTCGCAGGAAACAGGCCCTCGTGGTCAGTTGATCGTGCTCGGCGTGGTCAATATCCCTCGGAAGTTGGTTTAGCGATTGCTTAGGCGCGACGTCTCGCACGTACGTAGTCGGATCGTCAAGGTCGACTCCCACAGAAACGATAGCCACCATCTCATCGAAACATCGGGACACCTTTGCCTCTATCAAGTGGTATCAGATTTTCAGGTTGCTCGTTGAGATTTTACAGTTTTTGGTAGATTAGATCGAGTCTGTTCTTCGTACCTAAAGTCCACGAAAAAGCCACAAAAAAAATTAGGGTTAGTTCATCATATCCGAACCAATCTGAGCCTTTGCATAATCTTTTTAGGGTTTTGCTTTGTTGAATTTATGTTGCATCGTCGTGTCTAGTTGCTGGTCTTAGCGTCTAGTCTTTTAGAGTTTCGAAGTTCGGTCATAAGTTTTCACGCCAAGACCATCATCATCGCCTTGCCATCTACCACCATTGCTTATCCGCCACCGCTCTGAATCCTTATCCATATACCACCACCGCTACCATATACCACCACCACCATATATCCACCACCAATCCGAGTTCTTCTCATATTAGGTTTGTTTTCGAGATCCAGCTAGTTTCCGATTCGTGTTTCCTCGCCGGAGTAGGTTTCGAAAAAAAAAATTCCGAAAACGCACTTGTCGAAATATTTTCTGGCTATCCTATTTTTAGGTGTTTCTAAGCGTATTGAGACAGTCGCCGTTATAGAAAGTTTTTTTTGACCTGTTTCCAGGTATTGGGTCCGGGCAGTCGAAAAAAAAAAATTGGTCGAAAAAATTTTCGTGCCCATCCTGTCAGTTTGACCTGGGAAGAGTTTTGAGACACTCGCCATTACAGTGATTTTTCGCAAAAAAAAAGAGCAGCGCAAAAAAAAAAGCAGAGCAAAAAAAAGCGAAAAAATAAATTCCAGAGTGTGCTTTTCCCTTGTTTACGTGCAGCGCCGTGATTTTGTTCGTGTTCTAGGCTCGCGTCTCTAGCAAGGTCTAGCCTAGGACCAGACAAGATCTGCTTGTTGAGCGTTTGTTCAACTTTGCATCTCTGAATTGATTATTGCTGACCCTTTTTGCTACCATATTATAAGTCTTCCCGGCTCCACATACATCTACATCGTGCGTTTGACTCTCCCTGGTAATCGCTCTATCCAAGCTTTGAGAGTTCTGACTACATCGGTTGCCGATCACCGCCTGCTGCTGGGTAAGAACTGGTAAGAATTTGAGATTTGCTTGACGGATTTGTGATCGCCCACCACACCACCACCACCACTTCCTAGTAGTCCTGTCGAATCATATTCTTGTGTGTTTCTATTGTTGCTAACCATGGCAGGATCACAAGCCGGCATTTAGACCGACCGGGAGAACATGACAAACAAAGCGCTACATGATAAGTTTCAACAAATGATGAGTGGGCAGGTGGAAGATGTTCTAAATAGATTTGAAGAGGCCATGGAGCAGATAGATGGCATTGAGAAGGCGTTCGAAACAAAGCTCGATAACAAGTTTAATGAATTGCTCGCGCGTCTACCACCACCACCACCGGCTGCACCTAATGCACCTCTACAACAACAACAACGACTACCTCCACATCACGAAGCAGCCCTACACCGAGCGAGCCGTGTCCCTCTTCACCGCCAAGCCGGTCTTGCTGTTGATACTTCTATGGCTCCTGCTGGCGATATGGGGAGGATGATTATGTGAGAGAGTACGAGGATGAGGTTGATCAACATCGAACTACGTGCAACCACCAGCACCACAACCACCAAAGCACCACAACCACCCGGTCGTCCACATGCAAATAATGGCAATGTTAGGGCTCCCTCAGTACGAGATCATGACCATCTCCCTAAACTGAAGTTGAATATTCCACCATTTGAGGGTAGATATGTTCCTGATATATATCTTACTTGGGAGTTAGAAACTGAACAACGATTTACATGTTTACAATATCCTGAGGAGAGACGTGTTCCCGCTGCTGTTTGTGCTTTCACTAGCTTTGCATGTGTTTGGTGGTCTGAACATTGTAGATTATATCCTGTTCCAGCTACTTGGGCTGCTTTGAAAACTGCTATGCGTACTCGCAAGGTTCCACCATATTATCAACGTGAATTACTTCAAAAATTGCAGCGCTTAAGACAAGGAAATTCGGTAGAAGAATATTATCAGGAATTACAAACTGGCTTGATTAGATGTGGTATTGTTGAGGAGAATGAAGCTATGCTTGCACGTTTTCTGGGTGGACTAAATAGAGATATTCAGACCATTCTAGACTACAAGGATTATACTAACATCACTCGATTATTCCATCTTGCTTGTAAAGCTGAACGTGAAGTGCAGGATCGACAGGCGTTGGCGCGGACTAACTTTTTCTCGCAGGTCGACCTTCATCATGGACACCATGTGCATCATCTACTTCCACACGTTCTACTACACGGCACCTCCGCCGGGCTGCCACCTCCAACCGTGATACAAGAAAGCAGGCACAACCACCACTATCCGCCAAGAGCACACCTTTGGGCCTACATAGAGCTCTTCTTCTTCCATGGCGTCAACAGGGCACACAAGTGATATTATTTGTCGTCATGTAAGGGAAGAGGACATTTTATGAAAATGCCAATCTCAGCGTGTGATGATTGCTACCGAGGATGGTGGGTATGAGTCCGCTAGTGACTATGATGAAGAGACTTTGGCTCTTATTACACATGAAGAACACGGTGGAGATGATTACGATCATGAGACGCAATACATGGCTGCTGGAAGATGCCGACAGGTATGAATGTTTAGTTGCTCAACGTGTTTTGAGTGTGCAGGTTACACAAGCTGAGCAAAATCAGAGGCATAACTTGTTCCATACAAGGGGAGTTGTGAAGGAACGTTCTATTCGTGTCATCATAGATGGAGGGAGCTGCAACAACTTGGCTAGCATGGATATGGTGGAGAAGCTTTCTCTCACCTCAAGGCCACATCCACATCCTTACTACATCCAATGGTTCAACAACAGCGGCAAGGTTAAGGTAACACGTCTTTGTTCGTGTGTATTTTAGTATCTCTACATATGCTGATTATGTTGATTGTGATGTGGTACCTATGCAAGCATGTTCCTTATTACTTGGTAGATCATGGCAATTTGATAAAATTCTGTACACCATGGTAGAAACTATAAGTATTCTCTTGTTCACTAGTATAATAATTTTACTTTGCTTCCTATTACTCCTGATTCCATTTTGAAAGATGATATTAATAGAGCTAATAAAGCAAAACAGGAGAAAAATAAGAGTGAAAATCAGATTGTGGCAAAAGAATTTGAGCAACAAATGAAGCCTAATAATAAAACATCTAATGTTGCTTCTGAAATTAAACTGAAAAGTGCATGTTTACTTGCCACCAAATCTGATATTGATGCGCTAGATTCTAGCAAATCTGTTTGCTATGCTTTTGTGTGCAAAGAGGCATTATTTTCATTCGAGGACGTGCCTTCCTCTTTGCCCCTCGCTGTCACTAACATTTTGCGGGAGTTCACGACGTCTTCCCACAAGACGTGCCACCGGATTACCACCTATTCGAGGGATTGAGCATCAAATTGACTTAATTCCGGTGCATCGCTACCCAACCGTGCACCATACCGTACCAATCCGGAGGAGACGAAGGAGATTATGCGTCAAGTACAGGAGCTGCTCGACAAAGGTTATATACGCGAATCTCTTAGTCCTTGTGCTGTTCCTATTATACTAGTGCCTAAAAAGGATGGTACGTCACGTATGTGTGTTGATTGTAGAGGCATTAATAATATTACTATTCGTTATCGTCATCCTATTCCTAGGCTAGATGATATGCTTGATGAATTGAGTGGCTCTACAATATTCTCCAAAGTTGATTTGCGTAGTGGATACCATCAAATTCGTATGAAATTGGGAGATGAATGGAAAACAGCGTTTAAAACTAAGTTTGGTTTATATGAGTGGTTAGTCATGCCTTTTGGGTTAACTAATGCACCTAGTACTTTCATGAGACTAATGAACGAAGTTTTACGTGCTTTCATTGGACGATTTGTGGTAGTCTATTTTGATGATATACTGATTTATAGCAAATCTTTGGAAGAACATTTGGAACATTTACGTGCTGTTTTTAATGCTCTACGTGATGCACGTTTGTTTGGTAACCTTGGGAAGTGCACCTTTTGCACCGACCGAGTATCTTTTCTTGGCTATGTTGTTACTCCACAGGGAATTGAAGTTGATAAAGCCAAGATTGGAGCTATTGAGAGTTGGCTGCAGCCCAAAACGGTGACACAGGTGAGGAGCTTTCTTGGACTCGCTGGTTTCTATAGGCGCTTTGTGAGAGACTTTAGCACCATTGCTGCACCTCTCAATGAGCTTACAAAGAAGGATGTGCCTTTTGTTTGGGGTACCGCACAGGAAGAAGCCTTCACGGTATTGAAAGATAAGTTGACACATGCTCCTTTACTCCAACTTCCTGACTTTAATAAGACTTTTGAGCTTGAATGTGATGCTAGTGGAATTGGATTAGGAGGTGTTTTATTTACAAGATGGCAAACCTGTTGCATACTTTTCTGAAAAATTGAGTGGGCCTAGTCTGAACTATTCTACTTATGACAACGAATTATATGCTCTTGTTCGGATTTTAGAGACATGGCAACATGATGCGGAGCATCCCACGATCATCCCCATGGACTTACAACCGTCTCATCAAAAGCCAAGAGGACCCATGACACGAGCTAGAGCTAGAGCTCTCGAGAACGAGGTGACCTCTTTCCTTATTGATATCGCATATGATCCTCTCGAGACATGGCTACTACCTAAGTCCGATATGCTATGCATGATTAGGTGCCAAGGGGAACCTCCCGAGGACGCACGTGAAGATGGACAAGCCACCAAGTCCGCGGATGAAGAGAACCAACGGAGAAGGCCAAGAACACCTTCCAGGCCCCGGACATCCGGCCATGGCCCCGGACATCCGGCCCCTGGAGCTTCTACCCCAACAGGATCCCATCTCGCCATGTCTCCAGGGCCCGGACATCCGGCCCCCAGCCCGGAAATCCGCCCCCCAGCCCGGATATCCGGCCCCAGAAATCCGGCGCCCTTTCCCGATTCTGAAACGGTCGCTTCAGCCGGACATCCGCCCTTGGCGGACATCCGGCTCTTCCGAAGCCCGGATATCCGCCCTCGCCCGAAATCCGCCCCCATCACCGATTGCGTTTGAAGACCCGCCAGCCCGGACATCCGCCCCTAGTCCGGACATCCGGCGTCTCGAAAGCCCGGACATCCGCCCGACGCCGGACGTCCGGCCTCCTCGCTTCACAGATGCCTCGTGGCCTTGTCCCTTGTACCCCTTCGCCCGAGACTATATATACTTGTTCCCTTTCCTCTTTCTAGGGTTAGCATTGATTAGCTCATATTCTTGTGTGAGAGCCTTTGCTCATCCACTTGGCTACTTCTCCACCGAGATCAGGACATCTCCGGAGAAGATCCCCCAAGCGGATTCAAGACCCCCTTCTAGGGTGGACCCCCTCAAGGCCTCCTCACGGAGAAGAACGGCTACCGTTTGTATCTTACCTTTGTTGATCTTGAATCTTGTGCCACTCTATGCGACCGATAATCTAGCACTTGTGTGATTGATCTCTTGTCGGTTTCGTGATTTCTCTCTCGTTTCTCTCGTGTTCTTCCGCGTGTTCCTCGTGATTCCCCGTAGGATCCGCTCCAACGTGAAAGATCGCCCACGTAGGGTTCCGCCCTACATCATCTATGGTATCATGAGCCACGTTGATCACGTTATTGGAGCCCCTACCCCTCTTTTTCTAGCTTGATTTTGTTGTTTTTGTCCTAATTCCGAAAATTCCCCACAAAATAGCCCCAAATTTTTTTTGTGATTTGTTCGTGTGATGAAGTTTTGTTGGATTTGATCCGTGGATTTCGTGTGTTGCAGGTAGATCTAGCTTTCTCCCACCATTTCCACAATTTCCATCCACAAAATCCCCCAAATTTTTCCCCGGTTCCCACCTTCCCCCGCGGTGTTCATCGAGCCCGGACATCCGGCCCGAGCAGCCCGGACATCCGGCCCGATCAGCCCGGACATCCGGCTTCCAGCCCGGATTTCCGGCCCCTGGTAACAACAATCCCTTCCACCACCCCGATCACCGCCTAGCTTTCGCCAAATTTTGTCCCGAGCCCACATACACTTCCACTTACCTCCACCACTTCCGCATAACACTACCATAGCCTTTCCCACTTCCAATTCCGACAATGTTGCCAACTTTTCCCTTGAGAATTTGAGTTGTGGTTTTCCGTATCCTTTTGTGTTTCGCTATCTAGGTGCAGTTCAACATCAACATCACCACCGCTCATCTTCGTCAAGGACGGTAACATCGTCGACACCTTTGACATTACTTGCAATTGCATTGATAACCATCATGGCCCATCTTTCGCGTTGCTTACCCATCGAGACTAGACATTGAGTATTGCCGGCAACATGACTTGTGCACATTAGTGATCATACTCCATAGCATACATACCATACCAAAGTGGTGCATATCTTACCATCAACTTGTGTGTCACAAAGTTATCATCGCATACACAATTGCTATCTTGGTTCGTGAAGTTTTGCATGAGAAAAGAGCTCAAAAGAGAAAGAACCATTCAAGCTTTTAAGCAAAGAGAGAAAGATAAACAAAGAGCTTATGAGCAAGAACCATAGCATCATACAACATTAAGATTGTCATACTTGATCATCTTGGATCAACACATCGAAACACCATACATATAGCATACTTGGGTAGAAGTCGTTGCATTTTGCTTAGTAGGTTGTGCACAAGTTCGTATCCGCCTATTGTGCAATCGTGCTAAGCGTCTCTCTAGTGTTGTGCAACAAGAGCATCTTGGTGAATTCCACATTTTGGCTCATCCTTGGTTGCATAACCCCATATTATCTTTTATGTGTGTGCTTCCGTGTACCTTATCTTGCTAGTGGTCTACTTGTTGCATTTGCAAATTTGTGAATCATTTCCAACTTTATTGAGTCTCACTTACAATTGCATCAAATTTTGTGCCACCATCCTAACCGAAAGCTCCACCATAAAGCTTTTTACTTGTGTAGGTGTGAGAACCGACAAGAATCGGTACCAAGAGTGCTATTTCATTGTCCGCATTTGAGTGAACCTGATTCATCTTCAACATCGGTCAAAGGTACATTGGTATAAGTTCTTTTCCGTTCTACCACTCACATTTTGCTTGAAATGATGGATAGGCCAAGTTCTTCTACCAACCCACTCTTCAATGAGCAAGACGACGACATGTCTTCATATGTCACCAAGAACCACCTATTTGGTGCACAACGAGCGTTGCACCAAGAACAACAAGCAATGAGCGACCGCATCGACAACCTCGCCACCGACTTGTGACTCTCCGAACAACGTACAAGAGACTACTTCGACAACAAGTTTGAGGCTCACAAGCAAGAGAATGATGCAAGAATGGACGAGATCCGCGCGTTGATGAGAAACCGGCGTCATTCAACTTCTTCATCATCAAGACGGAGCCGCTAGAGTCGACAATCCGACGACACCTTCTACGACACAATTACACCGTCATCGAACACTCTTCGACGAGCAGCGCCAAGACTGTCATGCATCTCGCAACCCGCTACATGTCAAGCATTCACAAGAGCAAGTTGATGATCAAGTTCCTCGTCCTCAATCTAATCAAGAGGCTTTTGCTCAAGCTCAAGAACGACAACGTCTTCGTCGCCAACAAGAGGAAGAACAAGCACGTCTTCACCAAGACGAACAAGATGCCAAGGCTCAACGTCTTCAACAACAACAACAACGTGAGGCGCAAGCTCTTGAGGCGCAACGTGCCCTTCAAGAATCAAGTAGAGCCTTCGCCAACCGCAATCGCGAACGGCGCAATCAAGAGGAAGCCCTTCGAGAAGAAATCCAAGAGAGGAACTACCAACCTCATGCACAACGACAAGTTCCTCAAGCTCCTCCACAAGCTCGCCAAGCTCCACCTCAACATCAAGTTCAACAAGGGCAAGTTGATCATGGTCTTCCTCCGCGCCAAGAGCAACATGAAGACGAATACAATCCACGCCAAGGACGTCATCATCAACATCGCCAACAACACAATGAAGAGCAACGCTACGGCAAGCTAAAATTCACCATGCCCAAGTTCAATGGAAGCAATGACCTCAAGACTACCTCTCATGGGCATTGAAGGTTGACAAAATCTTCCGCTTGCACAACTATGATGAAGCGAAGAAAATCGCTATGGCATCACTTGAGTTCCAAGACTATGTGCTCATATGGTGGGAACAAATCATTGAGCGACGACAAGCAAGAGGTGAACCTCCAATCACCACTTGGGCTCAAATGAAGGATGTCATGCGAGCACGCTTTGTGCCAACCTACTACAACCGCGACCTCTTCAAGAAACTCCAACTACTCAAGCAAGGAACAAAGAGCGTTGAAGAATATTACAAGGAAATGGAGATAGCCATGATTCGAGCCAATGTCAAGGAAGATGATGAGCAAACTATGGCACGTTTCTTGAATGGACTCAATCATCCCATCAAGAAGATCGCCGACTTCCAACCATACTCATCCCTCATTGAGCTCGTGCATCAAGCTACAAAGGCGGAACGCCAAGTACAAGATGACTTCAAATGCACGCCAAGTACTCATCCAAGACCTCTGACTTCTCCAACAACCAAGCGTCAACGACTCCTTCAACATCTACATCAACCAAACTTTCTTCAAGAAACGACGACAAGTCAAGTTACAAGAAGACTTCGACAAGCTCAAGTCGTCCTCCTCCTACTACAAGCAACATCAAACCGCTGCTTCATCCTCTACTCCGACCAATGAGACCATCAAAACAAGCTCCTTCAAGTGTTTCACTTGCGGCGGCCGAGGCCACAAGTCATACGAATGCACCAACAAGCGCACCATGATCCTCAACGACGATGGCGCATATGACTCCATGAGTGAAGAGGAGATGGAAGCTCTTGAGCAAGTGGCCATGCACCGCAAGTGAACGAAGAAGAAGATGATCAAGTCTTTTGTGATGAGGATTCGAGCCCCGCCTCGTTGTCTCCAAGGTCTTGACTCTTCAACATCAACAAGAAGAAGACCAACGATGCCACATCTTCCACACAAAAGCCGGCATCAATGGACGGGTCCATCAAGGTAATCATAGATGGAGCAATTTGTCACAACATGGCAAGTGAAGAACTATGCTAAAAGCATCAAATCGTCAAGAGTAAGCACCCGAATCCCTAAAAGGTTCAATGTATAAGAGACTCAGGCACTATACGAGTCGAGCATACGGTCCAAGTCTCCTTCAAAATTGGTGCTTATGAAGACACGTTGGAATGTGATGTGGTCCCAATGACCGCTTGCCACCTACTTCTAGGTCGACCATGGCAATTCGACCGTGGTGTCATCCACAATGGGCGTACCAATCACTATAGCTTCAAGATGAAAGGGAAGGAATATGTGCTACGACCTATGTCTCCTACTCAAGTGATAGCCGATAAGCAAGCCACACATCATAGAGAAAAGAGTGAGAAAGTGATCCACCCAAAAGTGAGTGAGAGCCACAAGCCAAATTTGAGCGACTCTTCGCCTAGAGAGAAAACCTCATTCTATTTGCCACCAAAAGTGAGATGAGAGAAGTGTGTGAGAACCCATCGAGTGTGATGCACTTTGTCCTTGTGTGCAAGGATGGAGAACCAAAACTAACACCATTCACGAGCTACCTTTGGTGTTTCAATCTCTTTGCAGGAATTTCAAGATGTTTTCCCGAAGAGCTACCTCCGGGTCTACCTCCTCTTCGAGGGATAGAGCATCGAATTGACCTCATCCCCGGAGCGCCTCTTCCAAACAAAGCTCCATACCGAGTCAATCCGGAAGAAACCAAGGAGATTCAATGGAAAGTACAACAACTCATCGACAACGGTCATGTACGTGAAAGCCTAAGCCCTTGTGCCGTTCCGATTATTCTTGTGCCTAAGCCCGATGGAAGTTTCCGCTTGTGCTCCAATTGTCGACCTATCAATGCTATTACCGTCCGATATAGGCATCCCATTCCTCGCTTAGATGACATGCTTGATGAACTTAGTGGAGCCAACTTTTTCTCAAAAATTGATCTTAAAAGTGGCTATTATCAAATCCGCATACAAGAGGGTGATGAATGGAAAACTGCTTTCAAAACCAAATTTGGTTTATATGAATGGTTAGTGATGCCTATGGGTCTTTCGTAAGCTCCCGGTACTTTTGTGCGTCTTATGCATCATGTGCTTCGTCCTTATATTGGAGTCTTTTTTGTGGTTTACTTTGATGATATTCTTGTGTTTAGCAAAACAATGAAAGAGCACATCAATCATGTAAAATCTGTGTTGCAAACTCTTCGCAAGGAAAGCCTTTACGCAAACTTGAAAAAATGCACTTTTGGGGTTGACAAAGTGATTTACTTGGGTTTTGTAGTTTCCTCAAAGGGTGTCCATGTTGATGAATCTAAAATTGAAGCAATTAGAACTTGGCCCCAACCCACCAATTTGCAACAAGTGCTAAGTTTTCTTGGTCTTATGGGTTTCTATCGTCGCTTTGTGAAAGATTTTAGCACAATTGCCGCTCCTTTGCATGCTTTGAGCAAGAAGAATACTCCCTTTGTTTGGGGAACTTTGCAATCAACCGCTTTTGATGAGCTCAAGTCTTTACTTACTCATGCTCCGATTCTTGCTTTGCCCAACTTTGACAAAACTTTTGAGGTTCACTGTGATGCAAGTGGTACCGGAATTGGCGGAGTTTTGATGCAAGAAAAACAAGCCATTGCTTATTTTAGTGAAAAACTCTCCGGTGCTCAACTTAATTATCCCACCTATGACAAAGAATTGTATGCTTTAGTGCGTGTGCTACATGTTTGGGAACATTACCTTAGACCTCATGAGTTTGTCATCCATACCGATCATGAAACGCTTAAGTACCTCAAAGGTCAAACTAAATTGAACAAGCGTCATGCCAAATGGAGTGAATTCATTGAATCTTTTCCTTATGTGATCAAGTACATTAAGGGTAAAGAAAATGTAGTTGCCGACGCGCTTTCACGCATATGCATGCTTGTCACTCAACTTGAGTTGAATGTTATTGGTTTTGAGCATATAAAAGACTTGTATGAGCATGATCCATCTTTTGCTTCTCCTTATGCTAAGTGTTTGACGCGTACGTCTTGGGAACAATATTACATCAAGGATGGTTATCCTATGAGAGCTAACAAACTTTGCATTCCCGAGTCTTCTCTTCGTTTGCTCCTTTTGCAAGAGGCTCATGGAGGCGGACTCATGGGACACTTTGGACGCGACAAGACATTCGCCACGCTCTCCAACAACTACTTTTGGCCCAAGATGTTTCGCGACATCTCACGCTTCACCAACCGATGCTACACATGTCGCAAAGCTAAGTCTAAAGCCCAATCTCATGGTCTTTACATGCCCCTTCCAATTCCATATCAACCATGGGAAGACATTAGTATGGATTTTGTACTCGGTCTGCCTAGGACTCAAAATGGCGAGGATTCCGTTTTTGTTGTTGTGGATAGATTTTCTAAGATGGCACATTTCATACCTTGCAACAAGATAGACGATGCTTCACATGTTGCCAATCTCTTTTGTAGGGAAATCTTGTGACTCCATGGCGTACCAAAGACAATTGTCTCCGATCGTGACGTCAAGTTCTTTGAGTTACTTTTGGAAGACCCTATGCGCCAAGCTCGGAATCAAGCTCTTGTTCTCCTCGGCATACCATCCTCAAACCGATGGCCAAACGGAGGTGACGAACCGCACACTATCCACTCTACTTCGTGTCTTGATAAAGAAGAACATCAAGGAATGGGAAGCATGTCTACCCATCACCGAGTACGCCAACAACCGTGCAAGACATTCAACTACCGGCAAGTCCCCTTTCGAGGTCGCTTCACGGTTTCAACCCCTTGTCCCCATTGGACATTCTACCACTTCCACTCCACGAGCGCACCAACATGGATGCAAGTGAACGAGCAAGCTACATCAAGAAGATGCACGAAGACACAAGGCACACCATTGAGCGCCAAGTACAACGTCAAGCAAACAAGCTCAACGCAAACAAGCAACCCATCGTCTTCAACATTGGTGATCTCGTGTGGCTACACCTTCGCAAGGACCGCTTCCCCAAAGAACGCAAGTCCAAGCTTCTCCCTCGAGCCGATGGACCTTTCAAGGTGCTAGCACGCTACAACGACAACGCCTACAAGATCGACCTACCTCGAGACAAATACAACGTGAGCGACATCTTCAACGTCAAGGACCTAGGACCATTCCATGGAGATGAAGCTTTTGATCCGAGGTCGGATCTCTCCCAAGGGGGGGGGGGGAGATGATGCGGAGCATCCCACGATCATCCCCATGGACTTACAACCGTCTCATCAAAAGCCAAGAGGACCCATGACACGAGCTAGAGCTAGAGTTCTCGAGAACGAGGTGACCTCTTTCCTTATTGATATCGCATATGATCCTCTCGAGACATGGCTACTACCTAAGTCCGATATGCTATGCATGATTAGGTGCCAAGGGAAACCTCCCGAGGACGCACGTGAAGATGGACAAGCCACCAAGTCCGCGGATGAAGAGAACCAACAGAGAAGGCCAAGAACACCTTCCAGGCCCCGGACATCCGGCCATGGCCCCGGACATCCGGCCCGAGCTTCTACCTCAACAGATCCCATCCGCCATGTCTCCAGGCCCGGACATCCGGCGCCCAAGCCCGACATCCGCCCCAAGCCCGGACATCCGCCCCACCGGATATCCGGCCCAAACTGAAATCCGGCGCCTTTCCCGATTCGGTGAACGGTCGCCCTTCGGATATCCGCCCTTGGCGGACATCCGGCTCTTCCGAAGCCCCGGATATCCGCCCCTCGCCCGAAATCCGCCCCCATCACCGATTGCATTTGGAAGACCCGCCAGCCGGGACATCCGACCCCTAGTCCGGACATCCGGCTGCTCGGGAAAGCCGGACATCCGTCCCGATGCGGGACGTCCGGCCTACCCGACACTGCGATTGCCTCAGGGCCTTGTCCCTTGTACCCCTTCGCCCGAGACTATATATACTTGTTCCCTTTCCTCTTTCTAGGGTTAGCATTGATTAGCTCATATTCTTGTGTGAGAGCCTTTGCTCATCCACTTGGCTACTTCTCCACCGAGATCAGGACCTCTCCGAAGAAGATCCCCCAAGCGGATTCAAGACCCCCTTCTAGGGTGGACCCCCTCAAGTCCTCCTCACGGAGAAGAACGGCTACCGTTTGTATCTTACCTTTGTTGATCTTGAATCTTGTGCCACTCTATGCGACCGATAATCTAGCACTTGTGTGATTGATCTCTTGTCGGTTTCGTGATTTCTCTCTCTTTTCTCTCGTGTTCTTCCGCGTGTTCCTCGTGATTCCCCGTAGGATCCGCTCCAACGTGAAAGATCGCCCACGTAGGGTTCCGCCCTACATCACAACATTATTTATGGCCCAAAGAATTTGTTATACATTCTGATCATGAATCTTTGAAACATATTAAAAGTCAAGCTAAACTGAATCGTAGACATGCTAAATGGGTTGAATTCATTGAGACTTTCCCTTATGTCATTAAACACAAGAAGGGTAAAGAAAATGTTATTCTTGATGCTTTGTCTAAAGCTATACTATGCTTTCACAACTTGACTTCAAAATATTTGGTTTGGAGACCATCAAAGATCAATATGTGCATGATGCTGATTTTAAAGATGTAATGCAGAATTGTAAAGAAGGAAGAACATGGAACAAGTTCGTTATTAATGATGGTTTTGTGTTCCGTGCTAACAAGCTATGCATTCCTGCTAGCTCTGTTCGTCTTTTGTTGTTGCAGGAGGCACATGGAGGAGGATTAATGGGACACTTTGGCGTGAAGAAGACGGAGGATATACTTGCTACACATTTCTTTTGGCCAAAGATGAGACGGGATGTTGAGCGTTTTGTTGCTCGCTGCACTACATGTCAAAAAAGCTAAGTCACAACTCAATCCTCATGGTTTATATATGCCTTTGCCTGTACCTAGTGTTCCTTGGGAGGATATATCTATGGACTTTGTTTTAGGTTTACCTCGAACAAAGAATGGGAGGGATAGCATATTTGTTGTCGTGGATAGATTCTCGAAAATGGCACACTTTATACCATGTCATAAAAGCGATGATGCTGTTAAGGTTGCTGATTTGTTCTTTCGTGAAATTATTCGCTTGCATGGTGTGCCAAATACTATTGTTTCAGATCGTGATACTAAATTTCTTAGCCACTTTTGGAGATGTTTATGGGCTAAGTTGGGGACTAAACTGCTTTTTAGTTCTACTTGTCACCCCCAAACTGATGGACAAACTGAAGTAGTCAATAGAACATTGTCTACTATGCTTAGGGCTGTTTTGAAGAATAATATGAAAATGTGGGAAGAATGCTTGCCTCATATTGAATTTGCTTATAATCGTTCATTGCATTCTACTACTAAGATGTGCCCTTTTGAAATTGTGTATGGCTTCCTACCTCGTGCACCTATTGATTTGTTGCCTCTTCCATCTTCGGAGAAGGTTAATTTTGATGCTAAAGAACGTGCTGAATTGATTTTAAAAATGCATGAGTTAACTAAGGAAAACATTGAGCGTATGAATGCTAAATATAAACTTGCCGGAGATAAGGGTAGAAAACATGTTGTCTTTGCACCTGGAGATCTTGTTTGGTTACATTTGCGTAAGGATAGGTTTCCTAATTTGCGCAAATCAAAGCTAATGCCACGTGCTGATGGTCCATTTAAGATGTTAGAGAAAATAAATGATAATGCATATAAACTTGAGCTGCCTGCAGATTTTGGGGTTAGTCCCACTTTTAACATTGCAGATTTGAAGCCTTATTTGGGTGAGGAAGATGAGCTTCCGTCGAGGACGACTTCATTTCAAGAAGGGGAGGATGATGAGGACATCAATACCATTGTTACACCCACAGCCCCTATTTGCTATACATCTTGGACCAATTACTAGAGCTCACAAGACGCCCAATTGAATTATCGTGTACTTTCGCTTTCTTGGTAACGATTCCAATGTTCATGAGAATATGATGCTGCCTAAATTGGATACATTTGTTTTGCTTACAAATGAAGGGCCTACCATGGACAAGAAAGATGAACCTTGGAGCAAGTTCAAGCATGGAGATGTTGGCATGCAAGGGGAACAAGAACGGAGTTACAAGTGATGATTCCAGGACTTTGAAGCCACCCTAATGAGAGCATGAGGCCTTGGACGAAATATACAAGATGCCACTTCATAATATTCGTCCATAGGCTATTCTAGGTGCTGCGTCACCTTATTATTGGGCCAGGCCCATGTAATTTCGAAATACTTAAGTGTAGGCTGTTTTTGAGTCCGTATGTGTGGGGAAACAAGAGTTAGGGTTGGTTTCGGACCCCTCCCTCAAGGGCCACGAAATTCCTCCTCTTTCTCCATATATACAGCCCTTAGGGCGTCGTTTAGACTTTGGGTTTTGTTTAGATCAAAAGTTCGCCATAGCTGCAACTTCACAGATGCCGTTTGTGTTCAACGACCGGACCAAGGCGTCTCGTAACCCCACCTTCATTAATAAAGCTTTCCTCTTATATTCGCAATATCCAGATTGCAATCTCAGTTTCTTGCTTGTTCTTCGTTTGCTCGCAGAAATGCAGACCCTCGTGGTCGAGTTGATGCGTGCTCGGCGTGGTCAATAACCTCTCGGAGTTGGTTTAGCGATTGCTAAGGCGCGACGTCTCGCACGTACGTAGTCGGATCGTCAAGGTCGACTCCCACAGAAACGATAGCCACCATCTCATCGAAACATCGGGACACCTTTGCCTCTATCACCGGCCATACCTCCCAGCGAGCTGACGACCGGCCCCACCGAACGACCGGTGCCACAACACCCGAGCCGAATTAGCGGAAGTCCGGAGACTACCGGATGTCCGGTACCTGTCTGCGCAGAGTGTTCGGGCCCGAGGCCCATGTATCCTCTCTCATACTTACCCCTTCGTGGACATAGACTATATATACTCCCCCACCTCCTCCTAGCTAGGATTAGCGTTGATTTAGCTCATTAGATAGAGCTTCGCTCATCCATACCGGATCAACTCCACGAGAGAGACAACGGCCCCTCTTCGGAGAAGATCCACCTTGGATTCAAGACCCCCTCTTGGGTGGCCCCCATCAAGACCTCCTCACGGAGAAGAACGGCTACCGTTTGTATCGTCCTTTGTTGACCTTGAATCATCTATCTCCCTTTGTGTTCATCGATCTAGCACATGTGTGATTGATCTTGTTGGTTTGAGTGATTCTCTTGTGTTTTCCCCGTGATTTCCCTCGTGTTCTTCCGCTCGTTCTTCCTGTTCCTAGTAGGGATCCTCTCCAAACGTGAAAGATCGTCCACATAGGGTTTCGCCCTACATCATCTTGGATCAGAGCAAGGTTGATCACGTTTTGGAGCCTCCCCTCTTCGTTTTCTAGCTTGATTTTGTTGTGTTCTTCCCCAAATTCGAAAATTCCTCACCAAAAATAGCCCCAATTTTTTTTTTGTGATTTGTTAGTGTGATGATGTTTTGTTGATTTTGATCCATGGATTTGCTTGGTTTCGAGTGGATCTAGCATTTCCCCAAGTTTCCCCATCTTTCATCCACGAAATCTCTTCAATTTTGACCCCAAAATCCCAAAATTCCGCTCAAAATCGCGCCCCGGATCTCGCATCTCGCGTTGACCCCGACCCACAGGACGATCATTACTTTACCGGACGTCCGGAGCCCCTGGAATGACCAGACGTCCGTCATCCACCGGACGACCGGAACCCCTAACCCGATCTGAAATAGCGGATTTCCGACCAGACCGGACGTCCGGCCACCGGACATCCGTCCATTAGCGGACGTCCGCTACCTGTAGATATCAACTTCGGCTGATTTTTGTTTTGCCCATAACTAATTCATCCGAACTCCAATTTTGACGTTCTTTAGCTCGTTTTGAAGCTATTGACATCCCCTATCCCACAAAAATACCACCAACATCATTTGAGTCCATCAAATATTGTGATTTTTGGCACCTTTGCCTAGGGCTTCCACCACATCCTCCGCTACTCCACCACCGACTTCCGCAACCTAACCAATTTTGTTCCTCATGGTTGTTTGAGTTGTGATTCGAGTCTCCTAAGGTGTTTCGGCTACTTAGGGACGGTTGCTTCTTCATCAACCACCACCGCCACGTCCGCATAGGCTTACCCACCATACATTTCCACCACCCCCAACTTAACCCATTTTTTTGTGTTGTGAGTTGTGTCTCCTAAGGTGTTTCGGCTACTTAGGGACCGTGCTTCCAACTCCGACACCGTGTATAGTTCACCACCTTACACCCCATTTCCGCATTGTGTATTCCAAAACCACCATTGCATTTACGTTAACCCCATTGAGCTTCCGCAACCACCACCGCTTTCCGCTACCACCATTTGACATCTGTCATTTGAGATTTTGAGTTCGCGGTTTTTCCGTTTCCTAAGGTGTTTCGGCTACTTAGGGACGAGTCTCCATCATCTTGGTATCTACACCAAGAACACCGCCACTCATCATCACAAAGGACGGTAACCTCGACGACACCATTGTATATTCCCCTTGCAAATTGCATTGATAACCCCTAGCCCATTTTGCGTTACTTGCCTATCGAGACTAGCCATTTGAGTATTGCCAGCAACGTAACTTGTGCACATTAGTGATCATACTTCCTATAGCATACATACCATATCATCATGCTGCATATATTGGTATCACATCTTGTGTCACAAGTTTGTTCCCGCATATACACAATTGCTATCTTGGTTTGTGCATTGTGCAAAAGTGGCCATACATAGAGAAAAAAAAAGAAATAAGCTTTTAAGCAAAAAAAAAGAAAGAAAGAGAAAGAGCAAAGAAGCTTGTAAGCAATAGCCATAGCATCATACCACATTACATATAAGATTGTCATATCCGATCATCTTGGATCATCTTGAGAAACACCGGGAACCATACATACATAGCATACTTGGGATACAAAGTTTATCCATTTTGCATCTTATAGGTTGTGCACAAGTGTCGATCCGCCTATTGAGCAATCGTGCTAGCGTCTCTCTTGAGTTGTGCAACACGAGCGTTTTGGTGGATTCCACATTTTGAGCTCATTCCTTGGTTGCACGGCCCCATTTATCTATCCGTGTGTGTGTTTCCATGTGCCACATTTGCTATTGATCTACTTGTTTCGCTTGTGAATTTGTGAATCTCTTACAACATTATTGACTCTTGCTAACATTTTGCATCAAATTTTTGTGCCACTATCCCCACCGAGCTCCACCATAAGCCTTATTTGTGTAGGTGTGAGAAACCGACAAGAATTGGTACCAATTGTGCTATTTCCTTGTTACACATTGAGTGATCATTGATCCATTTTCAACATCAGTCAAGGTACATTTGGTATAAGTTCTTCTCTTTCTCCCACTCATATTTGCTCGAGTCTTGTGATGGATAGGCAAGGCATTTCATCTCCGGTCTTCGACTATGACGACGGCGTGAAAAACTACATCACCAAAGCGTCAATCTTCGATCTACAACGACAAATGCAAGGCGCACAATCAAGATTGCAAGAGCGCATGGAGAACCTCTCCATCGACATTCATCTCTCCGAAGCAAGGAAAAGGGACTACATCGACAAGAAGCTTGCCGCACATAAAGAGGAGCAAGATGTGAGGATGGAGGAGATTCGGACCTTGCTCAAGTCTACTTCCCCTTCGTTATCTTCAAGACGGCGACGTTCAAGCTACAAGTCTTCGGAGCACCCAAGCGATGCAAGCGCAAGTCGTCCACATCTACATGGCGACCACCATCACGTTCGTGATCAACATCGTCATGAAGCGCAAGTCACCTCCAAGCATCATGTGCACGACGACGACGAACGACATCTAGTACGAGCTCAAGCGCGACAACGACACCATCATCATGAAGATGCTCAACAAGCCCTACATCACGTCAAATCCAAGATTCAAGAGCACAAAAGAAGACCGCGAGACGACCACCACCAAGACGGCGCTACGGCTACATCAACCACTTCGGCATCTTCGCCAAGTGTTCTCAAGGCATCTTCGCCTTTGGACATACGGCATCTTCGCCTACTTCCCACGTGTACGCCTACATCGACTTCATCAAGTCCAAGGTGACTACCTCTGGCGAGGGCGACACTTCCATCTTGAAGCCCCCAAGGAAGATGGCCGAGCATGGGAAACTCCCTTCGGTCATGGAGACGAGCTACGAGGTGCCACAACATATGGGCCTCCCACACCAAGACGGCGACAAGAAGGTCGAGCAAGGGCCATCCCCTTCGACCACGGCGATAGGAGTTGAGCATGGAGACATTTGCACCAACATCTCTCCGACACCCACATATCATGAGATGACCCAAGTGCCATGTGAGGAGAGCCACCACCACATGAGTGACTCCACCATATGTGACATTGAGAGCATTTCCTATGAGAGGATGAGTGTGACCACCACTAGCCCCACACAAGAGAGCATGCCACACATCCTATGTGAGGTTGAGCGCCATTTGAGTGACTCCACCAACCATATGAGTGAGAGCATCCTTGAGGGAATGAGTGAGCCACAACACTTAGTGAGTGAGGTAGTTGACACGGCATGTGAGGCCACTATGATTTCTAATGACTTAACCTCTACTCCTAGTGTGTTTTCTTCTTTGGTGCTAGGTCTCCTACATGACGATATGCCTATCCTCGACGAGTCCATCCCTCCAAAGGGAGAACCGATGGCCATGGTGGACAATCATGCACCCCCCACATGGTTCCATCAAGATGAAGTTGACTACGACTTGGACTTGGACACCTCACCTACAACACATGAGCGACCTTCCAAAGGTAACATAGGTGATGGTACTTCTCTTGTCCCACTAGTGGACTATCTTGACATCGATTGCTCCCATGATGTTGACCCACCTATTACCATGCTTCATGCTAGTGAAACTTCTTCATGCCTTGACTTACCTATTTATGATGAATATGATGATGAGCATGTTGAGTTGCCTAGTTGTGATGCTATGCTTCATAGGACATCATGTGAAAATTCTATTGGTCACTTCATGTTTGACAATCCATTGAACTTGTCATATGCTATGAGTGAGATCTCCCATATTGCATCATTTCAATCTCAACATAGTAACTATGCATGCCCCATTAAAATCAATCCTATTTGCACTTATGGCATAGATGACGAGATGATGGGCATTGGCTTTTGCTTCTCTTGTGATGATATTGCCATGCTTCCTTTACATGATTTGTGCAATTCATCTACTATGTCATGCCATGATCACATTGAACCCAATATGCTTTGTTTTGGATGTTGTCAATATTCTCCACGTGATGTTTCTACTCTTGCTCATGAGGAGACCCCCATAGTTTCCTCATACATGTTTGGAGATTTTGATTCATCCCATCCTTTGCATGATTTCCATGATTGCTTGCACCATATGCATTCCATGAATACCAATGCTCTAGATATTTCCCATGATGCATTACACAATTTGAGTCTCCATTATGCTATACATAACAACAAACCTATCATGATGGATGACATGTTCCTATATCACGCATCTCATTTATTTGAGCATTGGATATTTTGTGCTAACCGACACATACACGTGCGCATCATGATGGATGATGTGTACATATATCACGCACACACAATTTTTCCTTTGTCTTTGGTTTGTGTAGGTACGCAGGTATACTCGTCAACATCTCAATCCCATGAGTTGACGAAATGAGCTCTTGAGAGCAACGATGACTTGGGATCCCGTGGACTTTCATTCCCACTATTTCTTTTGCGCAAGGACTACGCGCATCTCTTTTACACGTCTCTCACACGGCTATGGGCTATTTACCACTTGCCACCTTATGCTCATTTTACCGTGTTCACTTTGCATGTTATGCTTGCTTCTATGCCTTTGCCATGCACTTGTGACCCTTGCTTGCATCTACCCATGTTTCATCATTATGCTACGTCTATGTGTATTTGCATGCTTGGTGGAGATCCTTGTTGCTTTTGCCATGTTTATCATGTGCCCCATGCTATTGATGCTATTTTGCTCATATCTTGCTTTCATGCTTGTGCTATGACATGTGAATTATTCATGCCCACTATTTGCACACATGACATGCTTGCCATGATCCCTTCTAGTATGTTGCATCTTCGCACTACTAGCTTGCTTGAATTGATCGCTATGATTGCTTACTATGTTGCATCACCCATGTTCCTCTATCACTTGCTTTCTTGGGTTGATGACATATATGTTCATGCCTCTCACATGATATATCTTGTTTATTGTCGCTTGCCTCCTATAGTTGCCTCTATGCTTCATGATCTTGGAGACTTGGACACTTCACTTGTGATGCATGCTTGTTTACTTGAGCCTATTGCATTTGGTTGTTATCGCATCATATGCCTCCATACTACGAAATGCTCCATTGTCCTTTCTTATGATGAGCATGATGCATACACTTGTTGGGTATCTTACCACACGAATGATAGGTTTTGCACTTCCGCTTAACCTCATTTGTTTTTCCGAGTGTTTGCCATGTTCTTTCGCTTTGGAAGGATTCACAAGGCATTACCGTCATGAGACATATTGGTTATGTGAAGGCATACACGATGTGCGACACCAACATTTGCGACATCCTCATAAAGGTGAACTCCTTCCCTTTGAGCCATCCTCAAGTTTGCATATTGGATGGGTCACTCTTTCATTGTTGTTTCTTTCTTGTTGTCTACATGTTACATCTATTGGATGGAGGAGCAACATTGGAGATTGGCTCTTTGGACGTTCGAATTGAGGAGCGCTCGCACTTATTGGATGCATCTTTGGAATTCCTCTCATGCCACGACATCGAGCATTGGTACACCACCACATCCATATTTGTTGATTGTGCTCATACATGCCATGCTCGATGGACATATCATACTCACCACAAGTTTGCACCCTATGCATGGATTGACACACATTATGATTGTCTTGTTGCACCTATTCCCATGTCATCCATGATATATGAACTTGTGCATTTTCTTAGCAAATTTGTTGTGATCTTTCTTGATGGAATATTCATACATCATGATCATATTGCCCATCATCAATTGCATGATAACATAATCACATTGAGAACCAATTACCATGTTCATGCTCTTGATAAACCATCACATTATGACATCATTTTGCACAATGGTAGAATTTGTCGCTTTGTGCACCATACTTTTGTTCCCATGAATGCTTTGCATCTCATTCTAGATCATCTTGATAAGCTTCATGCGCTTTGTCACGACTCAATCTTGCCGCATCGGACTCATTCTTACATGATGGACACTTTGTGTGCGCTAACCATTGTATTCCCGAGTGTTGCTTGTGTTTGCTCTTTTTGCATGTCTATCGCTCGTGACACCTTGAAGTACTTGGATTGCGCCATGTTTTCAACTCCGTCCAACTTCAAGTCTGTCCACGACAACCGTTCCCATGGTGATGAGGATCACGATCCGAGGTCAGATCTTTCCCAAGGGAGGGGAGATGATGCGGAGCATCCTACGATCATCCCCATGTCCACTTCGACCACTCCCCATGACCCAAGGGTACATAAGAGGAGACCTCGACTATACGCCATTGGACACAAGGTGAACTCGCTCATCTCCGAACCTTCACTTTCCACATGTGAGACATGGTTACTACCTCAAATATGTGTGCTATGCATGACCAGGAACAAGGAGGAAGACCAGGGACGAGCTAGCGAGGACGCCAAGAGAAGGAGCTGCCGAAGAAGCTCCAACTAGCGGACGTCCGGACGACACCGGACGACCGGCCTCTCACAGCGAGCGGACGTCCGGCCCTTGGCGGACGACCGGTGCCTGAAGACCCAGACAACGCAGACCCCAGCGAGCGGACGTCCGGCCTGCACCGGCCGACCGGCTATACCTCCCAGCGAGCGGACGACTGCCCCACCTGCATAACCGGCCACAACACCGAGCCGAATTAGCGGAAGTCCGGAGACTACCGGACGTCCGGCGCCCACGAAGCCGGACGACCGCCCCCTCAAATGGACGTCCGGCACTGCTTCACGATGTTGTTCGGGCCCGAGGCCCATGTATCCTCTCTCTCACTTACCCCTTCGCGGATATAGACTATATATACTCCCCCACCTCCTCCTAGCTAGGATTAGCGTTGATTTAGCTCATTAGATAGAGCTTCGCTCATCCATACCAGATCTACTCCACGAGAGAGACCGGCCCCTCTTGGAGAAGATCCACCTTGGATTCAAGACCCCCTCTTGGGTGGCCCCCATCAAGACCTCCTCACGGAGAAGAACGGCTACCGTTCGTATCGTCCTTTGTTGACCTTGAATCATGTATCTCCCTTTGTGTTCATCGATCTAGCACATGTGTGATTTTCTTGTTGGTCTGAGTGATTCTCTTGTGTTTTCCCCGTGATTTCTCTCGTGTTCTTCCGCTCGTTCTTCGTGTTCCTAGTAGGGATCCTCTCCAAACGTGAAAGATCGTCCACATAGGGTTCCGCCCTACATCACGTCTTCTTGTGCGGTACCCCAAACAAAAGGCACACCCTTCTTTGTAAGCTCGTTCAGAGGTGCAGCAATGGTGCTGAAATCTCTCACAAAACGCCTATAGAATCCAGCGAGGCCAAGATAACTCCTCACTTGTGTGACCGTTTTGGGCTGCGGCCAACTCTCAATAGCTTCAATCTTGGCTTTGTCAACTTCAATTCCACTGTGGAGTAACAACATAGCCAAGAAAAGATACTCGGTCGATTGCAAAAGGTGCACTTCCCAAGGTTACCAAACAAACGTGCATCACGTAGAGCAATAAAAACAACACGTAAATGTTCCAAATGTTCTTCCAAAGATCTACTATAAATTAATATGTCATCAAAGTAAACTACCACAAATCGTCCAATGAAAGCACGTAAAACTTCGTTCATTAATCTCATGAAAGTACTAGGTGCATCAGTTAACCCAAAAGGCATGACTAACCACTCATATAATCCAAACTTAGTTTTAAATGCTGTTTTCCATTCATCTCCCAATTTCATACGAATTTGATGGTATCCACTACGCAAATCAACTTTGGAGAATATTGTAGAGCCACTCAATTCATCAAGCATATTATCTAGCCTAGGAATAGGATGACGATAACGAATAGTAATATTATTAATGCCTCTATCAACACACATACGTGATGTACCATCCTTTTTCGGCACTAGAATAATAGGAACAACACAAGGACTAAGGGATTCGCGTATATAACCTTTGTCGAGCAGCTCCTGTACTTGACGCATAATCTCCTTCGTCTCCTCTGGATTGGTACGGTATGGTGCACGGTTGGGTAGCGATGCACCGGAAATTAAGTCAATTTGATGCTAAATCCCTCGAATGGGAGGTAATCCCGGTGGCACGTCTTGTGGAAAGACGTCAGCGAACTCCTGCAAAATGTTAGTGACAGCAGGAGGCAAAGAGGAAGGCACGTCCTCGAATGAAAATAATGCCTCTTTGCACACAAAAGCATAGCAAACAGATTTGCTAAAATCTAGCTCATCAATATCAGATTTAGTGGCAAATAAACATGCACTTTTCAATTTAATTTCAGAAGCAACACTAGATGGTTTACTATTAGGCTTCATTTGTTGCTCAAATTCTTTTGCCACAATCTGATTTTCACTCTTATTTTTGTCCTGTTTTGCTTTATTAGCTCTATTAATATCATCTTTCAAAATGGAATCAGGAGTCATAGGAAGCAAAGTAATATTTTTATCCTTATGAACAAGAGTATACTGATTGTTTCTACCATGGTGTACAGAATTTTTATCAAATTGCCATGGTTGACCAAGTAATAAGGAACATGCTTGCATAGGTACCACATCACAATCAACATAATCAACATATGTAGAGATACTAAAATGCACACGAACAGTACGTGTTACCTTAACCTTGCCGCTGTTGTTGAACCATTGGATGTAGTAAGGATGTGGATGTGGTCTTGTGGTGAGAGATAGCTTCTCCACCATCTCCATGCTAGCCAAGTTGTTGCAGCTCCCTCCATCTATGATGACGCTGCACATGTAACGTTCCTTCACAACTCCCTTTGTATGGAACAAATTGTGCCTCTGATTTTGCTCAAAGTGTGACCTGCACACTCAAAACACGTTGAGCAACTAAACATTCATACCGCCGCCGTCTTCAGAGCCATGTATTGCGTCTCATGATCGTAATCATCTCCACCATGTTCTTCACGTGTAATAAAAGCCAAAGTCTCCTCATCATATTCACTAGCGGACTCATGCCCACCATCCTCGTGAGCAATCATCACACGCTGAGATTTGCATTCTCTCAAGATAATGTCCTCTTCCCTTACAACGACGACAAATACTATCACTTGTGTGCCCTGTTGACGCCATGGAAGAAGAAGAGCTCACAAGCAGCCCAAGCAGTGTGCTCTTGGCGAGATAGTGGTGGTTGTGCCTCGCTTTCTTGTATCACGGTTGGAGGTGGCACCAAGGGGGTGATGGTGCAACGGAAGTAGATGATGCACGTGGTGTCCATGATGAAGGTCGACCTGCAGAAAAGTTAGTTCGCGCCAATGCTTGTCGATCCTGCACTTCACGTTCAGCTTTACAAGCAAGATGGAATAAACGAGTGATATTAGTATACTCCTTATACTCTAGAATGGTCTGAATCTCTTTATTTAATCCACCCATAAAACATGCAAGCATAGCTTCATTCTCCTCAACAATACCACATCTAATCATGCCAGTTTGTAATTCCTGATAATATTCTTCTACAGAATTTTTCCTTGTCTTAAGCGCTGCAGTTTTGAAGTAATTCACGTTGATAATATGGTGGAACCCAACGAGTACGCATAGCAGTTTTCAAAGCAGCCCAAGTAGCTGGAACAGGATATAATCTACAATGTTCAGACCACCAAACACATGCAAAGCTAGTGAAAGCACAAACAGCAGCAAGAACACGTCTCTCCTCGGGATATTGTAAACATGTAAATCGTTGTCCAGCTTCTAACTCCCAAGTAAGATATATATCGTGAACATATCTACCCTCAAACGGTGGAATATTCAATTTCAGTTTTGGGAGATGGTCATGATCTCGCACTGAGGTGGTGGTGCAGGCCTACCATTGCGAAGATATACCGAGGTCGACTGCCGGTGGTGGTGCGGGTGGCTGCACGTAGTTCTGATTTTGATCAACCTCATCCTCGTAATAGTCCTCCATCTCTGCAGAATAAAGATGAGCTACAGAAGCACCAACAGCAGTAGCAGCGGCACCCGAATTTTGTCCTGGCTCAATAGGAACACGCTGTGCTCGCCCTACTGTATCACGGGGTAGAACTGGTTGTCGGAGGCATTTGAGTAATTCATCAAACTTGGCGTCCAACTTGGTGTCAATTGACTTCTCAATGTCATCCATCTTCTCCATTGCCTTTCCAAAGCTGGCCATCACGTCTTCCACCTGTTGACCCATCATTTGCTAAAACTTATCATGAAGCTCTTTGTTCGTCATGTTCTCCCAGTCAATCTCGTTGACTTGTGTTCCTGCCATAGTTAGCAGCAATAGAAACCGACAAGAATATGATCCTACAGCCCTTTGGAATATGGTGGTGGTGGGGTGTCACAAATCCCTCAAGCAAAACTCAAATTCTTACCAGTTCTTACCCAAAGAAGAAAGCGGTGATCGGCAACCGTTGTAGTCAGAACTCTCAAAGCTTGGATAGAGCGATTACCAGGGAGAGTCAAACGCACGTCGTAGATGTATGTGGAGCTGGAAGGCTTATAATATGGTAGCAAAAAGGAGCAGCAATAATCAATTCAGAGATGCAAAGTTGAATAAACGCTCAACGACAGATCAGGTTGTTCCTAAGCTAGACCGTGCTAGACATGCGAGCCTAGAACACGAACAAAATCACGGCACTGCACGTAAACAAGGGAGAAGCACACTCTGGGATTTTTTTTTCGCTCTTTTTTTTTACGCTCTGTTTCATTTGCGCTCCTTTTTTTGCGAAAAATCACTATAATGGCGAGTGTCTCAAAACTCTTCCCAGGTCAAACTGACAGGATTTTTTTTCGACTGCCAGGACCCAAAAACTGGAAACGGGTCAAAAAAACTTTCTATAACGGTGACTGTCTCAATACGCTTAGAAACACCTAAAAATAGGATAGCCAGAATTTTTTTTGTCAAGTGCGTTTTTGGAAAATTTTGGGCCTAAACGGAGGGTGGTTTCCGGACGGCAAAAGATTGCTGGAATCCGAAACCTACTCAGACAAAGAAAACACCAATCTGGAAATAGATGGATCTCGAAAGTTAACCTAATATGCAAGGCACTCGGATTGGTGGTGGATATATGGTGGTGGTATATGGCGGTGGTGGTATATGGCAGCGGTGGTAGCAGTGGTAGTATATGGATATGGATCGGTGGTGGTATATGGATACGGATTCGGAGTGGTGGTGGCAGGTGGCAGGGGCGATGACGATGGTGCGGTGGCGGCGTGACAACTTATGACCAGAACTCGAAACTCTAAAAGACTAGACGCTAAGACCAGCAACTAGACACGATGATGCAACCGCAAATTCAACAAAGCAAAACCCTAAAAAGATTATGCAAAGGCTCAGATTGGTTCGGATATGATGAACTAACCCTAATTTTTTTTGTGGCTTTTTCGTGGACTGTAGGTATGAAAAACAGACTCGATCTAAACTATGAAAAACTGTAAAATCTCACCGAGAAACCTGGAAATCTGATACCACTTGATAGAGGCAAAGGTGGCCCGTCTTTCGATGAGATGATGGATATCGCTTTGGTGGAAATCGACTTTGACGATCCGACTACTTAACGTCACGAGGACGCCGCTACTTTAGCAATCGCTAAACCAACTCCGAGAGGTTATTGACCACGCCGGAGCACGATCAACCTGACCACGAGGATCTATTTCCTGCGAGCAAACGAAGAACAAGCAAGAAACTGAGATTGCAATCTGGATATTGCGAATATAAGATGAAAGCTTTATTGATCAAGGTGGGGTTCTGTGACGCCTTTGTCTGGTCGTTGAACACAAACGAAGTACGCGAAGTTGCAGCTATGGCGAAGTTTAATCTAAACAAAACCCAAAGTCTAAACGGTGCCCTAAGGGCTGTATATATGGAGGAAGAGGGGGGGAATTTCATGGCCCATGGTGGAGGGGTCCGAAAACAACCCTATCTCTTGTTTCCCCACACATACGGACTCTAAAAATAGCCTATACTAATTTATTTTGAAATTACATGGGCCTGGCCCAATAATAAGGTGACGCAGTACCTAGAATAGCCTCTGGACGAAATTTATGAAGTGGCATCTTGTATATTTCGTCCAAGGCTTCATGCACCCTTATGGTGGCTTCAAAGCCCTGAAATCATCACTTGTAACTCCGTTCTTGTTCCCCTTGCGCATGCCATCATCTCCATGCTTGTTCTTGCTCCAATGTTCATCCTTCTCCAAGCTAGGCCCTTCATTTGTAAGCAAAACAAATGTATCCAATTTAGGCAGCATCATATTCTCATGAACATTAGAATCATTACCAAGAAACGGAAGTACCTGGTAATTTAGTTGGCGTGCGCGAGCTCTAGTAATTGGTCCAGTATGTATAGCAACACGGGCTATGGGTGTAACAATGGTATTGATGTCCTCATCACCAAGATGATGGAGATTCGTCCCTAAGTAGCCGAAACACCTTAGGAAACGGAAAAACTGCGAACTCAAAATCTCAAATGACAAATGTCAAATGGTGGTAGCGGAATGCAGTGGTGGTTGCGGAAGCTCAATGGGATTACGGAAATGCAATGATGGGTTATGGTGTACGCAATGCGGAAGTGGAGGGTAAGATGGTGGACTATACACGATGTCGGAGTTGGAAGCACGGTCCCTAAGTAGCCGAAACACCTTAGGAGACACAACTCACAACACAAACAAAATTGGGTTAAGTTGGGGGTGGTGGAAGTGTATGGTGGTGATGCGGAGCATCCTTCGGTCATCCCCATGGACCTCCCATCAACTATCCAAGCTCCAAGTGGACCCATGACAAGAGGAAGAGCTCGTGCTATTCAATCCGAGGTGACATCATTCCTATTCGATTTCCCTTTTCCATCCAGTGAGACATGGCTACTACCTAAGTCCGAGACACTATGCGTGATCAGGTACAAAGTTCAAGCCAAGGAACCAGGAGCTGAAGAAGAAACGACAGGCGTCAACTCTCTGGACATCCCGGAACTTCCTACCGCCTTGAGCTTCCGGCCTCCGACGACTTCGACCAGCCCAAAGGCGTGCCAACTTTCCGTTAGCCGGAACCAGCACAGGACCCGCCTGTAACTTCCTACGGAACTTCCGCCCGCCTGACCTTCCTACCCCGGCCAGCCCAGCTCTCCACCACGCCAACTCTCGGCTTAGGCGGACCGCCCGGACCTTCCCAAGACCTTAACTTTCAGCCTAACCCTTTCGTCTCCAGAACTATAAATACTCTCCCACCTCCTCCTAGTTAGGGTTAGCATTGGTTTAGCTCATCTTTGGTGTGAGAGCCCTTGCTCATCTACTTGGTACTTCTCCTCGGAGTTCACGACCTCTTCTGGAGAAGATCCCCAAGCGGATTCAAGACCCCCTCTAGGGTGGACCCCATCAAGACCTCCTCTCGGAGAAGATCGGCTACTCGTGTATCTTTCCTTTGTTGATTTTGAATCTTGTGCTACCTTATGTGTTCGGTGATCTAGCCCTTGTGTAATCGAAACTTGTCGGTTTAGTGTTCCTCTTGGGTGTGTTTCCTTGTGTTCTTCCGCACGTTCATCGTGTTTTCCCCGTAGGATCCCCTCCAAACGTGAAAGTTCTCTGATTAGGGTTCCACCCTACATCAGGTGGGCAAGCCTATGCGGAAGTTATGATGGTGGTTGATGAAGAAGCAACCGTCCCTAAGTAGCCGAAACACCTTAGGAGACGCAAATCACTACTCAAGCAACCACTAATGTGATACAGAACAAAATTGGTTAGGTTGCGGAAGTCGGTGGTGGAGTAGTGGAGGATGTGGTGGAAGCCCTAGGCAAAGATGCCAAAGTTCCAAACAACTTATGGAGTCAAAAGGTTTTGGTGGTATTTTTGTTGGAAGGGGGATGTTAATAGCTTCAAAACGAGCTAAAGAACGTCAAAATCGGAGTTCGGATGAATTAATTATGGACAAAACAAAAATCAGCCGAAGTGGGAATCTACAGGTTATGGACGTCCGTAGATGGACGGATGTCCGGTCGTCGGACGTCCGGGAAGGTCGGAAAGCCGTAAATTCGGTTCGGGTTAGGAGTTCCGGTCGTCCGGGAAGGTCGGACGTACGGGGGTCGGGGGTCAACGCGGGATTTGAGCTCCGGGACGCGTTTTTGGGCGGAATTTTGGGATTTTGGGGTCAAAATTGAGGAGATTTCGTGGATGAAAAGTGGGGAAACTTGGGGAAATGCTAGATCCACTCGAAACCAAGCAAAATCCATGGATCAAAATCAACAAAACATCATCAAACCAACAAATCACAAAAAAAATTGGGGCTATTTTGGGTTGGGATTTTCGAAATTAGGACAAAATCAAGCGAAAGAAGGCTAGAAAATGGTGGGAGGGACTCCAAATACGTGATAAACGTGGCTCATGATACCATATTGATAGAGGCAAAGGTGTCCCGTCTTTCGATGAGATGTTGGTTTTCGCTTTGGAGGAAGTCGACTTTGACGATCCGACTACGAGCGTCTTGAGGACGTCGGCGCCTTAGCAATCGCTAAACCAACTCCGAGAGGTTATTGACCACGCCGAGCACGATCAACCTGACCACGAGGGTCTGCTTTCCTGCGAGCAAACGAAGAACAAGCAAGAAACTGAGATTGCAATCTGGATATTGCGAATATAAGATGAAAGCTTTATTGATCAAGGTGGGGTTACGTGGACGCCTTTGTCTGCAGTCGTTGAACACAAGCGAAATGCACGCGAAGTTGCAGCTATGGCGAACTTTTAATCTAAACAAAACCCAAAGTCTAAACGACGCCCTAAGGGCTGTATATATGGAGAAAGAGGAGGAATTTCGTGGCCCTTGAGGGAGGGGTCCAAACCAACCCTAACTCTTGTTTCCCCACACATACGGACTCTAAAACAGCCTACACTTAAGTATTTCGAAATTACATGGGCCTGGCCCAATAATAAGGTGACGCAGCACCTAGAATAGCCTATGGACGAATATTATGAAGTGGCATCTTGTATATTTCGTCCAAGGCCTCATGCTCTCATTAGGGTGGCTTCAAAGTCCTGGAATCATCACTTGTAACTCCGTTCTTGTTTCCCTTAGCATGCCAACATCTCCATGCTTGAACTTGCTCCAAGGTTCATCTTTCTTGTCCATGGTAGGCCCTTCATTTGTAAGCAAAACAAATGTATCCAATTTAGGCAGCATCATATTCTCATGAACATTGGAATCGTTACCAAGAAACGAAAGTACCTGATAATTCAATTGTCGTGCGCGAGCTCTAGTAATTGGTCCAGTATGTATAACAGCAGGGGCTGTGGGTGTAACAATGGTATTGATGTCCTCGTCATCCTCCCCTTCTTGAAATGAAGTCTTCCTCGACGGAAACTCATCTTCCTCACCCAAATAAGGCTTCAAATCTGCAATGTTAAAAGTGGGACTAACCCCAAAATCTGCAGGCAGCTCAAGTTTATATGCATTATCATTTATTTTCTCTAACACCTTAAATGGACCATCGACACGTGGCATTAGCTTTGATTTGCGCAAATTAGGAAACCTATCCTTACATAAATGTAACCAAACAAGATCTCCGGTGCAAAGACAACATGTTTTCTACCCTTATCTCCAGAAGTTTATATTTAGCATTCATACGCTCAATGTTTTCCTTAGTTAACTCATGCATTTTTAAAATCAATTCAGCACGTTCTTTAGCATCAAAATTAACCTTCTCCAAGATGGAAGAGGCAACAAATCAATAGGTGCACGAGGTAGGAAGCCATACACAATTTCAAAAGGGCACATCTTAGTAGTAGAATGCAATGAACGATTATAAGCAAATTCAATATGAGGCAAGCATTCTTCCCACATTTTCTTATTATTCTTCAAAACAGCCCTAAGCATAGTAGACAATGTTCTATTGACTACTTCAGTTTGTCCATCAGTTTGGGGGTGACAAGTAGTACTAAAAGCAGTTTAGTCCCCAACTTAGCCCATAAACATCTCCAAAAGTGGCTAAGAAATTTAGTATCACGATCTGAAACAATAGTATTTGGCACACCATGCAAGCGAATAATTTCACGAAAGAACAAATCAGCAACATTAACAAAGATCATCGCTTTTATGACATGGTATAAAGTGTGCCATTTTAGAGAATCTATCCACGACAACAAATATGCTATCCCTCCCTTCTTTGTTCGAGGTAAACCTAAAACAAAGTCCATAGATATATCCTCCCAAGGAACACTAGGTACAGGCAAAGGCATATATAAACCATGAGGATTGAGTCGTGACTTAGCTTTTTGACATGTAGTGCAGCGAGCAACAAAAGCGCTCAACATCCGTCTCATCTTTGGCCAAAAGAAATGTGTAGCAAGTATATCCTCCGTCTTCTTCACGCCAAAGTGTCCCATTAATCCTCCTCCATGCGCCTCCTGCAACAACAAAAGACTAAACAGAGCTAGCAGGAATGCATAGCTTGTTAGCACGGAACACAAAACCATCCTTAATAACGAACTTGTTCCATGTTCTTCCTTCTTTACAATTCTGCATTACATCTTTAAAATCAGCATCATGCACATATTGATCTTTGATGGTCTCCAAACCAAATATTTTGAAGTCAAGTTGTGAAAGCATAGTATAGCGACGAGACAAAGCATCAAGAATAACATTTTCTTTACCCTTCTTGTGTTTAATGACATAAGGGAAAGTCTCAATGAATTCAACCCATTTAGCATGTCTACGATTCAGTTTAGCTTGACTTTTAATATGTTTCAAAGATTCATGATCAGAATGTATAACAAATTCTTTGGGCCATAAATAATGTTGCCATGTCTCTAAAGTGCGAACAAGAGCATATAATTCTTTGTCATAAGTAGAATAGTTCAGACTAGGCCCACTCAATTTTTCGTAAAAGTATGCAACAGGTTTGCCATCTTGTAATAACACACCTCCTAATCCAATTCCACTAGCATCACATTCAAGCTCAAAAGTCTTATTAAAGTCGGGAAGTTGGAGTAAAGGAGCATGTGTCAACTTATCTTTCAATACCGTGAAGGCTTCTTCCATGCGGTACCCCAAACAAAAGGCACATCCTTCTTTGTAAGTTCATTGAGAGGTGCAGCAATGGTGCTAAAGTCTCTCCAAAGCGCCTATAGAAACCAGCGAGTCCAAGAAAACTCCTCACTTGTGTGACCGTTTTGGGCTGCGGCCAACTCTCAATAGCTTCAATCTTGGCTTTATCAACTTCAATTCCTGTGGTGTAACAACATAGCCAAGAAAAGATACTAAATTCGGTGCAAAAGGTGCACTTCCCAAGGTTACCAAACAAAGCGTGCATCACGTAGAGCATTAAAAACAACACGTAAATGTTCCAAATGTTCTTCCAAAGATTTGCTATAAATCAGTATATCATCAAAATAGACTACCACAAATCGTCCAATGAAAGCACGTAAAACTTCGTTCATTAGTCTCATGAAAGTACTAGGTGCATTAGTTAACCCAAAAGGCATGACTAACCACTCATATAAACCAAACTTAGTTTTAAATGCTGTTTTCCATTCATCTCCCAATTTCATACGAATTTGATGGTATCCACTACACAAATCAACTTTGGAGAATATTGTAGAGCCACTCAATTCATCAAGCATATCATCTAGCCTAGGAATAGGATGACGATAACGAATAGTAATATTATTAATGCCTCTACAATCAACACACATACGCGACGTACCATCCTTTTTAGGCACTAGTATAATAGGAACAGCACAAGGACTAAGAGATTCGCGTATATAACCTTTGTCGAGCAGCTACTGTACTTGACGCATAATCTCCTTCGTCTCCTCTGGATTGGTACGGTATGGTGCACGGTTGGGTAGCGATGCACCGGGAATTAAGTCAATTTGATGCTCAATACCTCGAATAGGTGGTAATCCTGGTGGCACATCTTGTGGGAAAACGTCAGCGAACTCCTGCAAAATGTTAGTGACAGCAGGGGGCAAAGAGGAAGGCACGTCTCCGAATGAAAATAATGTCTATTTGCACACAAAAGCATAGCAAACAGATTTGCTAAAATCTAGCTCCTCAATATCAGATTTGGTGGCAAGTAAACATGCACTTTTCGGTTTAATTTCGGAAGCAACATTAGATGGTTTATTATTAGGCTTCATTTGTTGCTCAAATTCTTTTGCCACAATCTGATTTTCACTCTTATTTTTCTCTTGTTTTGCTTTATTAGCTCTATTAATATCATCTTTCAAAATTGAATCAGAGTCATAGGAAGCAAAGTAATATTTTTATCCTTGTGAACAAGAGTATCTTGATTGTTTCTACCATGGTGTACGAAATTTTTATCAAATTGCCATGGTCTACCAAGTAATAAGGAACATGCTTGCATAGGTACCACATCACAATCAACATAATCAGCATATGTAGAGATACTAAAATACACACGAACAGTACGTGTTACCTTAACCATGCCGCTGTTGTTGAACCATTGGATGTAGTAAGGATGTGGATGTGGTCTTGTGGTGAGAGAAAGCTTCTCCACCATATCCATGCTAGCCAAGTTGTTGCAGCTCCCTCCATCTATGACGACGCGAATAGAACGTTCCTTCACAACTCCCTTTGTATGGAACAAGTTATGCCTCTGATTTTGCTCAGCTTGTGTAACCTGCACACTCAAAACACGTTGAGCAACTAAACATTCATACACATCGGCATCTTGAGCAGCCATGTATTGCGTCTCATGATCGTAATCCTCTCCACCGTGTTCTTCATGCGTAATAAGAGCCAAAGTCTCTTCATCATAGTCACTAGCGGACTCATACCCACCATCCTCGGTAGCAATCATCACACGCTGAGATTGGCATTCTCTGTAAAGTGTCCTCTTCCCTTACAACGACGACAAATAATATCACTTGTGTGTCCTGTTGACGCCATGGAAGAAGAAGAGCTCTGTGTAGCCCAGCAGTGTGCTCTTGGCGAGATAGTGGTGGTTGTGCACCTTTCTTGTATCACGGTTGGAGGTGGCAGCCGGGAGGTGCCGGTGTAGTAGAACGTGTGGAAGTAGATGATGCACGTGGTGTCCATGATGAAGGTCGACTGCAGAAAAGTTAGTCCGCCAGCAACGCCTGTCGATCCTGCACTTCACGTTCAGCTTTACAAGCAAGATGGAATAATCGAGTGATATTAGTATAATCCTTGTAGTCTAGAATGGTCTGAATATCTCTATTTAATCCACCCGGAAAACGTGCAAGCATAGCTTCATTCTCCTCAACAATACCACATCTAATCAAGCCAGTTTGTAATTCCCGATAATATTCTTCTACCGAATTTTTCCTTGTCTTAAGCGCTACAATTTTTGAAGTAATTCACGTTGATAATATGGTGGAACCCAACGATACGCATAGCAGTTTTCAAAGCAGTCCAAGTAGCTGGAACAGGATATAATCTACAATGTTCGGACCACCAAACACATGCAAAGCTAGTGAAAGCACAAACAGCAGCGGAACACGTCTCTCCTCGGGATATTGTAAACATGTAAATCGTTGTTCAGTTTCTAACTCCCAAGTAAGATATATATCGTGAACATATCTACCCTCAAATGGTGGAATATTCAACTTCAGTTTAGGGAGATGGTCATGATCTCGTACTGAGGGGGAGCCCTAACATTGCCATTATTTGCATGTGGACGACCGGGTGGTTGTGGTGCTGGTGGTTGCACTTGCACGTAGTTCTGAAGTTGATCAACCTCATCCTCGTACTCTCTCACATAATCATCCTCCCCACATCGCCAGCAGGAGCCACGGAAGTATCAACAATGAGCACCGGCAGCTTGGCCAGTGAAGAGGGACACGGCTCGCTTCGGCGGAGGGCTGCTTCATGATGTGGAGGTAGTCGTTGTTGTTGTTGTAGAGGTGCATTAGGTGCAGCCGGTGGTGGTGGTGGTAGACGCCGAGCAATTCATTAAACTTGTTATCGAGCTTTGTTTGACGCCTTCTCAATGCCATCTATCTTCTCCATGGCCTCTTCAAATCTATTTAGAACATCTTCCACCTGCCCACTCATCATTTGTTGAAACTTATCATGTAGCGCTTTGTTTGTCATGTTCTCCCGGTCGGTCTAAATGGCTTGTGATCCTGCCATGGTTAGCAGCAATAGAAACACACAAGAATATGATTCGACAGACTACTAGGAAGTGGTGGTGGTGGTGTGGTGGACGGTCACAAATCCGTCAAGCAAATCTCAAATTCTTACAGTTCTTACCCAGAAGAAAGGTGATCGGCAACCGATGTAGTCAAAACTCTCAAAGCTTGGATAGAGCGATTACCGGGGAGAGTCAAGCATACGATGTAGATGTATGTGGAGCTGGGAAGGCTTATAATATGGTAGCAAAAAGGGTCAGCAATAATCAATTCGGAGATGCTAAGTTGAATGAACGCTCAACGACGGGTTGTCTTTGGTCCTAGGCTAGACCGTGCTAGAGACGCGAGCCTAGAACACTAACAAAATCACGACGCTGCACGGAAACAACGGAAAAGCACACTCTGGAAAAAAAAATTCGCTCTTTTTTTTTCGCTGCTCTTTTTTTTTTTTGCGAAAAATCACTATAATGGCGAGTGTCTCAAAACTCTTCCCAGGTCAAACTGACAGGATGGGCACGGAATTTTTTCGACCAAATTTTTTTGTTTTGACCGCCGGACCCAAAAGCTGAAGCAGGTCAAAAAACTTTCTATAATGGCGACTGTCTCAATACGCTTAGAAACATCTAAAAATAGGATAGCCGTAAAATTTTTTCGACAAGTGCGTTTCGGAAAATTTTGGGCCTAAACGGAGGGTGGTTTCGAAACCTACTCGGCTAGGAAACACGAATCGGAAACTAGATGGATCTCGAAAACAAACCTAATATGAGAAGAACTCGGATTGGTGGTGGATATATTGTTGTGGTATATGGCAGCGGTGGTGGTATATGGTAGCGGTGGTGGTATATGGAGACTTATTGGTGGTGGTATATGGATATGGATTGGTGGTAGATGGCAAGGCGATGATGATGGTCTTGCGGCGGCGGCGTGACAACTTATGACCGTAACTCGAAACTCTAAAAGACTAGACTCTAAGACCCAAAGAACTTGACACGACGATGCAACCGCAAATTCTACAAAGCAAAAACCCTAAAAAGATTATGCGAAGGCTCAGATTGGTTCGGATATGATGAACTAACCTTAATTTTTTTATGCGGCTTTTTCGTGGACTTTAGGTATGAAGAACAGACTCGATCTAATCTCTGAAAACTGTAAAATCTCACCGAGCAACCTGAAAATCTGATACCACTTGATAGAGGCAAAGGTGTCCGTCTTTCGATGAGATGTTGGTTTTCGCTTTGGAGGAAGTCGACTTTGACGATCCGACTCTGAGCGTGCGAGGACGTCGCGCCTTAGCAATCGCTAAACCAACTCCGAGAGGTTATTGACCACGCCGAGCACGATCAACTCCGACCACGAGGGTCTGCTTTCCTGCGAGCAAACGAAGAACAAGCAAGAAAGCTGAGATTGCAATCTGGATATTGCGAATATAAGATGAAAGCTTTATTGATCAAGGTGGGGTTACATGGCGCCTTTGTCAGTCGTTGAACACAAACGAAGTACACGAAGTTGCAGCTATGGCGAACTTTTAATCTAAACAAAACCCAAAGTCTAAACGACGCCCTAAGGGCTGTATATATGGAGAAAGAGGAGGGAATTTCGTGGCCCTTGAGGGAGGGGTCCAAACCAACCCTAACTCTTGTTTCCCACACATACGGACTCTAAAAACAGCCTACACTTAAGTATTTCGAAATTACATGGGCTGGCCCAATAATAAGGTGACGCAGCACCTAGAATAGCCTATGGACGAATATTATGAAGTGGCATCTTGTATATTTCGTCCAAGGCCTCATGCTCTCATTAGGGTGGCTTCAAAGTCCTGGAATCATCACTTGTAACTCCGTTCTTGTTTCCCTTGCGCATGCCAACATCTCCATGCTTGAACTTGCTCCAAGGTTCATCTTTCTTGTCCATGGTAGGCCCTTCATTTGTAAGCAAAACAAATGTATCCAATTTAGGCAGCATCATATTCTCATGAACATTGAAATCGTTACCAAGAAACCAAAGTACCTGATAATTCAATTGGCGTGCGCGAGCTCTAGTAATTGGTCCAGTATGTATAGCAGCAGGGGCTGTGGGTGTAACAATGGTATTGATGTCCTCGTCACATATGATGCGGGGCTAACCCGGTGTAGGCCGATCTTTCACGTTTGGAGTGGGATCCCTCGAAGAGCACGAAGAACACGGGGAAGAACGGGGAGACATCACAAGGGGAAACACTCAAGAACAAGTCCGATCACACATCCACTAGACAATCAAACACACAAGATCCACAAGGTACATGAACAACAAAGGGAAAGATACAAGGTAGAGTTCATCTCCGTGAGGAGGTCTTGAAGGGCCGCCAAGAGGGGTCTTGATGATATATCCCGCAGATCTTCTCCTAGATGGAGGTCTTGGCCTCCAATGGAGTAGTGGTCTCTCTCTCTCAAGATTAGAGGAATGTTGGAGCAAAGCTCACATACAAATGAGCTATCACTTTGCTAACCTTAGAAAGGAGGTGGAGGTGGTCTATTTATAGTCTAAGCCACGAAGGGGTAAGTGGGAGAGGGATACAAGGGCAAAGGCCCGCGGCTGCGCACACAGGCGTCGGACGTCCGGTGGGGGTCAACGTCCGGAAGCTCGGGACGGTTCAGACGTCCGGAATACTTCGGACTTCCGTAAATTCTGCTCTGTCGCTGCAACAACGGTCGTCCGGTCGGTGTCGGTCGTCCGTGCGCTGGGACTTGTCGGACGTCCGGCGTTCGTCGGTCGTCCGGCGTTCGTCGGTCGTCCGGCCGCTGTAGCTTTCGTCGGTTGGAATTTTGGGCTGGCTGGAGCTCCAGGCGTCGGACGTCCGGCGTTGTCCGGTCGTCCGGTGGCTGTAGATCGTAGCAGCTCCGTTTCTTCCGTCTTCTCTTCCATGCCTCCCTCGCGGATGGTGTAGTCGTTCCTTGGCGCTTGCGCTCCTCTTTGACATCTGTGAAGCTCCGACAATACCTATGCATGCACATGGGAGAAGTGTCAAGTAGTATACCATCCTCGAAGGGGTCAAGTGAGCACGTGTAAAGGAGAAGATTCACCTTTATGTATGAGAAGTAGAGGTCGCACGTGTCACATGCCAAACAGACTCTTGACATGTGATGACCATAGGATGCTCCGCATCAACCACCGGCTGCACCTAATGCACCTCTACGACAACAACAACGACTACCTCCACGTCGCGAAACAGCCCTCCGCCGAGCGAGCCGTGTTCCTCTTGCGCTTGGCCAAACTGTTGGTGCTGCTGTTGATACTTCTGTGGCTCCTGCTGCTGATGCGGAGGAGGATGATTATGTGGGAGATTACGAGGATGAAGTTGATCAAAATAAGAACTACGTGCAACCACCAGCACCACCACCACCAGGTCGTCCACATACAAATAATGGCAATGTTAGGGCTCCCCCTCGGGTACGAGACCATGACCATCTCCCTAAACTGAAATTGAATATTCCACCATTTCTTACTTGGGAGTTAGAAACTGAACAACGATTTACACGTTTACAATATCCTGAGGAGAGACGTGTTCCTACTGCTGTTTGTGCTTTCACTAGCTTTGCATGTGTTTGGTGGTCTCAACATTGTAGATTATATCATGTTCCAGCTACTTGGGCTGCTTTGAAAACTGCTATGCGTACTCGTTGGGTTCCACCATATTATTAATGTGAATTACTTCAAAAATTGCAGCGCTTAAGACAAGGAAAAAATTCTGTAGAAGAATATTATCAGGAATTACAAACTGGCTTGATTAGATGTGGTATTGTTGAGGAGAATGAAGCTATGCTTGCATGTTTTATGGGTGGATTAAATAGAGAGATTCAGACCATTCTAGAGTATAAGGACATTCCAAAGCTGAACGTGAAGTGCAGGATCGATAGGCATTGGCGCAAACTAACTTTTCTGCAGGTCGACCTTCATCATGGACACCACGTGCATCATCTACTTCCACTACACCATCACCTCCTTCAGGTGCCACCTCCAACCGTGATACCAGAAAGCAGGCACAACCACCACTATCTGCCAAGAGCACACCTGCCGGGCTGCCTGCAGAGCTCTTCTTCTTCCATGGCGTCAACAGGGCACACAAGTGATATTATTTGTAAATCGTTGTAAGGGAAGAGGACATTTTGCAAGAGAATGCAAATTTCAGCGTGTGATGATTGCTACTGAGGATGGTGAGTATGAGTCCGCTAGTGACTATGATGAGGAGACTTTGGCTCTTATTACACATGAAGAACACGGTGGAGATGATTCTAATCATGAGACGCAATACATGGCTGTTGAAGATGCTGACAGGTATGAATGTTTAGTTGCTCAACGTGTTTTGGGTGTGCAGGTTACACAAGCTGAGCAAAATCAGAGGCATAATTTGTTCCATACAAAGGGAGTTGTGAAGGAACGTTACATTCAAGCGTCATCATAGATGGAGGGAGCTGCAACAACTTGGCTAGCATGGAGATGGTGGAGAAGCTATCTCTCACCACAAGACCACATCCACATCCTTACTACATCCAATGGTTCAACAACAGCGGCAAGGTTAAGGTAACGCGTACTGTTCGTGTGCATTTTTGTATCTCTACATATGCTGATTATGTTGATTGTGATGTGGTACCTATGCAAGCTTGTTCCTTATCACTTGGTGACCATGGCAATTTGATACAAATTCTGTACACCATGGTAGAAACAATCAGTATACTCTTGTTCATAAGGATAAATGTATTACTTTGCTTCCTATGACTCCTGATTCCATTTTGAAAGATGATATTAATAGAGCTCATAAAGCAAAACAGGAGAAAAATAAGAGTGAAAATCAGATTGTGGCAAAAGAATTTGAGTAACAAATGAATCCTAATAATAAAGCGTCTGGTGTTGCTTCTGAAATTAAATTGAAAAGTGCATGTTTACTTGCCCCAAATATGATATTGATGAGCTAGATTTTAGCAAATCTGTCTGCTATGCTTTTGTGTGCAAAGAGGCATTATGTTCATTCGAGGACATGCCTTCCTCTTTGCCCCCTGCTGTCACTAACATTTTGCAGGAGTTCGCTGACGTCTTTCCACAAGACGTGCCACCGGAATTACCACCTATTCGAGGGATTTAGCATCAAATTGACTTAATTTCTAGTGCATCGCTACCCAACCGTGCACCATACCGTACCAATCCAGAGGAGACGAAGGAGATTATGCGTCAAGTACAGGAGCTGCTCGACAAAGGTTATATCCGCGAGTCTCTTAGTCCTTGTGATGTTCCTATTATACTAGTGCCTAAAAAGGATGGTACGTCGGCGTATGTGTGTTGATTGTAGAGGCATTAATAATATTACTATTCGTTATCGTCATCCTATTCCTAGGCTAGATGATATGCTTGATGAATTGAGTGGCTCTACAATATTCTCCAAAGTTAATTTGCGTAGTGGATACCATCAAATTAAATGCGAAATTGGGAGATGAATGGAAAACAACATTTAAAACTAAATTTGGTTTATATGAGTGGTTAGTCATGCCTTTTGGGTTAACTAATGCACCTAGTACTTTCATGAGACTAATGAACGAAGTTTTACGTGCTTTCATTGGACGTTTTGTGGTAGTCTATTTTGATGATATACTGATTTATAGCAAATCTTTGGAAGAACATTTGGAACATTTATGTGCTGTTTTTAATGCTCTACGTGATGCACGTTTGTTTGGTAACCTTGGGAAGTGCACCTTTTGCACCGACCGAGTATCTTTTCTTGGCTATGTTGTTACTCCATAGGGAATTGAAGTTCATAAAGCCAGGATTGAAGCTATTGAGAGTTGGCCGCAGCCCAATACGGTCACACAAGTGAGGAGTTTTCTTGGACTCGCTGGATTTTGTAGGCATTTTATGAGAAATTTTAGCACCATTGCTGCACCTCTCAATGAGCTTACAAAGAAGGATGTGCCTTTTGTTTGGGGTACCGCACAGGAAGAAGCCTTCACGGTATTGAAAGATAAGTTGACACATGCTCCTTCACTCCAACTTCCTGATTTTAATAAGACTTTTGAGCTTGAATGTGATGCTAGTGGAATTGGATTAGGAGGTGCGTTATTACAAGATGGCAAACCTGTTGCATACTTTTACGAAAAATTGAGTGGGCCTAGTCTGAACTATTCTACTTATGATAAAGAATTATATGCTCTTGTTAGGACTTCTGAGACATGGCAACATTATTTATGGCCCAAAGAATTTGTTATACATTCTGATCATGAATCTTTGAAACATATTAAAAGTCAAGCTAAACTGAACCGTAGACATGCTAAATGGGTTGAATTCATTGAGACTTTCCCTTATGTCATTAAACACAAGAACGGTAAAGAAAATGTTATTGCTAATGCTTTGTCTCGTCGCTATACTATGCTTTCACAACTTGACATCAAAATATTTGGTTTGGAGACCATCAAAGATCACTATGTGCATGATGCTGATTTTAAAGATGTAATGCAGAATTGTAAAGAAGGAAGAACATGGAACAAGTTCGTTATTAATGATGGATTTGTGTTCCGTGCTAACAAGCTATGCCTTCCTGCTAGCTCTGTTCGTCTTTTGTTGTTGTAGGAGGCGCATGGAGGAGGATTAATGGGACACTTTGGCATGAAGAAGACGGAGGACGTACTTGCTACACATTTCTTTTGGCCAAAGATGAGACGGGATGTTGAGCGTTTTGTTGCTCGCTGCACTACATGTCAAAAAAGCTAAGTCATGACTCAATCCTCATGGTTTATATATGCCTTTGCCTGTACCTAGTGTTCCTTGGGAAGATATATCTATGGACTTTGTTTTAGGTTAACCTCGAACAAAGATGGGGAGGGATAGCATATTTGTTGTCGTGGATAGATTCTCGAAAATGGCACACTTTATACCATGTCATAAAAGCGACGAAGCTGTTAATGTTGCTGATTTGTTCTTTTGTGAAATTATTCGCTTGCATGGTGTGCCGAATACTATTCTTTCATATCGTGATACTAAATTTCTTAGCCACTTTTGGAGATGTTTATGGGCTAAGTTGGGGACTAAACTGCTTTTTAGTACTACTTGTCACCCCCAAACGGATGGTCAAACCGAAGTAGTCAATAGGATATTGTCTACTATGCTTAGGGCTGTTTTGAAGAATAATAAGAAAATGTGGGAAGAATGTTTGCCTCATATTGAATTTGCTTATAATCATTCGTTGCATTCTACTACTAAGATGTGCCCTTTTGAAATTGTGTATGGTTTCCTACCTCGTGCACCCATTAATTTGTTGCCTCTTCCATCTTCGGAGAAGGTTAATTTTGATGCTAAACAACTGCTGAATTGATCTTAAAAATGCATGAGTTAACTAAGGACAACATTGAGCGTATGAATGCTAAATATAAACTTTCTCGAGATAAGGGTAGAAAACATGTTGTCTTTGCACCTGGAGATCTTGTTTGGTTACATTTGCGTAAGGATAGATTTCCTAATTTGCGCAAATCAAAGCTGATGCCACGTGTTGATGGTCCATTTAAGGTGTTAGAGAAAATAAATGATAATGCATATAAACTTGAGCTGCCTGCAGATTTTGGGGTTAGTCCCACTTTTAACATTGCAGATTTGAAGCCTTATTTGGGTGAGGAAGATGAGCTTCCGTCGAGGAAGACTTCATTTCAAGAAGGGGAGGATGATGAGGACATCAATACCATTGTTACACCCACAGCACTTACTACTACATATATTGGACCAATTACTAGAGCTCGCCCATGCCAATTAAATTATCAGGTACTTTCGTTTCTTGGTAATGATTCTAATGTTCATGAGAATATGATGATGCCTAAATTGGATACATTTGTTTTTCTTACAAATGAAGGGCCTGGCATGGATAAGAGGGATGAACATTGGAGCACGAACAAGCATGGAGTAGATGGCATGCGCAAGGGGAACAAGAACGGAGTTACAAGTGATGATTTCAGGACTTTGAAGCCACCATAATGAGTGCATGAAGCCTTGGACGAAATATACAAGATGCCACTTCATAAACTTCGTCCAGAGGCTATTCTAGGTGTTGCGTCACCTTATTTTTGGGCCAGGCCCATGAAATTTCGAAATACATAAGTATAGGCTGTTTTTAGAGTCCGTATGTGTGGGGAAACAAGAGATAGGGTTGGTTTGGACCCCTTCCCAAGGGCCACGAAATCCCCCTTCCTCCATATATACAGCCCTTAGGGCACCGTTTAGACTTTGAGTTTTGTTTAGATCAAAGGTTCGCCATAGCTGCAACTTCGCGTACTTCGTTTGTGTTCAACGACCAGACCAAGGCGTCACAGAACCCCACCTTCATTAATAAAGCTTTCCTCTTATATTCGCAATATCCAGCTTGCGATCTTAGTTTCTTGCTTGTTCTTCGTTTGCTGGCAGGAAACAGGCCCTCGTGGTCCGGTTGATCGTGCTCCGGCGTGGTCAATAACCCTCGGAAGTTGGTTTAGCGATGGCTAAGGGGCGACGTTTCGCATGTTCGTAGTCTGATCGTCAAGGTCGACTCCCACAGAAAACGATAGCCACCATCTCATCAAAACATCGGGACACCTTTGCCTCTATCAAGATCCGATGATGAACTCGAGGAACTCGATTTTGGGGGCGGAAATTGATGATTTCGGGGGCAAAATTGGAGAGATTTCGTGGATGGAAAGTGGGGAAACTTGGGGAAATGCTAGATCCACTTGAAACCAAGCAAATCTATGGATCAAAATCAACAAAACATAGTCCAACCAACAAATCACCAAAAAATTTGGGGGCTATTTTTGGTGGGGATTTTTGAATTTAGGATGAAATCAACAACACTAGGCTAGAAAACACAACGGAGAGGCTCCAAATTCGTGATAAACCTAAGCTCTGATCCAAGATGATGTAGGATGGAACCCTAGATGGCTGATCTTTCACGAAAGGAGCAGATCCCTATGAAGAACGTGATGAACACGAGGGGAAACACGAGGAGAACACGAGAGAAATCACTCAACCAACAAGAATAGATCACACATGCGCTAGATCGATGAACACAAAGGTAAGATACAAGATCCAAAGTCAACAACGGACGATAGAAACGGTAACCGGTTCTTCTCCGTGAGGAGGTCTTGAATCCACGAGGGGATCTTCCCGTGAGGGGTCTTGAATCCAAGGTGGATCTTCTCTGAAGAGGGGCCGCGATCTCTCTCATGGAGTAGATCCGATATGGATGAGCAATGCTCTATCTCAAGTATGAGCTAAACCAATGCTAACCCTAACTAGGAGGAGGTGGGGGTCTATATATAGTGTTAGCCCACGAAGGGGTAAGTGAGAAGGGATACATGGGCCCTTGGCCCGTTCAACTATCTTGTGAAGACAGCGCCGGATGTCCGGGCTGGGGCCGAATGTCCGGCGGCTCACGAGGAGCCGGATGTCCGGACCTCGGGCCGGATGTCCGGGCCTCGGGCCGGATGTCCGGGCTGGAGTGGCCGATTCTTCTGCTCTCTGGATAGCGTCATGATTTCCGAGGCGGTAGCCGGATGTCCGCCCGTCATGGGCGCCGGATGTCCGGGGGTCGGCCGGATGTCTGGCCGCTTTAGAGCCGCCTGGCTTCTGTTTCTCTCTAGTCTTCTTCTGGTTGGTGGCGCCGGATGTCCGGCCGCTGTAGCTCCGCGGCGACCCCCCTTGAGGCACTTCTTGATCCACTTCCGTGTGGACTTGGCGTATGCCTCGAGCATCTCCATGGTTGTCTCCTTGGTTCCTAAGCACATGTAGCGTCTTTGCATTAGGTAGCAACCATGTCTCGTATGAGTGGAAAGGGGAAGCATGTAGGAACGGGTTCACCTTAGGTCCAATGGCGTATGCTCGAGTGTACATGGGGATGATCGTAGGATGCTCCGCATCAGATATTAGCATGGATTTTGTGCTTGGTTTGCCTAGAACTCGAAATGGCAAGGATTCCGTTTTTGTTGTTGTGGACTGATTCTCCAAAATGGCTCATTTCATTCCTCGCAACAAGATAGACGATGCTTCACATGTTGCAAATTTGTTTTGTAGGGAAATCTTGCGCCTTCATGGAGTACCAAAGACGATTGCCTCGGACCGCGACGTCAAGTTCTTGAGTTACTTTTGGAAGACCTTGTGCGCCAAGCTCGAAATCAAGCTCTTGTTCTCTTCGGCATACCATCCACAGACCGACGGCCAAACGGAGGTGACAAACCGCACGCTCTCCACTGAATACGTGTGTTGATAAAGAAGAACATCAAGGAATGGGAGGAGTGCCTACCTATCACCGAGTACGCCTACAATCGTGCAAGACATTCGACTACCGGCAAGTCCCCCTTTGAGGTCGTCTATGGCTTCAACCCATTGTCACCATTGGACATTCTACCTCTACCGCTACAAGAGCGCACAAACATGGACGCGAGTGCCAAAGTCAACTTCCTCAAGAAGATGCATGAAGATACAAGGAACACCATCCAGCGTCAAGTACAACGACTCGCGACCAAGCTGAACATCAACAAGCAACCCATGATGTTCAATGTTGGAGATCTTGTGTGGCTACACCTTCGCAAGGATCGCTTCCCCAATGAACGCAAGTCCAAGTGATGAGGACATGACTACCTTGGATACGACCAAAAATATTGCATACATGTATATTTGTGAGGTGATTTCTAATGCAAACTATGCAATAATTTATTTATGTCATCCAGGACAAAAATACTTCACAAACTTTTGTGCCATGTCTAATTGCAGGTGTATGGGACATTTGTAATATCCACATATGAAGATAAGGGAGAAAGAGATGTTTACCTGCTGTTCAAAAAGTTCTCTCACGTCACTTTTGGCCCAAGAGAAGATAGAGTCCAAGTCTCTCACGTTACGGACTCAGATTCGGACTGCAGACATACCTGACTCAAAACGTCAATAACTTTTCATCCGGACTCCAAATTGGGTGATTCTTTTTTGTTGGAAAATAGATTTCGTGCACCTTCCAACCCAATTGGATTCACCTTCAAATTCGTCCGGAGCGTTGAGTTATGGACGAAACAATCTGATGCTGCAGCAGAATCCGAGTCAAACTATAAGTCCAAAGGTGTTACGTCACCTCCGCTTGGGCCCATTGGCCTTGTACGACCTAGGGTTAGTTTTAGGCTGCCTTGGGACGTCCTACCACCTCCTTGGCCGCCACCCCTTGCTCCTATATAAGTAGATCCATCTAGTACCTTTTTGCTTGGGATTTGTTTAGTTAAAGTTAGCCATTGCAACTTCGTGTGCCGTTTGTGTCCAACGACCAGACCAAGGCCGCTTACGGATCCCCACCATTACCAATACTTCATATATATTCGCAATATTCAGATTGCTTTATCATATTCTTGCTTGTTCTTCGATTGCTTGCAAGAATAGACCGTCGTGGTCAGGTTGATCGTGCTCCAGCGTGGTCAATAACCTCTCGGAGTTGGTTTAGCGATTGCTAAGGCGCAACGTCGTGCACGTTTGTAGTCGGATCGTCAAAGTCGACTCCACCAAATCGTTAGTTATCATCTCATTGAAAGATCGGGACACCCCGCCTCTATCAAGTGGTATTAGTTTTCAGGTTGCTCGGTGAGAATTTCCAATTATCCCTAGATTAGATTTATTTTCTTACCTATTGTCCAAGAAAAAGCCACAAAAAAGTTAGATCTATTCATCCTTTGTCCAAGCCAGTCTGAGCCTTTGCAGTTTTCTTTTCATTGTTTGCATTATTGAATTATCGGTTGCATCGTCGTGTTGAGTTGCTGGTCTTAGTGTCTAGTTCGTTAGAGTTTCGAGTTCTGTTCACATTAGTCACGCCGCCGCTGCATCGTTATCCCTTCCGTTGACCACCATCCATCCATCAATTTCCACCACATGCTACCCACCGTTCATTGTCATAATCATAGTTGAGCTCGTTCACATCTTCACTTGATCCAATCTGCATCTTATCTAGTTTGTTTGGAAAGAGGGAGAGAGAAAAAAAGAGAGAAAAAAAGTAAAAAAAAGTCAGAGAAAAAAAAAGAGAGAAATAAAAAGAAAAAAGTGTGAGAAAAAGAGAGAAGAAAAAAAAACAAAGTTCGGATCTATCTAGACTCAATCTCGTAGCTGAATTCGGATTGGAATCTGTTTTGTGCATTGTTCAGTAAAACAGACATAACTTCCTCATATGAAGTCCGTTTTGGCTCAGCGAGTACTCAAATTAAAGCTAGACACGAGCCGCATCTAAATAGTTGCAGAAGCTAGTTCAATATTTGGCACCTCAAAATCGGCTTCTAAATAGGTCTTTTTGCCCTCCGAAGTTCGTGAACACAGCTTATTCCAGTTTTTCAAACCAGTTTTAGAATTTTTTGACTCCTCATATCAACTCAGAATTGAGTGATATTTTTTGCATTGGAAAGCTTGAGTTAGTAGCATTCTTTGAAAAAAGTTATCAGAAAATTGGCTCAAACTTTTCAAGAGGAAAATTGGAGAGAGAGTTGTTGTATATCCTGCTTGGCAGTTGTTTTTCATCATTATCTTTCTTTGCCGTTGTGATCTTCACTTATATCTTGCTGTCCAGAGCTACTTATTATCCTTCGTTGATGCTAGTTGTGCTACGCCGTGACCTCATTAGTGTTCTAGGCTCGCGTCTCTAATCCGGTCTAGCCTAGGACCAGCACAGTACCGTCGTTGAACGTTTTTTCAACATTGCATCTTTGAATTGATTATTGCTGATTTTTTGCTACCATATATAGCCAACCCAGCTCCACATATTTCTACACCGTGTATACGTACGTTCCACTGGCAATCGCTTTACACAATCTTGAGTTACTTGACACCGCTGGTTGCCTGTCACCACCGCCGCATGGTAAGAACTTGTAAGATATTGATATTTGCTTTCTTGTGAGCACTTTACAACTACATCCTAGTAGTTCATAGGAACATTATTCTCGAAATTTGTTTCTTGTTTCTACTAATCATGACAGGTTCCGAGATAGAAGTTCTTGGAATGACGGACACATCTTCATCATCATGAGAGTTGGGACAACACACACAAGCATATGGTCGGTATGTCTTTACCATCATTTGAGGGTAGATTTAATCCTGCTATTTATCTAGCTTGGGAGCTTGAATTAGAAGAAGTTTTTAGTCACCATGATTTTTACGAACTTGAGAGAGTCTGAGCTACCACTAGAGCATTTACTGGTTTTGCTTCATTTGGTGGAGTGTACATTGTAAGAAAAACATTGATAACCAACCCACAACTTGGAAAGTTTTGAAAGCTATAATGAGACAACAATTTTTCCTCCTTACTATCGTCGTGAATTGCTTCGCAAATTTGAACAATTAAAACAAAGCAGTAACACTGTTCATGCTTACTACAAAGAGTTCAAATCTTATATGCATCATTGTGACATAGAAGAATCTGAGGATGATACAATGAATAGATTTTTTGGTGGTTTGAACCATGATATCCGTGCAAGATTTCACTATATTCCTCGTTCCATTATTGGTATGTATGTTCGCGCTTGTGCCTTTACAGGAGGATGCATTGGGTGACTACAACAACTACTATTCCAGTTCATGCTCACCATCGCCGGTTGGTTCCTCCACCGTTGCACCAACTAGAGCAGCCCCACCCAGTTGTGAGCGGCACATCATCTCAAGTGTATGGTGCATTGTCAACGCCCGTACCTACATCAGCTACGTCTTTGCGACAAGGTAACAAAGAAGGTATTAATGATATAACTTCACATGAGAATGATGCATCCCTAGTTAACTTGAATGCATCATGTGTTGAGTTACCTGGTGATTTGAGCACATCACCTATTTTAGAGAATCTTGATACTATCATGAATGCGTCATGTGATCAAACAACTGAAATACCAACAATTTGGAGTGCACCCGTTGAATTAACTGTTGATGCAAAAGAATCAATGTTTAATCATTTTGATATGACCTCTAATCTTGGTGATGATTCTGTGTCGAATAACTTATTGCATGTTTGCTTATTTAAGCATGTTGTAGCATGTAACCTTGATGCAAGTAAGGTTTATTCACCAATGTTGGGATGGTTTAATGATGAACATTGTCAATCTTTTGAAATGAATAAGAGCTTCATTTATATGTGCAAACTGAGTTGCAATATTTTCACGCCTTCTACTTCTTGTGATAATGTTTTGGCTTTAGATTTTATGAACTATACAAGTTACTCATCTATTAATCTGTCATATGTGCAAAAATCAAGGGAAGTAAAATGGATGACATATACATATACAACATGTACACCTTGTCTCTTTTGTTAGCCACATTTCAGACTAAGCAACGCCGAGGACGGCTTTGTTTTCAAGAAGGGGAGGATGACGAGGACATGACTACCTTGGATACGACCAAAAATATTGCATACATGTATTTTTGTGAGGTGATTTCTAATGCAAACTATGCAATAATTTATTTATGTCATCCAGGACAAAAATACTTCACAAACTTTTGTGCCATGTCTAATTGCAGGTGTATGGGACATTTGTATAATCCACATATGAAGATGTTTACCTGCTGTTCAAAAAGTTCTCTCACGTCACTTTTGGCCCAAGAGAAGATAGAGTCCAAGTCTCTCACGTTCTGGACTCAGATTCGGACTGCACAGACATACCTGACTCAAAACGTCAATAACTTTTTCATCCGAACTCCAAATTGGGTGATTCTTTTTTTGTTGGAAAATAGATTTCGTGCACCTTCCAACCCAATTGGATTCACCTTCAAATTCGTCCGGAGCATTGAGTTATGAACGAAACAATCTGATGCTGCATCAGAATCCGAGTCAAACTACAAGTCCAAAGGTGTTACGTCACCTCCGCTTGGGCCCATTGGCCTTGTACGACCTAGGGTTAGTTTTAGGCTGCCTTGGGACGTCCTACCACCTCCTTGGCCGCCACCCCTTGCTCCTATATAAGTAGATCCATCTAGTAGCTTTTTTGCTTGGGATTTGTTTAGTTAAAAGTTAGCCATTGCAACTTCGTGTACTTCGTTTGTGTCCAACGACCAGACCAAGGCCGCTTACGGATCCCCACCATTATCAATACTTCATATATATTCGCAATATTCAGATTGCTTTATCATATTCTTGCTTGTTCTTCGATTGCTTGCAGGAATAGACCTTCGTGGTCAGGTTGATCGTGCTCCGGCGTGGTCAATAACCTCTCGGAGTTGGTTTAGCGATTGCTAAGGCGCAACGTCGTGCACGTTTGTAGTCGGATCGTCAAAGTCGACTCCACCAAATCGTTAGTTATCATCTCATCGAAAGATCGGGACACCCCGCCTCTATCACCAAGCTACTACCCCGAGCGGATGGACCCTTCAAGGTGCTTGCACGCTACAACAACGACGCATACAAGATCGACATCCCACGCGACAAGTACTCCGTGAGCGACATCTTCAACATCAAAGATCTCTCCCCGTACCATGGTGATGAGAATTTCGATCCGAGGTCGGATCTTTCCCAAGGGAGGGGAGATGATGCGGAGCATCCTACGATCATCCCCATGGACTTACCATCATCTCATAAGGAGCGAAGAGGACCCATGATGCACGTGAAGACGGACAAGCCGCCAAGTTCACGGATAAAGAGAACCGCCGGAAGGAGAAGAAGACAGCTCCAGGGCCCGGACATCCGGCCCCAACCCGGGACATCCGGCCGCTGGAGACATCTACTACAGCAGCATCCGAGCCGCCCAACATCCAGCCCGAGCCCGGACATCCGGCCAAAAGCCCGGAAATCTGGCGCCGCGCACCAGAACCTACAGAAGCTTTCGCCGCCAGCCCGGACATCCGGCCCCTCCCGAAGCCCCGGACATCCGGCCCAACGCCCGGACATCCGACTCCGCCTGTCTGCGCACAGTAAAGGGCCGAATCCAAGGTACCTCTTCGCCCCCCTAGACTATATATACTCCATCCCCTTCCTCTTTCTAGGGTTAGCAAAGGATTAGCTCATTTAGAGATAGAGCTTTGCTCATCCATTATGGATCTCCTCCTCGAGAGAGACTGCGGCCCCTCTTCGGAGAAGATCACCTTGGATTCAAGACCCCCTCTTGGGTGGCCCCCATCAAGACCTCCTCACGGAGAAGAACCGGTTACCGTTTGTATCGTCCGTTGTTGACTTTGGATCTTGTATCTTACCCTTGTGTTCATCGATCTAGCGCATGTATGATCTATTCTTGTTGGTTGAGTGATTTGTCTCGTGTTCCCCTCGTGTTTCCCTCGTGTTTTCCCTCGTGTTCATCATGTTCTTCGTAGGGATCCGCTCCTTTCGTGAAAGATCCGCCATCTAGGGTTCCACCCTACATCAGCCTGGCATGGATAAGAGGGGTGAACATTGGAGCAAGAACACGCATGGAGTTGATGGCATGTGCAAGGGGGACAAGAACGGAGTTACAAGTGATGATTTCAGGACTTTGAAGCCACCATAATGAGTGCATGAGGCCTTGGGCGAAATATACAAGATGCCACTTCACAAACTTCGTCCAGAGGCTATTCTAGGTGCTGCGTCACCTTATTATTGGGCCAGGCCCATGTAATTTCGAAATACATAAGTATAGGCTGTTTTTAGAGTCCGTATGTGTGGGGAAACAAGAGATAGGGTTGGTTTCGGACCCCTTCCCCAAGTGATTCCTAGCCGGAGTAGGTTTCTGGAAACCACCCTCCGTTTAGGCCCAAAATTTTCCGAAAACGCACTTGTCGAAAAATTTTCTGGCTATCCTGTTTTTAAGTGTTTCTAAGTGTATTGAGACAACAAGTTATAGAAAGTTTTTTTGACCCGTTTCCAGCTTTTGGGTCCGGCGATGAAAAAAAAAAAATTGGTCGAAAAAAATTTCGTGCCCATCCCGTCGATTTGACACAGGAAGAGTTTTGAGACACTACGCCATTATAGTGATTTTTTTCGCAAAAAAAAAAAAGAGCAGCGCAAAAAAAGCAGCACAAAAAAAGAGCGAAAAAAATTCCAGAGTGTGCTTTTCCGTTGTTTCCGTGCAGCGCCCGTGATTTTGTTAGTGTTCTAGGCTCGCGTCTCTAGCACGGTCTAGCCTAGGACCAAAGACCTGATCGTCGTTGAGCGTTTATTCAAATTTGCATCTCTGAATTGATTATTGCTGACCCTTTTTGCTACCATATTATACGCCTTCCCAGCTCCACATACATCTACATCGTGCGTTTGACTCTCCCTGGTAATCGCTCTATCCAAGCTTTGAGAGTTTTGACTACATCGGTTGCCGATCACCTTTCTTCTTTGGGTAAGAACTGGTAAGAATTTGAGATTTGCTTGACGGATTTGTGATCGCCCACCACACCACCACCACCACTTCCTAGTAGTCTATCGAATCATATTCTTGTGTGTTTCTATTGCTGCTAACCATGGCAGGATCACAAGCCGATTTAGACCGACCGGGAGAACATGACAAACAAAGCGCTACATGATAAGTTTCAACAAATGATGAGTGGGCAGGTGGAAGATGTTCTAAATAGATTTGAAGAGGCCATGGAGAAGATAGATGGCATTGAGAAGGCGTTGAAACAAAGCTCGATAACAAGTTTAATGAATTGCTCAAGGCGTCTACCACCACCACCACCTGCTGCACCTAATGCACCTCTACAACAACAACAACGACTACCTCCACATCGCTGAAGCAGCCCTCCGCCGAAGCGAGCCGTGTCCCTCTTCACTGGCCAAGCTGCCGGTCTTTGTTGATACTTCTGTGGCTCCCTGCTGCTGATGTGGGGAGGATGATTATGTGAGAGAGTACGAGGATGAGGTTGATCAACTTCGAACTACATGCAACCACCAAAGCACCACAACCACCAAAGACCACAACCACCCGGTCGTCCACATGCAAATAATGGCAATGTTAGGGCTCCCCCTCAGGTACGAGATCATGACCATCTCCCTAAATTGAAGTTGAATATTCCACCATTTGAGGGTAGATATGTTCCTGATATATATCTTACTTGGGAGTTAGAAACTGAACAACGATTTACATGTTTACAATATCCTGAGGAGAGACGTTTGTGCTTTCACTAGCTTTGCATGTGTTTGGTGGTCTGAACATTGTAGATTATATCCTGTTCCAGCTACTTGGGCTGCTTTGAAAACTGCTATGCGTGCTCGTTGGGTTCCACCATATTATCAACGTGAATTACTTCAAAATTGCAGCGCTTAAGACAAGGAAAAAATTCGGTAGAAGAATATTATCAGGAATTACAAACTGGCTTGATTAGATGTGGTATTGTTGAGGAGAATGAAGCTATGCTTGCATGTTTTCTGGGTGGATTAAATAGAGAGATTCAGACCATTCTAGACTACAAGGATTATAATAATATCACTCGATTATTCCATCTTGCTTGTAAAGCTGAACGTGAAGTGCAGGATCGACAGGCGTTGGCCTTGAACTAACTTTTCTGCAGGTCGACCTTCATCATGGACACCACGTGCATCATCTACTTCCACACGTTCTACTACACGGCACCTCCGTGGCTGCCACCTCCAACCGTGATACAAGAAAGCGAGGCACAACCACCACTATCGCCAAGAGCACACCTTTGGGCCTACAGAGCTCTTCTTCTTCCATGGCGTCAACAAGGCACACAAGTGATATTATTTGTAAATGCGTTGTAAGGGAAGAGGACATTTTGAGAGAATGCCAATCTCAGCGTGTGATGATTGCTCACGAGGATGGTGGGTATGAGTCCGCTTAGTGACTATGATGAAGAGACTTTGGCTCTTATTACACATGAAGAACACGGTGGAGATGATTACGATCATGACACGCAATACATGGCTGTGAAGATCTTTGACAGGTATGAATGTTTAGTTGCTCAACGTGTTTTGAGTGTGCAGGTTACACAAGCTGAGCAAAATCGAGGCATAACTTGTTCCATACAAAGGGAGTTGTGAAGGAACGTTCTATTCGCGTCATCATAGATGGAGGGAGCTGCAACAACTTGGCTAGCATGGATATGGTGGAGAAGCTTTCTCTCTCCACAAGACCACATCCACATCCTTACTACATCCAATGGTTCAACAACAGCGGCAAGGTTAAGGTAACACGTTCTGTTCGTGTGTATTTTTTTATCTCTTCATATGCTGATTATGTTGTTTGTGATGTGGTACCTATGCAACCATGTTCCTTATTACTTGGTAGACCATGGCAATTTGATAAAAATTTGTACACCATGGTAGAAACAATCAGTATACTCTTGTTCACAAGGATAAAAATATTACTTTGCTTCCTATGACTCCTGACTCCATTTTGAAAGATGATATTAATAGAGCTAATAAAGCAAAACAGGAGAAAAATAAGAGTGAAAATCAGATTGTGGCAAAAGAATTTGAGCAACAAATGAAGCCTAATAATAAACCATCTAATGTTGCTTCTGAAATTAAACTGAAAAGTGCATGTTTATTTGCCACCAAATCTGATATTGATGAGCTAGATTCTAGCAAATCTGTTTGCTATGCTTTTGTGTGCAAAGAGGCATTATTTTCATTCGAGGACGTGCCTTCCTCTTTGCCCCTAGTCACTAACATTTTGCGGGAGTTCACGACGTCTTCCCACAAGGCGTGCCACCGGATTACCACCTAATCGAGGGATTGAGCATCAAATTGACTTAATTCCCGGTGCATCGCTACCCTACCGTGCACCATACCGTACCAATCCAGAGGAGACGAAGGAGATTATGCGTCAAGTACAGGAGCTGCTCGACAAAGGTTATATACGCGAATCTCTTAGTCCTTGTGCTGTTCCTATTATACTAGTGCCTAAAAAAGATGGTACGTCGCGTATGTGTGTTGATTGTAGAGGCATTAATAATATTACTATTCGTTATCGTCATCCTATTCCTAGGCTAGATGATATGCTTGATGAATTGAGTGGCTCTACAATATTCTCCAAAGTTGATTTGCGTAGTGGATACCATCAAATTCGTATGAAATTGGGAGATGAATGGAAAACAGCATTTAAAACTAAGTTTGGATTATATGAGTGGTTAGTCATGCCTTTTGGGTTAACTAATGCACCTAGTACTTTCATGAGATTAATGAGCGAAGTTTTACGTGCTTTCATTGGACGATTTGTGGTAGTTTACTTTGATGATATACTGATTTATAGCAAATCTTTGGAAGAACATTTGGAACATTTACGTCTGTTTTTAATGCTCTACGTGATGCACGCGTTTGTTTGGTAACCTTGGGAAGTGCACCTTTTGCACCGAATCGAGTATCTTTTCTTGGCTATGTTGTTACTCCACGAGGAATTGAAGTTGATACGGCCAAGATTGAAGCTATTGAGAGTTGGCCGCAGCCCAAACGGTCACACAAGTGAGGAGTTTTCTTGGACTCGCTGGTTTCTATAGGCGTTTTGTGAGAGACTTTAGCACCATTGCTGCACCTCTCAATGAGCTTACAAAGAAGGATGTGCCTTTTGTTTGGGGTACCGCATACAGGAAGAAGCCTTCACGGTATTGAAAGATAAGTTGACACATGCTCCTTTACTCCAACTTCCTGACTTTAATAAGACTTTTGAGCTTGAATGTGATGCTAGTGGAATTGGATTAGGAGGTGTGTTATTACAAGATGGCAAACCTGTTGCATACTTTTCTCGAAAAATTGAGTGGGCCTAGTCTGAACTATTCTACTTATGACAAAGAATTATATGCTCTTGTTAGGACTTTAGAGACATGGCAACATTATTTATGGCCCAAAGAATTTGTTATACATTCTGATCATGAATCTTTGAAACATATTAAAAGTCAAGCTAAACTGAATCGTAGACATGCTAAATGGGTTGAATTCATTGAGACTTTCCCTTATGTCATTAAACACAAGAAGGGTAAAGAAAATGTTATTGCTGATGCTTTGTCTCGTCGATATACTATGCTTTCACAACTTGACTTCAAAATATTTGGTTTGGAGACCATCAAAGATCAATATGTGCATGATGCTGATTTTAAAGATGTAATGCAGAATTGTAAAGAAGGAAGAACATGGAACAAGTTCGTTATTAATGATGGTTTTGTGTTCCGTGCTAACAAGCTATGCATTCCTGCTAGCTCTGTTCGTCTTTTGTTGTTGCAGGAGGCGCATGGAGGAGGATTAATGGGACACTTTGGCGTGAAGAAGACGGAGGATATACTTGCTACACATTTCTTTTGGCCAAAGATGAGGCGGGATGTTGAGCGTTTTGTTGCTCGTTGCACTACATGTCAAAAAGCTAAGTCACGACTCAATCCTCATGGTTTATATATGCCTTTGCCAGTGCCTAGTGTTCCTTGGGAGGATATATCTATGGACTTTGTTTTAGGTTTACCTCGAACAAAGAAGGGAGGGATAGCATATTTGTTGTCGTGGATAGATTCTCGAAAATGGCACACTTTATACCATGTCATAAAAGCGATGATCTTTGTTAATGTTGCTGATTTGTTCTTCATTGAAATTATTCGCTTGCATGGCGTGCCAAATACTATTGTTTCAGATCGTGATACTAAATTTCTTAGCCACTTTTGGAGATGTTTATGGGCTAAGTTGGGGACTAAACTGCTTTTTAGTACTACATGTCACCCCCAAATTGATGGACAAACTGAAGTAGTCAATAGAACATTGTCTACTATGCTTAGGGCTGTTTTGAAGAATAATAAGAAAATGTGGGAAGAATGCTTGCCTCATATTGAATTTGCTTATAATCGTTCATTGCATTCTACTACTAAGATGTGCCCTTTTGAAATTGTGTATGGCTTCCTACCTCGTGCACCTATTGATTTGTTGCCTCTTCCATCTTGGAGAAGGTTAATTTTGATGCTAAAGAACGTGCTGAATTGATTTTAAAAATGCATGAGATAACTAAGGAAAACATTGAGCGTATGAATGCTAAATATAAACGTCTTTGGAGATAAGGGTAGAAAACATGTTGTCTTTGCACCGGAGATCTTGTTTGGTTACATTTGCGTAAGGATAGGTTTCCTAGTTTGCGCAAATCAAAGCTAATGCCACGCGTCAGATGGTCCATTTAAGGTGTTAGAGAAAATAAATGATAATGCATATAAACTTGAGCTACCTGCAGATTTTGGGGTTAGTCCCACTTTTAACATTGCAGATTTGAAGCCTTATTTGGGTGAGGAATATGAGCTTCCGTCGAGGGCGACTTCATTTCAAGAAGGGGAGGATGATGAGGACATCAATACCATTGTTACACCCACAGCCCCTCTTTGCTACATATCTGGACCAATTACTAGAGCTCATGCGCCAATTAAATTATCGTGTACTTTCGTTTCTTGGTAATGATTCTAATGTTCATGAGATTATGATGCTGCCTAAATTGGATACATTTGTTTTGCTTACAAATGAAGGCCCTAGCTTGGAGAAGGATGGACATTGGAGCAAGAACAAGCATGGAGATAATGCCATGCTAAGGGGAACAAGAACGGAGTTACAAGTGATGATTTCAGGACTTTGAAGCCACCATAATGGGTGCATGAAGCCTTGGACGAAATATACAAGATGCCACTTCATAATATTCGTCCATAGGCTATTCTAGGTGCTTCGTCACCTTATTATTGGGCCAGGCCCATGTACTTTCGAAATACTTAAGTATAGGCTGTTTTTAGAGTCCGTATGTGTGGGGAAACAAGAGTTAGGGATGGTTTGGGACCCCTCCCTCAAGGGCCACGAAATTCCCTCCTCTTCCTCCATATATACAGCCCTTAGGGCGTCGTTTAAACTTTGGGTTTTGTTTAGATTAAAAGTTCGCCATAGCTGCAACTTCACAGATTTCGTTTGTGTTCAACGACTGCATAAAGGCGTCCACAGAACCCCAACTTGATCAATAAAGCTTTCATCTTATATTCGCAATATCCAGATTGCAATCTCAGTTTCTTGCTTGTTCTTCGTTTGCTCGCAGGAAATGCAGACCCTCGTGGTCATTGATCGTGCTCCGGCGTGGTCAATAACCTCTCGGAGTTGGTTTAGCGATTGCTAAAGGCGCGGCGTCCTCGCCGCGTTAAGTAGTCGGATCGTCAAAGTCGACTTCCTCCAAAGCGAAAACCAACATCTCATCGAAAGACGGGACACCTTTGCCTCTATCACCTAAGGTGTTTAGGCTACTTAGGGACGGTTGCTTCTTCATCAACCACCTCCATAACTTTCGCATAGGCTTGCCCACCATACACTTCCGCCACCCCAACTTAACCCAATCTTGTTGTGTTGAGAGTTGTGTCTCCTAAGGTGTTTCGGCTACTTAGGGACCGTGTTACCAACTCCGACACCGTGTATAGCCCATTATTCCATTTCCGCATTGCCAAGTGCACACTACCACCGCTTTCCGCTACCACCATTTGACTTTTGTCCTTGAGATTTTGAGTTGTGGTTTTTCCGTTTCCTAAGGTGTTTCAGCTACTTAGGGATGAGTCTCCATCATCTTGGTATCTACATTAAGAACACCGCCACTCATCATCGCCATTGACGGTAACCTCCATATCAACTTGGTATCCTGGTATCCCTCCTTTGTATATTCCCCGTGCCATTGCATTGTTAACCCCTAGCCCATTTTGCGTTACTTGCCTATCGAGACTAGCCATTTGAGTATTGCCGGCAATGTTACTTGTGCACATTAGTGATCATATTTCCCATAGCATACATACCATATCATCGTGGTGCATATCTTGGTATCATATCGTGTGTCACAAGTTTGTTCCCTCATATACACAATTGCTATCTTGGTTTTTGCATTGTAAAAAAGTGGGCATACAAAAAAAAGAGAATAAGCTTTTAAGCAAAGAAAAAGAGAAAGAGCAAAGAAGCTTGTAAGCAAGTGCCATAGCATCATACCACATTGCATATAAGATTGTCATACCCGATCATCTTGGATCAAACACCAGGAACCATACATACATAGCATACTTGGGATAGAAAGTTTATCCATTTTACATCTTATAGGTTGTGCACAAGTGTCGTATCCGCCTATTGAGCAATCGTGCTAGCGTTTCTCTTGAGTTGTGCAACACGAGCGTTTTGGTGGATTCCACATTTTGAGCTCATTCCTTGGTTGCATGACCCCATTTATCTATCCGTGTGTGTGTTTCCGTGTGCCATTCTTTGCTATTGGTCTACTTGTTTCACTTGCGAATTTGTGAATCTCTTTCAACATTATTGACTCTTGCTAACATTTTTGCATCAAATTTTTGTGCCACTATCCTCACCAAGCTCCACCATAAGCCTTATTTGTGTAGGTGTGAGAAACCGACAAGAATTGGTACCAATTGTGCTATTTCCTTGTTACATCATTGAGTGATCATTGATCCATTTTCAACATCGGTCAAGGTACATTTGGTATAAGTTCTTCTCTTTCTCCCACTCATATTTGCTCGAGTCTTGTGATGGATAGGCAAGGCATTTCATCTTCGGTCTTCGACAACAATGACGACATGAACAACTACATCACCAAAGCGTCCATCTTCGATCTACAACGACAAATGCAAGGCGCACAATCAAGATTGCAAAAGCGCATCGAGAACCTCTCCATTGACATTCATCACTTCGAAGCAAGGAAAAGGGACTACATCGACAAGAATCTTTCCGGACATAAAGAGGAGCAAGATGCAAGGATGGAGGAGATTAGAGCCTTGATCAAGTCTTCTTCCCCTTCGTCATCTTCAAGGCGGCGACATTCAAGACACAAGTCTTCGGAGCACGGAAACGATGCAAGTGCAAATCGTCCTCGTCCACATCTACATGGCAATCACCATCACTTTCGTGATCAACATCGTCATGAAGGGCAAGTCACCTCCAAGCATCATGTGCACGCATTTACCCATTTAACGACATCTTCTAAGAGCTCAAGCACGACAACGACATCATCATCACAAAGATGCTCCACAAGCGCAAACGTACAAGCCCCAACAAGCCCTACTTCACGCCAAGTCCAAGCTTCATGAGCAAAAGAGAAGACCGCGAGACGACCACAACCAAGACGGTGCTACGACTACAACAACCACTTCAGCATCTTCGCCAAGTGCTATCAAGGCATCTTCGCCTTTGGACAAACGGCATCTTCGCCTACTTCCCACGTGTACGCCTACATCGACTTCATCAAGTCCAAGACGACTACCTACGAGCGAGGGTGACACTTCCATCTTCTAAGCCCCCAAGGAAGATGGCGAGCATGGGAAACTCCCTTCGGTCATGGAGACGAGCTACGAGGTGCCACATCATATGGGCCTCCAACACCAAGATGGTGACAAAACAGTCGAGCAAGGGCCATCCCCTTCAAGCACGGCGACGAGCGCGAATCTCTTCTACAACATGAATACGGCGCCCATATTGGACTCATACTCCGACTCAAGCTACGCGACCGCGCATGGAGACATTTGCACCTACACCTCTTGAAGTAGGGTGGAACCCTAATCGGAGATCTTTCACGATTGGAGTGGATCCTACGGGGAAACACGAAGAACGAGCGGAAGAGGACGAGGGAAATCACGGGGGAAAACACAAGAGGATCACTCAAACCAACAAGATTCAATTACACATGCGCTAGATCGATGAACATAAGGAGAGATACACGATCCACGATCAACAAAGGACGATACAAGAGGTAACCGGGTTCTTCTCCGTGAGGAGGTCTTGATTGTCTTCCCTTGAAGGTGTCTTGAATCCGCTCGAGGATCTTCTCCAAAGAGGTCATGAGCTCGAGGAGAAGTAACCAAGTGGATGAGCAAGGCTCTCACACCAAATATGAGCTAATCCATTGCTAACCCTAACTAGGAGGAGGGGTGGTCTATTTATAGTCTAAGCCACGAAGGGGTAAGTGGGAAAGGGAAACATGGGCTTCGACCCGAGTCTTTGCACGCAGGCAGGCCGGAAGTTCTGAACAGGGCCAGAAGTTCCGGGCTCCGGAAGTTCCGGGCAAGTTCCAGCCGGGTTCCGGGCTATCCAGAGTGTTGGCGCGCTCGGGGCTGGTCTGGACTCCGTGGGCCGGAGGTTCCGGGCAGGCCGGAGGGTCCGAGGGCCGGAAGTCCCGGGCAGAGACCAGAAGTTCCGGGCTTTCTAGAAGCTTGTTCCTGCCTCTTCTTCCTTCTCCTCTTCCATCCTTGGCCTTGGTCCTTGGATCCTCCATGGTCGTCTCGGTTGTACCTGAGTGTACGCAAGGTCCATGCATGAGGTAGTAGCCATGTCTCATATGTGGAAAGTGACGGTTCGAAGAGGAGTGAGTTCACCTTGTGCCCAATGGCGTATGGTCGAGGCCTCTTCATATGTCCTCTTGGGGCTTGGAGAGTAGTCGGAGTGTTAATGGGGATGAACGTGGGATGCTCCGCATCATATCCCCTCCCTTGGGAAAGATCCGACCTCGGATCGTGATCCTCATCACCATGGAAACGGTTGTCGTGGACGGAGTGGGAGTTGGACGGAGTTGAAGACATGGCGCAATCCACGTACTCCAAGGTGTCGCCGAGTGGTAGACATGCAAAAGAGCAAACACAAGCGACACTCGGAAATACAATGGTTAGCGCACACAAAGTGTCCATCAAGGAAGTATGAGTCCTTGAGGCAAGATTGTTCATGACAAAGCGCATGAAGCTTAACAAGATGATATAGAATGATATGCAAAGCATTCATTGGAGCAAAAGCATTCATTGTGCACACAAATGTGTTGTGAATATGATGCGGAGCATCCTTCGGTCATCCCCATGGATCTCCCATCAACTATGCAAGCTCCAAGTGGACCCATGACAAGAGCAAGAGCTCGTGCTATTCAATCCGAGGTGACATCACTCCTATTCGATTTCCCTTTTCCGTCCAGTGAGACATGGCTACTACCTAAGTCCGAGACACTATGCGTGATCAGGTACAACGTTCAAGCCAAGGAACCAGGAGCTGAAGAAGAAACGACAGGCGTCAACTCTCTGGACAGCCCGGAACTTCCGGCCACAGCCCGGAACTTCCGGCCCGCCCGGAGCTTCCGGCCTCCGACGACTTCGACCAGCCCGGGCGTGCCAACTTTCTGGTTAGCCCGGAACCAGCCCGGAACCCGCCCCGGAACTTCCGGCCCCCGGAACTTCCGGCCCGCCCGGACCTTCCGGCCCCCGGAAGCCAGCCCAGCTCCACCCGCGCCAACTCTCGGCTTAGGCCGGACCCTGCCCGGACCTTCCGGCGCCCGGAACTTCCGGCCCTGCCTGCGTGCAGCCACTTGGGCCGAGGCCCGTGTACCCTTTCGTCCCGTAAACTATAAATACTCTCCCACCTCCTCCTAGTTAGGGTTAGCATTGGTTTATCTCATCTTTGGTGTGAGAGCCCTTGCTCATCCACTTGGTACTTCTCCTCGGAGTTCACGACCTCTTCGGAGAAGAATCCCCAAGCGGATTCAAGACCCCATCTAGGGTGGACTCCATCAAGACCTCCTCACGGAGAAGATCGGCTACTCGTGTATCTTTCCTTTGTTGATCTTGAATCTTGTGCTACCTTATATGTTCGGTGATCTAGCCCTTGTGTAATCGAAACTTGTCAGTTTAGTGTTCCTCTTGTGTGTGTTTCCTTGTGTTCTTCCGCCCGTTCATCGTGTTTTCCCCGTAGGATCCCCTCCAAACGTGAAAGATCTCCGATTAGGGTTTCACCCTACATCATATGGTATCAAAGCCACGTTGATCATATTTTTGGAGCCCCTACACTTTGTTTTCTAGCTTGATTTTGTTGTTTTCGTCCTAAATACGAAAATCCCCACCAAAAATAGCCCCAATTTTTTTTGTGATTTGTTGGTGTGATGAAGTTTTGTTGGATTTGATCCGGGGATTTGCTTTGCTTCGAGTGGATCTAGCATCCCTACCCTTCTTCCCTTCTAACTCCTTCTTTTTCCCCTCAGAATTTGGGTTTTTCCCCCAATTTTTCCGCCCAAACCCTCGATCCCGAAGCCCCTATTCTTGGCAGAATCCCGACCCCCGGAACTTCCGGCCCAGCCCGGAACTTCCGGACCTCGGACCTTCCGTCTTGCCCGGAACTTCCGGCCCATACAAAAAGGTCGCGCATCTTCGGTGACCCCCGCTTCTTCGGCAACTTCGACCTCGGTGCAGCGGCATCTTCGCCAACGTACTGAAGACCGTGCATCACATCATCGTCCACATTCGCATCCGTTTGGAACCTCGACCGTAAGCAAGGACGATAATCTCGACGACATCTTTGTCCAAACCTTGCCATTGCATTGATAAACATCATAACCATCTTTTGCGTTGCTTACCCATCGAGACTAGCCATTGAGTATTGCAGGCAACGTAACTTGTGCACATTAGTGATCATACTCCATTGCATACATACCATACCACCGTGGTGCATAGCTTGGGATCCATTTGTGTGTCACAAAGTTGTCATAGCATACACTAGTGCTAGCTTGATTCGTGAAGTTTGCATGAGAAAAGAGCTCAAAAGTGAAAGAGCCACCCAAGCTTTTAAGCAAAGAGGAAAGATAAGCAAAGAGCTTGTGAGCAAGAACCATAGCATCATACTACATTAAGATTGTCATATTGGATCATCTTGGATCATAGCACCGAAATACCATACATATAGCATACGTGGGATAGAGGTCGTTGCACTTTTGCCTAGTAGGTTGTGTACAAGTTCCGTATCCGCCTATTATGCAATCATGCTAGCGTCTCTCTAGTATTGTGCAACAAGAGCATTTTCGTGGATTCCACATTTTGGCTCACTTTTGGTTTGCAAAATCCCACTTATCTATTTGCGAGTGTGTTTCCGTGTACCCCTACTTGCTTGGTCAACTTGTTGCATTTGAAAATTTGTGAATCTTTTCTAACATTATTGAATCTCACTTACGATTACATTAAATTTTGTGCCACCATCCTCACCAAGCTCCACCATAAGCTTTTATTTGTGTAGGTGTGAGAACCGACAAGGATTGGTACCAATAGTGCTATTTCATTGTCCGCATTTGAGTAAACTTGATTCATCATCAACATCGGTCAATGGTACATTGGTATAAGTCCTTCTCCTTCTACCACTCATATCTTTTTGCTTGGAATGAAGGATAGGCCAAGTACCTCTACCAACCCACTCTTCATCGAGCAAGACGACGACATGTCTTCATTCGTCACCAAGAGCCACCTCTTTGGTGCACAACGAGCGTTGTGATGAGGACATGACTACCTTGGATAAGACCAAAAATATTGCATACATGCATATTTGTCAGGTGATTTCTAGTGCAAACTATTCAATAATCTATTTATGTTATCCAGAACAAAAATACATCACATACTTTTGTGTTTTGTCTAATTGTAGGTGTATGGGACATTTGTACAATACACATATGAAGATAAGGGAAAAGGAGAAGTTTAGGTGCTGTTCAAAAAGTCCTCTCACGTCACTTTTGGACCAAGAGAAGATAGAGTCCAAGTCTCTCACGTTCTGGACTCAAATTCGGACTGCACAGACATACCTGACTCAAAACGTCAATAACTTTTTCATACGGACTCCAAATTGGGTGATTCTTTTTTTGCTGGAAAATAGATTTCGTGCACCTTCCAACCCAATTGGATTCACCTTAAAATTCGTCCGGAGCGTTGAGTTATGGACGAAACAATCTGATGCTGCACCAGAATCCGAGTCAAACTACAAGTCCAAAGGTGTTACGTCACCTCCGCTTGGGCCCATTGGCCTTGTACGACCTAGGGTTAGTTTTAGGCTGCCTTGGGACGTCCTACCACCTCCTTGGCCGCCACCCCTTGCTCCTATATAAGTAGATCCATCTAGTAGCTTTCTCCTTGGGATTTGTTTAGTTAAAGTTAGCCATTCCAACTTCGTGTACTTCGTTTGTGTCCAACGACCGGACCAAGACCGCTTACGGATCCCCACCTTTATCAATACTTCATATATACTGCAATATTCAGATTGCTTTATCATATTCTTGCTTGTTTTTCGATTGCTTGCAGGAATAGACCTTCGTGGTCGGAGTTGATTGTGCTCGGCGTGGTCAATAACCTCTCGGAGTTGGTTTAGCGATTGCTAAGGCGCAACGACGTGCACGTTTGTAGTCGGATAGTCAAAGTCGTCTCCACCAAATCGATAGTTATCCTCTCCTCGGAAGATCGGGACACACCCCTCTATCAAGTGGTATCAGTTTTCGGGTTGCTCGGTGAGAATTTCCAATTGTCCCTAGATTCGATTTATTTTCTTACCTATTGTCCAAGAAAAGGCCACCGGAAAAGTTAGATCTATTCATCATTTGTCCTAGCCAGTCCAAGCCTTTGCAATTTTCTTTCCATTGTTTGCATTATTGAATTATCGGTTGCATCGTCGTGTCAAGTTGCTGGTCTTAGTGTCTAGTTCCTTTAGAGTTTCGAGTTCTGTTCACATTAGTCACGCCTTTGCATCATTATCCCTTCCACTGTCCACCATACCATCCATCAATTTCCACCACGTGCTATGCACTATTCATTGTCATAATCATAGTTGTGGTCATTCACATCTTCGCTTGATCCAATCTGCATCTTATCTAGTTTGTTTTGGAAAAAGAGAAAAAAAAAGAGAGAAAAAAAAGAGAAAAAAAGTAAAAAAAAAGTCAGAGAAAAAAAAAGAGAAAGAAAAAGGAAAAAAAAGTGTGAGAAAAAAAAAAGAGAAGAAAAAAAACAAAGTTTGGATCTATCTAGACTCAATCTCGTAGCTGAATTCGGATTGGAATCTGTTTTGTGCACTGTTCGGTAAAACAGGCATAACTTCCTCATACGAAGTCCGTTTTGGCTCCGCGAGTATTCAAATTAAAGCTAGAGACGAGCCGCGTCTAAATAGTTGCAGAAGCTAGTTCAATATTTGGCACCTCAAAATCGGCTCCTAAATAGGTCTTTTTGCCCTCCGAAGTTCGTGAACACAGCTTATTCCAGTTTTTCAAATCAGTTTTAGAATTTTGACTCCTCATATCAACTCGGAATTGAGTGATTCTTTTTGCATTGGAAAGCTTGAGTTAGTAGTATTCTTTGAAAAAAGTAATCAGAAAATTGGCTCAAACTTTTCAAGAGGAAAACTGGAGAGAGTTGTTGTATATCACCTTGGCGCTTGTTTTTCATCATTATCTTTCTTTGCCGTTGTGCTCTTCACTTATATCTTGCTGTCTAGAGCTACTCATTATCCTTCATTGATGCTAGTTGTGCTACGCCGTGACCTCATTAGTGTTCTAGGCTCGCGTCTCTAGTCCGGTCTAGCCTAGGACCAGCACAAGACCGTCGTTGAGCGTTTATTCAACATTGCATCTTTGAATTGATTATTGCTAATCTTTTGCTACCATATATAGCCAACCCAGCTCCACATATTTCTACACCGTGTATCGTCGCTCCCCTGGCAATCTCTTTACACAATCTTGAGTTACTTGACACCGCTGGTTGCCTGTCACCGCCTTCTTTGCATGGTAAGAACTTGTAAGACATTGATATTTGCTTTCTTGTGAGCGTTTTACCACCACATCCTAGTAGTTATAGAAACATTATTTTTGGATTTTGTTTCTTGTTCTACTAATCATGACAGGATCGAGTCAATTCATGGGCTTTGTCGATCATGGAGACATGCCACCACCTATGCAAATACCACAACCGTCACGAGAGGTGCACAAACATCCAAATGCACATGATCATGTTCATGTTTCTATACCACCATTTAATGGCCGTTTTAGACCTCCTTTATATATTGAATGGGAGTTAGACATAAATAATATATTTGCTTCCCATAATTTTGATGAACGTAAAAAAGTTATGGTTGCGGTTGGTTCTTTCACTGGTTATGCTCTAGTTTGGTGGAGTGAATATTGTCGGTTACACCTGATTATGTACCTAATACTTGGGATGATTTAAAACATGTCATGAGAGATAGATTAAATCGATGTTTATTATACTCGTGGCATGATTAAAAACTGGAACATTTAAAACAAGGTAGTGACACCGTAACAAAATATTATGATGATTTACAAACTACCTTGTTGCACTCATTTTTAGAAGAAAGTGAAGAAGATTTTATGGATAGATTTTGGGGAGGATTAAACCATAATATTCAGGAGATACTAATTCATGAAGAGTGTTATCCTATGGACCATTTGTTTCGTCTTTCTTGCAAAGCTGAACAGAAATAAAACGACGTGTTGCCCACAAGGAGAACAAGCGCCGGTGCACATTCCAACTGTTGATACAAATGTTTATTCAACTACTAGGCGTACTATGACAACCACATCCGTTGTTGCGAGGACTACATCATCTCCACCATGTGACACATCATCATCGAGAGTGCTGCATCATCTGAGTTGACTATAAGAGGTAATGACAAAGGTACAGATTTTCCACTTTTACATGAGAATGATGCATGCCTAGTTAACTTGAATACATCATGTGTTGAGCTACCCACTACTTTGATCACACCACCTATTTTAGAGGATTATATTGATAATTTGACTTTGCCATGTGATCAAACAACTGAAATACCAACAATTTTGAGTGCACCCATTGAATTAATTGTTGATGCAAAAGAATCAATATTTAATCATTTTGATATGACCTCTAATCTTGGTGATGATTCTGTGTCGAATGACTTATTGCATGTTTACTTATTTAAGCATGTTGTAGCATGTAAACTTGATGCAAGTAAGGTTTATTCACCAATGTTTGGATGGTTTAATGATGAACATTGTCAATCTTTTGAAATGAATAAGAGCTTCACTTATATGTGCAAACTGAGTTGCAATATTTTCATGCCTTCTACTTCTTGTGATAATGTTTTGGCTTTAGATTTTATGAACTATGCAAGTTACTCATCTATTTATGTGTCATATGTGCAAAATCAAGGGAAATAAAAATGGATGACATATACATATACAACATGTACACCTTGTCTCTTTTGTTAGCCACATTTCAGACTAAGAACCGCCGAGGACGGCTTTGTTTTCAAGAAGTGGAGGATGATGAGGACATGACTACCTTGGATAAGACCAAAAATATTGCATACATGCATATTTGTCGTGATTTCTAGTGCAAACTATTCAATAATCTATTTATGTTATCCGTAACAAAATACATCACATACTTTTGTGTTTTGTCTAATTGTAGGTGTATGGGACATTTGTACAATACACATATGAAGATAAGGGAAAAGGAGAAGTTTAGGTGCTGTTCAAAAGTCCTCTCACGTCACTTTTGGACCAAGAGAAGATAGAGTCCAAGTCTCTCACGTTACGGACTCAGATTCGGACTACTGCAGACATACCTGACTCAAAACATCAATAACTTTTTCATCCGGACTCCAAATTGGGTGATTCTTATTTTGTTGGAAAATAGATTTCGTGCACTTTCCAACCCAATTGGAGTCACCTTCAAATTCGTCCGGAGCGTTGAGTTATGGACGAAACAATCTGATGCTGCACCAGAATCCGAGTCAAACTACAAGTCCAAAGGTGTTACGTCACCTCCGCTTGGGCCCATTGGCCTTGTACGACCTAGGGTTAGTTTTAGGCTGCCTTGGGACGTCCTACCACCTCCTTGGCCGCCACCCCTTGCTCCTATATAAGTAGATCCATCTAGTAGCTTTTTCCTTGGGATTTGTTGAGTTAAAGTTAGCCATTGCAACTTCGTGTACTTCGTTTGTGTCCAACGACCAGACCAAGACCGCTTACGGATCCCCACCTTTATCAATACTTCATATATACTCGCAATATTCAGATTGCTTTATCATATTCTTGCTTGTTTTTCGATTGCTTGCAGGAATAGACCTTCGTGGTCGAGTTGATTGTGCTCCGGCGTGGTCAATAACCTCTCGGAGTTGGTTTAGCGATTGCTAAGGCGCAACGACGTGCACGTTTGTAGTCGGATCGTCAAAGTCGTCTCCACCAAATCGATAGTTATCATCTCATCGAAAGATCGGGACACCCTCGCCTCTATCACGTTGCATCAAGAGCAACAAGCAATGAGCGACCACATCGACAACCTCACCACCGACTTGCGACTCTCCGAGCAACGTACAAGGGACTACTTCGACAACAAGTTCGACGCGCACAAACAAGAGAATGATGCAAGAATGGACGATATCCGCGCCTTGATGAGGAACCGACATCATTCCACTTCGTCATCATCCAGACGGAGCCGCTCGAGTCGACACTCCGATGATACCTTCTACGACTCAAGTACACCGTCATCGAACACCCTTCGACGAGCCGCGCGTCAAGACCGTCATGCATCTCGCAACCCGCTACATGACAAGCATTCACAAGAGCAAGTCGATGAGCAAGTCCCTCGTCCTCAATCAAACCAAGCCGCTTTTGCCCAAGCTCAAGAACGACAACGACTAAGGCGCCAAGAGGAAGAACGAGCGCGTCTACACCAAGACGAACAAGATGCCGAGGCTCAACGTCTTCAACAACAACAACGAGAAGCGCAAGCTCTTGAGGCGCAACGTGCCCTTCAAGAATCAAGTCGAGCCATCGCCAACCGCAATCGCGAATGGCGCAATCAAGAGGAAGCCCTTCGAGAAGAAATCCAAGAGAGGAACTACCAACCACGTGTGCAACGTCAAGTCCCTCAAGCTCAACCTCAACCTCAAGTTCAACAAGAGCAAGTCGATCATGGACTTCCTCCACACCAAGAGCAACAAGAAGATGATTGTCATCCACGTCAAGGGCGTCATCATCCTCGACCACAACAAACTGAAGAGCACCGATATGGAAAGCTCAAATTCACCATGCCCAAGTTCAATGGAAGCAACGAAGAGTACCTCTCATGGGCATTGAACGTCGACAAAATCTTTCGTTTGCACAACTATTTGGAAGAGAAGAAGACCGCTATGGCCTCACTTTAGTTCCAAGACTATGTGCTCATATGGTGGGAACAAATCATTGAGCGACGACAAGCAAGGGGTGAACCTCCAATCACCACTTGGGCTCAAATGAAGGATGTGATGGGAGCACGTTTTGTGCCAACCTACTACAACCGCGACCTCTTCAAGAAACTCCAACTTCTCAAGCAAGGAACAAAGAGTGTTGAAGAATACTACAAGGAAATGGAGATAGCCATGATTCGAGCCAATGTGAAGGAAGATGATGAGCAAATAATGGCACGTTTCTTGAATGGACTCAATCATCCCATCAAGAAGATCGCCGACTTCCAACCCTACTCCACTCTCCTTGAGCTCGTGCATCAAGCTACAAAGGCGGAACGTCAAGTGCAAGATGACATCAAGTACGCCAAGTACTCGTCCAAGACGTACGGCTTCTCCAACAACCAATCTTCAACAACTCCTCCAACATCTACATCAACCAAACCTTCTACAAGCAACGACGACAAGTCAAGTTATAAGAAAACTTCGACAAGTTCAAGTCGTCTTCCTCCTACTACGAGCAACTTCAAGCCGCGTACTTCATCATCTACTCCAAACGATGAGACCGTCAAGACAAGCTCCTTCAAGTGTTTCACTTGCGGCGGCCGAGGCCACAAGTCCTACGAATGCACCAACAAGCGCACCATGATCCTCAACGACGATGGCACCTATGATTCAATGAGTGAAGAGGAGATGGAAGCTCTTGAGCAAGTGGCCATGCACCGCGAAAGTGAACAAAGATGAAGATGATCAAGTCTTTTGTGATGAGGATTCGAGCCCCGCTCTCGTGGTCTCCAAGGTCTTAACTCTTCAACATCAACAAGAAGACGACCAAAGATGCGACATCTTCCACACAAAGGCCGGCATCAAGGGGAGATCCGTCAAGGTCATCATCGACGGAGGTAGTTGCCACAACTTGGCAAGTGAAGAACTATGCTCCAAGCTTGAATTGGTCAAGAGGAAGCACCCGCATCCATACAAGGTTCAATGGCTAAGTGACTCGGCACTATCTGAGTCGAGCATACGGTCCAAGTCTCCTTCAAAATCGGTGCATATGAGGACACTTTGGAGTGTGATGTGGTCCCAATGACCGCTTGCCACCTCCTTCATGGTCGACCATGGCAATTAGACCGTGGTGTCTTCCACAACCAGGCGTACCAATCACTATAGCTTCAAGATGAAAGGGAGCGAATATGTGCTCGACCTTTGTCTCCTAGTCAAGTGTTAGCCGACAAGCAAGCCACCCGTCATGGAGAAAAGAGTGAGAAAGTGATCCACCAAAAGTGAGTGAGAGCCAGAAGCCAAACTTGAGCGCCTCTTCGCCTAGAGAGAAAAACCTCATCCTATTTGCCACCAAAAGTGAGATGAGAGAAGTGTGTGAGAACCCATCTAGTGTGATGCACTTTGTCCTTGTGTGCAAGGATGGAGAGCCAACAACTAACACATCTCATGAGCTACCTTTAGTGTTTCAATCTCTTTTGCAGGAATTCCAAGATATTTTCCCAAATGAGCTACCTCTGGGTCTACCTCCTCTTCGAGGCATTGAACATCGAACCGACCTCATTCCCGGAGCGCCTCTACCAAACAAAGCACCATACCGAGTCAATCCCGAAGAAACCAAGGAAATTCAACGACAAGTACAACAACTCATCGACAACAGTCATGTACGTGAAAGCTTAAGCCCTTGTGTCGTTCCCGTTATACTTGTGCCTAAACCCGATGGAAGTTTCCGCTTGTGTTCCGATTGTAGACCTATAAATGCTATTACCGTTAAGCTATAGGCATCCCATTCCTCGCTTAGATGATATGCTTGATGAACTTAGTGTAGCCAACTTTTTCTCAAAAATTGATCTTAAAAGTGGCTATTACCAAATTCGCATACAAGAGGGTGATGAATGGAAAACTGCTTTCAAAATGAAATTTGGATTGTATGAGTGGTTAGTGATGCCTATGGGTCTATCGGAGGGTCCCGGTACTTTCGTGCGTCTTATGCATCATGTGCTTCGCCCTTATATTGGAATCTTGGTTGTGGTTTACTTCGACGATATTCTTGTGTTTAGCAAAACCATGAAAGAACATCTTGATCATGTTAGGGCTGTTTTGCAAACCCTTCGCAAGGAACGTCTTTATGCAAACATAAAAAAATGCACATTTGGTGTTGACAAAGTGTTTTTCTTGGGTTTTGTTGTATCCTCAAAGGGTGTCTGTGTTGATGAATCTAAAATTGAAGCAATTAAAACTTGGTCCCAACCCACCAATTTGCAACAAGTGTGTAGCTTTCTTGGCCTTGCGGGTTTTTATCGTCGCTTTGTGAAAAAACTTTAGCACAATTGCCGCTCCTTTGCATGCCTTGAGTAAGAAGAATACTCCTTTTGTTTGGGGATCTTTGCAATCCACCGCTTTTGATGAGCTCAAGTCTTTGCTTACTCATGCTCCGATTCTTGCTTTGCCCAATTTTGAAAAAACTTTTGAGGTTCATTGTGATGCAAGTGGTACCGGAATTGGCGGAGTTTTGATGCAAGAAAAACGAGCAATTGCATATTTTAGTGAAAAACTCTCCGGTGCTCAACTTAACTATCCCATATATGACAAGGAATTATATGCTCTAGTGCGTGTGCTACATGTTTGGGAACATTACCTTAGACCTCATGAGTTTGTCATCCATACCGATCACGAAACGCTTAAGTACTTAAAAGGCCAAACTAAGTTGAACAAGCGTCATGCCAAATGGAGTGAATTTATTGAATCTTTTCCTTATGTCATTAAGTACATTAAGGGTAAGGAAAATGTAGTTGCCGATGCACTTTCTCGCATATGCACGCTTGTCACTAAACTTGAGTTGAATGTTATTGTCTTTGAGCACATAAAAGACTTGTATGCTAATGATCCATCTTTTGCTATTCCTTATGCTAAGTGTTTGACGCATACGTCTTGGGAACAATATTATATCAAGGATGGTTATCTTATGAGAGCTAACAAACTATGCATTCCCGAGTCTTCTCTTTGTTTGATCCTTTTGCAAGAGGCTCATGGAGGCGGATCATGGGACACTTTGGACGCGACAAGACATTCGCCACGCTCTCCAAGAACTACTTTTGGCCCAAGATGTTCCGCGACGTCTCACGCTTCACCAACCGTTGCTATACATGTTGCAAAGCTAAGTCTAAAGCTCAATCTCATGGTCTTTACATGCCTCTTCCTATTCCATATCAACCTTGGGAAGACATTAGCATGGATTTTGTACTTGGTTTGCCTAGAACTCAAAATGGAAAGGATTTCGTGTTTGTTGTTGTGGATAGATTTTCCAAGATGGCACATTTCATTCCTTGCAACAAGATAGACGATGCTTCACATATTGCAAATCTTTTTTGTAGGGAAATCTTGCGACTCCATGGAGTACCAAAGACAATCGTATCCGATCGTGACGTCAAGTTCTTGAGTTACTTTTGGAAGACCTTATGCGCCAAGCTCGGAATCCAGCTCTTGTTCTCATCCGCGTACCATCCTCAAACCGACGGCCAAACGGAGGTGACGAACTGCACACTCTCCACTCTACTTCGCGTCTTGATCAAGAAGAACATCAAGGAGTGGGAGGCATGTCTACCCATCGCCGAAATGCACGCCTACAATCGCGCAACACACTCGACTACCGCAAGTCACCCTTCGAGATCGTCTACGACTTCAACCCGTTGTCACCATTGGACATTCTACCACTTCCTTTACAAGAGCGCACCAACATGGATGCAAGTGCACGGGCAAGCTACATCAAGAAGATGCATGAGGATACAAGACAAACCATCGAGCGCCAAGTACAACGACTAGCGACCAAGCTCAACGTCAACAAGCAACCCATGGTCTTCAACATTGGTGATCTAGTGTGGCTACACCTTCGCAAGGACCGCTTCCCCAACGAACGCAAGTCCAAGCTTCTCCCTCGAGCCGATGGACCTTTCAAGGTGCTAGCACACTACAACGACAACGCCTACAAGATCGACCTACCACGAGACAAGTACAATGTGAGTGACATCTTCAACGTCAAGGACCTCGCGCCGTACCATGGTGATGAAGATCTTGATCCGAGGTCCGATCTTTCAAAAGGGGGGGGGGATATGATGCGGAGCATCCTTCGGTCATCCCCATGGACCTCCCATCAACTATCCAAGCTCCAAGTGGACCCATGACAAGAGCAAGAGCTCGTGCTATTCAATCCGAGGTGACATCACTCCTATTCGATTTCCCTTTTCCGTCCAGTGAGACATGGCTACTACCTAAGTCCGAGACACTATGCGTGATCTGGTACAACGTTCAAGCCAAGGAACTAGGAGCTGAAGAAGAAACGACAGGTGTCAACTCTCTGGACAACCCGGAACTTCCGGCCACAGCCCGGAATTTCCGGCCCACGGAGCTTCCGGCCGGCCCGGAGCTTCCGGCCGGCCCGGAGCTTCCGGCCGGCCCGGAGCTTCCGGCCTCCGACGACTTCGACCAGCCCGGGCGTGCCAACTTTCTGGTTAGCCCGGAACCAGCCCGGAACCCGCCCCGGAACTTCCGACCCCCGGAACTTCCGGCCCCGGAAGCCAGCCCAGCTCCACCCGCGCCAACGCTCGGCTTAGGCCGGACCCTGCCCGGACCTTCCGGCGCCCGGAACTTCCGGCCCTGCCTGCGTGCAGCCACTTGGGCCGAGGCCCGTGTACCCTTTCGTCCCGTAAACTATAAATACTCTCCCACCTCCTCCTAGTTAGGGTTAGCATTGGTTTAGCTCATCTTTGGTGTGAGAGCTCTTGCTCATCCACTTGGTACTTCTCCTCGGAGTTCACGACCTCTTCGGAGAAGATCCCCCAAGCGGATTCAAGACCCCCTCTAGGGTGGACCCCATCAAGACCTCCTCACGGAGAAGATCGGCTACTTGTGTATCTTTCCTTTGTTGATTTTGAATCTTGTGCTACTTTATGTGTTCGGTGATCTAGCCCTTGTATAATCGAAACTTGTTGGTTTAGTGTTCCTCTTGTGTGTGTTTCCTTGTGTTCTTCCGCCCGTTCATCTTTTTTTCCCCGTAGAATCCCCTCCAAACGTGAAAGGTCTCTGATTAGGGTTTCACCCTACATCATATGGTATCAGAGCTCAAATGGGTTAAGTTGGTGTGGCGGAAGTGTACGGTGGGCAAGCCTATGCGGAAGTTATGGAGGTGGTTGATGAAGAAGCAACCGTTCCTAGGTAGCCTAAACACCTTAGGAGACTCAAGTCTCTACTCAAACAACCTCAAATGCTATGGGGAACCAAATGGGTTAGGTTGCGGAAGGCTATGGTGGTATTGCGAATGATGTGGTGGAAGCCCTAGGCAAAGATGCCAAAGTACCAAAAAAATTATGGTGTCAAAAGGTGGTGAAACCAAGGTGAGGACCTCAGGCACGTCGATAGCTTCAAAACGAGCCAAAGAACACTCAAATCGGAGTTCGGAGCAAAAAGATATGATGAAAACGGCGAAGAAGGCTGATGATGAAATTCTGTGCAATGTCTCTGGTTAGGCCGGAAGTTCTGGGGTTAGGGCCGGAAGTTCCGGGCTCCGGAAGTTCCGGGGGGTGGCCGGAAGTTCCGGGGGTCGCGTAAATAGTGCGGGGGTCAGGGGGATTTTTGGGGTAAACTTTCTGCTTAGCCCGGAAGTTCCGGGGGACGGAAGTTCCGGGGGAGTCCGGAAGTTCCGGGGGTCATGGAATTTCTTCCGGGACGAACCCTAAATTCCAGATCTGAGAACGGGGGCGAAAAAACTCGATTTCCAAGGTCAAAATTGGGGGGATTTTATGGATAGAAAGTGGGGAAACTTGGGGGAAAGCTAGATCCACTTGAAACACAACGAATCCATGGATCAAAATCAACAAAACATCTTCAAAACCGACAAATCACAAAAAAAATTGGGGCTATTTTTGGTGGGGATTTTCAAATTTAGAACGAAATCAACAAAATCAAGCTAGAAAACAAAGGGTAGGGGCTCCAAAAACGTGATCAACGTGGCTCTGATACCATATGATGTAGGTTGGAACCCTAATCGGAGATCTTTCACATTTGGAGTGGATCCTACGGGGAAACACGAAGAACGAGCGGAAGAGGACGAGGGAAATCACGGGGGGAAACACAAGAGGATCACTCATACCAACCAGATTCGATTTCACATGCGCTAGATCGATGAACATAAGGAGAGATACACGATCCACGATAAACAAAGGACGATACAAGAGGTAATCGGGTTCTTCTCCGTGAGGAGGTCTTGATTGTCTTCCCTTGAAGGGGTCTTGAATCCGCTTGCGGGATATTCTCCGAAGAGGTCGCGAGCTCCGAGGAGAAGTAACCAAGTGGATGAGCAAGGCTCTCACACAAAATATGAGCTAATCCATTGCTAACCCTAACTAGGAGGAGGGGGTGGTCTATTTATAGTCTAAGCCACGAAGGGGTAAGTGGGAAAGGGATACATGGGCTTCGGCCCGAGTCTTTGCACGCAGGTAGGCCGGAAGTTCCGGACAGGGCCGGAAGTTCCGGGCAGGTTCCGGCCGGGTTCCGGGCTATCCAGAGTGTTTGCGCGCTCGGGGCTGGTCTGGACTCCAGGGGCCGGAGGTTCCGGGCAGGACGGAGGGTCCGGGGGCCGGAATTTCCGGGCAGAGGCCGGAAGTTCCGGGCTTTCCAGAAGCTTGTTCCTGCCTCTTCTTCCTTCTCCTCTTCCATGCTTGGCCTTGGTCCTTGGATCCTCCATGGTCGTCTCGGTTGTACCTGAGTGTATGCAAGGTCCATGCATGAGGTAGTAGCCATGTCTCACATGTGGAAAGTGACGGTTCGAAGAGGAGTGAGTTCACCTTGTGCCCAATGGCGTATGGTCGAGGTCTCTTCATATGTCCTCTTGGGGCTTGGAGAGTAGTCAGAGTGTACATGGGGATGAACATGGGATGCTCCGCATCACCTCTCCAACACCCACATATGTTGAGCTTCCCCATTTGTCATGTGAGGAGAGCCACCACCACATAAGAGAGATGAGTGACTCCACCATACGTGACATTGAGAGCATTTCCTATGAGAGGATGAGTGTGACCACCACTAGCCCCACACATGAGAGCATGCCACACATCCTATGTGAGGTTGAGCGCCATTTGAGTGACTCCACCAACCATATGAGTGAGAGCATCCAAGAGGGAGTGAGTGAGCCACAACACTTAGTGAGTGAGGTAGTTGACACGGCATGTGAGGCCACCATGGTTTCTAACGACTTCACCACTACTCCTAGTGTGTTTTGTTCTTTGGTGCTAGGTCTCCTACATGACGACATACCTATCCTCGACGAGTCCATCCCTCCAACAGAGATGACGATGGCCATGGTGGACGATGATACACCCCCCACATGGTTCCATGAAGAAGATGATGACAACGAGTGGATCTTCGACACCTCACCTACAACACATGAGCGACGCCCCAAAGGTAACATAGGTGACGGTGCTTCTCTTGTCCTACTAGTGGACGCTCTTGACATTGATTGCTCCCATGATGTTGACCCACCTATTCCCATGCTTCTTGCTAGTGAGACTTCTTCATGCCTGGACTTACCTATTTATGATGAATATGATGATGAGCATGTTGAGTTGCCTAGTTGTGATGCTATGCTCCATAGGATATCATGTGAAAATTCTTTTGGTCACATCATGTTTGACAATCCATTGAAGTTGTCATATGCTATGAGTGAGATCTCCCATATTGCATCATTACAATCTCAACATAGTAACTATGCGTGCCCCATTAAAATCAATCCCATTTGCACTTATGGCATAGATGACGAGATGATGGTCATTGGCTTTTGTTTTTCATGTGATGATATTGCCGTGCTTCCTTTACATGATTTGCGCAATTCATCTACTATGTCATGCCATGATCACATTGTTCCGAATATGCATTGTTTTGGATGTTGTCAATATTCTCCACGTGATGTTTCTACTCTTGCTCATGAGGAGACCCCCATAGATTCCTCATACATATTAGGAGATTTTGATGCATCTCATACTTTGCATGATTCCCATAATTGCGTGAACCATATGCATTCCATGAATAAGAATGCTCTAGATATTTCCGATGATGCATTACACAATTTGAGTCTCCATTATGCTAGACATAACAACAAACCTATCATGATGGATGACATGTTTCTATATCACACATCTCATTAATTTGAGAATTGGCTATTTTGTACTAACCGACACATGCATGTGCGCATCCTGATGGATGATGTGTACATCTACCACGAACACACAATTTTCCCTTTGTCTTTGTTTTGTGTAGGTACCCACATACACTCGTCAACTTCTCAATCCCATGAGTTGACGAAACGAGCTCTTGAGAGCAATGATGACTTGGGATCCCGTGGACTTTCATTCCCACCATTCCTTTTGCGCAAGGACTACGTGCATCTCTTTTACTTGTTTCTCACACGGCTATGGGCTATATATCACTTGTAGCTTCATGCTCATTTTCTCGTGTTCACTTTGCATGCTATGCTTGCTTCTATACCTTTGCCATGCAATTGTGACCCTTGCTTGCATCTACCCATGATTGACCATTATGCTACTCCTATGTGTATTTGCATGCTCGGTGGAGATCCTTGTTGCTATTGCCATGTTTATCATGTGCCCCATGCTATTGATGCTATTTTGCTAATATCTTGCCTTTATGATTGTGGAATGTCATGTGCTTTATATATGCCCACTATTTGCACACATGACATGATTGCCATGATTCCTTCTAGTATGTTGCATCTTCGCACTACTAGCTTGCTTGACTTGATCGCTATGATTGCTTGCTATGTTGCATCACCCACGTTCCACTATTACTTGCTTTCTTGGGTTGATGACATATATGCTCATGCCTCTCACATGATATATCTTGATCATTGTCTCTTGTGTCCATTAGTTGCCTCTTTCATATCCACTTGTATTGAGTGCATCCATACTATGCTTATTGATCTTAGAGACTTTGACACCTTACTTGTGATGCATGCTTGTTTGATTGAGCCTATTGTATTTGGTTATTCTCGCATCATATGCCTCCATACTATGAAATGCTCCTTTGTTCTTTCTTATGATGAGCATGATGCATACTTGTTGGATATCTTACCACACGAATGTTAGGTTTTGCATTTACGCTAACCTCATTTGTTTTTCCGAGTGCTTGTCATGTTCGTTCATTTTGAAGGATTCACAAGGCGATACCGTCATGAGACATATTGGTTATGTGAAGGCATACAAGATGCGCAACTCCATCATCCTTGAGAAACTCCTAAAGGTGACCTCCTTCCCTTTGAGCCATCCTCAAATGCGCATATTGGATGGGCCATTCTTTCATTGTTGTTTCCTTCTTGTTGTCTACATGATACATCTATTGGATGGAGGACCGGCATTGGAGATTGACCCTATGGACCTTCAAGTTGAGGAGTGCTCGGACTTAGTGGATTCACCAACGGACCACCAATTCTACCACGACATTGAGCCATGGTACAACAACTCCCATAACAAGTATGCACTTTATACATGGATTGACTTGCATTATGATTGCCTTGGTGCATCTAGTATTTCTATGTCATCCATGATATATGAGCTTGTGCATTTCCTTAGCAAATTTGTTGTGATCTTTCTTGATGGCATATTCATACATAATGATCACATTGCCTACCATCAATTGCATGATAACATAATCATATTGAGCATCCATTGCCATATTCATGCTATTGATAATCCGTCTCACTATGACATCATTTTGCACCATGGTTGCCTTGATCATATTCACAACACATTTGTGTGCACAATGAATGCTTTTGCTCCCATGAATGCTTGGCACATCATTCTATATCATCTTGATAAGCTTCATGTGCTTTGTCACGAACAATCTTGTTGCACGGACTCATTCTTACATGATGGACACTTTGTATGCGCTAACCATTGTATTTCCAAGTGTACTTTGTGTTTGCTCATTTTGCATGTACCACATACCGGAGACACCTTGGAGTACTTGGATTGCACAATGTCTTCAACTTCGTCCAACTACAAGTTCGTCCACGACAACCGTTTCCATGGTGATGAGGATCACGATCCGTGGTCAGATCTTTCCCAAGGGAGGGGAGATGATGCGGAGCATCCCACGTTCATCCTCATGTACACTCCGACAACTCTCCACACCCCAAGTGGACATATGACGAGACCTCGAACAAACGCCATTGGACACAAGGTGAACTCACTCCTCTTCGAACCGTCACTTTCCTCATGTGAGACATGGCTACTACCTCATGCATGGACCTTGCATACACTCAGGTACAACCGAGACGACCATGGAGGATTCAAGGACCAAGGCCAAGCATGGAAGAGGAGAAGGAAGAAGAAGCAGGGACAAGCTCTCTGGATAGCCCGGAACCCGGCCGGAACCTGCCCGGAACTTCCGGCCTGCCTGCATGCAAAGACTCGGGCCGAAGCCCATGTAACCCTTTCCCACTTACCCCTTCATGGCTTAGACTATAAATAGACCACCCCTCCTCCTAGTTAGGGTTAGCGTTGATTTAGCTCATTTGTGAGATAGAGCTTCATTATCCATATCGGATCTACTCCACGAGAGAGACCGCGACCCCTCTTCGGAGAAGATCCACCTTGGATTCAAGACATCCTTTGCGGAGAAGACCATCATCAAGACCTCCTCATGGAGAAGAACGGCTACCGTTTGTATCGTCCTTTGTTGACTTTGGATCATGTATTTCCCTTTGTGTTCATCGATCTAGCACATGTGTGATTGATCTTGTTGGTTTGAGTGATTCTCTTGTGTTTTTCCCCGTGATTTCCCTCGTGTTCTTCCGCTTGTTCGTCGTGTTCCTCATAGGGATTCTCTCTAAACGTGAAAGATCGTCCACGTAGGGTTCCGCCCTACATTACACCATATCAGCCGCAATACCACCATAGCCTTCCGCAACCTAACCCATTTTGATCCCCATAGCATTTGAGGTTGTTTGAGTAGTGACTTGAGTCTCCTAAGGTGTTTAGGCTACTTAGGGACGGTTGCTTCTTCATCAACCACCACCATAACTTCCGCATAGGCTTGCCCACCATATACTTCCGCCACCCAAACTTAACCCAATTTTGTTGTGTTGAGAGTTGTGTCTCCTAAGGTGTTTCGGCTACTTAGGGACGGCAACTTCAACTCCGACACCGTGTATAGTCCATCATACGTTTCCACCACCTTAACCCCGTCAACTTCGGCTACTGGGGTTTCCACCAATACTTCCGTAACCACCACCACATTCCCGCTACCACCATTTGACATTTGCGTTTGGAGATTTTGAGTTCGCGGTTTTTCCGTTTACTAAGGTGTTTCGGCTACTTAGGGACGAGTCTCTATCATGTTGGTATATACATCAAGAACACGACCACTCATCATCGCCGTTGACGGTAACCTCTATATCATCTTGTTATACTGGTATCCCTCCATTGTATATTCCCCTTGCAATTGCATTGATGACCCCTAGCCCATTTTGCGTCACTTGCCTATCGAGACTAGCCATTCGAGTATTGCCGGCAACGTTACTTGTGCACATTAGTGATCATACTTCCCATAGCATACATACCATATCATCATGGTGCATATATTGCTATCATATCTTGTGTCACAAGTTTGTTCCCGCATATACACACTTGCTATCTTGGTTTGTGCATTTCGCAAAGTGGCCATACAAAAAAAAAGAGAATAAAGCTTTTAAGCAAAAAAGAAAGAGCAAAGAAGCTTGTAAGCAAGTGCCATAGCATCATACCACATTGCATATACGATTATCATATCCGATCATCTTGGATCAAACACCGGGAACCATACATATATAGCATACTTGGGATAGAAAGTTTATCCATTTTGCATCTTATAGGTTGTGCACAAGTGTCGTATCCGCCTATTGAGCAATCGTGCTAGCGTCTCTCTTGAGTTGTGCAACACGAGCGTTTTGGTGGATTCCACATTTTGAGCTCATTCCTTGGTTGCACGACCCCATTTATCTATCCGTGTGTGTGTTTCCGTGTGCCATTCTTTGCTACTGGTCTACTTGTTTCACTTGCGAATTTGTGAATCTCTTTCAACATTATTGACTCTTGCTAACATTTTTGCATCAAATTTTTGGGCCACTATCCTCACCAAGCTCCACCATAAGCCTTATTTGTGTAGGTGTGAGAAACCGACAAGAATTGGTACCAATTGTGCTATTTCCTTGTTACATCATTGAGTGATCATTGATCCATTTTCAACATCGGTCAAGGTACATTTGGTATAAGTTCTTCTCTTTCTCCCACTCATATTTTCTCGAGTCTTGTGATGGATAGGCAAGGCATTTCATCTCCGGTCTTCGACAACAACGACGGCGTGAACAACTACATCACCAAAGCGTCCATCTTCGATCTATGACGACAAATGCAAGGCGCACAATCAAGTTTGCAAGAGCGCATCGAGAACCTCTCCATCGACATTCATCTCTCCGAAGCAAGGAAAAGGGACTACATCGACATGAAGCTTTCCGCACATAAAGAGGAGCAAGATGCAAGGATGGAGGAGATTAGAGCCTTGATCAAGTCTTCTTCCCCTTCGTCATCTTCAAGGCGGCGACGTTCAAGTCACAAGTCTTCGGAGAGCCCAAGCGATGCAAGCGCAAGTCGTCCACGTCCACATCTCCATGGCGACCACCATCACGTTCGTGATCCACATCGTCATCAAGGGCAAGTCACCTCCAAGCATCATGTGCACGACGACGACGAACGACATCAACTACGAGCTCAAGCACGACAACAACATCATCATCATGAAGATGTTCCACAAGCGCAAGTGCACACGTCCCAACAAGCCCTACTTCATGCCAAGTCCAAGCTTCAAGAGCACAAAAGAAGACCGCGAGACGACCACCACAAAGATGGCGCTACGGCTACATCAACCACTTCGGCATCTTCGCCAAGTTTTCTCAAGGCATCTTCGCCTTTGGACGTACGACATCTTCGCCTACTTCCCACGTGTACGCCTACATCGACTTCATCAAGTCCAAGGCGACCACCCTCTGACGGCGACACTTCCATCTTCGGAAGCCCCTCAAGGAAGATGGCCGAGCATGGGAAATTCCCTTCGGTCATGGAGACGAGCTACGAGGTGCCACATCATATGGGCCTCCCACACCAAGACGGTGACAAGAAGGTCGAGCAAGGTCCGTCCCCTTCGACCATGGCGATAGGAATTGAGCATGTTGACATTTGCACCAACATCTCTCCGACACACACATATGTCAAGATGCCCCATTTGTCATGTGAGGAGAGCCACCATCCTATGAGAGAGATGAGTGACTCCACCATATGTGACATTGAGAGCATTTCCTTTGAGAGGATGAGTGTGACCACCATAAGCCCCACACATGAAAGCATGCCACACATCCTATGTGAGGTTGAGCGTCATTTGAGTGACTCCACCAACCATATGAGTGAGAGCATCCTTGAGGGAGTGAGTGAGCCACAACACTTAGTGAGTGAGGTAGTTGACACGGCATGTGAGGCCACTATGATTTCTTGTAGCGACCAAACCTCTAACAGTCTGATCTCTGTGCTCAGTGTCATCCCTGGATCAGTAATGCTGACACCACACAGTACTCGAAGGATTTATAACAGAGTAGCAATCACACACTTATTACAATCGAATGTCTCAAGAGAGAACTTAATAAAATAAATATGGCTTAAGGCCATCTAATACGATAACAGTGGAAGGCTTGGAAGAATAAGCGAGTCCATCAACTCCAACGGCATCATCGAGTATAGAACCACGACCTAAACACCTTACTCGTCGTTCTAAAAGTCTCAACATGAAAAGTTGCAGCCAAAACGGGTCAAGACATGGAATATGCTGGCAATGTAACACATAGAGAATAATGGAATGATAAGCCTATACTACATGCATATATGGCTGGTGGAAAGCTCTATGGTTACAGCTTTTGCATAAAACCAATTTTTCCCTCCGCAAAGGAATAAAATTATTTAACTATCATGGTGGTTGTGAAACATTGAGAATGGTTGACAAAGCATCCTCAATCCCAATTAAAAGTACTCATTAACAAACCCAACAATATTATTTTAGAAGTAACATGATGAGATTCACATGATATCCAAGTACTAGATACTCAAGATGTCCATAACCGTGGACAAGACTAACCATGATTAGTTTATACACTCTGCAGAGGTTTGCGCACTTTTCCCCACAAGACTCGATCGCCTCCGTTAGGTTTCTCGCACTACATGGTGTTTGAGAGATGGATGACCGAGACATAGTCTTTCAGAAGCACTAGCACCTTACATGTGGGTAGACCGTACAAACCTACATCCCCTACATCAGCTAGTCTACCCGTAAGAGTTCGCACAAAGTAATCAACTATGCCAGAGCCCATAATGGCTTGTGGCTGCACACGGAAGTTTCTAGTTTGAATAATCTCATGATCCCTTTGAGCCTGGGTGGCGGTCCGAAGAAATACAGGCAAGTCCTGATAGAAACCAGGTTCCTCAATCCACCCAGATGTGTGTTTAAGTTGCCACCTTAAATAAACCATTAATTAACAATCTCACATCCGTCATGGATACACTCACCCAATCCACGTCTACTAGCATAGCATGGCATAATAAGCAAACGTAGAAGTAACTCCCAAGGGTTTCAAAATAAACAGGTAATAGGTACTACCTCAATCTACTTCCCGTTTGAGGGTAGATCTAATGCATAAAACCTGGGTATGAGAAGAGGTATGATCAAAGTGTTACTTGCCTTGTTGATGATCCGCGAAACCTAGAGACACGAAGTAACAGGCGGCGCACTCTGGGTATTCTATCGCAGACAAACAAACAAGCATACAATAAGTACTCATGTAATGCACAGGTAAAACTCAAATAGATCTAACCAGATAGTTCAACTTAAGAACTCCGGTTTGCAAAAAGAATCAAATCAAACGAAGCAACGAAAGTCAAACGGCGGAAGAAAACAGCTTCGTTTTACTAATCTGGATCTAAGTCAAATTTTACAGAAGCAAAAACTTGTTTAAGTTGGTTATTCGGAAAGAGGGTTTCGAGATGAAACTCTAGGCGCCTGAATCGCCTGATTCCGATAAACGAGCGAAAAGTTATACTAAAACGAAAATCGGATCTGGAATCGCGATCAGAAAAATCGCGGATTAAATCCGAGAAAAAGAAAAACGACGAACGGGTTAACGAACGGACGTTCGTTAACTAAACTAATCTGACGAACGCGTTCGTTTAAATGAACTAACGGATGAACGTTCGCTAAATAGCCTAAACCGAAAAAAAAACGAATCTAAAAGAAAAACGAAACTAAAAAAACCAAAATAAAAACCGAAGAAAAACCGCCCGGTCTTTAGAAAAACCGGCGGCACGCGGATCGAGGCGGCGGCGAACCTCGTCGGCGGCGGCGGAGTCTGGCGGGTCCGGCGGCGTGGCGGGTCGGCGGGCGGCGGATCCAAGCGGCGGGCGGCGGCGGCTCGGGCTAGGGTTTGCCCGGGTGGGCTGCCCCGTCTTATAAAGCCGGTCCGGTTAGGTCGGTGGCGCGTTTTTTTTAATTACGCATAGAAAAAAAATAAAAAGAAATACTAAACGAACTCCAAAATCTCGAAATAAATTTTCCCCGGCTTCTAAAATCAAGCCGGACAAGATGAACTTTTATTTGGGGTCTAAATGCAATTTTGAAAAACGCGCATTTTTTCCTAAATTCAATTAAAAGGCGAAAAACTCCAAAATAAAATCTTATTTGATTTTATTATTAAATCTTCATTATTTCTTAATTTTTGGGATAGTCATTTTATTCCCTCTCTCATATTTTGATAGTAGAAATAATTGAAGAAAAAATAATTAAAATCAAATGATCCTATTTTCAAAATTTGAGAAAATCAAATATGAAAAAAACCAAAATCCCCAACTCTCTCCGTGGGTCCTTGAGTTGTGTAGAATTTCTAGGATCGAGCAAAAATGCAACGAAAAATATGATATGCAATGATGCTCTATGTATAACATTCCAAATTGAAAATTTGGGATGTTACAAACCTACCCCCTTAAGATGAATCTCGCCCTCGAGATTCGGGTTGGCTAGAAAATAGGTGAGGGTGGTCCTTAAGAAAATCTTCCTCTCGCTCCCAGGTGGCTTCATCCTCGGTGTGGTGGCTCCACTGAACTTTGCAAAACTTAATGACCTTGCTGCGGGTGACTCGGCTGGCATACTCCAGAATCTTAACTGGTTTCTCCTCGTAGGTCAAATCATCATTCAACTGAATCGCTTCTAGTGGCACTGTATCTCTCAGTGGTATATCGGCCATCTCTGCGTGACACTTCTTCAACTGAGAAACATGAAACACATCATGAACTCCCGTCAATCCTTCGGGTAGTTCCAACTTGTACGCAACTTCTCCCATGCGTTCCAAAACACGATAAGGTCCTACAAATCGGGTTGCTAACTTTCCCTTAACTCCAAAACGCTTAACTCCTCGAAGCGGCGATACTCGAAGATAAACTTTGTCTCCGACTTCGTATTCTGTCTCCTTGCATTTTGAATCCGCATAGCTTTTCTGTCTCGACTGGGCTACCTTGAGCCTAGCGCGAATCAACTTTACTTTCTGTTCAGACTCCTTAATCAAATCCGGTCCAAACAATTGGCGGTCTCCAACCTCATCCCACAACAACGGGGTCCTGCACCTCCTTCCGTACAAGGCTTCGAAAGGGGCCATCTTCAGACTGGTTTGGTAACTGTTGTTATAAGAAAACTCCGCATACGGTAAGTTGTCATCCCAACTTGATCCATAACCCAAAGCACATGCTCTAAGCATATCCTCCAAAATCTGGTTGACTCTCTCGGTTTGTCCATCTGTCTGTGGATGGAAAGTTGTGCTAAACTCCAGCCTGGTTCCCAAAGTTTCACAAGAATCGCCTTCCGAACTTTGAGGTAAACCGGGTTCCTCTATCTCGACACGATACTCCTCGGAACTCCATGCAAGCTTACAATCCTGGTCATGTATATCTTAGCCAATTTGGCACTTCTGTAGGTAGTATTCTTTGGAATGAAATGAGCTACCTTCGTCAAACGATCGACTACAACCCAAATCGAGTCATAGCCTGAACGAGTCCTGGGCAATCCCGTGATGAAATTCATACCTAGTTTATCCCACTTCCATTCGGGTATAGGCAATGGCTGTAACAATCCTGCTGGCTTCTGGTGTTCAGCCTTCACCCTCTGACATACATCACAAACTGCTACGTACTCTGCAATATCCTTCTTCATTCCGGTCCACCAGAAAGTATTCTTCAAATCCAAATACATCTTGGTATTTCCTGGGTGAATCGAATATGGTGAATCATGTGCCTCTTGTAGAATCAACTTCCTGATCTCCGGGTCATTGGGCACATAAACACGGTCTTCAAACCATAAGGTATCGTGCTCATCCTCACGAAATCCCTTAGCCTTTCCTTTGCTCATTTTCTCCTTTATGGAGGCAATCTCTTTGTCAGTCTTCTGAGCTTCCCTGATCTTGTCCATCAAAGTTGACTGAATTTCCAATGCTGCTACATAGCCTCTCGGAACTATTTCCAAACATAGCTCTCGAAGATCCTCGGCTAATTCCTTTGGTATTTCTCTCGTCATTAGTGTGTTGACGTGACTCTTACGGCTCAACGCGTCTGCTACAACGTTAGCCTTTCCGGGGTGATAGTGTAATCTCATATCATAGTCCTTAATGAGCTCCAACCATCTCCTCTGCCTGAGATTTAGCTCCTTCTGCGTGAAGATGTACTTCAAACTCTTGTGATCCGTATACACCTCACAATGATTTCCAATGAGGAAATGTCTCCATGTTTTCAACGCATGCACTACGGCTGCTAACTCCAAATCATGCGTAGCATAATTTAGCTCATGAGGCTTAAGCTGTCGTGAAGCATACGAAACAACTCGCCCCTCCTACATAAGCACTGCTCCAAGTCCTCGTCGTGAAGCGTCACAATACACCTCATAATCCTTGGTCTGATCTGGCAGAATTAACACTGGTGAGGTAACCAAACGTTTCTTCAACTCTTGGAAACTAGCTTCACACTCCTCGGTCCAAATGAACTTGGTATCCTTCTTCAACAATTCTGTCATAGGCTTTGCAATCCTTGAGAAATTCTCAATGAATCTCCGGTAGTATCCCGCGAGTCCAAGGAAACTCCGGATCTCTCCGACTGTTGTTGGCGCTTCCGATTTGTTACAAAGGACAACTTTAGTGGGGTCTCATCGCTATACCTTCTCCGGATATAACATGTCCAAAAAATCCAACTTCCTTCAACCAAAACTCACACTTGCTGAACTTGGCATATAACTGGTGTTCTTTGAGCTTCTCGAGTACCAAACGCCAATGCTCCTTATGTTCCTCTTCATTCTTCGAGTAAACCAAAATATCATCAATGAACACCACGACGAACTTATCCAAAAACTCCATAAACACTTTGTTCATCATGTTCATAAAATAGGCAGGTGCGTTAGTCAGACCAAATGACATAACGGTGTACTCATACAGCCCGTACCTGGTGGTAAAAGCCGTCTTAGGTATATCCTGCTCTCGAATCTGATGGTACCCTAATCGCAAGTCGATCTTGGAAAACACCTTAGCTCCTTGCAACTGGTCAAACAAGTCATTGATCATCGGTAGTGGGTACTTGTTCTTAATGGTCACTTCGTTCAATCCTCGATAATCAACAACCATTCTTAATGATCCATCCTTCTTCTCCACTAGAAGTACTGGTGATCCCCAAGGTGAAGAACTTGGGCAAATAAAACCTTTATCCAGTAACTCCTTAATCTGCTTCTTAATTTCCTCCAAATCTTGGGCTGGCATCCTATACGGTCTCTTAGAGATCGCCCAAAGGCTCGGTAGTAGTTCAATCAGAAATTCAATGTCTCTGTCCGGCGGCATGCCTGACAACTCTTCCGGAAACACGTACGGGAAATCCCTTACCACTGGTACTTCCTCCTGCATAACTCCTGTTAAGAATTTTCATGTGCTCTCCTCGGCTCATGCCGTGATACAAACTTTATTCTCCTCCCTTCTGGGGTGGTAAGCAAAATTGACTTCGATAACCAATCCATACTTCGATAACCAATCCATGCCTAATATCACATCCAATCCTTGGGATTCCAGAACTATTAGGTCCGAGGGAAATACATAGTGTCCAATCCTTAATGGCAGTCGATCACACCATAGACTAGCCATGTATTCTGCTCCGGGTGAGGTTACTAGCATGGGTGACCTAAGGGCTTGGGTTGGTAATTTATACTTATCCACAAATCCCCTTGATATGTATGAATGCGATGCACCAGTATCAAAAAGAACAACTGCAGTAAATGACTTAACCAAAAACTTACCTATTACTGCGTCTGGCTGAGCTTCAACCTCCTCCACGGTAACGTGGTTCACTTGTCCTCTGTTGAAAGGGTTCGGCTTCTTTCCTGAGCTTCCATTACCATTACCATTTTGGCCTTCTGGACAATCATTTGCATAATGCCCGGTCTTGCGGCACTTAAAGCAAGTGATGTGGCTCAGGTCTACCTTGGATGGTGTTGACGGGTTGGTGCGGTTTTGTCCATTGCTTCCTCCATTCCCGTTCCCATTCTTGGTGCCATTATGGTTGTGCGAGCTACCTCCTCCGTGGGTATGCTGAAATTGTCCTCCTGTCTTCGGGGTAAAGCGAAGTTTCTGCTGAGCTCCAGAGTTATTCTTCCCTTGTCCATACTTCCTCTTGCGGTAGTCAATCTGCTGCTGCTTCCCTTCAATCATGATTGCACGATCTACCAACTCCTGGTAGTTATTGAAAGTGGCTACCATCAACTGCATGCTCAGCTCATCATTCAGTCCTTCTAGAAACTTCTCCTGCTTAGCTGCATCTGTAGCAACGTCATCTGGGGCATAACGTGCTAACTTGCTAAAATCATCCACATAGTGGCCAACTGTCCGTCCTCCTTGGTGCAAGTTGCGAAACTCACGCTTCTTCATGGCCATAGCTCCTGCTGAATAATGGGCAGTACGGAAAGCTTGCTGAAACTGATCCCATGTGACAGTGTCTACAGGGTAAGTGGTTGTAAAATTCTCCCACCATGCTGTCGCGGGTCCTTCGAGCTGATGTGCGGCAAATTTCACCCTTTCTCCATCTATACATCCTGCAGTGGTCAACTCCCTCCCTATCTTTCGGAGCAAATCATCTGCAACAATCGGCTCGGTGCTACTGGAAAACACCGGCGGATTCAGCCTTAAGAAACGGGTCAAATGGTCAACAGGTGGTGGTGGTGGTGGGTTGTTGTTGTTGTTGTTGTTGTTGTTGTTGTTGTTGTTGTTGTTGTTGTTGTTGTTGTTGTTGTTGTTGTTGTTGTTGTTGTTGTTGTTGTTGTTGTTGTTGTTGTTGTTGTTGTTGTTGCCTTGGTTATGTACCAATGTTTGAATCAAGGCATTCTGCTGCTGAATCAACTGAGTGATCTCTGACGGGAAAACTGATGAGGACATCAATACCATTGTTACACCCACAGCCCCTACTGCTACATATACTGGACCAATTACTAGAGCTCGCGCACGCCAATTAAATTACCAGGTACTTTCGTTTCTTGTTAATGATTCTAATGTTCATGAGAATATGATGTTGCCTAAATTGGATACATTTGTTTTGCTTACAAATGAAGGGCTTAGCTTGGAGAAGGATGAACATTGGAGCAAGAACAAGCATGGAGATGATGCCATGCAAGGGGAACAAGAACGGAGTTACAAGTGATGATTTCAGGACTTTGAAGCCACCATAATGGGTGCATGAAGCCTTGGACGAAATATACAAGATGCTACTTCATAAATTTCGTCCCGAGGCTATTCTAGGTGCTGCGTCACCTTATTATTGGGCCAGGCCCTTGTAATTTCGAAATACACAAGTATAGGCTATTTTTAGAGTCCGTATGTGTGGGTAAACAAGAGATAGGGTTGATTTCGGACCCCTCCACCAAGGGCCACGAAATCCCCCCCCCCCTCTTCCTCCATATATACAGCCCTTAGGGCACCGTTTAGACTTTGGGGTTTTGTTTAGATCAAAAGTTCGCGTTAGCTGCAACCGGCAGACTTTGTTTGTGTTCAACGACCAGACCAAGGCGTCTCAGAACCCCACCTTCATTAATAAAGCTTTCCTCTTATATTCGCAATATCCAGATTGCAATCTTAGTTTCTTGCTTGTTCTTTGTTTGCTCGCAGGAAACAGGCCCTCGTGGTCAGGTTGATCGTGCTCCGGCGTGGTCAATAACCCTCGAAAGTTGGTTTAGCGATTGCTAAGGCGCGACGTCTCGCACGTACGTAGTCGGATCGTCAAGGTCGACTCGCACAAAAACGATAGCCACCATCTCATCGAAACATCGGGACACCTTTGCCTCTATCAAGTGGTATCAGATTTTCAGGTTGCTCGGTGAGATTTTACAGTTTTTCGTAGATTAGATCGAGTCTGTTCTTCGTACCGAACCAATCTGAGCCTTTGCATAATCTTTTTAGGGTTTTGCTTTGTTGAATTTGCGGTTGCATCGTCGTGTCTAGTTGCTGGTCTTAGCGTCTAGTCTTTTAGAGTTTCGAGTTCTGGTCATAAGTTTTCACGCCACCGCCGCACCATCATCATCGCCTTGCCATCTACCACCATTGCTTATCCGCCACCGCTCTAAATCCGTATCCATATACCACCACCAATCCGTATCCATATACCACCACCAATCCGTATCCATATACCACCACCGCTACCATATACCACCACCACCACCATATATCCACCACCAATCCGAGTTCTTCTCATATTAGGTTTGTTTTCGAGATCCATCTAGTTTCCGAGTCGTGTTTCCTAGCCGGAGTAGGTTTCGGAAAAAAAAAGAGTAGTATGGAAACCACCCTCCGTTTAGGCCCAAAATTTTCCGAAAACGCACATGTAGAAAAATTTTCTTGCTATACTATTTTTAGGTGTTTCTAATCGTTTTGTGAATGTCTCCGTTTTAGAAAGTTTTTTTGACCCGTTTCCAGCTTTTTGGGTCCGGCGTCGAAAAAAAAAATTGGTCGAAAAAATTTCGTGCCCATCCTGTCAGTTTGACCTGGGAAGAGTTTTGAGACACTCGACATTATAGTGATTTTTCGCAAAAAAAAGAGCAGCGCAAAAAAAAAATAGAGCGAAAAAAAAATTCCAGAGTGTGCTTTTCCCTTGTTTACGTGCAGCGCCGTGATTTTGTTCGTGTTCTAGGCTCGCGTCTCTAGCACGGTCTAGCCTAGGACCAGCACAGTAACGTCGTTGAGCGTTTGTTCACCTTTGCATCTCTGAATTGATTATTGCTGACCCTTTTTGCTACCATATTATAAGCCTTCCCAGCTCCACATACATCTACATCGTGCATTTGACTCTCCCTGGTAATTGCTCTATCCAAGCTTTGAGAGTTTTGACTACATCGGTTGCCGATCACCGCTTCTTCTTTGGGTAAGAACTGGTAAGAATTTTAGATTTGCTTGACGGATTTGTGATCGTCCACCACACCACCACCACCACTTCCTAGTAGTCCGTCAATCATATTCTTGTGTGTTTCTATTGTCGCTAATCATGGCGGGATCACAAGCCATTTAGACCGACCGGGAGAACATCACAAACAAAGCGCTACATGATAAGTTTCAACAAATGATGAATGGGCAGGTGGAAGATGTGCTAAATAGATTTGAAGAGGCCATGGAGAAGATAGATGGCATTAAGAAGGCGTTCGAAACAAAGCTCGATAACAAGTTTAATGAATTGCTCGCGCGTCTACCACCACCACCACCGGCTGCACCTAACGCACCTCTACAACAACAACAATGACTACCTCCACATCGCCAAACAGCCCTCCGCCGAAGCGAGCCGTGTCCCTCTTCACCTGGCCAAGCTGCTGGTGCTGCTGTTGATACTTCTGTGGCTCCTGCTGCTGATGTGGGGGAGGATGATTATGTGAGAGAGTACGAGGGTGAGGTTGATCAACATCAGAACTACGTGCAACCACCAGCACCACAACCACCAGCACCACAATAACCTGGTCGTCCACATGCAAATAATGGCAATGTTAGGGCTCCCCCTCAGGTACGAGATCATGACCATCTCCCTAAACTGAAGTTGAATATTCCACCATTTGAGGGTAGATATGTTCACGATATATATCTTACTTGGGAGTTAGAAACTGAACAACGATTTACATGTTTACAATATCCTGAGGAGAGACGTGTTCCCGCTGCTGTTTGTGCTTTCACTAGCTTTGCATGTGTTTGGTGGTCTGAACATTGTAGATTATATCCTGTTCCATCTACTTGGGCTGCTTTCAAAACTGCTATGCGTACTCGTTGGGTTCCACCATATTATCAACGTGAATTACTTCAAAAATTGCAGCGCTTAAGACAAGGAAAAATTCGGTAGAAGAATATTATCAGAATTACAAACTGGCTTGATTAGATGTGGTATTGTTGAGGAGAATGAAGCTATGCTTGCATGTTTTCCGGTGGATTAAATAGAGATATTCAGACCATTCTAGACTACAAGGATTATACTAATATCACTCGATTATTCCATCTTGCTTGTAAAGCTGAACGTGAAGTGCAGGATCGACGGCGTTGGCGCGGACTAACTTTTTCTCGCAGTCGACCTTCATCATGGACACCACGTGCATCATCTACTTCCACACGTTCTACTACACCGCACCTCCGTCGGCTGCCACCTCCAACCGTGATACAAGAAAGCGAGCACAACCACCACTATCCGCCAAGAGCACACCGCTTTGGCCTACACAGAGCTCTTCTTCTTCCGGCGTCAACAGGGCACACAAGTGATATTATTTGTCGTCGTTGTAAGGGAAGAGGACATTTTATGAGAGAATGCCAATCTCAAAGCATGTGATGCTTGCTCACGAGGATGGTGGGTATGAGTCCGCTAGTGACTATGATGAAGAGACTTTGGCTCTTATTACACATGAAGAACACGGTGGAGATGATTCTGATCATGAGACGCAATACATGGTCATTGAAGATCTTTGACAGGTATGAATGTTTAGTTGCTCAACGTGTTTTGAGTGTGCAGGTTACACAAGTCGAGCAAAATCAGAGGCATAACTTGTTCCATACAAAGGGAGTTGTGAAGGAACGTTCTATTCAAGCGTCATCATAGATGGAGGGAGCTGCAACAACTTGGCTAGCATGGATATGGTGGAGAAGCTTTCTCTCACCACAAGGCCACATCCACATCCTTACTACATCCAATGGTTCAACAACAGCGGCAAGGTTAAGGTAACACGTCTTTGTTCGTGTGTATTTTAGTATCTCTACATATGCTGATTATGTTGATTGTGATGTGGTACCTATGCAAGCATGTTCCTTATTACTTGGTAGACCATGGCAATTTGATAAAAATTCTGTACACCATGGTAGAAACAATCAGTATACTCTTGTTCACAAGGATAAAAATATTACTTTGCTTCCTATGACTCCTGATTCCATTTTGAAAGATGATATTAATAGAGCTAATAAAGCAAAACAGGAGAAAAATAAGAGTGAAAATCAGATTGTGGCAAAAGAATTTGAGCAACAAATGAAGCCTAATAATAAACCATCTAATGTTGCTTCTGAAATTAAACTGAAAAGTGCATGTTTACTTGCCACCAAATCTGATATTGATGAGCTAGATTCTAGCAAATCTGTTTGCTATGCTTTTGTGTGCAAAGAGGCATTATTTTCATTCGAGGACGTGCCTTCCTCTTTGCCCCCTTGTCACTAACATTTTGCAGGAGTTCACGACGTCTTCCCACAAGACGTGCCACCGGGATTACCACCTATTCGAGGGATTGAGCATCAAATTGACTTAATTCCCGGTGCATCGCTACCCAACCATGCACCATACCGTACCAATCCAGAGGAGACGAAGGAGATTATGCGTCAAGTACAGGAGCTGCTCGACAAAGGTTATATACGCGAATCTCTTAGTCCTTGTGTTGTTCCTATTATACTAGTGCCTAAAAATGATGGTACGTCACAGTATGTGTGTTGATTGTAGAGGCATTAATAATATTACTATTCGTTGTCGCCATCCTATTCCTAGGCTAGATGATATGCTTGATGAATTGAGTGGCTCTACAATATTCTCCAAAGTTGATTTATGAGTGGATACCATCAAATTCATATGAAATTGGGAGATGAATGGAAAATAGCATTTAAAACTAAGTTTGGTTTATATGAGTGGTTAGTCATGCCTTTTGGGTTAACTAATGCACCTAGTACTTTCATGAGACTAATGAACGAAGTTTTACATGCTTTCATTGGACGATTTGTGGTAGTCTATTTTGATGATATACTGATTTATAGCAAATCTTTGGAAGAACATTTGGAACATTTACGTGCTGTTTTTAATGCTCTACGTGATGCACGCTTGTTTGGTAACCTTGGGAAGTGCACCTTTTCCACCGACCGAGTATCTTTTCTTGGCTATGTTATTACTCCACAGGAATTGAAGTTGATAAAGCCAAGATTGAAGCTATTGAGAGTTGGCCGCAGCCCAAAACGGTCACACAAGTGAGGAGTTTTCTTGGACTCGTTGGTTTCTATAGGCGTTTTGTGAGAGACTTTAGCACCATTGCTGCACCTCTCAATGAGCTTACAAAGAAGGATGTGCCTTTTGTTTGGGGTACCACACAGGAAGAAGCCTTCACGGTATTGAAAGATAAGTTGACACATGCTCCTTTACTCCAACTTCCTGATTTTAATAAGACTTTTGAGCTTGAATGTGATGCTAGTGGAATTGGATTAGGAGGTGTGTAATTACAAGATGGCAAACATGTTGCATACTTTTCTGAAAAATTGAATGGGCCTAGTCTGAATTATTCTACTTATGATAAAGAATTATATGCTCTTGTTCGGACTTTAGAAACATGGCAACATTATTTATGGCCCAAAGAATTTGTTATACATTCTGATCATGAATCTTTGAAACATATTAAAAGTCAAGCTAAACTGAATCGTAGACATGCTAAATGGGTTTAATTCATTGACACTTTCCTTTATGTCATTAAACACAAGAAGGGTAAAGAAAATGTTATTGCTGATGCATTGTCTCGTCGCTATACTATGCTTTCACAACTTGACTTCAAAATATTTGGTTTGGAGACCATCAAAGATCAATATGTGCATGATGCTGATTTTAAAGATGTATTGCAGAATTGTAAAGAAGGAAGAACGTGGAACAAGTTAAATGCGTTAATGATGGATTTGTGTTCCGTGCTAACAAGCTATGCATTACAGCTAGCTCCGTTCGTCTTTTGTTGTTGCAGGAGGCACATGGAGGAGGACTAATGGGACACTTTGGCGTGATTTAAGACGGAGGATGTACTTGCTACACACATTTTTTGGCCAAAGATGAGACGGGATGTTGAGCGTTTATTGCTCGCTGCACTACATGTCAAAAAGCTAAGTCACGACTCAATCCTCATGGTTTATATATGCCTTTGCCTGTACCTAGTGTTCCTTGGGAGGATATATCTATGGACTTTGTTTTAGGTTTACCTAGAACAAAGAAGGGAGGATAGCATATTTGTTGTCGTGGATAGATTCTCGAAAATGGCACACTTTATACCATGTCATAAAAGCGACGATGCTGTTAATGTTGCTGATTTGTTCCTTCGTGAAATTATTCGCTTGCATGGTGTGCCAAATACTATTGTTTCAGATTGTGATACTAAATTTCTTAGCCACTTTTGGAGATGTTTATGGGCTAAGTTGGGGACTAAACTGCTTTTAGTACTACTTGTCACCCCAAACCGATGGACAAACCAAGTAGTCAATAGAACATTGTCTACTATGCTTAGGGCTGTTTTGAAGAATAATAAGAAAATGTGGGAGGAATGCTTGCCTCATATTGAATTTGCTTATAATCGTTCATTGCATTCTACTACTAAGATGTGCCCTTTTGAAGTTGTGTATGGTTTCCTACCTCGTGCACCTATTGATTTGTTGCCTCTTCCATCTTCGGAGAAGGTTAATTTTGATGCTAAACAACGTGCTGAATTGATTTTAAAAATGCATGAGTTAACTAAGGAAACATTGAGCGTATGAATGCTAAATATAAACTTGCTGGAGATAAGGGTAGAAAACATGTTGTGTTTGCTCCTGGAGATCTTGTTTGGTTACATTTGCGTAAGGATAGATTTCCTGATTTGCGCAAATCAAAGCTAATGGCACGTGTTGATGGTCCCTTTAAGGTGTTGGAGAAAGTAAATGATAATGCATATAAACTTGAGCTGCCTGCAGATTTTGGGGTTAGTCCCACTTTTAACATTGCAGATTTGAAGCCTTATTTGGGTGAGGAAGATGAGCTTCCGTCGAGGACGACTTCATTTCAAGAAGGGGAGGATGATGAGGACATCAATACCATTGTTACACCCGCAGCCCCTACTGCTACATATACTGGACCAATTACTAGAGCTCGCGTATGCCAATTAAATTATCAGGTACTTTCGTTTCTTGGTAATGATTCTAATGTTCATGAGAATATGATGCTGCCTAAATTGGATACATTTGTTTTGCTTACAAATGAAGGGCCTAGCTTGGAGAAGGATGGACATTGGAGCAAGAACAAGCATGGAGATGATGCCATGCAAGGGGAACAAGAACGGAGTTACAAGTGATGATTTCAGGACTTTGAAGCCACCATAATGGGTGCATGAAGCCTTGGACGAAATATACAAGATGCTACTTCATAAATTTCGTCCCGAGGCTATTCTAGGTGCTGCGTCACCTTATTATTGGGTCAGGCCCTTGTAATTTCGAAATACACAAGTATAGGCTATTTTTAGAGTCCGTATGTGTGGGGAAACAAGAGATAGGGTTGATTTCGGACCCCTCCACCAAGGGCCACGAAATTCCCCTCCTCTTCCTCCATATATACAGCCCTTAGGGCACCGTTTAGACTTTGGGTTTTGTTTAGATCAAAAGTTCGCCTTAGCTGCAACTTCACAGATTTCGCTTGTGTTCAACGACTGCACCAAAGGCGTCTCGTAACCCCACCTTCATTAATAAAGCTTTCCTCTTATATTCGCAATATCCAGATTGCAATCTTAGTTTCTTGCTTGTTCTTCGTTTGCTCGCGAAAGCAGGCCCTCGTGGTCAGGTTGATCGTGCTCCGGCGTGGTCAATAACCCTCGGAAGTTGGTTTAGCGATTGCTAAGGCGCGACGTCTCGCACGTACGTAGTCGGATCGTCAAGGTCGACTCCCACAGAAACGATAGCCACCATCTCATCGAAACATCGGGACACCTTTGCCTCTATCAAAAACAAATCCGGGGTCGCGTCTCGGAGGCATCTGAGGGGTTTAAAGAAAAGACGAGAGTTAAGAATAGAATGAGGTCTAGAGAGAAACACTACCCATATGCACATGAGACAAATCACACAATATCACTCCAATCAATTCAAACAAGGCATACAACGGTCTATCTATCGTTACAAAGTGTTGGAACTAAAACTAATTATATTGGGGGAAATCTACTACTGTTATGGTAGTCAACTAGAAAAACTGCTCCGATGAAGACTTCATGATATCTGCTCCAGCTTCATCTTCGTAATCATCATCACTAGGATTGGAATCGGTGTCGTTGATGATGATGTAGTTCTCTGGACAGGTGCAATCTTCATCTTCTCCTCCGGGTGCTGAATTTCCCATGAGTTCTTCAATCTTCTCCTTAAGATCGCCGTTTTGTCCCACTAGAGCTACAATCTCCTCCATGTAGTCCTTGCGAGTGGCCTTCGCCTCCTTCTAGTTCGATAATCTTGGCTTTTGCTGTCTTCAACTCCATCATGTCCGCGCACATCTAGTTCTCCTGGCGTCGAATGTGCTGGTTTAACTCCTGGATGAAAGGTGCAATGGATCGATCCTTCTTAGTGCCAACTATCTCCCATTGTTCATCTCGGCGCCCGCAAATCTGGTAGATAGTATCCTTGAGGTCTTCTTTGTAAACTTCTCCAATGCGCCCATGGTTATGTGAGCTGCCATGCTCTTTCCCAAACTCCAGTTGGTGCATTGAAAACACACTCTATGGGTTCCGTGATTGGCATAAGCGTCCTTCCGGAACTTGAGCTTGAATCTTCCAGCGCTCTTCTTGAGTAAAGTGGAATTGTAGGTCCCGGTGAAGCTTGGTAATCGATGTTAAGGTACTTAGTGACTTCCTTCGTGTGTCGCCCAAAGGGTGTATCTTCATCCTACCGGGTGAACTTGATCCTCGCTTCCGTCATCCTAAAAGAGTAGAAAAGATGAGGAGTTAGAAATGAGAAGAGAGTAGTGATCTAGGGCTTTAGCTTAATGGTCGTGGTCCTACAGGCGTGTGCTCTGATACCATCTTTGTAGCAACCAAACCTCAAACAGTCTGATCTCTGTGCTCAGTGTCATCCCTGGATCAGTAATGCTGACACCACACAATACTCGAAGGATTTATAATAGAGTAGCAATCACACACTTATTACAATCGAATGTCTCAAGAGAGAACTTATTACGATAATAGCGGGAGGCTTGGAAGAATAAGCGAGTCCATCAACTCCAACGGCATCACTGAGTATAGAACCATGACCTAAACACCTTACTCGTCGTCTGAAAAGTCTGCAACATGAAAAGTTGGAGCCCGAAAACAGGTCATCACATGGAATATGCTGGCAATGGAACACACAGAGAATAATGGAATGATAAGCCTATACTACATGCATATATGGCTGGTGGAAAGCTCTATGGTTACAGTTTTTGCATAAAGCCAATTTTTCCCTACTGCAAAGGAATAAAATTATTTAACTATCATGGTGGTTGTGAAACATTGAGAATGGTTGACAGCATCCTCAATCCCAATTAAAAGTACTCATTAACAAACCCAACAATATTAATTTAGAAGTAACATGATGAGATTCACATGATATCCAAGTACTAGATACTCAAGATGTCCATAACCGGGGACACGGCTAACCATGATTAGTTTATACACTCTGCAGAGGTTTGCGCACTTTTCCCCACAAGACTCGATCGCCTCCGTTTGGTTTCTCGCACTACATGGTGTTTGAGAGACGGATGACCGAGACATAGTCTTTCAGAAGCACTAGCACCTTACATGTGGGTAGACCGTACTAACCTACATCCCCTACGTCAGCTAGTCTACCCGTAAGAGTTCGCACAACTTAATCAAATATGCCAGAGCCCATAATGGCTTGTGGCTGCACACGGAAGTTTCTAGTTTGAATAATCTCATGATCCCTTTGAGCCTGGGTGGCGGTCCGAAGAAATACAGGCAAGTCCTGATAGAAACCAGGTGCCTCAATCCACCCAGATGTGTGTTTAAGTTGCCACCTTAAATAAACCATTAATTAACAATCTCACATCTGTCATGGATACACTCACCCAATCCATGTCTACTAGCATAGCATGGCATAATAAGCAAACGTAGAAGTAACTCCCAAAGGTTTGAAAATAAACAGGTAATAGGTACTACCTCAATCTACTTCACAAAACCCACAATTTAATTAGATCCTAATCATGCAATGTTTGAGGATAGATCTAATGCATAAAAACTGGGTATGAGAAGAGGTATGATCAAAGTGTTACTTGCCTTGCTGATGATCCGCGAAACCTAGAGACTCGAAGTAACAGGCGACGCACTCGGTTATTCTATCGCAGACAAACAAACAAGCATGCAATAAGTACTCATCTAATGCACAGGTAAAACTCAAATAGATCTAACCAGATAGTTCAACTTAAGAACTCCGGTTTGCAAAAAGAATCAAATCAAACGAAGCAACAAAAGTCAAACGGCGGAAGAAAACAGCTTCGTTTTACTAATCTGGATCTAAGTCAAATTTTACAGAAGCAAAAACTTGTTTAAGTTGGTTATTCGGAAAGAGGGTTTCGAGACGAAACTCTAGGCGCTTGAATCGCCTGATTCCGATAAACGAGCGAAAAGTTATACTAAAACGAAAATCGGATCTGGAATCGCGATCAGAAAAATCGCGGATTAAATCCGAGAAAAAGAAAAAAGACGAACGGGTTAACGAACGGACGTTCGTTAACTAAACTAGTCTAACGAACGCGTTCGTTTAAACGAACTAACGGACGAACGTTCGCTAAATAGCCTAAACCGAAAAAAACCGAATCTAAAAGAAAAACGAAACTAAAAAAACCAAAATAAAAACCGAAGAGAAACCGCCCGGTTTTTAGAAAAACCGGCGGCACGCGGATCGAGGCGGTGGCGAACCTCGTCGGCGGCGGCGGAGTCCGGCGAGTCCGCGGGTCGGCGAGCGGCGGCGGCGGGTCCGGCGGGTCGGGCGGCGGATCCCAAGGCGGCAGCGGCGGCGGCTGCGGCTCGTCACCTCGGGGCGGCTCGGGCTAGGGTTTGAGTCCCGGACGGGCACGGCCCGGTTAAGTCGGTGGCGCGTTTCGTGAGTACACCTACGGACTGATATATGGACAATAGCATATAGAACAATGAACCATCCACACACTAGAAAGACTACAGGTTCAGTCACGACACAAGGAGGAGGCTCTTGGTTGCATCGAAACCCAAGAATTGATGCTTCACATGGTCTATCACCCATCTCGCTACCACCCTCATGTTTTCACCAGCGGATACATTATTCTTGGATCATAAAGTACATAACAGTTCATCCTTACTCCATTTATGCACTCGAAAAATTATAGGTCATTCCGAGTTGTGCAAGATGGCTCGTCGGTGCGATCATCTTACCTTGAAAGTTCTATTCACGTTCTGTCCCGCGATGTTGTATCCATAAAACGACTACAATTTTGCCACAAAAACTCCATTGTTGCTCCATGACCCGTCAATACTATCACAATCAAAAGTTTAATGCGCTCGTAACCCACTCTCGGGTTTCGACAACATTTTGGAGGCAAGTTCCGGCTTGTAAAATTGAGTTCTAGACGATTTTATGCTTGAGGTGTACTCTGCCACCCTCTACCACCCTTCCGTGAGCTCACCTACGGACTGATATATGGACAATAACATATAGAACAATGCACCATCCTTCCATTATAAACTAGAAAGACTACATGTTCAGTCTTGACACAAGGTGGAGGCTCTTGGTCACATAGAAACCCAAGAATTGATGCTTTACATGGTCAATCACTGATCTCGCTACCACCCTCATGTTTTCACCAGCGGATGCATTATTGTTGGATCATAAAGTACATAACAGTTCATCTTCACTCCATTTATGCACTCGAAAAATTATAGGTCATTCTGAGTTGTGCAAGATGGCTCGTCAGTGGGATCAACTTACCTTGAAAGTTGTATTCACGGTCTGTCCCGCGATGTTGTATCCCTAAATTGGCAACAATTTTGCCACAAAACTCCATTGGACCTCCATGACCCGCCAAAACAATCATAACCAAAAGTTGTATGCGCCCGTAACCCACTCCGGGGTTCGTCAACATTTCGGACACAAGATCCGGCTTGTGCAATTGAGTTTCTGACGATTTTATGCTTGAAGTATACTCTGCCACCCTCGACCACCCTTCCGTGAGTTCACCTACGGACTGATATAAGGACAATGACATATAGAACAATGCACCATCCTTCACTACACACTAGAAAGACTATAGGTTCAGTCACGACACAAGGAGGAGGCTCTTCATTGCATCGAAACCCAAGAATTGATGCATTACATGGTCTATCACCCATCTTGCTACCACCCTCACTTTTTCACCAGCGGATGCTTTATCGTTGGATCATAAAGTACATAATAGTTCATCCTCACTCCATTTATGCACTCGAAAAATTATAGGTCATTCCGAGTTGTGCAAGATGGCTCGTCGGTGGGATCAACTTACCTTGAAAGTTGTATTCCCGCGATGTTGTATCCATAAATCGGCAACAATTTTGCCGCAAAAACTCCATTGGATCTCCATGACCCGCCAAAACAATCACTACCAAAAGTTGTATGCGCCCGTAACCCACTTGCGGCGTTCGTCAACATTTCGGACACAAGATCTGGCTTGTGCAATTGAGTTCCCGATGATTTTATGCTTGAAGTATACTCTGCCACCCTCTACCACCCTTCCGTGACTACAGGTTCTTGGAGCATGGTCAATCACCCATCTCGCTACCACCCTCACCTTTTCACCAGCGGATGCATTATTCTTGGAGCATAAAGTACATAATTGTTCATCCTCACTCCATTTATGCACCCAAATAATTATAGGTCATTCCGAGTTGTGCAAGATGGCTCGTCGGTACGATCAACTTACCTTGAAAGTTGTATTCACGGTCTGTCCCGCGATGTTGTATCCATAAACCGGCAACAATTTTGCCACAAAAACTCCATTGGATCTCCATGACCCACCAATACTATCACAACCAAAAATTTTATGCGCCCGTAACCCACTCTCGGGCTTCGACAACATTTTGGAGGCAAGATCCGACTTGTAAAATTGAGTTCTAGACGATTTTATGCTTGAGGTATACTCTGCCACCCTCTACCACCCTTCCGTGAGCTCACCTATGGACTGATATATGGACAATAACATATAGAACAATGGACCATCCTTCCATTACAAACTAGAAAGACTACATGTTCAGTCATGACACAAGGAGGAGGTTCTTCGTCACATAGAAACCCAAGAATTGATGCTTTACATGGTCAATCACCCATCTCGCTACCACCCTCATGTAAACCAGCGGATGCATTATCGTTGGATCATAAAGTACATAACAGTTCATCCTCACTCCATTTATGCACTCGAAAAATTACAGGTCATTCCGAGTTGTGGAAGATGGCTCGCCGGTTGGATCAACTTACCTTGAAAGTTGTATTCATGGTCTGTCCCGCAATGTTGTATCCATAAATCGGCAACAATTTTGCCACAAAAACTTCATTGGATCTCCATGACCCGCCAAAACAATCACAACCAAAAGTTGTATGCGCCCGTAACCCACTCGCGGGGTTCGTCAACATTTCGGACACAAGATCCGGCTTGTACAATTGAGTTCCCGACGATTTTACGCTTGAAGTATACTCTGCCACCCTCTACCACCCTTCCGTGAGTTCACCTACGGACTGATATATGGACAATAACATATAATGCACCATCCTTCGACTACACACTAGAAAGACTACAAGTTCGGTCACGACACAAGGAGGACGCTCTTCGTTGCATCAAAACCCAAGAACGTAACCCACTCGCGGGGTTCGTCAACATTTCGAACACAAGATCCGGCTTGTAAAATTGAGTTCCCGACAATTTTATGCTTGAAGTATACTCTGCCACCCTCTACCACCCTTCCGTGAGTTCATCTACGGACTGACATATGGGCAATAGCATATAGAACAATGAACCATCCACACACTAGAAAGACTACAGGTTCAGTCACGACACAAGGAGGAGGCTCTTCGTTGCATCGAAACCCAAGAATTGATGCTTTACATGGTCTATCACCCATCTCGCTACCACCCTCACGTTTTCACCAGCGGATACATTATTCTTGGATCATAAAGTACATAACAGTTCATCCTTACTCCATTTATGCACTCGAAAAATTATAGGTCATTCCGAGTTGTGCAAGATGGCTCGTCGGTGCGATCATCTTACCTTGAAAGTTCTATTCACGTTCTGTCCCGCGATGTTGTATCCATAAAACGACTACAATTATGCCACAAAAACTCCATTGCAGCTCCATGACCCGCCAATACTATCACAACCAAAAGTTTTATGCGCTCGTAACCCACTCTCGGGTTTCGACAACATTTTGGAGGCAAGATCCGGCTTGTAAAATTCAGTTCTAGACGATTTTATGCTTGAGGTGTACTCTGCCACCCTCTACCACCCTTCCGTGAGCTCACCGACGGACTGATATATGGACAATAACATATAGAACAATGCACCATCCTTCCATTATAAACTAGAAAGTCTACATGTTCAGTCATGACACAAGGAGGAGGCTCTTGGTCACATAGAAACCCAAGAATTGATGCTTTACATGGTCAATCACCCATCTCGCTACCACCCTCATGTTTTCACCAGCGGATGCATTATTGTTGGATCATAAAGTACATAACAGTTCATCCTCACTCCATTTATGCACTCGAAAAATTATAGGTCATTCCGAGTTGTGCAAGATGGCTCGTCGGTGGGATCAACTTACCTTGAAAGTTGTACTCACGGTCTGTCCCGTGATGTTGTATCCATAAATCGGCAACAATTTTGCCACAAAACTCCATTGGATCTCCATGACCCGCCAAAACAATCACAACCAAAAGTTGTATGCGCCCGTAACCCACTCTGGGGTTTGCCAACATTCCGGAGACAAGATCCGGCTTGTGCAATTGAGTTTCCGACGATTTTATGTTTGAAGTATACTCTGCCACCCTCTACCACACTTCCGTGAGTTCACCTACAGACTGATATATGGACAATAACATATAGAACAATGCACCATCCTTCCACTACACACTAGAAAGACTATAGGTTCAGTCACGACACAAGGAGGAGGCTCTTCGTTGCATCGAAACCCGAGAATTGATGCTTTACATGGTCTATCACCCATCTTGCTACCACCCTCACGTTTTCACCAGCGGATGCATTATTCTTGGATCATAAAGTACATAACAGTTCATCCTCACTCCATTTATGCACTCGAAAAATTATAGGTCATTTCGAGTTGTGCAAGATGTCTCGTCGGTGCGATCATCTTACCTTCAAAGTTGTATTCACGGTCCGTCCCGCGATGTTGTATTCGTAAAGCGGCAACAATTTTGCCACAAAATCTTCATTGGAGCTCCATGACCTGCCAATACTATCACAAACCAGAAGTTTTATGCGCCCGTAACCCACTCTCGGGCTTCGACAACATTTCAGAGGCAAGATCCGGCTTGTAAAATTGAGTACCAGACGATTTTATGCTTGAGGTATACTCTACGACCCTTCCGTGAGCTCACTTACGGACTGATATATTTACAATAACATATAGAACAATGCACCATCCTTCCATTACAAACTAGATGATGAGGACATCCCTACTCCTTTACCATCATTTTCAAATAAAGATGATATTGCACAAGACAAGTCCAATGAAATCAGAATTGGACCAATTACAAGAGCACGTGCAAAACTACTTGAACAACAGGTGAATTCACTCTTAGTTAAATCTGACATTTGTGTTAATCAGAATTTTATACTGCCTAAGTCTTTGCATATTTGTATGATCAGATTTGAAGGGAAAGCAAGCTTGGCACGTGGAGATGAAGAATTGCAGCAAGAAGAACTTCTACTGATGTCTAATATCAGCAAGTGCACGAGGGAGGAGAGGGAGGCAGGTGCACAACATAAACAGAAGGAAAATCAGAACCGAACTCGGATTGACAGCCAGGAGGCCTGTAATTGATATACGTGCAGAATCCGTGTCCGTGCTTCAAATAAGGCGTTTAAATACAATTTGGAAAGCTTGACTCGTGTGATTTCCAAATTGTATACTCGCAACCCGCGATTTGCGGTGACCGAGTCGCAGTCACCAAAACAATATGGCGGTTGTTTCTGCCAGTTTTTTCCAGATAGATTCGTTTAAGTTAGGAAAGTTAGAGATAAGTTGGATTTCGACCCCAACACTATGTTGGACGTCCAGGGGTCTTTTTATACCCTTGTAAGTCGTGGCTTTTAGGGTTAGACCACGTTTTGATTAAACTCATATCAGACTGAATTGCTTTAAGCATTCCTCTGTACTCATATTCCTCTTTGCATCGATCAGGAATATTTACCTACACCAAATTTGTTTCGATAGGGTGTATTTGCTATTGAAAGTCTAGTGCTATCAGTCGTTCCACTAGGAATTGGGAGATTGTAGAACCGCTTCGTGGTCGGCGGCTACGTGCGCAAGTGTGTGGTGTTGCGAATATCCATAGGGTGTAAGATCTGTTGCATTGGCAACGGGGGAACAGCCGGAGAGTTCGAGAGCATCTCACAAGTTATCCTACAAGTTCAACATCGACATCCTCCGCTCACTGAGAAGATCGGGCCACCCCTTATAACTAGCAAGACTACATGTTCAGTCATGACACAAGGAGGAGGCTCTTCGTCACATCGAAACCCAAGAATTGATGCTTTACATGGTCAATCACCCATCTCGCTACCACCCTCACGTTTTCATCAGTGGATGCATTATTCTTGGAGCATAAAGTACATAACATTTCATCCTCACTCCATTTATGCACTCGAAAAATTATAGGTCATTAAGAGTTCTACAAGATTGATAGAGGCAAAGGTGTCCCAATGTTTCGATGAGATGGTGGCTATCGTTTTCTGTGGGAGTCGACCTTGACGATCCGACTACGAACGTGCGAGACGTCGCTCCGTAGCAATCGCTAAACCAACTTCCGAGGGTTATTGACCAAGCCGGAGCACGATCAACCTGACCACGAGGGCATGTTTCATGCGAGCAAACGAAGAACAAGCAAGAAACTAAGATTACATTCTGGATATTGCGAATATAAGAGGAAACCTTTATTAATGAAGGTGGGGTTCTTTGGCGCCTTGGTCTGGTCGTTGAACACAAACGAAGTACGCGAAGTTGCAGCTATGGCGAACTTTTAATCTAAACAAAACCCAAAGTCTAAACGGTGCCCTAAGGGCTGTATATATGGAGGAAGAGGGGGGATTTCGTGACCCTTGGTGATTTAGGGCGGAACCCTATGTGGACGATCTTTCACGTTTGGAGAGGATCCCTACGAGGAACATGAAGAACGAGTGTCGGTGTCAAAACCGGCGGATCTCGGATAGGGGGTCCCGAACTGTGCGTCTAGGCGGATGGTAACAGGAGACAAGGGACACGATGTTTTACCCAGTTTCGGGCCCTCTTGATGGAGGTAAAACCCTACGTCCTGCTAGATTAATATTGATGATGTGTGTTACAAGAGTGGATCTACCACGAGATCAAAGAGGCTAAACCCTAGAAGCTAGCCTATGGTATGATTGTTGTACGTCCTACGGACTAAAACCCTTCGGTTTATATAGACACCGGATAGGGTTAGTGTTACATGTAGTCGGTTACAATGGTAGGAGACCTACATATCCGTATCGCCAAGCTTGCCTTCCACGCCAAGGAAAGTCCCATCCGGACACGGGACGAAGTCTTCAATCTTCTATCTTCATAGTCTTGGAGTCCAGCCGATGATGATAGTTCGGCTATCCGGACACCCCCTAGTCCGGAACTCCCTCAGTAGCCCCTGAACCAGGCTTCAATGACGATGAGTCCGGCACGTATATTGTCTTCGGCGTTGCAAGGCGGGTTCTTCCTCCGAATAATTTATAGAAGATTGTGAACACCAGGATAGTGTCAAATAAATTCCACATACCACCGTAGAGAGAATAATATTACACAAGATCAATCTGCTGACGTATTTTGTGGCGTGACGTCGCACCACTACCAAGCCTTTATTCAAATTGTTTTTACTGTTCCACCTAAGCGCGTTTAGCGAAGCGGTTTCCTTGGCACGTCTTGTCGAGGCAGAGATCGTGTTCCCCTTATTCCGGGATTCCCATCAATACGGACATGGGTAACCCAACCGTGCCCGTTGGCCTGCCTTCTCTATCAAAGGCGAGTCCTAATCGACCATGGGGGGGGGGGGCTCTTGGTATTCAACCTCTTTATAACGAGACCAAGGCCCTCTCCTCTTTACACCCTCTATCGAGTTCGCCCTGTGCTTCGAGTTCCAACACCCCAAAGCTTCAGATTCAGGCGCTTCGGACTTTCGACGATGTCCGGCTCCGACCAGCATGGCCGATGGGTGTCTTCCTCCGTTACAGAAGAAGACGTGCTAAAGCTGCGAGACGCCAGGTATCTAACCATCAGTCCGGCAGGTCATTCCCACTCCTGAGCCCGGGGAGAACGTGGTGTTCGTGTCTCACTTCCGTCGGGGTTTAGGCTTCCCGACGGACCCCTTTGTGCGGGGCTCATGTTTTATTATGGGCTTGATTTCCATTACTTGAATCCGGTGTCCATCCTCCATATCTCGTCATTCATTGTTGTATGTGAGGCCTTCCTCCATATTACCCCTCACTTTGGATTGTGGCTCAAGACCTTCAAGGTGGATCCAAAGGCGATCAAGGGGCAGCAAACAGAGTGCGGAGGGGCGGTCATAAGCAAATGCGTTGGTGCTCCGTGGCCCGAGGGCTCTTTTCAAGAGGAGCTTGGTTTATGGCAACGGAGTGGTTCTATATCACCGCCTCCTGTGGGCACCAAATGGGCGGCGCTCCCGCCTTCCGGCCAGTCCACCACAGCGGGCGTCATGGGTCAACAAGGGCTCGACTGGGGTTGTCCAAGGGCGTTCCCCTGCAGGGCCGTGTCGAGATCTCCAGAAAGAGGGATCAATCTGGTTGCAAAGGGCGCAGTTATTGTGATCCGGCGTCTTCAGCCCTGAACGCCGCCTCCGCCTGTGGGAATTCAATCCGAGGGACCACGAGCTCTCCAAAATTTTATGGGCACGACGCCCGTGGAGATGTATAAACTGTTCTTCGGATCACAAGAGAAGTGTCCGGACTTGACCGAGGATGCAGGACTAAGCTGCAATCGCCCAGATCCTCAAGTAAGTAGTCCTGTAACCGGACAAGCTGTTCATTCATTTGTTATGTATATATGCCCTTTAAAGGAGCCGTTTCTTGAACAGGAGTGGATAGCCCGGGCAAAGTTGATAAGGTGTCCGGCTCCCCTCCTAGAGACCACGCGGGATCCCATGTTGACCAAGATGTTGAAGGTCGCGCCTTTTGAAGAAGGCGAAGGGAGGAGCGGGGGAGCAACTGCCTCTGCGAAGGAGGCTATCAAGGAAGGAGGGATTAAGAGTCCCACCTTCCGAGGAGAGAAGAGGACCGCTCAAGATCCGGAGGTCAAGGCCTCAAAGAAAGGAAGGGAATCTTCGTCGGAGAGTCCTGCTACCGGGACGTAACCCAGCTGCACTATTTCCCCAAGGGGATCAGCCTCCAGCGAGCCGTAAGTAAAACGAAGGGGTCTTGTAAATAAGGAACATCCCTGTATTTATTTATGAAGATAACTGAAATTGTACCTTGTAGTTCGGACCTCAACCCTTCTCAGCAGAGCTCGTCTTCGGGGGATCTTCTTCCGGAGATGATGGAGAGCGAAACGCCTCCACCTGTCGCACCCTCATGTGAAGCGGACGACCCGGAGGTGTCGTCGCAAAGGGTTCCCCCAAGTCCCGTGAGGCGGAAGGTCCGCGCCAAGTGGTGTGCGGTCGGAGGAGTCAAGGATTTGCTCGGGCGAGTGGCTATCTCGTAAGATCACCGTGCTCTAATGGGTACGGTGATTGAAAGAATTGCATCCGCGGAGAGCGGATTATGCGTGAAGCCGTCGAAGCTTCTTGGCGGGGTTTGAGGTACGCAAAAAATGATGTACCGTCGGCGCTTATGCATATAAAATGCGCTCAGCATAGATAGTAGCCCACGAGACTCGGGATGTTGTCAAAATTGACAACGTGTCGAGGATCAAATTCTGAGTTTTAACATATCGCCGCTCCTAAACAGGTGGGCGGGTCGTCCGAGGCCAGCCGGATGAATATGCCGAACTAAAGCGGCAGCTTGATGAGGCGGATGCGACATCGCTGGTCAATAAAGCGGTTTGATGAGTCACAAGGTATGCGACTTCTATGCGGACACTGGTAAGGGAGCTTGACGCCCATGTCTTACTAATCATATGCTTAACGCAGATGGTGCCGCCGCCGATGGAAGAGCTGCGCGTAACTTCGCCGAGCGAAAAGAGCAAGCCAGAATTAGTAATGTCGGCTGCTTTAAAAGGCGTAGAAGAGCTAGAAGCTGAACGGGCTGCTCATCGCCGAAGAAGAGGAGATGGCCGAGATGGCCAAAAGGTTAAGGAATGCTACCGATCGCTGCGAGGTTCTTGAAAAGAGCATCGGCGGAACAGAGGGCCTAAAGAAGGCCGCCCCGAAACCAAGAATGCCCAATCGGCTTTGAGAGCTGCCAAGGAGGAGCCGAAGTCGGCCAGGAAATTGCGGCCGAAAACCGTTTCGCCATGGGACGAAATATACAGATCCAAAGTATGCTCCGTTGGATAAATTATGAAGTTCATAGGATGCTTATATGGACTTGGCGGCGAAGCGCCAGGACGCAGCTTGAGCACTTCCGGGCGAAGGGGCAAAAAGGAAGAGCTATCTTGGTCGCAATTCCATAGTCCGGGCGTCCTCGCCACGACCGATCGGTTGGCCGAGTGGGCCGAGCTGAATCGATTGTCCGGATTGGCCATGAAGCATGTCTTGACTCACTTGTGGCCGGACGGACCCCAGCCGAAGAGCTATTTTGGTGTAGTGCAACAGTTTCTTGGAGCGGTGCCGCGTATCGACATGATGAAGCGATCGACATGTATTGAGGGAGCGCGGATGGCTCTTGCCCGTGTCAAGACATACTGGGCAGAGATGAAGGCCACTGACGTTGCATCCCAGGATTCGGACAGAGGCCGAGTACCTGCCGAGCTCTACTTTGAAGAAGTCCTGCCGGGCGCTCGTTTAATAGAGACGCAGTGCTCGAAGGATATTATGTTTGAATGACATGTATAATTCGTGAAAACGATGTTTCAATATAATATAAGTGCTTTTTATACTTGTGCGTTCAAGTAGTAAACTACTCCCTGTGCGGCCGTTTATGTATATGTGTATATAACCTGAAAGATGGCAGTCCTTGTGATGTAGGGCGGAACCCTACGTGGGCGATCTTTCACGTTGGAGCGGATCCTACGGGGAATCACGAGGAACACGCGGAAGAACACGAGAGAAACGAGAGAGAAATCACGAAACCGACAAGAGATCAATCACACAAGTGCTAGATTATCGATCACATAGAGTGGCACAAGATTCAAGATCAACAAAGGACGATACGAACGGTAGCCATTCTTCTCCGTGAGGAGGCCTTGAGGGGGGTCCACCCTAGAAGGGGGTCTTGAATCCGCTTGGGGGATCTTCTCCGTAGAGGTCCTGATCTCCGAGGAGAAGTAGCCAAGTGGATGAGCAAAGGCTCTCACACAAGAATATGAGCTAATCCAATGCTAACCCTAACTAGGAGGAGGTGGAGGAGTATATATAGTCATGGGCCGAAGGGGTAAGTGGAGGATACATGGACTCGGTCCAATACATCAGGCTTGTGAAGGCGTCGGACGTCCGGAGGGTTCCGGCCGTCCGGAGGCTCGGAAGGTCCGGACGTTCGGAGCTCTTCGGACATCCGTAGATTCGGCTCGGGTGCGCTTCGGTCGGACGTCCGGAGGGGGCCGGTCGTCCGGAGGCTCGCGAGGTCCCGGACGTCCGGAGTTCTTCGGATGTCCGCAGATTCGGTTCGGTGGTCGCTGGCACGGTCGTCCGGAGGGGCCCGGTCGTCCGGAGCCTGGACCGGACGTCCGGCCGCTGTAGCTTCGGGCAGCTTCTTTTCTTGGTCCGTGTACTTGGTGTCCTCGCCGTCTTGTCCATGGTCTTCCTCCTTGTTCCTGGTCATGCATAGCACATATATTTGAGGTAGTAACCATGTCTCACATGTGGGAAGTGAAGGTTCTGAGAGGAGCGAGTTCACCTTGTGTCCAATGGCGTTTGTTCGAGGTCTCGTCATATGTCCACTTGGGGCTTGTAGAGTAGTGGGAGTGTAAATGGGGATGAACGTGGGATGCTCGCATCATCTCCCCCCCTTGGGAAAGATCCGACCTCGGATCGTGATCCTCATCACCATGGAAGCGGTTGTCGAGACGGACTTGTAGTTGGACGAAGTTGAAGACATGGAGCAATCCAAGAAGTCCAAGGTGTCGCGGAGTGATAGACATGCAAAAAGAGCAAACACAAGCAACACTCGAAAATACAATGGTTAACGCATACAAAGTGTCCATCATGTAAGAATGAGTCCGTCCAAAGGAATTGTTGATGACAAGGCATTAAATGCTTATCCAAATGATGTAAAATGACATGTAAAGCATTCATGAGAGAAAATTCATGCATTGGGACAACAAAGGTGTCGTGAATGTGATCAATGCAACCACGATGCAAAAATAATGTCATAGTGAGACGGTTTATCAATAGCATGAATATGGCAATGGATGCTCAATATGATTATGTTATCATGCAATTGATGGTAGGCAATATGATCATGATGTATGAATATGCCATCAAGAAAGATCACAACAAATTTGCTAAGAAAATGCACATGCTCATATATCATGGATGACATGGGAATAGGTGTAACAAGACAAGCATAATGTGAGTCAATCCATGCATGGGGTGCAAATTTGTCATGGGTGGTGTTGTACCATAGCTCGATGTCGTGGTACTCCTCAACTTGAAGGTCCATAGGGTCCATCTCCAATGTCGGTCCTCCATCCAATATATGTATCATGTAGAAAAGAAGAAGGAAACAACAATGAAAGAATGACCCATCCAATATGTGTATTTGAGGATGGCTCAAAGGGAAGGAGTTCACCTTATGAATGTTCTCGCAAATGTTGGTGTTGTGCATCGTGTATGCCTTCGCATGACCAAGTTGTCGCATAACGGCATCGCCTTGTGTCACCTCCAAAATGAAAGAACATGACAAACACTCGGAAAAACAAATGAGGTTAGCGGAAATGCAAAACCTATCATTCGAGTGGTAAGATACCCAACAAGTGTTCTCATCATTCATAACATATGAAAGTACAAGGGAGCGTTTCATAGTATGGAGGCATATGATGCAAGAACAACCAAATGCAATAGGCGCAATCAAACAAACATGCATCACAAGTAATATGTCAAAGTCTCCAAGATCAATAATCATAGTATGGTTGCACTCAATACAAGTGGATATGAGAGAGTCAACTAATGGACACAAGAGACAATGATCAAGATATATCATGTGAGAGGCATGAGCATATATGTCATCAACCCAAGAAAGCAAGTGATAGTGGAACATGGGTGATGCAACATAGCAAGCAATCATAGCGATCAAGTCAAGCAAGCTAGTAGTGCGAAGATGCAACATACTAGAAGGAATCATGGCAAGCATGTCATATGTGCAAATAGTGGGCATGAATAATTCACATGGCATAGCACAAGCATGAAAGCAAGATATGAGAAAATTATCATCAATGTATTGGCGAGAGGTCAGATGTAAATAGCAATGCGACATCATGACTCTCCCAACACAACAATCAACAATAGCATGGGGCACATGATAATCATGGCAAAAGCAACAAGGATCTCCACCAAGCATGCAAATACACATAGGAGTAGCATAATGGTGAATCATGGGTATATGCAAGCAAGGGTCACAATTGCATGGCAAAGGCATAGAAGTAAGCATAACATGCAAAGTGAACATGATAGAATGGGCATAAGGTAACAAGTGGTAAATAGCCCAAAGCCGTGTGAGAGCCAAGTAGAAGAGATGCGCGTAGTCCTTGCGCCAAAAGGAATGGTGGGAATGAAAGTCCACGTGATCCCAAGTCATCGTTGCTCTCAAGAGCTCGTTTACGTCAACTCATGGGATTGAGATGTTGACGAGTGTATGTGGGTACCTACACAAAACAAAGACAAAGAGAAAATTGTGTGTGCGTGGTAGATGTACACATCATCCATCATGATGCATACGTGCATGTGTCGGTTAGCACAAAATAGCCAATGCTCAAATAAATGAGATGCGTGATATAGAAACATGTCATCCATCATGATAGGTTTGTTATTATGTATGGCATAATGGAGACTCAAATTGTGCAATGCATCATGAAAAATATGTAGAGCATTGTTATTCATGGAATGCATAAGGTGCAAGCAATTATGTGAATCATGCAAAGTATGGGATGAATCAAAATCTCCTAATATGTATGAGGAAACTATGGGGTCTCCTCATGAGCATGAGTAGCAACATCACATGGAGAATATTGACAACATCCAAAACAATGCATATTTGGAACAATGTGATCATGGCATGGTATAGTAGATGAATTGCCCAAATCATGTAAAGGAAGCATGGCAATATCATCACATGAAAAACAAAAGCCAATGACCATCATCTCGCCATCTATGCCATAAGTGCAAATAGGGTTTATTTTAATGGGGCATGCATAGTTACTATGTTGAGATTGAAATGATGCAATATGGGAGATCTCACTCATAGCATATGACAAGTTCAAAGGATTATCAAACATAATGTGACCAATAGGATTTTCACAAGATATCCTATGGAGCATAGCATCACAACTAGGTAACTCAACATGCTCATCATCATATTCATCATAAATAGGTAAGTTTAGGCATGAAGAAGTCTCACTAGCATGAAGCATATGAATAGGTGGGTCAACATCATGGGAGCAATCAATGGTAAGAGAGTCCACTAGTGGGACAAGAGAAGCACCATCACCTATGTTACCTTTGGAGCGCCCGCTCATGTGTTGTAGGTGAGGTGTTGAAGATCGTCTCGTTGTCATCTTCATCTTGATGGAACCATGTGGGGGTGTATCATCGTCCACCATGGCCATCATCGTCTCCAATGTAGGGATGGACTCGCTCGAGGATAGGCATGTCGTCATGTAGGAGACCTAGCACCAAAGAAGAAAACACACTAGGAGTAGAGGTTAAGTCGTTAGAAATCATAGTGGCCTCATGTGCCGTGTCAACTACCTCACTCACTAAGTGTTGTGGCTCACTCACTCCCTCAAGGATGCTCTCACTGTATGGTGGGTGGAGTCACTCAAATGGCGCTCAACCTCACATAGGATGTGTGGCATGCTCTCATGTGTGGGGCTAGTGGTGGTCACACTCATCCTCTCATAGGAAATGCTCTCAATGTCACGTATGGTGGAGTCACTCATGTCACTCATGGGGTGGTGGCTCTCCTCACATGGCAATTGGGGCATCTCGACATATATGGGTGTCGGAGAGATGTAGGTGCAAATGTCTCCATGCGCCGGGTCGCCAGTAGCTTGACTCGGAGTATGAGTCCAATGCGGGCGTCGTCTTCATGTTGTTGAAGAGGTTCGCGCTCGTCGCCATGGTCGAAGGGGATGGCCCTTGCTCGACCGACTTGTCACCATCTTGGTGTTGGAGGCCCATATGATGTGGCACCTCATAGCTCGTCTCCATGACCGAAGGGAGTTTCCCATGCTCGGCCATCTTCCTTGAGGGTCTTCCGAAGATGGAAGTGTCGCCCTCGCTAAATGGGTGGTCGCCTTGGACTTGATGAAGTCGATGTAGGCGTACATGTGGGAAGTAGGCGAAGATGCCGTCGTCCAAAGGCGAAGATGCCTTGAGAACACTTGGCGAAGATGTCAAGTGGTTGATGTAGCCGTAGTGCCGTCTTGGTGGTGGTCGCCTCGCGGTCTTCTCTTGTGCTTATGAAGCTTCGACTTGGCGTGTTGGGACTTGTGCATTTGCGCTTGTGGAGCATCTTCATGATGATGATGTCGTTGTCGTGCTTGAGCTCCTTGGCGTTAAATCGTCAATGCCGTGCACATGATGCTTGAGTTGACTTGCCCTTCATGGCGATGTTGATCACGAACGTGATGGTGGTCGCCATGTAGATGTGGACGAGGACGATGTGCACTTGCGTCGTTTGCGGCGCTCAAGACTTGTGGCTTGAATGTCGCCGCCTTGAAGATAACGAAGGGGAAGAAGACTTGATCAAGGCCCGAATCTCCTCCATCCTTGCATCTTGCTCCTCTTTATGTGTGGCAAGCTTCTTGTCGAAGTAGTCCCTTCTCCTTGCTTCGGAGTGATGAATGTCGATGGAGATGTTCTCAATGCGCTCTCGCAATCTTGATTGTGTGCCTTGCACTTGTCGTTGTAGATCAAAGAGAGACGCTTTGGTGATGTAGTTGTTCACGCCATCATTGTTGTCGAAGACCGGAGATGAAATGCCTTGCCTATCCATCACAAGACTCGAGCAAATATGAGTGGGAGAAAGAGAAGAACTTATACCAATGTACCTTGACCGATGTTGAAAATGAATCAAGTTCACTCAAATGCGGACAATGAAATAGCACTATTGGTACCAATCCTTGTCGGTTCTCACACCTACACAAGTAAAGCTTATGGAGGAGCTCGGTGAGGATAGTGGCACAAAAATTTAATGCAAAATGTTAGCAAGAGTCAATAATGTTGAAAGAGATTCACAAATTTGCAAGCGAAACAAATGGACCAATAGCAAAGAATGGCACACGGAAACACACACGGATAGATAAATGGGGTCGTGCAACCAAGGAATGAGCACAAAATGTGGAATCCACGGAAACGCCTGTGTTGCACAACTCAAGAGAGACGCTAACACGATTGCTCAATAGGCGGATACGACAACTGGTGCACAACCTATAAGATGCAAAATGGATAAACTTCTATCCCAAGTATGCTATGTATGTATGGTTCCGGTGTTTCTCTCAAGATGATCCAAGATGATCGGATATGGTAATCTTATATGCAATGTGGTATGATGCTATGGCACTTGCTTACAAGCTTCTTTGCTCTTTCTCTTTTGCTTAAAAGCTTTATTTCTTTTTTTCTATGGCCACTTTGCACAATGCACAAACCAAGACTGCAATTGTGTGTATGCGGAACAAACTCGTGACACAAGATATGATACCAATATATGCACCACAATGATATGGTATATATGCTATGGGAACGATGATCACTAATGTGCACAAGTAATGTTGCCGCAATACTCAAATGGCTAGTCTCGATAGGCAAGTAACGCAAAATTAAGGCTAGGGGTTAACAATGCAATGGCAAGGGAATATACAATGGGGATACCACGATACCAAGATGATATGGAGGTTACCGTCCGGTGATGATGAGTAGCGGTGTTCTTGATGTAGATACCAAGATGATGGAGACTCGTCCTAAGTAGCCGAAACACCTTAGGAAACGGAAAAACCGCAAACTCAAAATCTCAACGTCAAATGTCAAAATGGTGGTAGCGGGAATGCGGTGGTGGTTTGCACTTCGCAATGCGGAAGTGGAATGATGGGCTATACACGTGTCGGAGTTGAAGTTGCCGTCCCTAAGTAGCCGAAACACCTTAGGAGACACAAGTCACAACTCGAAAAAGCTCAATCAACAATTGGGTTAAGTTGAAATTGGTTGAAGTGTATGTTGGGCAAGGTTATGTGGAAGTGGTGGTGGTGGTTGATGAAGAAGCAATCGTCCCTAAGTAGCCGAAACACCTTAGGAGACTCGAATCACTACTCGAGCAACCACTAATGCTATGGGGAAGAAAATTGGTTAGGTTGCGGAAGTCGGTGGTGGTTATGCGGAGGATGTGGCGGAAGCCCTAGGCAAAGATGCCAAAGTTCACAAAATTTGATGGAGTCAAATGATTTTGGTGGTATTTTTGTTGGAAGGGGGGTGTCAAGAGCTTTTCAACGAGCTAAAGAACGTCAAAATCGGAGTTCGGATGAATTAGTTATGGACAAAACAAAATCAGCCAAGTCTGAAACTACAGATTACGGACGTCCGGAAAGGTCGGATGTCGGGCGTCGGACGTCCGGAAAGGTCGGAAATCCGTAAATTCGGTGCGGGTTAGGGGTTCCGGTCGTCCGGAAAAGGTCGGACTTCCGGTGCTTCGTGGGGGTCCGGACGTCCGTAAATCGTCGGTTGTCCGGTGGGTCGGGGTCAACTCGAAATTTCAGATCCGGGACGCGATTTTGGGCGGAAATTGGGGATTTCGGGGTCAAAATTCACGGGATTTTGTGGATGAAAGACGGGGAAAATTGGGGAAATGCTAGATCCACTCGAAATCAAGCAAATCCATGGATCAAAATCAACAAAACATCATCACACTAACAAATCACAAAAAAAAATTGGGGCTATTTTTGGTGGGGATTTTTCGGATTTAGGACGAAATCAACAAAATCAAGCTAGAAAAAGAGGGGTAGGGGCTCCAAAAACGTGATCAACCTAAGCTCTGATCCATAGATGATGTAGGGCGGAACCCTACGTGGCCGATCTTTCAGTTGGAGCGGATCCTACGGGGAATCACGAGGAACACGCGGAAGAACACGAGAGAAACGAGAGAGAAATCACGAAACCGACAAGAGATCAATCACACAAGTGCTAGATTATCGATCACATAGAGTGGCACAAGATTCAAGATCAACAAAGGACGATACAAACGGTAGCCGTTCTTCTTCGTGAGGAGGCCTTGAGGGGGGTCCACCCTAGAAGGGGGTCTTGAATCCGCTTGGGGGATCTTCTCCGTAGAGGTCCTGATCTCCGAGGAGAAGTAGCCAAGTGGATGAGCAAAGGCTCTCACACAAGAATATGAGCTAATCCAATGCTAACCCTAACTAGGAGGAGGTGGAGGAGTATATATAGTCATGGGCATGAAGGGGTAAGTGGAGGATACATGGACTCGGTGCAATACACTGTGCGCAGACAGGCGTCGGACGTCCGGAGGGTTCCGGTCGTCCGGAGGCTCGGGAAGGTCCGGACGTTCGGAGCTCTTCGCACATCCGTAGATTCGGCTCGGGTGCGCTTCGGTCGGACGTCCGAGGGGGGCCGGTCGTCCGGAGGTTTCGCGAGGTCCCGGACGTCCGGAGTTCTTCGGATGTCCGCAGATTCGACCGGTGGTCGCTGCACGGTCGTCCGGAGGGGCCCGGTCGTCCGAGCCTGGACCGGACGTCCGGCCAGCTGTAACCAGGCAGCTTCTTTTCTTGGTCCGTGTACTTGGTGTCCTCGCCGTCTTGTCCATGGTCTTCCTCCTTGTTCCTGGTCATGCATAGCACATATATTTGAGGTAGTAACCATGTCTCACATGTGGGAAGTGAAGGTTCGAGAGGAGCGAGTTCACCTTGTGTCCAATGGCGTTTGTTCGAGGTCTCGTCATATGTCCACTTGGGGCTTGGAGAGTAGTGGGAGTGTACATGGGGATGAACGTGGGATGCTCGCATCATCTCCCCCTTGGGAAAGATCCGACCTCGGATCGTGATCCTCATCACCATGGAAGCGGTTGTCGAGACGGACTTGTAGTTGGACGAAGTTGAAGACATGGAGCAATCCAAGTAGTCCAAGGTGTCGCCGAGTGATAGACATGCAAAAAGAGCAAACACAAGCAACACTCGAAAATACAATGGTTAACGACATACAAAGTGTCCATCATGTAAGAATGAGTCCGTCCAAAGGAATTGTTGATGACAAGGCATGAAATGCTTATCCAAATGATGTAAAATGACATGTAAAGCATTCATGAGAGAAAATTCATGCATTGGGACAACAAAGGTGTCGTGAATGTGATCAATGCAACCACGATGCAAAATAATGTCATAGTGAGACGGTTTATCAATAGCATGAATATGGCAATGGATGCTCAATATGATTATGTTATCATGCAATTGATGGTAGGCAATATGATCATGATGTATGAATATGCCATCAAGAAAGATCACAACAAATTTGCTAAGAAAATGCACATGCTCATATATCATGGATGACATGGGAATAGGTGCAACAAGACAAGCATAATGTGAGTCAATCCATGCATGGGGTGCAAATTTGTCATGGGTGGTGTTGTACCATAGCTCGATGTCGTGGTACTCCTCAACTTGAAGGTCCATAGGGTCCATCTCCAATGTCGGTCCTCCATCCAATATATGTATCATGTAGAAAAGAAGAAGGAAACAACAATGAAAGAATGACCCATCCAATATGTGTATTTGAGGATGGCTCAAAGGGAAGGAGTTCACCTTATGAATGTTCTCGCAAATGTTGGTGTTGTGCATCGTGTATGCCTTCGCATGACCAAGTTGTCGATAACGGCATCGCCTTTGTGTCACCTCCAAAATGAAAGAACATGACAAACACTCGGAAAAACAAATGAGGTTAGCGGAAATGCAAAACCTATCATTCGAGTGGTAAGATACCCAACAAGTGTTCTCATCATTCATAACATATGAAAGTACAAGGGAGCGTTTCATAGTATGGAGGCATATGATGCAAGAACAACCAAATGCAATAGGCGCAATCAAACAAGCATGCATCACAAGTAATATGTCAAAGTCTCCAAGATCAATAATCATAGTATGGTTGCACTCAATACAAGTGGATATGAGAGAGTCAACTAATGGACACAAGAGACAATGATCAAGATATATCATGTGAGAGGCATGAGCATATATGTCATCAACCCAAGAAAGCAAGTGATAGTGGAACATGGGTGATGCAACATAGCAAGCAATCATAGCGATCAAGTCAAGCAAGCTAGTAGTGCGAAGATGCAACATACTAGAAGGAATCATGGCAAGCATGTCATATGTGCAAATAGTGGGCATGAATAATTCACATGGCATAGCACAAGCATGAAAGCAAGATATGAGAAAATTATCATCAATGTATTGGCGAGAGGCCGTATGTAAATAGCAATGCGACATCATGACTCTCCCAACACAACAATCAACAATAGCATGGGGCACATGATAATCATGGCAAAAGCAACAAGGATCTCCACCAAGCATGCAAATACACATAGGAGTAGCATAATGGTGAATCATGGGTATATGCAAGCAAGGGTCACAATTGCATGGCAAAGGCATAGAAGTAAGCATAACATGCAAAGTGAACATGATAGAATGGGCATAAGGTAACAAGTGGTAAATAGCCCAAAGCCGTGTGAGAGCCAAGTAGAAGAGATGCGCGAAGTCCTTGCGCAAAAGGAATGGTGGGAATGAAAGTCCACGTGATCCCAAGTCATCGTTGCTCTCAAGAGCTCGTTTCACAACTCATGGGATTGAGATGTTGACGAGTGTATGTGGGTACCTACACAAAACAAAGACAAAGAGAAAATTGTGTGTGCGTGGTAGATGTACACATCATCCATCATGATGCATACGTGCATGTGTCGGTTAGCACAAAATAGCCAATGCTCAAATAAATGAGATGCGTGATATAGAAACATGTCATCCATCATGATAGGTTTGTTATTATGTATGGCATAATGGAGACTCAAATTGTGCAATGCATCATGAAAAATATGTAGAGCATTGTTATTCATGGAATGCATAAGGTGCAAGCAATTATGTGAATCATGCAAAGTATGGGATGAATCAAAATCTCCTAATATGTATGAGGAAACTATGGGGTCTCCTCATGAGCATGAGTAGCAACATCACATGGAGAATATTGACAACATCCAAAACAATGCATATTTGGAACAATGTGATCATGGCATGGTATAGTAGATGAATTGCCCAAATCATGTAAAGGAAGCATGGCAATATCATCACATGAAAAACAAAAGCCAATGACCATCATCTCGTCATCTATGCCATAAGTGCAAATAGGGTTTATTTTAATGGGGCATGCATAGTTACTATGTTGAGATTGAAATGATGCAATATGGGAGATCTCACTCATAGCATATGACAAGTTCAAAGGATTATCAAACATAATGTGACCAATAGGATTTTCACAAGATATCCTATGGAGCATAGCATCACAACTAGGTAACTCAACATGCTCATCATCATATTCATCATAAATAGGTAAGTTTAGGCATGAAGAAGTCTCACTAGCATGAAGCATATGAATAGGTGGGTCAACATCATGGGAGCAATCAATGGTAAGAGAGTCCACTAGTGGGACAAGAGAAGCACCATCACCTATGTTACCTTTGGAGCGCCGCACGCACATAGTGCGGGGGTGTTTGCAAAAAAAAAATGCTTTTTCACACTTAATCCAACGTCTTGGTCCTGTTAAGGAGGTGGTAGCGTAGCAAACCAGGCAACCGGAATATAATGCTTTATCACTTTCACTTAGCCATAGGAGTTCGAGGGTGGGGCTACTATATAGCCCTCGGGGCACCGCACTCTCCGGTCGGGTGCGTATGTGCTGACCGAAAACCGGTCCTTCGTTAATGCGGAGGAATTCTAAACATTCCTTTGAGTCATCGAGTGGTTGACCAGTCTCGCTATATCATGATGACAGTTTTCGGCTTTCTCTCGAGGTGCTCGCCGGCGAACCGGGCACAATCGCAGAGTTCTCCACAGTGCCGCGTTAGCCGTGAAAACGGAACGTAAGGCAGCAAAACACGAGAGCCGGGCAACCCAACATTTGACCAAAGACATGATTCGGAGCTGATGCATATAAGGCCTAACTCGAGACGCCGAATACTCCCTAAGGTATTCGGTCTTTATGAAAATGGGCAAAATAAGGCCCTAAGCCCTTTGTGTCCAGGTACGCACAAAAATTCTGGTGCGGCTAATGCCAAAGCACCAGCCTCCTCCTCAGTTATATTTAAGGAACTGGGGGAATGTATATCAAGAAGAGACAGTGAAAAAAGGTTTACGCAGGGTCTTAATCTGAAAAGAATCCTTGCAACGGGTCCCTACTGCACGTCTGCGCCTGTGTCTCCGTTGTGCCGTATCCTGGATGGATGTAGCACGTTGTTCATATGCATGCAGCCCCTTGTACGGGGGTATGCCGCTAGTGGGCGCCGGACTCGTCTAGCCGTGTCCGGGGTTTGAATGACCTACTGCAGGTTCTTTGCCTAGTGGAGCCGGGTAGCTGTGGAGCTGTCGATGCACGATCTCCTCTTCTTCCGCGCTCGAGTAACACTTAATACTTCCTTTCAACGAGATGATGCCGCGTGGACCGGGCATTTTAAGTGTTAGAGATGCATAATGCGGTATTGCATTAAAGCGGGCGAAAGCTTCGCGTCCCAATAGTGCTTGATGGCTACTTTTAAACGGGGCGACGTGGAAGAGTAACCTTTTGCGACGGAAGTTGTCGGATGAACCAAACATAACTTCTAGCAGTATGGAGCCCGTGCAAAGGGCGTATGGGCCTGGCAGTACTCCTTTAAAGGAGGTGTTGCTATGGCGAATTTTGGTTGGGTTTATCCCCATCCTGCGGATTGTGTCCTGATATATCGTGTTTATGTCACTGCCGCCGTCCATGAGGACATGTGTAAATTGGAATCCGTCGATTACAGGATTCAATATCAAGGCAGTCCATCCTGCGTTCCGGATATTATCGGAATAGTCCTGATGATCGAAGGTGATTGGTTTTGACAACTAGTGTGCGGCGCGCCTTTTAGGGGCGCCGCTTTTTTTCCTTTGATCACGTGAAGTGAGTTTACTGTTTTAACCTCCCGTGGGAAAGTTTTTCGCTTTTCGGTGCTGCTTTTGGGTTTCGTCACTCGCATTTGGTGTGTCGAGCCCCTTGTGTTCGGCGTTAAGTCGGCCGGACTGCTTGAAGCCCCAACAATCTCTGTGGGTATGGTTTGCAGGCTTCCCGGAGGTACCATGTATTTGACACAGTCCGTCCAGAATCTTGTTTAGGTTGGATAGCTCGTCACTGTTATCCTTTAGGGGCAGTGTTTTGTTGTTCGGACGAGAGCTTTTGAATCCGGTGTTGACCGCCATACTATTTGGGCCATTTTCTTTATTCCGGCGCTGATCTTTTCTGCGTCGTGATTTCCTATTTCCATCCCTGGTTTCGGATATACTCGGTCATTGGTATCGCATCTAGCCAGCCAAATTGTCCTCTCCCGCCGAAAGGTGTCATGAGGCTTGTTAATGCGGCCATTGTTCTTGGCTTTTCTTGGCGAGGTGTCTGGCGAGCCATTCGTCTCGGACGTTGTGTTTGAAAGCTGCTAAGGCTTGGCGTCCGGACAATCGACTATTTGGTTCTTTTAGTAAGGAACCTGTTCCGAATTTCGGGCTGACTCTCCGGGCTGTTGAGTTATGTGACTTAGATCGTCTGCATCCGGAGGGCGGACATAAGTCCCCCCAAATTTGCCCGGAATGCGTCCTCGAGCTCTTCCCAGCTTCCAATGGTATTTTCGAGGAGGCTTTTAAGCCAATGCCGAGCTGGCCCTTTGAGTTTAAGGGTAAGTATTTTATGGCGTGGAGATCGTCTCCTCTAGCCATGTGTATGTGGAGGATGTAATCCTCGATCCGCACTCCGTGGTCCTGTTGTCCCGTCGTATGCCTCTATGTTTACGGGTTTGAATCACCGAAATTCATGATCCAAGCACCTCATCGGTGAAACATAGGGGTGTCGGCACCCCTATATTTGGGTGTGCCGTGATCTTGAGATTTTAACGTTTTGCATTGTTTTGTGAGCACGCTTTCTTGGCCCGTAGATGGACCTAATCGGGCCATCCTCTTGGTGTGAATCCTTATGCGCCATATTGGCTTGTGTCTTGCGCCATTCACCACTCTCTTTTTCGCCGTGGGGTCGCCCATCCGACGGGTGGCCTTCTTACTTTTTAATTGTGGGGGCTCTAAGGCCTCCTCGTCAATTCGGCGATAGCTTTCTTTTGGGTAGCTCTTTGTTCGGCGATCGTCGCCAGATTTATTCTAGTGATCTGAATACTTTGCTCCATATGATCCCGAGTGCATCTTCCGCTGTTTTGAGCTTCCGCCGCTTTTTCAGGCTACAGCGTGGCGACGAGCCTTTTCTCGAGGTCATTTTGCTCCAATGGTTTGTCCGGCGTGAGGTCGTCCGGACCGTTGTCTTCGCCGGGATGTATTGTTTATCCAAGTTGTCTTGTTCGGACGATTGCTCGATAGCTTGTTCGTTGTCCACCGGTTCGCCCTGCTCTATGGCTGGGTCTTTGTTGAGGCGGGGCTTTGTTCGGCATTTACGTTGCCGTTTTGATCGCCGAGGGATTTATCCTTCGTAACGTCCCGCTGTTCCTCGTCTTCATTTCCTTTAGGTGTATCCACCATGTATACATCATGGGATGAGGTTGTCCAGCGTCCTATAGGTGCTGGTTCATTGTTGTCTCCTACATCGTCGTCCATACCGTCGATGTCTTCGGAGTCGAAATCGAGCACGTCGTGTAAGCTTTCGACAGTGGCTATGAAGTGGGTGGTGGGTGGGCTTTGAATTTCTTCGTCGTCCGCATCCCAATCGTCCTGACCGCAGTCCGGCCAGGGCTCTCCGGATAAAGAGAGAGACTTTAGTGTATTCAGGATCTCGCCAAAAGGCGAGTGCTGAAAGATGTCCGCGGCCGTGAACTCCATAACGGGCGTCAATCGGATTCGATTGGCAAGGGCGCGGAGGGTTCGGAGTCCGGAAAGGAGTCCGGCTTCCTAGAGTCAAGGTCTTTGCAAAGGACAGGGATGGAGTTCGGCTCGACCGCCGTAGAGATTAAAGCCCCGGAGGCGGTGTCCAACCACTCGTCCCCGATCGGGGAGTCCGGCTCCGGATTAAGGATTGGAGCGGATTCTGGTGTGGCCTCCAGGGCACTGTCCGGCTGCAGAGCTAGATCATGCCCATCGAGACAGTGCGGCGCGCTTGGCTGTGCCTCGAATCCGTCGAAGATCAAGTCTCCGCGGATATCGGCAGTATAGTTTAAACTTCCGAATCGACTCGACGGTCAGGGCGTAGCTTTCGATCTGCTCCAGATGGCCAAGCGAATTGGCCCGCAGTGCAAAGCCGCCGAACACGAAGATCTGTCCGGGGAGAAAAGTCTCACCCTGGACCGCGTCGTTGTTTATGATCAAAGGAGCCATCGAGCCTATCGGTGACGACACAGAGGAACTCTCAATGAAAGCACCAATGTCGGTGTCAAAACAGACGGATCTCGTGTAGGGGGTCCCGAGCGTGCGTCTAGGCGGATGGTAACAGGAGACAAGGGACACGATGTTTTACCCAGGTTCGGGCCCTCTTGATGGAGGTAAAACCCTATGTCCTGCTAGATTAATATTGATGATGTGTGTTACAAGAGTGGATCTACCACGAGATCAAAGAGGCTAAACCCTAGAAGCTAGCCTATGGTATGATTGTTGTTCGTCCCACGGACTAAAACCCTTCGGTTTATATAGACACCGGATAGGGTTAGGGTTACACAGTCGGTTACAATGGTAGGAGATCTACATATCCGTATCGCCAAGCTTGCCTTCCACGCCAAGGAAAGTCCCATCCGGACACGGGACGAAGTCCTCAATCTTCTATCTTCATAGTCTTGGAGTCCGGCCGATGATGATAGTTCGGCTATCCGGACAACCCCTAGTCCGGAACTCCCTCAACGAGCGGAAGAGCACGAGGAAAATCACGGGGGGAAAACACAAGGGAATCACTCAAACCAATAAGATTCGATGACACATGCGCTAGATCGATGAACACAAAGAGAGATACACGATCCACGATCAACAAAGGACGATACAAGAGGTAACCGAATATTCTCCGTGAGTTGGTCTTGATTGTCTTCCCTTGAAGGGGTCTTGAATCCGCTTGGGGGATCTTCTCCGAAGAGGTCGTGAGCTCCGAGGAGAAGTAACCAAGTGGATGAGCAAGGTTCTGACACAAAATATGAGCTAATCCATTGCTAACCCTAACTAGGAGGAGGGGGTGGTCTATTTATAGTCTAAGCCACGAAGGGGTAAGTGGGAAAGAGGTTACAAGGGCTTCGGCCCGAGTCTTTGCACGCAGGCAGGCCGGAAGTTCCGGGCAGGTTCCGACCGGGTTCCGGGCTATCTAGAGAGTTGGCACGCTCGGGGCTGGTCCGGACTCTGGGGGCCGGAGGTTCCGGGCGGGCCGGAAGGTCCGGGGGCCGGAAGGTCCGGGGGCCGGAAGTTCCAGGCTGAGGCCGGAAGTTCCGGGCTTTCCAGAAGCTTGTCCCTGCTTCTTCTTCCTTCTCCTCTTCCATGCTTGGCCTTGGTCCTTGGATCCTCCATGGTCGTCTCGGTTGTACCTGAGTGTATGCAAGGTCCATGCATGAGGTAGTAGCCATGTCTCGCATGTGGAAAGTGACGGTTTGAAGAGGAGTGAGTTCACCATGTGCCATATGGCGTATGGTCGAGGTCTCGTCATATGTCCTCTTGGGGCTTGGAGAGAAGTCGGAGTGTACATGGGGATGAACGTGGGATGCTCCGCATCATCTCCCCTCCCTTGGGAAAGATCCGACCTCGGATCGTGATCCTCATCACCATGGGAACAGTTGTCGTGGACGAACTTGTAGTTGGACGAAGTTGAAGGCATGACGCAATCCAATTACTCCAAGGTGTCACCGGAGTGATAGGCATGCAAAAAGAGCAAACACAAGCGACACTCGGAAATACAATGGTTAGCGCACACGAAATGGTCATCATGTAATAATGAGTCCGTGCACCAAGATTGTTCGTGACAAAGCACATGAAGCTTATCAAGATGATATAGAATGATATGCAAAGCATTCATGGGAGCAAAAACATTCATTGTGCACACAAATGTGTTGTGAATATGATCAAGGCAACCACGGTGCAAAATGATGTCATAGTGAGACAGTTTATCAATAGCATGAATATGGCAATGGATGCTCAATATGATTATGTTATCATGCAATTGATTGTAGGCAATGTGCTCATTATGTATGAATATTCCATCAAGAAAGATCACAACAAATTTGCTAAGGAAATGCACAAGCTCATATATCATGGATGACATGGAAATAGGTGTAACAAGACAAGCACAATCGGTGTCAATCCATGCATAGGGTGCAAACTTGTGGTGAGTATGATATGTCCATCGAGCATGACATGAGGAAGCACAATCAACAAATATGTATGTGTTGGTGCAATGTGTCAAAGGAGTGTTGATGTACCAATGCTCGATGTCGTGGCATGAGTGGAGGTTCAAGGTGCATCCAAGAAGTCCGAAGCGCTCCTCAACTTGAAGGTCCAAAGGGTCCATCTTCAATGTCGCTCCTCCGTTCATGAGATGTATCATGTAGACAACAAGAAGGAAACAACAATGAAAGAATGACCCATCCAATATGCATATGTGAGGATGGCTCAAAGGGAAGGAGTTCACCTTTATGAGGATGTCAAAGATGTTGGGGTTGCACATCTTGTATGCCTTCACATAACCAAAATGTCTTTTTATGGTACCGCCTTGTGAATCCTTCAAAATGAAAGAACATGACAAACACTCGGAAAAACAAATGAGGTTAGTGCAAATGCAAGACCTATCATTCGAGGGGCGAGATACCCAACAAGTGTTTTCATCATTCTTATCATAAGAAAGAACAAGGTGTGGTATGGTATGAAAGCATATGATGCAACTACAACCAAAGACAATAGGCTCAAGTAAGCAAGCATGCATCACAAGTAATATGTCCAAGTCTCCACGATCAATAAGCATAGCAAGTTGGCACTCAACACAAGGTGATATGAGAGATGCAACTAATGGAGATAAGAGACAATGATCAAGACAAATCAAGTGAGAGGCATGAACATATATGTCATCAACCCAAGAAAGCGAGTAATGGAACATGGGAGATGCGACAAAGCAAGCAATCATAGAGACCAAGTCAAGCAAGCTAGTAGTGTGAAGATGCAACATACAAGGAGGAATCATGGCAAGCATGTCATGTGTGCAAATAGTGGGCATACAAAATGCACATGACATTTCACAAGCATAAAGGCAAGATATGAGCAAAATAGCATCAATAGCATGGGGCACATGATAAACATGGCAATAGCAACAAGGATCTCCACCAAGCATGCAAATACACATAGGAGTAGCATAATGGTGAATCATGTGTAGGTGCAAGCAAGGGTCACAATTGCATGGCAAAGGTATAGAAGCAAGCATAGCATGCAAAGTGAACACGGTAAAATGAGCATAAGGTGAGAAGTGGTAAATAGCACATAGCCGTGTGAGAGACAAGTAAAAGAGATGCGCGTAGTCCTTGAGCAAAAGGAATGGTGTGAATGAAAGTCCACGGGATCCCAAGTCAGCATTGCTCTCAAGAGCTCGTTTCGTCAACTCATGGGATTGAGATGTTGACGAGTATACGTGCGTACCTACATAAAACAAAGACAAAGGAAAAATTGTGTGTGTGTGGTAGATGTACACATCATCCCAAGTCATCCAACTGCGCCAACTCTCGGCTTAGGCCGGACCCTGCCCGGAACTTCCGGCCTAGCCCGGAACTTCCGCCCCGCTCACAGGTACCACTTGGGCCGAGGCCCGTGTACCCTTTCGTCTCCGTAAACTATAAATACTCTCCCACCTCCTCCTAGTTAGGGTTAGCATTGGTTTAGCTCATCTTTGGTGTGAGAGCCCTTGCTCATCCACTTGGTACTTCTCCTCGGAGTTCACGACCTCTTCGAAGAAGATCCCCCAAGCGGATTCAAGACCCCTTCAAGGGAAGACCATCAAGACCTCCTCTCGGAGAAGATCGGCTACTCGTGTATCTTTCGTTTGTTGAATTTGAATCTTGTGCTACCTTATGTGTTCGGTGATCTAGCCCTTGTGTAATCGAAACTTGTCGGTTTAGTGTTCCTCTTGTGTGTGTTTCCTTGTGTTCTTTCGCCCGTTCATCGTATTTCCCCGTAGGATCCCCTCCAAACGTGAAAGATCTCCGATTAGGGTTCCACCCTACATCATATGGTATCATGAGCCACGTTGATCACGTTTTTGGAGCCCCTACCCCGTGTTTTCTAGCTTGATTTTGTTGTTTTCGTCCTAAATCCGAAAATTCCCCACCAAAAATAGCCCCAAATTTTTTTGTGATTTGTTGGTGTGATGAAGTTTTGTTGGATTTGATCCGTGGATTTGCTTTGCTTCGAGTGGATCTAGCATCCCTACCCTTCTTCCCTTCGAATTCCTTCTTTTCCCCTCAGGATTTGGGTTTTCCCCCCAATTTTTCCGCCCAAACCGTCGATCCCGAAGTTCCTATGCTAGGCAGATTCCCGACCCCGGAACTTCCGGCCCAGCTAGGAACTTCTGGCCCACGGACCTTCCGGCCCAGCCCGGAACTTCCGGACCCCGGACCTTCCGTCTTGCCCGGAACTTCCGGCCTAAACAGAAAGGTCGCGCATCTTCGGTGACCCCCGCTTCTTCGGCAACTTCGACCTCGGTGCGGCGGCATCTTCGCCAATGTACTGAAGACCGTGCATCACATCATCGTCCACATTTCACATCCGTTTGGAACCTCTACCGTAAGCAAGGACGGTAATCTCGACGACATCTTTGTCCAAACCTTGCCATTGCATTGATAAACATCATAGCCATCTTTTGCGTTGCTTACCCATCGAGACTAGCCATTGAGTATTGCAGGCAACGTGACTTATGCACATTAGTGATCATACTCCATAGCATACATAACATACCACCGTGGTGCATATCTTGGGATCCATTTGTGTGTCACAAAGTTGTCATAGCATACACAAGTGCTATCTTGGTTCGTGAAGTTTTGCATGAGAAAAGAGCTCAAAAGTGAAAGAGCGACCCAAGCTTTTAAGCAAAGAGGAAAGATAAGCAAAGAGCTTTGAGCAAGAACCATAGCATCATACTACATTAAGATTGTCATATTGGATCATCTTGGATCATAGCACCGAAATACCATACATATAGCATATGTTGGATAGAGATAGTTGCATTTTTTCCTAGTAGGTTGTGCACAAGTTCCGTATCCGCCTATTATGAAATCGTGCTAGCGTCTCTCTAGTATTGTGCAACAAGAGCATTTTTGTGGATTCCACATTTTGGCTCACTTTTGGTTTGCACAATCCCACTTATCTATTTGCGAGTGTGTTTCCGTGTACCCCCACTTGCTTGGTCAACTTGTTGCATTTGCAAATTTATGAATCTTTTCCAACATTATTGAATCTCACTTACGATTACATTAAATTTTGTGCCACCATCCTCACCAAGCTCCACCATAAGCTTTTATTTGTGTAGGTGTGAGAACCGACAAGGATTGGTACCAATAGTGCTATTTCATTGTCCGCATTTCGGTGAACTTGATTCATCATCAACATCGGTCCAAGGTACATTGGTATAAGTTCTTCTCCTTCTATCACTCACATCTTTTTGCTTGGAATGATGGATAGGCCAAGTACCTCTACCAACCCACTCTTCATCGAGCAAGACGACGACATGTATTCATTCGTCACCAAGAGCCACCTCTTTGGTGCACAACGAGCGCTACATCAAGAGCAACAAGCAATGAGCGACCGCATCGACAACCTCGCCACCAACTTGCGACTCTCCGAGCAACGTACAAGGGACTACTTCGACAACAAGTTCAACGCGTACAAACAAGAGAATGATGCAAGAATGGACGAGATCCGCGCCTTGATGAGGAACCGACATCATTCCACTTCGTCATCATCAAGACGGCGCCGCTCGAGTCGACACTCCGATGACACCTTCTACGACACAAGTACACCATCATCGAACACCCTTCGACGAGCCGCGCGTCAAGACCGTCATGCATCTCGCAACCCGCTACATGACAAGCATTCACACGAGCAAGTCGATGAGCAAGTCCCTCGTCCTCAATCAAACGAAGCCGTTTTTGCCCAAGCTCAAGAACGACAACGACTAAGGCGCCAAGAGGAAGAACGAGCGCGCCTACATCAAGACGAACAAGACGCCGAGGCTCAAAGTCTTCAACAACAACAACGATAACCGCAAGCTCTTGAGGCGCAACGTGCCCTTCAAGAATCAAGTTCAGCCATTGCCAACCGCAATCGCGAACGGCGCAATCAAGAGGAGGCCCTTCGAGAAGAAATCCAAGAGAGGAACTACCAACCACGTGTGCAACGTCAAGTTCCTCAAGCTCCTCAACAAGCTCGTCAAGCTCCACCTCAACCTCAAGTTCAACAAGATCAAGTTGATCATGGACTTCCTCCACACCAAGAGCAACAAGAAGATGATTGTCATCCACGTCAAGGGCGTCATCATCCTCGACCACAACAAAATGAAGAGCACCGATATGGAAAGCTCAAATTCACCATGCCCAAGTTCAACAGAAGCAATGACCCCAAGAGTACCTCTCATGGGCATTAAAGGTCGACAAAATCTTTCGTTTGCACAACTATGAGGAAGAGAAGAAGATCGCTATGGCCTCACTTGAGTTCCAAGACTATGTGCTCATATGGTGGGAACAAATCATTGAGCGACGACAAGCAAGAGGTGAACCTCCAATCACCACTTGGGCTCAAATGAAGGATGTAATGAGAGCACGTTTTGTGCCAACCTACTACAACAGCGACCTCTTCAACTTCTCAAGCAAGGAACAAAGAGTGTTGAAGAATACTACAAGGAAATGGAGATAGCCATGATTCGAGCCAATGTGAAGGAAGATGATGAGCAAACAATGGCACGTTTCTTGAATGGACTCAATCATCCCATCAAGAAGATCGCTGACTTCCAACCCTACTCCACTCTCATTGAGCTCGTTCATCAAGCTACAAAGGCGGACCGTCAAGTGCAAGATGACTTCAAGTACGCCAAGTACTCGTCCAAGACATACGGCTTCTCCAACAACCAATCTCCAACAACTGCTCCAACATCTACATCAACCAAACTTTCTACAAGCAACGCATTTACAGTCCACGTACAAGAAAACTTCGGCAAGTTCAAGTCGTCTTCCTCCTACTACAAGCAATTTCAAGCCGCGTGCTTCATATCTACTCCAAACGATGAGATCGTAAAGACAAGCTCCTTCAAGTGTTTCACTTGCGGCGGCCGAGGCCACAAGTCATATGAATGCACCAACAATCGCACCATGATACTCAACGACGATGCCACCTATGATTCAATGAGTGAAGAGGAGATGGAAGCTCTTGAGCAAGTGGCCATGCACCGGCGAGTGAACGAAGATGAAGATGATCAAGTCTTTTGTGATGAGGATTCGAGCCCCGCTCTCGTGGTCTCCAAGGTCTTGACTCTTCAACATCAACAAGAAGAGGCGACCAAAGATGCCACATCTTCCACACAAAGGCCGGCATCAAGGGGAGATCCGTCAAGGTCATCATCGACGGAGGTAGTTGCCACAACTTGGCAAGTGAAGAACTATGCTCCAAGCTTCAATTGGTCAAGAGGAAGCACCCGCATCCATACAAGGTTCAATGGCTAAGTGACTCCGGCACTATACGAGTCGAGCATACGGTCCAAGTCTCCTTCAAAATCGGTGCATATGAGGACACTTTGGAGTGTGATGTGGTCCCAATGACCGTTTGCCACCTCCTTCTTGGTCGACCATGGCAATTCGACCGTGGTGTTTTCCACAACGGGCGCACCAATCACTATAGCTTCAAACTGAAAGGGAAGGAATATGTGCTACGACCTATGTCTCCTAGTCAAGTGTTAGTCGACAAGCAAGCCACCCGTCATGGAGAAAAGAGTGAGAAAGTGATCCACCAAAAAGTGAGTGAGAGCCACAAGCCAAACTGATAGAGGCGAGGGTGTCCCGATCTTTCGATGAGATGATAACTATCGATTTGGTGGAGTCGACTTTGACGATCCGACTACAAACGTACACGACGTTGCGCCTTAGCAATCGCTAAACCAATCTCCTGAGGTTCTTGGCGATGCGAAAGCACGATCAGCCTGACCACGAAGGTCTATTCCTGCAAGCAATCGAAGAACGAGCAAAAATATGATAAAGCAATCTGAATATTGCGAATATATATGAAGTACACGAAGTTGCAATGGCTAACTTTTAACTAAACAAATCCCAAGGAAAAAGTTACTAGATGGATCTACTTATATAGGAGCAAGGGGTGGCGGCCAAGGAGGTGGTAGGACGTCCCAAGGCAGCCTAAAACTAACCCTAGGTCGTACAAGGCCAATGGGCCCAAGCGGAGGTGACGTAACAACTTTGGACTTGTAGTTTGACTCGGATTCTGCTGCAGCATCAGATTGTTTTGTCCATAACTTAACGCTCCGGACGAATTTGAAGGTGAATCCAATTGGGTTGGAAGGTGCACGAAATCTATTTTCCAACAAAAAAAGAATCACCCACTTTGGAGTCCGGATGAAAAAGTTATTGACGTTTTGAGTCAGGTATGTCTGCAGTCCGAATCTGAGTCCGTAACGTGAGAGACTTGGACTCTATCTTCTCTTGGGCCAAAAGTGACGTGAGAGAACTTTTGAATAGCAATTAAACATCTCTTTCTCCCTTATCTTCATATGTGGATTGTACAAATGTCCCATACACTGCAACTAGACATGGCACAAAAGTTTGTGAAGTATTTTTGTCCTGGATGATATAAATAAATTATTGCATAGTTTGCACTAGAAATCACCTGACAAATATGCATGTATGCAATATTTTTAGTCTTATCCAAGGTGGTCATGTCCTCATCATCCTCCACTTCTTGAAAACAAAGCCGTCCTCGGCGTTGCTTAGTCTGTAATGTGGCTAACAAAAGAGACAAGGTGTACATGTTGTATATGTATATGTCATCCATTTTTACTTCCCTTGATTTTTGCACATATGACACATGAATAGATGAGTAACTTGCATAGTTCATAAAATCTAAAGCCAAAACATTATCACAAGAAGTAGAAGGCATGAAAATATTGCAACTCAGTTTGCACATATAAGTGAAGCTCTTATTCATTTGAAAAGATTGACAATGTTCATCATTAAACCATCCCAACATTGGTGAATAAACCTTACTTGCATCAAATTTACATGCTATAACATGCTTAAATAAGCAAACATGCAATAAGTCATTCGACACAGAATCATCAGCAAGATTAGAGTTCATATCAAAATGATTAAACATTGATTCTTTTGTATCAACAGTTAATTCAATGGGTGCACTCAAAATTATTGGTATTTCAGTTGTTTGATAACATGACGCATTCATGACAGTATCAAGATTCTCTAAAATAGGTGATGTGCTCAAATCACCAGGTACCTCAACACATGATGCACTCAAGTTAACTAGGGATGCATCATTCTCATGTGAAGTTATATCATTAATACCTTCATCGTTACCTTGTCGCAAAGACGTAGCTGATGTAGGTGCAGGCGTTGACAATGCACCATACACTTGAGATGATGTCGCTCACAATCTGAGGTGGGGCTGCTCTAGTAGGTGCGACGGTGGAGGAACCAACCGCGGTGGTGAGCATGAACTGGAATAGTAGTTGTTGTAGCCAACCAATGCATCCTCCTGTCACATCTCTCAAAGGTACAAGCGCGAACATACATACCAAGAATGCAACGAGGAATATAGTGAAATCTTGCACGGATATCATGGTTCAAACCACCAAAAATCTATTCATTTTATCATCCTCAGATTCTTCTATGTCACAATGATGCATATAAGATTTGAACTCTTGGTAGTAAGCATGAACAGTGTTCTTGCCTTGTTTTAATTGTTCCAATTTGCGAAGCAATTCACGATTTATAATAAGGAGGGAAAAATTGTTGTCTCATTACATCTTTCAAATCTTTCCAAGTTGTGGGTTGGTTATCATTGTTTTTCTTACAATTCACACTCCACCAAACAGAAGCAAAACCAGTAAATGCTCTAGTGGTAGCTCGTACTCTCTCAAGTTCAGAAAAGTCATGGTGACTAAAAACTTTTTCAACTTCAAGCTCCCAAGCAAGATAAATAGTAGGATTAAATCTACCCTCAAATGACGGTAAAGAGACAACCTGACCATGTGCTTGTGTGTGTTGTCCCAACTCTCATGATGGTGGAGATGTGTCCGTCATCCAAGAACTTCTATCTCCTAACTGTCATGATTAGTAGAAACAAGAAACAAAATTCGAGAATAATGTTCCTATGAACTACTAGGATGGGGTGGTAAAACGCTCACAGTATAGCAAATATGAATATCTTACAAGTTCTTACCATGCAGCAGGTGGTGACAGGCAACCAGTGGTGTCAAGTAACTCCGAAGATTGTGTAAAGCGATTGCGAGGGGAACGTACGTATACACGGTGTAGAAATATGTGGAGCTGGGTTGGCTATATATGGTAGCAAAAAAAATTTAGCAATAATCAATTCAAAGATGCAATGCTGAATAAACGCTCAACGACGGTACTGTGCTGGTCCTAGGCTAGACCGGACTAGAGACGCGAGCCTAGAACACTAATGAGGTCACGGCGTAGCACAACTAGCATCAATGAAGGATAATGAGTAGCTCTGGACAGCAAGATATAAGTGAAGATCACAACGGCAGTAAAGATAATGATGAAAAACAACTGCCAAGCAGGATATACGACAACTCTCTCTCCATTTTTCCTCTTGAAAAGTTTGAGCTAATTTTCTGATATCTTTTTTCAAAGAATGCTACTAACTCAAGCTTTCCAATGCAAAAAGAATCACTCAATTCCGAGTTGATATGAGGAGTCAAAAAATTCTAAAACTGGTTTGAAAAACTGGAATATGCTGTGTTCACGAACTTCGGAGGGCAAAAAGACCTATTTAGAAGCCAATTTTGAGGTGCCAAATATTGAATTAGCTTCTGCAACTATTTAGATGCGGCTCGTCTTTAACTTTAATTTGAGTACTCGCGGAGCTAAAACGGACTTCTTATGAGGAAGTTATGCCTGTTTTACTGAACAGTGCACAAAACAGATTCCAATCCGAATTCAGCTACGAGATTGAGTCTAGATAGATCCAAACTTTTTTTTTCTTCTCTCTTTTTTTTCTTTGACTTTTTTTTACTTTTTTTCTCTTTTTTTCCCTCTTTCCAAACAAACTAGATAAGATGCAGATTGTGATAGAGGCAAAGGTGTCCCGATGTTTCGATGAGATGGTGGCTATCGTTTCTGTGGGAGTCGACCTTGACGATCCGACTACGTCACGTCTTGAGACGTCGGCGCCTTAGCAATCGCTAAACCAACTTCCGAGGGTTATTGACCACGCCAGAACACGATCAACTTGACCACGAGGGTCTCTTTCCTCGAGCAAACGAAGAACAAGCAAGAAACTAAGATTGCAATCTGGATATTGCGAATATAAGAGGAAAGCTTTATTAATGAAGGTGGGGTTCTGTGGCGCCTTGGTCCGGTCGTTGAACACAAGCGAAATGCTGTGAAGTTGCAGCTATGGCGAACTTTTGATCTAAACAAAACCCAAAGTCTAAACGACGCCCTAAGGGCTGTATATATGGAGGAAGAGGAGGGAAGTTCGTGGCCCTTGAGGGAGGGGTCCGAAACCAACCCTAACTCTTGTTTCCCCACACATACGGACTCTAAAAACAGCCTATACTTAAGTATTTCGAAATTACATGGGCCTGGACCAATAATAAGGTGACACAGCACCTAGAATAGCCTATGGACGAATATTATGAAGTGGCGTCTTGTATATTTCGTCCAAGGCCTCATGCTCTCATTAGGGTGGCTTCAAAGTCCTGGAATCATCACTTGTAACTCCGTTCTTGTTCCCCTTTGCATGCCAACATCTCCATGCTTGAACTTGCTCCAAGGTTCATCTTTCTTGTCCATGGTAGGCCCTTCATTTGTAAGCAAAACAAATGTATCCAATTTAGGCAGCATCATATTCTCATGAACATTGGAATCGTTACCAAGAAAGCGAAAGTACTGATAATTCAATTGGCGTCGCGAGCTCTAGTAATTGGTCCAAGATGTATAGCAGCAGGGCTGTGGGTGTAACAATGGTATTGATGTCCTCATCATCCTCCCCTTCTTGAAATGAAGTCGTCCTCGACGGAAACTCGTCTTCCTCACCCAAATAAGGCTTCAAATCTGCAATGTTAAAAGTGGGACTAACCCCAAAATCTGCAGGCAGCTCAAGTTTATATGCATTATCATTTATTTTCTCTAACACCTTAAATGGACCATCCGCACGTGGCATTAGCTTTGATTTGCGCAAATTAGGAAACATATCCTTACGCAAATGTAACCAAACAAGATCTCCAGGTGCAAAGACAACATGTTTTCTACCCTTATCTCCAAAGAAGTTTATATTTAGCATTCATACGCTCAATGTTTTCCTTAGTTAACTCATGCATTTTTAAAATCAATTCAGCACGTTCTTTAGCATCAAAATTAACCTTCTCCGAAGATGGAAGAGGCAACAAATCAATAGGTGCACGAGGTAGGAAGCCATACACAATTTCAAAAGGGCACATCTTAGTAGTAGAATGCAATGAACGATTATAAGCAAATTCAATATGAGGCAAGCATTCTTCCCACATTTTCTTATTATTCTTCAAAACAGCCCTAAGCATAGTAGACAATGTTCTATTGACTACTTGGTTTGTCCATCGGTTTGGGGGTGACAAGTAGTACTAAAAAGCAGTTTAGTCCCCAACTTAGCCCATAAACATCTCCAAAAGTGGCTAAGAAATTTAGTATCACGATCTGAAACAATAGTATTTGGCACACCATGCAAGCGAATAATTTCACGAAAGAACAAATCAGCAACATTAACAACATCATCGCTTTTATGACATGGTATAAAGTGTGCCATTTTCGAGAATCTATCCACGACAACAAATATGCTATCCCTCCCCTTCTTTGTTCGAGGTAAACCTAAAACAAAGTCCATAGATATATCCTCCCAAGGAACACTAGGTACGAGCAAAGGCATATATAAACCATGAGGATTGAGTCGTGACTTAGCTTTTGACATGTAGTGCAGCGAGCAACAAAACGCTCAACATCCCGTCTCATCTTTGGCCAAAAGAAATGTGTAGCAAGTATATCCTCCATCTTCTTCACGCCAAAGTGTCCCATTAATCCTCCTCCATGCGCCTCCTGCAACAACAAAAGACGAACAGAGCTAGCAGGAATGCATAGCTTGTTAGCATGGAACACAAAACCATCATTAATAACGAACTTGTTCCATGTTCTTCCAATTGGGTTGGAAAGTGCACGAAATCTATTTTCCAACAAAAAAAGAATCAACCAAATTGGAGTCCGGATGAAAAGGTTATTGACGTTTTGAGTCAGGTATGTCTGCAGTCCGAATCTGAGTCCGTAACGTGAGAGACTTGGACTCTATCTTCTCTTGGGCCAAAAGTGACGTGAGAGAACTTTTTGAATAGCAAGTAAACATCTCTTTCTCCCTTATCTTCATATGTGGATTGTACAAATGTCCCATACACCTGCAACTAGACTTGGCACAAAAGTTTGTGAAGTATTTTTATCCTGGATGATATAAATAAATTATTGCATAGTTTGCACTAGAAATCACCTGACAAATATGCATGTATGCAATATTTTTGGTCTTATCCAAGGTAGTCATGTCCTCATCACAAACTTGAGCGCCTCTTCGCCTAGAGAGAAAAACCTCATCCTATTTGCCACCAAAAGTGAGATGAGAGAAGTGTGCGAGAACCCATCTAGTGTGAGGCACTTTGTCCTTGTGTGCAAGGATGGAGAGCCAACAACTAACACATCTCATGAGCTACCTTTAGTGTTTCAATCTCTTTTGCAGGAATTCCAAGATATTTTCCCCGATGAGCTACCTCCGGGTCTACCTCCTCTTCGAGGCATTGAACATCGAATCGACCTCATCCCCGGAGCGCCTCTACCAAACAAAGCTCCATACCGAGTCAATCCCGAAGAAAAAAAGGAAATTCAACGGCAAGTACAACAACTCATCGACAACGGTCATGTACGTGAAAGCTTAAGCCCTTGTGCCGTTCCCGTCATACTTGTGCCTAAACCCGATGGAAGTTTCCGCTTGTGTTCCGATTGTAGACCTATAAATGCTATTACCGTTTGCTATAGGCATCCCATTCCTCGCTTAGATGATATGCTTGATGAACTTAGTGGAGCCAACTTTTCTCAAAAATTGATCTTAAAAGTGGCTATTATCAAATCCGCATACAAGAAGGTGATGAATGGAAAACTGCTTTCAAAACCAAATTTGGCTTGTATGAGTGGTTAGTGATGCCTATGGGTCTATCGGAGGCTCCGGTACTTTTCGTATGCCTTTTTGCATCATGTGCTTCGCCCTTATATTGGAGTCTTTGTTGTGGTTTACTTCGACAATATTCCTGTGTTTAGCAAAACCATGAAAGAACACCTTGATCATGTTAGGGCTGTTTTGCAAATCCTTCGCAAGGAAAGTCTTTATGCAAACATGAAAATATGCACATTTGGTGTTGACAAAGTGGTTTTCTTGGGTTTTGTTGTATCCTCAAAGGGTGTCCATGTTGATGAATCTAAAATTGAAGTAATTAAAACTTGGCCCCAACCCACCAATTTGCAACATGTGCGTAGCTTTCTAGGTCTTGCGGGTTTTTATCGTCGCTTTGTGAAAATCTTTAGCACAATTGCCGCTCCTTTGCATGCCTTGAGTAAGAAGAATACTCCTTTTGTTTGGGGATCTTTGCAATCCACCGCTTTTGATGAGCTCAAGTCTTTGCTTACTCATGCTCCGATTCTTGCTTTGCCCAATTTTGACAAAACTTTTGAGGTTCATTGTGATGCAAGTGGTACCGAATTGGAGGAGTTTTGATGCAAGAAAAACGAGCAATTGCATATTTTAGTGAAAAACTCTCCGGTGCTCAACTTAACTATCCCATCTATGACAAGGAATTATATGTTCTAGTGCGTGTACTACATGTTTGGGAACATTACCTTAGATCTCATGAGTTTGTCATCCATACCGATCACGAATCGCTTAAGTACTTAAAAGGCCAAACTAAGTTGAACAAACGTCATGCCAAATGGAGTGAATTTATTGAATCTTTTCCTTATGTCATTAAGTACATTAAGGGTAAGGAAAATGTTGTAGCCGATGCACTTTCACGCATATGCACGCTTGTCACTAAACTTGAGTTGAATGTTATTGGCTTTGAGCACATAAAAGACTTGTATGCTAATGATCCATCTTTTGCTATTCCTTATGCTAAGTGTTTGACGCATACATCTTGGGAACAATATTATATCAAGGATAGTTATCTTATGAGAGCTAACAAACTATGCATTCCCGAGTCTTCTCTTCGTTTGCTCCTTTTGCAAGAGGCTCATGGAGGCGGACTCATGGGACACTTTGGACGCGACAAGACATTCGCCACGCTCTCCAAGAACTACTTTTGGCCCAAGATGTTCATGACGTCTCACGCTTCACCAACCGTTGCTCTACATGTCGCAAAGCTAAGTCTAAAGCTCAATCTCATGGTCTTTACATGCCTCTTCCTATTCCCTATCAACCTTGGGAAGACATTAGCATGGATTTTGTACTTGGTTTGCCTAGAACTCAAAATGGAAAGGATTCCGTGTTTGTTGTTGTGGATCGATTTTCCAAGATGGCACATTTCATTCCTTGCAACAAGATAGACGATGCTTCACACATTGCTAATCTTTTTTGTAGGGAAATCTTGCGACTCCATGGAGTACCAAAGACAATCGTCTCCGATCGTGACGTCAAGTTCTTGAGTTACTTTTGGAAGACCCTATGCGCCAAGCTCGGAATCCAGCTCTTGTTCTCATCCGCATACCATCCTCAAACCGACGGCCAAACGGAGGTGACGAACCGCACCCTCTCCACTCTACTTCGCGTCTTGATCAAGAAGAATATCAAGGAGTGGGAGGCATGTCTACCCATCGCCGAAATGCGCCTACAATCGCGCAACACACTCGACTACCAAAGAAGTCCCCTTCGAGATCGCTTCACGGCTTCAACCCGTTGTCACCATTGGACATTCTACCACTTCCTCTACAAGAGCGCACCAACATGGATGCAAGTGCACGGGAAAGCTACATCAAGAAGATGCATGAGGATACAAGACAAACCATCGAGCACCAAGTACAACGACTAGCGACCAAGATCAACGTCAACAAGCAACCCATGGTCTTCAACATTGGTGATCTAGTGTGGCTACACCTTCGCAAGGTCCGCTTCCCCAACGAACGCAAGTCCAAGCTTCTCCCTCGAGCCGATGGACCTTTCAAGGTGCTAGCACGCTACAACGACAACGCCTACAAGATCGACCTACCACGAGACAAGTACAATGTGAGCGACATCTTCAACGTCAAGGACCTCGCGCCGTACCATGGTGATGAAGATCTTGATCTGAGGACGGATCTTTCACAAGGGGGGGAGGGATATGATGCAGAGCATTCTTCGGTCATCCCCATGGACCTTCCATCAACTATCCAAACTCAAAGTGGACCCATGACAAGAGCAAGAGCTCGTGCTATTCAATCCGAGGTGACATCACTCCTATTCGATTTCCCTTTTCCTTCCAGTGAGATATGGCTACTACCTAAGTCCGAGACACTATGCGTGATCAGGTACAACGTTCAAGCCAAGGAACCAGGAGATGAAGAAGAAACGACAGGCATCAACACTCTGGACAACCTGGAACTTCCGGCCGCAGCCCGGAACTTCCGGCCCCCGGAACTTCCGACCAGCCCGGAGCTTCCGGCCTCCGACGACTTCGACCAGCCCGGGCGTGCCAACTTTCTGGTTAGCCCAGAACCTGCCCGGAACCCGGCCCGGAACTTCCGGCCCGCCCGGACCTTCCGCCCGGCCAGCCCAGCTCCAATCAAGGCCAACTCTCGGCTTAGGCGGACCCTGCCCGGACCTTCCGGCGCCCGGAACTTCCAAACCGCTCACAGCAGTACCACTTGGGCCGAGGCCCGTGTACCCTTTAGTCCCAGAACTATAAATACTCTCCCACCTCCTCCTAGTTAGGGTTAGCATTGGTTTAGCTCATCTTTGGTGTGAGAGCCCTTGCTCATCCACTTGGTACTTCTCCTCGGAGTTCACGACCTCTTCGGAGAAGATCCCCCAAGTAGATTCAAGACCCCTTCAAGGGAAGACCATCAAGACCTCCTCTCGGAGAAGATCGGCTACTCGTGTATCTTTCCTTTGTTGATTTTGAATCTTGTGATACCTTATGTGTTCGGTGGTCTAGCCCTTGTGTAATCGAAACTTGTCGGTTTAGTGTTCCTCGTGTGTGTGTTTCCTTGTGTTCTTCCGCCCGTTCATCTTGTTTCCCCATAGGATCCCCTCCAAACGTGAAAGATCTCCGATTAGGGTTCCACCCTACATCATATGGTATCATGAGCCACGTTGATCACGTTTTTGGAGCCCCTACCCCGTGTTTTCTAGCTTGATTTTGTTGTTTTCATCCTAAATCCGAAAATTCCCCACCAAAAATAGCCCCAATTTTTTTTTGTGATTTGTTGGTGTGATGAAGTTTTGTTGGATTTGATGCGTGGATTTGCTTTGCTTCGAGTGGATCTAGCATCCCAACCCTTCTTCCCTTCGAATTCCTTCTTTTCCCCTCAGGATTTGGGTTTTTCCCCCATTTTTCCGCCCAAACCCTCGATCCCGAAGTTCCTGTGCTTGGCAGATTCCCGACCCCCGGAACTTCCGGCCCAGCCCGGAACTTCCGGACCCCGGACCTTCTGTCTTGCCCGGAACTTCCGGCCTAGACAGAAAGTTCGCGCATCTTCGGTGACCCCCGCTTCTTCGGCAACTTCGACCTCGGTGCAGCAACATCTTCGCCAACATACTGAAGACCGTGCATCACATCATCGTCCACATTTCGCATCCGTTTGGAACCTCTACCGTAAGCAAGGACGGTAATCTCGACGACATCTTTGTCCAAACCTTGCCATTGCATTGATAAACATCATAGCCATCTTTTGCGTTGCTTACCCATCGAGACTAGCCATTGAGTATTGCAGGCAACGTGACTTGTGCACATTAGTGATCATACTCCATAGCATATATAACATACCACTGTGGTGCATATCTTGGGATCCATTTGTGTGTCACAAAGTTGTCATAGCATACACAAGTGCTATCTTGGTTCGTGTTTTGCATGAGAAAAGAGCTCAAAAGTGAAAGAGCCACCCAAGCTTTTAAGCTAAGAGGAAAGATAAGCAAAGAGCTTTGAGCAAGAACCATAGCATCATACTACATTAAGATTGTCATATTGGATCATCTTCGACCATAGCACCGAAATACCATACATATAGCATATGTGGGATAGAGATAGTTGCATTTTTGCCTAGTAGGTTGTGCACAAGTTCCGTATCCGCCTATTATGCAATTGTGCTAGCATCTCTCTAGTGTTGTGCAACAAGAGCATTTTTGTGGATTCCACATTTTGGCTCACTTTTGGTTTGCACAATCCCACTTATCTATTTGCGAGTGTGTTTCCGTGTACCCCCACTTGCTTGGTCAACTTGTTGCATTCGCAAATTTATGAATCTTTTCCAACATTATTGAATCTCACTTACGATTACATTAAATTTTGTGCCACCATCGTCACCAAGCTCCACCATAAGCTTTTATTTGTGTAGGTGTGAGAACCGACAAAGATTGGTACCAATAGTGCTATTTCATTGTCCGCATTTGGGTGAACTTGATTCATCATCAACATCGGTCAAAGGTACATTGGTATAAGTTCTTCTCCTTCTACCACTCACATCTTTTTGCTTGGAATGATGGATAGGCTAAGTACCTCTACCAACCCACTCTTCATCGAGCAAGACGACGACATGTCTTCATTCGTCACCAAGAGCCACCTCTTTGGTGCACAACGAGCGTTACATCAAGAGCAACAAGGAATGAGCGACCGCATCGACAACCTCGCCACTGACTTGCGACTCTCCGAGCAACGTACAAGGGACTACTTCAACAACAAGTTCGACGCGCACAAACAAGAGAATGATGCAAGAATGGACGAGATCCGCGCCTTGATGAGGAACCGACATCATTCCACTTCGTCATCATCAAGACGGCGCCACTCGAGTCGACACTCCGACGACACCTTCTACGACTCAAGTACACCATCATCGAACACCCTTCGACGAGCCGCGCGTCAAGACCGTCATGCATCTTGCAACCTGCTACATGACAAGCATTCACACGAGCAAGTCGATGAGCAAGTCCCTCGTCCTCAATCAAACCAAGCCGCTTTTGCCCAAGCTCAAGAACGACAACGACTAAGGCGCCAAGAGGAAGAACGGCGGCGTCTACATCAAGACGAACAAGACGCCGAGGCTCAACGTCTTCAACAACAACAACGAGAAGCGCAAGCTCTTGAGGCGCAACGTGCCCTTCAAGAATCAAATCGAGCCATCGCCAACCGCAATCGTGAACGACGCAATCAAGAGGAAGCCCTTCGAGAAGAAATCCAAGAGAGGAACTACCAACCACGTGTGCAATGTCAAGTTCCTCAAGCTCCTCAAGCTCCACCTCAACCTCAAGTTCAACAAGAACAAGTTGATCATGGACTTCCTCCACACCAAGAGCAACAAGAAGATGATTGTCATCCACGTCAAGTGCGTCATCATCCTCGACCACAACAAAATGAAGAGCACCGATATGGAAAGCTCAAATTCACCATGCCCAAGTTCAACGGAAGCAATGAACCCGAAGAGTACCTCTCATGGGCATTAAAGGTCGACAAAATCTTTCGTTTGCACAACTATGAGGAAGAGAAGAAGATCGCTATGGCCTCACTTGAGTTCCAAGACTATGTGCTCATATTGTGGGAACAAATCATTGAGCGACGACAAGCAAGAGGTGAACCTCCAATCACCACTTGGGCTCAAATGAAGGATGTCATGAGAGCACGTTTTGTGCCAACCTACTACAACCGCGACCTCTTCAAGAAACTCCAACTTCTCAAGCAAGGAACAAAGAGTGTTGAAGAATACTACAAGGAAATGGAGATAGACATGATTCGAGCCAATGTGAAGGAAGATGATGAGCAAACAATGGCACGTTTCTTGAATGGACTCAATCATCCCATCAAGAAGATCGCCGACTTCCAACCCTACTCCACTCTCATTGAGCTTGTTCATCAAGCTACAAAGGCGGAACGTCAAGTGCAAGATGACTTCAAGTACGCCAAGTACTCGTCCAAGACATACGGCTTCTCCAACAACCAATCTCCAACAACTCCTCTAACATCTACATCAACCAAACTTTCTACAAGCAACGACGACAGGTCCACGTACAAGAAAACTTCGGCAAGTTCAAGTCGTCTTCCTCCTACTACAAGCAACTTCAAGCCGCGTGCTTCGTATCTACTCCAAACGATGAGACCGTAAAGACAAGCTCCTTCAAGTGTTTCACCTGCGGCGGCCGAGGCCACAAGTCATATGAATGCACCAACAATCGCACCATGATCCTCAACGACGATGCCACCTATGATTCAATGAGTGAAGAGGAGATGGAAGCTCTTGAGCAAGTGGCCATGCACCAGCGAGTGAACGAAGATGAAGATGATCAAGTCTTTTGTGATGAGGATTCGAGCCCCGCTCTCGTGGTCTCCAAGGTCTTGACTCTTCAACATCAACAAGAAGACGACCAAAGATGCCACATCTTCCACACAAAGGCCGGCATCAAGGGAGATCCGTCAAGGTCATCATCGACGGAGGTAGTTGCCACAACTTGGCAAGTGAAGAACTATGCTCCAAGCTTCAATTGGTCAAGAGGAAGCACCCGCATCCATACAAGGTTCAATGGCTAAGTGACTCCGTCACTATACGAGTCGAGCATGCGGTCCAAGTCTCCTTCAAAATCGGTGCATATGAGGACACTTTGGAGTGTGATGTGGTCCCAATGACCGTTTGCCACCTCCTTCTTGGTCGACCATGGCAATTCGACCGTGGTGTCTTCCACAACGGGCGCACCAATCACTATAGCTTCATGATGAAAGGGAAGGAATATGTGCTACGACCTATGTCTCCTAGTCAAGTGTTAGTCGACAAGCAAGCCACCCGTCATGGAGAAAAGAGTGAGAAAGTGATCCGCCAAAAAGTGAGTGAGAGCCACAAGCCAAACTTGAGCGCCTCTTTGCCTAGAGAGAAAAACCTCATCCTATTTGCCACCAAAAGCGAGATGAGAGAAATGTGTGAGAACCCATCTAGTGTGATGCACTTTGTCCTTGTGTGCAAGGATGGAGAGCCAACAACTAACACATCTCATGAGCTACCTTTAGTGTTTCAATCTCTTTTGCAGGAATTCCAAGATGTTTTCCCCGATGAGCTACCTCCGGCTCTACCTCCTCTTTGAGGCATCGAACATCGAATCGACCTCATCCCCGGAGCGCCTCTACCAAACAAAGCTCCGTACCTAGTCAATCCCAAAGAAACAAAGGAAATTCAACGGGCAAGTACAACAACTCATCGACAACGGTCATGTACGTGAAAGCTTAAGCCCTTGTGCCGTTCCCGTCATACTTGAGCCTAAACCCGATGGAAGTTTCCGCTCGTGTTCCGATTGTAGACCTATAAATGCTATTACCGTTTGCTATAGGCATCCCATTCCTCGCATAGATGAAATGCTTGATGAACTTAGTGGAGCCAACTTTTTCTCAAAAATTGATCTTAAAAGAGGGTGATGAATGGAAAAGTTCTTTCAAAACCAAATTTGGCTTGTATGAGTGGTTAGTGATGCCTATGGGTCTATCGGAGGCTCCCGGTACTTTCATGCGTCTTATGCATCATGTGCTTCGCCCTTATATTGGAGTCTTTGTTGTGGTTTACTTCGACGATATTCTTGTGTTTAGCAAAACCATGAAAGAACACCTTGATCATGTTAGGGTTGTTTTGCAAACCCTTCGCAAGGAAAGTCTTTATGCAAACATGAAAATATGCACATTTGGTGTTGACAAAGTGGTTTTCTTGGGTTTTGTTGTATCCTCAAAGGGTGTCCATGTTGATGAATCTAAAATTGAAGCAATTAAAACTTGGCCCCAACCCACCAATTTGCAACAAGTGCGTAGCTTTCTTGGTCTTGCGGGTTTTTATCGTAGCTTTGTGAAGAACTTTAGCACAATTGCTTCCTTTGCATGCCTTGAGTAAGAAGAATACTCCTTTTGTTTGGGGATCTTAGCAATCCACCGCTTTTGAAGAGTTCAAGTCTTTGCTTACTCATGCTCCGATTCTTGCTTTGCCCAATTTTGACAAAACTTTTGAGGTTCATTGTGATGCAAGTGGTACCGGAATTGGCGGAGTTTTGATGTAAGAAAAACGAGCAATTGCATATTTTAGTGAAAAACTCTCCGGTGCTCAACTTAACTATCCCATCTATAACAAGGAATTATATGCTTTAGTGCGTGTACTACATGTTTGGGAACATTACCTTAGATCTCATGAGTTTGTCATCCATACCGATCACGAAACGCTTAAGGACTTAAAAGGCCAAACTAAATTGAACAAGCGTCATGCCAAATGGAGTGAATTTATTGAATCTTTTCCTTATGTCATTAAGTACATTAAGGGTAAGGAAAATGTTGTAGCTGATGCACTTTCACGCATATGCACGCTTGTCACTAAACTTGAGTTGAATGTTATTGGCTTTGAGCACACAAAAGACTTGTATGCTAATGATCCATCTTTTGCTATTCCTTATGCTAAGTGTTTGACGCATACGTCTTGGGAACAATATTATATCAAGGATGGTTATCTTATGAGAGCTAACAAACTATGCATTCCCGAGTCTTCTCTTCGGTTGCTCCTTTTGCAAGAGGCTCATGGAGGCGGACTCATGGGACACTTTGGACGCGACAAGACATTCGCCACGCTCTCCAAGAACTACTTTTGGCCCAAGATGTTCCGCGACGTCTCACGCTTCACCAACCGTTGCTCTACATGTCGCAAAGCTAAGTCTAAAGCTCAATCTCATGGTCTTTACATGCCTCTTCCTATTCCCTATCAACCTTGGGAAGACATTAGCATGGATTTTGTACTTGGTTTGCCTAGAACTCAAAATGGAAAGGACTCTGTTGTTGTGAATCGATTTTCCAAGATGGCACATTTCATTCCTTGCAAATCTTTTTTGTAGGGAAATCTTGTGAATCCATGGAGTACCAAAGACAATCGTCTCCGATCGTGACGTCAAGTTCTTGAGTTACTTTTGGAAGACCCTATGCGCCAAGCTCGGAATCCAGCTCTTGTTCTCATCCGCATACCATCGTCAAACCGACGGCCAAACGTAGGTGACGAACCGCACCCTCTCTACTCTACTTCGCGTCTTGATCAAGAAGAATATCAAGGAGTGGGAGGCATGTCTACCCATCGCCGAGTACGCCTACGATCGCGCAACACACTCGACTACCGGCAAGTCCCCCTTCGAGATCGTCTACGGCTTCAACCCGTTGTCACCATTGGACATTCTACCACTTCCTCTACAAGAGCGCACCAACATGGATGCAAGTGCACGGGCAAGCTACATCAAGAAGATGCATGAGGATACAAGACAAACCATCGAGCGCCAAGTACAACGACTAGCGACCAAGATCAACGTCAATAAGCAACCCATGGTCTTCAACATTGGTGATCTAGTGTGGCTACACCTTCGCAAGGTCCGCTTCCCCAACGAACGCAAGTCCAAGCTTCTCCCTCGAGCCGATGGACCTTTCAAGGTGCTAGCACGCTACAACGACAACGCCTACAAGATCGACCTACCACGAGACAAGTACAATGTGAGCGACATCTTCAACGTCAAGGACCTCGCTGCATACCATGGTGATGAAGATCTTGATCCGAGGAGGATCTTTCACAAGGGGGGGGATATGATGCGAAGCATCCTTCGGTCATCCCCATGGACCTTCCATCAACTATCCAAGCTCCAAGTGGACCCATGACAAGAGCAAGAGCTCGTGCTATTCAATCCGAGGTGACATCACTCCTATTCGATTTCCCTTTTCCTTCCAGTGAGACATGGCTACTACCTAAGTCCGAGACACTATGCGTGTTCAGGTACAACGTTCAAGCCAAGGAACCAGGAGCTGAAGAAGAAACAACAGGCGTCAACACTCTGGACAGCCCGGAACTTCCAGCCACCGGAACTTCCGGCCAGCCCGGAGCTTCCGGCCTCCGACGACTTCGACCAGCCCGGGCGTGCCAACTTTCTGGTTAGCCCGGAACCCGGCCCGGAACTTCCGGCCCCCGGAACTTCCGGCCCGCCCGGACCTTCCGGCCCCCGGAAGCCAGCCCAGCTCCAACCACGCCAACTCTCGGCTTAGGCCGGACCCTGCCCGGACCTTCCGGCGCCCGGAAATTCCGGCGCCCGGAAATTCCGGCGCCCGGAAATTCCGGCCTAGCCCGGAACTTCCGGCCCTGCCTGCGTGCAGCCACTTGGGTCGAGGCCCGTGTACCCTTTCGTCCCGTAAACTATAAATACTCTCCCACCTCCTCCTAGTTAGGGTTAGCATTGGTTTAGCTCATCTTTGGTGTGAGAGCCCTTGCTCATCCACTTGGTACTTCTCCTCGGAGTTCACGGCCTCTTCGGAGAAGATCCCCCAAGCGGATTCAAGACCCCTTCAAGGGAAGACCATCAAGACCTCCTCTCGGAGAAGATCGGCTACTCGTGTATCTTTCCTTTGTTGATTTTGAATCTTGTGCTACCTTGTGTGTTCGGTGATCTAGCCCTTGTGTAATCGAAACTTGTCGGTTTAGTGTTCCTCTTGTGTGTGTTTCCTTGTGTTCTTCCGCCCGTTCATCGTGTTTCCCCATAGGATCCCCTCCAAACGTGAAAGATCTCCCATTAGGGTTCCACCCTACATCAGCAAGTCAATCCATGTATAAAGTGCAAACTTGTTATGGGAGTTGTTGTACCATGGCTCAATGTCGTGGTAGAAATGGTGGTCCGTTGGTGAATCCACTAAGTCCGAGCACTCCTCAACTTGAAGGTCCATAGGGTCCATCTCCAATGCCGGTCCTCCATCCAATAGATGTATCATGGAGACAACAAGAAGGAAACAACAATGAAAGAATGGCCCATCCAATATGCGTACTTGAGGATGGCTCGAAGGGAAGGAGGTCACCTTTAGGAGTTTCTCAAGGATGATGGAGTTCCGCATCTTGTATTCCTTCACATAGCCAATATGTCTCATGACGGTATCGCCTTGTGAATCCTTCAAAATGAACGAACATGACAAACACTCGGAGAAACAAATGAGGTTAGCATAAATGCAAAACCTAACATTCGTGTGGTAAGATATCCAACAAGTGTATGCATCATGCTCATCATAAGAAAGAACAAAGGAGCATTTCATAGTATGGAGGCATATGATGCGAGAACAACCAAATACAATAGGCTCAATCAAACAAGCATGCATCACAAGTAAGGTGTCAAAGTCTCTAAGATCAATAAGCATAGTATGGATGCACTCAATACAAGTGGATATGAAAGAGGCAACTAATGGACACAAGAGACAATGATCAAGATATATCATGTGAGAGGCATGAGAATATATGTCATCAACCCAAGAAAGCAAGTAATAATGGAACATGGGTGATGCAACATAGCAAGCAATCATAGCGATCAAGTCAAGCAAGCTAGTGGTGCGAAGATGCAACATACTAGAAGGAATCATGGCAATCATGTCATGTGTGCAAATAGTGGGCATATATAATGCACATGACATTCCACAATCATAAAGGCAAGATATGAGCAAAATAGCATCAATAGCATGGGGCACATGATAAACATGGCAATAGCAACAAGGATCTCCACCGAGCATGCAAATACACATAGGAGTAGCATAATGGTGAATCATGGGTAGATGCAAGCAAGGGTCATAATTGCATGGCAAAGGTATAGAAGCAAGCATAGCATGCAAAGTGAACACGAGAAAATGGGCATGAAGCTACAAGTGATATATAGCCCATAGCCGTGTGAGAGACAAGTAAAAGAGATGCTGTAGTCCTTGCATAAAAGGAATGGTGGGAATGAAAGTCCACGGGATCCCAAGTCATCATTGCTCTCAAGAGCTCGTTTAAATCAACTCATGGGATTGAGTAGTTGACGAGTGTATGTGGGTACCTACACAAAACAAAGACAAAGGGAAAATTGTGTATTCGTGGTAGATGTACACATCATCCATCATGATGCGCACATGCATGTGTCGGTTAGTACAAAATAGCCAATTCTCAAATAAATGAGATGTGTGATATAGAAACATGTCATCCATCATGATAGGTTTGTTGTTATGTCTAGCATAATGGAGACTCAAATTGTGTAATGCATCATGAAATATCTAGAGCATTGTTATTCATGGAATGCATATGGTTCACGCAATTATGGGAATCATGCAAAGTATGAGATGCATCAAAATCTCCTAATATGTATGACGAAACTATGGGGGTCTCCTCATGAGCAAGAGTAGAAACATCACGTGAAGAATATTGACAACATCCAAAACAATGCATATTCGGAACAATGTGATCATGGCATGACATAGTAGATAAATAGCTCAAAACATGAAAAGGAAGCATGGCAATATCATCACATGAAAAACAAAAGCCAATGACCATCATCTCGTCATCTATGCCATAAGTGCAAATGGGATTGATTTTAATGGGGCACGATAGTTACTATGTTGAGATTGTAATGATGCAATATGGGAGATCTCACTCATAGCATATGACAAGTTCAATGGATTGTCAAACATGATGTGACCAAAAGAATTTTCACATGATATCCTATGGAGCATAGCATCACAACTAGGCAACTCAACATGCTCATCATCATATTCATCATAATAGGTAAGTCCAGGCATGAAGAAGTCTCACTAGCATGAAGCATGGGAATAGGTGGGTCAACATCATGGGAGCAAATAATGTCAAGAGCGTCCACTAGTGGGACAAGAGAAGCACCGTCACCTATGTTACCTTTGGGGCGTCGCTCATGTGTTGTAGGTGAGGTGTCGAAGATCCACTCGCTGTCATCGTCTTCTTGATGGAACCATGTGGGGGGTGTATCACGTCCACCATGGCCATCGTCGTCTCCGTTGGAGGGATGGACTCGTGATGAGGACATCAATACCATTGTTACACCCACAGCCCCTGCGGCTATACATACTGGACCAATTATGATAGAGGCAAAGGTGTCCCGTCTTTCGATGAGATGTTGGTTTTCGCTTTGGAGGAAGTCGACTTTGACGATCCGACTACGAACGTGCGAGGACGTCGCGCCTTAGCAATCGCTAAACCAACTCCGAGAGGTTATTGACCACGCCGGAAAGCACGATCAACTCGACCACGAGGGTCTGCTTCCTGCGAGCAAACGAAGAACAAGCAAGAAACCGAGATTGCAACTGGATATTGCGAATATAAGATGAAAGCTTTATTGATCAAGGTGGGGTTCTGTGGACGCCTTTGTCCGGTCGTTGAACACAAACGGCACGCCGGTTGCAGCTATGGCGAACTTTTAATCTAAACAAAACCCAAAGTCTAAACGACGCCCTAAGGGCTGTATATATGGAGGAAGAGGAGGGAATTTCGTGGCCCTTGAGGGAGGGGTCCGAAACCATCCCTAACTCTTGTTTCCCCACACACGGACTCTAAAACAGCCTATACTTAAGTATTTCGAAATTACATGGGCCTGGCCCAATAATAAGGTGACGCAGCACCTAGAATAGCCTATGGACGAATATTATGAAGTGGCATCTTGTATATTTCGTCCAAGGCTTCATGCACCTATTATGGTGGCTTCAAAGTCCTGAAATCATCACTTGTAACTCCGTTCTTGTTCCCCTTTGCGCATGGCATTATCTCCATGCTTGTTCTTGCTCCAATGTCCATCCTTCTCCAAGCTAGGGCCTTCATTTGTAAGCAAAACAAATGTATCCAATTTAGGCAGCATCATATTCTCATGAACATTAGAATCATTACCAAGAAACGAAAGTACCGATAATTTAATTGGCGTCGCGAGCTCTAGTAATTGGTCCAAGATATGTAGCAAGAGGGGCTGTGGGTGTAACAATGGTATTGATGTCCTCATCATCCTCCCCTTCTTGAAATGAAGTCGCCCTCGACGGAAGCTCATATTCCTCACCCAAATAAGGCTTCAAATCTGCAATGTTAAAAGTGGGACTAACCCCAAAATCTGCAGTGTAGCTCAAGTTTATATGCATTATCATTTATTTTCTCTAACACCTTAAATGGACCATCAAGACGTGGCATTAGCTTTGACTTGCGCAAACTAGGAAACCTATCCTTACGCAAATGTAACCAAACAAGATCTCCAGTGCAAAGACAACATGTTTTCTACCCTTATCTCCAAAGACGCTTATATTTAGCATTCATACGCTCAATGTTTTCCTTAGTTATCTCATGCATTTTTAAAATCAATTCAGCACGTTCTTTAGCATCAAAATTAACCTTCTCCAAGATGGAAGAGGCAACAAATCAATAGGTGCACGAGGTAGGAAGCCATACACAATTTCAAAAGGGCACATCTTAGTAGTAGAATGCAATGAACGATTATAAGCAAATTCAATATGAGGCAAGCATTCTTCCCACATTTTCTTATTATTCTTCAAAACAGCCCTAAGCATAGTGGACGATGTTCTATTGACTACTTCAGTTTGTCCATCCGTTTGGGGGTGACAAGTAGTACTAAAAGCAGTTTAGTCCCCAACTTAGCCCATAAACATCTCCAAAAGTGGCTAAGAAATTTAGTATCACGATCTGAAACAATAGTATTTGGCACACCATGCAAGCGAATAATTTCACGAAAGAACAAATCAGCAACACTAATAAAGATCATCGCTTTTATGACATGGTATAAAGTGTGCCATTTTCGAGAATCTATCCACGACAACAAATATGCTATCCCTCCCTTCTTTGTTCGAGGTAAACCTAAAACAAAGTCCATAGATATATCCTCCCAAGGAACACTAGGCAATCGCAAAGGCATATATAAACCATGAGGATTGAGTCGTGACTTAGCTTTTTGACATGTAGTGCAAATGAAAGCAACAAAACGCTCAACATCCCGCCTCATCTTTGGCCAAAAGAAATGTGTAGCAAGTATATCCTCCGCCTTCTTCACGCCAAAGTGTCCCATTAATCCTCCTCCATGCGCCTCCTGCAACAACAAAAGACTAACAGAGCTAGCAGGAATGCATAGCTTGTTAGCACGGAACACAAAACCATCATTAATAACGAACTTGTTCCATGTTCTTCCTTCTTGACAATTCTGCATTACATCTTTAAAATCAGCATCATGCACATAGATCTTTGATGGTCTCCAAACCAAATATTTTGAAGTCAAGTTGTGAAAGCATAGTATATCGACGAGACAAAGCATCAAAGAATAACATTTTCTTTACCCTTCTTGTGTTTAATGACATAAGGGAAAGTCTCAATGAATTCAACCCATTTAGCATGTCTACGATTCAGTTTAGTTTGACTTTTAATATGTTTCAAAGATTCATGATCAGAATGTATAACAAATTCTTTGGGCCATAAATAATGTTGCCATGTCTCTAAAGTCCTAACAAGAGCATATAATTCTTTGTCATAAGTAGAATAGTTCAGACTAGGCCCACTCAATTTTTCGTAAAAGTATGCAACAGGTTTGCCATCTTGTAATAACACACCTCCTAATCCAATTCCACTAGCATCACATTCAAGCTCAAAAGTCTTATTAAAGTCAGGAAGTTGGAGTAAAGGAGCATGTGTCAACTTATCTTTCAATACCGTGAAGGCTTCTTCCCCGTATGTACCCCAAACAAAAGGCACATCCTTCTTTGTAAGCTCATTGAGAGGTGCAGCAATGGTGCTAAAGTCTCTCACAAAACGCCTATAGAAACCAGCGAGTCCAAGAAAACTCCTCACTTGTGTGACCGTATTGGGCTGTGCCAACTCTCAATAGCTTCAATCTTGGCTTTATCAACTTCAATTCCTCGTGGAGTAACAACATAGCCAAGAAAAGATACTCGGTCGGTGCAAAAGGTGCACTTCCCAAGGTTACCAAACAAACGTGCATCACGTAGAGCATTAAAAACAGCACGTAAATGTTCCAAATGTTCTTCCAAAGATTTGCTATAAATCAGTATATCATCAAAGTAAACTACCACAAATCGTCCAATGAAAGCACGTAAAACTTCGTTCATTAATCTCATGAAAGTACTAGGTGCATTAGTTAACCCAAAAGGCATGACTAACCACTCATATAATCCAAACTTAGTTTTAAATGCTGTTTTCCATTCATCTCCCAATTTCATACGAATTTGATGGTATCCACTACGCAAATCAACTTTGGAGAATATTGTAGAGCCACTCAATTCATCAAGCATATCATCTAGCCTAGGAATAGGATGACGATAACGAATAGTAATATTATTAATGCCTCTACAATCAACACACATACGTGACGTACCATCCTTTTAGGCACTAGTATAATAGGAACAGCACAAGGACTAAGAGATTCGCAGATATAACCTTTGTCGAGCAGCTCCTGATTTGACGATAATCTCCTTCGTCTCCTCCGGATTGGTACGGTATGGTGCCAGGTTGGGTAGCGATGCACCGGGAATTAAGTCAATTTGATGCTCAATCCCTCGAATTGGTGGTAATCCGGTGGCACGCCTTGTGGGAAGACGCCGAACTCCCGCAAAATGTTAGTGACAAATAGGGGCAAAGAGGAAGGCACGCCCCTCGAATGAAAATAATGCCTCTTTGCACACAAAAGCATAGCAAACAGATTTGCTAGAATCTAGCTCATCAATATCAGATTTGGTGGCAAATAAACATGCACTTTTCAGTTTAATTTCGTAGCAACATTAGATGGTTTATTATTAGGCTTCATTTGTTGCTCAAATTCTTTTGCCACAATCTGATTTTCACTCTTATTTTTCTCCTGTTTTGCTTTATTAGCTCTATTAATATCATCTTTCAAAATGGAATCAGGAGTCATAGGAAGCAAAGTAATATTTTTATCCTTGTGAACAAGAGTATACCGATTGTTTCTACCATGGTGTACAGAATTTTTATCAAATTGCCATGGTCTACCAAGTAATAAGGAACATGCTTGCATAGGTACCACATCACAATCAACATAATCAGATATGTAGAGATACTAAAATACACACGAACAAAGACGTGTTACCTTAACCTTGCCGCTGTTGTTGAACCATTGGATGTAGTAAGGATGGGGATGTGGTCTTGTGGTGAGAGAAAGCTTCTCCACCATATCCATGCTAGCCAAGTTGTTGCAGCTCCCTCCATCTATGATGACGCGAATAGAACGCTCCTTCACAACTCCCTTTGTATGGAACAAGTTATGTCTCTGATTTTGCTCAGCTTGTGTAACCTGCACACTCAAAACACGTTGAGCAACTAAACATTCATACCTGTCAAAGATCTTCGGCAGCCATGTATTGCGTGTCATGATCGTAATCATCTCCACCGTGTTCTTCATGTGTAATAAGAGCCAAAGTCTCTTCATCATAGTCACTAGCGGACTCATACCCACCATCCTCGTGAGCAATCATCACATCGCTGAGATTGGCATTCTCTCAAGAAATGTCCTCTTCCCTTACAACGACGACAAATAATATCACTTGTGTGCCCTGCTGACGCCATGGAAGAAGAAGAGCTCGTAGGCCCAAGCAGTGTGCTCTTGGCGTATAGTGGTGGTTGTGCCTCGCTTTCTTGTATCACGGTTGGAGGTGGCAGCCGACGGAGGTGCCGTGTAGTAGAACGTGTGGAAGTAGATGATGCACGTGGTGTCCATGATGAAGGTCGACCTGCAGAAAAGTTAGTTCGCGCCAACGCCTGTCGATCCTGCACTTCACGCTCAGCTTTACAAGCAAGATGGAATAATCGAGTGATATTATTATAATCCTTGTAGTCTAGAATGGTCTGAATCTCTCTATTTAATCCACCCGTAAAACGTGCAAGCATAGCTTCATTCTCCTCAACAATACCACATCTAATCAAGCCGCTTTGTAATTCCCGATAATATTCTTCTACCGAATTTTTTCCTAGTCTAAATCGCTGCAATTTTAGAAGTAATTCACGTTGATAATATGGTGGAACCCAACGAGAACGCATAGCAGTTTTCAAAGCAGCCCAAGTAGCTGGAATAGGATATAATCTACAATGTTCAGACCACCAAACACATGCAAAGCTAGTGAAAGCACAAACAGCAGCAGGAACACGTCTCTCCTCAGGATATTGTAAACATGTAAATCGTTGTTCAGTTTCTAACTCCCAAGTAAGATATATATCAGGAACATATCTACCCTCAAATGGTGGAATATTCAATTTCAGTTTAGGGAGATGGTCATGATCTCAGACCAAGGGGAGCCCAACATTGCCATTATTTGCATGTGGACGACCTGGTGGTTGTGGTGCTGGTGGTGGCACGAGTAATCGATGTTGATCAACCTCATCCTCGTAATCTCTCACATAATCATCCTCCCCACCGCAGCAGCAGGAGCCATGTATATCAACAAAGAGCACCAGCAGCTTGGCCAGTGAAGAGGGACACGGAAGCTTCATGGAGGGCTGTTTCACATGTGGAGGTAGTCCTTGTTGTTGTAGTAGAGGTGCGTTAGGTGCCGCCGGTGGTGGTGGTGGTAGACGCATGAGCAATTCATTAAACTTGGTATCGAGCTTTGTTTCAACGCCTTCTCAATGCCATCTATCTTCTCCATGGCCTCTTCAAATCTATTTAGCACATCGTCCACCGCCCACTCATCATTTGTTGAAACTTATCATGTAGCGCTTTGTTTGTCATGTTCTCCCAGTCGGTCTGCTGCTTGTGATCCTGCCATGGTTAGCAAAGAATAGAAACACACAAGAAGATGATTCGACAGACTACTAGGAAGTGGTGGTGGTTGTGTGGTGGACAAATACAAATCCGTCAAGCAAATCTCAAATTCTTACCAGGTTCTTACCCAAGAAGAAAGCGGTGACCGCAACCGATGTAGTCAAAACTCTCAAAGCTTGGATAGAGCGATTACTGTGGAGAGTCAAACGCACGATGTAGATGTATGTGGAGCTGGGAAGGCTTATAATATGGTAGCAAAAGGGTCAAGAATAATCAATTCAGAGATGCAAAGTTGAATAAACGCTCAACGACGGATCGGTGGCCGGGTCCTAGGCTAGACCGTGCTAGAGACGCGAGCCTAGAACACTAACAAAATCACGGGCCGCACGGAAACAACGGAAAAGCACACTCTGGAATTTTTTTGCGCTTTTTTTTTTGCGCTGCTTTTTTTTTTCTTTTTTTTTTGCGCTGCTCTTTTTTTTTTTTTTTTTGCGAAAAATCACTATAATGGCGAGTGTCTCAAAACTCTTCCCAGGTCAAACTGACAGGATGGGCACGAAATTTTTTCGACTAAATTTTTTTTTTCGATCGCCGGACCCAAAAACTGAAACGGGTCAAAAAACTTTCTATAATGGCGATCGCCTCAATACGCTTAGAAACACTTAAAACAGGATAGCCGTAAAATTTTTTCGACAAGTGCGTTCGGAAAATTTTGGGCCTAAATTTTTTTTTTCCTAAACCTACTCCTAAGGAAACACGAATCGGAAACTAGATGGATCTCGAAAACAAACCTAATATGAGAAGAACTCGGATTGGTGGTGGATATATGGTGGTGGTATATGGCGGTGGTGGTAGCGGTGGTAGTAAATGGATATGGATCGGTGGTGGTATATGGACACGGATTGGTGGTGGTATATGGATACGGATTCGGAGCGGTGATGGTAGGTGGCGAGGCGATGATGATGGTGCGGTGGCGGCGTGACAACTTATGACCGTAACTCGAAACTCTAAAAGACTAGACGCTAAGACCAAAGAATTAGACACGACGATGCAACCGCAAATTCAACAAAGCAAAACCCTAAAAAGATTATGCAAAGGCTCGTATTGGTTCGGATATGATGAACTAACCCTAATTTTTTTGTGGCTTTTTCGTGGACTATAGGTATGAAGAAATGCACTGATCTAAAACTACGGAAAACCGTAAAATCTCACCGAGCAACCCGAAAATCGATACTTGATAGAGGCAAAGGTGTCCGCCTTCGATGAGATGTTGGTTTTCGCTGGAGGAGTTTCGATTTTGACGACATTTATCGGCTACATCAAAGATCTGACACTGCCTCAAGCACTGCATTCAGCTTAAAAGTCTGAATATCATTGTCTCCGTTTACTGGCATTATCTCCATGTTTGTTCTTGCCCAATGTCCATCCTTCTCTGTTAGTTTCAAATGTCATGAACATTAGAATCATTACCAAGAAAAGTACCGATAATTTAAATTGGCGCAGCTCTAGTAATTGGTCCAGTATATGTAGCAGTAGGGGCTGTGGGTGTAACAATGGTATTGATGTCCTCATCAAATTACTAGAGCTCGCGCACGCCAATTGAATTATCAGGTACTTTCGTTTCTTGGTAACGATTCCAATGTTCATGAGAATATGATGCTGCCTAAATTGGATACATTTGTTTTGCTTACAAATGAAGGGCCTACCATGGACAAGAAAGATGAACCTTGGAGCAAGTTCAAGCATGGAGATGTTGGCATGCGCAAGGAGAACAAGAACGGAGTTACAAGTGATGATTCCAGGACTTTGAAGCCACCCTAATGAGTGCATGAGGCCTTGGACGAAATATACAAGATGCCACGCCATAATATGCGCCCATAGGCTATTCTAGGTGCTGCGTCACCTTATTATTGGGCCAGGCCCATGTAATTTCGAAATACTTAAGTATAGGCTGTTTTTAGAGTCCGTATGTGTGGGGAACAAGAGTTAGGGTTGATTTCGACCCTCCACCAAGGGCCACGAAATTCTCTTCCTCCATATATACAACCCTTAGGGCACCGCTTAGACCTTGGGTTTTGTTTAGATTAAAAGTTCGCCATAGCTGCAACTTCGCTGCATTTCGCTTGTGTTCAACGACTGCATAAAGGCGCCACGTAACCCCACCTTGATCAATAAAGCTTTCATCTTATATTCGCAATATTCAGATTGCAATCTCAGTTTCTTGCTTGTTCTTCGCTTGCTCGCAGGAAACAGCCCTCGTGGTCGTTGATCGTGTTCGCGTGGGTCAATAACCCTCGGAAGTTGGTTTAGCGATTGCTAAAGCGCCGACGCCTCAAGACGTTCGTAGTCGGATCGTCAAGGTCGACTCCCACAGAAACGATAGCCACCATCTCATCAAAACATCGGGACACCTTTGCCTCTATCAACTCGTCGAGGATAGGTATGTCGTCATGTAGGAGATCTAGCACCAAAGAAGAAAACACACTAGGAGTAGAGGTGAAGTCGTTAGAAACCATGGTGGCCTCACATGCCGTGTCAACTACCTCACTCACTAAGTGCTGTGGCTCACTCACTCCCTCTTGGATGCTCTCACTCATATGGTTGGTGGAGTCACTCAAATGGCGCTCAACCTCACATAGGATGTGTGGCATGCTCTCATGTGTGGGGCTAGTGGTGGTCACACTCATCCTCTCATAGGAAATGCTCCCAATGTCACGTATGGTGGAGTCACTCATCTCTCTCATGTGGTGGTGGCTCTCCTCACACGACAAATGGGGCAGCTCAACTTATGTGGGTGTTGGAGAGGTGATGCGGAGCATCCCACGTTCATCCCCATGTACACTCCGACAACTCTCCAAGCCCCAAGAGGACATATGAAGAGACCTCGACCATACGCCATTGGGCACAAAGTGAACTCACTCCTCTTCGAACCGCCACTTTCCACATATGAGACATGGCTACTACCTCATGCATGGACCTTGCATACACTCAGGTACAACTGAGACGGCCATGGAGGATCCAAGGACCAAGGCCAAGCATGGAAGAGGAGAAGGAAGAAGAGGCAGGAACAAGCTCGAAAGTCTTGAACTTCCGGCCTCTGCCTCGAACTTCCGCCCTCGGACCTCCGGCCTGCCCGAACCTCCGCCCCGAGTCCAGACCAGCCCCGAGCGCCAACACTCGATAGGCTTGAACCCGGCCGAACCTGCCTGAACTTCCGGAGTCTGAACTTCCGCCCTGTCTGAACTTCTCCGCCTGCTCACAGAAGACTCGGCCGAAGCCCATGTATCCCTTTCCCACTTACCCTTCGTGGCTTAGACTATAAATAGACCACCCCCTCCTCCTAGTTAGGGTTAGCAATCGATTAGCTCATATTTTGTGTGAGAGCCTTGCTCATCCACTTGGTTACTTCTCCTCGGAGCTCGCGACCTCTTCGGAGAAGATACCCCAAGCGGATTCAAGACCCCTTAAAGGGAAGACAATCAAGACCTCCTCACGGAGAAGAACCCGGTTACCTCTTGTAGCGTCCTTTGTTGATCGTGGATCGTGTATCTCTCCTTATGTTCATCGATCTAGCGCATGTGTAATCGAATATTGTTGGTTTGAGTGATCCTCTTGTGTTTCCCCCCGTGATTTCCCTCGTCCTCTTCCGCTCGTTCTTTGTGTTTCCCCGTAGGATCCACTCTAAACGTGAAAGATCTCCGATTAGGGTTCCACCCTACATCCTATGGTATCAGAGCCACGTTGATCACGTTTTTGGAGCCCCTACCCTTTGTTTTCTAGCTTGATTTTGTTGATTTCGTCCTAAATTCGAAAATCCCCACCAAAAATAGCCTCAATTTTTTTGTGATTTGTTGGTTTTGATGATGTTTTGTTGATTTTGATCCATGGATTCGTTGTGTTTCAAGTGGATCTAGCTTTCCCCCAAGTTTCCCCACTTTCTATCCACAAAATCCCCCCAATTTTGACTTTGGAAATCGAGTTTTTCCGTCCCCGTTCTCAGATCTGGAATTTAGGGTTCGTCCCAGAAGAAATTCCACGACCCGAACTTCCGGACTCCCGAACTTCCGTCCCCTAACATCCGTCCTAGCCCGGAACTTCCGGCTAAGGTAAAGTTTACCCCAAAAATCCCCGACCTCAAGACTTTTTCTCAAGAACCCCGGAACTTCCGCCACCCTCGAACTTCGGAGTCTTAACTTCCGCCCTAACCCGGAACTTCCGGCCTAACCAGAGACATTGCACAGAATTTCAGCATCAGCCTTCTTCACCATTTTCATCATATCTTTTCGCTCCGAACTCCGATTTGAGTGTTCTTTGGCTCGTTTTGAAGCTATCGACGTGCCCGAGGTCCTCACATTGGTTTCACCACCTTTTGACACAATAAATGTTTTGGTACTTTGGCATCTTTGCCTAGGGCTTCCAACACATCATCCGCAATGCCACCATAGCCTTCCGCAACCTACCCATTTGGTTCCCCATACATTTGAGGTTGTTTGAGTAGTGACTAGAGTCTCCTAAGGTGTTTAGGCTACTTAGGGACGGTTGCTTCTTCATCAACCACCTCCATAACTTCCGCATAGGCTTGCCCACCGTACACTTCCGCCACACCAACTTAACCCATTTGAGCTCTGATACCATATGATGTAGGGTGAAACCCTAATCGAAGATCTTTCACGTTTGGAGGAGATCCTACGGGGAAAACACGATGAACGGGCGGAAGAACACAAGGAAACACACACAAGAGGAACACTAAACTGATAAGTTTCGATTACACAAGGGCTAGATCACCGAACACATAAGGTAGCACAAGATTCAAAATCAACAAAGGAAAGATACACGAGTAGCCGATCTTCTCCGTGAGGAGGTCTTGATGGGGTCCACCCTAGAGGGGGTCTTGAATCCGCTTGGGGGATCTTTCTCTCAAGAGGTCGTGAACTCCGAGGAGAAGTACCAAGTGGATGAGCAAGGGCTCTCACACCAAAGATGAGCTAAACCAATGCTAACCCTAACTAGGAGGAGGTGGGAGAGTATTTATAGTTTACGGGACGAAGGGTACACGGCCTCGGCCCAAGTGGTCTGCACGCAGCAGGCCGGAAGTTCCGGCACGGAAGGTCCGGGCAGGTCCGCCTAAGCCGGAGTTGGCGCGGGTGGAGCTGGGCTGGCTTCCGGGGGGCGGAAGGTCCGGGCGGGCCGTGGGTCGGAAGTTCCAGTATGGTTCCGGCCAACTGAAGTTGGCACGCCTGCGTTGTTCAAGTCGCTTGAGGCCGAAAGCTCCAAGGGCAGGAAGTTCCGGGCTGTGGCCGGAAGTTTCGGGCTGTCTAGAGAGTTGACGCCTGTCCTTTCTTCTTCAGCTCCTGGTTCTTTGGCTTGAACGTTGTACCTGATCACGCATAGTGTCTCGGACTTAGGTAGTAGCCATGTCTCACTGGACGTAAAATTGAAATCGAATAGGTGTGATGTCACCTCGGATTGAATAGCACGAGCTCTTGCTCTTGTCATGGGTCCACTTGGAGCTTGGAGAGTTGATGGGAGGTCCATGGGGATGACCGAAGGATGCTCCGCATCATATCCCCCCCCCCCCCTGTGAAAGATCTGACCTCGGATCAAGATCTTCATCACCATGGTACGGTGCGAGGTCCTTGACGTTGAAGATGTCGCTCACATTGTACTTGTCTTGTGGTAGGTCGATCTTGTAGGCGTTGTCGTTGTAGCGTGCTAGCACCTTGAAAGGTCCATCGGCTCGAGGGAGAAGCTTGGACTTGCGTTCGGTGGGTAAGCGGTCCTTGCGAAGGTGTAGCCACACTAGATCACCAATGTTGAAGACCATGGGTTGCTTGTCGACGTTGAGCTTGGTCGCTAGTCGCTGTACTTGGCGCCGATGGTTTGTCTTGTATCCTCATGCATCTTCTTGATGTAGCTTGCCCGTGCACTTGCATCCATGTTGGTGCGCTCTTGTAAAGGAAGTGGTAGAATGTCCAATGGTGACAACGGGTTGAAGCCGTAGACGATCTCGAAGGGTGACTTGCCGGTAGTCGAGTGTGTTGCGCGATTGTAGGCGTACTCGGAGATGGGTAGACATGCCTCCCACTCCTTGATGTTCTTCTTGATCAAGACGCGAAGTAGAGTGGAGATTGTGCGGTTCGTCACCTCCGTTTGGCCGTCGGTTTGAGGATGGTATGCGGATGAGAACAAGAGCTGGATTCCGAGCTTGGCGCATAAGGTCTTCCAAAAGTAACTCAAGAACTTGACGTCACGATCGGATACGATTGTATTAGGTACTCCATGGAGTCGCAAGATTTCCCTACAAAAAAGATTTGCAATATGTGAACCATCGTCTATCTTGTTGCAAGGAATGAAATGTGCCATCTTGGAAAATCTATCCACAACAACAAACACGGAATCCTTTCCGTTTTGAGTTCTAGGCAAACCAAGTACAAAATCCATGCTAATGTCTTCCCAAGGTTGATATGGAATAGGAAGAGGCATGTAAAGACCATGAGATTGAGCTTTAGACTTAGCTTTGCGACATGTATAGCAACGGTTGGTGAAGCGTGAGACGTCATGAACATCTTCGCCAAAAGTAGTTCTTGGAGAGCGTGGCGAATGTCTTGTCGCGTCAAAGTGTCCCATGAGTCCGCCTCCATGAGCCTCTTGCAAAAGGAGCAAACGAAGAGAAGACTCGAATGCATAGTTTGTTAGCTCTCATAAGATAACCTTCCTTGATATAATATTGTTCCCAAGACGACAAGGCCAAACACTTAGCATAAGGAATAGCAAAATATGGATCATTAGCATACAAGTCTTTTATGTGCTCAAAGCCAATAACATTCAACTCAAGTTTAGTGACAAGCGTGCATATGCGAGAAAGTGCATCGGCAACTACATTTTCCTTACCCTTAATGTACTTAATGACATAAGGAAAAGATTCAATAAATTCACTCCATTTGGCATGACACTTGTTCAACTTAGTTTGGCCTTTTAAGTACTTAAGCGTTTCGTGATCGGCATGGATGACAAACTCATGAGGTCTAAGGTAATGTTCCCAAACATGTAGCACACGCACTAGAACATATAATTCCTTGTCATAGATGGGATAGTTAAGTTGAGCACCGGAGAGTTTTTCACTAAAATATGCAATTGCTCGTTTTTCTTGCATCAAAACTCCGCCAATTCCGGTACCACTTGCATCACAATGAACCTCAAAAGTTTTGTCAAAATTGGGCAAAGCAAGAATCGGAGCATGAGTAAGCAAAGACTTGAGCTCATCAAAAGCGGTGGATTGCAAAGATCCCCAAACAAAAGGAGTATTCTTCTTACTCAAGGCATGCAAAGGAGCGACAATTGTGCTAAAGTTTTTCACAAAGCGATTTATATAAACCCAAGAAGGCCAAGAAAGCTACGCACTTGTTGCAAATTGGTGGGTTGGGGCCAAGTTTTAATTGCTTCAATTTTAGATTCATCAACATGGACACCCTTTGAGGATACAACAAAACCCAAGAAAACCACTTTGTCAACACCAAATGTGCATTTTTTCATGTTTGCATAAAGACGTTCCTTGCGAAGGGTTTGCAAAACAGCCCTAACATGATCAAGATGTTCTTTCATGGTTTTGCTAAACACAAGAATATCGTCGAAGTAAACCCAATATAAGGGCGAAGCACATGATGCATAAGACGCACGAAAGTACCGGGAGCCTCCGATAGACCCATAGGCATCACTAACCACTCATACAATCCAAATTTCATTTTGAAAGCAGTTTTCCATTCATCACCCTCTTGTATGCGAATTTGGTAATAGCCACTTTTAAGATCAATTTTTGAGAAAAAGTTGGCTCCACTAAGTTCATAAAGCATATAATAAAAGCGAGGACTCGGATGCCTATAGCTAAAGGAAATTGCATATATAGGTCTACAAATGGAACACAAGCTGAAACTTCCATCGGGTTTAGGCACAAGTATAACGGGAACGGCACAAGGGCTTAAGCTTTCACGTACATGACCGTTGTCGATGAGTTGTTGTACTTGTCGTTGAATTTCCTTGGTTTCTTCGGGATTGACTCGGTATGGTGCTTTGTTTGGTAGAGGCGCTCCGAGAATGAGGTCGATTCGATGTTCAATGCCTCGAAGAGGAGGTAGACCCGGAGGTAGCTCATCAGGGAAAATATCTTGGAATTCCTGCAAAAGAAATTGAAACACTCATGAGATGTGTTAGTTGTTGGCTCTCCATCCTTGCACACAAGGACAAAGTGCATCACACTAGATGGGTTCTCATACACTTCTCTCATCTCACTTTTGGTGGCAAATAGGATGAGGTTTTTCTCTCTAGGCGAAAAGGCGCTCAAGTTTGGCTTGTGGCTCTCACTCACTTTTTGGTGGATCACTTTCTCACTCTTTTCTCCATGACGGGTGGCTTGCTTGTCGGCTAACACTTGACTAGGAGACATAGGTCGTAGCACATATTCTTTCCTTTTCATCTTGAAGCTATGGTGATTGGTACGCCCGTTGTGGAAGACACCACGGTCGAATTGCCATGGTCGACCAAGAAGGAGGTGGCAACCGGTCATTGGGACCACATCACACTCCAAAGTGTCCTCATATGCACCGATTTTGAAGGAGACTTGGACCGTATGCTCGACCAGATAGTGCCTAGGAGTCACTTAGCCATTGAACCTTGTATGGATGCGGTGCTTCCTCTTGACCAATTGAAGCTTGGAGCATAGTTCTTCACTTGCCAAGTTGTGGCAACTACCTCCGTCGATGATGACCTTGACGGATCTCCCCTTGATGCCGGCCTTTGTGTTGAAGATGTGGCATCTTTGGTCGTCTTCTTGTTGATGTTGAAGAGTTAAGACCTTGGAGAACACGAGAGCGGGGCTCGAATCCTCATCACAAAAGGCTTGATCATCTTCATCTTCGTTCACTCGACGGTGCATGGCCACTTGCTCAACAGCTTCCGTCTCCTCTTCACTCATTGAATCATAGGTGGCATCGTCGTTGAGGATCATGGTGCGATTGTTGGTGCATTCGTAGGACTTGTGTCCTCGGCCGCCCCAAGGAAACACTTGAAGGAGCTTGTCTTTACGGTCTCATCGTTTGGAGTAGATGATGAAGCACGCGGCTTGAAGTTGCTTATAGTAGGAGGAAGACGACTTGAACTTGCCGAAGTTTTCTTGTACGTGGACTTGTCGTCGTTGCTTGTAGAAAGTTTGGTTGATGTATATGTTGGAGGAGTTGTTGAAGATTGGTTGTTGGAGAAGCCGTATGTCTTGGACGAGTACTTGGCGTACTTGAAGTCATCTTGCACTTGACGCCCGCCTTTGTAGCTTGATGCACGAGCTCAATGAGAGTGGAGTAGGGTTGGAAGTCGCGATCTTCTTGATGGGATGATTGAGTCCATTCAAGAAACGTGCCATTGTTTGCTCATCATCTTCCTTCACATTGGCTCGAATCATGGCTATCTCCATTTCCTTGTAGTATTCTTCAACACTCTTTGTTCCTTGCTTGAGAAGTTGGAGCTTCTTGAAGAGGTCGCGGTTGTAGTAGGTTGGCACAAAACGTGCTCTCATGACATCCTTCATTTGATCCCAAGTGGTGATTGGAGGTTCACCCCTTGCTTGTCGTCGCTTAATGATTTGTTCCCACCATATGAGCACATAGTCTTGGAACTCAAGTGAGGCCATAGCGATCTTCTTCTCTTCCTCATAGTTGTGCAAACGAAAGATTTTGTCGACCTTCAATGCCCATGAGAGGTACTCTTCGGGGTCATTGATTCCATTGAAATTGGGCATGGTGAATTTGAGCTTTCCATATTGGTGCTCTTCAGTTTGTTGTGGTCGAGGATGATGATGCCCTTGACGTGGATGACAATCATCTTCTTGTTGCTCTTGGTGTGGAGGAAGTCCATGATCAACTTGCTCTTGTTGAACTTGAGGTTGAGGTGGAGCTTGACGAGCGTGTTGAGGAGCTTGAGGGACTTGACGTTGCACACGTGGTTGGTAGTTCCTCTCTTGGATTTCTTCTCGAAGGGCTTCCTCTTGATTGCGCCGTTCGCGATTGCGGTTGGCGATGGCTCGACTTGATTCTTGAAGGGCACGTTGCGCCTCAAGAGCTTGCGCTTCTCGTCGTTATTGTTGAAGATGTTGAGCCTCGGCATCTTGTTCGTCTTGGTGTAGACGCACTCGTTCTACCTCTTGGCGCCTTAGTCGTTGTCGTTCTTGAGCTTGGGCAAAGGCGGCTTGGTTTGATTGAGGACGAGGGACTTGCTCATCGACTTGCTCTTGTGAATGCTTGTCATGTATTGGGTTGCGAGACACATGACGGTCTTGACGCGCGGCTCGTCGAAGGGTGTTCGATGACGGTGTACTTGAGTCGTAGAAGGTGTCGTCGGAGTGTCGACTCGAGCGGCTCCGTCTTGATGATGACGAAGTGGAATGATGTCGGTTCCTCATCAAGACGCGGATCTCGTCCATTCTTGCATCATTCTCTTGTTTGTGCGCGTCGAACTTGTTGTTGAAGTAGTCCCTTGTACATTGCTCGAAGAGTCGCAAGTCGGTGGCGAGGTTGTCGATGCGGTCGCTCATTGCTTGTTGCTCTTGATGCAACGCTCGTTGTGCACCAAAGAGGTGGCTCTTGGTGACGAATGAAGACATGTCGTCGTCTTGCTCAATGAAGAGTGGGTTGGTAGAGGTACTTGGCCTATCCATCATTCCAAGCAAAAAGATATGAGTGGTAGAAGGAGAACAACTTATACCAATGTACCTTTGACCGATGTTGATGATGAATCAAGTTTACTCAAATGCGGACAATGAAATAGCACTATTGGTACCAATCCTTGTCGGTTCTCACACCTACACAAATAAAAGCTTATGGTGGAGCTTGGTGAGGATGGTGGCACAAAATTTAATGTAATCGTAAGTGAGATTCAATAATGTTGGAAAAGATTCACAAATTTGCAAATGCAGCAAGTTGACCAAGCAAGTAGGGGTACACGGAAACACACTTGCAAATAGATAAGTGGGATTGTGCAAACCAAAAGTGAGCCAAAATGTGGAGTCCATGAAAATGCTCTTGTTGCACAATACTAGAGAGACGCTAGCACGATTGCATAATAGGCGGATACGGAACTTGTGCACAACCTACTAGGCAAAAACGCAACGACCTCTATCCCACGTATGCTATATGTATGGCATTTCGGTGCTATGATCCATGGCATTTCGGTGCTATGATCCAAGATGATCCAATATGACAATCTTAATGTAGTATGATGCTATGGTTCTTGCTCACAAGCTCTTTGCTTATCTTTCCTCTTTGCTTAAAAGCTTGGCTGGCTCTTACACTTTTGAGCTCTTTTCTCATGCAAACTTCACGAATCAAGATAGCACTTGTGTATGCTATGACAACTTTGTGACACACAAATAGATCCCAAGATATGCACCACGGTGGTATGGTATGTATGCTATGGAGTATGATCACTAATGTGCACAAAGTTACGCTGTTCGCAATACTCAATGGCTAGTCTCGATGGGTAAGCAACGCAAAAGATGGTTATGATGTTTATCAATGCAATGGCAAGGTTTGGACAAAGATGTCGTCGAGATTACCATGCTTGCTTACGGTCGAGGTTCCAAACGAATGCGAATGTGGACGATGATGTGATGCATGGTCTTCAGTACGTTGGCGAAGATGCCGCTGCACCGAGGTCGAAGTTGCCGAAGAAGCGGGGGTCACCGAAGATGCGTGACCTTTCTGTCTGGGCCGGAAGTTCCGGGCAAGACGGAAGGTCCGGGGTCCGGAAGTTCCGGGCTGGGCCAGAAGTTCCGGGGGTCGGGATTCTGCCAAGAACAGGGGCTTCGGGATCGAGGGTTTGGGCGGAAAAATTGGGGGGAAAACCCAAATTCTGAGGGGAAAAAGAAGGAGTTAGAAGCGAAGAAGGGTAGGGATGCTAGATCCACTCGAGCAAAGCAAATCCACGGATCAAATCCAACAAAACTTCATCACACCAACAAATCACAAAAAAAAATTCGGGCTATTTTTGGTGGGGATTTTCGGATTTAGGACGAAAACAACAAAATCAAGCTAGAAAACAAAGGGTAGGGGCTCCAAAAACATGATCAACGTGGCTCTGACACCATATGATGTAGGGTGAAACCCTAATCGGAGACCTTTCACGTTTGGAGGGGATCCTACGGGGAAAACACGATGAACGGGCGGAAGAACACAAGGAAACACACACAAGAGGAACACTAAACCGACAAGTTTCGATTACACAAGGGCTAGATCACCGAACACATAAGGTAGCACAAGATTCAAAATCAACAAAGGAAAGATACACGAGTAGCCGATCTTCTCCGTGAGGAGGTCTTGATGGGGTCCACCCTAGAGGGGTCTTGAATCCGCTTGGGGGATCTTCTCCGAAGTGGTCGTGAACTCCGAGGAGAAGTACCAAGTGGATGAGCAAGGGCTCTCACACGAAAGATGAGCTAAAACCAATGCTAACCCTAACTAGGAAGAGGTGGGAGAATATTTATAGATTACGGGACGAAAGGGTACACGGGCCTCGGCCCAAGTGGCTGCACGCAGGCAGGGCCGGAAGTTCCGTGCGCCGGAAGGTCCGGGCAGGGTCCGGCCTAAGCCGAGAGTTGGCGCGGGTGGAGCTGGGCTGGCTTCTGGGGGCCGGAAGTTCCGGGGCGGGTTCCGGGCTGGTTCCGGGCTAATCAGAAAGTTGGTACGCCCGGGCTGATCAAAGTTGTCGGAGGCCGGAAGCTCCGGGCGGGCCGGAAGTTCCGGGGGCCGGAAGTTCCGGGGGCCGGAAGTTCCGGGCTGTGGCCGGAAGTTCCGGGCTGTCCAGAGAGTTGACGCCTGTCGTTTCTTCTTCAGCTCCTGGTTCCTTGGCTTGAACGTTGTACCTGATCACGCATAGTGTCTCGGACTTAGGTAGTAGCCATGTCTCACTGGACGGAAAAGGGAAATCGAATAGGAGTGATGTCACCTCGGATTGAATAGCACGAGCTCTTGCTCTTGTCATGGGTCCACTTGGAGCTTGGATAGTTGATGGGAGGTCCATGGGGATGACCGAAGGATGCTCCGCATCATATTCACAACACATTTGTGTGCACAATGAATGCTTTTGCTCCAATGAATGATTTGCATATCATTCTATATCATCTTGTTAAGCTTCATGCGCTTTGTCATGAACAATCTTGCCTCACAGACTCATACTTCCTTGATGGACACTTTGTGTTTGTCGCTTGTGTTTGCTCTTTTTGCATGTCTACCACTCCGGCGACACCTTGGAGTACGTGAATTGCGCCATGTCTTCAACTCCGTCCAACTCCCACTCCGTCCACGACAACCGTTTCCATGGTGATGAGGATCACGATCCGAGGTCGGATCTTTCCCAAGGGAGGGGATATGATGCGGAGCATCCCACGTTCATCCCCATGTACACTCCGACTACTCTCCAAGCCCCAAGAGGACATATGAAGAGACCTCGACCATACGCGGCACAAGGTGAACTCACTCCTCTTCGAACCGTCACTTTCCACATATGAGACATGGCTACTACCTCATGCATGGACCTTGCATACACTCAGGTACAACCGAGACGACCATGGAGGATCCAAGGACCAAGGCCAAGCATGGAAGAGGAGAAGGAAGAAGAGACAGGAACAAGCTTCTGGAAAGCCCGGAACTTCCGGCCTCTGCCCGGAACTTCCGACCCCCGGACCCTCCGGCCTGCCCGGAACCTTCGGCCCCCGGAGTCCAGACCAGCCCCGAGCGCGCCAACACTCTGGATAGCCCGGAACCTGGCCGGAACCTGCCCGGAACTTCCGGAGCCCGGAACTTCTGGCCCTGTCCGAACTTCCTACCGCCTCACAGTAAAGACTCGGGCCGAAGCCCATGTATCCCTTTCCCACTTACCCCTTCGTGGCTTAGACTATAAATAGACCACCCCCTCCTCCTAGTTAGGGTTAGCAATGGACTAGCTCATATTTTGTGTGAGAGCCTTGCTCATCCACTTGGTTACTTCTCCTCGGAGCTCGCGACCTCTTCGGAGAAGATCCCCCAAGCGGATTCAAGACCCCTTCAAGGGAAGAAAATCAAGACCTCCTCACGGAGAAGAACCCGGTTACCTCTTGTATCGTCCTTTGTTGATCGTGGATCGTGTATCTCTCCTTATGTTCATCGATTTAGCGCATGTGTAATCGAATCTTGTTGGTTTGAGTGATCCTCTTATCTTTTACCCCGTGATTTCCCTCGTCCTCTTCCGCTCGTTCTTCGTGTTTCCCCGTAGGATCCACTCCAAACGTGAAAGATCTCCGATTAGGGTTCCACCCTACATCAAGAGGTGTAGGTGCAAATGTCTCCATGCGCGGTCGCGTAGCTTGACTCGGAGTATGAGTCCAATATGGGCGCCGTATTCATGTTGTAGAAGAGATTCGCGCTCGTCGCCGTGCTCGAAGGGGATGGCCCTTGCTCGACCGTTTTGTCATCGTCTTGGTGTTGGAGGCCCATATGATGTGGCAACTCGTAGCTCGTCTCCATGACCAAAGGGAGTTTCCCATGCTCGGCCATCTTCCTTTGGGGGCTTGCGAAGATGGAAGTGTCACCCTCACTCGTAGGTAGTCGTCTTGGACTTGATGAAGTCGATGTAGGCGTACACGTGGGAAGTAGGCGAAGATGCCATATGTCCAAAGGCGAAGATGCCTTGATAGCACTTGGCTAAGATGCCGAAGTGGTTGTTGTAGCCGTAGCACCGTCTTGGTTGTGGTCGTCTCGCGGTCTTCTCTTTTGCTCATGAAGCTTGGACTTGGCGTGAAGTAGGGCTTGTTGGGGCTTGTACGTTTGCGCTTGTGGAGCATCTTCGTGATGATGATGTCATTGTCGTGCTTGAGCTCGTAGAAGATGTCGTCGTCGTCGTCGTGCACATGATGCTTGGAGGTGACTTGCCCTTCATGACGATGTTGATCACGAACGTGATGGTGATTGCCATGTAGATGTGGACGAGGACGATTTGCACTTGCATCGTTTCCGCGCTCCGAAGACTTGTGTCTTGAACGTCGCCGCCTTGAAGATGACGAAGGGGAAGAAGACTTGATCAAGGCTCTAATCTCCTCCATCCTTGCATCTTGCTCCTCTTTATGTGCCGAAAGCTTCTTGTCGATGTAGTCCCTTTTCCTTGCTTCGGAGTGATGAATGTCAATGGAGAGGTTCTCGATGCGCTTTTGCAATCTTGATTGTGCGCCTTGCATTTGTCGTTGTAGATCGAAGATGGACGCTTTGGTGATGCATTTGTTCATGTCGTCGTTGTTGTCGAAGACCGGAGATGAAATGCCTTGCCTATCCATCATAATACTCGAGCAAATATGAGTGGGAGAAAGAGAAGAACTTATACCAAATGTACCTTGACCGATATTGAAGATGGATCAACGATCACTCAATGTGTAACTCGGAAATAGCACAATTGGTACCTATTCTTGTCGGTTTCTCACACCTACACAAGTAAAAGCTCATGGTGGAGCTTGGTGAGGATAGTGGCACAAAAATTTGATGCAAAATGTTAGCAAGAGTCAATAATATTGGTACCTATTCTTGTCGGTTTCTCACACCTACACAAGTTCACAAGCGAAACAAGTAGACCAATAGCAATGAATGGTACACGGAAACACACACACGGATAGATAAAATGGGGTCGTGCAACCAAGGAATGAGCTCAAAATGTGGAATCCACCAAAACGCTCGTGTTGCACAACTCAAGAGAGACGCTAGCACGATTGCTCAATAGGCGGATACGACACTGGTGCACAACCTATAAGATGCAAAATGGATAAACTTTCTATCCCAAGTATGCTATGTATGTATGGTTCCCGGTGTTTGATCCAAGATGATCGGGTATGACAATCTTATATGCAATGTGGTATGATGCTATGGCACTTGCTTACAAGCTTCTTTGATCTTTCTCTTTTTCTTTGCTTAAAAGCTTATTCTTTTTTTTGCATGGCCACTTTTTCACAATGCACAAACCAAGATAGCAATTGTGTATATACGGGAACAAACTTGTGACACACGATATGATACCAAGATATGCACCACGATGATATGGTATGTATGCTATGGGAAGTATGATCACTAATGTGCACAAGTAACGTTGCCGGCAATACTCAAATGGCTAGTCTCGATAGGCAAGTAACGCAAAATGGGCTAGGGGTTAACAACGCAATGGCACGGGGAATATACAAAGGTGGGATACCAGGATACCAAGTTGATATGGAGGTTACTGTCAATGGCGATGATGAGTGGCGGTGTTCTTGATGTAGATACCAAGATGATGGAGACTCATCTCTAAGTAGCCGAAACACCTTAGGAAACGGAAAAACCACAACTCAAAATCTCAAGGACAAAAGTCAAATGGTGGTAGCGGAAAGCGGTGGTAGTGTGCACTTGGCAGCGGAAGTGGAATGATGGGCTATACACGGTGTCGGAGTTGGTAACACGGTCCCTAAGTAGCCGAAACACCTTAGGAGACACAACTCTCAACACAACAAGATTGGGTTAAGTTGGGGTGGCGGAAGTGTATGGTGGGCAAGCCTATGCGAAAGTTATGGAGGTGGTTGATGAAGAAGCAACCATCCCTAAGTAGCCTAAACACTTTAGGAGACTCAAGTCACTACTCAAACAACCTCAAATGCTATGGGGATCAAAATGGGTTAGGTTGCGGAAGGCTATGGTGGTATTGCGGATGATATGGTTGGAGCCCTAGGCAAAGATGCCAAAGTACCAAAAATTTTATGGTGTAAAAAGGTGGTGAAACCAAGGTGAGGACCTCGGGCACGTCGATAGCTTCAAAACGAGCCAAAGAACACTCAAATCGGAGTTTGGAGCGAAAAGATATGATGAAAACGGTGAAGAAGGCTCATGCTGAAATTCTGTGCAATGTCTCTCGTTAGGCCGGAAGTTCTGGGGTTAGGGCCGGAAGTTCAGACTCTGGAAGTTCGAGGCGTTGGCGGAAGTTCGATTCATGAGAAAAAGTCTGAATTGGGGGATTTTTGGGGTAAACTTTTGTTTAGCCCGGAAGTTCTGGGCTAGGACGGAAGTTCCGGGTCGTGGAATTTCAGACGGACGAACCCTAAATTCCAGATCTGAGAACGGGGCGGAAAAACTGGATTTCCAAGGTCAAAATTGGGGAGATTTCGTGGATGGAAAGGGGGAAAATGATGGGGGAAAGCTAGATCCACTTGAAACACAACGAATCCGTGGATCAAAATCAACAAAACATCATCAAAACCAACAAATCACAAAATATTTGGGGGCTATTTTTGGTGGGGATTTTCGGATTTAGGACGAAATCAACAAAATCAAGCTAGAAAACACGGGGTAGGGGCTCCAAAAACGTGATCAACGTGGCTCTGATACCAAGATGATGTAGGGTGGAACCCTATGTGGATGATCTTTCACGTTTGGAGAGAATCCCTATGAGGAACACGAAGAACGAGCGGAAGAACACGAGGGAAATCACGCGGAAAAACACAAGAGGATCACTCAAACCAACAAGATCAATCACACATGTGCTAGATCGATGAACACAAAGGGAGATACATGATCCAAAGTCAACAAAGGACGATACAAACGTTAGCCGTTCTTCTCCGTGAGGAGGTCTTGATGATGGTCTTCTCCGCAAAGGAGGTCTTGAATCCAAGGTGGATCTTCTCCGAAGAGGGGCCGCGGTCTCTCTCGTGGAGTAGATCCGATATGGATGAGCGAAGCTCTATCTCACAAATGAGCTAAATCAACGCTAACCCTAACTAGGAGGAGGGGGTGGTCTATTTATAGTCTAAGCCACGAAGAGGTAAGTGGGAAAGGGTTACATGGGCTTCGGCCTGAGTCTTTGCACGCAGGCAGGCCGGAAGTTCCGGGCAGGTTCCGGCCGGGTTCCGGGCTATCCATAGAGCTTGTCCCTGCTTCTTCTTCCTTCTCCTCTTCCATGCTTGGCCTTGGTCCTTGAATCCTCCATGGTCCTCTCGGTTGTACCTGAGTGTATGCAAGGTCCATGCATGAGGTAGTAGCCATGTCTCACATGAGGAAAGTGACGGTTCAAAGAGGAGTGAGTTCACCTTGTGTCCAATGGCATTTGTTCGAGGTCTCGTCATATGTCCACTTGGGGTTTGGAGAGTAGTCGGAGTGTACATGAGGATGAACGTGGGATGCTCCGCATCATGGTGGGAGCCCTAGGCAAAGATGCCAAAGTACCAAAACTTTTATGGTGTCAAAAGGTGGTGAAACCAAGGTGAGGACCTCGGGCACGTCGATAGCTTCAAAACGAGCCAAAGAACACTCAAATCGGAGTTCGGAGCGAAAAGTTATGATGAAACGGTGAAGAAGGCTGATGCTGAAATTCTGTGCAATGACTTCCGTTAGGCCGGAAGTTCCGGGGTTAGGGCCGGAAGTTCGGCCCGAAGTTCCGGGTGGCGGAAGTTCCGGGTCATGAAAAAGTCGGGGTCGCGGAAAAAGTCTGCGGGGTCGGGGATTTTTGGGGTAAACTTTCTGTTTAGCCCGGAAGTTCCGGGGCTAGGACAGAAGTTCCGGGGGACGGAAGTTCCGGGGGAGGCCGGAAGTTCCGGGGGTCGTTGATGAGGACATCAATACCATTGTTACACCCACAGCCCCTGCTGCTATACATACTGGACGCCAATTAAATTATTAGGTACTTTTGTTTCTTGGTAATGATTCTAATGTTCATGAGAATATGATGCTGCCTAAATTGGATACATTTGTTTTGCTTACAAATGAAGGGCCTAGCTTGGAGAAGGATGGACATTGGAGCAAGAACAAGCATGGAGATGATGCCATGCTAAGGGGAACAAGAACGGAGTTACAAGTGATGATTTCAGGACTTTGAAGCCACCATAATGGGTGCATGAAGCCTTGGACGAAATATACAAGATGCTACTTCATAAATTTCGTCCCGAGGCTATTCTAGGTGCTTCGTCACCTTATTATTGGGCCAGCCCTTGTAATTTCGAAATACACAAGTATAGGCTATTTTTAGAGTCCGTATGTGTGGGGAACAAGAGATAGGGTTGATTTTGACCCCTACACCAAGGGCCACGAAATTCCCTTTTCCTCCATATATACAGCCCTTAGGGCACCGTTTAGACTTTGGGTTTTGTTTAGATCAAAAGTTCGCCATAGCTGCAACTTCACAGATTGCTTGTGTTCAACGACTGCACCAAGGCGCCTCGTAACCCCACCTTCATTAATAAAGCTTTCCTCTTATATTCGCAATATCCAGATTGCAATCTTAGTTTCTTGCTTGTTCTTCGTTTGCTCGCAGGAAACAGGCCCTCGTGGTCGAGTTGATCGTGCTCGGCGTGGTCAATAACCCTCGGAAGTTGGTTTAGCGATTGCTAAGGCGCGACGTCTCGCAGGTACGTAGTCGGATCATCAAGGTCGACTCCCACAGAAACGATAGCCACCATCTCATCGAAACATCGGGACACCTTTGCCTCTATCAAGTGGTATCAGAGCCAGGTTGCTCGGTGAGATTTTACAGTTTTTAAATAGATTAGATCGAGTCTGTTTCTTCATACCTAAAGTCCACGAAAAAGCCATAAAAAATTAGGGTTAGTTCATCATATCCGAACCAATCTGAGCCTTCACATAATCTTTTTAGGGTTTTTGCTTTGTTGAATTTGCGGTTGCATCGTCGTGTCAAGTTGCTAGTCTTAGAGTCTAGTCTTTTAGAGTTTCGAGTTCTGGTCATAAGTTGTCACGCCGCCGCCGCACCATCATCATCGCCTTGCCATCTTCCACCCTTCTTATCCGCCACCGCTCTGAATCCGTATCAATATACCACCACCACTCAATATCAATATACCACCACCATATATCCACCACCAATCCGAGTTCTTCTCATATTAGGTTTGTTTTCGAGATCCATCTAGTTTCCGATTCGTGTTTCCTAGCCGGAGTAGGTTTCGGAAAAAAAAAATTCCGAAAACGCCCTCCGTTTAGGCCCAAAATTTTCCGAAAACGCACTTGTCGAAAAATTTTCTGGCTATCCTATTTTTAGGTGTTTCTAAGCGTATTGAGACAGTCGCCATTATAGAAAGTTTTTTTTTGACCCGTTTCAGCTTTTGGGTCCGGCAAATAAAAAAAATTGGTCGAAAAACAATTCGTGCCCATCCTGTCGATTTGACACAGGAAGAGTTTTGAGACACTCGCCATTATAGTGATTTTTCAAAAAAAAAAAAAAACAGCGCAGAAAAAAAAAAAAAGCAAAAAAAAAAGCGTATAAAAAAAAAGAGCGAAAAAAAAATTCCAGAGTGTGCTTTTCCGTTGTTTCCGCGGCAACCGTGATTTTGTTAGTGTTCTAGGCTCGCGTCTCTAGCACGGTCTAGCCTAGGACCAAAGACAAGATCGTCATGAGCGTTTATTCAACTTTGCATCTCTAAATTGATTATTGCTGACCCTTTTTGCTACCATATTATAAGCCTTCCCAGCTCCACATACATCTACATCGTATGCTTGACTCTCCCTAGTAATCGCTCTATCCAAGCTTTGAGAGTTTTGACTACATCGGTTGCCGATCACCGCTTCCGGGTAAGAACTGCACGAATTTGAGATTTGCTTGACGGATTTGTGACTGTCCACCACACCACCACCACCACTTCCTAGTAGTCCGTCGAATCATATTCTTGTGTGTTTCTATTGTCGCTAACCATGGCAGGATCACAAGCATTTAGACCGACCGGGAGAACATGACAAACAAAGCGCTACATGATAAGTTTCAACAAATGATGAGTGGGCAGGTGGAAGATGTTCTAAATAGATTTGAAGAGGCCATGGAGAAGATAGATGGCATTGAGAAGGTGTTCGAAACAAAGCTCGATAACAAGTTTAATGAATTGCTCGCTGCCTACCACCACCACCACCGGCTGCACCTAATGCACCTCTACAACAACAACAACAACGACTACCTCCACATCGCTGAAGCAGCCCTCCGCCGAGCGAGCCGTGTCCCTCTTCACCGCCAAGCTGCGGTGTTGCTGTTGATACTCGTGGCTCCTGCTGCTGATGTGGGGAGGATGATTATGTGAGAGAGTACGAGGATGAGGTTGATCAACTTCGTAACTACGTGCAACTACCGGACCACAACCACCCGGTCGTCCACATGCAAATAATGGCAATGTTAGGGCTCCCCCTCAGGTACGAGATCATGACCATCTCCCTAAATTAAAGTTGAATATTCCACCATTTGAGGGTAGATATGTTCCTGATATATATCTTACTTGGGAGTTAGAAACTGAACAACGATTTACATGTTTACAATATCCTGAGGAGAGACGTGTTCCCGCTGCTGTTTGTGCTTTCACTAGCTTTGCATGTGTTTGGTGGTCTGAACATTGTAGATTATATCCTGTTCCAGCTACTTGGGCTGCTTTGAAAACTGCTATGCGTACTCGTTGGGTTCCACCATATTATCAACGTGAATTACTTCAAAAGTTGCAGCGCTTAAGACAAGGAAAAATTCGGTAGAAGAATATTATCGTGAATTACAAACCGCTTGATTAGATGTGGTATTGTTGAGGAGAATGAAGCTATGCTTGCACGTTTTCTGGGTGGATTAAATAGAGATATTCAGACCATTCTAGACTACAAGGATTATACTAATATCACTCGATTATTCCATCTTGCTTGTAAAGCTGAACGTGAAGTGCAGGATCGGCGTGCGTTGGCGCGGACTAACTTTTCTGCAGGTCGACCTTCATCATGGACACCACGTGCATCATCTACTTCCACACGTTCTACTACACCGGCACCTCCGCCGGCTGCCACCTCCAACCGTGATACAAGAAAGCGTGCACAACCACCACTATCTCGCCAAGAGCGCACTTTGGGCCTACACAGTAGCTCTTCTTCTTCCATGGCGTTAACAGGGCACACAAGTGATATTATTTGTCGTCGTTGTAAGGGAAGAGGACATTTTGCCGAGAATGCCAATCTCAGCGATGTGATGATTGCTCTTGAGGATGGTGGGTATGAGTCCGCTAGTGACTATGATGAAGAGACTTTGGCTCTTATTACACATGAAGAACATGGTGGAGATGATTACGATCATGAGACGCAATACATGGCTCTTGAAGATCTTGGACAGGTATGAATGTTTAGTTGCTCAACGTGTTTTGAGTGTGCAGGTTACACAAGCTGAGCAAAATCAGAGGCATAACTTGTTCCATACAAAGGGAGTTGTGAAGGAACGTTCTATTCAAGCGTCATCATAGATGGAGGGAGCTGCAACAACTTGGCTAGCATGGATATGGTGGAGAAGCTTTCTCTCACCACAAGACCACATCCACATCCTTACTACATCCAATGGTTCAACAACAAATGGCAAGGTTAAGGTAACACGTACTGTTCGTGTGTATTTTAGTATCTCTACATATGCTGATTATGTTGATTGTGATGTGGTACCTATGCAAGCATGTTCCTTATTACTTGGTAGACCATGGCAATTTTATAAAAATTCTGTACACCATGGTAGAAACAATCAGTATACTCTTGTTCACCAGGATAAAAATATTACTTTGCTGCCTATGACTCCTGATTCAATTTTGAAAGATGATATTAATAGAGCTAATAAAGCAAAACAGGAGAAAAATAAGAGTGAAAATCAGATTGTGGCAAAAGAATTTGAGCAACAAATGAAGCCTAATAATAAACCATCTAATGTTGCTTCGAAATTAAACCGAAAAGTGCATGTTTACTTGCCACCAAATCTGATATTGAGGAGCTAGATTCTAGCAAATCTGTTTGCTATGCTTTTGTGTGCAAAGAGGCGTTATTTTCATTCGAGGACGTGCCTTCCTCTTTGCCCCTGCCGTCACTAACATTTTGCAGAGTTCACCGACGTCTTCCCACAAGACGTACCACCGGATTACCACCTATTCGAGGGATTGAGCATCAAATTGACTTAATTTCCGGTGCATCGCTACCCAACCGTGCACCATACCGTACCAATCCAGAGGAGACGAAGGAGATTATGCGTCAAGTACAGGAGCTGCTCGACAAAGGTTATATACGCGAATCTCTTAGTCCTTGTGCTGTTCCTATTATACTAGTGCCTAAAAAGGATGGTACATCGCGTATGTGTGTTGATTGTAGAGGCATTAATAATATTACTATTCGTTATCGTCATCCTATTCCTAGGCTAGATGATATGCTTGATGAATTGAGTGGCTCTACAATATTCTCCAAAGTTGATTTGCGTAGTGGATACCATCAAATTCGTATGAAATTGGGAGATGAATGGAAAACAGCATTTAAAACTAAGTTTGGTTTATATGAGTGGTTAGTCATGCCTTTTGGGTTAACTAATGCACCTAGTACTTTCATGAGACTAATGAACGAAGTTTTACGTGCTTTCATTGGACGATTTGTGGTAGTCTATTTTGATGATATACTGATTTATAGCAAATCTTTGGAAGAACATTTGGAACATTTACGTGCTGTTTTTAATGCTCTACGTGATGCACCTTTGTTTGGTAACCTTGGGAAGTGCACCTTTTGCACCGACCGAGTATCTTTTCTTGGCTATGTTGTTACACCACGTGGAATTGAAGTTGATAAAGCCAAGATTGAAGCTATTGAGAGTTGGCCGCAGCCCAAAACGGTCACACAAGTGAGGAGTTTTCTTGGACTCGCTGGTTTCTATAGGCGTTTTGTGAGAGACTTTAGCACCATTGCTGCACCTCTCAATGAACTTACAAAGAAGGATGTGCCTTTTGTTTGGGGTACCGCATGTGAAGAAGCCTTCACGGTATTGAAAGATAAGTTGACACATGCTCCTTTACTCCAACTTCCTGACTTTAATAAGACTTTTGAGCTTGAATGTGATGCTAGTGGAATTGGATTAGGAGGTGCGTTATTACAAGATGGCAAACCTGTTGCATACTTTTACGAAAAATTGAGTGGGCCTAGTCTGAACTATTCTACTTATGACAAAGAATTATATGCTCTTGTTCGACTTTAGAGACATGGCAACATTATTTATGGCCCAAAGAATTTGTTATACATTCTGATCATGAATCTTTGAAACATATTAAAAGTCAAGCTAAACTGAATCGTAGACATGCTAAATGGGTTGAATTCATTGAGACTTTCCCTTATGTCATTAAACACAAGAAGGGTAAAGAAAATGTTATTGCCGATGCTTTGTCTCATCGCTATACTATGCTTTCACAACTTGACTTCAAAATATTTGGTTTGGAGACCATCAAAGATCAATATGTGCATGATGCTGATTTTAAAGATGTAATGCAGAATTGTAAAGAAGGAAGAACATGGAACAAGTTCGTTATTAAGGATGGTTTTGTGTTCCGTGCTAACAAGCTATGCATTCTCGCTAGCTCTGTTCGTCTTTTGTTGTTGCAGGAGGCGCATGGAGGAGGATTAATGGGACACTTTGGCGTGAAGAAGACGGAGGATATAGTTGCTACACATTTCTTTTGGCCAAAGATGAGACGGGATGTTGAGCGTTTTGTTGCTCACTGCACTACATGTCAAAAAGCTAAGTCACGACTCAATCCTCATGGTTTATATATGCCTTTGCCTGTACCTAGTGTTCCTTGGGAGGATATATCTATGGACTTTGTTTTAGGTTTACCTCGAACAAAGAAGGGGAGGGATAGCATATTTGTTGTCGTGGATAGATTCTCGAAAATGGCACACTTTATACCATGTCATAAAAGCGATGATGCTGTTAATGTTGCTGATTTGTTCTTTCGTGAAATTATTCGCTTGCATGGTGTGCCAAATACTATTGTTTCAGATCGTGTACAAAATTTCTTAGCCACTTTTGGAGATGTTTATGGGCTAAGTTGGGGACTAAACTGCTTTTTAGTACTACTTGTCACCCCCAAACTGATGGACAAACTGAAGTAGTCAATAGAACATTGTCTACTATGCTTAGGGCTGTTCTGAAGAATAATAAGAAAATGTGGGAAGAATGCTTGCCTCATATTGAATTTGCTTATAATCGTTCATTGCATTCTACTACTAAGATGTGCCCTTTTGAAATTGTGTATGGCTTCCTACCTCGTGCACCTATTGATTTGTTGCCTCTTCCATCTTCGGAGAAGGTTAATTTTGATGCTAAAGAACGTGCTGAATTGATTTTAAAAATTCATGAGTTAACTAAGGAAAACATTGAGCGTATGAATGCTAAATATAAACTTGCTGGAGATAAGGGTAGAAAACAAGTTGTCATTGAACCAGGATATCTTGTTTGTATACATTTTCGTAAGGATAGGTTTCCTAATTTGCGCAAATCAAAGCTAATGCCACGTGTGGATGGTCCATTTAAGGTGTTAGAGAAAATAAATGATAATGCATATAAACTTGAGCTGCTCGCAGATTTTGGGGTTAGTCCCACTTTTAACATTGCAGATTTGAAGCCTTATTTGGGTGAGGAAGATGAGTTTCCGTCGAGGACGACTTCATTTCAAGAAGGGAGGATGATGAGGACATCAATACCATTGTTACACCCACAGCCCCGCCGCTATACATACCGGACCAATTACTAGAGCTCACAAGACGCCAATTAAATTATCGTGTACTTTTGTTTCTTGGTAATGATTCTAATGTTCATGAGAATATGATGCTGCCTAAATTGGATACATTTGTTTTGCTTACAAATGAAGGGCCTAGCTTGGAGAAGGATGGACATTGGAGCAAGAACAAGCATGGAGATGATGCCATGCTAAGGGGAACAAGAACGGAGTTACAAGTGATGATTTCAGGACTTTGAAGCCACCATAATGGGTGCATGAAGCCTTGGATGAAATATACAAGATGCTACTTCATAAATTTCGTCCCGAGGCTATTCTAGGTGCTACGTCACCTTATTATTGGGCCAGGCCCTTGTAATTTCGAAATACACAAGTATAGGCTATTTTTAGAGTCCGTATGTGTGGGGAAACAAGAGATAGGGTTGATTTCGGACCCCTACACCAAGGGCCACGAAATTCCCCCCTCTTCCTCCATATATACAGCCCTTAGGGCACCGTTTAGACTTTGGGTTTTGTTTAGATCAAAAGTTCGCCATAGCTGCAACTTCACAGATTTCGCTTGTGTTCAACGACTGCACCAAGGCGTCTCGTAACCCCACCTTCATTAATAAAGCTTTCCTCTTATATTCGCAATATCCAGATTGCAATCTTAGTTTCTTGCTTGTTCTTCGTTTGCTCGCAGGAAACAGGCCCTCGTGGTCGTTGATCGTGCTCGGCGTGGTCAATAACCCTCGGAAGTTGGTTTAGCGATTGCTAAGGCGCGACGTCTCGCACGTACGTAGTCGGATCGTCAAGGTCGACTCCCACAGAAACGATAGCCACCATCTCATCGAAACATCGGGACACCTTTGCCTCTATCAGTCGTGGAATTTCTTCCGGGACAAACCCTAAATTTCAGATCTGAGAACGGGGGCGGAAAAACTCGATTTCCAAGGTCAAAATTGGGGAGATTTTGTGGATGGAAAGGGGGGAAATGATGGGGGAAAGCTAGATCCACTTGAAACACAACAAATCCATGGATCAAAATCAACAAAACATCATCAAAACCAACAAATCACAAAAAAAAATTGGGGCTATTTTTGGTGGGGATTTTCGGGATTTAGGACGAAAACAACAAAATCAAGCTAGAAGACACGGGGTAGGGGCTCCAAAAACGTGATCAACATGGCTCATGATACCAAGATGATGTAGGGCGGAACCCTATGTGGGATCTTTCACGTTTGGAGAGGATCCCTACGAGGAACACGAAGAACGAGCGGAAGAGCACGAGGAAAATCACGGGGGGAAAACACAAGGGAATCACTCAAACCAACAAGATTCGATTACACATGCGCTAGATCGATGAACACAAAGAGAGATACACGATCCACGATCAACAAAGGACGATACAAGAGGTAACCGATTCTTCTCCGTGAGGAGGTCTTGATTGTCTTCCCTTGAAGGGGTCTTGAATCCGCTTGGGGGATCTTCTCCGAAGAGGTCGTGAGCTCCAAGGAGAAGTAACCAAGTGGATGAGCAAGGCTCTCACACAAAATATGAGCTAATCCATTGCTAACACTAACTAGGAGGAGGGGGTGGTCTATTTATATTCTAAGCCACGAAGGTGATAGAGACGAGGGTGTCCCGATCTTCCGATGAGATGATAACTATCGATTTGGTCGAGTCGACTTTCACGATCCGACTACAAACGTGCACGACGTTGCGCCTTAGCAATCGCTAAACCAATCTCCTGAGGTTACTGACGATGCCGGAAGCACGATCAGCCTGACTTTGAAGGTCTATTTCTTCAAGCAATTGAAGAACAAGCAAGAATATGATAAAGCAATCTGAATATTGCGAATATATATCAAGTATTGATAATGGTGGGGATCCGTAAGCGGCCTTGGTCTGGTCGTTGGACACAAACGAAGTACACGAAGTTGCATGGCTAACTTTTAATTAAACAAATCCCCAGGAAAAAGCTACTAGATGGATCTACTTATATAGGACCAAGGGGTGGCGGCCAAAGAGGTGGGAGGACGTCCCAAGGCAGCCTAAAACTAACCCTAGGTCGTAAAAGGCCAATGGGCCACCTTTGGACTTGTAGTTTGACTCGGATTTTGCTGCAGCATCAGATTGTTTCATCCATAACTCAAAGCTCCGGACGAATTTTAAAGTGACTCCAATTGGGTTGGAAAGTGCACGAAATCTATTTTCCAACAAAAAAAGAATCAACCAATTTGGAGTCCGTATGAAAAAGTTATTGACGTTTTGAGTCGTATGTCTGTCTTGATCCGAATCTGAGTCCGTAACGTGAGAGACTTGGACTCTATCTTCTCTTGGGCCAAAAGTGACGTGAGAGAACTTTTTGAACAGCAGGAAACATCTCTTTCTCCCTTATCTTCATATGTGGATTGTACAAATGTCCCATACACCTGCAATTAGACATGGCACAAAAGTTTGTGAAGTATTTTTGTCCTGGATGACATAAATAAATTATTGCATAGTTTGCATTAGAAATCACCTCACAAATATACATGTATGCAATATTTTCGGTTGTATCCAAGGTAGTCATGTCCTCTCATTACATCTTTCAAATCTTTTCAAGTTGTGGATTGGTTATCAATGTTTTTTTTACAATGCACACGCCACCAAACAGAAACAAAACCAGTAAATGCTCTAGTGGCAACTCGTACTCGCTCATGTTCAAAAAAGTCATGGTGACTAAAAACTAATTTTACTTCAAGCTCCCAAGCTAGATAAATAGCAGGATTAAATCTACCCTCAAATGACGGTAAAGAGATAACCTGACCATGTGCTTGTGTGTGTTGTCCCAACTCTCGTGATGGTGATGATGTGACCGTCATCCAAGAATTTCTATCTCCTAACCTGTCATTATTAGTAGAAACAAGAAAGAAAATTCGAGAATAATGTTCCGATGAACTACTAGGATGTGGTTGTAAAGTGCTCACAGTAAAGCAAATATCAATATCTTACAAGTTCTTACCATGCGGCAGGTGGTGACACGCAACCAGCGGTGTCAAATAACTTCGAAGATTGTGTAAAGCAATTGCCAGGGGAACGTACGTATACACGGTGTAGAAATATGTGGAGCTGAGTTGGCTATATATGGTAGCAAAAGATTAGCAATAATCAATTCAGAGATGCAATATTGAATAAACGCTCAACGACGGTACTATGCTGGTCCTAGGCTAGACCGGACTAGAGACGCGAGCCTAGAACACTAATAAGGTCACACAGAAAGCACAAATAGCATCAATGAAGGATAATAAGTAGCTTTGGACAGCAAGATATAAGTGAAGATCACAACGGCAAGAAAGATAATGATGAAAAACAAGCGCAAAGGTGATATACAACAACTCTCTCTCCAATTTTTCTCTTGAAAAGTTTGAGCCAATTTTCTGATAACTTTTTTCAAACAATGCTACTAACTCAAGATTTCCAATGCAAAAAGAATCACTCAATTCCGAGTTGATATGAGGAGTCAAAAAATTATAAAACTGGTTTAAAAAACTGGAATAAGCTGCGTTCACGAACTTCGGAGGACAAAAAGACCTATTTAGAAGCCTATTTTTAGGTGCCACATATTGAACTTGCTTCTGCAACTATTTAGATGCGGCTCGTCTCTAGCTTTAATTTGAGTACTCGCGGAGCCCAAACGGACTTCGTATAAGGAAGTTATGCCTGTTTTACTGAACAGTGCACAAAACAGATTTCAATCCGAATTCAGCGACGAGATTGAGTCTAGATAGATCCGAATTTTTTTTCTTCTCTCTTTTTTTTCTCACACTTTTTTTCCTTTCTTTCTCCATTTTTCTCTGACTTATTTTTTTACTTTTTTCTCTCTCTCTTTTTTCCGTCTTTTTTTTCTCTCTCTTTCCAAAACAAACTAGATAAGATGCAGATTGGATCAAGCGAAGATGTGAATGACCTCAACTATGATTATGACAATGAATAGTGTGTAGCACGTGGTGGAAATTGATGGATGGGATGGTGGACAGCGGAAGGGATAATGATGCAGCGACGGCGTGACTAATGTGAACAGAACTCGAAACTCTAGAGGAACTTGACACTAAGACCAGCAACTCGACACGACGATGCAACCGATAATTCAATAATGCAAACAATGAAAAAAATTTGCAAAGGCTTGGACTGGCTAGGACAAAGGATGAATAGATCTAACTTTTTTGTGGCTTTTTCTTGACAATAGGTAAGAAAATACATCAAATCTAGGGATAACTGGAAAATCTCACCGAGCAACCTGAAAACTGATACCACTTGATAGAGATGAGGGTGTCCCGATCTTTCGATGAGATGATAACTATCGATTTGGTGGAGTCAACTTTGACGATCCGACTACAAATGTGCACGACGTTGCGCCTTAGCAATCGCTAAACCAATCTCCTGAGGTTACTGACGATGCCGGAAGCACGATCAGCGTGACCACGAAGGTCTACTCCTGCAAGCAATCGAAGAACGAGCAAGAATATGATAAAGCAATCTGAATATTGTGAATATATATGAAGTATTGATAATGGTGGGGATCCGTAAGCGGCCTTGGTCTGGTCGTTGGACACAAACGAAGTACACGAAGTTGCAATGGCTAACTTTTAACTAAACAAATCCCCAGGAAAAAGCTACTAGATGGATCTACTTATATAGGAGCAAGGGTGATGCGGAGCATCCTTCAGTCATCTCCATGGACCTTCCATCAACTATCCAAGCTCCAAGTGGACCCATGACAAGAGCAAGAGCTCGTGCTATTCAAGCCGAGGTGACATCACTCCTATTCGATTTCCCTTTTCCTTCCAGTGAGACATGGCTACTACCTAAGTCCGAGACACTATGCGTGATCAGGTACAACGTTCAAGCCAAGGAACCAGGAGCTGAAAAAGAAACGACAGGCGTCAACACTCTGGACAGCCCGGAACTTCCGGCCAGCCCGGAGCTTCCGGCCTCCGACGACTTCGACCAGCCCCGGCGTGCCAACTTTCTGGTTAGCCCGAAACCCGGCCCAACTTCCGGTCCACGGAACTTCGCCCAGCTCCACCCGCGCCAACTCTCGGCTTAGGTCGGACCCTGCCCGGAACTTCCGGCCTAGCCCGAAACTTCCTACCGCCTCACTGCAGTAGCCACTTGGGCCGAGGCCGTGTACCCTTTCGTCCCGTAAACTATAAAGACTCTCCCACCTCCTCCTAGTTAGGGTTAGCATTGGTTTTAGCTCATCTTTGGTGTGAGAGCCCTTGCTCATCAACTTGGTACTTCTCCTCGGAGTTCACGACCTCTTCGGAGAAGATCCCCCAAGCGGATTCAAGACCCCTTCAAGGGAAGACCATCAAGACCTCCTCTCGGAGAAGATCGGCTACTCGTGTATCTTTCCTTTGTTGATTTTGAATCTTGTGCTACCTTATGTGTTCGGAGATCTAGCCCTTGTGTAATCGAAACTTGTCGGTTTAGTGTTCCTCTTATGTGTGTTTCCTTGTGTTCTTCCGCCCGTTCATCGTGTTTCCCCATAGGATCCCATCCAAACGTGAAAGATCTTCGATTAGGGTTCCACCCTACATCATATGATATCATGAGCCACGTTGATCGCGTTTTTGGAGCCCCTACCCCGTGTTTTCTAGCTTGATTTTGTTGTTTTCGTCCTAAATCCGAAAATTCCCCACCAAAAATAGCCCCAAATTTTTTTGCGATTTGTTGGTGTGATGAAGTTTTGTTAGATTTGATCCGTGGATTTGCTTTGCTTCGAGTGGATCTAGCATCCCTACCTTTCTTCCCTTCTAATTCCTTCTTTTCCCCTCTGGATTTGGGTTTTTACCCCAATTTTTCCGCCCAAACCCTCGATCTCGAAGCCCCTGTTCTTGGTAGAATCCCGACCCCCGGAACTTCCAGACCCCGGACCTTCCGTCTTGCCCGGAACTTCCGGCCAAGACAGAAGGGTCGCGCATCTTCGGTGACCCCCGCTTCTTCGGCAACTTCGACCACGGTGCAGCGGCATCTTCGCCAACGTCTTAAGACCGTGCATCACATCATTGTCCACATTCGCATCCGTTTGGAACCTCGACCGTAAGCAAGGACGGTAATCTCGACGACATCTTTGTCCAAACCTTGCCATTGCATTGATAAACATCATACTCCGTAGCATACATACCATACCACCGTGGTGCATATCTTGGGATCCATTTGTGTGTCACAAAGTTGTCATAGCATACACAAGTGCTATCTTGGTTCGTGAAGTTTTGCATAAGAAAAGAGCTCAAAAGTGAAAGAGCCACCCAAGCTTTTAAGCAAAGAGAAAAGATAAGCAAAGAGCTTATGAGCAAGAACCATAGCATCATACTACATTAAGATTGTCATATTGGATCATCTTGGATCATAGCACCGAAATACCATACATATAGCATCTATGGGATAGAGATAGTTGCATTTTTGCCTAGTAGGTTGTGCACAAGCTCCGTATCCGCCTATTATGCAATCGTGCTAGTATCTCTCTAGTATTGTGCAACAAGAGCATTTTCGTGGATTCCACGTTTTGGCTCACTTTTGGTTTGCACAATCCCGCTTATCTATTTGCGAGTGTGTTTCCGTGTACCCTACTTGCTTGGTCAACTTGTTGCATTTGCAAATTTGTGAATCTTTTCCAACATTATTGAATCTCACTTACAATTGCATCAAATTTTGTAGCACCATCCTCACCAAGCTCCACCATAAGCTTTTATTTGTGTAGGTGTGAGAACCGACAAGGATTGGTACCAATAGTGCTATTTCATTATCCGCATTTGGGCGAACTTGATTCATCATCAACATCGGTCAAAGGTACATTGGTATAAGTTCTTCTCCTTCTACCACTCACATATTCTTCTTGGAATGATGGATAGGCCAAGTACCTCTACCAACCCACTCTTCATCGAGCAAGACGACAACATGTCATCATACGTCACCAAGAGCCACCTCTTTGGTGTAAACCGAGCATTACATCAAGAGCAACAAGCAATGAGCGACCGCATCGACAACCTCGCCACTGACTTGTGACTCTCCGAGCAACGTACAAGGGACTACTTCGACAACAAGTTCGACGCGCACAAACAAGAGAATGATGCAAGAATGGACGAGATCCGCGCCTTGATGAAGAACCGACATCATTCCACTTCGTCATCATCAAGACGGGGCCGCTCGAGTCGACACTCCGATGACACCTTCTACGACTCAAGTACACCGTCATCGAACACCCTTCGACGAGCCGCGCGTCAAGACCGTCATGCATCTCGCAACCCGCTACATGACAAGCATTCACAAGAGCAAGTCGATGAGCAAGTCCCTCGTCCTCAATCAAACCAAGCCGCTTTTGCCCAAGCTCAAGAACGACAACGACTAGGCGCCAAGAGGAAGAACGAGCGCGTCTACATCAGGACGAACAAGACGCCGAGGCTGAACGTCTTCAACAACAACAACGAGAAGCGCAAGCTCTTGAGGCGCAACGTGCCCTTCAAGATTCAAGTCGAGCCATCTCCAACCGCAACCGCGAACGGCGCAATCAAGAGGAAGCCTTTCGAGAAGAAATCCAAGAGAGGAACTACCAACCACGTGTGCAGCGTCAAGTCCCTCAAGCTGCTCAACAAGCTCGTCAAGCTCCACCTCAACCTCAAGTTCAACAAGAGCAAGTTGATCATGGACTTCCTCCACACCAAGAGCAACAAGAAGATGATTGTCACCCACGTCAAGGGCGTCATCATCCTCGACCACAACCAAATGAAGAGCACCGATATGGAAAGCTCAAATTCACCATGCCCAAGTTCAATGGAAGCAATGACCCCGAAGAGTACCTCTCATGGGCATTGAAGGTCGACAAAATCTTTCGTTTGCACAACTATGAGGAAGAGAAGAAGATCGCTATGGCCTCACTTGAGTTCCAAGACTATGTGGTCATATGGTGGGAACAACTCATTGAGCGATGACAAGCAAGAGGTGAACCTCCAATCAACACTTGGGCTCAAATGAAGGATGTCATGAGAGCATGCTTTGTGCCAACCTACTACAACCACGACCTTTTCAAGAAACCCCAACTTCTCAAGCAAGGAACAAAGAATGTTGAAGAATACTACAAGGAAATGGAGATAGCCATGATTCGAGCCAATGTGAAGGAAGATGATGAGCAAACAATGGCACGTTTCTTGAATGGACTCAATCATCCCATCAAAAAGATCGCCGACTTCCAACCGTACTCCACTCTCATTGAGCTCGTGCATCAAGCTACAAAGGCGGAACGTCAAGTGCAAGATGACTTCAAGTACGCCAAGTACTCGTCCAAGAACTACGGCTTCTCCAACAACCAATCTTCAACAAATCCTCCAACATCTACATCAACCAAACCTTCTACAAGCAACGACGACAAGTCAAGTTACAAGAAAACTTCGACAAGTTCAAGTCGTCTTCCTCCTAGTACAAGCAACTTCAAGCCGCGTGCTTCATCATCTACTCCAAACGATGAGACCGTAAAGACAAGCTCCTTCAAGTGTTTCACTTGCGGCGGCCGAGGCCACAAGTCATATGAATGCACCAACAAGCGCACCATGATCCTCAACGACGATGGCACCTATGACTCCATGAGTGAAGAAGAGATGGAAGCTCTTGAGCAAGTGCCCATGCACCGGCGAGTGAACGAAGATGAAGATGATCAAGTCTTTTGTGATGAGGATTCGAGCCCCGCTCTCGTGGTCTCCAAGGTATTAACTCTTCAACATCAACAAGAAGACGACCAAAGATGCCACATCTTCCACACAAAGGCCAGCATCAAGGGGAGATCCGTCATGGTCATCATCGACGGAGGTAGTTGCCACAACTTGGCAAGTGAAGAACTATGCTCCAAGCTTAATTGGTCAAGAGGAAGCACCCGCATCCATACAAGGTTCAATGGCTAAGTGACTCCGGCACTATACGAGTCGAGCATACGGTCCAAGTCTCCTTCAACGTCGATGCATATGAGGACACTTTGGAGTGTGATCTGGTCCCAATGACCGTTTGCCACCTCCTTCTTGGTCGACCATGGCAATTCGACCGTGGTGTCTTCCACAATGGACGTACCAATCACTATAGCTTCAAGATGAAAGGGAAGGAATATGTGCTACGACCTATGTCTCCTAGTCAAGTGTTAGCCGACAAGCAAGCCACCCGTCATGGAGAAAAGAGTGAGAAAGTGATCTACCAAAAAATGAGTGAGAGCCACAAGACAAACTTGAGCGCCTCTTCGCCTAGAGAGAAAAACCTCATCCTATTTGCCACCAAAAGTGAGATGAGAGAAGTGTGTGAGAACCCATCTAGTGTGATGCACTTTGTTCTTGTGTGCAAGGATGGAGAGCCAACAACTAACACCTCTTATGAACTACCTTTAGTGTTCCAATCTCTTTTACAGGAATTCCAAGATGTTTTCCCCGATGAGCTACCTCCGGGTCTACCTCCTCTTCGAGGCATTGAGCATCGAATCGACCTCATCCCCGGAGCACCTCTCCCAAACAAAGCTCCATACCGAGTCAATCCCGAAGAAACCAAGGAAATTCAACGGCAAGTACAACAACTCATCGACAACGGTCATGTACGTGAAAGCTTAAGCCCTTGTGCCGTTCCCGTTATACTTGTGCCTAAACCCGATGGAAGTTTCCGCTTGTGTTCCGATTGTAGACCTATAAATGCTATTACTGTTCGCTATAGGCATCCCATTCCTTGCTTAGATGATATGCTTGATGAACTTAGTGGAGCAAACTTTTTCTCAAAAATTGATCTTAAAAGTGGCTATTACCTAATTCGCATACAAGAGGGTGATGAATGGAAAACTGCTTTCAAAATGAAATTTGGGTTGTATGAGTGGTTAGTGATGCCTATGGGTCTATCGGAGGCTCCCGGTACTTTCGTGCGTCTTATGCATCATGTGCTTCGTCCTTATATTGGAGTCTTTGTTGTGGTTTACTTTGACGATATTCTTGTGTTTAGCAAAACCATGAAAGAACATCTTGATCATGTTAGGGTTGTTTTGCAAACCCTTCGCAAGGAAAGTCTTTATGCAAACATGAAAAAATGCACATTTGGTGTTGACAAAGTGGTTTTCTTGGGTTTTGTTGTATCCTCAAAGGGTGTCGATGTTGATCAATCTAAAATTGAAGCAATTAAAACTTGGCCCCAACCCACCAATTTGCAACAAGTAAGTAGCTTTCTTGGTCTTGCGGGTTTTTATCGTTGCTTTGTGAAACACTTTAGCATAATCGCCGCCCCTTTGCATGCCTTGAGTAAGAAGAATACTCCTTTTGTTTGGGGATCTTTGCAATCCACCGCTTTTGAAGAGCTCAAGTCTTTGCTTACTCATGCTCCGATTCTTGCTTTGCCCAATTTTGACAAAACTTTTGAGGTTCATTGTGATGCAAGTGGTACCGGAATTGGCGGAGTTTTGATGCAAGAAAAATGAGCAATTGCATATTTTAGTGAAAAACTCTCCGGTGCTCAACTTAACTATCCCATCTATGACAAGGAATTATATGCTCTAGTGTGTGTACTACATGTTTGGAACATTACATTAGACCTGATGAGTTTGTCATCCATACCGATCACGAAACGCTTAAGTACTTAAAAGGCCAAACTAAGTTGAACAAGCGTCATGCCAATTGGAGTGAATTTATTGAATCTTTTCCTTATGTCATTAAGTACATTAAGGGTAAAGAAAATGTCATTGCCGATGCACTTTCTCGCATATGCACGCTTGTCACTAAACTTGAGTTGAATGTTATTGGCTTTGAGCACATAAAAGAATTGTATGCTAATTATCCATCTTTTGCTATTCCTTATGCTAAGTGTTTGACGCATACGTCTTGGGAACAATATTATATCAAGGATGGTTATCTTATGAGAGCTAACAAACTATGCATTCCCGAGTCTTCTCTTCGTTTGCTACTTTTGCAAGAGGCTCATGGAGGCGGCCTCATGGGACACTTTGGACGCGACAAGACATTCGCCACGCTCTCCAAGAACTACTTTTGGCCCAAGATATTCCGCGACGTCTCACGCTTCACCAACCGTTGCTCTACATGTCGTAAAGCTAAGTCTAAAGCTCAATCTCATGGTCTTTACATGCCTCTTCCTATTCCCTATCAACCTTGGGAAGACATTAGCATGGATTTTGTACTTGGTTTGCCTAGAACTCAAAATGGAAAGGATTCCGTGTTTGTTGTTGTGGATAGATTTTCCAAGATGGCACATTTCATTCCTTGCAACAAGATCGACGATGCTTCACATATTGCTAATCTTTTTTGTAGGGAAATCTTGCTACTCCATGGAGTACCAAAGACAATCGTCTCGGATTGTGACGTCAAGTTCTTCAATTACTTTCGGAAGACCCTATGCGCCAAGCTCGGAATCCAGCTCTTGTTCTCATCCGCATACCATCCTCAAACCGACGGCCAAACGGAGGTGACAAACCGCACACTATCCACTCTACTTCGCGTCTTGATCAAGAAGAACATCAAGGAGTGGGAGGCATGTCTACCCATCGCCGAAAGTACCGCAATCGCTAAACACACTCGACTACCGCAAGTCCCCTTCGAGATCGCTTCACGGCTTCAACCCGTTGTCACCATTGGACATTCTACCACTTCCTCTACAAGAGCACACCAACATGGATGCAAGTGCACGGGCAAGCTACATCAAGAAGATGCATGAAGATACAAGACAAACCATCGAGCGCCAAGTACAACGACTAGCGACCAAGCTCAACGTCAACAAGCAGCCCATGGTCTTCAACATTGGTGATCTAGTGTGGCTACACCTTCGCAAGGTCCGCTTCCCCAACGAACGCAAGTCCAAGCTTCTCCCTCGAGCCAATGGACCTTTCAAGGTACTCGCACACTACAACGACAAAGCATACAAGATCGACCTACCACGAGACAACTACAATGTGAGCGACATCTTCAACGTCAAGGACCTCGCGCCGTACCATGGTGATGAAGATCTTGATCCGAGGTCGGATCTTTCACAAGGGGGTGGGGGGATATGATGCGGAGCATCCTTCAGTCATCCCCATGGACCTTCCATCAACTATCCAAGCTCCAAGTGGACCCAAGACAAGAGCAAGAGCTCGTGCTATTCAAGCCGAGGTGACATCACTCCTATTCGATTTCCCTTTTCCTTCCAGTGAGACATGGCTACTACCTAAGTCCGAGACACTATGCATGATCAGGTACAACGTTCAAGCCAAGGAACCAAGAGTCAAGAAGAAACGACAAAGGCCAACACTGGACAGCCCGGAACTTCCACGTACGAACTTCCGGCCATCCCGGAGCTTCCGACCTACGACGACTTCGACCAGCCCGGGCGTGCCAACTTTGTGGTTAGCCCGGAACCCGGCCCGGAACTTCCGGCCTAGCCCGGAACTTCCGGCCCTGCCTGCGTGCAGCCACTTGGGCCGAGGCCCGTGTACCCTTTCGTCCCGTAAACTATAAATACTCTCCCACCTCCTCCTAGTTAGGGTTAGCATTGGTTTTATCTCATCTTTGGTGTGAGAGCCCTTGCTCATCCACTTGTTACTTCTCCTCGGTGTTCACGACCTCTTCGGAGAAGATCCCCCAAGCGGATTCAAGAACCCTTAAAGGGAAGACCATCAAGACCTCCTCTCGGAGAAGATCGGCTACTCGTGTATCTTTCCTTTGTTGATTTTGAATCTTGTGCTACCTTATGTGTTCGGTGATCTAGCCCTCGTGTAATCGAAACTTGTCGGTTTATTGTTCCTCTTGTGTGTGTTTCCTGGTGTTCTTCCGCCCGTTCATCGTGTTTCCCCGTAGGATCCCCTCCAAACGTGAAAGATCTCCGATTAGGGTTGCACCCTACATCAAAGGGGTGGCGGCCAAAGAGGTGGGAGGACGTCCCGAGGCAGCCTAAAACTAACCCTAGGTCGTACAAGGCCAATGGGCCCAAGTGGAGGTGACGTAACATATTTGGACTTGTAGTTTGACTCGGATTCTGCTGCAGCATCAGATTGTTTCGTCCATAACTCAATGCTCCGGACGAATTTTAAGGTGAATCCAATGGGGTTGGAAAGTGCACGAAATCTATTTTCCAACAAAAAAGGAATCAACCAATTTGGAGTCCATATGAAAAATTTATTGACGTTTTGAGTCAGGTATGTCTCTGCAGTCCGAATCTGAGTCCAGAACGTGAAAGACTTGGACTCTATCTTCTCTTGGGCCAAAAGTGACGTGAGAGTACTTTTTGAACAGCAGGTAAATATCTCTTTCTCCCTTATCTTCATATGTGGATTGTACAAATGTCCCATACACCTGCAATTAGACATGGCACAAAAGTTTGTGAAGTATTTTTGTCCTGGATGACATAAATAAATTATTTCATAGTTTGCATTAGAAATCACCTCAAAAATATACATGTATGCAATATTTTCGGTTGTATCCAAGGTAGTCATGTCCTCTCATTACATCTTTCAAATCTTTCCAAGTTGTGGATTGGTTATCAATGTTTTTTTAAATGCACACTCCACCAAACAGAAGCAAAACCAGTAAATGCTCTAGTGGCAACTCGTACTCGCTCAAGTTCAGAAAAGTCATGGTGACTAAAAACTTGTTCTACTTCAAGCTCCCAAGCTAGATAAATAGTAGGATTAAATCTACCCTCAAATGACGGTAAAGAGATAACCTGACCATGTGCTTGTGTGTGTTGTCCCAACTCTCGTGATGGTGATGATGTGTCCGTCGTCCAAGAATTTCTATCTCCTAACCTGTCATGATTAGTAGAAACAAGAAACAAAATTCGAGAATAATGTTCCGATGAACTACTAGGATGTGGTTGTAAAGTGCTCACAGTAAAGCAAATATCAATATCTTACAAGTTCTTACCATGCGGCAGGTGGTGACAGGCAACCAGCGGTGTCAAATAACTCCGAAGATTGTGTAAAGCAATTGCGAGGGGAACGTACGTATACACGGTGTAGAAATATGTGGAGCTGGGTTTGCTATATATGGTAGCAAAAGATTAGCAATTATCAATTCAGAGATGCAATATTGAATAAACGCTCAACGACAGTACTGTGCTGGTCCTAGGCTAGACTGGACTAGAGACGCGAGCCTAGAATACTAATGAGGTCACGGTGTAGCACAACTAGCATCAATGAAGGATAATAAGCGATGCGGAGCACCCCACGATCATCCCCATGGATCTACAACCGTCTCATCAAGAGCCAAGAGGACCCATGACACGAGCTAGAGCTAGAGCTCCCGAGAACGAGGTGACTTCCTTCCTTAGTGATATCACATATGATCCACTGGAGACATGGCTACTACCTGATAGAGGCGAGGGTGTCCCGATCTTTCGATGAGATGATAACTATCGATTTGGTGGAGACGACTTTGACGATCCGACTACAAACGTGCACGACGTTGCGCCTTAGCAATCGCTAAACCAACTCCGAGAGGTTATTGACCACGCTGGAGCACGATCAACCTGACCACAAAGGTCTATTCCTGCAAGCAATCCAAGAACAAGCAAGAATATGATAAAACAATCTGAATATTGCGAATATATATGAAGTATTGATAATGGTGGGGATCCGTAAGCGGTCTTGGTCTGGTCGTTGGACACAAACAAAGTACACGAAGTTGCAATGGCTAACTTTTAACTAAACAAATCCCAAGGAAAAAGCTACTAGATGGATCTACTTATATAGGAGCAAGGGGTGGCGGCCAAGGAGGTGGTAGGACGTCCCAAGGCAGCATAACACTAACCCTAGGTCGTACAAGGCCAATGGGCCCAAGTGGAGGTGACGTAACACCTTTGGACTTGTAATTTGACTCGGATTCTGCTGCAACATCAGATTGTTTCGTCCATAACTCAACGCTCCGGACGGATTTTAAGGTGATTCCAATTGGGTTGGAAAATGCACGAAATCTATTTTCCAACAAAAAAATAATCAACCAATTTGGAGTCCCTATGAAAAAGTTATTGACGTTTTGAGTCAGGTATGTCTGTGCAGTCCGAATCTGAGTCCAGAACGTGAGAGACTTGGACTCTATCTTCTCTTGGGCCAAAAGTGACGTGAGAGAACTTTTGAACAGCAGGTAAACATCTCTTTCTCCCTTATCTTCATATGTGGATTGTACAAATGTCCCATACACCTGCAATTAGACATGGCACAAAAGTTTGTGAAGTATTTTTGTCCTGGATGACATAAATAAATTATTGCATAGTTTGCATTAGAAATCACCTCACAAATATACATGTATGCAATATTTTTGGTCGTATCCAAGGTAATCATGTCCTCATCATCCTCCCCTTCTTGAAAACAAAGCCGTCCTCGGCCTTGCTTAGTCTGAAATATGGCTAACAAAAGAGACAAGGTGTACATGTTGTATATGTATATGTCATCTATTTTTACTTCCCTTGATTTTTGCACATATGACACATGAATAGATGAGTAACTTGCATAGTTCATAAAATCTAAAGCCAAAACATTATCACAAGAAGTAGAAGGCATGAAAATATTACAACTCAGTTTGCATATATAAGTGAAGCTCTTATTCATTTCAAAAGATTGACAATGTTCATCATTAAACCATCCCAACATTGGTGAATAAACCTTACTTGCATCAAGTTTACATGCTACAACATGCTTAAATAAGCAAACATGCAATAAGTCATTCGACTCAGAATCATCACCAAGATTAGAGGTCATATCAAAATGATTAACATTGATTCTTTTGCATCAATAGTTAATTCAATGGGTGCGCTCAAAATTGTTGGTATTTCAGTTGTTTGATCACATGACGCATTCATGATAGTATCAAGATTCTCTAAAATAGGTGATGTGCTCAAATCACCAGTTAACTCAACACATGATGCATTCAAGTTAACTAGGGATGCATCATTCTCATGTGAAGTTATATCATTAATACCTTTACTGTTACCTTGTCGCAAAGACGTAGCTGATGTAGGTACGGGCCTTGATAATGCACCATACACTTGAGATGGTGTCGCTCACAATGCAGGGTGGTGCTGCTCTAGTAGGTGCAACGGTGGAGGAACCAACTGACGATGGTGAGCATGAACTGGAATAGTAGTTGTTGTAGTCACCCAATGCATCCTCCTGTAGCTGTCTCTCAAAGGTACAAGCGTGAACATACATACCAATAATGGAGCGAGGAATATAGTGAAATCTTGCACGGATATCATGGTTCAAACCACCAAAAAATCTATTCATTGTATCATCCTCAGATTCTTCTATGTCACAATGATGCATATAAGATTAGAACTCTTTGTAGTAAGCATGAACAGTGTTACGCCTTTTTTTAATTGTTCCAATTTGCGAAGCATTTCACGACGATAGTAAGGAGGAAAAAATTGTTGTCTCATTACAGCTTTCAAAACTTTCCAAGTTGTGGGTTGGTTATCAATATTTTTCTTACAATGTACACTCCACCAAACAGAAGCAAAACAAGTAAATGCTCTAGTGGTAGCTCGTACTCTCTCAAGTTCGTAAAAATCATGGTGACTAAAAACTTCTTCTAATTCAAGCTCCCAAGCTAGATAAATAGCAGGATTAAATCTACCCTCAAATGATGGTAAAGACATACCACGACCATATGCTTGTGTGTGTTGTCCCAACTCTCGTGATGATGAAGATGTGTCCGTCGTCCAAGAACTTCTATCTCCTAACTGTCATGATTAGTAGAAACAAGAAACAAAATTCGAGAATAATGTTCCTATGAACTACTAGGATGTGGTTGTAAAGTGCTCACAGTAAAGCAAATATCAATATCTTACAAGTTCTTACCATGCGGCGGTGGTGACAGCAACCAGCGGTGTCAAGTAACTCTGAAGATTGTGTAAAGCGATTGCCGAGGGAACGTCATTATACATGGTGTAGAAATATGTGGAGCTGGGTTGGCTATATTTGGTAGCAAAAAATTAGCAATAATCAATTCATAGATGCAATGTTGAATAAACGCTCAACGACGCAGTCTTGTCTTTGGTCCTAGGCTAGACCAGGACTAGAGACGCGAGCCTAGAACACTAATGAGGTCACGGCGTAGCACAACTAGCATCAATGAAGGATAATAAGTAGCTCTGGACAGCAAGATATAAGTGAAGATCACAACGGCAAGTAAACATAATGATGAAAAACAAGCGCTAAGCGGGATATACAACAACTCTCTCTCAATTTTCCTCTTGAAAAGTTTGAGCCAATTTTCTGATAATTTTTTCAAAGAATGCTACTAACTCAAGCTTTCCAATGCAAAAAGAATCACTCAATTCCGAGTTGATATGAGGAGTCAAAAATTCTAAAACTGGTTTGAAAAACTGGAATAAGGTGTGTTCACGAACTTCGGAGGGCAAAAGACCTATTTAGAAGCCGATTTTGAGGTGCCAAATATTGAACTAGCTTCTGCAACTATTTAGATGCGGCTCGTCTCTAGCTTTAATTTGAGTACTCATGAGCCAAAACGGACCTCGCATGAGGAAGTTATGCCTGTTTTACCGAACAGTACACAAAAATGTATTCCAATCCGAATTCAGCTACGAGATTGAGTCTAGATAGATCCGAACTTTATTTTTTTCTTCTCTCTTTTTTCTCACACTTTTTTTCCTTTTCTTTCTCTCTTTTTTCTCTGACTTTTTTTACTTTTTTTCTCTTTTTTCTCTCTTTTTTCTCTTTTTCCAAAACAAACTAGATAAGATGCAGATTGGATCAAGCGAAGATGTGAATGACCTCAACTATGATTATGACAATGAATAGTGCGTATACGTGGTGGAAATTGATGGATGGGATGGTGGACAGCAGAAGGAATAACGATGCAGCAGCGGCATGACTAATGTGAACAGAACTCGAAACTCTTAACGAACTAGAGACTAAGACCAGCAACTCGACACGATGATGCAACCGATAATTCAATAATGCAAACAATGAAAAGAAAATTGCAAAGGCTCAGACTGGCTTGGACAAAGGATGAATAGATCTAGCTTTTTTTTGTGGCTTTTTCTTGGACAATAGGTAAGAAAATAAATCTAATCTAGAGATAATTGGAAATTCTCACCGAGCAACCTGAAACCGATACCACTTGATAGAGGCGAGGGTGTCCCGATCTTTCGATGAGATGATAACTATCGATTTGGTGGAGACGACTTTGACGATCCGACTACAAACGCGTGCACGACGTTGCGCCTTAGCAATCGCTAAACCAACTCCGAGAGGTTATTGACCACGCTGGAGCACGATCAACTCCTGACCACAAAGGTCTATTCCGCAAGCAATCCAAGAACAAGCAAGAATATGATAAAGCAATCTGAATATTGCGAATATATATGAAGTATTGATAATGGTGGGGATCCGTAGCGGTCTTGGTCCGGTCGTTGGACACAAACAAAGTACACGAAGTTGCAATGGCTAACTTTTAACTAAACAAATCCCAAGGAAAAAGCTACTAGATGGATCTACTTATATAGGAGCAAGGGGTGGCGGCCAAGGAGGTGGTAGGACGTCCCAAGGCAGCATAACACTAACCCTAGGTCGCATAAGGCCAATGGGCCCAAGTGGAGGTGACGTAACACCTTTGGACTTGTAGTTTGACTCGGATTCTGCTGCAGCATCAGATTGTTTCGTCCATAACTCAACGCTCCGGACGGATTTTAAGGTGATTCCAATTGGGTTGCAAAATTCACGAAATATATTTTCCAACAAAAAAAGAATCAACCAATTTGGAGTCCGTATGAAAAAGTTATTGACGTTTTGAGTCAGTGTATGTCATGCGGTCCGAATCTGAGTCCGGAACATGAGAGACTTGGACTCTATCTTCTCTTGGGCCAAAAGTGACGTGAGAGAACTTTTTGAACAACAGGTAAACATATCTTTCTCCCTTATCTTCATATGTGGATTGTACAAATGTCCCATACACCTGCAATTAGACATGGCACAAATGTTTGTGAAGTATTTTTGTCCTTGATGACATAAATAAATTATTGCATAGTTTGCACTAGAAATCACCTCACAAATATACATGTATGCAATATTTTTGGTCGTATCCAAGGTAATCATGTCCTCATCACTACCTAAGTCCGATATGCTATGCATCATTAGGTGTCAAGAGGAGCCTTCCGAAGATGCACGTGAAGACGGACGAGCCGCCAAGTCCACGAATGAAGAGGACCACGGAAGCGGGCAAGTTCACCCTCCAGCCCCGGACATCCGGCCAAGGCCCGGACATCCGCCCCGGAAATGCCAACACCGCAGCCGCAGCCCAGCCAGAACCCTCTGAGCCGGACATCCGCCCCAGCCGGATATCCGCCAGAAGCTCCAATCGGCGCCACGCACCCGATTCAAGTGGCATCCTATGCCCGGACATCCGCCCCCAGCCGGACATCCGGCGCCTCGAAGCCCTGCACATCCGCCCGACGCCTGACATCCAGCTCACTTTGTCTGCGCATAGTAAAGGGCCAATGCCCATGTACCTCTTCGCCCCCCTAGACTATATATACTCCATCCCCTTCCTCTTTCTAGGGTTAGCTTATGTTTAGCTCATGTTTGTGTGAGAGCCTTGCTCATCCACTTGGTTACTTCTCCTCGGAGCTCGGGACCTCTTGGAGAAGATCCCCCAGCGGATTCAAGACCCCCTTCTAGGGTGGACCCCATCAAGACCTCCTCTCGAGAAGAACGGCTACTCGTGTATCCTTACCTTTGTTGATTTTGGATCATATGTACCTCTTTGTGTTCTGTGATCTAGCACTTGTGTGATTGATTCCTTGTTGGTTGAGCGATCTCTCTCTCGTTTCCTCCGTGTTTCCCTTTGTTCTTCCGCGTGTTCTTCGTGATTCCCCGTAGGATCCACTCCAAACGTGAAAGATCATCCACGTAGGGTTCCGCCCTACATCATCTTGGTATCATGAGCCACGTTGATCACGTTTTTGGAGCCCCTACCCCGTGTTTTCTAGCTTGATTTTGTTGTTTTCGTCCTAAATCCAAAAATCCCCACCAAAAATAGCCCCAATTTTTTTTTGTGATCTGTTGGTGTGATGAAGTTTTGTTGGATTTGATCCGCGGATTTCGTGTGTTGCAGGTAGATCTAGCATTCCCCCACCTTTTTCACAATTTCCATCCACAAAATTGCCCGGATTTTGCCCCAGATTTGACCTCTCCACGCGGTGTTCATCGAGTTCGTCCATGGATCCAGAGCCCGGACATCCGGCCCGACCAGCCCGGACATCCGGCCCCTGGCAGCATCCACCACCCCGTTTACCGCCTAACTCTCACCAAATTTTGTCCCGGTGCCCACATACACTTCCACATACCTCCACCACTTCCGCATAACACCACCATAGCCTTTCCCACTACCAACTCCGACAATGTTGCCAAATTTTGCTTTGAGAATTTGAGTTGGGGTTTCCGTATCCTTTTGTGTTTCGGCTATCTAGGTACGGTTCAACATCAACATCACCACCGCTCATCTTCGCCAAGGACGGTAACATCGTCGACATCTTTTTCATAACTTGCAATTGCATTGATAACCATCATAGCCAATCTTTTGCGTTGCTTACCCATCGAGACTAGCCATTGAGTATTGCCGTCAACGTGACTTGTGCACATTAGTGATCGTACTCCATAGCATACATACCATACCAAAGTGGTGCATATCTTGGCATCAACTTGTGTGTCACAAAGTTGTCATCGCATACACAATTGGTATCTTGGTTCGTGAAGTTTTGCATGAGAAAAGAGCTCAAAAGAGAAAGAGCCAATCAAGCTTCTAAGCAAAAAGAGAAAGATAAGCAAAGAGCTTATGAGCAAGAACCATAGCATCATACAACATTAAGATTGTCATACTTGATCATCTTGGATCAACACATCGAAACACCATACATATAGCATACTTGGGATAGAAGTCGTTGCATTTTTGCTTAGTAGGTTGTGCACAAGTTCAGTATCCGCCTATTGTGCAATCGTGCTAAGCGTCTCTCTAGTGTTGTGCAACAAGAGCATCTTGGTGAATTCCACATTTTGGCTCATCCTTGGTTGCATAACCCCATATTATCTATTTGCGTGTGTGTTTCCGTGTACCATATCTTGCTATTGGTCTACTTGTTGCATTTGCAAATTTGTGAATCATTTCCAACATTATTGAGTCTCACTTACAATTGCATCAAATTTTGTGCCACCATCCTAACCGAGCTCCACCATAAGCTTTTATTTGTGTAGGTGTGAGAACCGACAAGAATTGGTACCAATAGTGCTATTTCATTGTCCGCATTTGAGTGAACTTGATTCATCATCAACATCGGTCAAAGGTACATTGGTATAAGTTCTTCTCCTTCTACCACTCACATTTTGCTTGGAATGATGGATAGGCCAAGTACTTCTACCAACCCACTCATCCTCGAGCAAGACGATGACATGTCGTCATACGTCACCAAGAGCCACCTCTTTGGTGCACAACGAGCATTGCACCAAGAACAACAAGCAATGAGCGACCGCATCGACAATCTCGCCACCGACTTGCGACTCTCCGAGCAACGTACAAGAGACTAGTTCGACAACAAGTTCGACGCTCACAAGCAAGAGAATGATGCAAGAATGGACGAGATCCGCACCTTGATGAGAAACCGGCATCATTCAACTTCTTCATCATCAAGACAGAGCCGTTCGAGTCGACACTCCGACGACACCTTCTACGACTCAAGTACACCTACTTCGAACACTCTTCGTCGTGCCGCACGTCAAGACCGTCATGCATCTCGCAGCCCGCTACATGACAAGCATTCACAAGAGCAAGTTGATGATCAAGTTCCTCGTCCTCAATCAAACCAAGACACTTTTGCTCAAGCTCGAGAACGACAACGACTACGGCGCCAAGAGGAAGAACGAGCGCGTCTACACCAAGACGAACAAGACGCCAAGGCTCAATGTCTTCAACAACAACAACGTGAAGCGCAAGCTCTTGAGGCGCAACGTGCCCTTCAAGAATCAAGTAGAGCCTTCGCCAACCGCAATCGCGAACTGCGCAATCAAGAGGAAGCCCTTCGAGAAGAAATCCAAGAGAGGAACTACCAACCTCACGGACAACGTCAAGTTCCTCAAGCTCCTCCACAAGCTCGTCAAGCTCCACTTCAACATCAAGTTCAACAAGAGCAAGTTGATCATGGTCTTCCTCCACGCCAAGAGCAACATGAAGACGATTGCAATCCACGTCAAGGGCGTCATCATCAACATCGCCAACAACACAATGAAGAGCAACGCATTGACCAAGTTCAACGGAAGCAATGACCCGAAGACTATCTCGCATGGGCATTGAAGGTTGACAAAATCTTCCGGTTGCACAACTACGAGGAAGCGAAGAAAATCGTATGGCATCACTTGAGTTCCAAGACTATGTGCTCATATGGTGAGAACAAATCATTGAGCGATGACAAGCAAGAGGTGAACCTCCAATCACAACTTGGGCTGAAATGAAGGATGTCATGCGAGCACGTTTTGTGCCAACCTACTACAACCGCGACCTGATGAGGACATCAATACCATTGTTACACCCACAGCCCCTGCTGCTATACATACTGGACCAATTACTAGAGCTCGCGCACGCCAATTGAATTATCAGGTACTTTCGTTTCTTGGTAACGATTCCAATGTTCATGAGAATATGATGCTGCCTAAATTGGATACATTTGTTTTGCTTACAAATGAAGGGCCTACCATGGACAAGAAAGATGAACCTTGGAGCAAGTTCAAGCATGGAGATGTTGGCATGCGCAAGGGGAACAAGAACGGAGTTACAAGTGATGATTCCAGGACTTTGAAGCCACCCTAATGAGAGCATGAGGCCTTGGACGAAATATACAAGATGCCACTTCATAATATTCGTCCATAGGCTATTCTAGGTGCTGCGTCACCTTAATATTGGGCCAGGCCCATGTAATTTCAAAATACTTAAGTGTAGGCTGTTTTTAGAGTCCGTATGTGTGGGGAAACAAGAGTTAGGGTTGGTTTCGGACCCCTCCCTCAAGGGCCACGAAATTCCATCCTCTTTCTCCATATATACAGCCCTTAGGGCGTCGTTTAGACTTTGGGTTTTGTTTAGATCAAAAGTTCGCCATAGCTGCAACTTCATCGCGTGCCGTTTGTGTTCAACGACCGGACCAAAGGCGTCTCGTAACCCCACCTTCATTAATAAAGCTTTCCTGTTATATTCGCAATATCCAGATTGCAATCTTAGTTTCTTGCTTGTTCTTCGTTTGCTCGCAGGAAACAGGCCCTCGTGGTCGAGTTGATCGTGCTCGGCGTGGTCAATAACCCTCGGAAGTTGGTTTAGCGATTGCTAAGGCGCCGACGTCTCGCCGACGTACGTGGTCGGATCGTCAAGGTCGACTCCCACGTAAACGATCGCCACCATCTCATCGAAACATCGGGACACCTTTGCCTCTATCAAGTGGTATCAGATTTTCGGGTTGCTCGGTGAGATTTTACAGTTTTTCGTAGATTAGATCGAGTCTGTTCTTCATACCTAAAGTCCACGAAAAAGCCACAAAAAATTTTTTGGGTTAGTTCATCATATACGAACCAATGTGAGCCTCTGAATAATCTTTTTAGGGTTTTGCTTTTTTGAATTTGCGGTTGCATCGTCGTGTCTAGTTCTTTGGTCTTAGAGTCTAGTCTTTTAGAGTTTCGGGTTACGGTCATAAGTTGTCACGCCGCTTGCCGCACCATCATCATCGCCTTGCCATCTACCACCCTTCTTATCCGCCACCGCTCTGAATCCGTATCCATATACCACCACCAATCCGTATCCATATACCACCACCAATCCGTATCCATATACCACCACCAATCCGTAGCCATATACCACCACCGCTACCATATACCACCACCGCTGCCATATACCACCACCATATATCCACCACCAATCCGAGTTCTTCTCATATTAGGTTTGTTTTCGAGATCCATCTAAATTCCGATTCGTGTTTCCTTGCCTGCGTAGGTTTCGGAAAAAAAAAATTGGTCGAAAAACCACCCTCCGTTTAGGCCCAAAATTTTCCGAAAACGCACTTGTCGAAAAAATTTCTGGCTATCCTATTTTTAGGTGTTTCTAAGCATATTGAGACAGTCGCCATTATAGAAAGTTTTTTTTGACCCGTTTCCAGCTTTTGGGTCCGCAAATCGAAAAAAAAAATTTTGGTCGAAAAATTTCGTGCCCATCCTGTCGGTTTGACACAGGAAGAGTTTTGAGACACTCGCCATTATAGTGATTTTTCAAAAAAAAAGCGTAAAAAAAACGAGCAAAAAAAAAAGAGCGAAATTTTTTTTTCCAGAGTGTGCTTTTCCGTTGTTTCCGTGCAGCGCCGTGATTTTGTTAGTGTTCTAGGCTCGCGTCTCTAGCACGGTCTAGCCTAGGACCAGCACAGTACCGTCGTTGAGCGTTTATTCAACTTTGCATCTCTGAATTGATTATTGCTGACCTTTTTTGCTACCATATTATAAGCCTTCCCAGCTCCACATACATCTACATCGTGCGTTTGACTCTCCCTGGTAATCGCTCTATCCAAGCTTTGAGAGTTTTGACTACATCGGTTGCCGATCACCGCTTTCTTCTTTGGGTAAGAACTGGTAAGAATTTGAGATTTGCTTGACGGATTTGTGACATGCCACCACACCACCACCACCACTTCCTAGTAGTCTGTCAATCATATTCTTGTGTGTTTCTATTGCCGCTAACCATGGCAGGATCACAAGCCGAGACCGATCGGGAGAACATGACAAACAAAGCGCTACATGATAAGTTTCAACAAATGATGAGTGGGCAGGTGGAAGATGTTCTATATAGATTTGAAGAGGCCATGGAGAAGATAGATGGCATTGAGAAGGCGTTGAAACAAAGCTCGATAACAAGTTTAATGAATTGCTCGCTGCGTCTACCACCACCACCATCGGCTGCACCTAATGCACCTCTACAACAACAACAACGACTACCTCCACATCGCTGAAGCAACCCTCCGCCGAGCGAGCCGTGTCCCTCTTCACTGGCCAAGCTGCTGGTGCTTTGTTGATACTCTGTGGCTCCTGCTGGCGATGTGGGGAGGATGATTATGTGAGAGAGTACGAGGATGAGGTTGATCAACATCGAACTACGTGCAACCACCGGCACCACAACCACCGGCACCACAACCACCCGGTCGTCCACATGCAAATAATGGCAATGTTAGGGCTCCCCTCAGTGCGAGATCATGACCATCTCCCTAAACTGAAGTTGAATATTCCACCATTTGAGGGTAGATATGTTCCTGATATATATCTTACTTGGGAGTTAGAAACTGAACAACAATTTACATGTTTACAATATCCTGAGGAGAGACGTGTTCCCGTTCTTTGTTTGTGCTTTCACTAGCTTTGCATGTGTTTGGTGGTCTGAACATTGTAGATTATATCCTGTTCCAGCTACTTGGGCTGCTTTGAAAACTGCTATGCGTACTCGTTGGGTTCCACCATATTATCAACATGAATTACTTCAAAAATTGCAGCGCTTAAGACAAGGAAAAATTCCGTAGAAGAATATTATCGTGAATTACAAACTGGCTTGATTAGATGTGGTATTGTTGAGGAGAATGAAGCTATGCTTGCACGTTTTACAGGTGGATTAAATAGAGATATTCAGACCATTCTAGACTACAAGGATTATACTAATATCACTCGATTATTCCATCTTGCTTGTAAAGCTGAGCGTGAAGTGCAGGATCGTGAGCGTTGGCGCGGACTAACTTTTCTGCAGGTCGACCTTCATCATGGACACCACGTGCATCATCTACTTCCACACGTTCTACTACACGGCACCTCCGTCGGCTGCCACCTCCAACCGTGATACAAGCAGTGCACAACCACCACTATCGCCAAGAGCGCTTTCTTTGGGCCTACACGAGCTCTTCTTCTTCCATGGCGTCAACAGGGCACACAAGTGATATTATTTGTAAATGCGTTGTAAGGGAAGAGGACATTTTGCGAAGAATGCCAATCTCGGCGTGTGATGATTGCTCACGAGGATGGTGGGTATGAGTCCGCTAGTGACTATGATGAAGAGACTTTGGCTCGTATTACACATGAAGAACATGGTGGAGATGATTCTGATCATGAGACGCAATACATGGCTGCTCAAGATCTTGTGGTATGAATGTTTAGTTGCTCAACGTGTTTTGAGTGTGCAGGTTACACAAAATTGAGCAAAATCAGAGGCATAACTTGTTCCATACAAAGGGAGTTGTGAAAGAACGTTCTATTCGCGTCATCATAGATGGAGGGAGCTGCAACAACTTGGCTAGCATGGATATGGTGGAGAAGCTTTCTCTCACCACAAGACCACATCCACATCCTTACTACATCCAATGGTTCAACAACAGCGGCAAGGTTAAGGTAACACGTACTATTCGTGTGTATTTTAGTATCTCTACATATGCTGATTATGTTGATTGTGATGTGGTACCTATGCAAGCATGTTCCTTATTACTTGGTAGGCCATGGCAATTTGATAAAAAATTTGTACACCATGGTAGAAACAATCAGTATACTCTTGTTCACAAGGATACAAATATTACTTTGCTTCCTATGACTCCTGATTCAATTTTGAAAGATGATATTAATAGAGCTAATAAAGCAAAACAGGAGAAAGCAAAACAGGATAAAAATAAGAGTGAAAATCAGATTGTGGCAAAAGAATTTGAGCAACAAATGAAGCCTAATAATAAACCATCTAATGTTGCTTCTGAAATTAAACTAAAAAGTGCATGTTTACTTGCCACCAAATCTGATATTGAGGAGCTAGATTCTAGCAAATCTGTTTGCTATGCTTTTGTGTGCAAAGAGGCATTATTTTCATTCGAGGGCGTGCCTTCCTCTTTTGCCCCTCTTTGTCACTAACATTTTGCAGGAGTTCACGACGTCTTCCCACAAGGCGTACCACCGGATTACCACCTATTCGAGGGATTGAGCATCAAATTGACTTAATTCCCGGTGCATCGCTACCCAACCGTGCACCATACCGTACCAATCCGGAGGAGACGAAGGAGATTATGCGTCAAGTACAAGAGCTGCTCGACAAAGGTTATATCTGCGAATCTCTTAGTCCTTGTGTTGTTCCTATTATACTAGTGCCTAAAAAGGATGGTACGTCGGCGTATGTGTGTTGATTGTAGAGGCATTAATAATATTACTATTCGTTATCGTCATCCTATTCCTAGGCTAGATGATATGCTTGATGAATTGAGTGGCTCTACAATATTCTCCAAAGTTGATTTGCGTAGTGGATACCATCAAATTCGTATGAAATTGGGAGATGAATGGAAAACAGCATTTAAAACTAAGTTTGGTTTATATGAGTGGTTAGTCATGCCTTTTGGGTTAACTAATGCACCTAGTACTTTCATGAGACTAATGAACGAAGTTTTACGTGCTTTCATTGGACGATTTGTGGTAGTCTATTTTGATGATATACTGATTTATAGCAAATCTTTGGAAGAACATTTGGAACATTTACGTGCTGTTTTTAATGCTCTACGTGATGCACGCGTTTGTTTGGTAACCTTGGGAAGTGCACCTTTTGCACCGACCGAGTATCTTTTCTTGGCTATGTTGTTACACCACAGGAATTGAAGTTGATAAAGCCAAGATTGAAGCTATTGAGAGTTGGCCGCAGCCCAAAACGGTCACAAGTGAGGAGTTTTCTTGGACTCGCTGGTTTCTATAGGCGTTTTGTGAGAGACTTTAGCACCATTGCTGCACCTCTCAATGAACTTACAAAGAAGGATGTGCCTTTTGTTTGGGGTACCGCATGTGAAGAAGCCTTCACGGTATTGAAAGATAAGTTGACACATGCTCCTTTACTCCAACTTCCTGACTTTAATAAGACTTTTGAGCTTGAATGTGATGCTAGTGGAATTGGATTAGGAGGTGTGTTATTACAAGATGGCAAACCTGTTGCATACTTTTACGAAAAATTGAGTGGGCCTAGTCTGAACTATTCTACTTATGACAAAGAATTATATGCTCTTGTTAGGACTTTAGAGACATGGCAACATTATTTATGGCCCAAAGAATTTGTTATACATTCTGATCATGAATCTTTGAAACATATTAAAAGTCAAGCTAAACTGAATCGTAGACATGCTAAATGGGTTGAATTCATTGAGACTTTCCCTTATGTCATTAAACACAAGAAGGGTAAAGAAAATGTTATTCTTGATGCTTTGTCTAAATCGCTATACTATGCTTTCACAACTTGACTTCAAAATATTTGGTTTGGAGACCATCAAAGATCAATATGTGCATGATGCTGATTTTAAAGATGTAATGCAGAATCGTAAAGAAGGAAGAACATGGAACAAGTTCGTTATTAAGGATGGTTTTGTGTTCCGTGCTAACAAGCTATGCATTCCTGCTAGCTCTGTTAGTCTTTTGTTATTGCAGGAGGCGCATGGAGGAGGATTAATGGGACACTTTGGCGTGAAGAAGACGTAGGATATACTTGCTACACATTTCTTTTGGCCAAAGATGAGACAGGATGTTGAGCGTTTTATTGCTCGCTGCACTACATGTCAAAAAGCTAAGTCATGACTCAATCCTCATGGTTTATATATGCCTTTGACTGTACCTAGTGTTCCTTGGGAGGATATATCTATGGACTTTGTTTTAGGTTTACCTCGAACAAAGAAGGGGAGGGATAGCATATTTGTTGTCGTGGATAGATTCTCGAAAATGGCACACTTTATACCATGTCATAAAAGCGATGATGCTGTTAATGTTGCTGATTTGTTCTTTCGTGAAATTATTCGCTTGCATGGTGTGCCAAATACTATTGTTTCAGATCGTGATACTAAATTTCTTAGCCACTTTTGGAGATGTTTATGGGCTAAGTTGGGGACTAAAGCGCTTTTCAGTACTACTTGTCACCCCCAAACTGATGGACAAACTGAAGTAGTCAATAGAACATTGTCTACTATGCTTAGGGCTGTTTTGAAGAATAATAAGAAAATGTGGGAAGAATGCTTGCCTCATATTGGATTTGCTTATAATCGTTCATTGCATTCTACTACTAAGATGTGCCCTTTTGAAATTGTGTATGGCTTCCTACCTCGTGCACCTATTGATTTGTTGCCTCTTCCATCTTCGGAGAAGGTTAATATTGATTTGTTGCCTCTTCCATTCAAAAGTCTTATTAAAGTCAGGAAGTTGGAGTAAAGGAGCATGTGTCAACTTATCTTTCAATACCGTGAAGGCTTCTTCCTGTGCGGTACCCCAAACAAAAGGCACATCCTTCTTTGTAAGATCATTGAGAGGTGCCGCAATGGTGCTAAAGTCTCTCACAAAACGCCTATAGAAACCAGCGAGTCCAAGAAAACTCCTCACTTGTGTGACCGTTTTGGGCTGCGGCCAACTCTCAATAGCTATAAATCTGCATTACATCTTTAAAATCAGCATCATGCACATATTGATCTTTGATGGTCTCCAAACCAAATATTTTGAAGTCAAGTTGTGAAAGCATAGTATAGCGACGAGACAAAGCATCAGCAATAACATTTTCTTTACCCTTCTTGTGTTTAATGACATAAGGGAAAGTCTCAATGAATTCAACCCATTTAGCATGTCTCTGATTCAGTTTAGCTTGACTTTTAATATGTTTCAAAGATTCATGATCAGAATGTATAACAAATTCTTTGGGCCATAAATAATGTTGCCATGTCTCTAAAGTCCGAACAAGAGCATATAATTCTTTGTCATAAGTAGAATAGTTCAGACTAGGCCCACTCAATTTTTCGTAAAAGTATGCAACAGGTTTGCCATCTTGTAATAACACACCTCCTAATCCAATTCCACTAGCATCACATTCAAGCTCAAAAGTCTTATTAAAGTCGGGAAGTTGGAGTAAAGGAGCATGTGTCAACTTATCTTTCAATACCGTGAAGGCTTCTTCCATGCGGTACCCCAAACAAAAGGCACATCCTTCTTTGTAAGATCATTGAGAGGTGCAGCAATGGTGCTAAAGTCTCTCACAAAACGCCTATAGAAACCAGCGAGTCCAAGAAAACTCCTCACTTGTGTGACCGTTTTGGGCTGCGGCCAACTCTCAATTCCAAATGTTCTTCCAAAGATTTGCTATAAATCAGTATATCATCAAAATAGACTACCACAAATCGTCCAATGAAAGCACGTAAAACTTCGTTCATTAGTCTCATGAAAGTACTAGGTGCATTAGTTAACCCAAAAGGCATGACTAACCACTCATATAAACCAAACTTAGTTTTAAATGTTGTTTTCCATTCATCTCCCAATTTCATACGAATTTGATGGTATCCACTATGCAAATCAACTTTGGAGAATATTGTAGAGGCACTCAATTCATCAAGCATATCATCTAGCCTAGGAATAGGATGACGATAACGAATAGTAATATTATTAATGCCTCTACAATCAACACACATACACGACGTACTATCCTTTTTTGGCACTAGTATAATAGGAACATCACAAGGACTAAGAGATTCGCGTATATAACCTTTGTCGAGCAGCTCTTGTACTTGATGCATAATCTCCTTCGTCTCCTCTGGATTGGTACGGTATGGTGCAAGGTGGTAATCCCTCGAATTAAGTCAATTTGATGCTCAATCCCTCGAATAGGTGGTAATCCCGGTGGCACGTCTTGTGGGAAGACGTCGGCGAACTCCTGCAAAATGTTAGTGACAGCAGGGGGCAAAGAGGAAGGCACGTCCTCGAATGAAAATAATGCCTCTTTGCACACAAAAGCATAGCAAACAGATTTGCTAGAATCTAGCTCCTCAATATCAGATTTGGTGGCAAGTAAACATGCACTTTTCAGTTTAATTTCAGAAGCAACATTAGATGGTTTATTATTAGGCTTCATTTGTTGCTCAAATTCTTTTGCCGCAATCTGATTTTCACTCTTATTTTTCTCCTGTTTTGCTTTATTAGCTCTATTAATATCATCTTTCAAAATTGAATCAGGAGTCATAGGAAGCAAAGTAGTATTTTTATCCTTGTGAACAAGAGTATACTGATTGTTTCTACCATGGTGTACAGAATTTTTATCAAATTGCCATGGTCTACCAAGTAATAAGGAACATGCTTGCATAGGTACCACATCACAATCAACATAATCAGCATATGTAGAGATACTAAAATACACACGAACAGTACGTGTTACCTTAACCTTGCCGCTATTGTTGAACCATTGGATGTAGTAAGGATGTGGATGTGGTCTTGTGGTGAGAGAAAGCTTCTCCACCATATCCATGCTAGCCAAGTTGTTGCAGCTCCCTCCATCTATGATGACGCTTGAATAGAACGTTCCTTCACAACTCCCTTTGTATGGAACAAGTTATGCCTCTGATTTTGCTCAGCTTGTGTAACCTGCACACTCAAAACACGTTGAGCAACTAAACATTCATACTGTCGGCATCTTGACAGCCATGTATTGCGTCTCATGATCGTAATCCTCTCCACCGTGTTCTTCATGCGTAATAAGAGCCAAAGTCTCTTCATCGTAGTCACTAGCGGACTCATACCCACCATCCTCGGTAGCAATCATCACACGCTGAGATTGGCATTCTCTCGCAAAGTGTCCTCTTCCCTTACAACGACGACAAATAATATCACTTGTGTGTCCTGTTGACGCCATGGAAGAAGAAGAGCTCTGTGTAGGCCCAGCAGGTGTGCTCTTGGCAGATAGTGGTGGTTGTGCCTGCTTTCTTGTATCACGGTTGGAGGTGGCAGCCGATGGAGGTGCCGGTGTAGTAGAACGTGTGGAAGTAGATGATGCACGTGGTGTCCATGATGAAGGTCGACCTGCAGAAAAGTTAGTCCGCGCCAACGCCTGTCGATCCTGCACTTCACGTTCAGCTTTACAAGCAAGATGGAATAATCGAGTGATATTAGTATAATCCTTGTAGTCCAGAATGGTCTAAATATCTCTATTTAATCCACCCAGAAAACGTGCAAGCATAGCTTCATTCTCCTCAACAATACCACATCTAATCAAGCCAGTTTGTAATTCTGATAATATTCTTCTACCGAATTTTTTCCTTGTCTTAAGCGCTACAATTTTTGAAGTAATTCACGTTGATAATATGGTGGAACCCAACGAGTACGCATAGCAGTTTTCAAAGCAGTCCAAGTAGCTGGAACAGGATATAATCTACAATGTTCAGACCACCAAACACATGCAAAGCTAGTGAAAGCACAAACAAAGCAGCGGGAACACGTCTCTCCTCGTGATATTGTAAACATGTAAATCGTTGTTCAGTTTCTAACTCCCAAGTAAGATATAGATCAGGAACATATCTACCCTCAAATGGTGGAATATTCAACTTCAGTTTAGGGAGATGGTCATGATCTCGCACTGAGGGGGAGCCCTAACATTGCCATTATTTGCATGTGGACGACCGGGTGGTTGTGGTGCTGGTGGTTGCACTTGCACGTAGTTCTGAAGTTGATCAACCTCATCCTCGTACTCTCTCACATAATCATCCTCCCCACATCGCCAGCAGGAGCCACAGTATATCAACAGCAGCACCAAAGAGCTTGGCCAGTGAAGAGGGACACGGCTCGCTTCGGCGGAGGGTTGCTTCACGATGTGGAGGTAGTCGTTGTTGTTGTTGTAGAGGTGCATTAGGTGCAGCCGGTGGTGGTGGTGGTAGACGCCAGCGAGCAATTCATTAAACTTGTTATCGAGCTTTGTTTGACGCCTTCTCAATGCCATCTATCTTCTCCATGGCCTCTTCAAATCTATTTAGAACATCTTCCACCTGCCCACTCATCATTTGTTGAAACTTATCATGTAGCGCTTTGTTTGTCATGTTCTCCCGGTCGGTCTAAATCGGCTTGTGATCCTGCCATGGTTAGCAGCAATAGAAACACACAAGAATATGATTCGACAGACTACTAGGAAGTGGTGGTGGTGGTGTGGTGGACAGTCACAAATCCGTCAAGCAAATCTCAAATTCTTACCAGTTCTTACCCAAAGAAGAGCGGTGATCGGCAACCGATGTAGTCAAAACTCTCAAAGCTTGGATAGAGCGATTACCGGGGAGAGTCAAGCATACGATGTAGATGTATGTGGAGCTGGGAAGGCTTATAATATGGTGGCAAAAAGGGTCAGCAATAATCAAATTAGAGATGCAAAGTTGAATAAACGCTCAACGACGGTACTGTGCTTGTCCTAGGCTAGACCGTGCTAGAGACGCGAGCCTAGAACACTAACAAAATCACGGCGCTGCACGGAAACAACGGAAAAGCACACTCTGGAAAAAAAAATTTGCTCTTTTTTCTTTTTTTTGCGCTGCTTTCTTTTTTTTTACGCTGCTCTTTTTTTTGCGAAAAATCACTATAATGGCGAGTGTCTCAAAACTCTTCCCAGGTCAAACTGACAGGATGGGCACGAAATTTTTTCGACCAAATTTTTTTTTTAGGATTGCCCGTCCCAAAAAAGTGTAAAGGGGAAAAAAAAAACTTTCAATAATGGCGACTGTCTCAATAAGCTTAGAAACACCTAAAAATAGGATAGACAGAAAATATTTCGACAAGTGCGTTTTCGGAAAATTTTGGGCTTTTTTTCCGAAACCTACTCCGGCTAGGAAACACGAATCGGAAACTAGATGGATCTCGAAAACAAACCTAATATGAGAAGAACTCGGATTGGTGGTGGATATATGGTTGTGGTATATGGCAGCGGTGGTGGCATATGGCTACGGATTGGTGGTGGATAAGAAGGGTGGTAGATGGCAAGGCGATGATGATGGTGCGGCGGCGTGACAACTTATGACCGTAACTCGAAACTCTAAAAGACTAGACTCTAAGACCAAAGCAACTTGACACGACGATGCAACCGGAAATTCAACAAAGCAAAAACCCCAAAAGATTATGCGAAGGCTCAGATTGGTTCGGATATGATGAACTAACCCTAATTTTTTGTGGCTTTTTCGTGGACTTTAGGTATGAAGAACAGACTCGTTCTAATCTCTTAAAAACTGTAAAATCTCACCGAGCAACCTGAAAATCTGATACCACTTGATAGAGGCAAAGGTGTCCCGATGTTTCGATGAGATGGTGGCTATCGTTTACGTGGGAGTCGACCTTGACGATCCGACTACGTGCGTGAGACGTCGGCGCCTTAGCAATCGCTAAACCAACTTCCGAGGGTTATTGACCACGCCGAGCACGATCAACTCGACCACGAGTGCTGCTTCCTGCGAGCAAACGAAGAACAAGCAAGAAACTAAGATTGCAATCTGGATATTGCGAATATAAGAGGAAAGCTTTATTAATGAAGTTGGGGTTATGTGACGCCTTGGTCTTGTCGTTGAACACAAACTAAGTACCCGAAGTTGCAGCTATTGCGAACTTTTAATCTAAACAAAACTCAAAGTCTAAACGACGCCCTAAGGGCTGTATATATGGAGAAAGAGGAGGAATTTCGTGGCCCTTGAGGGAGGGTCCGAAACCAACCCTAACTCTTGTTTCCCCACACATACGGACTCTAAAAACAGCCTACACTTAAGTATTTCGAAATTACATGGGCCTGGCCCAATAATAAGGTGACGCAGCACCTAGAATAGCCTATGGACGAATATTATGAAGTGGCATCTTGTATATTTCGTCCAAGGCCTCATGCTCTCATTAGGGTGGCTTCAAAGTCCTGGAATCATCACTTGTAACTCCGTTCTTGTTTCCCTTAGCATGCCAACATCTCCATGCTTGAACTTGCTCCAAGGTTCATCTTTCTTGTCCATGGTAGGCCCTTCATTTGTAAGCAAAACAAATGTATCCAATTTAGGCAGCATCATATTCTCATGAACATTGGAATCGTTACCAAGAAATGAAAGTACCTGATAATTCAATTGGCGTGCGCGAGCTCTAGTAATTGGTCCAGTATGTATAGCAGCAGGGGCTTTGGGTGTAACAATGGTATTGATGTCCTCATCATAAAGAACGTGCTGAATTGATTTTAAAAATGCATGAGTTAACTAAGGAAAACATTGAGCGCATGAATGCTAAATATAAACTTGCTGGAGATAAGGGTAGAAAACATGTTGTCTTTGCACCTGGAGATCTTGTTTGGTTACATTTGCGTAAGGATAGGTTTCCTAATTTGCGCAAATCAAAGCTAATGCCACGTCTTGATGGTCCATTTAAGGTGTTAGAGAAAATAAATGATAATGCATATAAACTTGAGCTGCCTGCAGATTTTGGGGTTAGTCCTACTTTTTAACATTGCAGATTTGAAGCCTTATTTGGGTGAGGAAGATGAGTTTCGTCGAGGACGACTTCATTTCAAGAAGGGGAGGATGATGAGGACATCAATTCCATTGTTACACCCACAGCCCCCGCTGCTATACATACCGGACCAATTACTAGAGCTCGCATGACGCCAATTGAATTATCGGTACTTTCGTTTCTTGGTAACGATTCCAATGTTCATGAGAATATGATGCTGCCTAAATTGGATACATTTGTTTTGCTTACAAATGAAGGGCCTACCATGGACAAGAAAGATGAACCTTGGAGCAAGTTCAAGCATGGAGATGTTGGCATGCGCAAGGGGAACAAGAACGGAGTTACAAGTGATGATTCCAGGACTTTGAAGCCACCCTAATGAGAGCATGAGGCCTTGGACGAAATATACAAGATGCCACTTCATAATATTCGTCCATAGGCTATTCTAGGTGCTGGCGTCACCTTAATATTGGGCCAGGCCCATGTAATTTCGAAATACTTAAGTGTAGGCTGTTTTAGAGTCCGTATGTGTGGGGAAACAAGAGTTAGGGTTGGTTTCGACCCTCCCTCAAGGGCCACGAAATTCCTCCTCTTTCTCCATATATACAGCCCTTAGGGCGTCGTTTAGACTTTGGGTTTTGTTTAGATCAAAAGTTCGCCATAGCTGCAACTTCACAGATTTCGCTTGTGTTCAACGACCGCACCAAGGCGCCTCGTAACCCCACCTTCATTAATAAAGCTTTCCTCTTATATTCGCAATATCCAGATTGCAATCTTAGTTTCTTGCTTGTTCTTCGTTTGCTCGCAGGAAACAGGCCCTCGTGGTCGTTGATCGTGCTCGGTGTGGTCAATAACCCTCGGAAGTTGGTTTAGCGATTGCTAAGGCGCGACGTCTCGCACGTACGTAGTCGGATCGTCAAGGTCGACTCCCACAGAAACGATAGCCACCATCTCATCGAAACATCGGGACACCTTTGCCTCTATCACGACCTCTTCAAGAAACTCCAACTTCTCAAGAAAGGAACAAAGAGTATTGAAGAATACTACAAGGAAATGGAGATAGCCATGATTCGAGCCAATGTCAAGGAAGATGTTGAGCAAACTATGGCACGTTTCTTGAATGGACTAAATCATCCCATCAAGAAGATCGCCGACTTCCAACCATACTCCACCCTCATTGAGCTCGTGCATCAAGCTACAAAGGCGGAACGTCAAGTGCAAGATGACTTCAAGTACGCCAAGTACTCGTCCAAGACCTATGGCTTCTCCAACAACCAAGCTTCAACACCTCCTCCAACATCTACTTCAACCAAACCTTCTACAAACAACGACGACAAGTCGAATTACAAGAGAAATTCGACAAGTTCAAGTCGTCCTCCTCCTACTACAAGCAACTTCAAGCCGCGTGCTTCATCATCTACTCCGACCGATGAGACCATCAAAACAAGCTCCTTCAAGTGTTTCACTTGCGGCGGCCGAGGCCACAAGTCCTATGAATGCACCAACAAACGGACCATGATCCTCAACGACGACGGCACATATGACTCAATGAGTGATGAGGAGATGGAAGCCCTTGAGCAAGTGGCCATGCACCGCAAGTGAGCGAAGATGAAGATGATCAAGTCTTTTGCGATGAGGATTCGAGCCCGCTCTCGTTGTCTCCAAGGTCTTGACCCTTCAACATCAACAAGAAGACGACCAAAGATGCCACATCTTCCATACAAAGGCCGGCATCAATGGAAGGTCCGTCAAGGTCATCATCGATGGAGGTAGTTGCCACAACTTGGCAAGTGAAGAACTATGTTCCAAACTTCAATTGGTCAAGAGGAAGCACCCGCACCCCTACAAGGTTCAATGGCTAAGTGACTCCGGCACTATACGAGTCGAGCATACGGTCCAAGTCTCCTTCAAAATTGGTGCTTATGAAGACACGTTAGAGTGTGATGTGGTCCCAATGACCGTTTTCCACCTACTTCTAGGTCGACCATGGCAATTCGACAGTGGTGTCATCCACAATGGGCGCACCAATCACTATAGCTTCAAGATGAAAGGGAAGGAATATGTGCTACGACCTATGTCTCCTACTCAAGTGATAGCCGACAAGCAAGCCACCCATCATAGAGACAAGAGTGAGAAAGTGATCCACCCAAAAGTGAGTGAGAGCCACAAAACACATTTGAGTGCCTCTTCGCCTAGAGAGAAAAACCTCATCCTATTTGCCACCAAAAGTGAGATGAGAGAAGTGTGTGAGAACCCATTGAGTGTGATGCACTTTGTCCTTGTGTGCAAGGATGGAGAACCAAAACTAACACCATTCACGAGCTACCTTTGGTGTTTCAATCTCTTTTGCAGGAATTTCAAGATGTTTTCCCGATGAGCTACCTCCGGGTCTACCTCCTCTTCGAGGCATTGAGCATCGAATCGACCTCATCCCCGGAGCGCCTCTACCAAACAAAGCTCCATACCGAGTCAATCCCGAAGAAACCAAGGAGATTCAATGGCAAGTACAACAACTAATCGACAACGGTTATGTACGTGAAACCTTAAGCCCTTGTGCCGTTCCCGTTATACTTGTGCCTAAGCCCGATGGAAGTTTTTGCTTGTGTTCTGATTGTAGACCTATAAATGCTATCACCGTCCGCTATAGGCATCCCATTCCTCGCTTAGATGATATGCTTGATGAACTTAGTGGAGCCAACTTTTTCTCAAAAATTGACCTTAAAAGTGGCTATTATCAAATCCGCATACAAGAGGGTGATGAATGGAAAACTGCTTTCAAAATCAAATTTGGTTTATATGACTGGTTAGTGATGCCTATGGGTCTTTCGGAGGCTCCCGGTACTTTCGTGCGTCTTATGCATCATGTGTTTCGTCCTTACATTGGAGTATTTGTTGTGGTTTACTTTGATGATATTCTTGTGCTTAGCAAAACCATGAAAGAGCACATCAATCATGTAAAATCTGTGTTGCAAACTCTTCGCAAGGAAAGCCTTTATGCAAACTTGAAAAAATGCACTTTTGGCGTTGACAAAGTGGTTTTCTTGGGTTTTGTAGTATTCTCAAAGGGTGTCCACGTTGATGAATCTAAAATTGAAGCAATTAAAACTTGGCCCCAGCCCACCAATTTGCAACAAGTGCGAAATTTTCTTGGTCTTGCAGGTTTTTATCGTCGCTTTGTGAAAGATTTTAGCACAATTGCCACTCCTTTGCATGCCTTGAGTAAGAAGAATACTCCCTTTGTTTGGGGAACTTTGCAATCAACCGCTTTTGATGAGCTCAAGTCTTTGCTTACTCATGCTCCGATTCTTGCTTTGCCCAATTTTGACAAAACTTTTGAGGTTCATTGTGATGCAAGTGGTACCAGAATTGGCGGAGTTTTGATGCAAGAAAGACGAGCCATTGCTTATTTTAGTGAAAAACTCTCCGGTGCTCAACTTAATTATCCCATCTATGACAAAGAATTGTATGCTTTAGTGCGTGTGCTACATGTTTGGGAACATTACCTTAGACCTCATGAGTTTGTCATCCATACCGATCATGAAACGCTTAAGTACCTCAAAGGTCAAACTAAATTGAACAAGCGTCATGCAAAATGGAGTGAATTTATTGAATCTTTTCCTTATGTGATCATGTACATTAAGGGTAAATAAAATGTAGTTGCCGACGCGCTTTCCCCAAGATATGCATGCTTGTCACTCAACTTGAGTTGAATGTTATTGGTTTTGAGCATATAAAAGACTTGTATGAGCATGATCCATCTTTTGCTATTCCTTATGCTAAATGTTTGACGATACTTCTTGGGAACAATATTACATCAAGGATGCTTATCTTATGAGAGCTAACAAACTATGCATTCCCGAGTCTTCTCTTCGTTTGCTCCTTTTGCAAGAGGCTCATGGAGGCGGACTCATGGGGCACTTTGGGCGTGACAAGACATTCGCCACGCTCTCCAACAACTACTTTTGGCCCAAGATGTTCCGCGACGTCTCACGCTTCACCAACCGATGCTATACATGTCGCAAAGCTTAGTCTAAAGCTCAATCTCATGGTCTTTACATGCCTCTTCCTATGCCTTATCAACCATGGGAAGACATTAGTATGGATTTTATACTTGGTTTGCCTAGGACTCAAAATGGAAAGGATTCCGTGTTTGTTGTTGTGGATAAATTTTCTAAGATGGCACATTTCATTCCTTGCAACAAGATAGACGATGCTTCACATGTTGCAAATCTCTTTTGTAGGGAAATCTTGCGACTCCATGGAGTACCAAAGACAATCGTCTCCGATCGTGACGTCAAGTTCTTGAGTTACTTTTGGAAGACCCTATGCGCCAAGCTTGGAATCAAGCTTTTGTTCTCATCGGCATACCATCCTCAAACCGACGGCCAAACGGAGGTGACGAACCGCACACTATCCACTCTACTTCGTGTCTTGATCAAGAAGAACATCAAGGAGTAGGAAGCATGTCTACCCATCGCCGAGTACGCCTACAACCGTGCAAGACATTCGACTACCGGCAAGTCCCTCTTCGAGGTCGTCTACGGTTTCAACCCGTTGTCCCCATTGGACATTCTACCACTTCCTCTCCAAGAGCACTCCAACATGGATGCGAGTGCACGGGCAAGCTACATCAAGATGATGCACGAAGATACAAGGCACACCATCGAGCGCCAAGTACAACGACTAGCAACCAAGCTCAACGCCAACAAGCAACCCATGGTCTTCAACATTGGTGATCTAGTGTGGCTACACCTTCGCAAGGACCGCTTCCCCAAAGAACGCAAGTCCAAGCTTCTCCCTCGAGCCGATGGACCTTTCAAGGTGCTAGCACGCTACAACGACAACGCTTACAAGATCGACCTACCTCGAGACAAATATAACGTGAGGGACATCTTCAACGTCAAGGACCTCGCACCATACCATGGAGATGAAGCTTTTGATCCGAGGTCGGATCTCTCCCAAGGGGGGGGGGGGAATGATGCGGAGCACCCCACGATCATCCCCATGGATCTACAACCGTCTCATCTAGAGCCAAGAGGACCCATGACACGAGCTAGATCTAGAGCTCTCGAGAACGAGGTGACTTCCTTTCTTAGTGATATCACATATGATCCACTCGAGACATGGCTACTACCTAAGTCCGATATGCTATGCATCATTAGGTGTCAAGAGGAGCCTTCCGAAGATGCATGTGAAGACGGACGAGCCGCCAAGTCCACGAATGAAGAGGACCACGGAAGCGGGCAAGTTAACCCTCCAGGCCCCGGACATCCGGCCAAGGCCCCGGACATCCGGCACCTGGAAACGCCAACACCGCAGCCGCAGCCCAGCAAGGAACCCTACAGGGCCCGGACATCCGGCCACCAAGCCCCGGACATCCGGCCCCCCAATATCCGGCCGAAGCTTCGAAAATCCGGCGCCACGCACCCGATTCGGCGAAGTGGCATCCTCGGCCGGACATCCGCCCCAGCTCGGACATCCGGCGCCTCCACGAAGCTCCCGGACATCCGCCCGACACCCGACATCCGGCTCACTTTGTCACAAGACAAAGAAGGGCCGATGCCCATGTACCTCTTCGCCCATAGACTATATATACTCCATCCCCTTCCTCTTTCTAGGGTTAGCTTAGGTTTAGCTCATGTTTGTGTGAGAGCCTTGCTCATCCACTTGGTTACTTCTCCTCGGAGCTCAGGACCTCTTCGGAGAAGATCCCCCAAGCGGATTCAAGACCCCCTTCTAGGATGGACCTGATGCGGAGCATCCCACGCTCATCCCCATGTACACTCCATCTACTCTCCAAGCCCCAAGGATACATAAGATGAGACCTCGACTATGCGCCATTGGACCTAAGGTGAACTCGCTCGTTTCCGAATCGTTCCTTTCCGCATGTAAGACATGGATGCTACTTCAAGCGCGGACATTGTGCATACTCAGGTACACCCGAGGAGATCATGGAGAGCCCAAGGACCAAGGCCAAGCGTGCTCGGGAGCGAGGGAAGGAGAAGGAAGAAAGGGACCAGGACAGCCCAGACATCCGGCCCTTGGCCCGGACATCCGGCCCTTCCAGCAAGCCCGGACATCCGGCCTCAGCCCGGACATCCGGCCCCCATCACAGCAGCCGCAACGCTACAGGACCCGGACATCCGGCCCCCAGGCCCCGGACATCCGGCTCTTCCGGAAGCCCCGGATATCCGGCCCCTTCGCCCGGAAATCCGGCTCCTCCATCACCGATTGCGTTTGGAAGACCCCTTGCCGGACATCCGCCCCTAGCCCGGACATCCGGCGTTTGAAAGCCCGGACATCCGGCCTCCCCACCTCTGTGATGCATCCGGGACTTGTCCCTTGTACCCCTCGCCCCAAGACTATTTATACTTCATCCCTTCCTCTTTTAGGGTTAGCTTAGGTTTAGCTCATGTTTGTGTGAGAGCCTTGCTCATCCACTTGGTTACTTCTCCTCGGAGCTCGGGACCTCTACGGAGAAGATCCCCCAAAGCGGATTCAAGACCCCTTCTAGGGTGGACCCCATCAAGACCTCCTCTCGGAGAAGAACAGCTACTCGTGTATCCTTACCTTTGTTGATTGTGGATCATATGTACCTCTTTGTGTTCGATGATCTAGCACTTGTGTGATTGATCTCTTGTCGGTTGAGTGAATTCTCTCTCGTTTTCCCCGTGTTTCCCTCTTTTTCTTCCGCGTGTTCTTCGTGATTCACCGTAGGATCCGCTCCAACGTGAAAGATCATCCACGTAGGGTTCCGCCCTACATCATCATGGTATCATGAGCCACGTTGATCACGTTTTTGGAGCCCCTACCCCTCTTTTTCTAGCTTGATTTTGTTGATTTCGTCCTAAATCTGAAAATCCCCACCAAAAATAGCCCCAAATTTTTTTGTGATTTGTTAGTTTTGATGATGTTTTGTTGATTTTGATCCATGGATTTGCTTGGCTTCGAGTGGATCTAGCATTTCCCCAAGTTTCCCCACTTTCCATCCACGAAATCCCTCCAATTTTGACCTTGAAATCATCAATTTCCGCCCCTAATTCGAAAATTTCCGCCCAAAGCGAGATCGGGATTAAATCGGGCGGACATCCGACCATCCGGCCGGACATCCGGGCCCCAAGCCGGACATCCGGGCCCTGGAGCACCAAATCTGCTCGGTTCTGGACAGACAGCCCCGGAAATCCGGGCTCAACCCCGGATATCCGGCCCCTGTACATTTCAGCTTTCCCATTTCACCGTTTTGTCCATAACTAATTCATCCGGAGTCCGATTTTGTTGTTCTTTAGCTCGTTTTGAAGCTATTGACATCCCCCTTCCCACAAAAATACCACCAACACAATTTGACTCCATTAAATTTTGTGAAATTTGGCAAGTTTGCCTAGGCCTTCCACCACATCCTCCGCATAACCACCACCGACTTCCGCAACCTAACCCATTTTGTTCCCCATAGCATTAGTGGTTGCTTGAGTAGTGATTCGAGTCTCCTAAGGTGTTTCGGCTACTTAGGGACGATTGCTTCTTCATCAACCACCACCACCACTTCCACATAACCTTGCCCACCATACACTTCCGAGCCACCTCAACTTAACCCAATAGTTGTTTGAGCTTGTTTGAGTTGTGGCTTGTGTCTCCTAAGGTGTTTGACTACTTAGGGACGGCAACTTCAACTCCGACACGTGTATAGCCCATCATTCCACTTCCGCATTGCCAAATGCAAACCACCACCGCATTCCCGCTACCACCATTTTGACATTTGACGTTTGAGATTTTGAGTTCGCGGTTTTCCGTTTCCTAAGGTGTTTGGCTGCCTTAGGGACGAGTCTCCATCATCTTGGTATCTACATCAAGAACACCGCTACTCATCATCGTCGGACGGTAACCTCCATATCATCTTGGTATCGTGGTATCCCTCCATTGTATATTCCCTTGCTATTGCATTGTTAATCCCTAGCCTTACTTTTGCGTTACTTGCCTATCGAGACTAGCCATTTGAGTATTGCCGGCAACGTTACTTGTGCACATTAGTGATCATACCTTTCATTACATACCATACCATATCATATTGGTATCATATCATCCATTGTGTCTCAAGTTTGTTCCCGCATATACACAATTGCTATCTTGGTTTGTGCTTTGTGCAAAGTGACCATAGAAAAAAAAAGAGAATAAGCTTTTAAGCAAAAGAGAAATAGCAAAGAGCTTGTAAGCAAGTGCCATAGCATCATACCATATTGCATATAAGATTGTCATATCCGATCATCTTGGATCATCTTGAGAGGAACACCGAACCATACATACATAGCATACTTGGGATAGAAGTTTATCCATTTTGCATCTTATAGGTTGTGCACAAGTGTCGTATCCGCCTATTGAGCAATCGTGCTAGCATCTCTCTTGAGTTGTGCAACACGAGCGTTTTGGTGGATTCCACAGTTTGAGCTCATTCCTTGGTTGCGCGGCCCCATTTATCTATCCGTGTGTGTGTTTCCGTGTGCCATTCTGATGTAGGGCGGAACCCTACGTGGACGATCTTTCACGTTGGAGCGGATCCTACGGGGAATCACGAGGAACACGCGGAAGAACACGAGAGAAACGAGAGAGAAATCACGAAACCGACAAGAGATCAATCACACAAGTGCTAGATTATCGGTCGCATAGAGTGGCACAAGATTCAAGATCAACAAAGGTAAGATACAACCGGTAGCCGTTCTTCTCCGTGAGGAGGCCTTGAGGGGGTCCACCCTAGAAGGGGGTCTTGAATCCGCTTGGGGGATCTTCTCCGGAGAGGTCCTGATCTCGGTGGAGAAGTAGCCAAGTGAATATGAGCTAATCCAATGCTAACCCTAGAAAGAGGAAAGAGAACAAGTATATATAGTCTCGGGCGAAGGGGTACAAGGGACAAGGCCACGAGGCATCAACTTGTAGGGGAGGCCGGACGTCCGTCCGGCGTCGGGCCGGATGTCCGGCTTTCCCGAGACGCGGATGTCCGGACTAGGGGCGGATGTCCGGCTGGCGGGTCTTCCAAACGCAATCGGTGATGGGGGCGGATTTCAGGCGAGGGCGGATATCCGGGCTTCGGAAAGAGCCGGATGTCCGACCAAGGGCCGGATGTCCGGCTGAAGCGACCGTTCAGCCGAATCGGGAAAGGCGCCGGATTTCGGTCAGCCCGGATATCCGGCTGGGGACCGGATGTCCGGCTTGGGCGCCGGATGTCCGACCTGGAGACATGGCGAGATGGGATCTGTTGGGGTAGAAGCTCCAGGCGGATGTCCGGGGCACTGGAAGGTGTTCTTGGCCTTCTCCGTTGGTTCTCTTCATCCGCGGACTTGGTGGCTTGTCCATCTTCACGCAAGGCCCCTGGAGGTTCCCTTGGCACCTAATCATGCATAGCATATCGGACTTAGGTAGTAGCCATGTCTCGAGAGGATCATATGCGATATCAATAAGGAAAGAGGTCACCTCGTTCTCGAGAGCTCTAGCTCTAGCTCGTGTCATGGGTCCTCTTGGCTTTTGATGAGACGGTTGTAAGTCCATGGGGATGATCGTGGGATGCTCCGCATCATCTCCCCCCCCTTGGGAGAGATCCGACCTCGGATCAAAAGCTTCATCTCCATGGAATGGTGCTAGGTCCTTGACGTTGAAGATGTCGCTCACGTTGTATTTGTCTCGAGGTAGGTCGATCTTGTAGGCATTGTCGTTGTAGCGTGCTAGCACCTTGAAAGGTCCATCGGCTCGAGGGAGAAGCTTGGACTTGCGTTCTTTGGGGAAGCGGTCCTTGCGAAGGTGTAGCCACACGAGATCACCAATGTTGAAGACGATGGGTTGCTTGTTTTGCGTTGAGCTTGTTTGCTTGACGTTGTACTTGGCGCTCAATGGTGTGCCTTGTGTCTTCGTGCATCTTCTTGATGTAGCTTGCTCGTTCACTTGCATCCATGTTGGTGCGCTCGTGGAGAGGAAGTGGTAGAATGTCCAATGGGGACAAGGGGTTGAAACCGTGAAGCGACCTCGAAGGGGACTTGCCGATAGTTGAATGTCTTGCACGGTTGTAGGCGTGCTTTCGGCGATGGGTAGACATGCTTCCCATTCCTTGATGTTCTTCTTTATCAAGACACGAAGTAGAGTGGATAGTGTGCGGTTCGTCACCTCCGTTTGGCCACCGGTTTGAGGATGGTATGCCGAGGAGAACAAGAGCTTGATTCCGAGCTTGGCGCATAGGGTCTTCCAAAAGTAACTCAAGAACTTGACGTCACGATCGGAGACGATTATCTTTGGTACGCCATGGAGTCGCAAGATTTCCCTACAAAAGAGATTGGCAACATGTGAAGCATCGTCTATCTTGTTGCAAGGTATGAAATGTGCCATCTTAGAAAATCTATCCACAACAACAAAACGGAATCCTTGCCATTTTGAGTCCTAGGCAAACCGAGTACAAAATCCATACTAATGTCTTCCCATGGTTGATATGGAATTGGAAGGCATGTAAAGACCATGAGATTGGGCTTTAGACTTAGCTTTGCGACATGTGTAGCATCGGTTGGTGAAGCGTGAGACGTCATGAACATCTTGGGCCAAAAGTAGTTGTTGGAGAGCGTGGCGAATGTCTTGTCGCGTCCAAAGTGTCCCATGAGTCCGCCTCCATGAGCCTCTTGCAAAAGGAGCAAAGCGAAGAGAAGACTCGGGAATGCAAAGTTTGTTAGCTCTCATAAGATAACCATCCTTGATGTAATATTGTTCCCAAGACGTATGCGTCAAACACTTAGCATAAGGAGAAGCAAAAGATGGATCATGCTCATACAAGTCTTTTATATGCTCAAAACCAATAACATTCAACTCAAGTTGAGTGACAAGCATGCATATGCGTGAAAGCGCGTCGGCAACTACATTTTCTTTACCCTTAATGTACTTGATCACATAAGGAAAAGATTCAATGAATTCACTCCATTTGGCATGGCGCTTGTTCAATTTAGTTTGACCTTTGAGGTACTTAAGCGTTTCATGATCGGTATGGATGACAAACTCATGAGGTCTAAGGTAATGTTCCCAAACATGTAGCACACGCACTAAAGCATACAATTCTTTGTCATAGGTGGGATAATTAAGTTGAGCACCGGAGAGTTTTTCACTAAAATAAGCAATGGCTCGTTTTTCTTGCATCAAAACTCCGCCAATTCCGGTACCACTTGCATCACAGTGAACCTCAAAAGTTTTGTCAAAGTTGGGCAAAGCAAGAATCGGAGCATGAGTAAGTAAAGACTTGAGCTCATCAAAAGCGGTTGATTGCAAAGTTCCCCAAACAAAGGGAGTATTCTTCTTGCTCAAAGCATGCAAAGGAGCGGCAATTGTGCTAAAATCTTTCACAAAGCGACGATAGAAACCCGCAAGACCAAGAAAACTTCGCACTTGTTGCAAATTGGTGGGTTGGGGCCAAGTTCTAATTGCTTCAATTTTAGATTCATCAACATGGACACCCTTTGAGGAAACTACAAAACCCAAGAAAATCACTTTGTCAACCCCAAAAGTGCATTTTTCAAGTTTAACGTAAAGGCTTTCCTTGCGAAGAGTTTGCAACACAGATTTTACATGATTGATGTGCTCTTTCATGGTTTTGCTAAATACAAGAATATCATCAAAGTAAACCACAACAAAGACTCCAATATAAGGACGAAGCACATGATGAATAAGGCGCACAAAAGTACCGGAGCTTCCGGAAAGACCCATAGGCATCACTAACCATTCATATAAACCAAATTTGGTTTTGAAAGCGATTTCCATACATCACCCTCTTGTATGCGGATTTGATAATAGCCACTTTTAAGATCAATTTTTGAGAAAAAGTTGGCTCCACTAAGTTCATCAAGCATGTCATCCAAGCGAGGAATGGGATGCCTATATCGGACGGTAATATCATTGATAGGTCGACAATCGGAGCACAAGCGGAAACTTCCATCGGGCTTAGGCACAAGAATAACCGGAACGGCACAGGGGCTTAGGCTTTCACGTACATGACCGTTGTCGATGAGTTGTTGTACTTGCCGTTGAATCTCCTTGGTTTCTTCCGGATTGACTCGGTATGGAGCTTTGTTTGGAAGAGGCGCTCCGGGGATGAGGTCAATTCGATGCTCTATCCCTCGAAGAGGAGGTAGACCCGGAGGTAGCTCATCGGGAAAACATCTTGAAATTCCTGCAAAGAGATTGAAACACCAAAGGTAGCTCGTGAATGGTGTTAGTTTTGGTTCTCCATCCTTGCACACAAGGACAAAGTGCATCACACTCGATGGGTTCTCACACACTTCTCTCATCTCACTTTTGGTGGCAAATAGAATGAGGTTTTTTCTCTCTAGGCGAAGAGTCGCTCAAATTTGGCTTGTGGCTCTCACTCACTTTTGGGTGGATCACTTTCTCACTCTTTTCTCTATGATGTGTGGCTTGCTTATCGGCTATCACTTGAGTAGGAGACATAGGTCGTAGCACATATTCCTTCCCTTTCATCTTGAAGCTATAGTGATTGGTACGCCCATTGTGGATGACACCACGGTCGAATTGCCATGGTTGACCAAGAAGTAGGTGGCAAACGGTCATTGGGACCACATCACATTCCAACGTGTCTTCATAAGCACCAATTTTGAAGGAGACTTGGACCGTATGCTCGACTCGTATAGTGCCGGAGTCACTTAGCCATTGAACCTTGTAGGGATGCGGGTGCTTCCTCTTGACCAATTGGAGCTTGGAGCATAGTTCTTCACTTGCCAAGTTGTGGCAACTACCTCCATCGATGATGACCTTGATGGACCGTCCATTGATGCGGCTTTTGTGTGGAAGATGTGGCATCGTTGGTCTTCTTCTTGTTGATGTTGAAGAGTCAAGACCTTGGAGACAACGAGGCGGTGCTCGAATCCTCATCCCAAAAGACTTGATCATCTTCTTCTTTGTTCACTTGCCGGTGCATGGCCACTTGCTCAAGAGCTTCCATCTCCTCTTCACTCATGGAGTCATATGTGCCATCGTCGTTGAGGATCATGGTGCGCTTGTTGGTGCATTCGTATGACTTGTGGCCTCGGCCGCCGCAAGTGAAACACTTGAAGGAGCTTGTCTTGATGGTCTCATCGGTCGGAGTAGAGGATGAAACACGCAGCGGTTTGATGTTGCTTGTAGTAGGAGGAGGACGACTTGAGCTTGTCGAAGTCTTCTTGTAACTTGACTTGTCGTCGTTTCTTGAAGAAAGTTTGGTTGATGTAGATGTTGAAGGAGTCGTTGGCGCTTGGTTGTTGGAGAAGCCGTGGGTCTTGGATGAGTACTTGGCGTGCTTGAAGTCATCTTGTACTTGGCGTTCCGCCTTTGTAGCTTGATGCACGAGCTCAATGAGGGATGAGTATGGTTGGAAGTCGGCGATCTTCTTGATGGGATGATTGAGTCCATTCTAGAAAGCGTGCCATAGTTTGCTCATCATCTTCCTTGACATTGGCTCGAATCATGGCTATCTCCATTTCCTTGTAATATTCTTCAACACTCTTTGTTCCTTGCTTGAGTAGTTGGAGTTTCATGAAGAGGTCGCGGTTGTAGTAGGTTGGCACAAACGTGCGCGCATGACATCCTTCATTTGAGCCCAAGTGGTGATTGGAGGTTCACCTGTTGCTTGTCGTCGCTCAATGATTTGTTCCCACCATATGAGCACATAGTCTTGGAACTCAAGTGATGCCATAGCGATTTTCTTCGCTTCATCATAGTTGTGCAAGCGGAAAATTTTGTCAACCTTCAATGCCCATGAGAGGTAGTCTTGAGGTCATTGCTTCCATTGAACTTGGGCATGGTGAATTTTAGCTTGCCGTAGCGTTGCTCTTCATTGTGTTGTTCGCGATGTTGATGATGACGTCCTTGGCATGGATTGTATTCGTCTTCATGTTGCTCTTGGCGCGGAGGAAGACCATGATCAACTTGCCCTTGTTGAACTTGATGTTGAGGTGGCGCTTGACGAGCTTGTGGAGGATCTTGAGGAACTTGTCGTTGTGCATGAGGTTGGTAGTTCCTCTCTTGGATTTCTTCTCGAAGGGCTTCCTCTTGATTGCGCCGTTCGCGATTGCGGTTGGCGAAGGCTCTACTTGATTCTTGAAGGGCACGTTGCGCCTCAAGAGCTTGCGCCTCACGTTGTTGTTGTTGAAGACGTTGAGCCTTGGCGTCTTGTTCGTCTTGGTGAAGACGTGCTCGTTCTTCCTCTTGTTGGCGCCGAAGACGTTGTCGTTCTTGAGCTTGAGCAAAAGCCTCTTGATTAGATTGAGGACGAGGAACTTGATCATCAACTTGCTCTTGTGAATGCTTGACATGTAGCGGGTTGCGAGATGCTTGACGGTCTTGGCGCGCGGCACGTCGAAGAGTGTTCGATGACGGTGTACTTGAGTCGTAGAAGGTGTCGTCGGAATGTCGACTCGAGCGGCTCCGTCTTGATGATGAAGAAGTTGAATGACGCCGGTCTGTCATCAACGCGCGGATCTCGTCCATTCTTGCATCATTCTCTTGCTTGTGAGCCTCGAACTTGTTGTCGAAGTAGTCTCTTGTACGTTGCTCGGAGAGTCGCAAGTCGGTGGCGAGGTTGTCGATGCGGTCGCTCATTGCTTGTTGTTCTTGGTGCAACGCTCATTGTGCACCAAATAGGTGGTTCTTGGTGACATATGAAGACATGTCGTCGTCTTGCTCGTTGAAGAGTGGGTTGGTAGAAGAACTTGGCCTATCCATCATTCCAAGCAAAATGTGAGTGGTAGAATGGAAAAGAACTTATACCAATGTACCTTTGACCGATGTTGAAGATGAATCAGGTTCACTCAAATGCGGACAAACCGATTCTTGTCGGTTCTCACACCTACACAAGTAAAAGCTTTATGGTGGAGCTCGGTTAGGATGGTGGCACAAAATTTGATGCAATTGTAAGTGAGATTCAATAAAGTTGGAAATGATTCACAAATTTGCAAATGCAACAAGTAGACCACTAGCAAGATAAGGTACACGGAAACACACACGCAAAAAGATAATATGGGGTTATGCAACCAAGGATGAGCCAAAATGTGGAATTCACCAAGATGCTCTTGTTGCACAACACTAGAGAGACGCTAGCACGATTGCACAATAGGCGGATCTGAACTTGTGCACAACCTACTAAGCAAAATGCAACGACTTCTACCCAAGTATGCTATATGTATGGTGTTTCGATGTGTTGATCCAAGATGATAAAGTATGACAATCTTAATGTTGTATGATGCTATGGTTCTTGCTAATAAGCTCTTTGCTTATCTTCCTCTCTTTGCTTAAAAGCTTGAATGGCTCTTTCTCTTTTGAGCTCTTTTCTCATGCAAACTTCACGAACCAAGATAGCAATTGTGTATGCGATGACAACTTTGTGACACACAAGTTGATGGTAAGATATGCACCACTTTGGTATGGTATGTATGCTATGGAGTATGATCACTAATACAAGTCACGTTGCCGGCAATACTCAATGTCTAGTCTCGATGGGTAAGCAACGCGAAAGATGGGCTATGATGGTTATCAATGCAATTGCAAGTAATGTCAAAGGTGTCGACGATGTTACCGTCCTTGACGAAGATGAGCGGTGGTGATGTTGATGTTGAACCGTACCTAGATAGCGAAACACAAAAGGATACGGAAAACCACAACTCAAATTCTCAAGGGAAAAGTTGGCAACATTGTCGGAATTGGAAGTGGGAAAGGCTATGGTAGTGTTATGCGGAAGTGGTGGAGGTAAGTGGAAGTGTATGTGGGCTCGGGACAAAATTTGGCGAAAGCTAGGTGGTGATCGGGGTGGTGGAAGGGATTGTTGTTACCAGGGCGGAAATCCGGCTGGAAGCCGGATGTCCGGCGCCGGATGTCCCGGGCTGATCGGGCGGATGTCCGGCTGCCGGATGTCCGGGCTGCTCGGGCGGATGTCCGGCTCGATGAACACCAGGGGAAGGTGGGAACCGGGCAAAATTCGGGGATTTTGTGGATGGAAATTGTGGAAATGGTGGGAGAAAGCTAGATCTACCTGCAAGCACACGAAATCCACGGATCAAATCCAACAAAACTTCATCACACCGAACAAATCACAAAAAATTGGGGCTATTTTTGTGGGGAATTTTCGGAATTAGGACAAAAACAACAAAATCAAGCTAGAAAAAGAGGGTAGGGGCTCCAATAACGTGATCAACGTGGCTCATGATACCATGATGATGTAGGCGGAACCCTACATGGACGATCTTTCACGTTGGAGCGGATCCTACGGGAATCACGAGGAACACGCGGAAGAACACGAGAGAAAGCGAGAGAGAAATCACGAAACCGACAAGAGATCAATCACACAAGTGCTAGATTATCGGTGATAGAGTGGCACAAGATTCAAGATCAACAAAGGTAAGATACAAATGGTAGCCGTTCTTCTCCGTGAGGAGGCCTTGAGGGGTCCACCCTAGAAGGGGTCTTGAATCCGCTTGGGGATCTTCTCCGGAGAGGTCCCGATCTCGATGGAGAAGTAGCCAAGTGGATGAGCAAAGGCTCTCACACAAGAATATGAGCTAATCCAATGCTAACCCTAGAAAGAGGAAAGGGAACAAGTATATATAGTCTCGGCGAAGGGGGTACAAGGGACAAGGCCACGAGGCATCACAAGCAGGGAGGCCGGACGTCTGGCGTCGGGCCGGATGTCCGGCTTTCCCGAGACGCCGGATGTCCGGCTTTCCGAGACGCCGGATGTCCGGACTAGGGCGGATATCCGGGCCGTGAAGTCTTCCAAACGCAATCGGTGATGGGGGCGGATTTCCGGGCGAGGGCCGGATATCCGGGGCTTCCGGAAGAGCCGGATGTCCGGGCCAAGGGCCGGATGTCCGGGCTGGGGCGACCGTTTCCGCCGAATCGGGAAAGGGGCGCCGGATTTCCGGGCTGGGGGCCGGATGTCCGGGCTGGGGGCCGGATGTCCGGGCTGGGGGCCGGATGTCCGGGCTTGGACGCCGGATGTCCGGGCTTGGACGCCGGATGTCCGGGCCCTGGAGAGATGGCCAGATGGGATCCTGTTGAGGTAGAGGCTCCAGGGGCCGGATGTCTGGGGCCATGGCCGGATGTCCAGGGCCTGGAAGGTGTTCTTGGCCTTCTCCGTTGGTTCTCTTCATCCGCGGACTTGGTGGCTTGTCCATCTTCACGTGCGTCCTCGGGAGGTTCCCTTGGCACCTAATCATGCATAGCATATCGGACTTAGGTAGTAGCCATGTCTCGAGAGGATCATATGCGATATCAATAAGGAAAGAGGTCACCTCGTTCTCGAGAGCTCTAGCTCTAGCTCGTGTCATGGGTCCTCTTGGCTTTTGATGAGACGGTTGTAAGTCCATGGGGATGATCGTGGGATGCTCCGCATCACATTCTTTGCTATTGGTCCATTTGTTTCACTTGCGAATTTGTGAATCTCTTTCAACATTATTGACTCTTGCTAACATTTTGCATTAAATTTTTGTGCCACTATCCTCACCGAGCTCCTCCATAAGCTTTACTTGTGTAGGTGTGAGAACCGACAAGGATTGGTACCAATAGTGCTATTTCATTGTCCGCATTTGAGTGAACTTGATTCATTTTCAACATCGGTCAAGGTACATTGGTATAAGTTCTTCTCTTTCTCCCACTCATATTTGCTCGAGTCTTGTGATGGATAGGCAAGGCATTTCATCTCCGGTCTTCGACAACAACGACGGCGTGAACAACTACATCACCAAAGCGTCTCTCTTTGATCTACAACGACAAGTGCAAGGCACACAATCAAGATTGCGAGGCGCATCGAGAACATCTCCATCGACATTCGTCACTCCGAAGCAAAGAGAAGGGACTACTTGACAAGAAGCTTGCCGCACATAAAGAGGAGCAAGATGCAAGGATGGAGGAGATTCGGCCTTGATCAAGTCTTCTTCCCTTCATCATCTTCAAAGGCGGCGATATTCAAGCCACAAGTCTTCGGAGCGTGCAAGCAGCGCAAGTGCACATCGTCCTCGTCCACATCTACATGGCGACCACCATCACGTTCGTGATCAACATCGTCATGAAGGGCAAGTCACCTCCAAGCATCATGTGCACAACGACGACGAACGACATCTACTACGAGCTCAAGCACGACAACGACATCATCATCATGAAGATGCTCCACAAGCGCAAATGCACTAGTCCCAAGAAGCCCTACTTCACGCCAAGTCGAAGCTTCATAAGCACAAGAGAAGACCGCGAGACGACCACCACCAAGACGGCACTACGGCTACATCAACCACCTCGGCATCTTCGCCAAGTTTTCTCAAGGCATCTTCGCCTTTGGACGTACGGCATCTTCGCCTACTTCCCACGAAAGCGCCTACAACAACTTCTTCAAGTCCAAAGCGACCACCCTCGACCGAGGGCGACACTTCCATCTTCTAAGCACCTCAAGGAAGATGGACGAGCATGGGAAACTCCCTTCGGTCATGGAGACGAGCTATGAGGTGCCACATCATATGGGCCTCCAACACCAAGACGGTGACATGACGGTCGAGCAAGGGCCATCCCCTTCGACCACGGCGGACGGCGCCAACCTCTTCAACGACATGAAGGCGACGCCCACTTTGGACTCATACTCCGAGTCAAGCTACGCGACCGCGCATGGAGACATTTGCACCTACATCTCTCAGACACCCATATATGTCGAGATGCCCCAATTGCCATGTGAGGAGAGCCACCACCCGATGAGTGACATGAGTGACTCCACCATACGTGACATTGAGAGCATTTCCTATGAGAGGATGAGTGTGACCACCACTAGCCCCACACATGAAAGCATGCCACACATCCTATGTGAGGTTGAGCGTCATTTGAATGACTCCACCCACCATACGAGTGAGAGCATCCTTGAGGGAGTGAGTGAGCCACAACACTTAGTGAGTGAGGTAGTTGACACGGCACATGAGGCCACTATGATTTCTAACGACTTAACCTCTACTCCTAGTGTGTTTTCTTCGTTGGTGCTAGGTCTCCTACATGACGACATGCCTATCCTCGTGAGTCCATCCCTACCTGGAGGCAGCGATGGCCATGGTGGACGATGATGCACCCCCACATGGTTCCATCAAGATGAAGATGACAACGAGACGATCTTCAACACCTCACCTACAACTCATGAGCGACCTTCCAAAGGTAACATAGGTGCTGGTGCTTCTCTTGTCCCACTAGTGGACTCTCTTGCCATCGATTGCTCCCATGATGTTGACCCACCTATTACCATGCTTCACGCTAGTGAAACTTCTTCATGCCTTGACTTACCTATTTATGATGAATATGATGATGAGCATGTTGAGTTGCCTAGTTGTGATGCTATGCTCCATAGGACATCTTGTGAAAATTCTATTGGTCACTTCATGTTTGACAATCCATTGAACTTGTCATACGCTATGAGTGAGATCTCCCATATTGCATCTTTACAATCTCAACATAGTAACTATGCATGCCCCATTAAAATAAATCCCATTTGCACTTATGGCATAGATGACGAGATGATGGTCATTGGCTTTTGCTTCTCTTGTGATGATATTGCCATGCTTCCTTTACATGATTTATGCAATTAAGTCTACTATATCATGCCATGATCACATTGTTCCAAATATGCATTGTTTTGGATGTTGTCAATATTCTCCACGTGATGTTTCTACTCTTGCTCATGAGGAGACCCCCATAGTTTCCTCATTGATGAGGACATCAATACCATTGTTACACCCACAGCCCCTACTGCTACATATACTGGACCAATTACTAGAGCTCGCGCACGCCAATTAAATTATCAGGTACTTTCGTTTCTTGGTAATGATTCTAATGTTCATGAGAATATGATGCTGCCTAAATTGGATACATTTGTTTTGCTTACAAATGAAGGCCCTAGCTTGGAGAAGGATGGACATTGGAGCAAGAACAAGCATGGAGATAATGCCATGCAAGGGGAACAAGAACGGAGTTACAAGTGATGATTTCAGGACTTTGAAGCCACCATAATGGGTGCATGAAGCCTTGGACGAAATATACAAGATGCCACTTCATAATATTCGTCCATAGGCTATTCTAGGTGCTGCGTCACCTTATTATTGGGCCAGGCCCATGTAATTTCGAAATACTTAAGTATAGGCTATTTTTAGAGTCCGTATGTGTGGGGAAACAAGAGTTAGGGATGGTTTCGGACCCCTCCCTCAAGGGCCACGAAATTCCCTCCTCTTCCTCCATATATACAGCCCTTAGGGCGTCGTTTAGACGGTGGGGGGGTTTTGTTTAGATTAAAAGTTCGCCATAGCTGCAACTTCGCGTACTTCGTTTGTGTTCAACGACCGCATAAAGGCGTCACAGAACCCCACCTTGATCAATAAAGCTTTCATCTTATATTCGCAATATCCAGATTGCAATCTCAGTTTCTTGCTTGTTCTTCGTTTGCTCGCAGGAAATGCAGACCCTCGTGGTCGAGTTGATGCGTGCTCCGGCGTGGTCAATAACCTCTGAGTCGGTTTAGCGATTGCTAAGGCGCGGACGTCTCGCACGTTCGTAGTCGGATCGTCAAGGTCGACTCCCACAGAAACGATAGCCACCATCTCATCGAAACATCGGGACACCTTTGCCTCTATCAAGTGGTATCAGATTTTCAGGTTGCTCGGTGAGATTTTACAGTTTTTCGTAGATTAGATCGAGTCTGCTCTTCATACCTAAAGTCCACGAAAAAGCCACAAAAAAATTAGGGTTAGTTCATCATATCGGAACCAATCTGAGCCTTCGCATAATCTTTTTAGGGTTTTTGCTTTGTTGAATTTGCGGTTGCATCGTCGTGTCAAGTTGCTTTGGTCTTAGAGTCTAGTCTTTTAGAGTTTCGAAGTTACGGTCATAAGTTGTCACGCCGCCGCACCATCATCATCGCCTTGCCATCTCCCACCAATCCACATCCATATACCACCACCAATCCGTATCCATATACCACCACCGCTGCCATATACCACCACCATATATCCACCACCAATCCGAGTTCTTCTCATATTAGGTTTGTTTTCGAGATCCATCTAGTTTCCGATTCTTGTTTCCTAGCCGGAGTAGGTTTCGGAAAAAAAATAGTCTGGAAACCACCCTCGTTTAGGCCCAAAATTTTCCGAAACGCACTTGTCGAAAAATTTTACGGCTATCCTATTTTTAGGTGTTTCTAAGCGTATTGAGACAATGCCATTATAGAAAGTTTTTTTTTTGACCTGCGTTTCCAGCTTTTTGGGTCCAGCAAATAAAAAAAAATTTGGTCGAAAAAATTTCGTGCCCATCCTGTCAGTTTGACCTGGGAAGAGTTTTGAGACACTCGCCATTATAGTGATTTTTCGCAAAAAAAAAAAGAGCAGCGCAAAAAAAAACAGCGCAAAAAAAGAAGAGCGAAAAAAAATTTCTAGAGTGTGCTTTTCCGTTGTTTCCGTGCAGCGCCGTGATTTTGTTAGTGTTCTAGGCTCGCGTCTCTAGCACGGTCTAGCCTAGGACCAAAGACAAGATTGTCGTTTAGCGTTTATTAAACTTTGCATCTCTGATTTGATTATTGCAACCCTTTTGCCACCATATTATAAGCCTTCCCAGCTCCACATACATCTACATCGTCGCGTTTGACTCTCCCCGTAATCGCTCTATCCAAGCTTTGAGAGTTTTGACTACATCGGTTGCCGATCACCTTTCTTCTTGGTAAGAACTGGTAAGAATTTGAGATTTGCTTGACGGATTTGTGACCGCCCACCACACCACCACCACTTCCTAGTAGTCTGTCGAATCATATTCTTGTGTGTTTCTATTGCTCGCTAACCATGGCAGGATCACAAGCCGATTTAGACCGACCGGGAGAACATGACAAACAAAGCGCTACATGATAAGTTTCAACAAATGATGAGTGGGCAGGTGGAAGATGTTCTAAATAGATTTGAAGAGGCCATGGAGAAGATAGATGGCATTGAGAAGGCGTTCGACACAAAGCTCGACAACAAGTTTAATGAATTGCTTGCGCGTCTACCACCACCACCACCGGCTGCACCTCATGCACCTCTACAACAACAACAACGACTACCTCCACATCGCGAAGCAGCCCTTCGCCGAGCGAGCCGTGTCCCTCTTCAGCCTGGCCAAGCTGCTGGTGTGCGGGAGGATGATTATGTGAGAGATTACGAGGATGAGGTTGATCAACATCAGAACTACGTGCAACCACCAGCACCACAACCACCAGGTCGTCCACATGCAAATAATGGCAATGTTCGGGCTCCCCTTCAGTGCGAGATCATGACCATCTCCCTAAACTGAAATTGAATATTCCACCATTTGAGGGTAGATATGTTCTGATATATATCTTACTTGGGAGTTAGAAACTGAACAACGATTTACATGTTTACAATATCACGAGGAGAGACGTGTTCTGCTGCTGTTTGTGCTTTCACTAGCTTTGCATGTGTTTGGTGGTCTGAACATTGTAGATTATATCCTGTTCCAGCTACTTGGGCTGCTTTGAAAACTGCTATGCGTGCTCGTTGGGTTCCACCATATTATCAGCGTGAATTACTTCAAAAACTGCAGCGCTTAAGACAAGGAAAAATTCGGTAGAAGAATATTATCAGGAATTTCAATCTGGCTTGATTTGTTGTGGTATTGTTGAGGAGAATGAAGCTATGATTGATCGTTTTCTGGGTGGATTAAATAGAGAGATTCAGACCATTCTAGACTACAAGGATTATAATAATATCACTCGATTATTCCATCTTGCTTGTAAAGCTGAACGTGAAGTGCAGGATCGACAGGCCTTGGCGCGGACTAACTTTTCTGCAGGTCGACCTTCATCATGGACGCCACGTGCATCATCTACTTCCACACGTTCTACTACACCAGCACCTCCGTCGGCTGCCACCTCCAACCGTGATACAAGAAAGCAGGCACAACCACCACTATCTGCCAAGAGTACACCTGCTGGGCCTACACAGAGCTCTTCTTCTTCCATGGCGTCCACAGGGCACACAAGTGATATTATTTGTCGTCGTTGTAAGGGAAGAGGACATTTTTTGAGAGAATGCCAATCTCAGCGTGTGATGATTACTCTCACGAGGATGGTGGGTATGAGTCTGCTAGTGACTATGATGAAGAGACTTTGGCTCTTATTACACATGAAGAACACGGTGGAGATGATTACGATCTTGAGACGCAATACATGGCTGTGAAGATCTTTGACAGGTATGAATGTTTAGTTGCTCAACGTGTTTTGAGTGTGCAGGTTACACAAGCTGAGCAAAATCAGAGGCATAACTTGTTCCATACAAAGGGAGTTGTGAAGGAACGTTCTATTCAAGCGTCATCATAGATGGAGGGAGCTGCAACAACTTGGCTAGCATGGATATGGTGGAGAAGCTTTCTCTCACCACAAGACCACATCCACATCCTTACTACATCCAATGGTTCAACAACAGCGGCAAGGTTAAGGTAACACGTCTTTGTTCGTGTGCATTTTAGTATCTCTACATATGCTGATTATGTTGATTGTGATGTGGTACCTATGCAAGCATGTTCCTTATTACTTGGTAGACCATGGCAATTTGATAAAAATTCTGTACACCATGGTAGAAACAATCAGTATACTCTTGTTCACAAGGATAAAAATATTACTTTGCTTCCTATGACTCCTGATTCCATTTTGAAAGATGATATTAATAGAGCTAATAAAGCAAAACAGGAGAAAAATAAGAGTGCAAATCAGATTGTGGCAAAAGAATTTGAGCAACAAATGAAGCCTAATAATAAACCATCTAATGTTGCTTCTGAAATTAAACTGAAAAGTGCATGTTTATTTGCCACCAAATCTGATATTGATGAGCTAGATTCTAGCAAATCTGTTTGCTATGGTTTTGTGTGCAAAGAGGCATTATTTTCATTCGAGGACGTGCCTTCCTCTTCGCCCCTACATCACTAACATTTTGCAGAGTTCGCCGACGTCTTCCCACAAGGCGTGCCAGGATTACCACCTATTCGAGGGATTGAGCATCAAATTGATTTAATTCCGGTGCATCGCTACCCAACCGTGCACCATACCGTACCAATCCGGAGGAGACGAAGGAGATTATGCGTCAAGTCTGAGGAGCTGCTCGACAAAGGTTATATCTGCGAATCTCTTAGTCCTTGTGCTGTTCCTATTATACTAGTGCCTAAAAAGGATGGTACGTCGGCGTATGTGTGTTGATTGTAGAGGCATTAATAATATTACTATTCGTTATCGCCATCCTATTCCTAGGCTAGATGATATGCTTGATGAATTGAGTGGCTCTACAATATTCTCCAAAGTTGATTTGCGTAGTGGATACCATCAAATTCGTATGAAATTGGGAGATGAATGGAAAACAGCATTTAAAACTAAGTTTGGATTATATGAGTGGTTAGTCATGCCTTTTGGGTTAACTAATGCACCTAGTACTTTCATGAGATTAATGAACGAAGTTTTACGTGCTTTCATTAGACGATTTGTGGTAGTTTACTTTGATGATATACTGATTTATAGCAAATCTTTGGAAGAACATTTGGAACATTTACGTGCTGTTTTTAATGCTCTACGTGATGCAGGTTTGTTTGGTAACCTTGGGAAGTGCACCTTTTGCACCGACCGAGTATCTTTTCTTGGCTATGTTGTTACTCCACAGGAATTGAAGTTGATACTGCCAAGATTGAAGCTATTGAGAGTTGGCCGCAGCCCAAAGCAGTCACACAAGTGAGGAGTTTTCTTGGACTCGCTGGTTTCTATAGGCGTTTTGTGAGAGACTTTAGCACCATTGCTGCACCTCTCAATGAGCTTACAAAGAAGGATGTGCCTTTTGTTTGGGGTACCGCATGGGAAGAAGCCTTCACGGTATTGAAAGATAAGTTGACACATGCTCCTTTACTCCAACTTCCGACTTTAATAAGACTTTTGAGCTTGAATGTGATGCTAGTGGAATTGGATTAGGAGGTGTGTTATTACAAGATGGCAAACCTGTTGCATACTTTTACGAAAAATTGAGTGGGCCTAGTCTGAACTATTCTACTTATGACAAAGAATTATATGCTCTTGTTCGACTTTAGAGACATGGCAACATTATTTATGGCCCAAAGAATTTGTTATACATTCTGATCATGAATCTTTGAAACATATTAAAAGTCAAGCTAAACTGAATCGTAGACATGCTAAATGGGTTGAATTCATTGAGACTTTCCCTTATGTCATTAAACACAAGAAGGGTAAAGAAAATGTTATTGCTGATGCTTTGTCTCGTCGATATACTATGCTTTCACAACTTGACTTCAAAATATTTGGTTTGGAGACCATCAAAGATCAATATGTGCATGATGATGATTTTAAAGATGTAATGCAGAATTGTAAAGAAGGAAGAACATGGAACAAGTTCGTTATTAATGATGGTTTTGTGTTCCGTGCTAACAAGCTATGCATTCCTGCTAGCTCTGTTCGTCTTTTGTTGTTGCAGGAGGCGCATGGAGGAGGATTAATGGGACACTTTGGCGTGAAGAAGACGGAGGATATACTTTCTACACATTTCTTTTGGCCAAAGATGAGACGGGATGTTGAGCGTTTTGTTGCTCGCTGCACTACATGTCAAAAGGCTAAGTCACGACTCAGTCCTCATGGTTTATATATGCCTTTGCGATTGCCTAGTGTTCCTTGGGAGGATATATCTATGGACTTTGTTTTAGGTTTACCTCGAACAAAGAAGGGAGGGATAACATATTTGTTGTCGTGGATAGATTCTCGAAAATGGCACACTTTATACCATGTCATAAAAGCGATGATCTTTGTTAATGTTGCTGATTTGTTCTTTCGTGAAATTATTCGCTTGCATGGTGTGCCAAATACTATTGTTTCAGATCGGGATACTAAATTTCTTAGCCACTTTTGGAGATGTTTATGGGCTAAGTTGGGGACTAAACTGCTTTTTAGTACTACTTGTCACCCCCAAACTGATGGACAAACTGAAGTAGTCAATAGAACATTGTCTACTATGCTTAGGGCTGTTTTGAAGAATAATAAGAAAATGTGGGAAGAATGCTTGCCTCATATTGAATTTGCTTATAATCGTTCATTGCATTCTACTACTAAGATGTGCCCTTTTGAAATTGTGTATGGCTTCCTACCTCGTGCACCTATTGATTTGTTGCCTCTTCCATCTTCGGAGAAGGTTAATTTTGATGCTAAAGAACGTGCTGAATTGATTTTAAAAATGCATGAGATAACTAAGGAAAACATTGAGCGTATGAATGCTAAATATAAACGTCTTTGGAGATAAGGGTAGAAAACATGTTGTCTTTGCACCTGGAGATCTTGTTTGGTTACATTTATGCGTAAGGATAGGTTTCCTAGTTTGCGCAAATCAAAGCTAATGCCACGTCTGATGGTCCATTTAAGGTGTTAGAGAAAATAAATGATAATGCATATAAACTTGAGCTACCTGCAGATTTTGGGGTTAGTCCCACTTTTAACATTGCAGATTTGAAGCCTTATTTGGGTGAGGAATATGAGCTTCGTCGAGGGCGACTTCATTTCAAGAAGGGGAGGATGATGAGGACATCAATACCATTGTTACACCCACAGCCCCTCTTGCTACATATCTTTGGACCAATTACTAGAGCTCGCACGCCAATTAAATTATCAGTACTTTCGTTTCTTGGTAATGATTCTAATGTTCATGAGAATATGATGCTGCCTAAATTGGATACATTTGTTTTGCTTACAAATGAAGGCCCTAGCTTGGAGAAGGATGGACATTGGAGCAAGAACAAGCATGGAGATAATGCCATGCGCAAGGGGAACAAGAACGGAGTTACAAGTAATGATTTCAGGACTTTGAAGCCACCATAATGGGTGCATGAAGCCTTGGACGAAATATACAAGATGCCACTTCATAATATTCGTCCATAGGCTATTCTAGGTGCTGCGTCACCTTATTATTGGGCCAGGCCCATGTAATTTTGAAATACTTAAGTATAGGCTGTTTTTAGAGTCCGTATGTGGGGAAACAAGAGTTAGGGATGGTTTCGGACCCCTCCCTCAAAGGGCCACGAAATTCCTCCTCTTCCTCCATATATACAGCCCTTAGGGCGTCGTTTAGACGGTGGGGGGTTTTGTTTAGATTAAAAGTTCGCCATAGCTGCAACTTCGCGTGCCGTTTGTGTTCAACGACTGCATAAAGGCGTCCACAGAACCCCACCTTGATCAATAAAGCTTTCATCTTATATTCGCAATATCCAGATTGCAATCTCAGTTTCTTGCTTGTTCTTCGTTTGCTCGCAGGAAATGCAGACCCTCGTGGTCGAGTTGATCGTGCTCGGCGTGGTCAATAACCTCTCGGAGTCGGTTTAGCGATTGCTAAGGCGCGACGTCTCGCACGTACGTAGTCGGATCGTCAAGGTCGACTCCCACAGAAACGATAGCCACCATCTCATCGGAACATCGGGACACCTTTGCCTCTATCACTCATACATGTTAGGAGATTTTGATTCATCCCATCCTTTGCATGATTCCCATAATTGCGTGCACCATATGCATTCCATGAATAACAATGCTCTACATATTTCTCATGATGCATTACACAATTTGAGTCTCCATTATGCTATACATAACAACAAACCTATCATGATGGATGACATGTTTCTATATCACGCATCTCATTTATTTGAGCATTGGATATTTTGTGCTAACCGACACATGCACGTGCGCATCATGATGGATGATGTGTACATCTACCACGCACACACAATTTTCCCTTTGTCCTTGTTTTGTGTAGGTACCCACATACACTCGTCAACATCTCAATCCCATGAGTTGATTTAAACGAGCTCTTGAGAGCAACGATGACTTGAGATCACGTGGACTTTCATTCCAACCATTCCTTTTGCGCAAGGACTACGCGCATCTCTTCTACTTGGCTCTCACACGGCTTTGGGCTATTTACCACTTGTTACCTTATGCCCATTCTATCGTGTTCACTTTGCATGTTATGCTTACCTCTATGCCTTTGCCATGCAATTGTGACCCTTGCTTGCATATACCCATGATTCACCATTATGCTACTCCTATGTGTATTTGCATGCTTGGTGGAGATCCTTGTTGCTTTTGCCATGATTATCATGTGCCCCATGCTATTGTTGATTGTTGTGTTGGGAGAGTCATGATGTCCCATTGCTATTTACATACGGCCTCTCGCCAATACATTGATGATAATTTTCTCATATCTTGCTTTCATGCTTGTGCTATGCCATGTGAATTATTCATGCCCACTATTTGCACATATGACATGCTTGCCATGATTCCTTCTAGTATGTTGCATCTTCGCACTACTAGCTTGCTTGACTTGATCGCTATGATTGCTTGCTATGTTGCATCACCCATGTTCCACTATCACTTGCTTTCTTGGGTTGATGACATATATGCTCATGCCTCTCACATGATATATCTTGATCATTGTCTCTTGTGTCCATTAGTTGCCTCTCTCATATCCACTTGTATTGAGTGCAACCATACTATGATTATTGATCTTGGAGACTTTGACATATTACTTGTGATGCATGCTTGTTTGATTGCGCCTATTGCATTTGTGATGTAGGGTGGAACCCTACGTGGACGATCTTTCACGTTGGAGCGGATCCTACGGGGAATCACGAGGAACACGCGGAAGAACACGAGAGAAACGAGGGAGAAATCACGAAACCGACAAGAGATCAATCACACAAGTGCTAGATTATTGACCGCATAAAGTGGCACAAGATTCAAGATCAACAAAGGTAAGATACAAACGGTAGCCGTTCTTCTCCGTGAGGAGGCCTTGAGGTCCACCCTAGAAGGGGTCTTGAATCCGCTTGGGGCATCTTCTCCGGAGAGGTCCCGATCTCGGTGGAGAAGTAGCCAAGTGGATGAGCAAAACTCTCACACAAGAATATGAGCTAATCCAATGCTAACCCTAGAAAGAGGAAAGGGAACAAGTATATATAGTCTCATGAAGGGTACAAGGGACAAGGCCACGAGGCCTTTACTGCAGGAAGGGAGGCCGGACGTCCGGGCGTCGGGCCGGATGTCCGGGCCTTCGCGAGGCGCCGGATGTCCGGGCTCTCAGCCCGGATGTCCGGGCTAGGGCGACCGTTTCAGCCGAGCAGGAAAGGCGCCGGATTTCAGTGGGGCTGGATATCGGCGAGGCGGATGTCCGGCTTGACGCCGGATGTCCGGGCCCGGAGACTCGGCCAGATTGGATCCTGTTGAGGTAGAAGCTCCAGGGCCGGATGTCCGGGGCAGGCGGATGTCCGGGCCCGGAAGGTGTTCTTGGCCTTCTCCGTTGGTTCTCTTCATCCGCGGACTTGGTGGCTTGTCCCTCTTCACGTGCATCCTCGAGAGGTTCCCCTTGACACCTAATCATGCATAGCGTATCGGACTTAGGTAGTAGCCATGTCTCGAGTGAATCATATGTGATATCAATAAGGAAAGAAGTCACCTCGTTCTCGAGAGCTCTAGCTCTAGCTCGTGTCATGGGTCCTCTTGGCTCTTGATGAGGCGGTTGTAAGTCCATGGGGATGATCGTGGGATGCTCCGCATCATCTCCCCCTTGGGAGAGATCCGACCTCTGATCAAAAGCTTCATCTCCATGGAATGGTGCGAGGTCCTTGACGTTGAAGATGTCGCTCACGTTGTATTTGTCTCGAGGTAGGTCGATCTTGTAGGCGTTGTCGTTGTAGCGTGCATAGCACCTTGAAAGGTCCATCGGCTCGAGGGAGAAGCTTGGACTTGCGTTCTTTGGGGAAGCGGTCCTTGCGAAGGTGTAGCCACACGAGATCACCAATGTTGAAGACGATGGGTTGCTTGTTTGCGTTGAGCTTGTTTGCTTGACGTTGTACTTGGCGCTCAATGGTGTGCCTTGTGTCTTCGTGCATCTTCTTGATGTAGCTTGCTCGTTCACTTGCATCCATGTTGGTGCGCTCGTGGAGAGGAAGTGGTAGAATGTCCAATGGGGACAAGGGATTGAAACCGTAGACGACCTCGAAGGGGGACTTGCCGGTAGTTGAATGTCTTGCATGATTGTAGGCGTACTCGGCGATGGGTAGGCATGCTTCCCATTCCTTGATGTTCTTCTTTATCAAGACACGAAGTAGAGTGGATAGTGTGCGGTTTGTCACCTCCGTTTGGCCATCGGTTTGAGGATGGTATGCCGAGGAGAACAAGAGCTTGATTCCGAGCTTGGCGCATAGGGTCTTCCAAAAGTAACTCAAGAACTTGACGTCACGATCGGAGACGATTGTCTTTGGTACGCCATGGAGTCGCAAGATTTCCCTACAAAAGAGATTGGCAACATGTGAAGCATCGTCTATCTTTTTGCAAGGTATGAAATGTGCCATCTTAGAAAATCTATCCACAACAACAAAGACGGAATCCTTGCCATTTTGAGTCCTAGGCAAACCAAGTACAAAATCCATACTAATGTCTTCCCATGGTTGATATGGAATAGGAAGAGGCATGTACAAACCATGAGATTGAGCTTTAGACTTAGCTTTGCGACATGTATAGCATCGGTTGGTGACGCGTGAGACATCGCGGAACATCTTGGGCCAAAAGTAGTTGGTGGAGAGCGTGGCGAATGTCTTGTCGCGTCCAAAGTGTCCCATGAGTCCGCCTCCATGGGCCTCTTGCAAAAGGAGCAAACGAAGAGAAGACTCGGGAATGCAAAGTTTGTTAGCTCTCATAAGGTAACCGTCCTTGATGTAATATTGTTCCCAAGACTTATGCGTCAAACACTTAGCATAAGGAGAAGCAAAAGATGGATCATGCTCATACAAGTCTTTTATATGCTCAAAACCAATAACATTCAACTCAAGTTGAGTGACAAGCATGCATATGCGTGAAAGCGCGTCGGCAACTACATTTTCTTTACCCTTAATGTACTTGATCACATAAGGAAAAGATTCAATGAATTCACTCCATTTTGCATGACGCTTGTTCAATTTAGTTTGACCTTTGAGGTACTTAAGCGTTTCATGATCGGTATGGATGACAAACTCATGAGGTCTAAGGTAATGTTCCCAAACATGTAGCACACGTACTAAAGCATACAATTCTTTGTCATAGATGGGATAATTAAGTTGAGCACCGGAGAGTTTTTCGCTAAAATAAGCAATGGCTCGTTTTTCTTGCATCAAAACTCCGCCAATTCAGGTACCACTTGCATCACAATGAACCTCAAAAGTTTTGTCAAAATTGGGCAAAGCAAGAATCGAGCATGAGTAAGCAAAGACTTGAGCTCATCAAAAGCGGTTGATTGCAAAGTTCCCCAAACAAAGGGAGTATTCTTCTTGCTCAAAGCATGCAAAGGAGCGGCAATTGTGCTAAAAAATTTCACAAAGCGACGATAGAAACCCGCAAGACCAAGAAAACTTCGCACTTGTTGCAAATTGGTGGGTTGGGGCCAAGTTTTAATTGCTTCAATCTTAGATTCATCAACATGGACACCCTTTGAGGAAACTACAAAACCCAAGAAAACCACTTTGTCAACTCCAAAAGTGCATTTTTTCAAGTTTGCATAAAGGCTTTCCTTGCGAAGAGTTTGCAACACAGATTTTACATGATTGATGTGCTCTTTCATGGTTTTGCTAAACACAAGAATATCATCAAAGTAAACCACAACAAAGACTCCAATATAAGGACGAAGCACATGATGCATAAGACGCACAAAAGTACCGGAGCTTCGAAGACCCATAGGCATCACTAACCATTCATATAATCCAAATTTGGTTTTGAAAGCAGTTTTCCATTCATCACCCTCTTGTATGCGGATTTGATAATAGCCACTTTTAAGATCAATTTTTGAGAAAAGTTGGCTCCACTAAGTTCATCAAGCATGTCATCTAAGCGAGGAATGGGATGCCTATATCGGACGGTAATAGCATTGATAGGTCGACAATCGAGCACAAGCGGAAACTTCCATCGGGCTTAGGCACAAGAATAACCGGAACAGCACAAGGGCTTAGGCTTTCACGCATTACATGACCGTTGTCGATGAGTTGTTGTACTTGCCGTTGAATCTCCTTGGTTTCTTCGGATTGACTCGGTATGGAGCTTTGTTTGGAAGAGGCGCTCAGGGATGAGGTCAATTCGATGCTCTATCCCTCGAAGAGGAGGTAGACCGGAGGTAGCTCATCGGGAAAACATCTTGAAATTCCTGCAAAGAGATTGAAACACCAAAGGTAGCTCGTGAATGGTGTTAGTTTTTGGTTCTCCATCCTTGCACACAAGGACAAAGTGCATCACACTCGATGGGTTCTCACACACTTCTCTCATCTCACTTTTGGTGGCAAATAGAATGAGGTTTTTCTCTCTAGGCGAAGAGTCGCTCAAATTTGGCTTGTGGCTCTCACTCACTTTTGGGTGGATCACTTTCTCACTCTTGTCCCTATGAGGAGTGGCTTGTTTGTCGGCTATCACTTGACTAGGAGACGTAGGTCGTAGCACATATTCTTTCCCTTTCATCTTGAAGCTATAGTGATTGGTACGCCCATTGTGTATGACACCACGGTCGAATTGCCATGGTCGACCAAGAAGTAGGTGACAAACGGTCATTGGGACCACATCACACTCCAAAGTGTCTTCGTATGCACCAATTTTGAAAGAGACTAGGACCGTATTCTCAACTCGTGTAGTCTTGGGAATCACTTAGCCATTGCACCTTGTAAGGATGCGGTGCTTCCTTTTGCCAATTGGAGCTTGGAGCATAGTTCTTCACTTGCCAAGTTGTGGCAACTACCTCCATCGATGATGACCTTGATGGACCGTCCATTGATGCGGCTTTTGTGTGGAAGATGTGGCATCGTTGGTCTTCTTCTTGTTGATGTTGAAGAGTCAAGACCTTGGAGACAACGAGAGCGGGGCTCGAATCCTCATCACAAAACACTTGATCATCTTCTTCTTCGTTCACTTGCCGGTGCATGGCCACTTGGTCAAGAGCTTCCATCTCCTCTTCACTCATGGAGTCATATGTGCCATCGTCGTTGAGGATCATGGTGCGCTTGTTGGTGCATTCGTATGACTTGTGGCCTCGGCCGCCGCAAGTGAAACACTTGAAGGAGCTTGTCTTGATGGTCTCATCGGTCGGAGTAGAGGATGAAGCACGCGGCTTGATGTTGCTTGTAGTAGGAGGAGGACGACTTGAGCTTGTCGAAGTCTTCTTGTAACTTGACTTGTCGTCGTTTCTTGAAGAAAGTTTGGTTGATGTAGATGATGGAGGAGTCGTTGAAGCTTGGTTGTTGGAGGAGCCGTAGGTCTTGGAGGAGTACTTGGCGTACTTGAAGTCATCTTGCACTTGGCGTTCCGCCTTTGTAGCTTGATGCACGAGCTCGATGAGGGATGAGTATGGTTGGAAGTCGGCGATTTTCTTGATGGGATGATTGAGTCCATTCAAGAAAGCGTGCCATAGTTTGCTCATCATCTTCCTTGACATTGGCTCGAATCATGGCTATCTCCATTTCCTTGTAATATTCTTCAACGCTCTTTGTTCCTTGCTTGAGTAGTTGGAGTTTCTTGAAGAGGTCAGCGGTTGTAGTAGGTTGGCACAAAGCGTGCTCGCATGACATCCTTCATTTGAGCCCAAGTGGTGATTGGAGGTTCACCTCTTGCTTGTCGTCGCTCAATGATTTGTTCCCACCATATGAGCACATAGTCTTGGAACTCAAGTGATGCCATAGCGATTTTCTTCGCTTCATCATAGTTGTGCAAGCGGAAGATTTTGGCAACCTTCAATGCCCATGAGAGGTAGTCTTCGGGGTCATTGCTTCCATTGAACTTGGGCATGGTGAATTTTAGCTTGCCGTAGCGTTGCTCTTCATTGCGTTGTTGGCGATGTTGATGATGACGTCCTTGGCGAGGATTGTATTCGTCTTCATTTTGCTATTGGCGCGGAGGAAGACCCTGATCAACTTGCTCTTGTTGAACTTGGGGTTGAGGTGGAGCTTGACGAGCTTGTGGAGGAGCTTGAGGAACTTGTCGTTGTGCATGAGGTTGGTAGTTCCGCTCTTGGATTTCTTCTCGAAGGGCTTCCTCTTGATTGCGTCGTTCGCGATTGCGGTTGGCGAAGGCTCTACTTGATTCTTGAAGGGCACGTTGCGCCTCAAGAGCTTGCGCCTCACGTTGTTGTTGTTGAAGACGTTGAGCCTTGGCGTCTTGTTCGTCTTGGTGAAGACGTGCTCGTTCTTCCTCTTGTTGACGGCGAAGACGTTGTCGTTCTTGAGCTTGAGCAAAAGCCTCTTGATTAGATTGAGGACGAGGAACTTGATCATCAACTTGCTCTTGTGAATGCTTGACATGTAGCGGGTTGCGAGATGCATGACGGTCTTGGCCTTGGCTCGTCGAAGAGTGTTCGATGACGGTGTGCTTGAGTCGTAGAAGGTGTCGTCGGAATGTCGACTCGGCGGCTCCGTCTTGATGATGAAGAAGTTGAATGACGCGGTTTCTCATCAACGCCGGATCTCGTCCATTCTTGCATCATTCTCTTGCTTGTGAGCTTCAACTTGTTGTCGAAGTAGTCTCGTGTACGTTGCTCGGAGATTCGCAAGTCGGTGGCGAGGTTGTCGATCTTGATCGCTCATTGCTTGTTGTTCTTGGTGCAACGCTCGTTGTGCACCAAATAGGTGGTTCTTGGTGACATATGAAGACATGTCGTCGTCTTGCTCGTTGAAGAGTGGGTTGGTAGAAGAACTTGGCCTATCCATCATTCCAAGCAAAATGTGAGTGGTAGAACGGAAAAGAACTTATACCAATGTACCTTTGACCGATGTTGAAGATGAATCAAGTTCACTCAAATGCGGACAATGAAATAGCACTCTTGGTACCGATTCTTGTCGGTTCTCACACCTACACAAGTAAAAAGCTTTATGGTGGAGCTCGGTTAGGATGGTGGCACAAAATTTGATGCAATTGTAAGTGAGACTCAGTAAAGTTGGAAATGATTCACAAATTTGCAAATGCAACAAGTAGACCAATAGCAAGATAAGGTACACGGAAACACACATAAAAGATAATATGGGGTTATGCAACCAAGGATGAGCCAAAATGTGGAATTCACCAAGATGCTCTTGTTGCACAACACTAGAGAGACGCTAGCACGATTGCACAATAGGCGGATCTGAACTTGTGCACAACCTACTAAGCAAAATGCAACGACTTCTACCCAAGTATGCTATATGTATGGTGTTTCGATGTGTTGATCCAAGATGATCAAGTATGACAATCTTAATGTTGTATGATGCTATGGTTCTTGCTAATAAGCTCTTTGCTTATCTTCCTCTCTTTGCTTAAAAGCTTGAATGGCTCTTTTTCTTTTGAGCTCTTTTCTCATGCAAAACTTCACGAACCAAGATAGCAATTGTGTATGCGATGACAACTTTAACACACAAGTTGATGGTAAGATATGCACCACTTTGGTATGGTATGTATGCTATGGAGTATGATCACTAATGTGCACAAGTCACGTTGCCGGCAATACTCAATGGCTAGTCTCGATGGGTAAGCAACGCGAAAGATGGGCTATGATGGTTATCAATGCAATTGCAAGTAATGTCAAAGGTGTCGACGATGTTACCGTCCTTGACGAACATGAGCGGTGGTGATGTTGATGTTGAACCGTACCTAGATAGCCGAAACACAAAAGGATACGGAAAACCCCAACTCAAATTCTCAAGGCAAAATTTGGCAACATTGTCGGAATTGGAAGTGGGAAAGGCTAATGTGGTGTTATGCGGAAGTGGTGGAGGTAAGTGGAAGTGTATGTGGGCACGAGACAAAATTTGGCGAAAGTTAGGCGGTGATCGGGATGGTGGAAGGGATTGTTGCTACCAGGGGCCGGATATCCGGGCTGGAAGCCGGATGTCCGGCGCCGGATGTCCGGGCTGATCGGGCGGATGTCCGGGCTGCCGATGTCCGGGCTGGTCGGGCGGATGTCCGGCTCGATGAACACCAGCGGGGAAGGTGGGAACCGGCAAAATTGGGATTTTGTGGATGGAAATTGTGGAAATGGTGGGAGAAAGCTAGATCTACCTGCAACACACGAAATCCACGGATCAAATCCAACAAAACTTCATCACACGAACAAATCACAAAAAAAATTTGGGGCTATTTTTGTGGGGAATTTTCGGAATTAGGACAAAAACAACAAAATCAAGCTAGAAAAGAGGGGTAGGGGCTCCAATAACGTGATCAACGTGGCTCATGATACCATAGATGATGTAGGGTGGAACCCTACGTGGGACGATCTTTCACGTTGGAGCGGATCCTCACGGGAATCACGAGGAACACGCGGAAGAACACGAGAGAAAGCGAGGGAGAAATCACGAAACCGACAAGAGATCAATCACACAAGTGCTAGATTATCGATCGCATAAAGTGGCACAAGATTCAAGATCAACAAAGGTAAGATACAAGCGGTAGCCGTTCTTCTCCGTGAGGAGGCCTTGAGGGGTCCACCCTAGAAGGGGGTCTTGAATCCGCTTGGGGATCTTCTCCGAGAGGTCCCGATCTCGGTGGAGAAGTAGCCAAGTGGATGAGCAAAGGCTCTCACACAAGAATATGAGCTAATCCAATGCTAACCCTAGAAAGAGGAAAGGGAACAAGTATATATAGTCTCGGGCGAAGGGGTACAAGGGACAAGGCCCTGAGGCATCTTGCCTTGTGACGGGGAGGCCGAGCGTTCGGGCGTCGGGCGGATGTCCGGGCCTTCGCGAGGCGCCGGATGTCGGCTAGGGCGACCGTTCAAATTAACTGGAAAGGGGCGCCGGATTCGAGTGGGGCCGGATATCCGGCTGAGGGGCCGGATGTCCGGGCTTGGACGTCGGATGTCCGGGCCACAGAGACTTGGCCAGATTGGATCCTGTTGAGGTAGAAGCTCCAGGGCGGATGTCGGGGCGGGCGGATGTCCGGGGCCTGGAAGGTGTTCTTGGCCTTCTCTGTTGGTTCTCTTCATCCGCGGACTTGGTGGCTTGTCCCTCTTCACGTGCATCCTCGAGAGGTTCCCCTTGACACCTAATCATGCATAGCGTATCGGACTTAGGTAGTAGCCATGTCTCGAGTGAATCATATGTGATATCAATAAGGAAAGAGGTCACCTCGTTCTCGAGAGCTCTAGCTCTAGCTCGTGTCATGGGTCCTCTTGGCTCTTGATGAGGCGGTTGTAAGTCCATGGGGATGATCGTGGGATGCTCCGCATCAATTTGGTTGTTCTTGCATCATATGCCTCCATACTATGAAACGCTCCCTTGTACTTTCTTATGATATGAATGATGAGAACACTTGTTGGGTATCTTACCACTCGAATGATAGGTTTTGCATTTCCGCTAACCTCATTTGTTTTTCCGAGTGTTTGTCATGTTTTTCATTTGGAAGGTGACACAAGGCGATGCCGTTATGCGACAACTTGGTCATGCAAAGGCATACACGATGCACAACACCAACATTTGCGAGAACATTCATAAGGTGAACTCCTTCTCTTTGAGCCATCCTCAAATACTCATATTGGATGGGTCACTCTTTCATTGTTGTTTCCTTCTTGTTGTGTACATGTTACATCTATTGGACGGAGGAGCGACATGGGAGATTGGCTCTATGGACCTTTACATTGAGGAGCGCTTGGACTTATGGGATGCACCTTCGAACCTCCACTCATGCCACGACATCGAGCATTGGTACATCAACACTCCTTTGATACATTGTACCCACACATCCATATTTGTTGCTTGTGCTCATACATGTCATGCTCGATGGACATATCATACTCACCACAAGTTTGCACCCCATGCATGGATTGACACACATTATGATTGCCTTGTTGCATCTTGTATTCCCATGTCATCCATGATATATGAGCTTGTGCATTTTCTTAGCAAATTTGTTGTGATCTTCCTTGATGGCATATTCATACATCATGATCATATTGCCAATCATCAATTGCATGATAACATACACATGTTGAGCATCCATTGCCATATTCATGCTATTGATAAACCGTCTCACTATGACATCATTTTGCACCGTGGTTGCATTCATCATATTCACAACACAATTGTGTGCACAATGATTGCATTTGTTCCCATGAATGCTTTACATCTCATTTCATATTATCTTGCTAAGCTTCATGTGCTTTGTCATGAACAATCTTGCCTCACGGACTCATTCTTACATGATGGACACTTTGTGTGCGCTAACCATTGTATTTCCGAGTGTTGCTTGTGTTTGCTCTTTTGCATGTCTATCACTCGGCGACACCGTGGACTACTTGGATTGCGCCATGTCTTCAACTTCGTCCAACTACAAGTCCGTCTATGACAACCGTTTCCATGGTGATGAGGATCACGATCCGAGGTCGGATCTTTGCCAAGGGTGGGGAGATGATGCGGAGCATCCCACGCTCATCCCCATGTACACTCCATCTACTCTCCAAGCCCCAAGGATACATAAGATGAGACCTCGACTATGCGCCATTGGACCTAAGGTGAACTCGCTCCTTTCCGAATCGTCCCTTTCCGCATGTAAGACATGGATGCTACTTCAAGCGCGGACATTGTGCATACTCAGTACACCCGAGGAGATCATGGGGAGCCCAACGACCAAGGCCAAGCGTGCTCGGGGCGAGGAAGGAGAAGGAAGAAAGGACCGGGACAGCCGGACATCCGGCCCTTCCAAAGAAGCCCGGACATCCGCCCCAGTGGACATCCGCCCCCATCACAAAGGCCGCAAAGCTACAGGTCTGGACATTCGCCCAAGGCCGGACATCCGGCTCTTCCGGAAGCCGGATATCCGGCCCCCTCGCCCAATCCGGCCCCCATCACCGATTATGCGTTTGGAAGACCCTTGACCGGACATCCGGCCCCTAGCCGGACATCCGGCGTTTGAAAGCCGGACATCCGCCCGACGCCTGACATCCGACCTCCCCCACGCCTCTGTGATGCATCCGGACTTCTCCCTTGCACCCCCTCGCCCCAAGACGATCGATCCTTCATCCCCTTCCACCTTTTAGGGTTAGCTTAGGTTTCGCTCATGTTTGTGGGAGAGCCTTGCTCATCCACTTGGTTACTTCTCCTGAGCTCGGGACCTCTCTGAAGAAGATCCCCAAGCGGATTCAAGACCCCCTTCTAGGGTGGACCCCATCAAGACCTCCTCTCGAGAGAAGAACGGCTACTCGTGTATCCTTACCTTTGTTGATTGTGGATCATATGTACCTCTTTGTGTTCGATGATCTAGCACTTGTGTGATTGATCTCTTGTCGGTTGAGTGAATTCTCTCTCGTTTTCCCCGTGTTTCCCTCTTTTTCTTCCGCGTGTTCTTCGTGATTCACCGTAGGATCCGCTCCAACGTGAAAGATCATCCACGTAGGGTTCCGCCCTACATCAGGACCCCATCAAGAACTCCTCTCGGAGAAGAACGGCTACTCGTGTATCCTTACCTTTGTTGATTTTGGATCATATGTACCTCTTTGTGTTCGGTGATCTAGCACTTGTGTGATTGATTCCTTGTTGGTTGAGCGATCTCTCTCTCGTTTCCTTCGTGTTTCCCTTTGTTCTTCCGCGTGTTCTTCGTGATTCCCCGTAGAATCCACTCCAAACGTGAAAGATCATCCACGTAGGGTTCCGCCCTACATCAATAAGTAGCTCTGGACAGCAAGATATAAGTGAAGATCACAACGGCAGTAAAGATAATGATGAAAAACAACTGCAAGCAGGATATACAACAACTCTCTCTCCAATTTTCCTCTTGAAAAGTTTGAGCCAATTTTCTGATTATTTTTTTATAGAATGCTACTAACTCAAGCTTTCCAATGCAAAAAGAATCACTCAATTCCGAGTTGATATGAGGAGTCAAAAAATTATAAAACTGGAATAAGCTGTGTTCACGAACTTCGGAGGGCAAAAAGACCTATTTAGAAGCCTATTTTGAGGTGCCACATATTGAACTAGCTTCTGCAACTATTTAGATGTGACTCGTCTCTAGCTCTACTTTGAGTACTCGCGGAGCCAAAACAGACTTCGTATGAGGAAGTTATGCTTGTTTCTTGAGCGATTACTGTCTGATTCCAATCCGAATTCATCTACGAGATTGAGTCTAGATAGATCCGAACTTTTTTTTCTTCTCTCTTTTTTTTCTCACACTTTTTTCCTTCTTATTTCTCTTTTTTTTCTTTGACTTCTTTTTTTACTTTTTTCTCTCTCTCTTTTTTTCCGTCTTTTGTTTTCTCTCTCTTTCCAAAACAAACTAGATAAGATGCAGATTGGATCAAGCGAAGATGTGAATGACCTCAACTATGATTATGAGAATGAATAGTGCGTGTACGTGGCGAAAATTGTGGATGGGATGGTGGACAGCGGAAGGATAATGATGCAAGCGGCGTGACTAATGTGAACAGAACTCGAAACTCTAAAGAAACTAGACACTAAGATCAGCAACTCGACACGACGATGCAACCGATAATTCAATAATGCAAACAATGAAAAGAAAATTGCAAAGGCTTGGACTGGCTAGGACAAAGGATGAATAAATCTAACTTTTTTTGTGGCTTTTTCTTGGACAATAGGTAAGAAAATACACCGAATCTAGGGATAACTGCAAGCAATCGAAGAACGAGCAAGAATATGATAAAGCAATCTGAATATTGTGAATATATATGAAGTATTGATAATGGTGGGGATCCGTAAGCGGCCTTGGTCTGGTCGTTGGACACAAAAGAAGTACACGAAGTTGCAATGGCTAACTTTTAACTAAACAAATCCCCAGGAAAAAGCTCCTACATGGATCTACTTATATAGGAGCAAGGGGTGGCGGCCAAGGAGGTGGGAGGACGTCCCAAGGCAGCCTAAAACTAACCCTAGGTCGTACAAGGCCAATGGGCCCAAGTGGAGGTGACGTAACACCTTTGGACTTGTAGTTTGATTCAGATTCTGCTGCGACATCAGTTGTTTCGTCCATAACTCAACGCTCCGGACGAATTTTAAGGTGAATCCAATTGGGTTGGAAAGTGCACGAAATCTATTTTCCAACAAAAAAAGAATCAACCAATTTGGAGTCCGTATACATGTATGCAAATATTTTCGGTTGTATCCAAGGTAGTCATGTCCTCATCAGAAGGGGTAAGTGGGAAAGAGGTTACATGGGCTTCGGCCCGAGTCTTTGCACGCAGGCAGGCCGGAAGTTCTGGGCTGGTTCCGACCGGGTTCCGGGCTATCCAGAGAGTTGGCGCGCTCGGGGCTGGTCTGGACTCCGGGGGCCGGAGGTTCCGGGCGGGCCGGAAGGTCCGGGGGCCGGAAGTTCCAGGCTGAGGCCGAAAGTTCCGGGCTTTCCAGAAGCTTGTCCCTGCTTCTTCTTCCTTCTCCTCTTCCATGCTTGGCCTTGGTCCTTGGATCCTCCATGGTCATCTCGGTTGTACCTGAGTGTATGCAAGGTCCATGCATGAGGTAGTAGCCATGTCTCGCATGTGGAAAGTGACGGTTTGAAGAGGAGTGAGTTCACCTTGTGCCCTATGGCGTATGGTTGAGGTCTCGTCATATGTCCTCTTGGGACTTGGAGAGTAGTCGGAGTGTACATGAGGATGAACGTGGGATGCTCCGCATCACTTGGGGAAGGGGTCCGAAACCAACCCTATCTCTTGTTTCCCCACACATACGGACTCTAAAAACAGCCTATACTTATGTATTTCGAAATTACATGGGCCTGGCCCAATAATAAGGTGACGCAGCACCTAGAATAGTCTCTGGACGAAGTTTATGAAGTGGCATCTTGTATATTTCGCCCAAGGCCTCATGCACTCATTATGGTGGCTTCAAAGTCCTGAAATCATCACTTGTAACTCCGTTCTTGTTCCCCTTGCACATGCCATCAACTCCATGCGTGTTCTTGCTCCATTGTTCATCCCTCTTATCAATATAAGAGGAAAGCTTTATTAATGAAGGTGGGGTTCTGAGACGCCTTGGTCTGGTCGTTGAACACAAACGAAGTACGCGAAGTTGCAGCTATGGCGAACTTTTGATCTAAACAAAACCCAAAGTCTAAACGACGCCCTAAGGGCTGTATATATGGAGAAAGAGGAGGAATTTCATGGCCCTTGAGGGAGGGGTCAAAACCAACCCTAACTCTTGTTTCCCACACATACGGACTCTAAAACAGCCTACACTTAAGTATTTCGAAATTACATGGGCCTGGCCCAATAATAAGGTGACGCAGCACCTAGAATAGCCTATGGACGAATATTATGAAGTGGCATCTTGTATATTTCGTCCAAGGCCTCATGCTCTCATTAGGGTGGCTTCAAAGTCTGGAATCATCACTTGTAACTCCGTTCTTGTTTCCCTTATGCATGCCAACATCTCCATGCTTGAACTTGCTCCAAGGTTCATCTTTCTTGTCCATGGTAGGCCCTTCATTTGTAAGCAAAACAAATGTATCCAATTTAGGCAGCATCATATTCTCATGAACATTGGAATCGTTACCAAGAAGCGAAAGTACACGATAATTCAATTGGCGTCTTGTGAGCTCTAGTAATTGGTCCGGTATGTATAGCCTTGAGGGCTGTGGGTGTAACAATGGTATTGATGTCCTCATCATCCTCCCTTCTTGAAATGAAGTCGTCCTCGACGGAAACTCATCTTCCTCACCCAAATAAGGCTTCAAATCTGCAATGTTAAAAAGTGGGACTAACCCCAAAATCTGCAGGCAGCTCAAGTTTATATGCATTATCATTTATTTTCTCTAACACCTTAAATGGACCATCGGCACGTGGCATTAGCTTTGATTTATGCAAATTAGGAAACCTATCCTTACATAAATGTAACCAAACAAGATCTCCAGTGCAAAGACAACATGTTTTCTACCCTTATCTCCAGAAGTTTATATTTAGCATTCATACGCTCAATGTTTTCCTTAGTTAACTCATGCATTTTTAAAATCAATTCAGCACGTTCTTTAGCATCAAAATTAACCTTCTCCGAAGATGGAAGAGGCAACAAATCAATAGGTGCACGAGGTAGGAAGCCATACACAATTTCAAAAGGGCACATCTTAGTAGTAGAATGCAATGAGCGATTATAAGCAAATTCAATATGAGGCAAGCATTCTTCCCACATTTTCTTATTATTCTTCAAAACAGCCCTAAGCATAGTAGACAATGTTCTATTGACTACTTCAGTTTGTCCATCAGTTTGGGGTGACAAGTAGTACTAAAAGCAGTTTAGTCCCCAACTTAGCCCATAAACATCTCCAAAAGTGGCTAAGAAATTTAGTATCACGATCTGAAACAATAGTATTTGGCACACCATGCAAGCGAATAATTTCACGAAAGAACAAATCAGCAACATTAACAAGCATCATCGCTTTTATGACATGGTATAAAGTGTGCCATTTTAGAATCTATCCACGACAACAAATATGCTATCCCTCCCTTCTTTGTTCGAGGTAAACCTAAAACAAAGTCCATAGATATATCCTCCCAAGGAACACTAGGTACAGGCAAAGGCATATATAAACCATGAGGATTGAGTCGTGACTTAGCTTTTTGACATGTAGTGCAGCGAGCAACAAAACGCTCAACATCCCGTCTCATCTTTGGCCAAAAGAAATGTGTAGCAAGTATATCTTCACGCCAAAGTGTCCCATTAATCCTCCTCCATGCGCCTCCTGCAATAACAAAAGACGAACAGAGCTAGCAGGAATGCATAGCTTGTTAGCACGGAACACAAAACCATCCTTAATAACGAACTTGTTCCATGTTCTTCCTTCTTTACAATTCTGCATTACATCTTTAAAATCAGCATCATGCACATATTGATCTTTGATGGTCTCCAAACCAAATATTTTGAAGTCAAGTTGTGAAAGCATAGTATAGCGACGAGACAAAGCATCAGCAATAACATTTTCTTTACCCTTCTTGTGTTTAATGACATAAGGGAAAGTCTCAATGAATTCAACCCATTTAGCATGTCTACGATTCAGTTTAGCTTGACTTTTAATATGTTTCAAAGATTCATGATCAGAATGTATAACAAATTCTTTGGGCCATAAATAATGTTGCCATGTCTCTAAAGTCCGAACAAGAGCATATAATTCTTTGTCATAAGTAGAATAGTTCAGACTAGGCCCACTCAATTTTTCAGAAAAGTATGCAACAGGTTTGCCATCTTGTAATAACACACCTCCTAATCCAATTCCACTAGCATCACATTCAAGCTCAAAAGTCTTATTAAAGTCGAAGTTGGAGTAAAGGAGCATGTGTCAACTTATCTTTCAATACCGTGAAGGCTTCTTCCTGTGCGGTACCCCAAACAAAAAGGCACATCCTTCTTTGTAAGTTCATTGAGAGGTGCAGCAATGGTGCTAAAGTCTCTCACAAAGCGCCTATAGAAACCAGTGAGTCCAAGAAAACTCCTCACTTGTGTGACCGTTTTGGGCTGCGGCCAACTCTCAATAGCTTCAATCTTGGCTTTATCAACTTCAATTCCTGTGGTGTAACAACATAGCCAAGAAAAGATACTCGGTCGGTGCAAAAGGTGCACTTCCCAAGGTTACCAAACAAACGTGCATCACATAGAGCATTAAAAACAGCACGTAAATGTTCCAAATGTTCTTCCAAAGATTTGCTATAAATCAGTATATCATCAAAATAGACTACCACAAATCGTCCAATGAAAGCACGTAAAACTTCGTTCATTAGTCTCATGAAAGTACTAGGTGCATTAGTTAACCCAAAAGGCATGACTAACCACTCATATAAACCAAACTTAGTTTTAAATGCTGTTTTCCATTCATCTCCCAATTTCATACGAATTTGATGGTATCCACTACGCAAATCAACTTTGGAGAATATTGTAGAGCCACTCAATTCATCAAGCATATCATCTAGCCTAGGAATAGGATGACGATAACGAATAGTAATATTATTAATGCCTCTACAATCAACACACATACGCCGACGTACCATCCTTTTTAGGCACTAGTATAATAGGAACAGCACAAGGACTAAGAGATTGGCGTATATAACCTTTGTCGAGCAGCTCCTGTACTTGACGCATAATCTCCTTCGTCTCCTCTGGATTGGTACGGTATGGTGCACGGTTGGGTAGCGATGCACCGGGAATTAAGTCAATTTGATGCTCAATCCCTCGAATAGGTGGTAATCCCAGTGGCACGTCTTGTGGGAAGACGTCGGCGAACTCCGCAAAATGTTAGTGACAGCGAGGGGCAAAGAGGAAGGCACGTCCTCGAATGAAAATAATGCCTCTTTGCACACAAAAGCATAGCAAACAGATTTGCTAGAATCTAGCTCCTCAATATCAGATTTGGTGGCAAGTAAACATGCACTTTTCAGTTTAATTTCAAACGCAACATTAGATGGTTTATTATTAGGCTTCATTTGTTGCTCAAATTCTTTTGCCACAATCTGATTTTCACTCTTATTTTTCTCCTGTTTTGCTTTATTAGCTCTATTAATATCATCTTTCAAAATTGAATCAGAGTCATAGGAAGCAAAGTAATATTTTTATCCTTGTGAACAAGAGTATACTGATTGTTTCTACCATGGTGTACAGAATTTTTATCAAATTGCCATGGTCTACCAAGTAATAAGGAACATGCTTGCATAGGTACCACATCACAATCAACATAATCAGCATATGTAGAGATACTAAAATACACACGAGCGATGCGTGTTACCTTAACCTTGCCGCTGTTGTTGAACCATTGGATGTAGTAAGGATGTGGATGTGGTCTTGTGGTGAGAGAAAGCTTCTCCACCATATCCATGCTAGCCAAGTTGTTGCAGCTCCCTCCATCTATGATGGCCTTGAATAGAACGTTCCTTCACAACTCCCTTTGTATGGAACAAGTTATGCCTCTGATTTTGCTCGACTTGTGTAACCTGCACACTCAAAACACGTTGAGCAACTAAACATTCATACTGTCGGCATCTTGACAGCCATGTATTGCGTCTCATGATCATATTCCTCTCCACCGTGTTCTTCATGCGTAATAAGAGCCAAAGTCTCTTCATCATAGTCACTAGCGGACTCATACCCACCATCCTCAGTAGCAATCATCACACGCTGAGATTGGCATTCTCTTGCAAAGTGTCCTCTTCCCTTACAACGACGACAAATAATATCACTTGTGTGTCCTGTTGACGCCATGGAAGAAGAAGAGCTGTGTAGGCCCAGCAGTGTGCTCTTGGCGGATAGTGGTGGTTGTGCCCTTTCTTGTATCACGGTTGGAGGTGGCAGCCGACGGAGGTGCCGGTGTAGTAGAACGTGTGGAAGTAGATGATGCACGTGTCCATGATGAAGGTCGACCTGCAGAAAAGTTAGTCCGCGCCAACGCCTGTCGATCCTGCACTTCACGTTCAGCTTTACAAGCAAGATGGAATAATCGAGTGATATTAGTATAATCCTTGTAGTCTAGAATGGTCTGAATATCTATTTAATCCACCCAGAAAACGTGCAAGCATAGCTTCATTCTCCTCAACAATACCACATCTAATCAAGCCAGTTTGTAATTCCTGATAATATTCTTCTACCGAATTTTTTCCTTGTCTTAAGCGCTGCAATTTTTGAAGTAATTCACGTTGATAATATGGTGGAACCCAACGAGTACGCATAGCAGTTTTCAAAGCAGTCCAAGTAGCTGGAACAGGATATAATCTACAATGTTCAGACCACCAAACTCATGCAAAGCTAGTGAAAGCACAAACAGCAGCGGGAACACGTCTCTCCTCAGGATATTGTAAACATGTAAATCGTTGTTCAGTTTCTAACTCCCAAGTAAGATATATATCAGGAACATATCTACCCTCAAATGGTGGAATATTCAACTTCAGTTTAGGGAGATGGTCATGATCTCGTACCTGAGGGGGAGCCCTAACATTGCCATTGATAGAGGCTAAGGTGTCCCGATGTTTCGATGAGATGGTGGCTATCATTTCTGTGGGAGTCGACCTTGACGATCCGACTACGAACGTGCGAGACGTCGCGCCTTAGCAATCGCTAAACCAGCTTCCGAGGGTTATTGACCACGCCGGAGCACGATCAACCTGACCACGAGGGCCTGTTTCCTGCGAGCAAACGAAGAACAAGCAAGAAACTGAGATTGCAATCTGAATATTGCGAATATAAGATGAAAGCTTTATTGATCAAGGTGGGGTTCTGTGGACGCCTTTGTGCAGTCGTTGAACACAAGCGAAATGCACGCGAAGTTGCAGCTATGGCGAACTTTTAATCTAAACAAAACCCAAGGTCTAAACGGTGCCCTAAGGGCTGTATATATGGAGGAAGAGGGGAATTTCGTGGCCCTTGGTGGAGGGGTCCAAATCAACCCTAACTCTTGTTTCCCACACATACGGACTCTAAAAACAGCCTATACTTAAGTATTTCGAAATTACATGGGCCTGGCCCAATAATAAGGTGACGCAGCACCTAGAATAGCCTATGGACGCATATTATGAAGTGGCATCTTGTATATTTCGTCCAAGGCCTCATGCACTCATTAGGGTGGCTTCAAAGTCCTGGAATCATCACTTGTAACTCCGTTCTTGTTCTCCTTGCGCATGCCAACATCTCCATGCTTGAACTTGCTCCAAGGTTCATCTTTCTTGTCCATGGTAGGCCCTTCATTTGTAAGCAAAACAAATGTATCCAATTTAGGCAGCATCATATTCTCATGAACATTGGAATCGTTACCAAGAAAGCGAAAGTACCGATAATTCAATTGGGCGTGCATGAGCTCTAGTAATTGGTCCGGTATGTATAGCCGCTAGGGCTGTGGGTGTAACAATGGTATTGATGTCCTCATCATCCTCCCTTCTTGAAATGAAGTCGTCCTCGACGGAAGCTCATCTTCCTCACCCAAATAAGGCTTCAAATCTGCAATGTTAAAAGTGGGACTAACCCCAAAATCTGCAGGCAGCTCAAGTTTATATGCATTATCATTTATTTTCTCTAACACCTTAAATGGACCATCAAGACGTGGCATTAGCTTTGATTTGCGCAATTTAGGAAACCTATCCTTACGCAAATGTAACCAAACAAGATCTCCGGTGCAAAGACAACATGTTTTCTACCCTTATCTCCAAAGAAGTTTATATTTAGCATTCATACGCTCAATGTTTTCCTTAGTTAACTCATGCATTTTTAAAATCAATTCAGCATGTTCTTTAGCATCAAAATTAACCTTCTCCGAAGATGGAAGAGGCAACAAATCAATAGGTGCACGAGGTAGGAAGCCATACACAATTTCAAAAGGGCACATCTTAGTAGTAGAATGCAATGAACGATTATAAGCAAATTCAATATGAGGCAAGCATTCTTCCCACATTTTCTTATTATTCTTCAAAACAGCCCTAAGCATAGTAGACAATGTTCTATTGACTAATTCAGTTTGTCCATCAGTTTGGGGGTGACAAGTAGTACTAAAAAGCAGTTTAGTCCCCAACTTAGCCCATAAACATCTCCAAAAGTGTCTAAGAAATTTAGTATCACGATCTGAAACAATAGTATTTGGCACACCATGCAAGCGAATAATTTCACGAAAGAACAAATCAGCAACATTAACAAAGATCATCGCTTTTATGACATGGTATAAAGTGTGCCATTTTCGAGAATCTATCCACGACAACAAATATGCTATCCCTCCCTTCTTTGTTCGAGGTAAACCTAAAACAAAGTCCATAGATATATCCTCCCAAGGAATACTAGGCACAGCAAAGGCATATATAAACCATGAGGATTGAGTCGTGACTTAGCTTTTTGACAGTAGTGCAGCGAGCAACAAAAGGCTCAACATCCCGTCTCATCTTTGGCCAAAAGAAATGTGTAGCAAGTATATCCTCCGTCTTTTTTGACGCCAAAGTGTCCCATTAAGCCTCCTCCATGCGCCTCCTGCAACAACAAAAGACGAGCAGAGCTAGCAGGAATGCATAGCTTGTTAGCACGGAACACAAAACCATCATTAATAACGAACTTGTTCCATGTTCTTCCTTCTTTACAATTCTGCATTACATCTTTAAAATCAGCATCATGCACATATTGATCTTTGATGGTCTCCAAACCAAATATTTTGAAGTCAAGTTGTGAAAGCATAGTATATCGACGAGACAAAGCATCAAGAATAACATTTTCTTTACCCTTCTTGTGTTTAATGACATAAGGGAAAGTCTCAATGAATTCAACCCATTTAGCATGTCTACGATTCAGTTTAGCTTGACTTTTAATATGTTTCAAAGATTCATGATCAGAATGTATAACAAATTCTTTGGGCCATAAATAATGTTGCCATGTCTCTAAAGTCCGAACAAGAGCATATAATTCTTTGTCATAAGTAGAATAGTTCAGACTAGGCCCACTCAATTTTTCGTAAAAGTATGCAACAGGTTTGCCATCTTGTAATAACACACCTCCTAATCCAATTCCACTAGCATCACATTCAAGCTCAAAAGTCTTATTAAAGTCGGGAAGTTGGAGTAAAGGAGCATGTGTCAACTTATCTTTCAATACCGTGAAGGCTTCTTCCATGCGGTACCCCAAACAAAAGGCACATCCTTCTTTGTAAGCTCATTGAGAGGTGCAGCAATGGTGCTAAAGTCTCTCACAAAACGCCTATAGAAACCAGCGAGTCCAAGAAAACTCCTCACTTGTGTGACCGTTTTGGGCTGCGGCCAACTCTCAATAGCTTCAATCTTGGCTTTATCAACTTCAATTCCTGTGGAGTAACAACATAGCCAAGAAAAGATACTCGATTCGGTGCAAAAGGTGCACTTCCCAAGGTTACCAAACAAGCGTGCATCACGTAGAGCATTAAAAACAGCACGTAAATGTTCCAAATGTTCTTCCAAAGATTTGCTATAAATCAGTATATCATCAAAGTAAACTACCACAAATCGTCCAATGAAAGCACGTAAAACTTCGCTCATTAATCTCATGAAAGTACTAGGTGCATTAGTTAACCCAAAAGGCATGACTAACTACTCATATAATCCAAACTTAGTTTTAAATGCTGTTTTCCATTCATCTCCCAATTTCATACGAATTTGATGGTATCCACTACGCAAATCAACTTTGGAGAATATTGTAGAGCCACTCAATTCATCAAGCATATCATCTAGCCTAGGAATAGGATGACGATAACGAATAGTAATATTATTAATGCCTCTACACTCAACACACATACATGACGTACCATCCTTTTTAGGCACTAGTATAATAGGAACAAAGCACAAGGACTAAGAGATTCGCGTATATAACCTTTGTCGAGCAGCTCCTCAGACTTGACGCATAATCTCCTTCGTCTCCTCTGGATTGGTACGGTATGGTGCGCGGTTGGGTAGCGATGCACCAGGAATTAAGTCAATTTGATGCTCAATCCCTCGAATAGGTGGTAATCCCGGTGGCACATCTTGTGGGAAGACGTCAACGAACTCCTGCAAAATGTTAGTGACAAAGAGGGGCAAAGAGGAAGGCACGTCCTCGAATGAAAATAATGCCTCTTTGCACACAAAAGCATAGCAAACAGATTTGCTAGAATCTAGCTCATCAATATCAGATTTGGTGGCAAATAAACATGCACTTTTCAGTTTAATTTCGTAGCAACATTAGATGGTTTATTATTAGGCTTCATTTGTTGCTCAAATTCTTTTGCCACAATCTGATTTTCACTCTTATTTTTCTCCTGTTTTGCTTTATTAGCTCTATTAATATCATCTTTCAAAATGGAATCAGAGTCATAGGAAGCAAAGTAATATTTTTATCCTTGTGAACAAGAGTATACTGATTGTTTCTACCATGGTGTACAGAATTTTTATCAAATTGCCATGGTCTACCAAGTAATAAGGAACATGCTTGCATAGGTACCACATCACAATCAACATAATCAGCATATGTAGAGATACTAAAATACACACGAGCGATGCGTGTTACCTTAACCTTGCGCTGTTGTTGAACCATTGGATGTAGTAAGGATGTGGATGTGGTCTTGTGGTGAGAGAAAGCTTCTCCACCATATCCATGCTAGCCAAGTTGTTGCAGCTCCCTCCATCTATGATGACGCCAATAGAACGTTCCTTCACAACTCCCTTTGTATGGAACAAGTTATGTCTCTGATTTTGCTCGACATGTAACCTGCACACTCAAAACACGTTGAGCAACTAAACATTCATACCACGGCATCTTCAAGAGCCATGTATTGCGTGTCATGATCATAATCATCTCCACCGTGTTCTTCATGCGTAATAAGAGCCAAAGTCTCTTCATCATAGTCACTAAGCGGACTCATACCCACCATCCTCGTGAGCAATCATCACACGCTGAGATTGGCATTCTCTCAAGAAATGTCCTCTTCCCTTACAACGACGACAAATAATATCACTTGTGTGCCCTGTTGACGCCATGGAAGAAGAAGAGCTCTGTGTAGGCCCAGCGGTGTGCTCTTGGCGAGATAGTGGTGGTTGTGCACGCTTTCTTGTATCACGGTTGGAGGTGGCAGCCGGCGGAGGTGTCGGTGTAGTAGAACGTGTGGAAGTAGATGATGCACGTGGTGTCCATGATGAAGGTCGACCTGCGAGAAAAGTTAGTTCGCGCCAACGCTGTCGATCCTGCACTTCACGTTCAGCTTTACAAGCAAGATGGAATAACCGAGTGATATTATTATAATCCTTGTAGTCTAGAATGGTCTGAATCTCTCTATTTAATCCACCCAGAAAGCGTGCAAGCATAGCTTCATTCTCCTCAACAATACCACATCTAATCAAGCCAGTTTGTAATTCCTGATAATATTCTTCTACCGAAATTTTTTCCTTGTCTTAAGCGCTGCAATTTTTGAAGTAATTCACGTTGATAATATGGTGGAACCCAACGATGCATAGCAGTTTTCAAAGCAGCCCAAGTAGCTGGAACAGGATATAATCTACAATGTTCGAGACCACCAAACACATGCAAAGCTAATGAAAGCACAAAGCAATGCAGGAACACGTCTCTCCTCGGGATATTGTAAACATGTAAATCGTTGTTCAGTTTCTAACTCCCAAGTAAGATATATATCGTGAACATATCTACCCTCAAATGGTGGAATATTCAATTTCAGTTTAGGGAGATGGTCATGATCTCATTACTGAAGGGGAGCCCGAACATTGCCATTTTTGCATGTGGACGACACGGTGGTTGTGGTGCCGGTGGTTGCACGTAGTTACGATGTTGATCAACCTCATCCTCGTAATCTCTCACATAATCATCCTCCCCACCGCAGCAGCAGGAGCCACGAAGTATCAACAAAGCGGCACCAGCAGCTTGGCCAGCTGAAGAGGGACACGGGAAGCTTCGGCGGAGGGCTGTTTCGCGATGTGGAGGTAGTCCTTGTTGTTGTAGTAGAGGTGCGTTAGGTGCCGGTGGTGGTGGTGGTAGACGCGAGCAATTCATTAAACTTGTTATCGAGCTTTGTTTGAGCGCCTTCTCAATGCCATCTATCTTCTCCATGGCCTCTTCAAATCTATTTAGCACATCGTCCACCGCCCACTCATCATTTGTTGAAACTTATCATGTAGCGCTTTGTTTGTCATGTTTTCCCGGTCGGTCTAAATGGCCATGATCCTGCCATGATTAGCAGCAATAGAAACACACAAGAATATGATTCGACGGACTACTAGGAAGTGGTGGTGGTTGTGTGGTGGACGATCCTAAATCCGTCAAGCAAATCTCAAATTGCATCAGTTCTTACCCGGCGGTGATCGGCAACCGATGTAGTCAAAACTCTCAAAGCTTGGATAGAGCGATTACTGGGGAGAGTCAAGCATACGATGTAGATGTATGTGGAGCTGGGAAGGCTTATAATATGGTAGCAAAAGGGTCAGCAATAATCAATTCAGAGATGCAAAGTTGAATAAACGCTCAGCAGCGATCTTTGTCTTTGGTCCTAGGCTAGACCGTGCTAGAGACGCGAGCCTAGAACACTAACAAAATCACGGCTGCCGCGGAAACAACGGAAAAGCACACTGGAATTTTTTTCGCTCTTTTTTTTTAGCGCTGCTTTTTTTTTGCGCTCCTCCTTTTTTTTTGCGAAAAATCACTATAATGGCGAGTGTCTCAAAACTCTTCCCAGGTCAAACTGACAGGATGGGCACGAAATTTTTTCGACCAAATTTTTTTTTTTCGACTGCCCGGACCCAAAAACTGGAAACGGGTCAAAAAAAACTTTCTATAATGGCGACTGTCTCAATACGCTTAGAAACACTTAAAAACAGGATAGCCAGAAAATTTTTCGACAAGTGCGTTTTCGGAAAATTTTGGGCCTAAACGGAGGGTGGTTTCCAGAATTTTTTTTTTCGAAACCTACTCCGGCAAGGAAACACGAATCGGAAACTAGATGGATCTAAAACAAACCTAATATGAGAAGAACTTGATTGGTGGTGGATATATGGTGGTGGTATATGGCAGCGGTGGTGGTAGCGGTGGTAGTATATTGATATGGATCGGTGGTGGTATATGGACACGGATTGGTGGTGGTATATGGATACGGATTGGTGGTGGTATATGGATACGGATTCGGAGCGGTGATGGTAGGTGGCAGGGGCGATGATGATGGTGCGGTGGCGGCGTGACAACTTATGACCGTAACTCGAAACTCTAAAAGACTAGACGCTAAGACCAGCAACTAGACACGCATTTATGCAACCGCAAATTCAACAAAGCAAAACCCTAAAAAGATTATGCAAAGGCTCAGATTGGTTCGGATATGATGAACTAACCCTAATTTTTTTTTTGTGGCTTTTTCGTGGACTATAGGTATGAAGAACAGACTCGATCTAAACTACGGAAAACTGTAAAATCTCACCGAGCAACCTGAAAATCTGATACCACTTGATAGAGGCTAAGGTGTGCCGATGTTTCGATGAGATGGTGGCTATCGTTTACGTGGAGTCGACCTTGACGATCCGACTACGAGCGTCGCGAGACGTCAGCGCCTTAGCAATCGCTAAACCAACTTCCGAGGGTTATTGACCACGCCGAGCACGATCAACTGACCACGAGGGCCTGTTTCCTGCGAGCAAAGCGAAGAACAAGCAAGAAAGCTGAGATTGCAATCTGAATATTGCGAATATAAGATGAAAGCTTTATTGATCAAGGTGGGGTTACATGGACGCCTTTGTGCAGTCGTTGAACACAAACGAAATGCACGCGAAGTTGCAGCTATGGCGAACTTTTAATCTAAACAAAACCCAAGGTCTAAACGGTGCCCTAAGGGCTGTATATATGGAGGAAGAGGGGAATTTCGTGGCCCTTGGTGGAGGAGTCCGAAATCAACCCTAACTCTTGTTTCCCCACACATACGGACTCTAAAAACAGCCTATAATTAAGTATTTCGAAATTACATGGGCCTGGCCCAATAATAAGGTGACGCAGCACCTAGAATAGCCTATGGACGCATATTATGAAGTGGCATCTTGTATATTTCGTCCAAGGCCTCATGCACTCATTAGGGTGGCTTCAAAGTCCTGGAATCATCACTTGTAACTCCGTTCTTGTTCTCCTTGCGCATGCCAACATCTCCATGCTTGAACTTGCTCCAAGGTTCATCTTTCTTGTCCATGGTAGGCCCTTCATTTGTAAGCAAAACAAATGTATCCAATTTAGGCAGCATCATATTCTCATGAACATTGGAATCGTTACCAAGAAACGAAAGTACCTGATAATTCAATTGGCGTGCGCGAGCTCTAGTAATTGGTCCAGTATGTATAGCCGCAGGGGCTGTGGGTGTAACAATGGTATTGATGTCCTCATCAGCCATTATTTGCATGTGGACGACCGGGTGGTTGTGGTGCTGGTGGTTGCACTTGCACGTAGTTCTGAAGTTGATCAACCTCATCCTCGTACTCTCTCACATAATCATCCTCCCCCACATCGCCAGCAGGAGCCACGTATATCAACAAAGACACCAAAGCAGCCTTGGCCAGTCAAGAGGGACACGGCTCGCTTCGGCGGAGGGTTGCTTCACGATGTGGAGGTAGTCGTTGTTGTTGTTGTAGAGGTGCATTAGGTGCAGCCGGTGGTGGTGGTAGACGCGAGCAATTCATTAAACTTGTTATCGAGCTTTGTTTTGAACACCTTCTCAATGCCATCTATCTTCTCCATGGCCTCTTCAAATCTATTTAGAACATCTTCCACCTGCCCACTCATCATTTGTTGAAACTTATCATGTAGCGCTTTGTTTGTCATGTTCTCCCGGTCGGTCTAAATCGGCTTGTGATCCTGCCATGGTTAGCAATAGAAACACACAAGAATATGATTCGACGGACTACTAGGAAGTGGTGGTGGTTGTGTGGTGGACAGTCACAAATCCGTCAAGCAAATCTCAAATTCTTACCAGTTCTTACCCAAAGAAAGCGGTGATCGGCAACCGATGTAGTCAAAACTCTCAAAGCTTGGATAGAGCGATTACTGTGGAGAGTCAAACGCATCGATGTAGATGTATGTGGAGCTGGGAAGGCTTATAATATGGTGGCAAAAAGGGTCAAGAATAATCAAATCAGAGATGCAAAGTTGAATAAATGCTCAACGACGAGTCTTTGTCTGGTCCTAGGCTAGACCGTGCTAGAGACGCGAGCCTAGAACACTAACAAAATCACGGCTGCACGGAAACAACGGAAAAGCACACTGAAAAAATTCGCTCTTTTTTTTTTTTGCGCTGCTTTTTTTTTGCTCTTTTTTTTTGCGAAAAATCACTATAATGGCGAGTGTCTCAAAACTCTTCCCAGTCAAACCGACGGGATGGGCACGAAATTTTTTCGACCAAAATTTTTTTTTCGATTTGCCGGACCCAAAAACTGGAAACGGGTCAAAAAAAACTTTCTATAATGGCGACTGTCTCAATACGCTTAGAAACACCTACTCCGGCTAGGAAACACGAATCGGAAACTAGATGGATCTCGAAAACAAACCTAATATGAGAAGAACTCGGATTGGTGGTGGATATATGGTTGTGGTATATGGCAGCGGTGGTTGTATATGGCAGCGGTGGTGGTATATGGCTACGGATTGGTGGTGGATAAGAAGGGTGGTAGATGGCAAGGCGATGATGATGGTCTTGCGGCGGCGTGACAACTTATGACCGTAACTCGAAACTCTAAAAGACTAGACTCTAAGACCAAAGAACTTGAGACGACGATGCAAATCAAGAATTCAACAAAGCAAAAACCCCAAAAAGATTATGCGAAGGCTCAGATTGGTTCGGATATGATGAACTAACCCTAATTTTTTGTGGCTTTTTCGTGGACTTTAGGTATGAAGAACAGACTCGATCTAATCTCTGAAAAACTGTAAAATCTCACCGAGCAACCCGAAAATCTGATACCACTTGATAGAGGCAAAGGTGTCCCGATGTTTCGATGAGATGGTGGCTATCGTTTCTGTGGAGTCGACCTTGACGATCCGACTACGTGACGTCGCGAGACGTCGGCGCCTTAGCAATCGCTAAACCAACTTCCGAGGGTTATTGACCACGCGGAGCACGATCAACCTAACCACGAGGGCCTGTTTCCTGCGAGCAAACGAAGAACAAGCAAGAAACTAAGATTGCAATCTGGATATTGCGAATATAAGAGGAAAGCTTTATTAATGAAGGTGGGGTTACGAGACGCCTTGGTCCGGTCGTTGAACACAAACGAAATCTGTGAAGTTGCAGCTATGGCGAACTTTTGATCTAAACAAAACCCAAAGTCTAAACGACGCCCTAAGGGCTGTATATATGGAGAAAGAGGAGGGAATTTCGTGGCCCTTGAGGGAGGGGTCCAAACCAACCCTAACTCTTGTTTCCCCACACATACGGACTCTAAAAACAGCCTACACTTAAGTATTTCGAAATTACATGGGCCTGGCCCAATAATAAGGTGACGCAGCACCTAGAATAGCCTATGGACGAATATTATGAAGTGGCATCTTGTATATTTCGTCCAAGGCCTCATGCTCTCATTAGGGTGGCTTCAAAGTCCTGGAATCATCACTTGTAACTCCGTTCTTGTTTCCCTTGCATGCCAACATCTCCATGCTTGAACTTGCTCCAAGGTTCATCTTTCTTGTCCATGGTAGGCCCTTCATTTGTAAGCAAAACAAATGTATCCAATTTAGGCAGCATCATATTCTCATGAACATTGGAATCATTACCAAGAAACGAAAGTACCTGATAATTCAATTGGCGTGCGCGAGCTCTAGTAATTGGTCCAGTATGTATAGCAGCAGGGGCTGTGGGTGTAACAATGGTATTGATGTCCTCATCAGCATGTCTACGATTCAATTTAGCTTGACTTTTAATATGTTTCAAAGATTCATGATCAGAATGTATAACAAATTCTTTGGGCCATAAATAATGTTGCCATGTCTGTAAAGTCCAAACAAGAGCATATAATTCTTTATCATAAGTAGAATAGTTCAGACTAGGCCCACTCAATCTTTCAGAAAAGTATGCAACAGGTTTGCCATCTTGTAATAACACACCTCCTAATCCAATTCCACTAGCATCACATTCAAGCTCAAAAGTCTCATTAAAATCAGGAAGTTGGAGTGAAGGAGCATGTGTCAACTTATCTTTCAATACCGTGAAGGCTTCTTCCTGTGCGGTACCCCAAACAAAAGGCACATCCTTCTTTGTAAGCTCATTGAGAGGTGCAGCAATGGTGCTAAAATCTCTCATAAAATGCCTATAAAAACCAGCGAGTCCAAGAAAACTCCTCACTTGTGTGACCGTTTTGGGCTGCGGCCAACTCTCAATAGCTTCAATCTTGGCTTTATCAACTTCAATTCCACAATGGAGTAACAACATAGCCAAGAGAAGATACTCGGTCGGTGCAAAAGGTGCACTTCCCAAGGTTACCAAACAAACGTGCATCACGTACAGCATTAAAAACAACACATAAATGTTCCAAATGTTCTTCCAAAGATTTGCTATAAATCAGTATATCATCAAAATAGACTACCACAAAACGTCCAATGAAAGCACGTAAAACTTCGTTCATTAGTCTCATGAAAGTACTAGGTGCATTAGTTAACCCAAAAGGCATGACTAACCACTCATATAAACCAAATTTAGTTTCAAATGTTGTTTTCCATTCATCTCCCAATTTCAGACGAATTTGATGGTATCCACTACGCAAATTAACTTTGGAGAATATTGTAGAGCCACTCAATTCATCAAGCATATCATCTAGCCTAGGAATAGGATGACGATAACGAATAGTAATATTATTAATGCCTCTACAATCAACACACATACGAGACGTACCATCCTTTTTAGGCACTAGTATAAAAGGAACAACACAAGGACTAGGAGATTCGCATATATAACCTTTGTCGAGCAGCTCCTGTACTTGACGCATAATCTCCTTCGTCTCCTCTAGATTGGTACGGTATGGTGCACGGTTGGGTAGCGATGCACTAGAAATTAAGTCAATTTGATGCTCAATCCCTCGAATAGGTGGTAATTCCGGTGGCACGTCTTGTGGAAAGACGTCAGCGAACTCCTGCAAAATGTTAGTGACAGCAGGGGGCAAAGAGGAAGGCATGTCCTCGAATGAACATAATGCTTCTTTGCACACAAAAGCATAGCAAACAGATTTGCTAAAATCTAGCTCATCAATATCAGATTTGGTGGCAAGTAAACATGCACTTTTCAATTTAATTTCAGAAGCACCACCAGATTGTTTATTATTAGGCTTCATTTGTTACTCAAATTCTTTTGCCACAATCTGATTTTCACTCTTATTTTTCTCCTGTTTTGCTTTATGAGCTCTATTAATATCATCTTTCAAAATGGAATCAGGAGTCATAGGAAGCAAAGTAATATTTTTATCCTTATGAACAAGAGTATACTGATTGTTTCTACCATGGTGTATAGAATTTTTATCAAATTGCCATGGTCACCAAGTAATAAGGAACATGCTTGCATAGGTACCACATCACAATCAACATAATCAGCATATGTAGAGATACTAAAATGCACACGAGCGACGCTGCGTTACCTTAACCTTGCCGCTGTTGTTGAACCATTGGATGTAGTAAGGATGTGGATGTGGTCTTGTGGTGAGAGATAGCTTCTCCACCATCTCCATGCTAGCCAAGTTGTTGCAGCTCCCTCCATCTATGATGACGCGAACAGAACGTTCCTTCACAACTCCCTTTGTATGGAACAAATTATGCCTCTGATGTTGCTCAGCTTGTGTAACCTGCACACTCAAAACACATTGAGCAACTAAACATTCATACCACAAGATCTTCAGCAGCCATGTATTGCGTCTCATGATTAGAATCATCTCCACCGTGTTCTTCATGTGTAATAAGAGCCAAAGTCTCCTCATCATAGTCACTAGCGGACTCATACTCACCATCCTCAGTAGCAATCATCACACGCTGAAATTTGCATTCTCTTGCAAAATGTCCTCTTCCCTTACAACGACGACAAATAATATCACTTGTGTGCCCTGTTGACGCCATGGAAGAAGAAGAGCTCATGCAGCCCGGCGGTGTGCTCTTGGCAGATAGTGGTGGTTGTGCCTGCTTTCTCGTATCACGGTTGGAGGTGGCACCTGAAGGAGGTGATGGTGCAGTGGAAGTAGATGATGCACGTGGTGTCTATGATGAAGGTCGACCTGCAGAAAAGTTAGTTTGCGCCAATGCCTGTCGATCCTGCAGTTCACGTTCAGCTTTGTAATGTCCTTATACTCTAGAATGGTCTGAATCTCTCTATTTAATCCACCCATAAAACATGCAAGCCTAGCTTCATTCTCCTCAACAATACCACATCTAATCAAGCCAGTTTATAATTCCTGATAATATTCTTCTACAGAATTTTTTCCTTGTCTTAAGCGCTGCAATTTTTGAAGTTATTCACGTTGATAATATGGTGGAACCCAACGAGTACGCATAGCAGTTTTCAAAGCAGCCCAACTAGCTGGAACAGGATATAATCTACAATGTTCAGACCACCAAACACATGCAAAGCTAGTGAAAGCACAAACAGCAGCAGGAACACGTCTCTCCTCAGGATATAGTAAACATGTAAATCGTTGTTCCGGGGGCCGAAAGTTCCGGGCTGTGGCCGGAAGTTCCGGGCTGTCCAGAGTGTTGACGCCTGTCGTTTCTTCTTCAGCTCCTAGTTCCTTGGCTTGAACGTTGTACCTGATCAAGCATAGTGTCTCGGACTTAGGTAATAGCCATGTCTCACTGGAAGGAAAAGGGAAATCAAATAGGAGTGATGTCACCTCGGCTTGAATAGCACGAGCTCTTGCTCTTGTCATGGGTCCACTTGGAGCTTGGATAGTTGATGGAAGGTCCATGGGGATGACTGAAGGATGCTCCGCATCATATCCCCCCCCCTTGTGAAAGATCCGACTTCGGATCAAGATCTTCATCACCATGGTACGGCGCGAGGTCCTTGACGTTGAAGATGTCGCTCACATTGTACTTATCTCGTGGTAGGTCGATCTTGTATGCGTTGTTGTTGTAGCGTGCGAGCACCTTGAAAGGTCCATCGGCTCGAGGGAGAAGCTTGGACTTGCGTTCGTTGGGGAAGCGGACCTTGCGAAGGTGTCGCCACACTAGATCACCAATGTTGAAGACCGTGGGCTGCTTGTTGACGTTGAGCTTGGTCGCTAGTCGTTGTACTTGGCACTCGATGGTTTGTCTTGTATCTTCATGCATCTTCTTGATGTAGCTTGCCCGTGCACTTGCATCCATGTTGGTGCGCTCTTGTAGAGGAAGTGGTAGAATGTCCAATAGACGATCTCGAAGGGGGACTTGCCGGTAGTCGAGTGTGTTGCGCGATTGTAGGCGTGCTCGGTGATGGGTAGACATGCCACCCACTCCTTGATGTTCTTCTTGATCAAGACGTGAAGTAGAGTGGATAGTGTGCGATTCGTCACCTCCATTTGGCCATCGGTTTGAGGATGGTATGCGGATGAGAACAAGAGTTGGATTCCGAGCTTAGCGCATAGGGTCTTCCAAAAGTAACTAAGGAACTTGACGTCACGATCGGAGACGATTGTCTTTGGTACTCCATGGAGTCGCAAGATTTCTCTACAAAAAAGATTAGCAATATGTGAAGCATCGTCTATCTTGTTGCAAGGAATGAAATGTGCCATCTTGGAAAATCTATCCACAACAACAAACACGGAATCCTTTCCATTTTGAGTTCTAGGCAAACCAAGTACAAAATCCATGCTAATGTCTTCCCAAAGTTGATAGGGAATAGGAAGAGGCATGTAAAGACCATGAAATTGAGCTTTAGACTTAGCTTTACGACATGTAGAGCAACGGTTGGTGAAGCGTGAGACGTCGCGGAACATCTTGGGCCAAAAGTAGTTCTTGGAGAGCGTGGCGAATGTCTTGTCGTGTCCAAAGTGTCCCATGAGTCCGCCTCCATGAGCCTCTTGCAAAAGTAGCAAACGAAGAGAAGACTCGGGAATGCATAGTTTGTTAGCTCTCATAAGATAACCATCCTTGATATAATATTGTTCCCAAGACGTATGCGTCAAACACTTAGCATAAGAAATATCAAAAGATGTATCATTAGCATACAATTCTTTTATGTGCTCAAAGCCAATAACATTCAACTCAAGTTTAGTGACAAGCGTGCATATGCGAGAAAGTGCATTGACAACGACATTTTCTTTACCCTTAATGTACTTAATGACATAAGGAAAAGATTCAACAAATTCACTCCATTTGGCATGACGCTTGTTCAACTTAGTTTGGCCTTTTAAGTACTTAAGCGTTTCGTGATCGGTATGGATGACAAACTCATGAGGTCTAAGGTAATGTTCCCAAACATGTAGTACACGCACTAGAGCATATAATTCCTTGTCATAGATGGGATAGTTAAGTTGAGCACCGGAGAGTTTTTCACTAAAATATGCAATTGCTTGTTTTTCTTGAATCAAAACTCCGCCAATTCCGGTACCACTTGCATCACAATGAACCTCAAAAGTTTCGTCAAAATTGGGCAAAGCAAGAATCAGAGCATGAGTAAGCAAAGACTTGAGCTCTTCAAAAGCGGTGGATTGCAAAGATCCCCAAACAAAAGGAGTATTCTTCTTACTCAAGGCATGCAAAGGGGCGCGATTGTGCTAAAGTGTCTCACAAAGCGACGATAAAAACCCGCAAGACCAAGAAAGCTACGCACTTGTTGCAAATTGGTGGGTTGGGGCCAAGTTTTAATTGCTTCTATTTTAGATTCATCAACATGGACACCCTTTGAGGATACAACAAAACCCAAGAAAACCACTTTGTCAACACCAAATGTGCATTTTTTCATGTTTGCATAAAGACTTTCCTTGCGAAGGGTTTGCAAAACAGCCCTAACATGATCAAGATGTTCTTTCATGGTTTTGCTAAACACAAGAATATCGTCAAAGTAAACCACAACAAAGAATCCAATATAAGGACGAAGCACATGATGCATAAGACGCACGAAATGCAAGGGAGCCTCCGATAGACCCATAGGCATCACTAACCACTCATACAACCCAAATTTCGTTTTGAAAGCAGTTTTCCATTCATCACCCTCTTGTATGCGAATTTGGTAATAGCCACTTTTAAGATCAATTTTTGAGAAAAAGTTGGCTCCACTAAGTTCATCAAGCATATCATCTAAGCGAGGAATGGGATGCCTATAGAGAACGGTAATAGCATTTATAGGTCTACAATCGGAACACAAGCGGAAACTTCCATTGGGTTTAGGCACAAGTATAACGGGAACGGCACAAGGGCTTAAGCTTTCACGTACATGACCGTTGTCGATGAGTTGTTGTACTTGCCGTTGAATTTCCTTGGTTTCTTCGGGATTGACTCGGTATGGAGCATTGTTTGGGAGAGGCGCTCCGGGGATGAGGTCGATTCGATGCTCAATGCCTCGAAGAGGAGGTAGACCCGGAGGTAGCTCATCGGGGAAATCATCTTGGAATTCCTGTAAAAGAGATTGAAACACTAAAGGTAGCTCATAAGAGGTGTTAGTTGTTGGCTCTCCATCCTTGCACACAAGAACAAAGTGCATCACACTAGATGGGTTCTCACACGCTTCTCTCATCTCACTTTTGGTGGCAAATAGGATGATGTTTTTCTCTCTGGGCGAAGAGGCGCTCAAGTTTGGCTTGTGGCTCTCACTCATTTTTTGGTGGATCACTTTCTCACTCTTTTCTCCATGATGGGTGGCTTGCTTGTCGGCTAACACTTGACTAGGAGACATAGGTCGTAGCACATATTCCTTCCCTTTCATCTTGAAGCTATAGTGATTGGTACGTCCATTGTGGAAGACACCACGGTCGAATTGCCATGGTCGACCAAGAAGGAGGTGGCTAACGGTCATTGGGACCACATCACACTCAAAAGTGTCCTCATATGCACTGATGTTGAAGGAGACTTTGACCGTATGCTCGACTCGTATAGTGCCGGAGTCACTTAGCCATTGAACCTTGTATGGATGCGGGTGCTTCCTCTTGACCAATTGAAGCTTGGAGCATAGTTCTTCACTTGCCAAGTTGTGGCAACTACCTCCGTCGATGATGACCTTGACGGATCTCCCATTGATGCCGGCCTTTGTGTGGAAGATGTGGCATCTTTGGTCGTCTTCTTGTTGATGTTGAAGAGTTAAGACCTTGGAGACCACGAGAGCGGGGCTCGAATCCTCATCACAAAAGACTTGATCATCTTCATCTTCGTTCACTCGCCGGTGCATGGCCACTTGCTCAAGAGCTTCCATCTCTTCTTCACTCATGGAGTCATAGGTGCCATCATCGTTGAGGATCATGGTGCGCTTGTTGGTGCATTCATAGGACTTGTGGCCTCGGCCCCCGCAAGTGAAACACTTGAAGGAGCTTGTCTTGACAGTCTCATCGTTTGGAGTAGATGATGAAGCACGCGGCTTGAAGTTGCTTGTAGTAGGAGGAAGACGACTTGAACTTGTCGAAGTTTTCTTGTAACTTGACTTGTCGTCGTTGCTTGTAGAAGGTTTAGTTGACGTAGATGTTGGAGGAGTTGTTGAAGATTGGTTGTTGGAGAAGCCGTAGGTCTTGGACGAGTACTTGGCGTACTTGAAGTCATCTTGCACTTGACGTTCCGCCTTTGTAGCTTGATGCACGAGCTCAATGAGAGTGGAGTACGGTTGGATGTCGGCGATTTTTTGATGGGATGATTGAATCCATTCAAGAAACGTGCCATTGTTTGCTCATCATCTTCTTTCACATTGGCTCGAATCATGGCTATCTCCATTTCCTTGTAGTATTCTTCAACACTTTTTGTTCCTTGCGGTTTTAGTAGGTTGGCACAAAGCGTGCTCTCATGACATCCTTCATTTGAGCCCAAGTGTTGATTGGAGGTTCACCTCTTGCTTGTCGTCTCTCAATGAGTTGTTCCCACCATATGAGCACATAGTCTTGGAACTCAAGTGAGGCCTTAGCGATCTTCTTCTCTTCCTCATAGTTGTGCAAACGAAAGATTTTGTCGACCTTCAATGCCCATGAGAGGTAGTCTTCGGGGTCATTGCTTCCATTGAACTTGGGCATGGTGAATTTGAGCTTTCCATATCGGTGCTCTTCATTTGGTTGTGGTCGAGGATGATGACGCCCTTGACGTGGGTGACAATCATCTTCTTGTTGCTCTTGGTGTGGAGGAAGTCCATGATCAACTTGCTCTTGTTGAACTTGAGGTTGAGGTGGAGCTTGACGAGCTTGTTGAGGAGCTTGAGGGACTTGAGGTTGCACACATGGTTGGTAGTTCCTCTCTTGGATTTCTTCTCGAAGGGCTTCCTCTTGATTGCGTCGTTCGCGATTGCGGTTGGCGATGGCTCGACTTGAATCTTGAAGGGCACGTTGCGCCTCAAGAGCTTGCGCTTCTCGTTGTTGTTGTTGAAGACGTTCAGCCTCGGCGTCGTCTTGATGTAGACGCGCTCGTTCTTCCTCTTGGCGCCTTAGTCGTTGTCGTTCTTGAGCTTGGGCAAAAGCGGCTTGGTTTCATTGAGGACGAGGGACTTGCTCTTGTGAATGCTTGTCATGTAGCGGGTTGCGAGATGCATGACGGTCTTTGCCTTGCGGCTCGTCGAAGGGTGTTCGATGACGGTGTACTTGAGTCGTAGAAGGTGTCGTCGGAGTGTCGACTCGAGCGGCCCCGTCTTGATGATGACGAAGTGGAATGATGTCGGTTCTTCATCAAGGCGCGGATCTCGTCCATTCTTGCATCATTCTCTTGTTTGTGCGCGTCGAACTTGTTGTCGAAGTAGTCACTTTTACGTTGCTCGGAGAGTCGCAAGTCGGTGGCGAGGTTGTCGATGCGGTCGCTCATTGATTGTTGCTCTTGATAAACTAACCGTAGGTCGTACAAGGCCAATGGGCCCAAGTGGAGGTGACGTAACACTTTTGGACTTGTAGTTTGACTCGGATTCTGCTGCAGCATCAGATTGTTTCGTCCATAACTCATAGCTCCGGACGAATTTTAAGGTGAATCCAATTGGGTTGGAAATTGCACGAAATCTATTTTCCAACAAAAACAGAATCAACCAATTTGGAGTCCGTATGAAAAAGGTATTGACGTTTTGAGTCAGGTATGTCTGTGCAGTCCGAATCTGAGTCCAGAACGTGAGAGACTTGGACTCTATCTTCTCTTGGGCCAAAAGTGACGTGAGAGAACTTTTTGAACAGCAGGTAAACATCTCTTTCTCTCTTATCTTCATATGTGGATTGTACAAATGTCCCATACACCTGCAATTAGACATCGCACAAAAGTTTGTGAAGTATTTTTGTCCTGGATGACATAAATAAATTATTGCATAGTTTGCATTAGAAATCACCTCACAAATATACATGTATGCAATATTTTCGGTTGTATCCAAGGTAGTCATGTCCTCATCAGAAGGGGTATGTTGGAAAGAGGTTTGGGCTTGACCGAGTCTTTACCTGTGACGGTAGGAAATTCGAGGCCGGTAGGAAGTTCCGGCTCAGAGTTCAGGCAGGTTCCGCCGGGTTCTGGACTATTCAGAGAGTTGGCGCTCGGGGCTGGTCTGGACTCAGGCCGGAGGTTCGAGGCGGGCGGAAGGTCCGGGGCGGAGATTACAGGTCGAGGCGGAAGTTCAAGACTTTCGAGCTTGTCCTGCTTCTTCTTCCTTCTCCTCTTCCATGCTTGGCCTTGGTCCTTGGATCCTCCATGGTCGTCTCGGTTGTACCTGAGTGTATGCAAGGTCCATGCATGAGGTAGTAGCCATGTCTCGCATGTGGAAAGTGACGGTTTGAAGAGGAGTGAGTTCACCTTGTGCCCTATGGCGTATGGTCGAGGTGTCGTCATATGTCCTCTTGGGGCTTGGAGAGTAGTCGGAGTGTACATGGGGATGAACGTGGGATGCTCCGCATCACTTGGGGAAGGGGTCCGAAACCAACCCTATCTCTTGTTTCCCCACGCATACGGACTCTAAAAACAGCCTATACTTATGTATTTCAAAATGACATGGGCATGGCCCAATAATAAGGTGACGCAGCACCTAGAATAGCCTCTGGACGAAGTTTATGAAGTGGCATCTTGTATATTTCGCCCAAGGCCTCATGCACTCATTATGGTGGCTTCAAAGTCCTGAAATCATCACTTGTAACTCCGTTCTTGTTCCCCTTGCACATGCCATCAACTCCATGCGTGTTCTTGCTCCAATGTTCATCCCTCTTATCCATGCCAGACTGATGTAGGGTGGAACCCTAGATGGAGGATCTTTAACGAAAGGAGCGGATCCCTATGAAGAACATGATGAACACGAGGGAAAACACGAGGGAAACACGAGGGGAACACGAGACAAATCACTCAACCAACAAGAATAGATCACACATGCGCTAGATCGATGAAAACAAGGGTAAGATACAAGATCCAAAGTCAACAACGGACGATACAAACGGTAACCGGTTCTTCTCCGTGAGGAGGTCTTGATGGGGGCCACCCAAGAGGGGGTCTTGAATCCAAGGTGATCTTCTCCGAAGAGGGGCCTAATCTCTCTCGAGGAGGAGATCCATAATGGATGAGCAAAGCTCTATCTCTAAATGAGCTAATCCTTTGCTAACCCTAGAAAGAGGAAGGGGATGGAGTATATATAGTCTAGGGGGGCGAAGAGGTACCTTGGATTCGGCCCTTTCTTGTCTTGTGACAGGCGAGCCGGATGTCCGGGCGTTGGGCCGGATGTCCGGGGCTTCGGGAGGGGCCGGATGTCCGGGCTGGCGGCGAAAGCTTCTGTTGGTTCTGGTGCGCGGAGCCAGATTTCCGGGCTTTTGGCCAGATGTCTGGGCTCGGGCTAGATGTTGGGTGGCTCGGATGCTGCTATAGTAGATGTCTCCATCGACCGGATGTCCCGGGCTGGGGCCGGATATCCGGGCCCTGGAGCTGTCTTCTTCTCCTTCCGGCGGTTCTCTTTATCTGTGAACTTGGCGGCTTGTCCGTCTTCACGTGCCTCATGGGTCCTCTTGGCTCTTGATGAGATGATGGTAGGTCCATGGGGATGATCGTAGGATGCTCTGCATCATCTCCCCTCCCTTGGGAAAGATCCGACCTCGGATCGAAATCCTCATCACCATGGTACGGGGAGAGATCTTTCATGTTGAAGATGTCGCTCACGGAGTACTTGTCGCGTGGGATGTCGATCTTGTATGCGTTGTTGTTGTAGCGTGCAAGCACCTTGAAGGGTCCATCCGCTCGGGGTAGTAGCTTGGACTTGCGTTCATTGGGGAAGCGATCCTTGCGAAGGTGTAGCCACACAAGATCTCCAACATTGAACATCATGGGTTGCTTGTTGATGTTGAGCTTGGTCGCGAGTGGTTGTACTTGGCGCTCGATGGTGTTCCTTGTATCTTCATGCATCTTCTTGAGGAAGTTGACTCGGGCACTCGCGTCCATGTTTGTGCGCTCTTGTAGCGGTAGAGGTAGAATGTCCAATGGTGACAATGGGTTGAAGCCATAGACGACCTCAAAGGGGGACTTGCCGGTAGTCGAATGTCTTGCACGATTGTAGGCGTACTCGGCGATAGGTAGGCACTCCTCCCACTCCTTGATGTTCTTCTTTATCAACACGCATAGGAGAGTTGCAAGCGTTCGGTTAGTGACTTCCATTTGGCCATAGTAGAGTCGAGAGCGTGCGGTTTGTCACCTCCGTTTGGCCGTCGGTTTGTGGATGGTATGCCGAAGAGATCAAGAGCTTGATTTCGAGCTTGGCGCACAAGGTCTTCCAAAAGTAACTCAAGAACTTGACGTCGCGGTCCGAGGCAATCGTCTTTGTTACTCCATGAAGGCACACGATTTCCCTACAAAACAAATTTGCAACATGTGAAGCATCGTCTATCTTGTTGCAAGGAATGAAATGAGCCATTTTGGAGAATCGGTCCACAACAACAAAAATGGAATCCTTATGATGTAGGGCGGAACCCTACGTGGATGATCTTTCACGTTGGAGCGGATCCTACGGTGAATCACGAAGAATGCTCGGAAGAACACGAGGAAATCACGGGGAGGAACGAGGGATGATAGAGGCAAAGGTGTCCCGATGTTTCGATGAGATGGTGGCTATCGTTTCTGTGGGAGTCGACCTTGACGATCCGACTACGTACGTGCAAGACGTCGCGCCTTAGCAATCGCTAAACCAACTTCCGAGGGTTATTGACCACGCAGAGCACGATCAACCTAACCACGAGGGCCTGTTTCCTGCGAGCAAGCGAAGAACAAGCAAGAAACTAAGATTGCAATCTGGATATTGCGAATATAAGAGGAAAGCTTTATTAATGAAGGTGGGGTTACGAGGCGCCTTGGTGCAGTCGTTGAACACAAACGAAGTACGCGAAGTTGCAGCTATGGCGAACTTTTGATCTAAACAAAACCCAAAGTCTAATCGACGCCCTAAGGGCTGTATATATGGAGAAAGAGGAGGGAATTTCGTGGCCCTTGAGGGAGGGGTCCGAAACCAACCCTAACTCTTGTTTCCCCACACATACGGACTCTAAAAACAGCCTACACTTAAGTATTTCGAAATTACATGGGCCTGGCCCAATATTAAGGTGACGCAGCACCTAGAATAGCCTATGGACGAATATTATGAAGTGGCATCTTGTATATTTCGTCCAAGGCCTCATGCTCTCATTAGGGTGGCTTCAAAGTCCTGGAATCATCACTTGTAACTCCGTTCTTGTTCCCCTTAAGCATGCCAACATCTCCATGCTTGAACTTGCTCCAAGGTTCATCTTTCTTGTCCATGGTAGGCCCTTCATTTGTAAGCAAAACAAATGTATCCAATTTAGGCAGCATCGTATTCTCATGAACATTGGAATCGTTACCAAGAAAGCGAAAGTACTGATAATTCAATTGGCGTCTTGTGAGCTCTAGTAATTGGTCCGGTATGTATAGCAGTAGGGGCTGTGGGTGTAACAATGGTATTGATGTCCTCATCATCCTCCCTTCTTGAAATGAAGTCTTCCTCGACGGAAACTCATCTTCCTCACCCAAATAAGGCTTCAAATCTGCAATGTTAAAAGTGGGACTAACCCCAAAATCTGCGGGCAGCTCAAGTTTATATGCATTATCATTTATTTTCTCTAACACCTTAAATGGACCATCGACACGTGGCATTAGCTTTGATTTAGCAAATTAGGAAACCTATCCTTACATAAATGTAACCAAACAAGATCTCCGGTGCAAAGACAACATGTTTTCTACCCTTATCTCCCGCAAGTTTATATTTAGCATTCATACGCTCAATGTTTTCCTTAGTTAACTCATGCATTTTTAAAATCAATTCAGCACGTTCTTTAGCATCAAAATTAACCTTCTCCGAAGATGGAAGAGGCAACAAATCAATAGGTGCACGAGGTAGGAAGCCATACACAATTTCAAAAGGGCACATCTTAGTAGTAGAATGCAATGAGCGATTATAAGCAAATTCAATATGAGGCAAGCATTCTTCCCACATTTTCTTATTATTCTTCAAAACAGCCCTAAGCATAGTAGACAATGTTCTATTGACTACTTCAGTTTATCCATCGGTTTGGGGGTGACAAGTAGTACTAAAAGCAGTTTAGTCCCCAACTTAGCCCATAAACATCTCCAAAAGTGGCTAAGAAATTTAGTATCACGATCTGAAACAATAGTATTTGGCACACCATGCAAGCGAATAATTTCACGAAAGAACAAATCAGCAACATTAACATCATCGCTTTTATGACATGGTATAAAGTGTGCCATTTTCGAGAATCTATCCACGACAACAAATATGCTATCCCTCCCCATCTTTGTTCGAGGTTAACCTAAAACAAAGTCCATAGATATATCTTCCCAAGGAACACTAGGTACAGGCAAAGGCATATATAAAACATGAGGATTAAGTCGTGACTTAGCTTTTTTGACATGTAGTGCAGCGAGCAACAAAACGCTCAACATCCCGTCTCATCTTTGGCCAAAAGAAATGTGTAGCAAGTACGTCCTCCGTCTTCTTCACGCCAAAGTGTCCCATTAATCCTCCTCCATGCGCCTCCTACAGCAACAAAAGATGAACAGAGCTAGCAGGAAGGCATAGCTTGTTAGCACGGAACACAAAGCCATCATTAATAACGAACTTGTTCCATGTTCTTCCTTCTTTACAATTCTGCATTACATCTTTAAAATCAGCATCGTGCACATACTGATCTTTGATGGTCTCCAAACCAAATATTTTGAAGTCAAGTTGTGAAAGCATAGTATAGCGACGAGACAAAGCATCAGCAATAACATTTTCTTTACCCTTCTTGTGTTTAATGACATAAGGGAAAGTCTCAATGAATTCAACCCATTTAGCATGTCTACGATTCAGTTTAGCTTGACTTTTAATATGTTTCAAAGATTCATGATCAGAATGTATACCAAATTCTTTGGGCCATAAATAATGTTGCCATGTATGTAAAGTCCGAACAAGAGCATATAATTCTTTATCATAAGTAGAATAGTTCAGACTAGGCCCACTCAATTTTTCAGAAAAGTATGCAACAGGTTTGCCATCTTGTATTAACACACCTCCTAAACCAATTCCACTAGCATCACATTTAAGCTCAAAAGTCTTATTAAAATCAGGAAGTTGGAGTGAAGGAGCATGTGTCAACTTATCTTTCAATACCGTGAAGGCTTCTTCCTGTGCGGTACCCCAAACAAAAGGCACATCCTTCTTTGTAAGCTCATTGAGAGGTGCAGCAATGGTGCTAAAATCTCTGATAAAATGCCTATAAAAACCAGCGAGTCCAAGAAAACACCTCACTTGTGTGACCGTTTTGGGCTGCGGCCAACTCTCAATAGCTTCAATCTTGGCTTTATCAACTTCAATTCCCTGTGGAGTAATAACATAGCCAAGAAAAGATACTCGATCGGTGCAAAAGGTGCACTTCCCAAGGTTACCAGACAAACGTGCATCACGTAGAGCATTAAAAACAGCACGTAAATGTTCCAAATGTTCTTCCAAAGATTTGCTATAAATCAGTATATCATCAAAATAGACTACCACAAAATGTCCAATGAAAGCACGTAAAACTTCATTCATTAGTCTCACGAAAGTACTAGGTGCATTAGTTAACCCAAAAGGCATGACTAACCACTCATATAAACCAAATTTAGTTTTAAATGCTGTTTTCCATTCATCTCCCAATTTCATACGAATTTGATGGTATCCACTACGCAAATTAACTTTGGAGAATATTGTAGAGCCACTCAATTCATCAAGCATATCATCTAGCCTAGGAATAGGATGACGATAACGAATAGTAATATTATTAATGCCTCTACAATCAACACACATACGTGACGTACCATCCTTTTTAGGCACTAGTATAATAGGAACAACACAAGGACTAAGAGATTCGCGTATATAACCTTTGTCGAGCAGCTCCTGTACTTGACGCATAATCTCCTTCATCTCCTCTGGATTGGTACGGTATGCTGCATGGTTGGGTAGCGATGCACCGGAAATTAAGTCAATTTGATGCTCAATCCCTCGAATAGGTGGTAATTCCGGTGGCACATCTTATGGAAAGACGCCAGCGAACTCCTGCAAAATGTTAGTGACAGCAGGGGGCAAAGAGGAAGCCATGTCCTCGAATGAACATAATGCCTCTTTGCACACAAAAGCATAGCAAACAGATTTGCTAAAATCTAGCTCATCAGTATCATATTTGGTGGCAAGTAAACATGCACTTTTCAATTTAATTTCAGAAGCAACACCAGATGGTTTATTATTAGGCTTCATTTGTTACTCAAATTCTTTTGCCACAATCTGATTTTCACTCTTATTTTTCTCTTGTTTTGCTTTATGAGCTCTATTAATATCATCTTTCAAAATGGAATAAGGAGTCATAGGAAGCAAAGTAATATTTTTATCCATATGAACAAGAGTATACTGATTGTTTCTACCATGGTGTACATAATTTTTATCAAATTGCCATGGTCACCAAGTAATAAGGAACATGCTTGCATAGGTACCACATCACAATCAACATAATCAGCATATGTAGAGATACTAAAATGCACACGAGCGATGCAGCGTTACCTTAACCTTCTTTCTGTTATTGAACCATTGGATGTAGTAAGGATGTGGATGTGGTCTTGTGGTGAGAGATAGCTTCTCCACCATCTCCATGCTAGCCAAGTTGTTGCAGCTCCCTCCATCTATGATGGCCTTGAGCGAGCGTTCCTTCACAAGTCCCTTTGTATGGAACAAATTATGCCTCTGATTTTGCTCGACTTGTGTAACTTTGCACACTCAAAACACGCGAGCAACTAAACATTCATACCACAAAGATCTTCAGCAGCCATGTATTTCGTCTCATTATCGTAATCATCTCCACCGTGTTCTTCATGTGTAATAAGAGCCAAAGTCTCCTCATCATAGTCACTAAGCGGACTCATACTCACCATCCTCGTGAGCAATCATCACACGCTGAAATTTGCATTCTCTCAAAATGTCCTCTTCCCTTACAACGACGACAAATAATATCACTTGTGTGCCTGTTGGCGCCATGGAAGAAGAAGAGCTACGTGCATGCCCGGCAGGTGTGCTCTTGGCGAGATAGTGGTGGTTGTGCACGCTTTCTCGTATCACGGTTGGAGGTGGCACCAAGGAGGTGATGGTGCGGTGGAAGTAGATGATGCACGTGGTGTCTATGATGAAGGTCGACCTGCGAAAAGTTAGTTTGCGCCAATGCACATCGATCCTGCGGTTCACGTTCGACTTTGTAATGTCCTTATACTCTAGAATGGTCTGAATCTCTCTATTTAATCCACCCATAAAACATGCAAGCATAGCTTCATTCTCCTCAACAATACCACATCTAATCAAGCCAGTTTGTAATTCCTGATAATATTCTTCTACATAATTTTTTCCTTGTCTTAAGCGCTGCAATTTTTGAAGTAATTCACGTTGATAATATGGTGGAACCCAACGATGCGCATAGCAGTTTTCAAAGCAGCCCAAGTAGTGGAACAGGATATAATCTACAATGTTCAGACCACCAAACACATGCAAAGCTAGTGAAAGCACAAACAGCAGCAGGAACACGTCTCTCCTCAGGATATTGTAAACATGTAAATCATTGTTCAGTTTCTAACTCCCAAGTAAGATATATATCAGGAACATACCTACCCTCAAATGGTGGAATATTCAATTTTAGTTTAGGGAGATGGTCATGATCTCGTACCTGAGGGAGAGCCCTAACATTGCCATTATTTGTATGTGGACGACCTGGTGGTTGTGGTGCTGGTGGTTGCACGTAGTTCTTATTTTGATCAACTTCATCCTCGTAATCTCCCACATAATCATCCTCCTCCGCATCAGCAGCAGGAGCCACAAAAGTATCAACAGCAGCACCAACAGTTTGGCCAAGCGCAAGAGGAACACGACTCGCTCGGCAGAGGGCTGTTTCGCGACGTGGAGGTAGTCGTTGTTGTTGTTGTAGAGGTGCGTTAGGTGCAGCCGGTGGTTGATGTGGAGCATCCTACGGTCATCACCATGTCAAGAGTCCGTTTGGCAAGTGACACGTGCGACCTCTACTTCTCATACATAAAGGTGAATCTTCTCCTTTACACGTGCTCACTTGACCCCTTCGAGGATGGCATACTACTTGACACTTCTCCCGTGTGCATGCATAGGTATTGTCGGAGATTCACAGATGTCAAAGAGGAGCGCAAGCGCCAAGGAACGACTACACCATCCGCGAGGGAGGCATCGAAGAGAAGACGGAAGAAACAAAGCTGCTACGATCTACAGCCACCGGACGACCGGACAACGCCGGACGTCCGATGCCTGGAGCTCCAGCCAGCCCAAAAGTCCAACCGACGAAAGCTTCTGGCCGGACGGCCAGAACGCCGGACGTCCGACAAAGTCTAGCCAGCAGACGACCGACACCGGACGACGACCGTTGTTGCGGCAACAGAGCGAAATTCTGAAGTCCGAAGTATTAGGACGTCTGAACCGTCCGAAGCTTCCGGACGTTGACCCCCACCGGACGTCCGGCGCTGTGTGCGGCCAGCAGGCCTTTGCCCTTGTATCCCTCTCCACTTACCCCTTCGTGGCTTAGACTATAAATAGACCACCTCCACCTCCTTTCTAAGGTTAGCAAAGTGATAGCTCATTTGTATGTGAGCTTTGCTCCTACCTTCCTCTACTCTTGAGAGAGAGACCACTAGTCCATTGGAGGCCAAGACCTCCATCTAGGAGAAGATCCTGCGGGATATATCATCAAGACCCCCTCTTGGGCGGCCCCTTCAAGACCTCCTCACGGAGATGAACTCTACCTTGTATCTTTCCCTTTGTTGTTCATGTACCTTGTGGATCTTGTGTGTTTGATTGTCTAGTGGATGTGTGATCGGACTTGTTCTTGAGTGTTTCCCCTTGTGATTTCTCCCCGTTCTTCCCCGTGTTCTTCGTGCTCTTCGAGGGATCCCACTCCAAACGTGAAAGATCGGCCGACACCGGGTTAGCCCCGCATCATATGGTATCATGAGCCACGTTTATCACGTATTTGGAGTCCCTCCCACCATTTTCTAGCCTTCTTTTGCTTGATTTTGTCCTAATTTTGAAAATCCCAACCCAAAATAGCCCCAAATTTTTTTGTGATTTGTTGGTTTGATGATGTTTTGTTGATTTTGATCCATGGATTTGCTTGGTTTCGAGTGGATCTAGCATTTCCCCAAGTTTCTCCACTTTTCATCCACGAAATCTCCTCAATTTTGACCCCAAAATCCCAAAATTCCGCCCAAAATCGCGTCCCGGAGCTCAAATCCCGCGTTGACCCCCGACCCCCGGACGTCCGACCTTTCCCGGACGACCGGAACTCCTAACCCGAACCGAATTTATGGCTTTCCGACCTTCCCGGACGTCCGGCGACCGGACATCCGTCCATCTATAGACGTCCGTAACCTGTAGATTCCCACTTCGGCTGATTTTTGTTTTGTCCATAACTAATTCATCCGAACTCCGATTTTGACGTTCTTTAGCTCGTTTTGAAGCTATTGACATCCCCCTTCCAAAACAAATACCACCAAAACCTTTTGACTCCATAAATTGTTTGGAACTTTGGCATCTTTGCCTAGGGCTTCCACCACATCCTCCGCTACTCCACCACCGACTTCCGCAACCTAACCAATTTTGTTCCGTATCACATTAGTGGTTGCTTGAGTAGTGATTCGTGTCTCCTAAGGTGTTTCGTCTACTTAGGGACGGTTGCTTCTTCATCAACCACTATCATAACTTCCGCATAGGCTTGCCCACCTGATGTAGGGTGGAACCCTACTCGGAGATCTTTCAAGTTTGGAGGGGATCCTATGGGGAAAACATGATGAACGGGCGGAAGAACACAAGGAAACACACACAAGAGGAACACTAAACCGACAAGTTTCGATTAAACAAGGGCTAGATCACCGAACACATAAGGTAGCACAAGATTCAAAATCAACAAAGGAAAGATACACGAGTAGCCGATCTTCTCCGAGAGGAGGTCTTGATGGGGTCCACCCTAGAGGTGGTCTTGAATCCGCTTGGGGGATCTTCTCCGAAGAGGTCGTGAACTCCGAGGAGAAGTACCAAGTGGATGAGCAAGGGATCTCACACCAAAGATGAGCTAAACCAATGCTAACCCTAACTAGGAGGAGGTGGGAGAGTATTTATAGTTTACGGACGAAAGGGTACAGGCCTCGGCCCAAGTGGCACTGTGACAGCACTGAAGGTCCGGCAGGGTCCGCCTAAGCCGAGAGTTAGGCGGGTGGAGCTGGGTGGCTTCCGGGCGGAAGGTCCGGAGGGTCGGAAGTTCGAGGCGGGTTCTGGCTGGTTCGGGCTAACGAGAAAGTTAGCACGCCCGGCTGGTCGGTCGTCGGGCCGGAAGCTCGAGGCGGGCCGGAAGTTCGAGGCCGGAAGCTCCGAGGCTGTGGCGGAAGTTCCGGATGTCCAGAGTTGGCGCTGTCGTTTCTTCTTGACTCCTGGTTCCTTGGCTTGAACGTTGTACCTGATCACGCATAGTGTCTCAGACTTAGGTAGTAGTAGCCTTGTCTCACTGGACGGAAAAGGGAAATCGAATAGGAGTGATGTCACCTCGGATTGAATAGCACGAGCTCTTGCTCTTGTCTTGGGTCCACTTGGAGCTTGGATAGTTGATGGGAGGTCCATGGGGATGACCGAAGGATGCTCTGCATCATATCCCCCCCTTGTGGAAGATCCGACCTCGGATCAAGATCTTCATCACCATGGTACGGCGCGAGGTCCTTGACGTTGAAGATGTCGCTCACATTGTACTTATTTCGTGGTAGCTCGATCTTGTAGGCGTTGTCGTTGTAGCGTGCTAGCACCTTGAAAGGTCCATCGGCTCGAGGGAGAAGCTTGGACTTGCATTCGTTGGGGAAGCGGTCCTTGCGAAGGTGTAGCCACACTAGATCACCAATGTTGAAGACCATGGGTTGCTTGTTGACGTTGAGCTTGGTCGCTAGTCGTTGTACTTGGCGCTCGATGGTTTGTCTTGTATCCTCATGCATCTTCTTGATGTAGCTTGCCGTGCACTTGAATCCATGTTGGTGCGCTCTTGTAGAGGAAGTGGTAGAATGTCCAATGGTGACAACGGGTTGAAGCCGTGAAGCGATCTCGAAGGGGGACTTGCCGGTAGTCGAGTGTGTTGCACGATTGTAGGCGTACTCGGCGATTGGTAGACATGCCTCCCACTCCTTGATGTTCTTCTTGATCAAGACGCGAAGTAGAGCGGAGAGGGTGCGGTTTGTCACCTCCGTTTGGCCGTCGGTTTGAGGATGGTATGCGGAAGAGAACAAGAGCTGGATTCGCGGAGTAGAGCGGAGAGGGTGCGGTTTGTCACCTCCGTTTGGCCGTCGGTTTGAGGATGGTATGCGGAAGAGAACAAGAGCTGGATTCCGAGCTTGGCGCATAGGGTCTTCCAAAAGTAACTCAAGAACTTGACGTCCCGATCGGAGACGATTGTCTTTGGTACTCCATGGAGTCGCAAGATTTCCCTACAAAAAAAGATTAGCAATATGTGAAGCATCGTCTATCTTGTTGCAAGGGATGAAATGTGCCATCTTGGAAAATCTATCCACAACAACAAACACGGAGTCCTTTCCATTTTGAGTTCTAGGCAAACCAAGTACAAAATCCATGCTAATGTCTTCTCAAGGTTGATAGGGAATAGGAAGAGGCATGTAAATACCATGAGATTGAGCTTTAGACTTAGCTTTGCGACATGTAGAGCAACGGTTGGTGAAGCGTGAGGCGTCATGAACATCTGGGGCCAAAAGTAGTTCTTGGAGAGCGTGGCAAATGTCTTGTCGCGTCCAAAGTGTCCCATGAGTCCGCCTCCATGAGCCTCTTGCAAAAGGAGCAAACGACTCGGGAATGCATAGTTTGTTAGCTCTCATAAGATAACCATCCTTGATATAATATTGTTCCCAAGACGTATGCGTCAAACACTTAGCATAAGGAATAGCAAAAGATGGATCATTAGCATACAAGTCTTTTATGTGCTCAAAGCCGATAACATTCAACTCAAGTTTAGTGACAAGCGTGCATATGCGTGAAAGTGCATCGACAACTACATTTTCCTTACCCTTTGATGCGGAGCATCCCTCGCTCATCCCCATGGACGTGCCTACATCTCCCTCAACGCCACTCGGACCCATGACAAGAGCTCGAGCTAAGGCTATCGAAGATAAGGTGAATTCGCTCCTCTCCGAACTCCCTCTTCCTACTCACGAGACATGGCTACTACCTCATTCGGAGACTCTATGTGTAATCAGGTACATGGAGGTGAGCCAAGGATCAACTACTTGCAAGAGCCAAGACGGCGAGGACCCCAAGCATTTTGAAGAAGAAGAAGAGATGCTGCTGAAGGTACATGCATCGGACGTCCGGCAGCTTGGCACCCGAACTGAAACTACGGACGACCGAAACCCCCGGACGTCCGACCGATGAACGCCCGAACCAAATCTACGGATGACCGACGACTTCCGGACGTCCGGACCGTCATGAAGCTCCGGACGACCGACCCCCTCCGGACGTCCGACACGCCCACGACAGAGCTGATTCTACGGACGCCCGACCGGACATCCGGACCGTCCCGAGCCTCCGGACGTCCGACGCCTGTGTGTTGACTTCGTTAGGGGCCGCAGCCCTTGTACCCCTTCGCCCCCTAGACTACCTGATGCGGAGCATCCTACGATCATCACCATATCAAGAGTCCGTTTGGCAAGTGACACGTGCGACCTCTTCTTCACATACACAAAGGTGAATCTTCTCCTTTACACGTGCTCACTTGACCCCTTCGAGGATGGTATATTACTTGACACTTCCCCGTATGCATGCATAGGTATTGTCGGAGCTTCTCGGATGTCAAGGAGGAGTGCAAGCGCCAAGGAACGACTACACCATCCATGAGGAAGCACAGGCGGCAGCGGAAGAAGAGCCCATACTACGGGCCGGACATCCGGCCACAACCCGGACATCCAGCCCTGCCCGGACATCCGGCCACAGCCCGGACATCCGGCGCCCATCTGCAGCCGCAGCCCTGACAGGAAGACTACAGGGCCCGGACATCCGGCCCCCAGGCCCCGGACATCCAGCCTCCCACGAAGCCCCGGATATCCGGCCACTCGCCCAATCCGGCGCCCGCACCGAATCGGCAGATTCGGCCCGCGCCAACCGGACATCCGGCCGGCTAGCGAACATCCGGCGCCTCCAAAGCCGGACATCCGGCCCGGACCCGGACGTCCGGCCTCCCTACTGTCTTGTGATGCCTCCGGGACTTGTCCCTTGTACCCCTTCGCCCCGAGACTATATATACTTGATCCCTTTCCTCTTTCTAGGGTTAGCAAATATGATAGCTCATTCTTAGGTGAGCTTTGCTCCTACCTCTTCTCTTGAGAGAGAGAGACTACCACTCCCATGGAGTTCAAGACCTCCATGTGAGAAGATCCTGCGGGATATCATCAAGACCCCCATCTTGGGCGGACCCCATCAAAACCTCCTCTCGGAGATGAACCTTACCTTGTATCTTTCCTTTTGTTGTTCATGTACCTTGTGGATCTTGTGTGTTTGATTGTCTAGTGGATGTGTGATCGGACTTGTTCTTGAGTGTTCCCCTTGTGATTTCCCTCCGTTCTTCCCCGTGTTCATCGTGATTCCCCGTAGGATCCGCTCCAACGTGAAAGATCGTCCACGTAGGGTTCCGCCCTACATCATCTATGGTATCATGAGCCACGTTGATCACGTTTTTGGAGCCCCTACCCCTCTTTTTCTAGCTTGATTTTGTTGATTTAGGTAAGTAAATCCGAAAATCCTCATCAAAAATAGCCCCAAATTTTTTGTGATTCTTTAGTTTTGATGATGTTTTGTTTATTTTGATCCAAGGAGTTGCTTGGTTTAGAGTGGAGCTATCATTTAAACAAGTTTCACCACTTGCCATCCACGAAATCTCTCCAATTTTGACCTTGAAATCATCAATTTCCGCCCCCAATTCGAAAATTTCCGCCCCAAACGAGATCGGGATCCGTCGGGCCGGACATCCGGGCCTCAGGCCGGACATCCGGGCCATCCGGCCGGACATCCGGGCCCCAAGCCGGACATCCGGGCCCTGGAGCACCAAATCCGCTCGATTCTGGACATACACCCCCGGAAATCCGGCCCCGAGCCCCGGATATCCGGCCCCTGAGATTTCTGTTTTTTCCGTTTCACCGTTTTGTCCATAACTAATTCATCCGGAGTCCGATTTTGACGTTCTTTAGCTCGTTTTGAAGCTATTGACATCCCCCTTCCCATAAAAATACTACCATCACCATTTGACTCCATCAAATTTTGTGAACTTTGGCATCTTTGCCTAGGGCTTCGGCACATCCTCGCATAACCACCACCGACTTCCGCAACCTAACCAATTTTGTTCCCCATAGCATTAGTGGTTGCTTGAGTAGTGATTCGAGTCTCCTAAGGTGTTTCGGCTAGTTAGGGACGATTGCTTCTTCATCAACCACCACCACCACTTCCGCATTGCCAAGTGCAAACCACCACCGCATTCCCGCTACCACCATTTTGACATTTGACGTTTGAGATTTTGAGTTCGCGGTTTTTCCGTTTCCTAAGGTGATTCGGCTACTTAGGGACGAGTCTCCATCATCTTGGTATCTACATCAAGAACACCGCTACTCATCATCGCCGGACGGTAACCTCCATATCATCTTGGTATCGTGGTATCCCTCCATTGTATATTCCCTTGCCATTGCATTGTTAACCCCTAGCCTTACTTTTGCGTTACTTGCCTATCGAGACTAGCCATTTGAGTATTGCCGCAACGTTACTTGTGCACATTAGTGATCTACACCATCCATTGCATACATACCATATCATCTTGGTATCATCATATCATCCATTGTGTCACAATATCGTTCCGCATATACACAAAAGCTATCTTGGTTTGTGCATTGTGCAAAAGTGGCCATAAAAAAGAGAATAAGCTTTTAAGCAAAGAGAAAGAGCAAATAGCTTGTAAGCAATAGCCATAGCATCAAATATATCATATGATATCATACTTGATCATCTTGGATCATTGTGAGAGAAACACCGGGAACCATACATACATAGCATACTTGGGATAGAAAGTTTATCCATTTGCATCTTATAATACATCCGGCCACAGCCCGGACATCCAGTATACATCTGCGACGCCCACAGCAGAAGACTACAGGGCGGACATCCGCCCCAGGCCCGGACATCCGGCCTCCCACGAAGCCGGATATCCGCCACTCGCCCGAAATCGGCGCCCACCGAATCGACAGATTCAGCCGCCAACCGGACATCCGTGGCTAGCCGGACATCCGGCGTCTCGGGAAAGCTTGGGACATCCGACCCGGCCTTGGACGTCCGGCCTCCCTACTGTCTTGATGCCTCCGGGACTTGTCCCTTGTACCCCTTCGCCCGAGACTATATATACTTGATCCCTTTCCTCTTTCTAGGGTTAGCAAATATGATAGCTCATTCTTAGGTGAGCTTTGCTCCTACCTCTTCTCTTGAGAGAGAGACTACCACTCCCATGGAGTTCAAGACCTCCATGTGAGAAGATCCTGCGGGATATCATCAAGACCCCCATCTTGGGCGGACCCCATCAAGACCTCCTCTCGGAGATGAACCTTACCTTGTATCTTTCCTTTTGTTGTTCATGTACCTTGTGGATCTTGTGTGTTTGATTGTCTAGTGGATGTGTGATCGGACTTGTTCTTGAGTGTTTCCCCTTGTAATTTCTCTCCGTTCTTCCCCGTGTTCATCGTGATTCCCCGTAGGATCCGCTCCAACGTGAAAGATCGTCCACGTAGGGTTCCGCCCTACATCACTACCTATACTCTTTCTTCCCCACCTTTCTTGGGTTAGCATTGGTTTAGCTCATGTTTGTGTGAGAGCCTTGCTCATCCACTTGGTTACTTCTCCTCGGAGCTCAGGAACTCTTCGGAGAAGATCCCCCAAGCGGATTCAAGACCCCCTCCTAGGGTGACCCCATCAAGACCTCCTCACGGAGAAGAACGGTTACCTTTGTATCCTTACCTTTGTTGATTGTGGATCATATGTATCTCTTTGTGTTCGGTGATCTAGCACTTGTGTGATTGATTCCTTGTTGGTTGAGTGATTTCTCTCTCGTTTCCTCCGTGTTCCCCTTTGTGCTTCCGCGTGTTCTTCGTGATTCCCGTAGGATCCACTCCAAACGTGCAGACCGCCATCATAGGGTTCCGCCCTACATCACCTTTTCAATGTACTTGATGACATAATGAAAACAGATTCAAGATGTTCACTTTCATTTGGCATGGCCAGCTTACAACTTAGTTCTCAACCACTTGAGCCTGGGATGATCGATCGTTCAAGAGGGTATCCATCCCACTAGGTCTTTTTTATGTTACGACCCGACGTCCCCTTGAGCACTTGCTAGGCATAGCCCTTGTCATAGGTGGATGCTCAAGTTGAGCACCGGAGAGTTTTCACCTCACACGTCAGCCAATTGATTACAGTCTGGGACCTGCGAGGCCATAAAAAGCGATCTGGCCAATTTCGGTACCACTTGCAGTCTACGATGTAAATCTCCAAAGATTTTAGCCGTTTAATCTTCAATGCCCAAGAATCGAGAGGTACTTATTTCATTAAGACTTGGCTCCTCAAAGGTGATTAGTTCGAGGATCACAAAACAAAAGGAGTTTTCATTCTTAGGTCGAGGATGCATGACGCCCTGCCAGCGGATTGTGACCATCATCTTCTTATTGTTCTGGTGTGGAAGAAGTCCATAAGATCAAGCTACACTTGTTGCAAACTTGAGGTTGAGGCCAGAGTTTGGACGTAGTTTGCTTAAGGTTCAGAGGACTTGGACGTTGCACACCCTTTGATGATACAAGTTCAAGAAACTCTCTGGATTTCTTCTATGGCTTCACTTTGTCTTTGACACCAAATGTGCATCGTCATGATTATGCATGGCTATGGTTCGACTTGCTGATTCTTTTGCAAAAAGGCATCGCCTATACTGATCAAAAGCTTGCTTTTCGCTGTTGTTGTTGCTAAGACAAGTGCTATTCTCGTGATAAACTTGTCTGCCTTTGTGTAGACGCCAAATGCTAGAATGACTTCCTGTGCATTTAGTTTGTCAGCTCTTGGAGACCTTGGGCAGAAAGACGGTGGGTTTGGATTGAGGCATCACTAGGACGGTTCACTCGTGACATTCCAAATTTGGTTCTTGTGAATAGCGGTTGTCAGTGCAGCGGCCTTCAGATGGATGACTGGCCTTGGACGCCGGTCATGCGTTCGATAATAGCCACTTTTGCATCGAGTTTGAGAAATTGTCCACTAAACCTCTTGTTGCATGAGCATCGCTAAAGACTAACAGGCCATCAGGCCTGGATAATGACGGTTACCGATAGCATTTATGATCTACCGATGAACGCCAGCTTTTTTGTGAAAAGTCGATGTTCGGGTCTCGGTAGGCACGTCGAAGAGTCTGAGAATGGTGACTTCAGATCGCTGAAGCTTTTCACGTACATGGGGGCCAGATTTAACCGATTCGATCCCGGTCCTCGTTGTGGTAGAACTCGACTTTAGTCGAACTGCCCCCTTGACTCCGCCCAGCCCTGAACTGGACCCCGACCTTTCCGCTTCGCCCGTAGAAACTCGCCTAGATAGTATTCGATGTCGATGTTGATACCTTCGAAGGAGGTGAACCCCCAGAATGGCTCATGTCGCAAACTATCTTGGACTTCCTGCAAAGATTCAACGACTTTAAAGAGAGAGTAGCATCACATCATCGTCCACATTCACAGATCCGCTTGGAACCTTGCACACCTGAAGCAAGGATTCGCCAGAATCTCGATTTACTAGATGAGTTCTTTTGTCACAAACCTTCTCTCATCTACATTGATAAACATCATAGCCATGAAGTTTATGCTGTTTACCCATCGAGATTCAGCGCATTGAGTATTGGCGTAACGTGATTAAAAAGTAATACACTTAGTGGATCGCTTTCCACTAGAATACATACCATGGCGGGTGGCTATCTTGCAATCCATTTGTGTAACATGACTAAAGTCGTCATAGGTCATACACAATATATCCTTGGTTCGTAGTTTAGAGCTAAAAGATTGCCAAAGCTTAAAGAGCCACCCAAGCTTTTGCTAAAGAGGAAGATAAGCAAAGGAGGATTATGAGTAAGAACCATCAGCACTCCAAGTGTCCTACATTATGCACGATTGTCATGATTGGATCATCTTGGATCATAGCACCAAATACCATACATATAGTACTTGGGATAGAGATCATTAGCCATTTTTGAACCTAGTATGGATCTGTGCGTAAGCTTCCTGTGATCTCTATTATGCAAAGCTTGGGCGTTAGTCGCCTAGCCAAGTATTGTGGCAACTAAGAGCATTTCGTGGAGTATCCACATTTTGGATGTCACTTTTTGGCTTGCAATAATCCTAATTTATCTATTTTATGGTGTAGTTTGCACCTTGATTTGCTTGGAGAGTCAACTTGTCGTGATTTGCAAATTCAGTTAAATCCTTTTTCACAACATTATTGAATCATCACTTACATATTAGTATTCAAATTTCGTAGGTGCAACCATGGCCACCAAGTCTCAAGGCATAAGGTTTTCACTCATTGAATCGTAGGTGTGCCGCCCACAAGGATTGAGTACCAATAGTGCGCTTGGTCACTGGTCCCATTTCGTAGTGAACTTGATTGGCCATCGGCCATCATACATCGGTCAAAGGTACATTGGTATAGGAGCTTTCTTCAGCCCGGTCTCATCGTTCGGAGTAGATGATGAAATGCAGCGGCTTCGCGTTGCTCGAAATGATAGGATAGCTGGCGAACTCTACCAACCAAGTTTTCTTGTCATCGTGGACAAGACATTTACATGTCATCATATCGTCACCAAGATGTTGGAGGTTGTTGAAGATTGGTTGCACAATGAGAATGCCATCAAGAGCAACAAGTCAATAAGCCACCCTTGGTGTACTTGAAGTCTCTTGCCATCGACGTTCCGCCTTCTGTACCTTGGAAGCGAGCTCAAGCTGGGACTGAGTCACGGTTGGACAACAAGTTCGACGCATCAAACAAGATGGGAATGATTGTAAGAATCCATTCTAAAGATCCGCGCGCTTGATGAGGAAACGACATCATCTTCCACTTCACGTTATCATCAAGTATCATGGCTAGTCGGCTAATTTCACGTACAGTATTCTACAACCTCTTTGTACTCCGTCATCGAGACACTTCGACGAGCCACGCTGGCCAAGACCGCTGCCATGCATCTCGCAACCAAGCATTAACTACGACAAGCATTCATTTTGAGCCCAAGTCGATTGAGTTCAAGTCCTCAATCAAATGCTGATGATTCGCTTTTGCCCAAGCTCAAGAACGACATACGATCTTCAAGGACGCCAAGTGAGGAAGCCAAAGAGAATGAGCTGCCTACATCATAGTTGTGTGTGAAAGGATTGCGGCTCAACGACCTTGGTCATTACAACAACATTATGCGAGAAGTGCAGTTTTGGAGGCGAACGCCCTTCCATTAAGATTGGGCATGGTCATCCATCGCGGTAACCTCTTCATCGCGAACGGTCGGGGATGATGAGCGAAGCCCTTCGAGAAGGAAATCCAAGAGAGGGGACTACCAACCACGGTGCAACGTCAAGTCCCTCAAGCCCTCAACAAGCCTTTGTTGCCAAGCCCACCTCAAGGGTGGAGTCAATAAGAGCAAGTTGAGGAGCGAGGGACTTCCTCCACACCGTGTGGTTGGTAGGAACCTCTCTTGATTATCCACATCGAAGGGCGCTATAACTCGACTACAACAAAAATGATTAGAGCAATTCATGATTAAGTTTGGCGAAATTCACCACATGCCCAAGTTCTTGAATGGAGCACGTTCGCCTCAAGAGTACCTTCTCATGTTGTTGCATCAAGGCCTCGATGTAAATCTTTTCGTTTAGCACAATTATGAGTGAAGAGAAGAAGATCGTTCTTCCTCACTTGACTTCCTTAGACTATGTGCTCATATGAGCTTGGGAAGCCCAAATCATTGAGTGATTTACAAGCAGAGGAACCTCCAATCGACCACTCCTTGGGCTCCTTCATATGAAGGAATGTGCGAGATGCAAAGCACGGTCTTAATGCTGTGGCTTTCAACCTCCTACAACCGCTAATTCTTCTGAAGAAACTCCAACTTCTCAAGCAAGGTAGTAACAAAGAGTGTTGGAAGAATACTACAAGGAAAGTGGAGATAATATGATTCCTCATCAAATGTGAAGCGGAATCTAAATCCGATCTTGAAACAACATTCTCTTGCTTTGTAATGCGACCAACTTGTTGTCGAAGCGTCCCATCAAAAAGATGCGCTCTACCGGAGAGTCCCTACTTCCTCTCACGGTGAGCTTCGTGCATTTGTTTACTTGATGCGAACGTCAAGTGCACCAAGAGGTGACTCTTGGTGACGCTACTCAACGACGCATGTCGTCGTCTTGCAACAACCAATCTTCAACAAATCCTATCCAACATCTACATCAACCAAAAGATGTGAGTGCTAGACGACGAACTTATACCGATGTCAAGTTGACAAGAAAATGTTCTGATGAAGTTCGGCCAAGCTTCACCCTATCTGAACTGATGAAACTTAAGCACGTATTGGTCATCAGTCATATGGTTCTCAAACGATGAGACCATCAAATAAAGCTTCCTGCGTGGAGCACTTATGCCGCTACGAGGCCACAAAAGTGTCCTAATGTAATGCACCAGTGAGATTCAATAATGATCCTGGAACCACGATGGTCACCCAAATTTGCAAATGCAACATGAGTTGACCAAGCAAGCAGGAGTTACTGCGAAGCACACTTGCAAATAGATAGATGGGATTATGCAAGCGAGAAAGTGAACGAAAATGTGGAAGCATGATCAATGCTCTTGTTACTAGGATGAGGATTCGAGTCAGCCTCATGGTGCAAAATAGGCGGATCTGAGACTTGTGCACAACTCAACCAAGAAGACACTCAAAGATGCCAACTATCTCTATCCACACAAAGGCCGCTATCATGTATGGGAGATCCGTCAAGGTCATCATCGATCCGGAGGTAGTTGCCACAATCTCTGCGTAAGTGAAGAACTATGCTCCAGCAAGCTCTTTGTATCTGGCTCTTAAGAGGAAGCACCTCGTGACCCACCACTTTTGGCTCTTTTCAATGGCTAAGGACTAAACCAAGATTTATGCACTTGAGTTTATATACGGTACCAAGTCTTTGTGACACACAAATCGGGATGCATAAGGAGTATGCACCAGGTGGTAGTGTGTATGTGGTCCCAATGGACCGCTATGGTTATCATAATGTGCACAGTTACGTTCGCGTCGCGATGCTCAATGGCTAGTCTCGATGGTGTAAACTTCCACAATGGTCATGCACTAACTACTATAGCTTCGATAGAGATGGCAAGGTTTGGAAGGAATATGGCGTACCACCTATTAGTCTCTCCTACGGTCGTAAGTGTTTACAAACAAGCGGATCTACTGAGAAAAGAAGGATGAAAGTGATACACGGTCAAAAAGCAGTTGAGCCTACAAGATGCAAACTTGCAGCGCTTCGAGTTGCAGAAGAAGCGGGGGGTCCTTAGAAGATCGCTCATCCTATTACGTGGCCACCAAAAGTGAGATGTTAGAGAAGTGTGTGAGAACCCATCTAGTGTCGATGCACTTGGTCCCAGTCCAAAAGATGGACAGCCAACAACCAATTCGACCTCTCATGAGCTACCTTGTTTAAATCTTTGCAGGAATTCCAAGGATATTTGGAAAACCATGAGCTATCACCGGGGTCTACATTCTTCTTCGAAAGTATCGAACATCTGATCGACCTCATCTCCCAGACACTACTCCAAACTAAAGTCTATACCTGCCGAATCAAGAAACAAAGGAGATTCAAAGGCAAGTACAATGAATTTAATAAACGCTCATGTACGAGTTTAAGCCCAGTGTGTCATGATCTCCCTAAGCAATTATACTTGTGCCTAACAACTGCAATGCAGTTATCCACAGTTCCGATTGTTCGACTTATTAAATGCTATTACCGTTTCGCTATAGCATCCAACATTGATCAGAATTTAGATGATATGCTTGATTTGAGAACTTAGTGGAGCCGCAATTTTTCTCAGGCAATTTCCGCCGTCATCTTGAAACAGTGGCCCTTCATTATCAGAATCCGCACCTTCTACAAGAGGGGTGGGGAGAATGCTTTCAGAAATCATCAAAACACTTTTATTCGACGACCCGCAGTGGTCAAGCGATGCCTGCGGGTCTGACAACATGACGAAGCTCCTCGCGAAACAAATCGTGAACGCTTGTCAAGATCAAACCGCTTTCGCCCTTATAGGCTCGCGACAGCGACTTTTGTTGTGGTTTACTCGACGATATTCGTGCCGGTGTTTTTAACAAGAGCAACCATGGAATAACATGATTGATCATCACATTAGGGGCTGTTTTTGCAAACCGCTTCGCAAGGAAACTGCCGCTTTTATGCAAATTCATGAATACAAGTTAAGTAAGCAATTGACCAAAGCCTCATGAACGATGACGTTGTCATCCTCAAGCGGTTTCCATGTGGATGAACCTAAGATAAGCAATTCAGACATGTTGCCCCATATGGTGAACAAATGATGACGACAACAGAGTGCAGAGGGGGATTTTCTTACGAAATGACCATCGCTGCAGTGGCGAAAAACTTTAGCTCAATTGTCGAATCTTTGTCAGAGTGAAAGGCAGGCTGTTGCCAGTAAGAATGAATACTTTTGTTAGGAAAAGTCTCGGTAATGTGTGCAATTCGCTAATATTGGGATGGAGCGTACAAGTCTTCCTTACCATGTTCGATTCTGTTACCTGAATTTTGAGCGAGAGTGACTTTCTCAAGGTTCATCGTGATGCAAGTGGTACCGAATTGGCATGAATAACATCTGATGAGTCATATTAGAACTTTAGTTTGAAAAACCTACATGCTCAACTGAATCTATCTTAAACATCGGATAACGAATTATATGGCTCTAGTGCTGACAAAGTGGTATGCTTGGTTTGTTAATCTCAAAGGGTTTCATGAACCTTAGACTCATGAGTTTAAGTCATCCATAAACTGATCATGCAAATGCTTAAGAAAATACTTAAAAGGACACGAAACTAAGTTGAACAAGGCTATGCCATAATGGAGTGAATTTATTGAATCTTTTCCTTATGTCATGAAGTACTTTAAGGGTAAGGAAAATGTAGTTGCTGATGCACTTTCACGCATATGCACGCTTGTCAATAAACTTGAGTTGAATGTCATAGGCTTTGAGCACATAAAAGACTTGTATGCTAACGACCCATCTTTTGCTATTCCATATGCTAAGTGTTCGGCGCATACTTCTTGGGAACAATATTATATCAAGGATGGTTATCTTATGAGAGCTAACAAACTATGCATTTCCGAGTCTTCTCTTCGTTTGCTCCTTTTGCAAGAGGCTCATGGAGGCAGACTCATGGGACACTTTGGACGCGACAAGACATCACCACGCTCTCCAAGAACTACTTTTGGCCCAAGATGTTCCGCGACGTCTCACGATTCACCAACCGATGCTCTACATGTCGCAAAGCTAAGTCCAAAGCTCAATATCATGGTCTTTACATGCCTCTTCCTATTCCTTATCAACCTTGGGAAGACATTAGCATGGATTTTGTACTTGGTTTGCCTAGAACTCAAAATGGAAAGGATTCCGTGTTTGTTGTTGTGGATAGATTTTCTAAGATGGCACATTTCATTCCTTGCAACAAGATAGACGATACTTCACATATTGCACATATCTTTTGTAGGGAAATATTGCGACTCTATGGAGTACCAAAGACAATATTCTCCGATCGTGACGTCAAGTTCTTGAGTTACTTTTGGAAGACCCTATGCGCCAAGCTCGGAATCAAGCTCTTGTTCTCATCTGCATACTATCCTCAAACCGACGGCCAAACGGAGGTGACGAACCACACACTCTCCACTCTACTTCACGTCTTGATCAAGAAGAACATCAAGGAGTCGGAGGCATGTCTACCCATCGCCGAGTACGCCTACAATCGTGCAAGACACTCGACCACCGGCAAGTCCCCCTTCGAGGTCGTCTACGGCTTCAACCCGTTGTCACCATTGGACATTCTACCACTTCCTCTACAAGAGCGCACCTACATGGATGCGAGTGCACGGGCAAGCTACATCAAAAGGATGCATGAAGATACAAGACACACGATCGAGCGCCAAGTACAACGACTAGCGACCAAGCTCAACGTCAACAAGCAACCCATGGTCTTCAACATAGGTGATCTAGTGTGGCTACACCTTCGCAAGGACCGCTTCCCCCACGAGCGCAAGTCCAAGCTTCTCCCTAGAGCCGATGGACCATTCGAGGTGCTAGCACGCTACAACGACAACGCCTACAAGATCGACCTACCTTGAGACAAATACAATGTGAGCGACATCTTCAACATCAAGGACCTCGCGCCGTACCATGGTGATGAAGAATCTGATCCGAGGTCGGATCTCCCACAAGGGGGGGGGGGAGATGATGCGGAGCATCCTTCGGTCATCCCCATGGACCTCCCATCAACTATCCAAGCTCCAAGTGGACCCATGACAAGAGCAAGAGCTCGTGCTATTCAATCCGAGGTGACATAACTCCTATTCGATTTCCATTTTCCTTCCAGTGGGACATGGCTACTACCTAAGTCAGAGACACTATGCGTGATCAGGTACAACGTTCAAGCGAAGGAACCCGGAGCTGAAGAAGAAACGACAGGCGTCAACTCTCTAGACAGCCCGGAACTTCCGGCCACAGCCCGGAACTTCCGACCGGCCTGGAGCTTCCGGCCCCCGACGACATCGACCAGCCCGGGCATGCCAACATTCTAGTTAGCCCGGAACCAGCCCGGAACCCGGCCCGGAACTTTCGGCCCCCGGAAGCCAGCCCAGCTCCACCCGCGCCAACTCTCGGCTTAGGCCGGACCCTGCCCGGACCTTCCGGCGCCCGGAACTTCCGGCCTAGCCTTAACTTCCTGCCTCGCTCATGAAGCCACCGGCCGAGGCCCGTGTACCCTTCGTCCGTAAACTATAAATACTCCCCCACCTCCTCCTAGTTAGGGTTAGCATTGGTTTAGCTCATCTTTGGTGTGAGAGCCCTTGCTCATCCACTTGGTACTTCTCCTCGGAGCCCACGACCTCTTCGGAGAAGATCCCCCAAGCGGATTCAAGACCCCCTCTAGGGCGGACCCCATCAAGACCTCCTCACGGAGAAGATCGGTTACTCGTGCATCTTTCCTTTGTTGATCTTGAATCTTGTGCTACCTTATGTGTTCGGTGATCTAGCCCTTGTGTAATCGAAACTTGTCGGTTTAGTGTTCCTCTTGTGTGTTTTTCCTTGCGTTCTTCCGCCCGTTCGTCGTGTTTGCCCCGTAGGATCCCCTTCGAACGTGAAAGATCTCCGATTAGGGTTCCACCCTACATCAACAGGGTTCCGCCCTACATCATCTTGGTATCATGAGCCACGTTGATCACGTTTTTGGAGCCCCTACCCTGTGTTTTCTAGCTTGATTTTGTTGTTTTTGTCCTAAATCCAAAAATTCCCCACCAAAAATAGCCCCTTTTTTTTGTAATTTGTTGGTGAGTTGAGATTTTGTTGGATTTGGTCCATGGATTTGAGTTGCTACGTGTGGATCTAGCTTTTCCCACCCTCCCCACCCTTTTCCATCCATCAATCCGCTCAATTTTGGCCTCACCATCTTCTTCCACCTCAAAATCGCCCAGGCCCAACTTGCGTTGACCCCGACCCCCGGACGACCGATGCTTTACGGACGTCCGGAGCCCCAGGAACGGCCGGACGACCGGAAAAACCGGACGTTCGTGAAACCCTGACGAAACTGAAATTTTTCAGTTTAACCACCACCACCACCCCACCTTCCACCACATCTTCCAAAACCATATACACCACCATCCTCCCCAATACATCCTATGACGATTTTGCCACATTTTGATCCTTGAGATTTTGAGTTGTGGTTCCCGTGTCCTATTGTGTTTCGGCTATCTAGGTACGGTTCGACTTCATCATCTCCTCGACTCATCTTCGCAAGGGTCACATCATCGCCAAGGACGGTAACATCATCGACATCTTTGTCATACCTTGCAATTGCATTGATACCCACATGGCCTTATTTTTGCGTAGCTTACCCATCGAGACTAGCCATTGAGTATTGCTTAAGAACGTGACTTGTGCACAATAGTGATCATACTCCATAGCATACATACCATACCACCGTGGTGCATATCTTGGGATCCATTTGTGTGTCACAAAGTTGTCATAGCATACACAATTACTATCTTGGTTCGTGAAGTTTTGCATGAGAAAAGAGCTCAAAAGTGAAAGAGCCACCCAAGCTTTTAAGCAAAGAGGAAAGATAAGCAAAGAGCTTATGAGCAAGAACCATAGCATCATACTACATTAAGATTGTCATATTGGATCATCTTGGATCATAGCACCGAAATACCAAACATAAAGCAAACGCTGGATAGAGATAGTTGCATTTATGCCTAGTAGGTTGTGCACAAGTTCCGAATCCGCCTATTGTGCAATCGTGCTAAGCGTCTCTCTAGTATTGTGCAACAAGAGCATTTTCGTGGATTCCACATTTTGGCTCACTTTTGGTTTGCACAATCCCACTTATCTATTCTTGGTGTGTTTCCGTGTACCATTATTTTCTTGGTCTACTTGTTGCATTTGCAAATTTGTGTACCTTTTCCAACATTATTGACGCCACTTACAATTGCATCAAATTTTGTGCCACCATCCTCACCAAGCTCCACCATAAGCTTTTATTTGTGTAGGTGTGAGAACCGACAAGGATTGGTACCAATAGTGCTATTTCATTGTCCGCATTTGAGTGAACTTGATTCATCATCAACATCGGTCAAAGGTACATTGGTATAAGTTCTTCTCCTTCTACCACTCACATATTTTTTGCTTGGAATGATGGATAGGCCAAGTACTTCTACAAACTCACTCTTCGTCGAGCAAGACAACGACATGTCCTCATACGTCACCAAGAGCCACCTCTTTGGTGCACAACAAGCGTTGCACCAAGAGCAACAAGCAATGAGCGACCGCATCGACAACCTCGCCACCGACTTGCAACTCTCCGAGCAACGTACAAGAGACTACTTCGACAACAAGTTCGACGCTCACAACCAAGAGAATGATGCAAGAATGGACGAGATCCGCGCCTTGATGAGGAACCGGCATCATTCCACTTCTTCATCCTCAAGATGGAGCCGCTCGAGTCGACACTCCAACGGCACCTTCTACGACTCAAGTACACCTACTTTGAACACTCTTCGTCGTGCCACACGTCAAGACCGTCAAGCAAATCGCAATCCTCTACACGACACCGACTCTCAAGAGCATCGACATGGTCAAAACCAAGCTGCATTTGCGCAAGCACAAGCACGACAACGCCAACGACAACAACAACAAGAAGAGCGAGTGCGTCAACATCAAGATGCACAAGACGCCGAGGCCCAACATCGAGAACAACAACTATGGGAAGCTCAAGCACTTGAGGCACAATGTGCACTTCGCGACTCAAGTAGAGCCGTTGCCGATCGAGGACACCAAGCTCGTGAATATCAAGAAGCGCTACGCGAGGAAGTCCAAGAAAGGCTCTACCAAGCACGTGTGCATCGACAAGCCCCACAACAAGCTCGACAAGCTCCACCACATGCTTACCAAGAACCTCAAGTTCATCAAGCGCATGAAGATAATGGAAATCCACCAAGACAAGAGCAACATGAGGAAAACGACCCTCCTTGCCAAGAGCAACATGAGATTGTTAATCCTCAACGACATGTACGTCATCATCCTCGACCACAACAAAATGAAGAGCAACGATATGGAAAGCTCAAATTCACCATGCCCAAATTCAATGGAAGCAATGACCCCGAAGAATATCTTTCATGGGCATTGAAGGTCGACAAAAATCTTTCGTTTGCACAACTATGAGGAATAGAAGAAGATCGCTATGGCCTCACTTGAGTTCCAAGACTATGTGCGCATATGGTGGGAACAAATCATTGAGCGACGACAAGCAAGAGGTGAACCTCCAATCACCACTTGGGCTCAAATGAAGGATGTCATGAGAGCACATTTTGTGCCAACCTACTACAACCGCGACCTCTTCAAGAAACTCCAACTTCTCAAGCAAGGAACAAAGAGTGTTGAAGAATACTACAAGGAAATGGAGATAGCCATGATTCGAGCCAATGTGAAGGAAGATGATGAGAAAACAATGGCACGTTTCTAGAATGGACTCAATCATCCCATCAAAAAGATCGCCGACTGCCAACCCTACTCCACGCTCATTGAGCTCATGCATCAAGCCACAAAGGCGGAACGTCAAGTGCAAGATGACTTCATGTACGCCAAGTACTCGTCCAAGACCTACGGCTTCTCCAACAACCAAGCTTCAACACCTCCTCCAACATCTACACCAACCAAACCTTCTACAAACAACGCATTTACAAGTCGAGTTACAAGAAAAATTCGACAAGTTCAAGTCGTCCTCCTCCTACTACAAGCAACTTCAAGCCGCGTGCTTCATCATCTACTCCGACCGATGAGACCATCAAGACAAGCTCCTTCAAGTGTTTCACTTGCGGTGGCCGAGGCCACAAGTCCTACGAATGCACCAACAAGCGCACCATGATCCTCAACGACGACGGCACATATGACTCAATGAGTGATGAGGAGATGGAAGCCCTTGAGCAAGTGTCCATGCACCGGTGAGTGAACGAAGATGAAGATGATCAAGTCTTCTGTGATGAGGATTCGAGCCCCGCTCTCGTTGTCTCCAAGGTCTTGACTCTTCAACATCAACAAGAAGACGACCAAAGATGCCACATCTTCCACACAAAGGCCGGCATCAACGGAAGGTCCGTCAAGGTCATCATCGATAGAGGAAGTTGTCACAACTTGGCAAGTGAAGAACTATGCTCCAAGCTTCAATTGGTCAAGAGGAAGCACCCGAATCACTACAAGATTCAATGGCTAAGTGACTCCGACACTATACGAGTTGAGCATATGGTCCAAGTCTCCTTCAAAATTGGTGCATATGAGGACACTTTGGAATGTGATGTGGTCCCAATGACGGTTTGCCACCTCCTTCTTGGTCGACCATGGCAATTCGACCGTGGTGTCTTCCACAATCCAAGCACTAATCGCTATAGCTTCAACATGAAAGGGAAGGAATATGTGCTACGACCTATGTCTCCTAGTCAAGTGATAGCCGAAAAGCGAGCCACCCATCATAGAGAGAAGAGTGAGAAAGTGATCCACCAAAAAGTGAGTGAGAGCCACAAGCCAAACCTGAGCGCCTCTTCGCCTAGAGAGAAAAACCTCATCCTATTTGCCACCGAAAGTGAGATGAGAGAAGTGTGTGAGAACCCATCTAGTGTGATGCAATTTGTCCTTGTGTGCAAGGATGGAGAGCCAACACGCCTCTCATGAACTACCTTTAGTGTTTAAATCTCTTTTGCAGGAATTCCAAGATGTTTTCCCCGATGAGCTACCTCCGGGCCTACCTCCTCTTCGAGGCATTGAGCATCAAATCGACCTCATCCCCGTAGCACCTCTCCCAAACAAAGCTCCATACCGAGTCAATCCCGAAGAAACCAAGGGGATTCAATGGCAAGTACAACAACTCATCGACAACGGTCATGTACGTGAAAGCCTAAGCCCGTGTGCCGTCCTGCTATACTTGTGCCTAAACCCGATGGAAGTTTTCGCTTGTGTTCGATTGTAGACTTATAAATGCTATTACCGTTAAGCTATGGGCATCCCATTCCTCGCTTAGATGATATGCTTGATGAACTTAGTGGAGCCAACTTTTTCTCAAAAATTGATCTTAAAAGTGGCTATTATCAAATCCGCATACAAGAGTGTGATGAATGGAAAACTGCTTTCAAAACCAAATTTGGTTTATATGAGTGGTTAGTGATGCCTATGGGTCTATCGTAGGCTCCCGGTACTTTCGTGCGTCTTATGCATCATGTGCTTCGCCCTTATGTTGGAGTCTTTGTTGTGGTTTACTTCGACGATATTCTTGTGTTTAGCAAAACCATGAAGGAACATCTTGATCATGTTAGGGCTGTTTTGCAAACCCTTCGAAAGGAAAGTCTTTATGCAAACATGAAAAAATAATGCACATTTGGTGTTGACAAAGTGGTTTTCTTGGGTTTTATTGTATCCTCAAAGGGTGTCCATGTTGATGAATCTAAAATTGAAGCAATTAAAACTTGGCCCCAACCCAACAATTTGCAACAAGTGCGCAGCTTTCTTGGTCTTGCGGGTTTTTATCGTCGCTTTGTGAAAAACTTTAGCACAATCGCCGCTCCTTTGCATGCCTTGAGTAAGAAGAATACTCCTTTTGTTTGGGGATCTTTGCAATCCACCGCTTTTGATGAGCTCAAGTCTTTGCTTACTCATGCTCCGATTCTTGCTTTGCCCAATTTTGACAAAACTTTTGAGGTTCATTGTGATGCAAGTGGTACCGGAATTGGCGGAGTTTTGATGCAAGAAAAACGAGACATTGCTTACTTTAGTGAAAAACTCACCGGTGCTCAACTTAACTATCCCATCTATGACAAGGAATTATATGCTCTAGTGCGTGTGCTACATGTTTGGGAACATTACCTTAGACCTCATGAGTTTTTCATCCATACCGATCATGAAACGCTTAAGTACTTAAAAGGCCAAACTAAGTTGAACAAGCGTCATGCCAAATGGAGTGAATTTATTGAATATTTTCCTTATATCATTAAGTACATTAAGGGTAAGGAAAATGTAGTTGCCGATGCACTTTCTCGCATATGCACGCTTGTCACTAAACTTGAGTTGAATGTTATTGGCTTTGAGCACATAAAAGACTTGTATGCTAATGACCCATCTTTTGCTATTCCTTATGCTAAGTCTTTGACGACACGCCTTGGGAACAATACTATATCAAGGATGCTTATCTTATGAGAGCTAACAAACTATGCATTCCCGAGTCTTCTCTTCGTTTGCTCCTTTTGCAAGAGGCTCATGGAGGCGGACTCATGGGACACTTTGGACGCGACAAGACATTCGCCACGCTCTCCAAGAACTACTTTTGGCCCAAGATATTCCGCGACGTCTCACGCTTAACCAACAGATGCTCTACATGCTGCAAAGCTAAGTCTAAAGCTCAATCTCATGGTCTTTACATGCCTCTTCCTATCCCTTATCAACCTTGGGAAGACATTAGCATGGATTTTGTACTTGGTTTGCCTAGAACTCAAAATGGAAAGGATTCCGTGTTTGTTGTTGTGGATAGATTTTCCAAGATGGCACATTTCATTCCTTGCACCAAAATAGACGATGCTTCACATATTGCAAATCTTTTTTGTAGGGAAATCTTGCGACTCCATGGAGTACCAAAGATAATCGTCTCCGATCGTGATGTCAAGTTCTTGAGTTACTTTTGGAAGACCCTATGCGCCAAGCTCGAATCCAGCTCTTGTTCTCATCCGCATACCATCCTCAAACCGACGGCCAAACGGAGGTGACGAACTGCACACTCTCCACTCTACTTCGCATCTTAATCAAGAAGACATCAAGGAGTGGGAGGCATGTCTACCCATCGCCGAGTAGTCGAGTGTGTTGCGCGATTATAGGCGTACTCGCAAGAATATCGTCGAAGTAAACCACAACAAAGACTCCAATGTAAGGACGAAGCACATGATGCATAAGACGCACGAGAGTACCGGGAGCCTCCGAAAGACCCATAGGCATCACTAACCACTCATATAAACCAAATTTGGTTTTGAAAGCAGTTTTCCATTCATCACCCTCTTGTATGCGGATTTGATAATAGCCACTTTTAAGATCAATTTTTGAGAAAAAGTTGGCTCCACTGACTTCATCAAGCATATCATCTAAGCGAGGAATGGGATGCCTATAGCGAACGGTAATAGCATTTATAAGTCTACAATCGGAACACAAGCGAAAACTTCCATCGGGTTTAGGCACAAGTATAACGGGAACGGCACACGGGCTTAGGCTTTCACGTACATGACCGTTGTTGATGAGTTGTTGTACTTGTCGTTGAATCTCCTTGGTTTCTTCGGGATTGACTCGGTATGGAGCTTTGTTTGGGAGAGGTGCTCCGGGGATGAGGTCGATTCGATGCAATGCCTCAAGAGGAGGTAGACCCGGAGGTAGCTCATCGGGGAAAACATCTTGGAATTCCTGCAAAAGAGATTGAAACACTAAAGGTAGCTCATGAGAGGTGTTAGTTGTTGGCTCTCCATCCTTGCACACAAGAACAAAGTGCATCACACTAGATGGGTTCTCACACACTTCTCTCATCTCACTTTTGGTGGCAAATAGGATGAGGTTTTTCTCTCTAGGCGAAGAGGCGCTCAAGTTTGGCTTGTGGCTCTCACTCACTTTTTGGTGGATCACTTTCTCACTCTTGTCTCTATCATGGGTGGCTTGCTTGTCGGCTATCACATGACTAGGAGACATAGGTCGTAGCACATATTCCTTCCCTTTCATCTTGAAGCTATAGTGATTGGTGCGCCCGTTGTGGAAGACTCCACGGTTGAATTGTCATGGTCGACCAAGAAGGAGGTGGCAAACCGTCATTGGGACCACATCACATTCCAAAGTGTCCCCGTATGCACCAATTTTGAAGGAGCCTTGGACCGTATGCTCAACTCGTATAGTGCCGGAGTCACTTAGCCATTGAACCTTGTATGGAGTCGGGTGCTTCCTCTTGACCAATTGAAGCTTGGAGCATAGTTCTTGACTTGCCAAGTTGTGACAACTTCCTCCATCGATGATGACCTTGACGGACCTTCCGTTGATGCCGGCTTCGTGTGGAATATGTGGCATCTTTGGTCGTCTTCTTGTTGATGTTGAAGATTCAAGACCTTGGAGACAACGAGAGCGGGGCTCGAATCCTCATCGCAAAAGACTTGATCATCTTCATCTTCGTTCACTCGCCGGTGCATGGCCACTTACTCAAGGGCTTCCATCTCCTCAACACTCATTGAGTCATATGTGCCGTCGTCGTTGAGGATCATGGTGCGCTTGTTGGTGCATTCGTAGGACTTGTGGCCTCGGCCGCCGCAAGTGAAACACTTGAAGGAGCTTGTTTTGATGGTTTCATCGGTCGGAGTAGATGATGAAGCACGCGGCTTGAAGTTGCTTGTAGTAGGAGGAGGACGACTTGAACTTGTCGAATTTCTCTTGTAACTCGACTTGTTGTCGTTGTTTGTAGAAGGATTGGTTGATGTAGATGTTGGAGGGGGTGTTGACGCTTGGTTGTTGGAGAAGCCGTAGGTCTTGGACGAGTACTTGGCGTACTTGAAGTCATCTTGCACTTGACGTTCCGCCTTTGTAGCTTGATGTACGAGCTCAATGAGGGTGGAGTATGGTTGGAAGTCGGCGATGTTCTTGATGGGATGATTGAGTCCATTCAAGAAACGTGCCATAGTTTGCTCATCATCTTCCTTCACATTGGCTCGAATCATGGCTATCTTCATTTCCTTGTAGTATTCCTCAACACTCTTTGTTCCTTGCTTGAGGAGTTGGAGTTTCTTGAAGAGGTCGCGGTTGTAGTAGGTTGGCACAAAACGTGCTCGCATGACATCCTTCATTTGAGCCCAAGTGGTGATTGGTGGTTCACCTCTTGCTTGTCGCCTCTCAAGGATTTGTTCCCACCATATGAGCACATAGTCTTGGAACTCAAGTGATGCCATACCGATTTTCTTCTCTTCATTGTAATTGTGCAAACGAAAGATTTTGTCGACCTTCAATGCCCATGAGAAGTACTCTTCGGGGTTATTGCTTCCATTGAACTTGGGCATGGTGAATTTGAGCTTTCCATATCGTTGCTCTTCATTGTGTTGTTGGCGATGGTGATGATGACGTCCTTGACGTGGATTGCAATCGTCTTCATGTTGCTCTTGGCGTGGAGGAAGACCATGATCAACTTGCTCTTGTTGAACTTGAGGTTGAGGTGGAACTTGACGAGCTTGTGGAGGAGCTTGAGGACTTGACGTTGTACATGGGGTTGGTAGTTCCTTTCTTGGATTTCTTCTCGAAGGGCTTCCTCTTGATTGCGCCTGCTCGCGATTGCGGTTGGCGAAGGCTTGACTTGATTCTTGCAGGCACGTTGCGCCTCAAGAGCTTGCGCTTCGTTGTTGTTATTGAAGACGTTGAGCCTTGGCGCCTTGTTCGCCTTGGTGTAGACGCTTTCGTTCTTCCTTTTGGCGCCCGTAGTCGTTGTCGTTCTTGAGCTTGGGCAAAGCGGCTTGGTTTGATTGAGGACGAGGGACTTGCTCATCGACTTGCTCTTATGAATGCTTTTCATGTAGCGGGTTGCGAGATGCATGACGGTCTTGACGCGCGGCTCGTCGAAGAGTGTTCGAAGTAGGTGTACTTGAGTCGTAGAAGGTGTCGTTGTAGTGTCGACTCGAGCGGCTCCGTCTTGAGGATGAAGAAGTGGAATGATGCCGGTTTCTCATCAAGGTGCGGATCTCGTCCATTCTTGAATCATTCTCTTGCTTGTGAGCGTCGAACTTGTTGTCGAAGTAGTCTCTTATACGTTGCTCGGAGAGTCGCAAGTCGGTGGCGAGGTTGTCGATGCGGTCGCTCACTGCTTGTTGCTCTTGGTGCAATGCTCGTTGTGCACCAAAGAGGTGGCTCTTGGTGACGTATGATGACATGTCGTCGTCTTGCTCGAGGAAGAGTGGGTTGGTAGAAGTACTTGGCCTATCCATCGTTCCAAGCAAAATATGTGAGTGGCGTATGAGAAGAACTTATACCAATGTACCTTTGACCGATGTTGATGATGAATCAAGTTCACTCAAATGCGGACAATGAAATAGCACTATTGGTACCAATTGTTGTCGATTCTCACACCTACACAAATAAAAGCTTATGGTGGAGCTTGGTGAGGATGGTGGCACAAAATTTGATGCAATTGTAAGTGAGCGTCTATAATGTTGGAAAAGGTACACAAATTTGCAAATGCAACAAGTAGACCAAGCAAATAATGGTACACGGAAACACACACGCAAATAGATAAGTGGGATTGTGCAAACCAAAAGTGAGCCAAAATGTGGAATCCACGAAAATGCTCTTGTTGCACAATACTAGAGAGACGCTAGCACGATTGCACAATAGGCGGATACGAAACTTGTGCACAACCTACTAGGCAAAATGCAACTATCTCTATCCCACGATGCTATATGTATGGTATTTGGTGCTATGATCCAAGATGATCCAATATGACAATCTTAATGTAGTATGATGCTATGGTTCTTGCTCATAAGCTCTTTGCTTATCTTTCCTCTTTGCTTAAAAGCTTGGGTGGCTCTTTCACTTTTGAGCTCTTTTCTCAAGCAAAACTTCACGAACCAAGATAGCAATTGTGTATGCTATTATAACTTTGTGACACACAAATGGATCCCAAGATATGCACCACGGTGGTATGGTATGTATGCTATGGAGTATGATCACTAATGTGCACAAGTCACGTTGCCGGCAATACTCAATGGCTAGTCTCGATGGGTAAGCTACGCAAAAATAAGGCCATGTGGGTATCAATGCAATTGCAAGGTATGACAAAGATATCAATGATGTTACCGTCCTTGGCGATGATGTGACCTTTGAGAAGATGAGTCGAGGTGATGATGAAGTCGAACCGTACCTAGATAGCCGAATCACAATAGGACACGGGAACCACAACTCAAAATCTTAAGGACCAAAATGTCACCGAAATCGTCATAGGATGTATTGGGGAGGATGGTGGTGTATGTGGTGTTGGAAGATGTGGTGGAAGGTGGGGGTTAAACTGAGGAATTTCAGTTTCATCAGTGTTTCACGGACGTCCGGTGTTTTCCGGTCGTCCGGCCGTTCCTGGGGTTCCGGACGTCCGTAAATCGTCGGTCGTCCGGCGAGGTCGGGGTCAACGCAAGTTGGGCCTGGGCGATTTTGAGGTGGAAGAAGATGGTGAGGACAAAATTGAGTGGATGGATGGATGGAAAAGGGTGGGGAGGGTGGGAAAAGCTAGATCCACACGTAGCAACTCAAATCCATGGACCAAAACAAAATAGACGAGCAAGTGTCGTATCCGCCTATTGAGCAATCGTGGTAGCGTCTCTCTTGACTTGTGCAACACGAGCGTTTTGGTGGATTCCACATTTTGAGCTCATTCCTTGGTTGCACGACCCCATTCATCTATCCGTGTGTGTGTTTCCGTGTGCCATTCATTGCTATTGGTCTACTTGTTTCTCTTGCGAAATTGTGAATCTCTTTCAACATTATTGACTCTTGCTAACATTTTGCATCAAATTTTTGTGCCACTATCCTCACCAAGCTCCACCATAAGCCTTATTTGTGTAGGTGTGAGAAACCGACAAGAATTGGTACCAATTGTGCTATTTCCTTGTTACACATTAAATGATCATTGATCCATTTTCAACATCGGTCAAGGTACATTTGGTATAAGTTCTTCTCTTTCTCCCACTCATATTTTCTCGAGTTTTGTGATGGATAGGCAAGGCATTTCATCTCCGGTCTTCGACAACAACGACGGCGTGAACAACTACATCACCAAAGCGTCTATCTTCGATCTACAACGACAAGTGCAAGGCACATAATCAAGATTGCGAGAGCGCATCGAGAACATCTCCATCAACATTCATCACTCCGAAGCAAGGAGAAGGGACTACATCGACAAGAAGCTTGCCGCACATAAAGAGGAGTAAGATGCAAGGATGGAGGAGATTAGAGCCTTGATCAAGTCTTCTTCCCCTTCGTCATCTTCAAGGCGGCGACGTTCAAGCCACAAGTCTTCGGAGCGCCCAAGCGATGCAAGCGCAAGTCGTCCACGTCCACATCTACATGGCGACCACCATCACGTTCGTGATCCACATCCTCATGAAGGGCAAGTCACCTCCAAGCATCATGTGCACGACGACGACGAACGACATCTTCTACGAGCTCAAGCACGACAACGACATCATCATCATGAAGATGCTCCACAAGCGCAAGTGCACAAGTCCCAACAAGCCCTACTTCACGCCAAGTCGAAGCTTCATGAGCACAAAAGAAGACCGCGAGACGACCACCACCAAGACGGCGCTACGGCTACCACCACCACTTCGGCATCTTTGCCAAGTGCTATCAAGGCATCTTCGCCTTTGGACGCATTTACATCTTCGCCTACTTCCCACGTGTACGCCTACATCGACTTCATCAAGTCCAAGGCGACTACCCTCGAAGCGAGGGCGACACTTCCATCTTCTAAGCCCCCAAGGAAGATGGCCGAGCATGGGACATTCCCTTCGGTCATGGAGACGAGCTACGAGGTGCCAAAACATATGGGCCTCATACAAGACGGCGACAAGAAGGTTGAGCATGGGACTATCCCTTCAACCAAGGTGGCGGTAAGAGTTGAGCATGGAGACATTTGCACCAACATCTCCCCGACACCCACATATCATGAGATGACCCAATTGCCATGTGAGGAGAGCCACCAACCCATGAGTGAGATGAGTGACTCCACCCTATATGACAATGAGTGCATTTCCTATGAGAGGATGAGTGTGACCACCACTAGTCCCACACTTGAGAGCATGCCACACATCATATGTGATGAGGACATCAATACCATTGTTACACCCACAGCCCCTGCTGCTATACATACTGGACCAATAACTAGAGCTCGTGCACGCCAATTGAATTATCAGGTACTTTCGTTTCTTGGTAACGATTCCAATGTTCATGAGAATATGATGCTGCCTAAATTGGATACATTTGTTTTGCTTACAAATGAAGGGCCTACCATGGACAAGAAAGATGAACCTTGGAGCAAGTTCAAGCATGGAGATGTTGGCATGCTAAGGGGAACAAGAACGGAGTTACAAGTGATGATTCCAGGACTTTGAAGCCACCCTAATGAGAGCATGAGGCCTTGGACGAAATATACAAGATGCCACTTCATAATATTCGTCCATAGGCTATTCTAGGTGCTGCGTCACCTTATTATTGGGCCAGGCCCATGTAATTTCGAAATACTTAAGTATAGGCTGTTTTTAGAGTCCGTATGTGTGGGGAAACAAGAGTTAGGGTTGGTTTCGGACCCCTCCCTCAAGGGCCACGAAATTCCATCCTCTTCCTCCGTATATACAGACCTTAGGGCTGCTTAGACTTTGGGTTTTGTTTAGATTAAAAGTTCGCCATAGCTGCAACTTCGCGTGCATTTCGCTTGTGTTCAACGACTGCATAAAGGCGTCACGTAACTGCACCTTGATCAATAAAGCTTTCATCTTATATTCGCAATATCCAGATTGCAATCTCAGTTTCTTGCTTGTTCTTTGTTTGCTCGCAGGAAACAGACCCTCGTGGTCAGGTTGATCGTGCTCCGGCGTGGTCAATAACCTCTTGGAGTTGGTTTAGCGATTGTTAAGGCGCGATGTCCTCGCACGTTCGTAGTCGGATCGTCAAAGTTGACTTCCTCCAAAGCGAAAACCAACATCTCATCGAAAGACGGGACACCTTTGCCTCTATCAAGTGGTATCAAATTTTCAGGTTGCTCGGTGAGATTTTACAGTTTTTCGTAGATTAGATCGAGTCTGTTCTTCATACCTAAAGTCCACGAAAAAGCCACAAAAAAAAAATTAGGGTTAGTTCATCATATCCGAACCAATCTGAGCCTTCGCATAATCTTTTTAGGGTTTTTGCTTTGTTGAATTTGCGGTTGCATCGTCGTGTCAAGTTGCTGGTCTTAGAGTCTAGTCTTTTAGAGTTTGAGTTACGGTCATAAGTTGTCACGCCGCCGCACCATCATCATCGCCTTGCCATCTACCACCCTTCTTATCCGCCACCGCCTCAATCCGTATCCATATACCACCACCAATCCGTATCCATATACCACCACCGCTACCATATACCACCACCGCTGCCATATACCACCACCATATATCCACCACCAATCGAGTTCTTCTCATATTAGGTTTGTTTTCGAGATACATCTAAATTCCGATTCGTGTTTCCTTGCCTGCGTAGGTTTCAGAAAAAAAAAGTTTCGAGATTCGTGTTTCCTTGCCTGCGTAGGTTTCGGAAAATTTCGAGACCCATCTGGAAACCACCCTCCATTTAGGCCCAAAATTTTCCGAAAACGCACTTGTCGAAATTTTTTCTAGCTATCTTATTTTTAGGTGTTTCTAAGCGTATTGAGACAGTCGCCATTATAGAAAGTTTTTTTTGACCCGTTTCCAGTTTTTGGGTCCGGCAAATGAAAAAAAATTTGGTCGAAAAAATGTCGTGCCCATCTTGTCAGTTTGACCTGGGAAGAGTTTTGAGACACTCGCCATTATAGTGATTTTTCGCAAAAAAAAGAAAGAGCAGCGCAAAAAAAAAGAGCGAAAAAAATATTTCCAGAGTGTGCTTTTCCCTTGTTTACGTGCAGCGCCGTGATTTTGTTAGTGTTCTAGGCTCGCGTCTCTAGCACGGGTTCTAGCCTAGGACCAAAGACAAGATCACAAGTTGAGCGTTTATTCAACTTTGCATCTCTGAATTGATTATTGCTGACCGCTTTTGCTACCATATTATAAGCCTTCCCACCTCCACATACATCTACATCGTATGCTTGACTCTCCCCGTAATCGCTCTATCCAAGCTTTGAGAGTTTTGACTACATCGGTTGCCGATCACCGCTTCTTGCTGGGTAAGAACTGGTAAGAATTTGAGATTTGCTTGACGGATTTATGATCGCCCACCACACCACCACCACCACTTCCTAGTAGTCCGTCGAATCATATTCTTGTGTGTTTCTATTGCTGCTAACCATGGCAGGATCACAAGCCGATTTAGACTAACTGGGAGAACATGACAAACAAAGCGCTACATGATAAGTTTCAACAAATGATGAGTGGGCAGGTGGAAGATGTGCTAAATAGATTTGAAGAGGCCATGGAGAAGATATATGGCATTGAGAAGGCGTTCGAAACAAAGCTCGATAACAAGTTTAATGAATTGCTCGCGCGTCTACCACCACCACCACCGGCTGCACCTAACGCACCTCTACAACAACAACAACGACTACCTCCACATCACGAAACAGCCCTCCGCCGAAGCGAGCCGTGTCCCTCTTCACCGCCAAGCTGCAGGTCTTTGTTGTTACTTCTGTGGCTCCTGCTGCTGATGTGGGGGAGGATGATTATGTGAGAGAGTACGAGGATGAGGTTGATCAACATCAGAACTACGTGCAACCACTAGCACCACAACCACCAGCACCACAACCACCCGATCGTCCACATGCAAATAATGGCAATGTTAGGGCTCCCCCTCAGGTACGAGATCATGACCATCTCCCTAAACTGAAGTTGAATATTCCACCATTTGAGGGTAGATATGTTCCTGATATATATCTTACTTGGGAGTTAGAAACTGAACAACGATTTACATGTTTACAATATCCCGAGGAGAGACATGTTCCTTCTTTGTTTGTGCTTTCACTAGCTTTGCATGTGTTTGGTGGTCTGAACATTGTAGATTATATCCTGTTCCAGCCTACTTGGGCTGCTTTGAAAACTGCTATGCGTGCTCGTTGGGTTCCACCATATTATCAACGTGAATTACTTCAAAAATTGCAGCGCTTAAGACAAGGAAAAATTCGTAGAAGAATATTATCGTGAATTACAAACCGGCTTGATTAGATGTGGTATTGTTGAGGAGAATGAAGCTATGCTTGCACGTTTTACGGGTGGATTAAATAGAGATATTCAGACCATTCTAGACTACAAGGATTATACTAATATCACTCGATTATTCCATCTTGCTTGTAAAGCTGAACGTGAAGTGCAGGATCGACAGCGTTGGCGCGGACTAACTTTTCTCGCAGGTCGACCTTCATCATGGACACCACGTGCATCATCTACTTCCACACGTTCTACTACACCGGCACCTCCGCTGCTGCCACCTCCAACCGTGATACAAGAAAGCGTGCACAACCACCACTATCCGCCAAGAGCGCACTTTGGGCCTACATAGAGCTCTTCTTCTTCCATGGCGTCAACAGGCACACAAGTGATATTATTTGTCGTCGTTGTAAGGGAAGAGGACATTTTGCCAGAGAATGCCAATCTCAGCGTGTGATGATTGCTACCGAGGATGGTGGGTATGAGTCCGCTTAGTGACTATGATGAAGATACTTTGGCTCTTATTACACATGAAGAACATGGTGGAGATGATTCTGATCATGAGACGCAATACATGGCTGTGAAGATGCCGACAGTATGAATGTTTAGTTGCTCAACGTGTTTTGAGTGTGCAGGTTACACAAGCTGAGCAAAATCAGAGGCATAACTTGTTCCATACAAAGGGAGTTGTGAAGGAACGTTCTATTCAAGCGTCATCATAGATGGAGGGAGCTGCAACAACTTGGCTAGCATGGATATGGTGGAGAAGCTTTCTCTCACCACAAGACCACATCCACATCCTTACTACATCCAATGGTTCAACAACAGCGGCAAGGTTAAGGTAACACGTGCGTTCGTGTGTATTTTAGTATCTCTACATATGTTGATTATGTTGATTGTGATGTGGTACCTATGCAAGCATGTTCCTTATTACTTGGTAGACCATGGCAATTTGATAAAAATCTGTACACCATGGTAGAAACAATCAAGATACTATTGTTCACAAGGATAAAAATATTACTTTGCTTCCTATGAATACTGATTAAATTTTGAAAGATGATATTAATAGAGATAATAAAGCAAAACAGGAGAAAATAAGAGTGAAAATCAGATTGTGGCAAAAGAATTTGAGCAACAAATGAAGCCTAATAATAAACCATCTAATGTTGCTTCTGAAATTAAACTGAAAAGTGCATGTTTACTTGCCACCAAATCTGATATTGAGGAGCTAGATTCTAGCAAATCTGTTTGCTATGCTTTTGTGTGCAAAGAGGCATTATTTTCATTCGAGGACGTGCCTTCCTCTTTGCCCCCGCCGTCACTAACGCTTTTGCAGAGTTCGCCGACGTCTTCCCACAAGACGTGCCACCGGGATTACCACCTATTTGAGGGATTGAGCATCAAATTGACTTAATTCCTGCATCGCTACCCAACCGTGCACCATACCGTACCAATCCAGAGGAGAAGAAGGAGATTATGCGTCAAGTATGTGAGCTGCTCGACAAAGGTTATATACGAATCTCTTAGTCCTTGTGCTGTTCCTATTATACTAGTGCCTAAAAAGGATGGTACGTCATGTGTGTGTTGATTGTAGAGGCATTAATAATATTACTATTCGTTATCGCCATCCTATTCCTAGGCTAGATGATATGCTTGATGAATTGAGTGGCTCTACAATATTCTCCAAAGTTGATTTGCGTAGTGGATACCATCAAATTCGTATGAAATTGGGAGATGAATGGAAAACAGCATTTAAAACTAAGTTTTGTTTATATGAGTGGTTAGTCATGCCTTTTGGGTTAACTAATGCACCTAGTACTTTCATGAGACTAATGAACGAAGTTTTACGTGCTTTTATTGGACGATTTGTGGTAGTCTATTTTGATGATATACTGATTTATAGCAAATCTTTGGAAGAACATTTGGAACATATACGTGTTGTTTTTAATGCTCTACGTGATGCACGTTTGTTTGGTAACCTTGGGAAGTGCACCTTTTGCACCGACCGAGTATCTTTTCTTGGCTATGTTTTTACACCACAGGGAATTGAAGGTGATAAAGCCAAGATTGAAGCTATTGAGAGTTGGCCGCAGCCCAAAACGGTCACACAAGTGAGGAGTTTTCTTGGACTCGCTGGTTTCTATAGGCGTTTTGTGAGAGACTTTAGCACCATTGCTGCACCTCTCAATGAGCTTACAAAGAAGGATGTGCCTTTTGTTTGGGGTACCGCATGTGAAGAAGCCTTCACGGTATTGAAAGATAAGTTGACACATGCTCCTTTACTCCAACTTCCCGACTTTAATAAGACTTTTGAGCTTGAATGTGATGCTAGTGGAATTGGATTAGGAGGTGTGTTATTACAAGATGGCAAACCTGTTGCATACTTTTTCTAAAAATTGAGTGGGCCTAGTCTGAACTATTCTACTTATGACAAATAATTATATGCTCTTGTTCGGACTTTAGAGACATGGCAACATTATTTATGGCCCAAAGAATTTGTTATACATTCTGATCATGAATCTTTGAAACATATTAAAAGTCAAGCTAAACTGAATCGTAGACATGCTAAATGGGTTGTATTCATTGAGACTTTCCCTTATGTCATTAAACACAAGAAGGGTAAAGAAAATGTTATTGCCGATGCTTTGTCTCGTCGCTATACTATGCTTTCACAACTTGACTTCAAAATATTTGGTTTGGAGACCATCAAAGATCAATATGTGCATGATGCTGATTTTAAAGATGTAATGCAGAATTGTAAAGAAGGAAGAACATGGAACAAGTTCGTTATTAATGATGGTTTTGTGTTCCGTGCTAACAAGCTATGCATTCCTGCTAGCTCTGTTCGTCTTTTGTTGTTGCAGGAGGCGCATGGAGGAGGATTAATGGGACACTTTGGCGTGAAGAAGACGGAGGATATACTTGCTACACATTTCTTTTGGCCAAAGATGAGGACGGATGTTGAGCGTTGTGTTGCTCGCTGCACTACATGTCAAAAAGCTAAGTCACGACTCAATCCTCATGGTTTATATATGCCTTTGCCTGGGCCTAGTGTTCCTTGGGAGGATATATCTATGGACTTTGTTTTAGGTTTACCTCGAACAAAGAAGGGAGGATAGCATATTTGTTGTCGTGGATAGATTCTCGAAAATGGCACACTTTATACCATGTCATAAAAGCGATGATGCCGTTAATGTTGCTGATTTGTTCTTTCGTGAAATTATTCGCTTGCATGGTGTGCCAAATACTATTGTTTCAGATCGTGATACTAAATTTCTTAGCCACTTTTGGAGATGTTTATGGGCTAAGTTGGGGACTAAAGTACTACTTGTCACCCCCAAACTGATGGACAAACTGAAGTAGTCAATAGAACATTGTCTACTATGCTTAGGGCTGTTTTGAAGAATAATAAGAAAATGTGGGAAGAATGCTTGCCTCATATTGAATTTGCTTATAATCGTTCATTGCATTCTACTACTAAGATGTGCCCTTTTGAAATTGTGTATGGCTTCCTACCTCGTGCACCTATTGATTTGTTGCCTCTTCCATCTTCGGAGAAGGTTAATTTTGATGCTAAAGAACGTGCTGAATTGATTTTAAAAATGCATGAGATAACTAAGGAAAACATTGAGCGTATGAATGCTAAATATAAACGTCTTTGGAGATAAGGGTAGAAAACATGTTGTCTTTGCACTGGAGATCTTGTTTGGTTACATTTATGTAAGGATAGGTTTCCTAGTTTGCGCAAATCAAAGCTAATGCCACGTCTTGATGGTCCATTTAAGGTGTTAGAGAAAATAAATGATAATGCATATAAACTTGAGCTACCCGCAGATTTTGGGGTTAGTCCCACTTTTAACATTGCAGATTTGAAGCCTTATTTGGGTGAGGAATATGAGCTTCCGTCGAGGCGACTTCATTTCAAGAAGGGGAGGATGATGAGGACATCAATACCATTGTTGCACCCACAGCCCCTACTGCTACATATACTGGACCAATTACTAGAGCTCACAAGACGCCAATTAAATTATCGTGTACTTTCGTTTCTTGGTAATGATTCTAATGTTCATGAGAATATGATGCTGCCTAAATTGGATACATTTGTTTTGCTTACAAATGAAGGCCCTAGCTTGGAGAAGGATGGACATTGGAGCAAGAACAAGCATGGAGATAATGCCATGCTAAGGGGAACAAGAACGGAGTTACAAGTGATGATTTCAGGACTTTGAAGCCACCATAATGGGTGCATGAAGCCTTGGACGAAATATACAAGATGCCACTTCATAATATTCGTCCATAGGCTATTCTAGGTGCTGCGTCACCTTATTATTGGGCCAGGCCCATGTAATTTCGAAATACTTAAGTATAGGCTGTTTTTAGAGTCCGTATGTGTGGGGAAACAAGAGTTAGGGATGGTTTCGACCCCTCCCTCAAGGGCCACGAAATTCCTCCTCTTCCTCCATATATACAGCCCTTAGGGCGTCGTTTAGACTTTGGGTTTTGTTTAGATTAAAAGTTCGCCATAGCTGCAACTTCGCGTGCATTTCGCTTGTGTTCAACGACCGGACAAAGGCGTCACAGAACCCCACCTTGATCAATAAAGCTTTCATCTTATATTCGCAATATCCAGATTGCAATCTCAGTTTCTTGCTTGTTCTTCGTTTGCTTTCGCAGGAAAGCAGACCCTCGTGGTCGTTGATCGTGCTCGGCGTGGTCAATAACCTCTCGGAGTTGGTTTAGCGATTGCTAAGGCGCGACGTCCTCGCACGTTCGTAGTCGGATCGTCAAAGTCGACTTCCTCCAAAGCGAAAACCATCATCTCATCGAAAGACGGGACACCTTTCCCTCTATCAGCATCTAAATAGTTGCAGAAGCTCGTTCAATATTTGGTACCTCAAAATCGTCTTCTAAATAGGTCTTTTTGCCCTCCGAAGTTCGTGAACACAGCTTATTCCAGTTTTTCAAACCAGTTTTAGAATTTTTTGACTCCTCATATCAACTCGGGATTGAGTGATTCTTTTTGCATTGGAAAGCTTGAGTTAGTAGCATTCTTGAAAAAATTTATCAGAAAATTGGCTCAAACTTTTCAAGAGAAAAATTGGAGAGAGAGTTGTTGTATATCCTGCTTGGCAGTTGTTTTTCATCATTATCTTTACTGCCGTTGTGATCTTCACTTATATCTTGCTGTCCAGAGCTACTTATTATCCTTCATTGATGCTAGTTGTGCTACGACGTGACCTCATTAGTGTTCTAGGCTCGCGTCTCTAGTCCGGTCTAGCCTAGGACCCGGCCAAGACTGCGTCGTTGAACGCGTTTATTCAACATTGCATCTCTGAATTGATTATTGATAATCTTTTGCTACCATATATAGCCAACCCAGCTCCACATATTTCTACACCGTGTATCGTCGTTCCCCAGCATCGCTTTACACAATCTTCGTAGTTATTTGACATTGCTGGTTGCCTGTCACCACCGCTGCATGGTAAGAACTTGTAAGATATTGATATTTGCTATCTTGTGAGCGTTTTACCACCACATCCTAGTAGTTCATAGGAACATTATTCTCGAATTTTGTTTCTTGTTTCTACTAATCATGACAGTTCCGAGATAGAAGTTCTTGGATGACGGACACATCTCCACCATCACGAGAGTTGGGACAACACACACAAGCATATGGTCGTGGTATGTCTTTACCATCATTTGAGGGTAGATTTAATCCTGCTATTTATCTAGCTTGGGAGCTTGAATTAGAAGAAGTTTTTAGTCACCATGATTTTTCTGAACTTGAGAGAGTACGAGCTACCACTAGAGCATTTCTTGGTTTTGCTTTTGTTTGGTGGAGTGTACATTGTAAGAAAAACATTGATAACCAACCCACAACATGGAAAGTTTAGAAAGCTGTAATGAGTTAACAAAAAATTCCTCCTTACTATCGTCGTGAATTGATTCCCAAATATTAACAAATAAAACAAGGCATTAACACAGTTAATGAATACTACAAAGAGTTCAAATCTTATATGCATCATTGTGACATAGAAGAATCTGAGGATGATACAATGAATAGATTTTTTGGTGGTTTGAACCATGATATCCGTGCAAGATTTCACTATATTCCTCGTTCCATTATTGGTATGTATGTTCGCGCTTGTACCTTTGAGAGACAGCTACATGAGGATGCATTGGGTGACTACAACAACTACTATTTCAGTTCATGCTCACCATCGCCGCTTGGTTCCTCCACCGTTGCACCTACTAGAGCAGCCCCACCCCAGTTGTGAGCGACATCATCTCAAGTGTATGGTGCATTATCAAGGCCCGTACCTACATCAGCTACGTCTTTGCGACAAGGTAACAATAAAGGTATTAATGATATAACTTCACATGAGAATGATGCATCCCTAGTTAACTTGAATGCATCATGTGTTGAGTTACCTGGTGATTTGAGCACATCACCTATTTTAGAGAATCTTGATACTATCATGAATGCGTCATGTGATCAAACAACTGAAATACCAACAATTTTGAGTGCACCCACTGAATTAACTGTTGATGCAAAAGAATCAATGTTTAATCATTTTGATATGACCTCTAATCTTGGTGATGATTCTGTGTCGAATGACTTATTGCATGTTTGCTTATTTAAGCATGTTGTAGCATGTAAACTTGATGCAAGTAAGGTTTATTCACCAATGTTGGGATGGTTTAATGATGAACATTGTCAATCTTTTGAAATGCATAAGAGCTTCACTTACATGTGCAAACTGAGTTGCAATATTTTCATGCCTTCTACTTCTTGTGATAATGTTTTGGCTTTAGATTTTATGAACCATGCAAGTTACTCATCTATTCATGTGTCATATGTGCAAAAATCAAGGGAAATAAAAATGAATGACATATACATATACAATATGTACACCTTGTCTCTTTTGTTAGCCACATTTCAGACTAAGAACCGCCGAGGACGGCTTTGTTTTCAAGAAGTGGAGGATGATGAGGACATGACTACCTTGGATAAGACCAAAAATATTGCATACATGCTTATTTGTCAGGTGATTTCTAGTGCAAACTATTCAACAATCTATTTATGTTATCCAGAACAAAAATACATCACATACTTTTGTGTTTTGTCAAATTGCAGGTGTATGGGAAATTTGTACAATACACATATGAAGATAAGGGAAAAGGAGAATTTTAGGTGCTGTTCAAAAAGTCCTCTCACGTCACTTTTGGGCCAAGAGAAGATAGAGTCCAAGTCTCTCACGTTCTGGACTCAGATTCGGACTGCACAGACATACCTGACTCAAAACGTCAATAACTTTTTCATACGGACTCCAAATAGGTTGATTCTATTTTTGTTGGAAAACAGATTTCGTGCATTTTCCAACCCAATTGGAATCACCTTAAAATCCGTCCGGAGCGTTGAGTTATGGACGAAACAATCTGATCTTTGCAGAATCCGAGTCAAACTACAAGTCCAAAGGTGTTACGTCACCTCCACTTGGGCCCATTGGCCTTGTACGACCTAGGGTTAGTTTTAGGCTGCCTTGGGACGTCCTCCCACCTCCTTGGCCGCCACCCCTTGCTCCTATATAAGTAGATCCATCTAGTAGCTTTTTCCTTGGGTTTTGGTTAAATCAAAAGTTCGCCATTGCTGCAACTTCTCGTGCATTTCGTTTGTGTTCAACGACTGTAACAAGGCGTCCACAGAACCCCACTTTCATTAATAAAGCTTTCGCTTATATTCGCAATATCCAGATTGCAATCTTAGTTTCTTGCTTGTTCTTCGTTTGCTCGCAGGAAATAGGCCCTCGTGGTCGGTTGATGATCGTGCTCGGCGTGGTCAATAACCCTCGGAAGTTGGTTTAGCGATTGCTAAGGCGCGACGTCTCGCACGTACGTAGTCGGATCGTCAAGGTCGACTCCCACAAAAACGATAGCCACCATCTCATCGAAACATCGGGACACCTTTGCCTCAATTTTCCGAAAACGCACTTGTCGAAAAATTTTCTGGCTATCCTATTTTTAGGTGTTTCTAAGCGTATTGAGGCAGTCGCCGTTATAGAAAGTGTTTTTTGACCCGTTTCCGGTTTTTGGGTCCGGCAATGAAAAAATAATTTTGGTCGAAAAATTTCGTGGTCCATCCTGTCGGTTTGACACAGGAAGAGTTTTGAGACACTTGCCATTATAGTGATTTTTCGCAAAAAAAAGAGCAGCGCAAAAAAAGCAGCGCAAAAAAAAAGAGCGAAAAAATTCCAAAGTGTGCTTTTCCGTTGTTTCCGTGCGGCCGTGATTTTGTTAGTGTTCTAGGCTCGCGTCTCTAGCACGGTCTAGCCTAGGACCAAAGACAAGATCAAGGTGAGCGTTTATTCAACTTTGCATCTCTGAATTGATTATTGTTGACCCTTTTTGCTACCATATTATAAGCCTTCCCAGCTCCACATACATCTACATCGTGCGTTTGACTCTCCCCGTAATCGCTCTATCCAAGCTTTGAGAGTTTTGACTACATCGGTTGCCGATCACCGCTTCTTCTTTGGGTAAGAACTGGTAAGAATTTAAGATTTGCTTGACAGATTTGTGACTGTCCACCACACCACCACCACCACTTCCTAGTAGTCTGTCGAATCATATTCTTGTGTGTTTCTATTGCTGCTAACCATGGCAGGATCACAAGCCGACGAGATTGACTAGGAGAACTTGACAAACAAAGCGCTACATGATAAGTTTCAACAAATGATGAGTGGGCAGGTGGAAGATGTGCTAAATAGATTTGAAGAGGCCATGGAGAAGATAGATGGCATTGAGAAGGCGTTCGAAACAAAGCTCGATAACAAGTTTAATGAATTGCTCGCGCGTCTACCACCACCACCACCGGCTGCACCTAACGCACCTCTACAACAACAACAACGACTACCTCCACATCGCAAAACAGCCCTCCGCCGAGCTTCCCGTGTCCCTCTTCAGCCTGGCCAAGCTGCTGGTGCTGCTGTTGATATACGTGGCTCCTGCTGGCGATGTGGGGAGGATGATTATGTGGGAGATTACAAGGATGAGGTTGATCAACATCGTAACTACGTGCAACCACCAGCACCACAACCACCCTGTCGTCCACATGCAAATAATGGCAATGTTAGGGCTCCCCCTCAGGTACGAGATCATGACCATCTCCCTAAACTGAAGTTGAATATTCCACCATTTGAGGGTAGATATGTTCCTGATATATATCTTACTTGGGAGTTAGAAACTGAACAACGATTTACATTTTACAATATCCTGAGGAGAGACGTGTTCCCGCTGCTGTTTGTGCTTTCACTAGCTTTGCATGTGTTTGGTGGTCTGAACATTGTAGATTATATCCAGTTCCAGCTACTTGGGCTGCTTTGAAAACTGCTATGCGTACTCGTTGGGTTCCACCATATTATCAACGTGAATTACTTCAAAAATTGCAGCGCTTAAGACAAGGAAAAATTCGTAGAAGAATATTATCGTGAATTACAAACCGCTTGATTAGATGTGGTATTGTTGAGGAGAATGAAGCTATGCTTGCACGTTTTCTGGGTGGATTAAATAGAGATATTCAGACCATTCTAGACTACAAGGATTATACTAATATCATTCGATTATTCCATCTTGCTTGTAAAGCTGAACGTGAAGTGCAGGATCGATGCGTTGGCGCCGGACTAACTTTTCTGCAGGTCGACCTTCATCATGGACACCACGTGCATCATCTACTTCCATACGTTCTACTACACCGGCACCTCCGTCGGCTGCCACCTCCAACCGTGATACAAGAAAGCGGGCACAACCACCACTATCTCGCCAAGAGCACACTGCTTTGGGCCTACAGAGCTCTTCTTCTTCCATGGCGTCAACAGGGCACACAAGTGATATTATTTGTCGTCCTTGTAAGGGAAGAGGACATTTCTTGAGAGAATGCCAATCTCAGCGTGTGATGATTGCTACTGAGGATGGTGGGTATGAGTCCGCTAGTGACTATGATGAAGAGACTTTGGCTCTTATTACACATGAAGAACACGGTGGACATGATTCTGATCATGAGACGCAATACATGGCTGCTGAAGATGCTGACAGGTATGAATGTTTAGTTGCTCAACGTGTTTTGAGTGTGCAGGTTACACAAGCTGAGCAAAATCAGAGCATAACTTGTTCCATACAAAGGGAGTTGTGAAGGAACGTTCTATTCGCGTCATCATAGATGGAGGGAGCTGCAACAACTTGGCTAGCATGGATATGATGGAGAAGCTTTCTCTAACAACAGCGGCAAGGTTAAGGTAACACGTACTGTTCGTGTGTATTTTAGTATCTCTACATATGCTGATTATGTTGATTGTGATGTGGTACCTATGCAAGCATGTTCCTTATTACTTGGTAGACCATGGCAATTTGATAAAAATTCTGTACACCATGGTAGAAACAATCAGTATACTCTTGTTCACAAGGATAAAAATATTACTTTGCTTCCTATGACTCCTGATTCCATTTTGAAAGATGATATTAATAGAGCTAATAAAGCAAAACAGGAGAAAAATAAGAGTGAAAATCAGATTGTGGCAAAAGAATTTGAGCAACAAATGAAGCCTTCTAATGTTGCTTCTGAAATTAAACTGAAAAGTGCATGTTTACTTGCCACCAAATCTGATATTGATGAGCTAGATTCTAGCAAATCTGTTTGCTATGCTTTTGTGTGCAAAGAGGCATTATTTTCATTCGAGGACGTGCCTTCCTCTTTGCCCCTGCTGTCACTAACATTTTGCAGGAGTTCACGACGTCTTCCCACAAGGCGTGCCACCGGATTACCACCTATTCGAGGGATTGAGCATCAAATTGACTTAATTCCCGGTGCATCGCTACCCAACCGTGCACCATACCATACCAATCCGGAGGAGACGAAGGAGATTATGCGTCAAGTACAGGAGCTGCTCGACAAAGGTTATATCTGCGAATCTCTTAGTCCTTGTGCTGTTCCTATTATACTAGTGCCTAAAAAGGATGGTACGTCAGTATGTGTGTTGATTGTAGAGGCATTAATAATATTACTATTCGTTATCGTCATCCTATTCCTAGGCTAGATGATATGCTTGATGAATTGAGTGGCTCTACAATATTCTCCAAAGTTGATTTGCGTAGTGGATACCATCAAATTCGTATGAAATTGGGAGATGAATGGAAAACATCATTTAGAACTAAGTTTGGTTTATATGAGTGGTTAGTCATGCCTTTTGGGTTAACTAATGCACCTAGTACTTTCATGAGACTAATGAACAAAGTTTTACGTGCTTTCATTGGACGATTTGTGGTAGTCTATTTTGATGATATACTGATTTATAGCAAATCTTTGGAAGAACATTTGGAACATTTACGTGATGTTTTTAATGCTCTACGTGATGCACGTTTGTTTGGTAACCTTGGGAAGTGCACCTTTTGCACCGACCGAGTATCTTTTCTTGGCTATGTTGTTACTCCACAGGAATTGAAGTTGATAAAGCCAAGATTGAAGCTATTGAGAGTTGGCCGCAGCCCAAAACGGTCACACAAGTGAGGAGTTTTCTTGGACTCGCTGGTTTCTATAGGCGTTTTGTGAGAGACTTTAGCACCATTGCTGCACCTCTCAATGAGCTTACAAAGAAGGATGTGCCTTTTGTTTGGGGTACCGCACGTGAAGAAGCCTTCACGGTATTGAAAGATAAGTTGACACATGCTCCTTTACTCCAACTTCCTGACTTTAATAAGACTTTTGAGCTTGAATGTGATGCTAGTGGAATTGGATTAGGAGGTGCGTTATTACAAGATGGCAAACCTGTTGCATACTTTTCTGAAAAATTGAGTGGGCCTAGTCTGAACTATTCTACTTATGATAAAGAATTATATGCTCTTGTTCGGACTTTAGAGACATGGCAACATTATTTATGGCCCAAAGAATTTGTTATACATTCTGATCATGAATCTTTGAAACATATTAAAAGTCAAGCTAAACTGAATCGTAGACATGCTAAATGGGTTGAATTCATTGAGACTTTCCCTTATGTCATTAAACACAAGAAGGGTAAAGAAAATGTTATTGCTGATGCTTTGTCTCGTCGCTATACTATGCTTTCACAACTTGACTTCAAAATATTTGGTTTGGAGACCATCAAAGATCAATATGTGCATGATGCTGATTTTAAAGATGTAATGCAGAATTGTAAAGAAGGAAGAACATGGAACAAGTTCGTTATTAATGATGGTTTTGTGTTCTGTGCTAACAAGCTATGCATTCCTGCTAGCTCTGTTCGTCTTTTGTTGTTGCAGGAGGCGCATGGAGGAGGATTAATGGGACACTTTGGCGTCAAGAAGACGGAGGATATACTTGCTACACATTTCTTTTGGCCAAAGATGAGATGGGATGTTGAGCGTTTTGTTGCTCGCTGCACTACATGTCAAAAAGCTAAGTCACGACTCAATCCTCATGGTTTATATATGGACTTTGTTTTAGTTTACCTCGAACAAAGAAGGGGAGGGATAGCATATTTGTTGTCGTGGATAGATTCTCGAAAATGGCGCACTTTATACTATGTCATAAAAGCGATGATGCTGTTAATGTTGCTGATTTGTTCTTTCGTGAAATTATTCGCTTGCATGGTGTGCCAAATACTATTGTTTCAGATCGTGATACTAAATTTCTTAGCCACTTTTGGAGATGTTTATGGGTTAAGTTGGGGACTAAACTGCTTTTTAGTACTACTTGTCACCCCCAAACTGATGGACAAACTGAAGTAGTCAATAGAACATTGTCTACTATGCTTAGGGCAGTTTTGAAGAATAACAAGAAAATGTGGGAAGAATGCTTGCCTCATATTGAATTTGCTTATAATCGTTCATTGCATTCTACTACTAAGATGTGCCCTTTTGAAATTGTGTATGGCTTCCTACCTCGTGCACCTATTGATTTGTTGCCTCTTCCATCTTCGGAGAAGGTTAATTTTGATGCTAAAGAACGTGCTGAATTGATTTTAAAAATGCATGAGATAACTAAGGAAAACATTGAGTGTATGAATGCTAAATATAAACTTGCTGGAGATAAGGGTAGAAAACATGTTGTCTTTGCACCTGGAGATCTTGTTTGGTTACATTTGCGTAAGGATAGGTTTCCTAATTTGCGCAAATCAAAGCTAATGCCACGTCTTGATGGTCCATTTAAGGTGTTAGAGAAAATAAATGATAATGCATATAAACTTGAGCTGCCTGCAGATTTTGGGGTTAGTCCCACTTTTAACATTACAGATTTGAAGCCTTATTTGGGTGAGGAAGATGAGCTTCCGTCGAGGACGACTTCATTTCAAGAAGGGGAGGATGATGAGGACATCAATACCATTGTTACACCCACAGCCCCTGCTGCTATACATACTGGACCAATTACTAGAGCTCGCGCATGCCAATGGAATTATCAGGTACTTTCGTTTCTTGGTAACGATTCCAATGTTCATGAGAATATGATGCTGCCTAAATTGGATACATTTGTTTTGCTTACAAATGAAGGGCCTACCATGGACAAGAAAGATGAACCTTGGAGCAAGTTCATAATATTCGTCCATAGGCTATTCTAGGTGTTGCGTCACCTTATTATTGGGCCAGGCCCATGTAATTTCGAAATACTTGAGTATAGGCTGTTTTTAGAGTCCGTATGTGTGGGGAAACAAGAGATAGGGTTGGTTTCGGACCCCTCCCCCAGGGGCCACGAAATTCCCCTCCTCTTCCTCCATATATACAGCCCTTAGGGCGTCGTTTAGACTTTGGGTTTTGTTTAGATCAAAAGTTTGCCATAGCTGCAACTTCGCGTACTTCGTTTGTGTTCAACGACCAGACCAAGGCGTCACAGAACCCCACCTTCATTAATAAAGCTTTCCTCTTATATTCGCAATATCCAGATTGCAATCTTAGTTTCTTGCTTGTTCTTCGTTTTCTCGAAGGAAAGCAGGCCCTCGTGGTCGTTGATCATGCTCCGGCGTGGTCAATAACCCTCGGAAGTTGGTTTAGCGATTGCTAAGGCGCGACGTCTCGCACGTACGTAGTCAGATCGTCAAGGTCGACTCCCACAGAAACGATAGCCACCATCTCATCGAAACATCGGGACACCTTTGCCTCTATCAGAGCTTGAGCAAAAGCGTCTTGGTTTGATTGAGGACGAGGAACTTGATCATCAACTTGCTCTTGTGAATGCTTGTCATGTAGCGGGTTGCGAGATGCATGACGGTCTTGACGTGCGGCACGACGAAGAGTGTTCGAAGTAGGTGTACTTGAGTCATAGAAGGTGTCGTCGGAGTGTCGACTCGAGCGGCTCCGTCTTGATGATGAAGAGGTGGAATGATGCTGGTTTCTCATCAAGGCGCGGATCTCGTCCATTTTTGCATCATTCTCTTGCTTGTGAGCGTCGAACTTGTTGTCGAAGTAGTCTCTTGTACGTTGCTCGGAGAGTCGCAAGTCGGTGGCGAGATTGTCGATCTGATCGCTCATTGCTTGTTGTTCTTGGTGCAACGCTCGTTGTGCACCAAAGAGGTGATTCTTGGTGACGTATGATGACATGTCGTCGTCTTGTTCGATGAAGAGTGGGTTGGTAGAAGTACTTGGCCTATCCATCATTCCAAGCAAAAATGTGAGTGTAGAAGGAGAAGAACTTATACCAATGTACCTTTGACCGAAGTTGATGATGAATCAAGTTCACTCAAATGCGGACAATGAAATAGCACTATTGGTACCAATCCTTGTCGGTTCTCACACCTACACAACTAAAAGCTTATGGTGGAGCTTGGTGAGGATGGTGGCACAAAATTTGATGCAATTGTAAGTGAGCGTCAATAATGTTGGAAAAGGTACACAAATTTGCAAATGCAGCAAGTAGACCAAGCAACTAGTGGTACACGGAAACACACACGCAAATAGAAAAGTGGGATTGTGCAAACCAAAAGTGAGCCAAAATGTGGAATCCACGAAAATGCTCTTGTTGCACAATACTAGAGAGACGCTAACACGATTGCACAATAGGCGGTGATAGAGGCGAGGGTGTCCCGATCTTTCGATGAGATGATAACTATCGATTTGGTGGAGACGACTTTGACGATCCGACTACAAACGTGCACGACGTTGCGCCTTAGCAATCGCTAAACCAACTCCGAGAGGTTATTGACCACGCCGGAGCACAATCAACTCCGACCACGAAGGTCTATTCCTGCAAGCAATCGAAAAACAAGCAAGAATATGATAAAGCAATCTGAATATTGCGAGTATATATGAAGTATTGATAAAGGTGGGGATCCGTGGCGGTCTTGGTCTGGTCGTTGGACACAAACGAAGTACGAAGTTGCAATGGCTAACTTTAACTAAACAAATCCCAAGGAAAAGCTACTAGATGGATCTACTTATATAGGATCAAGGGGTGGCGGCCAAGGAGGTGGTAGGACGTCCCAAGGCAGCCTAAAAATAACCCTAGGTCGTACAAGGCCAATGGGCCCAAGCGGAGGTGACGTAACACCTTTGGACTTATAGTTTGACTCGGATTCTGCTGCAGCATCAGATTGTTTCGTCCATAACTCAACGCTCCGGACGAATTTGAAGGTGAATCCAATTGGGTTGGAAGGTGCACGAAATCTATTTTCCAACAAAAAAGAATCACCCAATTTGGAGTCCGGATGAAAAAGTTATTGACGTTTTGATTCAGGTATGTCTGCAGTAGTCCGAATCTGAGTCCGTAACGTGAGAGACTTGGACTCTATCTTCTCTTGGTCCAAAAGTGACGTGAGAGGACTTTTTGAACAGCACCTAAACTTCTCCTTTTCCCTTATCTTCATATGTGTATTGTACAAATGTCCCATACACCTACAATTAGACAAAACACAAAAGTATGTGATGTATTTTTGTTACGGATAACATAAATAGATTATTGAATAGTTTGCACTAGAAATCACGACAAATATGCATGTATGCAATATTTTTGGTCTTATCCAAGGTAGTCATGTCCTCATCAGCGGATACGGAACTTGTGCACAACCTACTATGCAAAAATGCAACTATCTCTATCCCACGTATGCTATATGTATGGTATTTGATTGCTATGATCCAAGATGATCCGATATGACAATCTTAATGTAGTATGATGCTATGGTTCTTGCTCATAAGCTCTTTGCTTATCTTTCCTCTTTGCTTAAAAGCTTGTGTGGCTCTTTCACTTTTGAGCTCTTTTCTTATGCAAACTTCACGAACCAAGATAGCAATTGTGTATGCTATGACAACTTTGTGACACACAAATGGATCCCAAGATATGCACCACGGTGGTATGTTATGTATGCTATGTAGTATGATCACTAATGTGCACAAGTCACGTTGCCGGCAATACTCAATGGCTAGTCTTGATGGGTATGCTACGCAAAAATAAGGCCGTGTGGGTATCAATGCAATTGCAAGGTATGACAAAGATGTCGTCGAAGTTACCGTCCTTGGCGATGATGAGTCCTTGGCGAAGATGAGCGGTGGTGATGTTGACGTCGAACCATACCTATATAGCCGAAACACAATAGGACAGGGGAACCACAACTCAAATTCTCAAAGACCAAAAGCAACAATGGTGGAAACAGAAAGTGGTGGTGGATGGGGGATGTCAATTGCTTCTCAACGAGCTAAAGAACGCGAAAATCGGACTTCGGATGTGGAAGTTATGCTGAAAATGGTGAAACTCAGAATGCTGAAATTGGCCTGGGCGGTAGTACCGCTCGGAAGGACGGTTGTACCGCTCGAGGTACACAATGGTACTGGCTTCGGGCGGTTATTACCGCTTCGTGTCGGGAAACGATTTTGTGGCGGAAATGGAGGATTTCAGGGAAAAAATTGGGTGGGTTTCGTGGATGGAAAGAGGTGGGGAGGGAGGGAAAAGCTAGATCCACACGCAGCAACACAAATCCATGGACCAAATCCAACAAAATTTCATCACACCAACAAATCACAAAAAAAAATTTGGGGCTATTTTTGGTGGGGATTTTCGGATTTAGGACGAAAACAACAAAATGTGATCAAGTGGATCATGATACCAAGATGATGTAGGGCGGAACCCTACATGGACGATCTTTCACGTTTGGAGTGGAACCTACGGGAAATCACGAAGAACACGCGGAAGAACAAAGGGAAACACGGGGGAAACGATAGAGAGATCACTCAACCAACAAGGAATCAATCACACAAGTGCTAGATCACCGAACACAAAGGGATACATATGATCCACGATCAACAAAGGTAAGGATACACGAGTAGCCGTTCTTCTCCGAGAGGAGGCCTTGATGGGGTCCACCCTAGAAGGGGGTCTTGAATCCGCTTGGGGGATCTTCTCCGTAGAGGTCCTGAGCTCCGAGGAGAAGTAACCAAGTGGATGAGCAAGGCTCTCACACAAACATGAGTTAAACCAAAGCTAACCCTAATACGTAGCTAGGAGAAGAGTATATATAGTGCTAAGCCATGAAGGGGTAAGTGAGGGCGAAGGGGTACACGGGCTCGCCCCAATACACTGTGCGCAGACAGGCCGGTTGTACCAGTCGCGCGGGCGGTTGTACCGCTGAGAGCTCATGAGGGGCGGTAGTTCCGGTCGAGGAAGGCGGTACTACCGCAGGGAGTTCGGCACTGGCTTCTGGAGGTGGGCGTCGAAGGAACCAGCGGTTGTACCGGATGTCGGGGCGGTTATTCCGGTCTTTGGGCATAAACCGGTAGATCCGGTGCTGTACCGGCCTTGCACCGCTTGATCACTGAATAGCGGCCGGTTGTTGGGCGGTAGTAGGCCGGTTGTACCGCCCGGCCGGTTGTGGTGCGTGATTGTACCGCCCTTCCAGTTGGGCCAAATGCTTCCTTGATCTTGATGTCCGTCTTGCACCGTTCCTTCTCCTTGGTTGCTTACACGGTACTGAGCACACAAAGCATCTCCGTTTGAGGTAGTAGCCATGTCTCAAGTGGGTCAAAGTGAAGTTCAACAAGGAGAGAGTTAACCTCGGATTGAATAGCACGTGCTTGAGCTCTTGTCGTGGGTCCTCGTGGGGTTGGATGTGTCGATGTAGAGTCCATGGGAATGATGGAAGGATGCTCCGCATCATTAACTATCCCATCTATGACAAAGAATTGTATGCTTTAGTACGTGTGCTACATGTTTGGTAACATTATCTTATACCTCATGAGTTTGTCATACATACCGATCATGAAACGCTTAAGTACTTTGATGCGGAGCATCCCACGTTCATCTCCATGTACACCTTCATAGCACATCAAGCCCCAAGCGAACCTTCCGGACTTAAGGTGAACCCGCTCCTCTTCAAGATTTACATGAATATCCATAGGACTTGGCCGCTACGTCACCACGGAACGTTGTGCATCTTCAGGTTCGAGGACGACCGCCGCCAAGCAGCTAAGGAGCTTCCCGGAGGCCAAGGAGAAGGACCCGAAGGCCACAAGGAAGAAGATGGAGCCCAACAGGAGCTGGACAGGAGGTCCCAGGCGACCCCTGCGCACGGGCCCCGAGACCCCGTCTTGCGCACGGACTACTCGAAGAGTTTCTTGTTGGTGCACCCGTGCGCTGTCTGCGTGCCCACAGGACCCGTGCAAGACGGGCCCCACTTACCCCGTGCGCACGGGCTCATCAGGATGGACGGCCGTGATCTCCACTCCGAGCCCCTCTTCCTCCACTTCGTCCCCAAGACTATATATTCCGTACCTAGACCATTTGTTAGGGTTAGGAAAGGATATGTTAGACATATGAGAGCTTTGCTCCATGGATCCACTCCACTAGGAGATCAAGACCTCCTCTTGGAGTGACCTAGCTCAAGACTCCCTCAGGGGTGGCCCCTATCAAGACCACCTCACGGAGAAGAACCCGGTTACCTCTTGTATCATCCTTTGTTGATCGTGGATCGTGTATCTCTCTTTGTGTTCATCTTTCTAGCGCATGTGTAATCGAATCTTGTCGGTTTTAGTGATTCTCTTGTGTTTTCCCCGTGATTTCACTCATGTTCTTCCACTCGTTCTTCGTGTTCATCGTAGGGATCCACTCCAAACGTGAAAGATCATCCCCATAGGGTTTCACCCTACATCATATGGTATCATGAGCCACATTGATCACGTTTTTGGAGCCCCTACCCCGTGTTTTCTAGCTTGATTTTGTTGTTTTGGTCCTAAATTCAAAAATTTCCCCACCAAAAATAGCCCCAATTTTTTTTGTGATTTGTTGGTTTAATGTGATTTTTTTGGATTTGATCCACGGATTTGCTTGGTTTCAAGTGGATCTAGCTTCGATGAACACGAAGAATGAGTGGAAGAGCACGAGGGAGATCACGGGGAAAACACAAGAGAATCACTAAAACCGACAAGATTCGATTACACATGCGCTAGAACGATGAACACAAAGAGAGATACACGATCCACGATCAACAAAGGACGATACAAGAGGTAACCGGGTTCTTCTCCGTGAGGAGGTCTTCATAGGGGCCACCCATGAGGGGGTCTTGAGCTAGGTCACTCCAAGAGGAGGTCTTGATCTCCTAGTGGAGTGGATACATGGAGCAAAGCTCTCATATGTCTAACATATCCTTTGCTTCCCTAACAAATGGTCTAGGTACGGAATATATAGTCTTGGGGAAGAAGTGGAGGAAGAGGGGCTCGGAATGGAGATCACAGCCGTCCATCCTGATGAGCCCGTGCGCACAGGGTAAGTTGGGCCTGCAAGACGGGTCCTGTGGGCACGGTACAGGCCCTGCAGCGCACGGGTGCTCCAAAGACAAACTCTTCGAGTAGTCCGTGCAAGACGGGTCACGGGGCCCGTGCGCACGGGGTCACCTGGTACCTTCTGTCCAGCTCCTGTTGGACTCCATCTTCTTCCTTGTGGCCTTGGGGTCCTTCTCCTTGGCCTCTGGGAAGCTCCTTAGCTGCTTGGTGGCAGTCGTCCTCTAACCTGAAGATGCACAATGTTCCGTGGTGATGTAGCGGCCAAGTCCTATTGATGCGGAGCATCCCACGTTCATCCCCATGTACACTCCCACTACTCTCCAAGCCCCAAGTGGACATATGACGAGACCTCGAACAAACGCCATTGGACACAAGGTGAACTTCGCCTCCTCTCCGAACCTTCACTTCCCACATGTGAGACATGGTTACTACCTCAAATATATGTGCTATGCATGACGAGGAACAAGGAGGAAGACCATGGACAGGACGACGAGGACACCAAGTACACGGACCAAGAGAAGAAGCTGCCCGAAGCTACAGCGGCCGGACGTCCGATCAGGACCGGACGTCCGACGACTCCCAGGCTCCGGACGACCGTGCCAGCGACCACCGAACCGAATCTGCAGACATCAGAAGAACTCCGGACGTCCGGGACATCGCGAGCCACCGGACGACCGGCCCCCTCCGGACGTCCGACCGAAGCGCACCCGAGCCGAATCTACGGATGTCCGAAGAGCACCGGACGTCCGGACCTTCCCGAGCCTCCGGACGACCGGAACCCTCCGGACGTCCGACGCCTGTCTGCGCACAGTGTATTGGACCGAGTCCATGTATCCTCCACTTACCCCTTCGCGGCCCATGACTATATATACTCCTCCACCTCCTCCTAGTTAGGGTAGCATTGGATTAGCTCATATTCTTGTGTGAGAGCCTTTGCTCATCCACTTGGTTACTTCTCCTCGGAGCTCAGGACCTCTTCGGAGAAGATCCCCAAGCGGATTCAAGACCCCTTCTAGGGTGGACCCCATCAAGGCCTCCTCTCGAGAAGAACGGCTACTCGTGTATCCTTACCTTTGTTGATCTTGAATCTTGTGCCACCTTATGTGATCGGTGATCTAGCACTTGTGTGATTGATCTCTTGTCGGTTGAGTGATTTCCCTCTCGTTTCTCTCGTGTTCTTCCGCGTGTTCCTCGTGAGTCCCCGTAGGATCCGCTCCAACGTGAAAGATCGCCCACGTAGGGTTCCGCCCTAAGTCATCTATGGTATCATGAGCCACGTTGATCACGCTTTTGGAGCCCCTACCCCTCTTTTTCTAGCTTGATTTTGTTGATTTCGTCCTAAATCCGAAAATCCCCACCAAAAATAGCCCCAATTTTTTTGTGATTTGTTAGTTTTGATGATGTTTTGTTGATTTTGATCCATGGATTTGCTTGGTTTCGAGTGGATCTAGCATTTCCCCAAGTTTCCCCACTTTCCATCCACAAAATCCCGCGAATTTTGACCCCGAATCCCCAATTTCCGCCCAAAATCTCGTCCCGAAACTCGCATCTCGTGATTGACCCGACCCACCGGACGACCGGCGTTTACGGACGTCCGAGCCCAGAACGACCGGACGTCCGACCTTTTCCGGACGACCGAACCCCTAACCCGGACCGAATTTACGGATTTCGACCTTTCCGGACGTCCGACGCCCGGACATCCGACCTTTTCCGGACGTCCGTAACCTGTAATTTCAGACTTCGGCTGATTTTTGTTTTGTCCATAACTAATTCATACGGAGTCCGATTTTGACGTTCTTGAGCTCGTTTCGAAGCTATTGACATCCCCCTTCTCATAAAAATACTACCACCACCATTTGAATCCATCAAATTTTGTGAACTTTGGCATCTTTGCCTAGGGCTTCCACCATATCCTCCACATAGCCACCACCGACTTCCGCAACCTAACCCATTTTGTTCCCCATAGCATTAGTGGTTGCTTGAGTAGTGATTCGAGTCTCCTAAGGTGTTTCGCTACTTAGGGACGATTGCTTCTTCATCAACCACCACCACCACTTCCACATAACCTTGCCCACCATACACTTCAACCACCCCAACTTAACCCAATTGTTGATTGAACTTTTTCGAGTTGTGACTTGTGTCTCCTAAGGTGTTTCGCCACTTAGGGACAGCAACTTCAACTCCGACACGCAGTATAGCCCATCATTCCACTTCCGCATTGCCAAGTGCAAACCACCACCGCATTCCCGCTACCACCATTTTGACATTTGACGTTTGAGATTTTGAGTTCGCGGTTTTTCCGTTTCCTAAGGTGTTTCGCTACTTAGGGACGAGTCTCCATCATCTTGGTATCTACATCAAGAACACCGCTACTCATCATCGCGGACGGTAACCTCCATATCATCTTGGTATCGTGGTATCCCTCCATTGTATATTCCTTGCCATTGCATTGATAACCCCTAGCCCATTTTGCGTTACTTGCCTATCGAGACTAGCCATTTGAGTATTGCCGCAACGTTACTTGTGCACATCAAGGATCTACACCATCAATTGCATACATACCATATCATTGTGGTGCATATATTGGTATCATATCTTGTGTCACAAGTTTGTTCCCGCATACACACAATTGCTATCTTGGTTTGTGCATTGTGCAAAGTGGCCATAGAAAAAAAAAAGAGAGAATAAAGCTTTTAAGCAAAAGAAATAGAGCAAAGAAGCTTGTAAGCAAGTGCCATAGCATCATACCACATTGCATATAAGATTGTCATATCCGATCATCTTGGATCATCTTGAGAGAAACACCGGGAACCATACATACATAGCATATTTGGGATAGAAGTTTATCCATTTTGCATCTTATAGGTTGTGCACAAGTGTCGATCCGCCTATTGAGCAATCGTGCTAGCGTCTCTCTTGAGTTGTGCAACACGAAGCGTTTTCCGTGGATTCCACATTTTGTGCTCATTCCTTGCTTGCACGACCCCATTTATCTATCCGTGTGTGTGTTTCCGTGTGCCATTCTTTGCTATTGGTCCATTTGTTTCGCTTGCGAATTTGTGAATCTCTTTCAACATTATTGACTCTTGCTAACATTTTGCATTAAATTTTTGTGCCACTATCCTCACCGAGCTCCTCCATAAGCTTTACTTGTGTAGGTGTGAGAACCGACAAGGATTGGTACCAATAGTGCTATTTCATTGTCCGCATTTGAGTGAACTTGATTCATTGTCATCATCGGTTAAGGTACATTGGTATAAGTTCTTCTCTTTCTCCCACTCATATTTGCTCGAGTCTTGTGATGGATAGGCAAGGCATTTCATCTCCGGTCTTCGACAACAACGACGGCGTGAACAACTACATCACCAAAGCGTCTCTCTTTGATCTACAACGACAAGTGCAAGGCACACAATCAAGATTGCGAGAGCGCATCGAGAACATCTCCATCAACATTCATCACTCCGAAGCAAGGAGAAGGGACTACTTCGACAAGAAGCTTTCCGCACATAAAGAGGAGCAAGATGCAAGGATGGAGGAGATTAGAGCCTTGATCAAGTCTACTTCCCCTTCGTCATCTTCAAGGCGGCGACATTCAAGCCACAAGTCTTCGGAGTGCGGAAACGATGCAAGTGCAAATCGTCCTTGTCCACATCTACATGGCGACCACCATCACGTTCGTGATCCACATCGTCATGAAGGGCAAGTCACCTCCAAGCATCATGTGCACAACGACGACGAACGCCAAGGAACTCAAACACGACAACGACATCATCATCATGAAGATGCTCCACAAGCGCAAATGCACAAGTCCCAACAAGCCCTACTTCACGCCAAGTCGAAGTGATAGAGGCAAAGGTGTCCCGATGTTTCGATGAGATGGTGGCTATCGTTTCTGTGGGAGTCGACCTTGACGATCCGACTACGTACGTGCGAGACGTCGCGCCTTAGCAATCGCTAAACCAACTTCCAAGGGTTATTGACCACGCGGAGCACGATCAACCTGACCACGAGGGCCTGTTTCCTGCGAGCAAACGAAGAACAAGCAAGAAACCGAGATTGCAATCTGGATATTGTGAATATAAGATGAAAGCTTTATTGATCAAGGTGGGGTTCTGCGGACGCCTTTGTCCGTCGTTGAACACAAACGGGCACGCCAAGTTGCAGCTATGGCGAACTTTTAATCTAAACAAAACCCAAAGTCTAAACGACGCCCTAAGGGCTGTATATATGGAGAAAGAGGAGGGAATTTCGTGGCCCTTGAGGGAGGGGTCCGAAACCAACCCTAACTCTTGTTTCCCCACACATACGGACTCTAAAAACAGCCTATACTTAAGTATTTCGAAATTACATGGGCCTGGCCCAATATTAAGGTGACGCAGCACCTAGAATAGCCTATGGACGAATATTATGAAGTGGCATCTTGTATATTTCGTCCAAGGCCTCATGCTCTCATTAGGGTGGCTTCAAAGTCCTGGAATCATCACTTGTAACTCCGTTCTTGTTCCCCTTATGCATGCCAACATCTCCATGCTTGAACTTGCTCCAAGGTTCATCTTTCTTGTCCATGGTAGGCCCTTCAGTTGTAAGCAAAACAAATGTATCCAATTTATGCAGCATCATATTCACATGAACATTGGAAACGTAACCAAGAAACGAAAGTACCGATAATTCAATTGGCGTCTTGTGAGCTCTAGTAATTGGTCCAAGATGTATAGCAGCAGGGCTGTGGGTGTAACAATGGTATTGATGTCCTCATCATCCTCCCCTTCTTGAAATGAAGTCGCCCTCGACGGAAGCTCATCTTCCTCACCCAAATAAGGCTTCAAATCTGCAATGTTAAAAGTGGGACTAACCCCAAAATCTGCAGGCAGCTCAAGTTTATATGCATTATCATTTATTTTCTCTAACACCTTAAATGGACCATCAAGACGTGGCATTAGCTTTGATTTATGCAAATTAGGAAACCTATCCTTACGCAAATGTAACCAAACAAGATCTCCAGTGCAAAGACAACATGTTTTCTACCCTTATCTCTAGCAAGTTTATATTTAGCATTCATACGCTCAATGTTTTCCTTAGTTAACTCATGCATTTTTAAAATCAATTCAGCACGTTCTTTAGCATCAAAATTAACCTTCTCCGAAGATGGAAGAGGCAACAAATCAATAGGTGCACGAGGTAGGAAGCCATACACAATTTCAAAAGGGCACATCTTAGTAGTAGAATGCAATGAACGATTATAAGCAAATTCAATATGAGGCAAGCATTCTTCCCACATTTTCTTATTATTCTTCAAAACAGCCCTAAGCATAGTAGACAATGTTCTATTGACTACTTCAGTTTGTCCATCGCTTTGGGGGTGACAAGTAGTACTAAAAAGCAGTTTAGTCCCCAACTTAGCCCATAAACATCTCCAAAAGTGGCTAAGAAATTTAGTATCACGATCTGAAACAATAGTATTTGGCACACCATGCAAGCGAATAATTTCACGAAGAACAAATCAGCAACATTAACAAAGATCATCGCTTTTATGACATGGTATAAAGTGTGCCATTTTCGAGAATCTATCCACGACAACAAATATGCTATCCCTCCCTTCTTTGTTCGAGGTAAACCTAAAACAAAGTCCATAGATATATCCTCCCAAGGAACACTAGGTACAGGCAAAGGCATATATAAACCATGAGGATTGAGTCGTGACTTAGCTTTTTGACATGTAGTGCAGCGAGCAACAAAACGCTCAACATCCCGTCTCATCTTTGGCCAAAAGAAATGTGTAGCAAGTATATCCTCCGTCTTCTTCACGCCAAAGTGTCCCATTAATCCTCCTCCATGCGCCTCCTGCAACAACAAAAGACGAACAGAGCTAGCAGGAATGCATAGCTTGTTAGCACGGAACACAAAACCATCCTTAATAACGAACTTGTTCCATGTTCTTCCTTCTTTACAATTCTGCATTACATCTTTAAAATCAGCATCATGCACATATTGATCTTTGATGGTCTCCAAACCAAATATTTTGAAGTCAAGTTGTGAAAGCATAGTATAGCGACGAGACAAAGCATCAGCAATAACATTTTCTTTACCCTTCTTGTGTTTAATGACATAAGGGAAAGTCTCAATGAATTCAACCCATTTAGCATGTCTACGATTCAGTTTAGCTTGACTTTTAATATGTTTCAAAGATTCATGATCAGAATGTATAACAAATTCTTTGGGCCATAAATAATGTTGCCATGTCTCTAAAGTCCGAACAAGAGCATATAATTCTTTGTCATAAGTAGAATAGTTCAGACTAGGCCCACTCAATTTTTCGTAAAAGTATGCAACAGGTTTGCCATCTTGTAATAACACACCTCCTAATCCAATTCCACTAGCATCACATTCAAGCTCAAAAGTCTTATTAAAGTCAGGAAGTTGGAGTAAAGGAGCATGTGTCAACTTATCTTTCAATACCGTGAAGGCTTCTTCCCGTATGCGGTACCCCAAACAAAAGGCACATCCTTCTTTGTAAGTTCATTGAGAGGTGCAGCAATGGTGCTAAAGTCTCTCACAAAGCGCCTATAGAAACCAGCGAGTCCAAGAAAACTCCTCACTTGTGTGACCGTTTTGGGCTGCGGCCAACTCTCAATAGCTTCAATCTTGGCTTTATCAACTTCAATACCCTGTGGTGTAACAACATAGCCAAGAAAAGATACTCGGTCGGTGCAAAAGGTGCACTTCCCAAGGTTACCAAACAAACGTGCATCACGTAGAGCATTAAAAACAGCACGTAAATGTTCCAAATGTTCTTCCAAAGATTTGCTATAAATCAGTATATCATCAAAATAGACTACCACAAATCGTCCAATGAAAGCACGTAAAACTTCGTTCATTAGTCTCATGAAAGTACTAGGTACATTAGTTAACCCAAAAGGCATGACTAACCACTCATATAAACCAAACTTAGTTTTAAATGCTGTTTTCCATTCATCTCCCAATTTCATACGAATTTGATGGTATCCACTACGCAAATCAACTTTGGAGAATATTGTAGAGCCACTCAATTCATCAAGCATATCATCTAGCCTAGGAATAGGATGACGATAACGAATAGTAATATTATTAATGCCTCTACAATCAACACACATACGCCGACGTACCATCCTTTTTAGGCACTAGTATAGTAGGAACAACACAAGGACTAAGAGATTCGCGTATATAACCTTTGTCGAGCAGCTCCTGTACTTGACGCATAATCTCCTTCGTCTCCTCCGGATTGGTACGGTATGGTGCACGGTTGGGTAGCGATGCACCGGAATTAAGTCAACTTGATGCTCAACCCCTCGAATAGGTGGTAATCCGGTGGCACGTCTTGTGGGAAGACGTCAGCGATCTCGTGCAAATTGTTAGTGACAGGTGGGGGCAAAGATGTAGGTACGTCCTAGAATGAAAATAATGCCTCTTTGCACACAAAAGCATAGCAAAAAGATTTGCTAGAATCTAGCTCCTCAATATCAGATTTGGTGGCAAGTAAACCTGCACTTTTCAGTTTAATTTCAGAAGCAACATTAGATGGTTTATTATTAGGCTTCATTTGTTGCTCAAATTCTTTTGCCACAATCTGATTTTCACTCTTATTTTTCTCCTGTTTTGCTTTATTAGCTCTATTAATATCATCTTTCAAAATTGAATCAGAGTCATAGGAAGCAAAGTAATATTTTATCCTTGTGAACAAGAGTATACTGATTGTTTCTACCATGGTGTACAGAATTTTTATCAAATTGCCATGGTCTACCAAGTAATAAGGAACATGCTTGCATAGGTACCACATCACAATCAACATAATCAGCATATGTAGAGATACTAAAATACACACCTAACAAAGACGTGTTACCTTAACCTTGCCGCTGTTGTTGAACCATTGGATGTAGTAAGGATGTGGATGTGGTCTTGTGGTGAGAGAAAGCTTCTCCACCATATCCATGCTAGCCAAGTTGTTGCAGCTCCCTCCATCTATGATGACGCTGAATAGAACGCTCCTTCACAACTCCCTTTGTATGGAACAAATTATGCCTCTGATTTTGCTCAGCTTGTGTAATCGCACACTCAAAACACGTTGAGCAACTAAACATTCAAACCTCACAAGATCTTCAAGAGCCATGTATTGCGTCTCATGATCGTAATCATCTCCACCATGTTCTTCATGTGTAATAAGAGCCAAAGTCTCTTCATCATAGTCACTAGCGGACTCATACCCACCATCCTCGGTAGCAATCATCACACGCTGAGATTGGCATTCTTCGGCAAAATGTCCTCTTCCCTTACAACGACGACAAATAATATCACTTGTGTGCCCTGTTGACGCCATGGAAGAAGAGGAGCTACTGTAGGCCCAAAGAAAAGCGCTCTTGGCGATAGTAGTGGTTGTGCCTGCTTTCTTGTATCACGGTTGGAGGTGGCAGCGGCGGAGGTGCCAGTGTAGTAGAACGTGTGGAAGTAGATGATGCACGTGGTGTCCATGATGAAGGTCGACCTGCGAGAAAAGTTAGTCCGCGCCAACGCCTGTCGATCCTGCACTTCACGTTCAACTTTACAAGCAAGATGGAATAATCGAGTGATATTATTATAATCCTTGTAGTCTAGAATGGTCTGAATCTCTCTATTTCATCCACCCAGAAAACGTGCAAGCATAGCTTCATTCTCCTCAACAATACCACATCTAATCAAGCCAGTTTGTAATTCCTGATAATATTCTTCTACCGAATTTTTTCCTTGTCTTAAGCGCTGCAATTTTTTAAGTAATTCACGTTGATAATATGGTGGAACCCAACGAGTACGCATAGCAGTTTTCAAAGCAGTCCAAGTAATGGAACAGGATATAATCTACAATGTTCAGACCACCAAACACATGCAAAGCTAATGAAAGCACAAACAGCAATGGAACACGTCTCTCCTCGTGATATTGTAAACATGTAAATCGTTGTTCAGTTTCTAACTCCCAAGTAAGATATATATCGTGAACATATCTACCCTCAAATGGTGGAATATTCAACTTCAATTTAGGGAGATGGTCATGATCTCGCACTGAGGGGAGCCCTAACATTGCCATTATTTGCATGTGGACGACCGGGTGGTTGTGGTGCCGGTGGTTGTGGTGCCGGTGGTTGCACGTAGTTCTCAAGTTGATCAACCTCATCCTCGTACTCTCTCACATAATCATCCTCCCCACATCGCCAGCAGGAGCCACGTATATCAACAAGCAGACCAAAGCAGCTTGGCCAGGCTGAAGACGGACACGGCTCGCTCGGCGGAGGGGTGCTTCGCGATGTGGAGGTAGTCGTTGTTGTTGTTGTAGAGGTGCATTAGGTGCAGCCAGTGGTGGTGGTGGTAGACGCGCGAGCAATTCATTAAACTTGTTATCGAGCTTTGTTTGACGCCTTCTCAATGCCATCTATCTTCTCCATGGCCTCTTCAAATCTATTTAGAACATCTTCCACCTGCCCACTCATCATTTGTTGAAACTTATCATGTAGCGCTTTGTTTGTCATGTTCTCCCGGTCGGTCTAAATCGGCTTGTGATCCTGCCATGGTTAGCAGCAATAGAAACACACAAGAATATGATTCGATGACTACTAGGAAGTGGTGGTGGTGGTGTGGTGGACAGTCACAAATCCACAAGCAAATCTCAAATTCTTACCAGTTCTTACCCAAAGAAGAAAGTGATGATCGGCAACCGATGTAGTCAAAACTCTCAAAGCTTGGATAGAGCGATTACTGGGAGAGTCAAACGCACGATGTAGATGTATGTGGAGCTGGGAAGGCTTAGAATATGGTGGCAAAAGGGTCAGCAATAATCAATTCAGAGATGCAAAGTTGAATAAACGCTCAACGACGGTACTGTGCTGGTCCTAGGCTAGACCGTGCTAGAGACGCGAGCCTAGAACACTAACAAAATCACGGCGCTGCACGGAAACAACAGAAAAGCACACTCTGGAATTATTTTTCGCTCTTTTTTTTTGCGCTGCTTTTTTTTTTTAGAAAAATGACTATAATGGAGAGTGTCACAAAACTCTTCCTGTGTCAAATCGACAGGATGGGCACGAAATTTTTCGACCAATTTTTTTTTTTCGATCGCCGGACCCAAAAACTGGAAACGGGTAAAAAAAACTTTCTATAATGGCGACTGTCTCAATACGCTTAGAAACACCTAAAAATAGGATAGCCAGAAAATTTTTCAACAAGTGCGTTTTCGGAAAATTTTGGGCCTAAACGGAGGGTGGTTTGGCATCTTTGCCTAGGGCCTAAACAAGTGCGTTTCAAAGCTATTGACATCCCCTTCTCATAAAAATACTACCACCACCATTTGAATCCATCAAATTTTGTGAACTTTGGCATCTTTGCCTAGGGCTTCCACCATATCCTCCACATAGCCACCGCCGACTTCCGCAACCTAACCCATTTTGTTCCCCATAGCATTAGTGTTTGCTTGAGTAGTGATTCGAGTCTCCTAAGGTGTTTCGGCTACTTAGGGACGATTGCTTCTTCATCAACCACCACCACCACTTCCACATAACCTTGCCCACCATACACTTCAACCAATTCCAACTTAACCCAATTGTTGATTGAACTTTTTCGAGTTGTGACTTGTGTCTCCTAAGGTGTTTCGCTACTTAGGGACAGCAACTTCAACTCCGACACGTGTATAGCCCATCATTCCACTTCCGTATTGCCAAGTGCAAACCACCACCGCATTCCCGCTACCACCATTTTGACATTTGACGTTTGAGATTTTGAGTTCGCGGTTTTTCCGTTTCCTAAGGTGTTTCGCCACTTAGGGACGAGTCTCCATCATCTTGGTATCTACATCAAGAACACCGCTACTCATCATCACGGACGGTAACCTCCATATCATCTTGGTATCGTGGTATCCCTCCATTGTATATTCCCCTTGCCATTGCATTGATAACCCCTAGCCCATTTTGCGTTACTTGCCTATCGAGACTAGCCATTTGAGTATTGCCGGCAACGTTACTTGTGCACATCGATGATCTACACCATCAATTGCATACATACCATATCATTGTGGTGCATATATTGGTATCATATCTTGTGTCACAAGTTTGTTCCTCATACACACAATTGCTATCTTGGTTTGTGCATTGTGCAAAGTGGCCATAGAAAAAAAGAGAGAATAAAGCTTTTAAGCAAAGAAAGAGAGCAAAGAAGCTTGTAAGCAAGTGCCATAGCATCATACCACATTGCATATAAGATTGTCATATCCGATCATCTTGGATCATCTTGAGAGAAACACCGGAACCAAACATACATAGCATATTTGGGATAGAAGTTTATCCATTTTGCATCTTATAGGTTGTGCACAAGTGTCGATCCGCCTATTGAGCAATCGTGCTAAGCGTCTCTCTTGAGTTGTGCAACACGAGCTTTTCCGTGGATTCCACATTTTGTGCTCATTCCTTGGTTGCACGACCCCATTTATCTATCCGTGTGTGTGTTTCCGTGTGCCATTCTTTGCTATTGGTCCATTTGTTTCGCTTGCGAATTTGTGAATCTCTTTCAACATTATTGACTCTTGCTAACATTTTGCATTAAATTTTTGTGCCACTATCCTCACCGAGCTCCTCCATAAGCTTTACTTGTGTAGGTGTGAGAACCGACAAGGATTGGTACCAATAGTGCTATTTCATTGTCCGCATTTGAGTGAACTTGATTCATTGTCAACATCGGTCAAGGTACATTGGTATAAGTTCTTCTCTTTCTCCCACTCATATTTGCTCGAGTCTTGTGATGGATAGGCAAGGCATTTCATCTCCGGTCTTCGACAACAACGACGGCGTGAACAACTACATCACCAAAGCGTCTCTCTTTGATCTACAACGACAAGTGCAAGGCACACAATCAAGATTGCGAGAGCGCATCGAGAACATCTCCATCGACATTCATCACTCCGAAGCAAGGAGAAGGGACTACTTCGACAAGAAGCTTTCCGCACATAAAGAGGAGCAAGATGCAAGGATGGAGGAGATTAGAGCCTTGATCAAGTCTACTTCCCCTTCGTCATCTTCAAGGCGGCGACATTCAAGCCACAAGTCTTCGGAGTGCGGAAACGACGCAAGTGCAAATCGTCCTCGTCCACATCTACATGGCGACCACCATCACGTTCGTGATCCACATCGTCATGAAGGGCAAGTCACCTCCAAGCATCATGTGCACAACGACGACGAACGCCAAGGAACTCAAACACGACAACGACATCATCATCATGAAGATGCTCCACAAGCGCAAATGCACAAGTCCCAACAAGCCCTACTTCACGCCAAGTCGGGTGATAGAGGCAAAGGTGTCCCGATGTTTCGATGAGATGGTGGCTATCGTTTACGTGGAGTCGACCTTGACGGTCCGACTAAATGCGTGCGAGACGTCAGCGCCTTTAGCAATCGCTAAACCAACTTCCGAGGGTTATTGACCACGCCGAGCACGATCAACCTGACCACGAGGGCCTGTTTCCTGCGAGCAAACGAAGAACAAGCAAGAAACTGAGATTGCAATCGGGATATTGCGAATATAAGATGAAAGCTTTATTGATCAAGGTGGGGTTCTGTGACGCCTTTGTCTGGTCGTTGAACACAAACGGAAATCACGCGAAGTTGCAGCTATGGCGAACTTTTAATCTAAACAAAACCCAAAGTCTAAACGACGCCCTAAGGGCTGTATATATGGAGAAAGAGGAGGAATTTCGTGGCCCTTGAGGGAGGGGTCCAAACCAACCCTAACTCTTGTTTCCCCACACATACGGACTCTAAAAACAGCCTATACTTAAGTATTTCGAAATTACATGGGCCTGGCCCAATATTAAGGTGACGCAGCACCTAGAATAGCCTATGGACGAATATTATGAAGTGGCATCTTGTATATTTCGTCCAAGGCCTCATGCTCTCATTAGGGTGGCTTCAAAGTCCTGGAATCATCACTTGTAACTCCGTTCTTGTTCCTATGCGCATGCCAACATCTCCATGCTTGAACTTGCTCCAAGGTTCATCTTTCTTGTCCATGGTAGGCCCTTCATTTGTAAGCAAAACAAATGTATCCAATTTAGGCAGCATCATATTCTCATGAACATTGGAATCGTTACCAAGAAACGAAAGTACCTGATAATTCAATTGGCGTGCGCGAGCTCTAGTAATTGGTCCAGTATGTATAGCAGCAGGGGCTGTGGGTGTAACAATGGTATTGATGTCCTCATCACGAAGCTTCATAAGGACAACAGAAGACCGCGAGACGAGCACCACCAAGATGGCGCTACGGCTACATCAACCACTTCGGCATCTTCGCCAAGTGTTCTCTAGGCATCTTCGCCTTTGGACGTACGGCATCTTCGCCTACTTCCCACGTGTACGCCTACATCGACTTCATCAAGTCCAAGGCGACCACCTACAAGCGAGGGCGACACTTCCATCTTCGGAAGCCCCTCAAGGAAGATGGCCGAGCATGGGAAATTCCCTTCGGTCATGGAGACGAGCTATGAGGTGCCACATCATATGGGCCTCCAACACCAAGACGGTGACAAGACGGTCGAACAAGGGCCATCCCCTTCGACCACGGCGACGAGCGCGAACCTCTTCAACAACATGAAGACGGCGCCCACATTGGACTCATACTCCGAGTCAAGCTACGCCACCGCACATGGAGACATTTGCACCTACATCTCTCCGACACCGACATATGTCGAGATGCCCCAATTGCCATGTGAGGAGAGCCACCACCCCATGAGTGACATGAGTGACTCCATCATACGTGACATTGAGAGCATTTCCTATGAGAGGATGAGTGTGACCACCACTAGCCCCACACATGAGAGCATGCCACACATCCTATGTGAGGTTGAGCGCCATTTGAGTGACTCCACCCACCATACGAGTGAGAGCATCCTTGAGGGAGTGAGTGAGCCACAACACTTAGTGAGTGAGGTAGTTGACACGGCACATGACGCCACTATGATTTCTAACGACTTAACCTCTACTCCTAGTGTGTTTTCTTCTTTGGCGCTAGGTCTCCTACATGACGACATGCCTATCTTTGACGAGTCTATTCCTCCATTGGAGACGACGATGGCCATGGTGGACGATGATGCACCCCCCACATGGTTCCATCAAGATGAAGTTGACAACGAGTGGATCTTCAACACCTCACCTACAACACATGAGCGACGCTCCAAAGGTAACATAGGTGATGGTGCTTCTCTTGTCCCACTAGTGGACTCTCTTACCATCGATTGCTCCCATGATCTTGACCCACCTATTCCCATGCTTCATGCTAGTGCGACTTCTTCATGCCTTGACTTACCTATTTATGATGAATATGATGATGAGCATGTTGAGTTACCTAGTTGTGATGCTATGCTCCATAGGATATCTTGTGAAAATTCTATTGGTCACATTATGTTTGACAATCCATTGAACTTGTCATATGCTATGAGTGAGATCTCCCATATTGCCTCATTTCAATCTCAACATAGTAACTATGCATGCCCCATTAAAATAAATCCCATTTGCACTTATGGCATAGATGACGAGATGATGGTCATTGGCTTTTGCTTCTCTTGTGATGATATTGCACTACTTCCTTTATGCAATTCGTCTACTATTCCATGCCATGATCACATTGTTCCAAATATGCATTGTTTTGGATGTTGTCAATATTCTCCATGTGATGTTTCCATTAATGCTCATGAGGAGACCCCATAGTTTCCTCATACATATTAGGAGATCTTGATGCATTTCATACTTTGCATGATTCCCATAATTGCTTGAACCATATGCATTCCATGAATAACAATGCTCTAGATATTTCTCATGATGCATTGCACAATTTGAGTCTCCATTGTGCCATACATAATAACAAACCTATCATGATGGATGACATGTTTCTATATCACGCATCTCATTTATTTGAGCATTGGCTATTTTGTGCTAACCGACACATGCACGTATGCATCATGATGGATGATGTGTACATCTACCACGCACACACAATTTTCTCTTTGTCTTTGTTTTGTGTAGGTACCCACATACACTCGTCAACATCTCAATCCCATGAGTTGATTTAAACGAGCTCTTGAGAGCAATGATGCTTTGGGATCCCGTGGACTATCCTTACCACTGCTCCCTTGGCGCAAGGACTACGCGCATCTCTTCTACTTGGCTCTCACACGGCTATGGGCTATTTACCACTTGTCACCTTATGCTCATTTTCCCGTGTTCACTTTGCATGTTATGCTTGCTCCTATGCCTTTGCCATGCAATTGTGACCCTTGCTTGCATATACCCATGATTAACCATTATGCTACTTCTATGTGTATTTGCATGCTTGGTGGAGATCCTTGTTGCTTTTGCCATGATTATCATGTGCCCCATGCTATTGTTGATTGTTGTGTTGGGAGAGTCATGATGTCCCATTGCTATTTACATACGGCCTCTCGCCAATACATTGATGATAATTTTCTCATATCTTGCTTTCATGCTTGTGCTATGCCATGTGAATTATTCATACCCACTATTTGCACATATGACATGCTTGCCATGATTCCTTCTAGTACGTTGCATCTTCTCACTACTAGCTTGCTTGACTTGATCGCTATGATTGCTTGCTATGTTGCATCACCCATGTTCCACTATTACTCGCTTTCTTGGGTTGATGACATATATATTCATGCCTCTCACATGATATATCTTGTTCATTGTCGATTGCCTCCAATTATTGCATCTATGCTTATTGATCTTGGAGACTTTGACACTTTACTTGTGATGCATGCTTGTTTGATTGAGCCTAAATTTGGTTGTTCTCGCATCATATGCCTCCATACTATGAAATGCTCCCTTGTTCTTTCTTATGATGAGCATGATGCATACACTTGTTGGGTATCTTACCACACGAATGTTAGGTTTTGCACTTCCGCTAACCTCATTTGTTTTTCCGAGCGTTTGTCATGTTCTTTCATTTTGAAGGATTCATAAGGTGGTAACATCACGAGACAACTTGCTTATGTGAAGGCATACAAGATGCACAACTCCATCATCCTTGAGAACCTCCTAAAGGTGACTTCCTTCCCTTTGAGCCATCCTCAAATACACATATTGGATGGGTCATTCTTTCATTGTTGTTTCCTTCTTCTTTTCTACATGATACATATATTGGATGGAGGACCGACATTGGAGATGGACCCTATGGACCTTCAAGTTGAGGAGTGCCACGACATCGAGCTATGGTACAACACCACCCATGACAAATTTGCACCCCATGCATGGATTGACTCACATTATGCTTGTCTTGTTGCACCTATTCCCATGTCATCCATGATATATGAGCATGTGCATTTTCTTAGCAAATTTGTTGTGGTCTTTCTTGATGGCATATTCATACATCATGATCATATTGCCTACCATCAATTGCATGATAACATAATCATATTGAGCATCCATTGCCATATTCATGCTGTTGATAAACCGTCTCACTATGACATTATTTTGCACCGTGGTTGCATTGATCACATTCATGACACCTTTGTTGTCCCAATGCATGAATTTTCTCTCATGAATGCTTTACATGTCATTTTACATCATTTGGATAAGCATTTCATGCCTTGTCATCAACAATTCCTTTGGACGGACTCATTCTTACATGATGGACACTTTGTGTGCGTTAACCATTGTATTTTCGAAAGTGTTGCTTGTGTTTGCTCTTTTTGCATGTCTATCACTCCGGCGACACCTTGGACTACTTGGATTGCTCCATGTCTTCAACTTCGTCCAACTACAAGTCCGTCTCGACAACCGTTTCCATGGTGATGAGGATCACGATCCGAGGTCGAGATCTTTCCCAAGGGGAGGTGATGCGGAGCATCCCATGTTCATCCCCATGTACACTCCCACTACTCTCCAAGCCCCAAGTGGACATATGACGAGACCTCGAACAAACGCCATTGGACACAAGGTGAACTCGCTCCTCTCCTAACCTTCACTTCCCACATGTGAGACATGGTTACTACCTCAAATATATGTGCTATGCATGACCAGGAACAAGGAGGACGACCATGGACAGGACGGCGAGGACACCAAGTACACGGACCAAGAGAAGAAGCTGCCTGGTTACAGCCGGACGTCCGACCAGGACCGGACGTCTGACGACTCCTGTTCGGACGACTGCAGCGACCACCGAATCGAATCTGTGGACATCCGAAGAACTCCGGACGTCCGGGACCTCATGAGCCTCCGGACGACCGGCCCCTCCGGACGTCCGACCGAAGCGCACCGAGCCGAATCTACGGATGTCCAAGAGCTCGGACGTCCGGACCTTCCTCGAGCCTCCTGGACGACCGGAACCCTCCGGACGTCTGACGCCTGTCACAAGACAAAGTGTATTGGACCGAGTCCATGTATCCTCCACTTACCCCTTCGCGGCCCATGACTATATATACTCCTCCACCTCCTCCTAGTTAGGGTAGCATTGGATTAGCTCATATTCTTGTGTGAGAGCCTTTGCTCATCCACTTGGTTACTTCTCCTCGGAGCTCAGGACCTCTTCGGAGAAGATCCCCCAAGCGGATTCAAGACCCCCTTCTAGGGTGGACCCCATCAAGGCCTCCTCTCGGAGAAGAATAGCTACTCGTGTATCCTTACCTTTGTTGATCTTGAATCTTGTGCCACCTTATGTGATCGGTGATCTAGCACTTGTGTGATTGATCTCTTGTCGGTTGAGTGATTTCCCTCTCGTTTCTCTCGTGTTCTTCCGCGTGTTCCTCGTGAGTCCCCGTAGGATCCGCTCCAACGTGAAAGATCGCCCACGTAGGGTTCCGCCCTACATCACCTATGGATATTCATGTAAATCTTGAAGAGGAGCGGGTTCACCTTAAGTCCGGTAGGTCCACTTGGGGCTTGATGTGCTATGAAGGTGTACATGGAGATGAACGTGGGATGCTCCGCATCATCTCCTCCCCCTTGGGAAAGATCCGACCTCGGATCGTAAACCGTATCGCCATGTACATGGTAGGCATGGATGTACCATAGGTCAATGTCGTGGCACTCCTCAACTTGAAGGTCCGTAGGGTCCATCTCCAATGCCGGTCCTCCATCCAATAGGTGTATCATGTAGACAACAAGAAGGAAACAACAATGAAAGAATGGCCCATCCAATATGCATATTCGAAGATGGCTCAAAGGGAAGGAGGTCACCTTTAGGAGATTCCCACAAAAGTTGGTGTTGCACATCATGTACGCCTTCACATTACCAAAATGTGTCTTTATGGCACCGCCTTTTGAATCCTTCAAAATGAAGGAACATGATAAACACTCAGAAAAACAAATGAGGGTAGTGCAAATGCAAGACCTATCATTCGAGTGGTGAGATACCCAACAAGTGTATGCATCAAGCTCATCATATGAAGGTACAAGGGAGCATTTCATAATATGGAGGCATATGATGCAAAAACAACCAAATACAAGAGGCTCAGGTAAACAAGCATGTATCACAAGTAAGGTGTCAAAGTCTCCAAGATCAATAAGCATAAGTTGGTTGCACTCAATACAAGTGTATATGAAAGAGGCAACTAATGGACACAAGAGACAATGATCAAGATATATCATGTGAGAGGCATGAGCATATATGTCATCAACCCAAGAAAGCAAGTAATAGTGGAACATGGGTGATGCAACATAGCTAGCTATCATAGCGATCAAGTCAAGCAAGATAGTAGTGCGAAGATGCAACATACTAGAAGAAATCATGGCGAACATGTCATTGGTGCCAATAGTGGGCATGAATAATTCACATGTCATAGCACAATCATGAAAGCAAGATATGAGTAGAATGGCATGAATGTATTGGCGAGAAGCCATATGTAAATAGCAATGTGTCATCTTGACTCTCCCAACACAACAAGCATCAATAGCATGGGGCACATGATAAACATGGCAATAGCAACAAGGATCTCTACCAAGCATGCAAATACGCGTAGAAGTAGCATAAGGATGAAACATGGGTAGATGCAAGCAAGGGTCACAATAGCATGGCAAAGGCATAGAAGTAAGCATAACATGCAAAGTGAACACGGGGAAATGAGCATAAGGTGAGAAGTGGTAAATGGCCCATAGCCGTGTGAGAGCCAAGTAGAAGAGATGCGCGTAGTCCTTGCACGAAGGGGATGGTGGTAAGGATAGTCCACGGGATCCCAAATCGTCATTGCTCTCAAGAGCTCGTTTCGTCAACTCATGGGATTGAGAAGTTGACGAGAAGACATGAGTACCTACACAAAACTAAGACAAAGGAAAAATTGTGTGTGCGTGGTAGATGTACACATCAACCATCATGATGCATACATGCTTGTGTTGGTTAGCACCAAATATCCAATGCTCAAATAAATGAGATGCGTGATATAGAAACATGTCATCCATCATAATAGGTTTGTTATTATGTGTGGCATAATGGAGACTCAAAGGATGTAATGCATCATGAGAAATATCTAGAGCATTGTTATTCATGGAATGCATATGGTGCAAGCAATCATGGAAATCATGCAACGGATGGGATGAATCAAAATCTCCAAACATGTATGAGGAAACTATGGGGTTGTCCTCATGAGCATTAATGGAAACATCACATGTAGAATATTGACAACATCCAAAACAATGCATATTTGGAACAATGTGATCGTGGCATGGTATAGTTGATGAATTGCGCAAATCATGTAAAGGAAGCATGGCAATATCATCACATGAAAAACAAAAGCCAATGACCATCAACTTGTCATCTATGCCATAAGTGCAAATGGGATTTATTTTAATGGGGCATGCATAGTTACTATGTTGAGATTGAAATGAGGCTATATGGGAGATCTCACTCATAGCATATGACAAGTTCAATGGGTTGTCAAACATGACGTGACCAATAGAATTTTCACAAGATATCCTATGAAGCATAGCATCACAACTAGGCAACTCAACATGCTCATCATCATATTCATCATAAATGGGTAAGCCAAGGCATGAAGAAGTTTCACTAGCATGAGGCATGGTAATAGGTGGGTCAACATCATGGGAGCAATCATTGTCAAGAGTGTCCACTAGTGGGACAGAAGAGAACCACCATCACCTATGTTACCTTTGGAGCGCCGCTCATGTGTTGTAGGTGAGGTGTTGAAGATCGCCTCGTTGTTATCTTTGCCTTGATGGAACCATGTGGAGGGTGCATCATCATCCACCATGGCCATCGTCGTCTCCATTGGAGGTATGGAGTCATCAATGGTAGGCATGTCGTCATGTAGGAGACCTAGCACCATAGAAGAAAACACACTAGGAGTAGAGTTTAAGTCGTTAGTAATCATAGTGGCCACACATGCCGTGTCAACTACCTCACCCAGTAAGTGTTGTGGCTCACTCACTCCCTCAAGGATGCTCTCACTCGTATGGTTGGTGGAGTCACTCAAATGGCTCTCAACCTCACATAGGATGTGTTGCATGCTCTCATGTGTGGGGCTAGTGGTGGTCACACTCATCCTCTCATAGGAAATGCTCTCAATGTCATATAGGGTGGAGTCACTCATGTCACTCATGTGGTGGTGGCTCTCCTCACATGACAAATGAGTCATCTCATGATATGTGGGTGTCGGGAGGATGTTGGTGCAAATGTCTCCATGCTCAACTACTATCGTCGCCTTGGTTGAAGGGATAGTCCCATGCTCAACCTTCTTGTCACCGTCTTGTTGTTGGAGGCCCATATGAGGTGGCACCTCGTAGGTCGTTTCCATGACCGAAGGGAATGTCCCATGCTCGTCCATCTTCCTTGAGGGGCTTCCGAAGATGGAAGTGTCACCCTCGCTCGTAGGTGGTCGCCTTGTTGTTGAGGTTGTCGATGTGGGCGAGCTCACGGGAAGTAGGCGAAGATGCCGTACGTCCAAAGGCGAAGATGCCTTGAGAGCACTTGACGAAGATGCCGAAGTGGTTGATGTAGCCGTAGCGTCGTCTTGGTGGTGGTCGTCTCGCGGTCTTCTTTTGTGCTCTTGAAGCTTGGACTTGGCGTGAAGTAGGGCTTGTTGGGACTTGTGCACTTGCGCTTGTGGAGCATCTTCGTGATGATGATGTCGTTGTCGTGCTTGAGCTCGATGGAGATGTCGTTCGTCGTCGTCGTGCATATGTTGCTTGGAGGTGACTTGCCCTTCATGACGATGTTGATCACGAACGTGATGGTGGTCGCCATGTAGATGTGGTTGACTTGCGCTTGCATCGCTTGGGCGCTCCGAAGACTTGTGGCTTGAATGTCGCCGCCTTGAAGATGACGAAGGGGAAGAAGACTTGATCAAGGCCCGAATCTCTTCCATCCTCGCATCTTGCTCCTCCTTTTGTGCGGCGAGTTTGTTGTCGATGTAGTCCCTTTTCCTTGCTTCGGAGAGATGAATGTCGATGGAGAGGTTCTCGATGCGCTCTTGCAAGGTGGATTGTGCTCCTTGGATTTCGTGTTGTAGTCCGAAGATGGACCTTTTGGTGATGTAGTTGTTCACGCCGTCGTTGTTGTCGAAGACCGGAGAGGAAATGCCTTGCCTATCCATCACAAGACTCGAGCAAATATGAGTGGGAGAAAGAGAAGAACTTATACCAAATGTACCTTGACCGATGTTGAAAATGGATCAATGATATCTCAATGTGTAACAAGGAAATAGCACAATTGGTACCAATTCTTGTCGGTTTCTCACACCTACACAAATAAGACTTATGGTGGAGCTCAGTGAGGATAGTGGCACAAAAAATTTGATGCAAAATGTTAGCAAGAGTCAATAATGTTGAAAGAGATTCACAAATTCGCAAGTGAAACAAGCAGACCAATAGCAAAGAATGGCACACGGAAACACACACACGGATAGATAAATGGGGTCGTGCAACCAAGGAATGAGCTCAAAATGTGGAATCCACCAAAACGCTCGTGTTGCACAACTCAAGAGAGACGCTAGCACGATTGCCCAATAGGCGGATACGACACTTGTGCACAACCTATAAGATGCAAAATGGATAAACTTCTATCCCAAGTATGCTATGTATGTATGGTTCCCGTTGTTTGATCCAAGATGATCGGATATGACAATCTTATATGCAATGGGGTATGATGCTATGGCACTTGCTTACAAGCTCTTTGCTCTCTCTTTTCTTTTGCTTAAAAGCTTTTTTTATATGGCCAATTTGCACAATCCACAAACCAAGATAGCAATTGTGTATATGCGGGAACAATTTTGTGGCACAAGAGATGATATGATACCAATATGATATGGTATGTATGCAATGGGACGTGTAGATCACTAATGTGCACAAGTAACGTGTAGCCACACTAGATCACCAATGTTGATGACCATGGGTTGCTTGTTGACGTTGAGCTTGGTCGCTAGTCGTTGTACTTGGCGCTCGATTGTGTGCCTTGTATCCTCATGCATCTTCTTGATGTAGCTTGCCCGTGCACTCGCATCCATGTTGGTGCGCTCTTGTAGAGGAAGTGGTAGAATGTCCAATGGTGACAACGGGTTGAAGCCGTGAGACGACCTCGAAGGGGACTTGCCGGTAGTCGAGTGTCTTATGCGATTGTAGGCGCATTTCGGCGATGGGTAGACATGCCTCCCACTCCTTGATGTTCTTCTTGATCAAGACGCGAAGTAGAGTGGAGAGTGTGCGGTTCGTCACCTCCGTTTGGCCGTCGGTTTGAGGATGGTATGCGGATGAGAACAAGAGCTTTATTCCGAGCTTGGCGCATAGGGTCTTCCAAAAGTAACTCAAGAACTTGACGTCACGATCGGAGACGATTGTCTTTGGTACTCCATGGAGTCGCAAGATTTCCCTACAAAAGAGATTTGCAATGTGTGAAGCATCGTCTATCTTGTTGCAAGGAATGAAATGTGCCATCTTGGAAAATCTATCCACAACAACAAACACGGAATCCTTTCCATTTTGGGTTCTAGGCAAACCAAGTACAAAATCCATGCTAATGTCTTCCCAAGGTTGATAAGGAATAGGAAGAGGCATGTAAAGACCATGGGATTGAGCTTTAGACTTAGCTTTGCGACATGTAGAGCATCGGTTGGTGAAGCGTGAGACGTCTCGAAATATCTTGGGCCAAAAGTAGTTCTTGGAGAGCGTGGCGAATGTCTTGTCGCATCCAAAATGTCCCATGAGTCCGCCTCCATGAGCCTCTTGCAAAAGGAGCAAACGAAGAGAAGACTCGGGAATGCATAGTTTGATAGCTCTCATAAGATAACCATCCTTGATGTAATATTGTTCCCAAGAAGTATGCGTCGAACACTTAGCATAAGGAATAGCAAAAGATGGGTCGTTAGCATACAAGTCTTTTATGTGCTCAAAGCCTATAACATTCAACTCAAGTTTAGTGACAAGCATGCATATGCGAGAAAGTGCATCGGCAACTACATTTTCCTTACCCTTAATGTACTTGATGACATAAGGAAAAGATTCAATAAATTCAGTCCATTTGGCATGACGCTTGTTCAACTTAGTTTGACCTTTTAAGTACTTAAGCGTTTCATTATCGGTATGGATGACAAACTCATGAGGTCTAAGGTAATGTTCCCAAACATGTAGCACACGCACTAGAGCATATAATTCCTTGTCATAGATGGGATAGTTAATTTGAGCACCGGAGAGTTTTTCACTAAAATATGCAATTGCTCGTTTTCTTGCATCAAAACTCCGCCAATTCCTGCATTCACTTACATCACAATGAACCTCAAAAGTTTTGTCAAAATTGGGCAAAGCAAGAATTGAAGCATGAGTAAGTAAAGACTTGAGCTCATCAAAAGCGGTGGATTGCAAAGATCCCCAAACAAAAGGAGTATTCTTCTTACTCAAGGCATGCAAAGGAGCGGCAATTGTGCTAAAGTTTTTCACAAAGCGACGTTAAAAACCCGCAAGACCAAGAAAGCTACGCACTTGTTGCAAATTGGTGGGTTGGGGCCAAGTTTTATTTGCTTCAATCTTAGATTCATCAACATGGACACCCTTTGAGGATACAACAAAACCCAAGAAAACCACTTTGTCAACACCAAATGTGCATTTTTTCATGTTTGCATAAAGACTTTCCTTGCGAAGGGTTTGCAAAACAGCCCTAACATGATCAAGATGTTCTTTCATGGTTTTGCTAAACACAAGAATATCGTCAAAGTAAACCACAACAAAGACTCCAATATAAGGCCGAAGCACATAATGCATGAGACACACAAAAGTACCGGGAGCCTCCGATAAACCCATAGGCATGACTAACCACTCATATAAGCCAAATTTGGTTTTGAAAGCAGTTTTCCATTCATCACCTTCTTGAATGCGGATTTGATAATAGCCACTTTTAAGATCAATTTTTGAGAAAAAGTTGGCTCCACTGAGTTCATCAAGCATATCATCTAAGCGAGGAATGGGATGCCTATAGCGAACGGTAATAGTATTTATAGGTCTACAATCGGAACACAAGCGGAAACTTCCATCGGGTTTAGGCACAAGTATAACGGCGCAAGGGCTTAGGCTTTCACGTACATGACCGTTGTCGATGAGTTGTTGTACTTGCCGTTGAATCTCTTTGGTTTCTTCGGGATTGACTCGGTATGGAGCTTTGTTTGGTAGAGGCGCTCCGGGGATGAGGTTGATTTGATGTTCAATTCCTCGAAGGGGAGGTAGACCCGGAGGTAGCTCATCGGGCAAAACATCTTGGAATTCCTGCAAAAGAGATTTAAACACTAAATGTAGCTCATGAGAGGTGTTAGTTGTTGGCTCTCCATCCTTGCACACAAGGAAAAAGTGCGTCACGCTAGATGGGTTCTCACACACTTCTCTCATCTCACTTTTGGTGGCAAACAGGATGAGGTTTTTCTCTCTAGGCGAAGAGGCGCTCAAGTTTGGCTTGTGGCTCTCACTCACTTTTCGGTGGATCACGTTCTCGCTCTTCTCTCCATGATGGGTGGCTTGTTTGTCGGCTAGCACTTGACTAGGAGACATAGGTCGTAGCACATCTTCCTTCCCTTTCATCTTGAAGCTATAGTGATTGGTACGCCCATTGTGGAAGACACCACGGTCGAATTGCCATGGTCGACCAAGAAGAAGGTGGCAAACGGTCATTGGGACCACATCACACTCTAAATTGTCCTCATATGCACCGATTTTGAAGAAGACTTGGACCGTATGTTCAACTCGTATAGTGCCGGAGTCACTTAGCCATTGAACCTTGTATGGGTGCGGGTGCTTCCTCTTGACCAATTGAAGCTTGGAGCATAGTTCTTCACTTGCCAAGTTGTGGCAACTACCTTCGTCGATGATGACCTTGACGGACCTTCCATTGATGCCAGCCTTTGTGTGGAAGATGTGGCATCGTTGGTCTTCTTCTTGTTGATGTTGAAGAGTCAAGACCTTGGAGACAACGAGAGCGGGGCTCGAATACTCATCACAAAAGACTTGATCATCTTCATCCTCGTTCACTCGCCGGTGCATGGCCACTTGCTCAAGAGCCTCCATCTCTTCTTCACTCATTGAGTCATAGGTGCCATCATTGTTGAGGATCATAGTGCGCTTGTTGGTGCATTCATAGGACTTGTGGCCTCGTCCGCCGCAAGTGAAACACTTGAAGGAGCTTGTCTTGACGGTCTCATCGGTCGGAGTAGATGACGAAGCACGCGGCTTGAAGTTGCTTGTAGTAGGAGGAGGACGACTTGAACTTGTCGAAGTTTTCTTATAACTTGACTTGTCGTCGTTGCTTGTAGAAGGTTTGGTTGATGTATATGTTGGAGGAGTTGTTGAAGATTGGTTGTTGGAGAAGCCGTACGTCTTGGACGAGTACTTGGCGTACTTGAAGTCATCTTGCACTTGACGTTCTGCCTTTGTAGCTTGATGCATGAGCTCAGTAAGGGTGGAGTAGGGTTGGAAGTCGGCGATCTTCTTGATGGGATGATTGACTCCATTCACGAAACGTGCCATTGTTTGCTCATCATCTTCCTTCACATTGGCTCGAATCATGGTTATCTCCATTTCCTTGTAGTATTCTTCAACACTCTTTGTTCCTTGCTTGAGAAGTTGGAGTTTCTTGAAGAGGTCACGGTTGTAGTAGGTGGGCACAAAACGTGCTCTCATGACATCCTTCATTTGAGCCCAAGTAATGATTGGAGGTTCACCTCTTGCTTGTCGTCGCTCAATGATTTGTTCCCACCATATGAGCACATAGTCTTGGAACTCAAGTGATGCCATAGCGATCTTCTTCTCTTCCTCATAGTTGTGCAAACGAAAGATTTTCTCGACCTTCAATGCCCATGAGAGGTACTCTTCGGTCATTGCTTCCCTTGAATTTGGGCATGGTGAATTTGAGCTTTCCATATCGTTGTTCTTCATTTTGTTGTGGTCGAGGATGATGACACCCTTGACGTGGATGACAATCGCCTTCTTGTTGCTCTTGGTGTGGAGGAAGTCCATGATCAACTTGCTCTTGTTGAACTTGAGGTTGAGGTGGAGCTTGACGAGCTTGTGGAGGAGCTTGAGGAACTTGACGTTGCACACGTGGTTGGTAGTTCCTCTCTTGGCTTTCTTCTCGAAGGGCTTCCTCTTGATTGTGTCGTTCGCGATTGCGGTTGGCGATGGCTCGACTTGATTCTTGAAGGGCACGTTGCGCCTCAAGAGCTTGCGCTTCTCGTTGTTGTTGTTGAAGACGTTGAGCCTCGGCGTCTTGTTCGTCTTGGTGTAGACGCGCTCGTTCTTCCTCTTGGCACCGTAGTCGTTGTCGTTCTTGAGCTTGGGCAAAAGCGGCTTGGTTTGATTGAGGACGAGGGATGATGCGGAGCATCCCACGTTCATCCCCATGTACACTCCCACTACTCTCCAAGCCCCAAGTGGACATATGACGAGACCTCGAACAAACGCCATTGGACACAAGGTGAACTCGCTCCTCTCCGGACCTTCACTTCCCACATGTGAGACATGGTTACTACCTCAAATATATGTGCTATGCATGACCAGGAACAAGGAGGAAGACCATGGACAAGACGGCGAGGACACCAAGTACACGGACCAAGAGAAGAAGCTGCCTGGTTATAGGCCGGACGTCCGACCAGACCGGACGTCCGACGACTCCTGTGCTCGGACGACCGGGCCCCTCCGGACGACCGTGCAAGACCACCGAATCAATCTGTGGACATCCGAAGAACTCCGGACGTCCGGGACCTCATGAGCCTCCGGACGACCGGACCCTCCGGACGTCCAATCGAAGCGCACCCGAGCCGAATCTACGGATGTCCGAATAGCTCCGGACGTCCGGACCTTCGAAGCCTCCGGACGACCGGAACCTCCGGACGTCCGACGCCTGTCACAAGACAAAGTGTATTGGACCGAGTCCATGTATCCTCCACTTACCCCTTCGCGCCCATGACTATATATACTCCTCCACCTCCTCCTAGTTAGGGTTAGCGTTGATTTAGCTCATCGATAGAGCTTCGCTCATCCATACCGGATCTACTCCACGAGAGAGACCGCGGCCCCTCTTCGGAGACGATCCACCTTGGATTCAAGACCTCCCTTTGCGGAGAAGACCATCATCAAGACCTCCTCACGGAGAAGAACGGCTATCGTTTGTATCTTACCTTTGTTGATCTTGAATCTTGTGCCACTCTATGCAATCGATAATCTAGCACTTGTGTGATTGATCTCTTGTCGGTTTCGTGATTTCTCTCTCGTTTCTCTCGTGTTCTTCCGCGTGTTCCTCGTGATTCCCCGTAGGATCCGCTCCAACGTGAAAGATCGTCCACGTAGGGTTCCACCCTACATCAAGGGACTTGCTCATCGACTTGCTCTTGTGAATGCTTGTCATGTAGCGGGTTGCGAGATGCATGACGGTCTTGACGCGCGGCTCGTTGAAGAGTGTTTGATGACGGTGTACTTGAGTCGTAGAAGGTGTCGTCGCAGTGTTGACTCGAGCGGCTCCGTCTTGATGATGAAGAGTGGAATGATGCCGATTCCTCATCAAGGCGCGGATTTCGTCCATTCTTGCATCATTCTCTTGCTTGTGAGTGTCGAACTTGTTGTCGAAGTAGTCTCTTGTATGTTGCTCGGAGAGTCGCAAGTCGGTGGCGAGGTTGTCGATGCGGTCGCTCATTGCTTGTTGCTCTTGGTGCAACGCTCGTTGTACCAAAGAGGTGGCTCTTGGTGACGATGAAGACATCTCGTCGTCTTGCTCGAGGAAGAGTGGGTTGGTAGAAGCATCTTGGGCCTATCCATCATTCCTAGCAAAATATGTGAGTGGTAGAAGGAGAAGAACTTATACCAATCTACCTTTGACCGATGTTGATGATGAATCAAGTTCACTCAAATGCGGACAATGAAATAGCACTATTGGTACCAATCCATGTAGGTTCTCACACCTACACAAATAAAAGCTTATGGTGGAGCTTGGTGAGGATGGTGGCACAAAATTTGATGCAATTGTAAGTGAGCTTCAATAATGTTGGAAAAGATTCACAAATTTGCAAATGCAACAAGTTGACCAAGCAAGTATGTGTACACGGAGACACACACGCAAATAGATAAGTGGGATTGTGCAAACCAAAAGTGAGCCAAAATGTGGAATCCACGAAAATGCTCTTGTTGCACAATACTAGAGAGACACTAGCATGATTGCTCAATAGGCGGATACGGAACTTGTGCACAACCTACTAGGCAAAAATGCAACTATCTCTATCCCACGTATGCTATATGTATGTTATTTCGGTGCTATGATCCAAGATGATCCAATATGACAATCTTAATGTAGTATGATGTTATGGTTCTTGCTCAGAAGCTCTTTGCTTATCTTTCCTCTTTGCTTAAAAGCTTGGGTGGCTCTTTCACTTTTGAGCTCTTTTCTCATGCAATACTTCACAAACCAAGATAGCAATTGTGTATGTGATGACAACTTTGTGACACACAAATGGATCCCAAGATATGCACCACGGTGGTATGGTATGTATACTATGGAGTATGATCACTAATGTGCACAAGTCACGTTGCCTGCAATACTCAATCGCTAGTCTCGATGGATAAGCAATGCAAAAGATGGCTATGATGTTTATCAATGCAATGGCAAGGTTTGGACAAAGATGTCGTCGAGATTACCGTCCTTGCTTACGGTTAAAGGTTTCAAACTGATGCGAATGTGGACGATGATGTGATGCACGGTCTTCAGTACGTTGGCAAAGATGCCGCTGCACCGTGGTCGGAGTTGCCGGAGAAGCGAGAGTCGCCGAAGATGCGCGACCTTTCTGTCTAGGACGGAAGTTCCGGGCAAGATGGAAGGTCCGGGGTCCGGAAGTTCCGGGCTGGGCCGGAAGGTCCGGGGGCTGGAAGTTCCGTGCTGGGCCGGTGATATAGGGCGGAACCCTACGTGGATGATCTTTCACGTTGGAGCGGATCCTACGGTGAATCACGAAGAACACGCGGAAGAACAAGAGGGAAACACGAGGAAAACGAGAGAGAATTCACTCAACCGACAAGAGATCAATCACATAAGTGCTAGATCACGGATCACATAAGGTGGCACAAGATTCAAGATCAACAAAGGTAAGGATATACGAGTAGCCATTCTTCTCCGAGAGGAGGTCTTGATGGGGTCCGCCCTAGAAGGGGGTCTTGAATCCGCTTGGGGGATCTTCTCCGAAGAGGTCCTGAGCTCCGAGGAGAAGTAACGAAGTGGATGAGCAAGGCTCTCACACAAACATGAGCTAAACCTAAGCTAACCCTAGAAAGAGGAAGGGGATGGAGTATATATAGTCTAGGGGGGGCGAAGAGGTACATGGGCTTCGGCCCTTTACTGTTCACGCACAGGCGAGGCCGGATGTCCGGGCGTCGGGCCGGATGTCCGGGGCTTCAGGGGAGGCCGGATGTCCGGGCTGGGGGCCGGATGTCCGGGCTGGCGTCAACAATTCTGTGGATTGGTGCGGGCGCCGGATTTCCAGACCTTGGCCGATATCCGGGCCGGGGCCGGATGTCCGGGGCCGGACGCCGGATGTCCGGCTCAGTAGACTTTCTCCTGTTCCTCGTCGTGTTCCTTCATCCTTGTACTTGGGGACTTGTCCATCATTCCGAGCATCTCCGAGAGGGTCTCCTTGGTACCTAGGCATGCATAGTGTCCTTGCATTAGGTAGCAACCATGTCTCACACGAATGGAAAGGGAAGCATTTAGGAACGGGTTCACCTTGTGTCCAATGGAGAATAGTCGAGGTCTCATCTTATGTATCCTTGGGGCTTGGAGAGTAGTCGGAGTGTACATGGGGATGAACGTGGTATGCTCCGCATCATCTCCCCTCCCTTGGGAAAGATCCGACCTCGGATCGAAATCCTCATCACCATGGAAACGGTTGTCGTGGACGGACTTGTAGTCGTACAAAGTGGAAGGCATGGCGCAATCCAAGTACTCCAAGGTGTGTCCGGAGTGGTACACATGCAAAAGAGCAAACACAAACGACACTTGGAAATACAATGGTTAGCGCACACAAGGTGTCCATCATGTAAGAATGAGGTCGTCAAAGGAATTGTTCATGACAAGGCATGAGATGCTTATCCAAATGATGTAAAATGACATGTAAAGGATTCGTGGGAGCAAAAACATTCATGGGAGTAATGCAACCACGGTGCAAAATGATGTCATAGTGAGACGGTTTATCAAGAGCATGAATATGGCAATGGATGCTAATATGATTATGTTATCATGCAATTGATGGTAGGCAATGTGATCATTATGTATGAATATGCCATCAAGAAAGATCACAACAAATTTGCTAAGGAAGTGCACAAGCTCATATATCATGGATGACATGGGAATACAAGATGCAACAAGGCAATCATAATGTGAGTCAATCCATGCATAAGACGCAAATTTGCTATGGGTATGATATGTCCATCGAGCATGACATGTATGAGCACAATCAACAAATATGAAGGTGTGGGTGCAATGTGTCAAAGGAGTGTTGATGTACCAATGCTCGATGTCGTGGCATGAGTGGAGGTTCGAAGGTGCATCCCATAAGTCCAAGAGCTGCTCAATGTAAAGGTCCATAGAGCCAATCTCCAATGTCGCTCCTCCGTCCGTGAGATGTATCATGTAGACAACAAGAAGGAAACAACAATGAAAGAGTGACCCATCCAATGTGCGTATTTGAGGATGGCTCAAAGGGAAGGAGTTCACCTTATGAATGTTCCGGAAGATGTTGGAGTTGCACATCATGTATGCCTTCACATAACCAATATGTCTCATGACGGTAATGCCTTGTGAATCCTTCAAAATGAAAGAACATGACAAACACTCGGAAAAACAAATGAGGTTAGCGGAAGTGCAAAACATATCATTCGTGTGGTAAGATACCGAACAAGTGTATGCATCATGCTCATCATAAGAAAGTACAAGGGAACATTTCATAGTATGGAGGCATATGATGCGAGAACAACCAAATACAATATGCTCAATCAACCAAGCATGCATCACAAGTGAAGTGTCCAAGTCTCCAAGATCATTAAGCATAGTGGCAACTATTGGAGACAAGTGACAAGGATCAAGATATATCGTGTGAGAGGCATGAACATATATGTCATCAACCCAAGAAAGCAAGTGATAGTGGAACATGGATGATGCAACATAGCTAGCAATCATAGAGATCAAGTCAAGCAAGCTAGTAGTGCAAAGATGCAACATACTAGGAGGAATCATGGCAAGCATGTCATTGGTGCAAATAGTGTGCATGAATAATTCACATGACATAGCACAAGCATGAAAGCAAGATATGAGTAAAATGTCATCAATGTATTGGCGAGAGACCATATGTAAATAGCAATAGGGCATCATGACTCTCCCAACACAACAAGCATCAATAACATGGGGCACATGATAAATATGGCAATAGCAACAAGGCTCTCCACCAAGCATGCAAATACACATAGGAATATCATAATGGTGCATCATGGGTAAACGCAAGCAAGGGTCACAATTGCATGGCAAAGGCATAGGAGCAAGCATAGCATGCAATGTGAACACGGTAAAATGAGCATAAGGTGACAAGTGGTAAATAGCCCATAGCCGCAGGAGAGCCAAGTAGAAGAGATCTGGCGTAGTCCTTGCGCCAAGGGAACGTGGTAAGGATAGTCCACGGGATCCCAAGTCATCGTTGCTCTCAAGAGCTCGTTTCGTCAAGTCTTGGGATTGAGAAGTTGACGAGTATACATGAGTACCTACACAAAACAAAGACAAAGGAAAATTTGTGTGTGCATGGTATATGTACACATCATCCATCATGATGCGCACATGCATGTGTCGGTTAGCACAAAATATCCAATGCTCAAATAAATGAGATGCGTGATATAGAAACATGTCATCCATCATGATAGGTTTGTTGTTATGTATAGCATAATGGAGACTCAAATTGTGTAATGCATCATGAGAAATATGTAGAGCATTGTTATTCATGGAATGCATAAGGTGCAAGCAATTATGTGAATCATGCAAAGTATGGGATGAATCAAAATCTCCTAATATGTATGAGGAAACTATGGGGGTCTCCTCATGAGCATGAGTAGCAACATCACATGGAGAATATTGACAACATCCAAAATAATGCATATTTGGAACAATGTGATCATGGCATGGTATAGTAGATGAATTGCCCAAATCATGTAAAGGAAGCATGGCAATATCATCACATGAAAAACAAAATCCAATGACCATCATCTCGTCATCTATGCCATAAGTGCAAATGGGATTTATTTTAATGGGGCATGCATAGTTACTATGTTGAGATTGAAATGAGGCAATATGGGAGATCTCACTCATAGCATATGACAAGTTCAATGGATTGTCAAACATGAAGTGACCAATAGAATTTTCACAAGATGTCATATGGAGCATAGCATCACAACTAGGCAACTCAACATGCTCATCATCATATTCATCATAAATAGGTAAGTCAAGGCATGAAGAAGTTTCACTAGCATGAAGCATGGTAATAGGTGGGTCAACATCATGGGAACAATCGATGGTAAGAGAGTCCACTAGTGGGACAAGAGAAGCAACATCACCTATGTTACCTTTGGAAGGTCGCTCATGTGTTGTAGGTGAGGTGTCAACGATCCATTCATTGTCATCTTCATCTTGATGGAACCATGTGGGGGGTGTATCATCGTCCACCATGGCCATCGTCGTCTCCAATGTAGGGATGGACTCATCGAGGATAGGCATGTCGTCATGTAGGAGACCTAGCACCAAAGAAGAAAACACACTAGGAGTAGAGGTTAAGTCGTTAGAAATCATAGTGGCCTCATGTGTCGTGTCAACTACCTCACTCACTAAGTGTTGTGGCTCACTCACTCCCTCAAGGATGCTCTCACTCGTATGGTGGGTGGAGTTACTCAAATGGCGCTCAACCTCACATAGGATGTGTGGCATGCTCTCATGTGTGGGGCTATTGGTGGTCACACTCATCCTCTCATAGGAAATACTCTCAATGTCACGTATGGTGGAGTCACTCATGTCACTCATGGGGTGGTGGCTCTCCTCACATGGCAATTGGGGCATCTCGACATATGTGGGTGCCGGAGAGATGTAGGTGCAAATGTCTCCATGCGCGGTCGCGTAGCTTGACTCGGAGTATGAGTCCAATGTGGGCGTCGTCATGATTTGCACTTGCATCGTTTCCGCGCTCCGAAGACTTGTGGCTTGAATGTCGCCGCCTTGAAGATGACGAAGGGGAAGTAGACTTGATCAAGGCTCTAATCTCCTCCATCCTTGCATCTTGCTCCTCTTTATGTGCGGCAAGCTTTTTGTCGATGTAGTCCCTTCTCCTTGCTTCGGGGTGATGAATGTCGATGGAGATGTTCTCGATGCGCTCTCGCAATCTTGATTGTGTGCCTTGCACTTGTCGTTGTAGATCGAAGATAGACGCTTTGGTGATGTAGTTGTTCACGCCGTCGTTGTTGTCGAGGACCGAAGAGGAAATGCCTTGCCTATCCATCACAAGACTCGAGCAAATATGAGTGGGAGAAAGAGGAGAACTTATACCAATGTACCTTGACCGATGTTGACAATGAATCAAGTTCACTCAAATGCGGACAATGAAATAGCACTATTGGTACCAATCCTTGTCGGTTCTCACACCTACACAAGTAAAGCTTATGGAGGAGTTCGGTGAGGATAGTGGTACAAAAATTTAATGCAAAATGTTAGCAAGAGTCAATAATGTTGAAAGAGATTCACAAATTCGCAAGTGAAACAAATGGACCAATAGCAAAGAATGGCACACGGAAACACACACACGGATAGATAAATGGGGTCGTGCAACCAAGGAATGAGCACAAAATGTGGAATCCACGGAAAACGCTCGTGTTGCACAACTCAAGAGAGACGCTAGCACGATTGCTCAATAGGCGGATACGACACTTGTGCACAACCTATAAGATGCAAAATGGATAAACTTTCTATCCCAAGTATGTTATATATGTATGGTTCCCGGTGTTTCTCACACAATGATCCAAGATGATCAAGTATGATACCATATGATATATTTTGATGCTATGGCTATTGCTTACAAGGTCTTTGCTCACTCTTTTGCTTAAAAGCTTTATTCTCTTTTTTTGTATGTATGGCCACTTTGCGAAATGCACAAACCAAGATAGCAATTGTGTATATGCGGGAACAATCTTGTGACACAAGGGATGATATGATACCAATATGATATGGTATGTATGCAATGGAAGGTGTAGATCACTAATGTGCACAAGTAACGTTGCCTGGCAATACTCAAATGGCTAGTCTCGATAGGCAAGTGACGCAAAATGGGCTAGGGGTTAACAATGCAATTGCAAGGGGAATGTACAATGGTGTCGTCGAGGTTACCGTCCTTTGCGATGATGAGTGGCGGTGTTCTTGATGTAGATACCAAGATGATGGAAACTCGTCCCTAAGTAGCCGAAACACCTTAGGAAACGGAAAAACCGCGAACTCAAAATCTCAAGGACAAATGTCAAATGGTGGTAGCAGGAATGCGGTGGTGGTTTGCACTTGGCAATGCGGAAGTGGAATGATGGGCTATACACGTGTCGGAGTTGAAGTTGCCGTCCCTAAGTAGCCGAAACACCTTAGGAGACACAAGCCACAACTCGAAAAAGCTCAATCAACAATTGGGTTAAGTTGGGTTGTCGGAAGTGTATGGTGGGCAAGGTTATGTGGAAGTGGTGGTGGTGGTTGATGAAGAAGCAATTGTCCCTAAGTAGCCGAAACACCTTAGGAGACTCGAATCACTACTCAAGCAACCACTAATGCTATGGGGAACAAAATGGGTTAGGTTGCGGAAGTCGGTGGTGGCTATGCGGATGATATGGTGGAAGGCCTAGGCAAACTTGCCAAATTTTTAAAAATTTGATGGTGTCAAATGGTGTTGGTGGTATTTTTGTGGGATGGGGGATGTCAATAGCTTCAAAACGAGCTAAAGAACGTCAAAATCGTACTCCGAATGAATTAGTTATGGCCGAACGGTGAAACGTGAAAAGCTGAAATCCCAGGGGCCGGATATCCGGGGTAGGGGCCGGATTTCCGGGGGTGTATGTCCAGAACCGTGCGGATTTGGTGCTCCAGGGCCCGGATGTCCGGCTTGGGGCCCGGATGTGATAGGGGCAAAGGTGTCCCGATGTTTCGATGAGATGGTGGCTATCGTTTCTGTGGGAGTCGACCTTGACGATCCGACTACGTACGTGCGAGACGTCGCGCCTTAGCAATCGCTAAACCAACTTCCGAGGGTTATTGACCACGCCGAGCACGATCAACTCCGACCACGAGGGCCTGTTTCCTGCGAGCAAACGAAGAACAAGCAAGAAACTAAGATTGCAATCTGGATATTGCGAATATAAGAGGAAAGCTTTATTAATGAAGGTGGGGTTCGAGACGCCTTGGTCTGGTCGTTGAACACAAACGGCACGCCGAAGTTGCAGCTATGGCGAACTTTTGATCTAAACAAAACCCAAAGTCTAAACGACGCCCTAAGGGCTGTATATATGGAGAAAGAGGAGGGAATTTCGTGGCCCTTGAGGGAGGGGTCCGAAACCAACCCTAACTCTTGTTTCCCCACACATACGGACTCTAGAAACAGCCTACACTTAAGTATTTCGAAATTACATGGGCCTGGCCCAATAATAAGGTGACGCAGCACCTAGAATAGCCTATGGACGAATATTATGAAGTGGCATCTTGTATATTTCGTCCAAGGCCTCATGCTCTCATTAGGGTGGCTTAAAAGTCCTGGAATCATCACTTGTAACTCCGTTCTAGTTTCCCTTGCGCATGCCAACATCTCCATGCTTGAACTTGCTCCAAGGTTCATCTTTCTTGTCCATGGTAGGCCCTTCATTTGTAAGCAAAACAAATGTATCCAATTTAGGCAGCATCATATTCTCATGAACATTGGAATCGTTACCAAGAAACGAAAGTACCCGATAATTCAATTGGCGTGCGCGAGCTCTAGTAATTGGTCCAGTATGTATAGCAGCGGGGGCTGTGGGTGTAACAATGGTATTGATGTCCTCATCATCCTCCCCTTCTTGAAATGAAGTCGTCCTCGACGGAAACTCATCTTCCTCACCCAAATAAGGCTTCAAATCTGCAATGTTAAAAGTGGGACTAACCCCAATATCTGCAGGCAGCTCAAGTTTATATGCATTATCATTTATTTTCTCTAACACCTTAAATGGACCATCGGCACGTGGCATTAGCTTTGATTTGCAAATTAGGAAACCTATCCTTACGCAAATGTAACCAAACAAGATCTCCAGTGCAAAGACAACATGTTTTCTACCCTTATCTCCAAAGAAGTTTATATTTAGCATTCATACGCTCAATTTTTTCCTTAGTTAACTCATGCATTTTTAAAATCAATTCAGCACGTTCTTTAGCATCAAAATTAACCTTCTCCGAAGATGGAAGAGGCAACAAATCAATAGGTGCACGAGGTAGGAAGCCATACACAATTTCAAAAGGGCACATCTTAGTAGTAGAATGCAATGAACGATTATAAGCAAATTCAATATGAGGCAAGCATTCTTCCCACATTTTCTTATTATTCTTCAAAACAGCCCTAAGCATAGTAGACATTGTTCTATTGACTACTTCAGTTTGTCCATCAGTTTGGGGGTGACAAGTAGTACTAAAAAGCAGTTTAGTCCCCAACTTAGCCCATAAACATCTCCAAAAGTGGCTAAGAAATTTAGTATCACGATCTGAAACAATAGTATTTGGCACACCATGCAAGCGAATAATTTCACGAAAGAACAAATCAGCAACATTGACATCATCGCTTTTATGACATGGTATAAAGTGTGCCATTTTCGAGAATCTATCCACGACAACAAATATGCTATCCCTCCCTTCTTTGTTCGAGGTAAACCTAAAACAAAGTCCATAGATATATCCTCCCAAGGAACACTAGGTACAGTGCAAAGGCATATATAAACCATGAGGATTGAGTCGTGACTTAGCTTTTTGACATGTAGTGCAGCGAGCAACAAAACGCTCAACATCCCGTCTCATCTTTGGCCAAAAGAAATGTGTAGCAAGTATATCCTCCGTCTTCTTCACGCCAAAGTGTCCCATTAATCCTCCTCCATGCGCCTCCTGCAACAACAAAAGACGAACAGAGCTAGCGAGGAATGCATAGCTTGTTAGCACGGAACACAAAACCATCCTTAATAACGAACTTGTTCCATGTTCTTCCTTCTTTACAATTCTGCATTACATCTTTAAAATCAGCATCATGCACATATTGATCTTTGATGGTCTCCAAACCAAATATTTTGAAGTCAAGTTGTGAAAGCATAGTATAGCGACGAGACAAAGCATCAAGAATAACATTTTCTTTACCCTTCTTGTGTTTAATGACATAAGGGAAAGTCTCAATGAATTCAACCCATTTAGCATGTCTACGATTCAGTTTAGCTTGACTTTTAATATGTTTCAAAGATTCATGATCAGAATGTATAACAAATTCTTTGGGCCATAAATAATGTTGCCATGTCTCTAAAGTCCGAACAAGAGCATATAATTCTTTGTCATAAGTAGAATAGTTCAGACTAGGCCCACTCAATTTTTCGTAAAAGTATGCAACAGGTTTGCCATCTTGTAATAACACACCTCCTAATCCAATTCCACTAGCATCACATTCAAGCTCAAAAGTCTTATTAAAGTCAGGAAGTTGGAGTAACGGAGCATGTGTCAACTTATCTTTCAATACCGTGAAGGCTTCTTCCCCGCGGTACCCCAAACAAAAGGCACATCCTTCTTTGTAAGTTCATTGAGAGGTGCAGCAATGGTGCTAAAGTCTCTATAAGCGCCTATAGAAACCATCGAGTCCAAGAAAACTCCTCACTTGTGTGACCGTTTTGGGCTGCGGCCAACTCTCAATAGCTTCAATCTTGGCTTTATAAACTTCAATTCCATGTGGCGTAACAACATAGCCAAGAAAAGATACTAGGTCGGTGCAAAAGGTGCACTTCCCAAGGTTACCAAACAAACATGCATCACGTAGAGCATTAAAAACAGCACGTAAATGTTCCAAATGTTCTTCCAAAGATTTGCTATAAATCAGTATATCATCAAAATAGACTACCACAAATCGTCCAATGAAAGCACGTAAAACTTCGTTCATTAGTCTCATGAAAGTACTAGGTGCATTAGTTAACCCAAAAGGCATGACTAAGCACTCATATAAACCAAACTTAGTTTTAAATGCTGTTTTCCATTCATCTCCCAATTTCATACGAATTTGATGGTATCCACTACGCAAATCAACTTTGGAGAATATTGTAGAGCCACTCAATTCATCAAGCATATCATCTAGCCTAGGAATAGGATGACGATAACGAATAGTAATATTATTAATGCCTCTACAATCAACACACATACGCGACGTACCATCCTTTTTAGGCACTAGTATAATAGGAAAAGCACAAGGACTAAGAGATTCGCGTATATAACCTTTGTCGAGCAGCTCCTGTACTTGACACATAATCTCCTTCGTCTCCTCTGGATTGGTACGGTATGGTGCACGGTTGGGTAGCGATGCACCGGGAATTAAGTCAATTTGATGCTCAATCCCTCGAATAGGTGGTAATCCCGGTGGCACGTCTTGTGGGAAGACGTCAGCTCCTCGCAAAATGTTAGTGACAGCAGGGGGCAAAGAGGAAGGCACGTCCTCGAATGAAAATAATGCCTCTTTGCACACAAAAGCATAGCAAACAGATTTGCTAGAATCTAGCTCCTCAATATCAGATTTGGTGGCAAGTAAACATGCACTTTTCAGTTTAATTTCAGAAGCAACATTAGATGGTTTATTATTAGGCTTCATTTGTTGCTCAAATTCTTTTGCCACAATCTGATTTTCACTCTTATTTTCCTCCTGTTTTGCTTTATTAGCTCTATTAATATCATCTTTCAAAATTGAATCAGGAGTCATAGGAAGCAAAGTAATATTTTTATCCTTGTGAACAAGAGTATACTGATTGTTTCTACCATGGTGTACAGAATTTTTATCAAATTGCCATGGTCTACCAAGTAATAAGGAACATGCTTGCATAGGTACCACATCACAATCAACATAATCAGCATATGTAGAGATACTAAAATACACACGAACAAAGACGTGTTACCTTAACCTTGCCGCTGTTGTTGAACCATTGGATGTAGTAAGGATGTGGATGTGGTCTTGTGGTGAGAGAAAGCTTCTCCACCATATCCATGCTAGCCAAGTTGTTGCAGCTCCCTCCATCTATGATGACGCTTGAATAGAACGTTCCTTCACAACTCCCTTTGTATGGAACAAGTTATGCCTCTGATTTTGCTCAGCTTGTGTAACCTGCACACTCAAAACACGTTGAGCAACTAAACATTCATACCTGTCGGCATCTTGACAGCCATGTATTGCGCCCATGATCGTAATCCTCTCCACCGTGTTCTTCATGCGTAATAAGAGCCAAAGTCTCTTCATCATAGTCACTAGCGGACTCATACCCACCATCCTCGTGAGCAATCATCACACGCTGAGATTGGCATTCTCTCGCAAAGTGTCCTCTTCCCTTACAACGACGACAAATAATATCACTTGTGTGTCCTGTTGACGCCATGGAAGAAGAAGAGCTCTGTGTAGGCCCAACAGGTGTGCTCTTGGCAGATAGTGGTGGTTGTGCCTGCTTTCTTGTATCACGGTTGGAGGTGGCAGCCGACGGAGGTGCCGGTGTAGTAGAACGTGTGGAAGTAGATGATGCACGTGGTGTCCATGATGAAGGTCTACTGCGAGAAAAGTTAGTCCGCGCCAACGCCTGTCGATCCTGCACTTCACGTTCAGCTTTACAAGAAAGATGGAATAATCGAGTGATATTAGTATAATCCTTGTAGTCTAGAATGGTCTGAATATCTCTATTTAATCCACCCAGAAAACGTGCAAGCATAGCTTCATTCTCCTCAACAATACCACATCTAATCAAGCCAGTTTGTAATTCCTGATAATATTCTTCTACCGAATTTTTTCCTTGTCTTAAGCGCTGCAATTTTTGAAGTAATTCACGTTGATAATATGGTGGAACCCAACGATACGCATAGCAGTTTTCAAAGCAGTCCAAGTAGCTGGAACAGGATATAATCTACAATGTTCGGACCACCAAACACATGCAAAGCTAGTGAAAGCACAAACAGCAATGCGGGAACACGTCTCTCCTCGGGATATTGTAAACATGTAAATCGTTGTTCAGTTTGTAACTCCCAAGTAAGATATAGATCGTGAACATATCTACCCTCAAATGGTGGAATATTCAACTTCAGTTTAGGGAGATGGTCATGATCTCGCACTGAGGGGAGCCCTAACATTGCCATTATTTGCATGTGGACGACCGGGTGGTTGTGGTGCTGGTGGTTGCACTTGCACGTAGTTCTGAAGTTGATCAACCTCATCCTCGTACTCTCTCACATAATCATCCTCCCCACATCGCCAGCAGGAGCCACGGAAGTATCAACAAAGCACCGGCCAGCTTGGCCAGTGAAGAGGGACACGGCTCGCTTCGGCGGAGGGCTGCTTCAGCGATGTGGAGGTAGTCGTTGTTGTTGTTGTAGAGGTGCATTAGGTGCAGCCGGTGGTGGTGGTGGTAGAGGTGCGAGCAATTCATTAAACTTGTTATCGAGCTTTGTTTGACGCCTTCTCAATGCCATCTATCTTCTCCATGGCCTCTTCAAATCTATTTAGAACATCTTCCACCTGCCCACTCATCATTTGTTGAAACTTATCATGTAGCGCTTTGTTTGTCATGTTCTCCCGGTCGGTCTAAATCGGCTTGTGATCCTGCCAAGGTTAGCAGCAAAAGAAAAACACAGCAAAATGATTAGACAGACTACAAGGAAGAGGTGGTGGTGGTGTGGTGGACAGTCACAAAACCCTCAAGCAAAACTCAAATTCTTACCAGTTCTTACCCAGAAGAAAGCGGTGATTGGCAACCGATGTAGTCAAAACTCTCAAAGCTTGGATAGAGCGATTACGGGGAGAGTCAAGCATACGATGTAGATGTATGTGGAGCTGGGAAGGCTTATAATATGGTGGCAAAAGGGTCAGCAATAATCAAATCGAGAGATGCAAAGTTGAATAAGCAGCTCAGCAGCGATCTTTGTCTTTGGTCCTAGGCTAGACCGTGCTAGAGACGCGAGCCTAGAACACTAACAAAATCACGGCGCTGCACGTAAACAAGGGAAAAACACACTCTGGAAAAAAAAATTCGCTCTTTTTTTTGCGCTGCTCTTTTTTTTGCGAAAAAACACTATAATGGCGAGTGTCTCAAAACTCTTCCCAGGTCAAACTGACAGGATGGGCACGAAAATTTTTCGACCAATTTTTTTTTCCGACTGCCCGGACCCAAAAACTGGAAACGGGTCAAAAAAAACTTTCTATAATTGCGACTGTCTCAATACGCTTAGAAACACCGAAAAATAGGATAGCCAGAAAATTTTTCGACAAGTGGTTTTCGGAAAAAAAAAATTCCGAAACCTACTCCGGCTAGGAAACACGAATCGGAAACTAGATGGATCTCGAAAACAAACCTAATATGAGAAGAACTCGGATTGGTGGTGGATATATGGTTGTGGTATATGGCAGCGGTGGTGGTATATGGCAGCGGTGGTGGTATATGGCTACGGATTGGTGGTGGATAAGAAGGGTGGTAGATGGCAAGGCGATGATGATGGTGCGGCGGCGGCGTGACAACTTATGACCATAACTCGAAACTCTAAAAGACTAGACTCTAAAACCAGCAACTTGACACGACGATGCAACCGGAAATTCAACAAAGCAAAAACCCCAAAAAGATTATGCGAAGGCTCAGATTGGTTCGGATATGATGAACTAACCCTAATTTTTTTTTGTGGCTTTTTCGTGGACTTTAGGTATGAAGAACAGACTCGATCTCATCTACGAAAAATTGTAAAATCTCACCGAGCAACCTGAAAATCTGATACCACTTGATAGGGGCAAAGGTGTCCCGATGTTTCAATGAGATGGTGGCTATCGTTTCTGTGGGAGTCGACCTTGACGATCCGACTACGTCGTCTGAGGACGTCGGCGCCTTAGCAATCGCTAAACCAACTTCCGAGGGTTATTGACCACGCGAGCACGATCAACTCGACCACGAGGGCCTGTTTCCTGCGAGCAAAGCGAAGAACAAGCAAGAAACTAAGATTGCAATCTGGATATTGCGAATATAAGAGGAAAGCTTTATTAATGAAGGTGGGGTTACGAGGCGCCTTGGTCTGGTCGTTGAACACAAAGCGAAATCTGTGAAGTTGCAGCTATGGCGAACTTTTGATCTAAACAAAACCCAAAGTCTAAACGACGCCCTAAGGGCTGTATATATGGAGAAAGAGGAGGAATTTCGTGGCCCTTGAGGGAGGGGTCCGAAACCAACCCTAACTCTTGTTTCCCACACATACGGACTCTAGAAACAGCCTACACTTAAGTATTTCGAAATTACATGGGCCTGGCCCAATAATAAGGTGACGCAGCACCTAGAATAGCCTATGGACGAATATTATGAAGTGGCATCTTGTATATTTCGTCCAAGGCCTCATGCTCTCATTAGGGTGGCTTCAAAGTCCCGAATCATCACTTGTAACTCCGTTCTTGTTTCCCTAAGCATGCCAACATCTCCATGCTTGAACTTGCTCCAAGGTTCATCTTTCTTGTCCATGGTAGGCCCTTCATTTGTAAGCAAAACAAATGTATCCAATTTAGGCAGCATCATATTCTCACGAACATTGGAATCGTTACCAAGAAAGCGAAAGTACCTGATAATTCAATTGGCGTGCGCGAGCTCTAGTAATTGGTCCAGTATGTATAGCAGCAGGGGCTGTGGGTGTAACAATGGTATTGATGTCCTCATCAGGATGTCCGGCCGGATGGCTCGGATGTCCGGCCTGAGGCCCGGATGTCCGGCCCGACGATTCCAGATCTCGTTTGGGGCGGAAATTTTCGAATTGGGGGCGGAAATTGATGATTTGAAGGTCAAAATTGGAGAGATTTCGTGGGTGGAAAGTGGGGAAACTTGGGGAAATGCTAGATCCACTCGAAACCAAGCAAATCCATGGATCAAAATCAACAAAACATCATCAAAACTAACAAATCACAAAAAAAAAATTGCGGCTATTTTTGGTGGGGATTTTCGGATTTAGGACGAAATCAACAAAAACAAGCTAGAAAAAGAGGGGTAGGGGCTCCAAAAACGTGATCAACCTAAGCTCTGATCCAAGATGATATAGGGCGGAACCCTACATGGATGATCTTTCACGTTGGAGCGGATCCTACGGTGAATCACGAAGAACACGCGGAAGAACAAGAGGGAAACACGGCGAAAACGAGAGAGAATTCACTCAACCGACAAGAGATCAATCACACAAGTGCTAGATCACGGATCACATAAGGTGGCACAAGATTTAAGATCAACAAAGGTAAGGATACACGAGTAGCCGTTCTTCTCCGAGAGGAGGTCTTGTTGGGGTCCACCCTAGAAGGGGGTCTTGAATCCGCTTGGGGGATCTTCTCCGAAGAGGTCCTGAGCTCCGAGGAGAAGTAACCAAGTGGATGAGCAAGGCTCTCACACAAACATGAGCTAAACCTAAGCTAACCCTAGAAAGAGGAAGGGGATGGAGTATATATAGTATACGGGGGCGAAAGGGTACATGGGCTTGACCCTTTCTGTTCACACAGGCGAGGCCGGATGTCCGGCCGGGCCGGATGTCCGGCTTGAGGGGAGGCCGGATGTCCGGCTGGGGGCCGAATGTCCGGCTGGCGTGGCAAGTTTCTCTGGATTCGGTCTTGCGGGCGCCGGATTTCAGACCATCGCCGGATATCTGGCTGAGGGCCGGATGTCCGGGGCGGACGCGGATGTCCTGCTCTGTAGACTTTCTCTGGTTCCTCTCGTCGTGTTCCTTCATCCTTGTACTTGGGGACTTGTCCATCATTCCGAGCATCTCGAGAGGGTCTCCTTGGTACCTAGGCATGCATAGTGTCCTTGCATTAGGTAGCAACCATGTCTCACACGAATGGAAAGGGGAAGCATTTAGGAACGGATTCACCTTGTGTCCAATGGCGAATAGTCAAGGTCTCATCTTATGTATCCTTGGGGTTGGAGAGTAGTCGGAGTGTACATGGGGATGAACGTGGTATGCTCCGCATCAGCCGGAAGTTCCGGTGGTCGCGATTCTGCCAAGAACAGGGACTTCGGGATCGAGGGTTTGGGCGGAAAAATTGGGGGAAAACCCCAAATCCTAAGGGGAAAAAGAAGATATTAGAAGGGAAGAAGGTAGGAGAAGCTAGATCCACTCGAAGCAAAACAAATCCATGAATCAAATCCAACAAGACTTCATCACACCAACAAATCACAAAAAAATTTGGGGCTATTTTTGGTGGGGATTTTCGGATTTAGGACGAATACAACAAAATCAAGCTAGAAAACACGGGGTAGGGGCTCCAAAAACGTGATCAACGTGTCTCATGATACCAAGATGATGTAGGGTGGAACCCTAATCGGGGATCTTTCACGTTTGGAGGGGATCCTACGGGGAAAACACGACGAACGGGCGGAAGAACACAAGGAAAAACACACAAGAGGAACACTAAACCGACAAGTTTCGGTTACACAAGGGCTAGATCACCGAACACATAAGGTAGCACAAGATTCAAAATCAACAAAGGAAAGATACACGAGTAGCCATTCTTCTCCGTGAGGAGGTCTTGATGGGGTCCACCCTAGAGGGGGTCTTGAATCCCTTGGAAGGATCTTCTCCGAGGAGGCGCGATCTCCGAGGAGAAGGTAACCAAGTGGATGAGCAAGGGCTCTCACACGAAATATGAGCTAAACCAATGCTAACCCTAACTAGGAGGAGGTGGAGGAGTATATATAGTTTACGGGGTGAAAGGGTACACGGGCCTTGGCCCAAGTGGCTACGCGCAGGTAAGGCCGAAAGTTCCGGCCAGGGCCGGAAGTTCCGGGCGACGGAAGGTCCGGGCAGGGTCCGGCCTAAGCCGAGAGTTGGCGCGGGTGGAGCTGGGCTGGCTTAGGGGCGGCGATTCTGGGGCGGAAGGTCCGGACGGAGTTCGGGCAGGTTCGGGCTAACGGATAGTTGGCACGCCGGGCTTGTTGATGTCGTCGAGGCCGGAAGCTCGGGCGGGCGAGATTGACGTCTGTCGTTTCTTCTTCAGCTCTGGTTCCTTGGCTCAACATTGTACACGATCACGCATAGCGTCTCGGACTTAGGTAGTAGCCATGTCTCACCGAAGAACAGGGGAACTCGAGTAGGAGTGATGTCACCTCGGATTGAATAGCACGAGCTCTTGCTCTTGTCATGGGTCCACTTGGAGCTTGGATAGTCGATGGAAGGTCCATGGGGATGACCGAAGGATGCTCCGCATCACCAAGCTTCTCCCTCGAGCCGATGGACCTTTCAAGGTGCTCGCCCGCTTCTAACGACAACGCCTACAAGATCGAACTACCACGAGACAAGTACAATGTGAGCGACATCTTCAACGTCAAAGACCTCGCGCCATACCATGGAGATGAAGCTTCTGATCCGAGGTCGGATCTCCCCCAAGGGGGGTGGGGGGGAGATGATGCGGAGCATCGTTCGGTCATCCCCATGGACCTCCCATCGACTATTCAAGCTCCAATTGGACCCATGACAAGAGCAAGAGCTCGTGCTATTCAATCCGAGGTGACATCGCTCCTATTTGAGTTCCCCTTTTCTTCCAGTGAGGCATGGCTACTACCTAAGTCCGAGACGCTATGCGTGATCAGGTACAACGTTCAAGTCAAGGAGTCAGGAGCTGAAGAAGAAACGACACGCGTCAACTCTCTGGACAGCCCGGGACCTCCGGCCACAGCCCGGAACGTCCGGCCTACGCGGAGCCTCCGGCTTCCGACGACATCGACCAGCCTGGGCGTGCCAACTCTCTGGTTAGCCCGGAACCTCCGGCCCGCCCGGACCTTCCAGCCCCGGACGCCAGCCCTGCTCCACCCGCGCCAACTCTCTAGTTAGGTCGGACCCTGCCCGGACCCTCCGGCGTCCGGAACTTCCGGCCCTGCCTGTGCGCAACCACTTGGGCCGAGGCCCGTGTACCCTTTCACCCCGTAAACTATATATACTCCTCCACCTCCTCCTAGTTAGGGTTAGCATTGGTTTTAGCTCATATTTTGTGTGAGAGCCCTTGCTCATCCACTTGGTTACTTCTCCTCGGAGCTCGCTACCTCTTCGGAGAAGATCCCCCAAGCGGATTCAAGACCCCTTCTACGGAAGACAATCAAGACCTCCTCACGGAGAAGATCGGCTACATTTGTATCTTTCCTTTGTTGATTTTGAATCTTGTGCTACCTTATGTGTTCGGTGATCTAGCCCTTGTATGATCGATACTTGTCGGTTTAGTGATTCTCTTGTGTGTTTTTCCTTGTATTCTTCCGCTCGTTCGTCGTGTTTTCCCCGTATTATCCCCTCCAAACGTGAAAGATCTCCGATTAGGGTTCCGCCCTACATCAACAGGGCACACAAGTGATATTATTTGTCGTCGTTGTAAGGGAAGAGGACATTTTGCGAGAGAATGCAAATCTCAGCGTGTGACGATTGTTACTAAGGATGGTGGGTATGAGTCCGCTAGTGACTATGATTGAGGAGACTTTGGCTCTTATTACACATGAAGAACACGGTGGAGATGATTCTGATCATGAGACGCAATACATGGCTATTGAAGATGCTGACAGGTATGAATGTTTAGTTGCTCAACGTGTTTTGAGTGTGCAGATTACACAAGCTGAGCAAAATCAGAGGCATAATTTGTTCCATACAAAGGGAGTTGTGAAGGAACGTTCTATTCACGTCATCACAGATGGAGGGAGCTGCAACAACTTGGCTAGCATGGAGATGGTGGAGAAGCTCTGTCATCACAAGACCGCATCCACATCCTTATTACATCCAATGGTTCAACAACAGCGGCAAGGTTAAGGTAGCACGTACCGTTCGTGTGCATTTTAGTATCTCTACATATGTTGATTATATTGATTGTGATGTGGTACCTATGCAAGCATGTTCCTTATTACTTGGTAGACCATGGCAATTTGATAAAAAAATTGTACACCATAGTAGAAACAATCAGTATACGCTTGTTCATAAGGACAAAAATATTACTTTGCTTCCGATGGCTCCTGATTCCATTCTGAAAGATGATATCAATAGAGCTAATAAAGCAAAACAAGAGCAGAATAAGAGTGAAAATCAGATTGTGGTAAAATAATTTGAGCAACAAATGAAGCCTAATAATAAACCATCTAGTGTTATTTCTGAAATTAAATTGAAAAGTGCATGTTTACTTGCCACCGAATCTGATATTGATGATCTAGATTTTAGCAAATCTGTTTGCTATGCTTTTGTGTGCAAAGAGGCATTATTTTCATTCGAGGACATGCCTTCCTCTTTGCCTCCTACTATCACTAACATTTTGCAGGAGTTCGCTGACGTCTTTCCACAAGACGTGCCACCAGGATTACCACCTATTCGAGGGACTGAGCATCAAATTGACTTAATTCCCGGTGCATCGCTACCCAACCGTGCACCATACCGTACAAATCCATAGGAGACGAAGGGGATTATCCGTCAAGTACAGGAGCTGCTCGACAAAGGTTATATACGCGAATCTCTTAGTCCTTGTGCTGTTCCTATTATAGTAGTGCCTAAAAAGGATGGTACGTCACCTATGTGTGTTGATTGTAGAGGCATATATAATATTACAATTCTTTATCGTCATCCTATTCCTAGGCTAGATGATATCCTTGATGAATTGAGTGGCTCTACAATATTCTCCAAAGTTGATTTGCGTAGTGGATTCCATTAAATTCGTATGAAATTGGGAGATGAATGGAAACCAGCATTTAAAACTAAGTTTGGTTTATATGAGTGGTTAGTCATGCCTTTGGGTTAACTAATGCACCTTGTACTTTCATGAGACCCGATGAACGAAGTTTTACGTGCTTTCATTGGATGATTTGTGGTAGTCTATTTTGATGATATACTGATTTATAGCAAATCTTTGGAAGAACATTTGGAACATTTACGTGTTGTTCTTATTGCTCTACGTGATGCACGTTTGTTTGGTAACCTTGGGAAGTGCACCTTTTGCACCGACCGAGTATCTTTTCTTGGCTATGTTGTTACTCCACAGGGAATTGAAGTTGATAAAGCCAAGATTGAAGCTATTGAGAGTTGGCCGCATCCCAAAACAGTCACACAAGTGAGGAGTTTTCTTGGCCTCACCGGATTCTATAGGCGTTTTGTGAGAGATTTCAGCACCATTGCTGCACTTCTCAATGAGCTTACAAACAAGGATGTGCCTTTTGTTTGGGGTACCGCACAGGAAGAAGCCTTCACGGTATTGGAAGATAAGTTGACACATGCTCCTTTACTCCAACTTCCTGATTTTAATAAGACTTTTGAGCTTGAATGTGATGCTAGTGGAATTGGATTAGGAGGTGTGTAATTACAAGATGGCAAACCTGTTGCATACTTTTCTGAAAAATTGAGTGGGCCTAGTCTGAATTATTCTACTTATGATAAAGAATTATATGCTCTTGTTCGGACTTTAGAAACATGGCAACATTATTTATGGCCCAAATAATTTGTTATACATTCTGATCATGAATCTTTGAAACATATTAAAAGTCAAGCAAAACTGAACCGTAGACATGCTAAATGGGTTGAATTCATTGAGACTTTCCCTTATGTCATAAAACACAAGAAGGGTAAAGAAAATGTTATTGCTGATGCATTGTCTCGTCGTTATACTATGCTTTCACAACTTGACTTTAAAATATTTGGTTTGGAGACCATCCAAGATCAATATGTGCATGATGCTGAATTTAAAGATGTATTGCAGAATTGTAAAGAAGGGAGAACATGGAACAAGTTCGTCGTTAACGATGGATTTGTGTTTCGTGCTAACAAGCTATGCATTCCAGCTAGCTCCGTTCGTCTTTTGTTGTTGCAGGAGGCGCATGGAGGAGGATTAATGGGACATTTTGGCGTGAAGAAGACGGAGGATATACTTACATTTCTTTTGGCCAAAGATGAGACGGGATGTTGAACGTTTTGTTGCTCGTTGCATTACATGTCAAAAAGCTAAGTCACGACTCAATCCTCATGGTTTATATATGCCTTTGCCTGTACCTAGTGTTCCTTGGGAGGATATATCTATGGACTTTGTTTTAGGTTTATCTCGAACAAAGAAGGGGAGGGATAGCATATTTGTTGTAGTGGATAGATTCTCGAAAATGGGACACTTTATACCATGTCATAAAAGCGATGATGCTGTAAATGTTGCTGATTTGTTCTTTCGTGAAATTAGTCGCTTGCCTGGTGTGCCAAATACTATCGTTTCAGATCGTGATACTAAATTTCTTAGCCACTTTTGGAGATGTTTATGGGCTAAGTTGGGGACTAAACTGCTTTTAGTACTACATGTCACCCTCAAACTGATGGACAAACTGAAGTAGTCAATAGAACATTGTCTACTATGCTTAGGGCTGTTTTGAAGAATAATAAGAAAATGTGGGAAGAATGCTTGCCTCATATTGAATTTGCTTATAATCGTTCGTTGCATTCTACTACTAAGATGTGCCATTTTGAAATTGTGTATGGTTTCCTACCTCGTGCACCTATTGATTTGTTGCCTCTTCCATCTTGGGAGAAGGTTAATTTTGATGTTAAACAACATGCTGAATTGATTTTAAAACTGCATGATCTAACTAAGGAAAACATTAAGCGTATGAATGCTAGATATAAACTTGCGGGAGGGTAGAAAACATGTTGTGTTTGCACCTGGAGATCTTGTTTGGTTACATTTGCGTAAGGATAGATTTCCCAATTTGCGGAAATCAAAGCTAATGCCACGTGCTGATCGTCCTTTAAGGTGTTAGAGAAAATAAATGATAATGCATATAAAGTTGAGCTACCTGCAGATTTTGGGTTTAGTCCCACTTTTAACATTGCAGATTTGAAGCCTTATTTGGGTGAGGAAGATGAGCTTCGGTCGAGGACGACTTCATTTCAAGAAGGGGAGGATGATGAGGACATCAATACCATTGTTACACCCGCAGCCCCTCTTGTTACATATCTTGGACCAATTACTAGAGCTCACATGACGCCAATTAAATTACCAGGTACTTCGTTTCTTGGTAATGTTTCTAATGTTCATGAGAATATGATGCTGCCTAAATTTGATACATTTGTTTTGCTTACTAATGAAGGGCCTAGCTTGGAGAAGGATGAACATTGGAGCAAGGGGAACAAGAACGGAGTTACAAGTGAGGATTTCAGGACTTTGAAACCACCATAAGGAGTGCATGAAGCCTTGGACAAAATATACAAGATGCCACTTCATAAATTTCGTCCAGAGGCTATTCTAGGTGCTGTGTCACCTTATTATTGGGCCAGGCCCATGTAATTTCGAGATACAAAAGTATAGGCTGTTTTTAGAGTCCGTATGTGTGGGGAAACAAAAGATAGGGTTGGTTTCGGACCCCTTCTCCAAGGGACACGAAATCCCCCCCCCCCCTCTTCCTCAATATATACAGCCCTTAGGGCACCGTTTAGACTTCGGGTTTTCTTTAGATCAAAAGTTCGCCATAGCTGCAACTTCGCATACTTCGTTTGTGTTCAACGACCAGACAAAGGCGTCACAGAACCCAACCTTCATTAATAAAGCTTTCCTCTTATATTCGCAATATCCTGATTGCAATCTTAGTTTCTTGCTTGTTCTTCGTTTGCAAGCAGGAAACAGACCCTCGTGTTCAGGTTGATCATGCTCCAGCGTGGTCAATAACCTCTCGGAGTTGGTTTCGCGATTGCTAAGGCGCGACGTCCTCGCACGTTCGTAGTCAGATCGTGAAAGTCTACTCCTCCGAAACGATAATCACCATCTCATCGAAAGACGGGACACGTTTGCCTCTATCACTCACGTTTTCACCAGCAGATGCATTATTCTTGGAGCATAAAGTACATAACATTTCATCCTCACTCCACTTATGCAACCGAAAAATTATAATTCATTCCGAGTTGTGCAAGATGGCTCGTCGGTGCGATCAACTTTCCTTGAAAGTTGAATTCACGGTCTGTCCCGCGATGTTGTATCCCTAAACCGGGAACAATTTTGCCACAAAAACTCCATTGGATCTCCATGACCCGCCAAAACAATCACAACCAAAAGTTGTATGCACCCATAACCTACTCGCGGGGTTCGTCAACATTTTGGACACAAGATCCGGCTTGTAAAATTGAGTTCCGGACGATTTTACGCTTGAAGTATACTCTGCCACCCTCTACCACCCTTCTGTGAGTTCACCTACGGACCGATATATGGACAATAACATATAGAATAATGCACCATCCTTCCATTACACACTAGAAAGACTACAGGTTCAGTCACGACACAAGGAGGAGGCTCTTTGTTGCATCGAAACCCAACAATTGATGCTTTACATGGTCTATCACCCATCTCGCTACCACCCTCACGTTTTCACCAGCGGATGCATTATTCTTGGATCATAAAGTACATAATAGTTCATCCTCACTCCATTTATGCACTCAAAAAATTATAGGTTATTCCGAGTTGTGCAAGATGGCTCGTCGGTGCGATCATCTTACCCTGAAAGTTGTATTCACGGTCTGTCCTGCGATGTTGTATCCATAAAACAGCAAAAATGTTGCCACAAAAACACCATTGGAGCTCCATGACCCGCCAATACTATCACAATCAAAAGTTTTATGCGCCCGTAACCCACTCTCGGGCTTCGACAACATTTCGGAGGCAAGATCCGGCTTGTAAAATTGAGTTCCAGACGATTTTATGCTTGAGGTATACTCTGCCACCCTCTACCACCCTTCTGTGAGCTCACCCTCTTGGTGATATATGGACAATAACATATAGAACAATGCACAATCCTTCCATTACAAACTAGAAAGAGTACATGTTCAGTCACGACACAAGGAGGAGGCTCTTCGTCACATCGAAACCGAAGAATTGATGCTTTACATGGTCAATCACCCATCTTGCTACCACCCTCACGTGTTCACCAACGGATACATTATTCTTGGAGCATAAAGTACATAACAGTTCATCCTCACTCCATTTATGCACCCGAAAAATTATAGGTCATTCCGAGTTCTGCAAGATGGCTCGTCGGTGCGATCAACGGACCTTGAAAGTTGTATTCACGGTCTGTCCCGTGATGTTGTATCCATAAACCGGCGACAATTTTTCCATAAAAATTCCATTGGATCTCCATGACCCGCCAAAACAATCACAACCAAAAGTTGTATGCGCCCGTAACCCACTCGTCGGGTTCGTCAACATTTCGAACACAAGATCCGGCTTGTAAAATTGAGTTCCGGACGATTTTATGCTTGAAGTATACTCTGCCACCCTTACCACCCTTCCATGAGTTCACCTATGGACTGATATATGGACAATAACATATAGAACAATGCACCATCCTTCCATTACACACTAGAAAGACTACAGGTTTAGTCATGACACAAGGAGGAGGCTCTTCGTTGCATCGAAACCCAAGAGTTGATGCTTTACATGGTCTATCACCCATCTCGCTACCACCTTCACTGATGTAGGGTGGGACCCTATACGGCCGATCTTTCACGAAAGAAGCGGATCCCAACTAAGAACACGAAGAACACGAGGGGAAACACGAGGGAAAACACGACAGAATCACTCAAACCAACAATATATAGTCACACATGTGCTAGATCCTCCAAACACGAGAGGAGATACAAGATCCATGGTCAACAAAGGACGATACAAAGGGTAACCGGTTCTTCTCCGTAAGGAGGTCTTGATGGGGGTCTTCTCCGTGAGGAGGTCCTGAATCCAAGGGGATATTCTCCGAAGAGGGGCCATTGTCTCTCACGTGGAGTAGAACCGTAATGGATGAGCAATGCTCTATCTCATATATGAGCTAAACCAATGCTAATCCTAGAAAGAGGGAGATGGGAGAGTATATATAGTCTAGGTGGGCGAAAGGGTACATGGGCCTCGGCCCTTTACTGTGCGCAGACAGGCTGAGCCGGATGTCCGGGGCTTCGGGAGGGGCCGGATGTGCGGGCTAGGAGGCCGGATGTCCGGGCTGGAGGAGTTAGCTTCTGTAGGTTCTGGTGTGTGGCGCCGGATGTCCGGGCTCGGGCCGGATGTCCGGGCTAGGGCCGGATGTTCGGGGCCTATAGACGTTGGGCGGCTGGGAGGCTGCTGTGGATGCCGCTCCAGGGGCCGGATGTCCGGGGTCCTGGCCGGATGTCCGGGGCTGGGAGGTGTTCTTGACCGTTTCCATTGGTTCTCTTCATCCATGGACTTGGCGGCTTGTCCGTCTTCATGTACATCTTCGGGAGGGTCCTCTTGACACCTAATCATGCATAGCATATCGAACTTAGGTAGTAGCCATGTCTCGAGTGGATTATATGTGATATCACTAAGGAAAGAAGTCACCTCATTCTCGAGAGCTCTAGCTTGTGCTCGTGTCATGGGTCCTCTTGGCTCTTGATGAGACGATGGTAGGTCCATGGGGATGACTGTAAGATGCTCCGCATCATCTCCCCTCCCTTGGGAAAGATTCGACCTCGGATTGAAATCCTCATCACCATGGTACGAGGAGAGATCTTTGATGTTGAAGATGTCGCTCACGGAGTACTTGTCGCGTGGGATGTCGATCTTGTATGCGTTGTTGTTGTAGCATGCAAGCACCTTGAAGGGTCCATCGGCTCGTGGTAGAAGTTTGGACTTGCGTTCGTTGGGGAAACGGTCCTTGCGAAGGTGTAGCCAGACAAGATCTCCAACATTGAATATCATGGGTTGCTTGTTGACGTTGAGTTTGGTCGCGAGTCGTTGTACTTGGCGCTCGATGGTGTGCCGTGTATCCTCATGCATCTTCTTGAGGTAGTTGACTCGGGCACTCGCGTCCATGTTTGTGCGCTCTTGTAGCGGTAGAGGTAGAATGTCCAATGGTGACAACGGGTTGAAGCCGTAGATGACCTCGAAGGGGGACTTGCCGGTAGTCGAATGACTTGCACGGTTGTAGGCATACTCGGCGATAGGTAGGCACTCCTCCCACTCCTTGATGTTCTTCTTTATCAACACGTGTAGTAGAGTGGAGAGTGTGCTGTTCGTCACCTCCGTTTGACCGTCGGTTTGTGGATGGTATGCCGAAGAGAACAAAAGCTTGATTCCGAGCTTGGTGCACAAGGTCTTCCAAAAGTAACTCAAGAACTTGACGTTGCGGTCCGAGACAATCGTCTTTGGCACTCCATGAAGGCGCAATATTTCCCTACAAAACAAATTGGCAACATGTGAAGCATCATCTATCTTGTTGCAAGGAATGAAATGAGCCATTTTGGAGAATCAGTCCACAACAACAAAAATGAAATCTTTGCCATTTCTAGTTCGAGGTAAACCAAGCACAAAATCCATGCTAATATCTTCCCATGGTTGATATGGAATTGGAAGTGGCATGTAAAGGCCATGAGATTGGGCTTTAGACTTAGCTTTGCGACATGTAGAGCATCGGTTGGTGAAGCGGTTAACGTCGCGAAACATCTTAGGCCAAAAGTAGTTCTTGGAGAGCGTGGCGAATGTCTTGTCGCGTCCAAAATGTCCCATTAGTCCTCCGCCATGAGATTCTTGCAAAAGCAACAAACAAAGAGAAGACTCGGGGATGCATAGTTTGTTAGCTCTCATAAGGTAACCATCTTTGAGGTAATAGCGTTCCCAAGATGTATGCGTTAAACATTTGGCATAAGGAATAGCAAAAGTAGGATCATGCTCATACAAGTCTTTGATATGCTCAAAGCCAATGACATTCAATTCAAGTTGAGTAACGAGCATGCATATACGGGAAAGTGCATCCACCACAACATTTTCCTTACCTTTAATGTACTTGATGACACAAACAAATGATTCAATAAACTCACTCCATTTAGCATGACGCTTGTTCAACTTAGTTTGAGTTTTAAGATACTTAAGCGTTTCATGGTCGGTATGGATGACAAATTCATGCGGGCGAAGGTAATGTTCCCCTTCATGCAAAACTTGTACTAAAGCATATAGCACTTTGTCATAGATGAGGTAATTGAGTTCCACTCCGGAAAATTTCTCACTAAAGTATGCAATGGGGCGTTTCTCTTGCGTTAACACACCTCCTATGCCATTACCACTAGCATCGCAATGAATCTCAAAAGGTTTGTCAAAGTTGGGTAATGCAAGCACGGGAGCATGAGTAAGCAAATTCTTAAGCTCATTGAATGCGCTGTCTTGCGATGGTCCCCAAACAAAAGGGTGCATTCTTCTTGCTCAAAGCATGTAAAGGTGAAGCAATGGTGCTAAAATCCTTCACAAATCTACGGCAGAAACCGGCTAAACCAAGAAAACTACGCACTTGTTGCAAATTGGTTGGTTGGGGCCAAGTTTAATAGCATTAATCTTAGAGTCGTCAACATGAACACCCTTAGAAGATACTACAAAACCCAAGAAAACAAGCTTATCAACACCAAAAAGGCATTTTTCCATATTAGCATAAAGACGTTCTTTCGAAGAGTTTGGAGCACGGTGCGAAGGTGGGTGACATGCTCTTTGAGAGATTTGCTAAAAACAAGGATATCGTCAAAGTAGACAACAACAAATTCACCAATGTAAGGGCAAAACACATAATGCATAAGACGCATGAAAATATCGGGTGCTTCCGATAAACCCATAGGCATGACTAACCACTCATACAAACCAAACTTTGTTTTGAAAGCGGTTTTTCATTCATCACCCTCTTGTATGCGGATTTGATAGTAACCACTTTTAAGATCAATTTTGGAAAAATAGTGGCACCACTAAGTTCATCAAGCATATCATCAAGGCATGGAATGGGGTACCTATAGCGGCGGTGATACCATTGATGGGTCTACAATCGGAACACATGCGAAAGCTACCGCTCTCTTTTGGTATAAGAATGACCGCAGACGCACAAGGACTCAAACTTTCACGCACATGTCCATGGTCTATGAGATGCTTTACTTGCCTTTGTATTTCTTTGGTTTCTTCGGGGTTTACTCGGTAGGGAGCTTTGTTTGGAAGTGGCGCTCCGGGGATGAGGTCGATGCGGTGCTCGATGCCGCGTAGGGGAGGTAAACCTGGAGGTAGCTCATCGGGGAAAACATCTTGGAATTCCTGCAAAAGAGAAGATAACACTAGAGGAAGATTGTGAGAGGTATTAGCTTTTGGAGCCTCATCTTTGCACAATATGACATAGTGTAGGACACTTGATGGGTTCTCACACACTTCTCTCATCTCACGTTTGGTGGCAAAGAAAACTAAGTTTGTCTTGTCGCTCATCGTGGAGGCACTCAATTTTGGCTTGTGGCGCTCACTCTCTTTTTGGTGGGTCGCTCGCTCACCATTCTGTTGCGGAGCATCCCACGTTCATCCCCATGTACACTCCGACTACTCTCCAAGCCCCAAGAGGACATATGATGAGACCTCGACCATACGCCATTGGACACAAGGTGAACTCACTCCTCTTCGAACCGTCAGTTTCCACATGTGAGACATGGCTACTACCTTATGCATGGACCTTGCATATACTCAGGTACAACCAAGATGACCATGGAAGATCCAAGGACCAAGGCCAAGCATGGAAGAGGAGAAGGAAGAAGAAGCAGGAACAAGCTTCTGGAAAGCCCGGAACTTCCGGCCTCTGCCCGGAACATCCGGCCCCCGGACCATCCGGCCTGCCCGGAACCTCCGGCCCCCGGAGTCTAGGCCAGCCCCGAGCGCGCCAACTCTCTGGATAGCCCGGAACCTGCCCGGAACTTCCGGAGCCCAGAACTTCCGCCCGCCCAAACTTCCTACCTGCTCACAGTAAAGAATCGGGCCGAAGCCCATGTAACCCTTTCCCACTTACCCCTTTGTGGCTTAGACTATAAATAGACCACCACCTCCTCCTAGTTAGCGTTAGCAATGGATTAGCTCATATTTTGTGTGAGAGCCTTGCTCATCCACTTGGTTACTTCTCCTCGGAGCTCACGACCTCTTCGGAGAAGATCCCCCAAGCGGATTCAAGACCCCTTCAAGGGAAGACAATCAAGACCTCCTCACGGAGAAGAATATGTTACCTCTTGTATCGTCCTTTGTTGATCCTGGATCGTGTATCTCTCTTTGTGTTCATCGATCTAGCACATGTGTAATCGAATCTTGTTGGTTTGAGTGATTCCCTTGTGTTTTCCCCCCGTGATTTTCCTCGTGCTCTTCCGCTCGTTCTTCGTGTTCCTTGTAGGGATCCTCTCCAAACGTGAAAAATCGTCCACATAGGGTTCCGCCCTACATTATCTTGGTATCATGAGCCACGTTGATCACGTTTTTGGAGCCCCTACCGTTTGTTTTCTAGCTTGATTTTGTTTATTTCGTCCTAAATCCGAAAATCCCCACCAAAAATAGCCCCCAATTTTTTTTTGTGATTTGTTGGTTTTGATGATGTTTTGTTGATTTTGATCCATGGATTCATTGTGTTTCAAGTGGATCTAGCTTTCCCCCATCTTTTTCCCCTTTCCATCCACGAAATCTCCCCAATTTTGACCTTGGAAATCGAGTTTTCCGCCCAGGGGTCTCAGATCTGGAATTTAGGGTTCGTCCCGGACGAAATTCCACGACCCCCGGAACTTCCGGCCTCCCCCGGAACTTCCGTCCCCCGGAACTTCCGTCCTTGCACCGGAACTTCCGGGCTAAACAGAAAGTTTTCCCAAAACCCCCCGGCTTCCCCGAGACTTTTTCCCATGACCCCGGAACTTCCGAGTTCTAACTTCCGGCCTAACCCGAAACATTGCACGAAATTTCAGCATCAGCCTTCTTCACCGTTTTCATCATATCTTTTCGCTCCGAACTCTGATTTGAGTGTTCTTTGGCTCGTTCTGAAGCTATCGACGTGCCCGAGGTCCTCACCTTGGTTTCACCACCTTTCGACACCATCAAATTTTTGGTACCTTGGCATCTTTGCCTAGGGCTTCCACCACATCATCCGCAATACCACCATAGCCTTCCGCAACCTAACCCATTTTGATCCCCATAGCATTTGAGGTTGTTTGAGTAGTGACTTGAGTCTCCTAAGGTGTTTAGGATACTTAGGGACGGTTGCTTCTTCATCAACCACCACCATAACTTCCGCATAGGCTTGCCCACCATACACTTCCGCCACCCAAACTTAACCCAATTTTGTTGTGTTGAGAGTTGTGTCTCCTAAGGTGTTTCGGCTACTTAGGGACGACAACTTCAACTCTGACACCGTGTATAGCCCATCATACGTTTCCACCACGATAACCCGGTCAACTTCGGCTACTCGGGTTTCCACCAATACTTCCGCAACCACCACCGCATTCCCGCAACCACCATTTGACATTTGCCTTTGGAGATTTTGAGTTCGCGGTTTTTCCGTTTCCTAAGGTGTTTCGGCTACTTAGGGACGAGTCTCTATCATCTTGTTATCTACATCAAGAACACCGCCACTCATCATCGCCATTGACGGTAACCTCTATATCATCTTGTTATAGTGGTATCCCTCCATTGTATATTCCACTTGCAATTGCATTGATAACCCCTAGCCATTTTGCGTCACTTGCCTATCGAGACTAGCCGTTCGAGTATTGCCGGCAACGTTACTTGTGCACACTAGTGATCATACTTCCCATAGCATACATACCATATCATTGTGGTGCATATAATGCTATCATATCTTGTGTCACAAGTTTGTTCCCGCATATACACACTTGCTATCTTGGTTTGTGCATTTCGCAAAGTGTCCATACAAAAAAAAGAGAATAAAGCTTTTAAGAAAAAGAGAAAGCAAAGAAGCTTGTAAGCAAGAGCCATAGCATCATACCACATTGCATAAGATTGTCATATCCGATCATCTTGGATCAAACACCGGGAACCATACATACATAGCATACTTGGGATAGAAAGTTTATCCATTTTGCATCTTATAGGTTGTGCACAAGTGTCGTATCCGCCTATTGAGCAATCGTGCTAGCGTCTCTCTTGAGTTGTGCAACACGAGCATTTTGGTGGATTCCACATTTTGAGCTCATTCCTTGGTTGCACGGCCCCATTTATCTATCGGTGTGTGTGTTTCCGTGCCACATATTGCTATTGGTCTACTTTGTTACACTTGCAAATTTGTGAATCTCTTTCAACATTATTGACTCTTGCTAACATTTTGCATCAAATTTTTGTGCCACTATCCTCACCGAGCTCCACCATAAGCCTTACTTGTGTAGGTGTGAGAAACCGACAAGAATTGGTACCAATTGTGCTATTTCCTTGTTACACATTGAGTGATCATTGATCCATCTTCAACATCGGTCAAGGTACATTTGGTATAAGTTCTTTTCTTTCTCCCACTCATATTTGCTCGAGTCTTGTGATGGATAGGCAAGGCATTTCATCTCCGGTCTTCGACAACAACGACGGCATGAACAACTACATCACCAAAGCGTCCATCTTCGATCTCTGACGACAAATGCAAAGGCGCACAATCAAGATTGCAAGAGCGCGCCGAGAACCTCTCCATCGACATTCATCTCTCGAAGCAAGGAAAAGGGACTACATCGACAAGAAGCTTTCCGCACATAAAGAGGAGCAAGATGCAAGGATGGAGGAGATTAGAGCCTTGATCAAGTCTTCTTCCCCTTCGTCATCTTCAAGGCGGCGACGTTCAAGTCAAAAGTCTTCGGAGCACCCAAGCGATGCAAGCGCAAGTCGTCCACGTCCACATCTCCATGGCGACCACCATCACGTTCGTGATCCACATCGTCATGAAGGGCAAGTCACCTCCAAGCATCATGTGCACGACGACGACGAACGACATCTACTACGAGCTCAAGCACGACAACGACATCATCATCATGAAGATGCTCCACAAGCGCAAGTGCACAAGTCCCAGCAAGCCCTACTTCACGCCAAGTCCAAGCTTCAAGAGCACAAAAGAAGACCGCGAGACGACCACCACAAAGACGACGCTACGGCTACATCAACCATTTCGGCATCTTCGCCAAGTGTTCTCAAGGCATCTTCGCCTTTGGACGTACGGCATCTTCGCCTACTTCCCACGTGTACGCCTACATCGACTTCATCAAGTCCAAGGCGACTACCTACGAGCGAGGGCGACACTTCCATCTTTGGAAGCCCCCAAGGAAGATGGCCGAGCATGGGAAACTCCCTTCGGTCATGGAGACGAGTTACGAGGTGCCACATCATATGTGCCTCCAACACAAAGACGGTGACAAAACGGTCGAGCAAGGGCCATCCCCTTCGACCACGACGACGAGCGGGAATCTCTTCTACAACATGAAAACGGCGCCCATATTGGACTCATATTCCGAGTCAAGCTACGCGACCGCGCATGGAGACACTTGCACCTACACCTCTCTGACACCCACATATGTTGAGCTGCCCCATTTGCCATGTGAGGAGAGCCACCACCCCATGAGTGAGATGAGTGACTCCACCATATGTGACATTGAGAGCATTTCCTATGAGAGGATGAGTGTGACCACCACTAGCCCCACACATGAGAGCATGCCACACAACCTATGTGAGGTTGAGCGCCATTTGAGTGACTCCACCAACCATATGAGTGAGAGCATCCTTGAGGGAGTGAGTGAGCCACAACACTTAGCGAGTGAGATAGTTGACATGGCACGTGAGGCCACTTTGATTTCTAACGACTTAACCTCTACTCCTAGTGTGTTTTCTTCTTTGGTGCTAGGTCTCCTACATGACGACATACCTATCCTTGACGAGTCCATCCCTCCAATGGAGACGACGATGGCCATGGTGGACGATGATACACCCCCCACATGGTTCCATCAAGAAGACGATGACAACGAGTGGATCTTCAACACCTCACCTACAACACATGAGCGACCTTCCAAAGGTAACATAGGTGATGGTACTTCTCTTGTCCCACTAGTGGACTATCTTGACATCGATTGCTTGCATGATGTTGATCCACCTATTCCCATGCTTCATGCTAGTGCGACTTCTTCATGTCATGACTTACCTATTTATGATGAATATGATGATGAGCATGTTGAATTGCCTAGTTGTGATGCTATGCTCCATAGGATATCATGTGACAATTCTATTGGTCACATCATGTTTGACAATCCATTGAACTTGTCATATGCTATGAGTGAGATCTCCCATATTGCACCAACATAGTAACTATTCATGCCCCATTAAAATAAATCCCATTTTCACTTATGGCATAGATGACGAGATGATGGTCATTGGCTTTTGTTTTTCATGTGATGATATTGCCATGCTTCCTTTACATGATTTGCGCAATTCATCTACTATACCAAGCCATGATCACATTCTTCCAAATACGCATTGTTTTGGATGTTGTCAATATTCTCCATGTGATGTTTCCATTAATGCTCATGAGGAGACCCCCATAGTTTCCTCATATATATTAGGAGATTTGGATACATTCCATACTTTGCATGGTTCCCATAATTGCGTGCACCATATGCATTCCATGAATAACAATGCTCTAGATATTTCTCATGATGCATTACACAATTTGAGTCTCCATTATGCTATACATAACAACAAACCTATCATGTTGGATGACATGTTTTGATAGAGGCAAAGGTGTCCCGATGTTTCGATGAGATGGTGGCTATCGTTTCTGTGGGAGTCGACCTTGACGATCCGACTACGTACGTGCGAGACGTCGCGCCTTAGCAATCGCTAAACCAACTTCCGAGGGTTATTGACCACGCGAGCACGATCAACCTGACCACGAGGGCCTGTTTCCTGCGAGCAAACGAAGAACAAGCAAGAAACTAAGATTGCAATCTGGATATTGCGAATATAAGAGGAAAGCTTTATTAATGAAGGTGGGGTTACGAGGCGCCTTGGTGCAGTCGTTGAACACAAGCGAAATCTGTGAAGTTGCAGCTATGGCGAACTTTTGATCTAAACAAAACCCAAAGTCTAAACGACGCCCTAAGGGCTGTATATATGGAGAAAGAGGAGGGAATTTCGTGGCCCTTGAGGGAGGGGTCCAAACCAACCCTAACTCTTGTTTCCCCACACATACGGACTCTAAAAACAGCCTACACTTAAGTATTTCGAAATTACATGGGCCTGGCCCAATAATAAGGTGACGCAGCACCTAGAATAGCCTATGGACGAATATTATGAAGTGGCATCTTGTATATTTCGTCCAAGGCCTCATGCTCTCATTAGGGTGGCTTCAAAGTCCTGGAATCATCACTTGTAACTCCGTTCTTGTTTCCCTTGCGCATGCCAACATCTCCATGCTTGAACTTGCTCCAAGGTTCATCTTTCTTGTCCATGGTAGACCCTTCATTTGTAAGAAAAACAAATGTATCCAATTTAGGCAGCATCATATTCTCATGAACATTGGAATCGTTACCAAGAAACGAAAGTACCTGATAATTCAATTGGCGTGCGCGAGCTCTAGTAATTGGTCTAGTATGTATAGCAGCAGGGGCTGTGGGTGTAACAATGGTATTGATGTCCTCATCATGTTTCTATATCATGCATCTCATTTATTTGAGCATTGGATATTTGGTGCTAACCAACACAAGCACGTATGCATCGTGATGGATGATGCGTACATCTACCACGCACACACAATTTTCCCTTTGTCTTTGTTTTGTGTAGGTACTCACGTATACTCGTCAACCTCTCAATCCCAAAAGTTGATTTAAACGAGCTCTTGAGAGCAACGATGACTTGGGATCCCGTGGACTATCATTCCCACCATTCCTTTTGCGCAAGGACTACGCGCATCTCTTTTACTTGTCTCTCACACGGCTATGGGCTATTTACCACTTGTCACCTTATGCTCATTTTCCCGTGTTCACTTTGCATGTTATTTTTACTCATATGCCTTTGCCATGCAATTGTGACCCTTGCTTGCATCTACCCATGATCCACCATTATGATAATTCTATGTGTATTTGCATGCTTGGTGGATATACTAGTAGCTATTGCCATGATTTCTTTGTGCCCCATGCTATTGATGCTTGTTGTGTTGGGAGAGTCATGATGCCCCGTTGCTACCTACATATGGCTTCTCACCAATCTATTGATGCTATTTTGCTCCTATCTTGCCTTCATGCTTGCGATATGTCATGTGAAGTATTCATGCCCACTATTTGCACACATGACATGATTGCCAAGATTCCCTCTAGTACATTGCATCTTCGCACTACTAGCTTGCTTGCCTTGATTGCTATGATTGCTTGCTATGTTGCATCACCCATGTTCCACTATTACTCGCTTTCTTGGGTTGATGACATATATGTTCATGCCTCTCACATGATATATCTTGATCATTGTCTCTTGTGTCCATTAGTTGCCTCTCTCATATCCACTTATATTGAGTGCAACCATACTATGCTCGTTGATCTTGGAGACTTTGACACTTTACTTGTGATGCATGCTTGTTTACTTGAGCCTCTTGTATTTGGTTGTTCTTGCATCGTATGCCTCCATACTATGAAATGCTCCCTTGTCCTTTCTTATGATGAGCATGATGCATACACTTGTTGGGTATTTTACCACACGAATGATAGGTGTTGCATTTGCACTAACCTCATTTGTTTTTCAGAGTGTTTGTCATGTTCTTTCATTTTGGAGGATTCACAAGGCGGTGCCGTTATGCGACAACTTGGTCATGCAAAGGCATACACGATGCACGACACCAACATTTTCGACATCCTCATAAAGGTGAACTCCTTCTCTTTGAGCCATCCTCAAATACGCATATTGGATGGGTCACCCTTTCATTGTAGTTTCCTTCTTGTTGTCTACATGTTACATCTATTGGATGGAGGAGCAACACTGGAGATTGACTCTATGGACCTTCACATTGAGGAGCGCTCGCACTTATTGGATGCACCTTCGGAACTCCACTCATGCCTCGACATCGAGCTTTGGTACACCAACACCTCCATATTTGTTGATTGTGCTCATACATGTCATGCTCGAAGGACATATCATACTCACCACAAGTTTCCACCCCATGCATGGATTGACTCACATTATGATTGCCTTGTTGCATCTTATATTCCAATGTCATCCATGATATATGAGCTTGTGCACTTCCTTAGAAAATTTGTTGTGATCTTCCTTAATGGCATATTCATACATCGTATTGCCCATCATCAATTGCATGAGAACATAATCACATTGAGCACCAATTATGATGAAGGGCGGAACCCTAATCGGAGATCTTTCACGTTTGGAGGGGATCCTACGAGGGAAACACGACGAACAAGCGGAAGAACACGGGGAAACACACACACAAGAGGAACACTAAACCGACAAGTATCGATCACACAAGGGCTAGATCATCGAACACATAAGGTAGCACAAGATTCAAAATCAACAAAGGAAAGATACACGAGTAGCCGTTCTTCTCCGAGAGGAGGTCTTGATGGGGTCCACCCTAGAAGGGGGTCTTGAATCCGCTTGGGGATCTTCTCCATAGAGGTCCCGAGCTCAGGAGAAGTAACCAAGTGGATGAGCAAGGCTCTCACACAAACATGAGCTAAACCAATGCTAACCCTAGAAAGGTGGGGAAGAAAGAGTATATATAGTCTAGGGGGCGAAGGGGTACAAGGGCTGCGGCCCCAATCGAAGTCAACGCACAGGCGTCGGACGTCCAGAGGTTACCGGTCGTCCGGAGGCTCGAGAGTGTCGGGACATCCGGAGGCCTTCGGACGTCCGTAGATTCGGCTCGGGCGCACATCGGTCGGACGTCCGGAGGCGTTCGAACGTCCGTAGATTCGGTTCGGGCGTGCGTCGGTCGGACGTCTGGAGGCTTTCGGACGTCCTTAGATTCCATTCGGGTGCCCAGCTGCCGGTCGTCCGGAGTGCGTCGGTCGTCCGTGGCCTGGGGGGTTCGCCGGGCGTCCGGACGTGGTCGGACGTCCGATTCCTGTAGCTGCAACATCCTTTCTTCTTCTTCTTCAACATGCTTGGAGTCCTCGTTGTCTTGGCTCTTGGAAGTAGTTATTCCTTGGCTTATCTCCATGTACCTGATTATAGATAGTGATGTAGGGCGGAACCCTAATCGGAGATCTTTCACGTTTGGAGGGGATCCAACGAGGAGAACACGGCGAACAAGCGGAAGAACACAAGAACAAACACTCAAGAGGAACACTAAACCGACAAGTTTCGATTACACAAGGGCTAGATCACCGAACACATAAGGTAGCACAAGATTCCAAATCAACAAAGGAAAGATACACGAGTAGTCGTTCTTCTCCGTGAGGAGGTCTTGATGGGGTCCACCCTAGATGATGAGGACATGACTACCTTGGATAAGACCAAAAATATTGCATACATGCATATTTGTCAGGTGATTTCTAGTGCAAACTATTCAATAATCTATTTATGTTATCCAGAACAAAAATACTTCACATACTTTTGTGTTTTGTCTAATTGCAGGTGTATGGGACATTTGTACAATACACATATGAAGATAAGGGAAAAGGAGAAGTTTAGGTGCTGTTCAAAAAGTCCTCTCACGTCACTTTTGGCCCAAGAGAAGATAGAGTCCAAGTCTCTCACGTTCTGGACGCAGATTCAGACTGCACAGACATACCTGACTCAAAACGTCAATAACGTTTTCATACGGACTCCAAATTGGTTGATTCTTTTTTTGTTGGAAAATAGATTTCGTGCAATTTCCAACCCAATTTGAATCACCTTAAAATTCGTCCGGAGCGTTGAGTTATGGACGAAACAATCTGATGCTGCAGCAGAATCCGAGTCAAACTACAAGTCCAAAGGTGTTACGTCACCTCCACTTGGGCCCATTGGCCTTGTACGACCTAGGGTTAGTTTTAGGCTGCCTTGGGACGTCCTCCCACCTCCTTGGCCGCCACCCCTTGTTCCTATATAAGTAGATCCATCTAGTAGCTTTTTCCTTGGGATTTGTTTAGTTAAAGTTAGCCATTGCAACTTCGTGTACTTCGTTTGTGTCCAACGACCAGACCAAGGCCGCCACGGATCCCCACCGTTATCAATACTTCATATATATTCGCAATATTCAGATTGCTTTATCATATTCTTGCTCGTTCTTCGATTGCGTGCAGGAATAGACCTTCGTGGTCGGTGATTGTGCTTCCAGCATCGTCAGTAACCTCAGGAGATTGGTTTAGCGATTGCTAAGGCACAACGTCGTGCACGTTTGTAGTCGGATCGTCAAAGTCGACTCCACCAAATCGATAGTTATCATCTCATCGAAAGATCGGGACACCCTCGCCTCTATCAAGTGGTATCAGTTTTCAGGTTGCTCGGTGAGAATTTCCAATTATCCCTAGATTAGATTTATTTTCTTACCTATTGTCCAAGAAAAAGCCACAAAAAAGTTAGATCTATTCATCCTTTTGTCCAAGCCAGTCTGAGCCTTTGCAGTTTTCTTTTCATTGTTTGCATTATTGAATTATCGGTTGCATCGTAAATGTCGAGTTGCTTTGGTCTTAGTGTCTAGTTCGTTTAGAGTTTCGAAGTTCTGTTCACATTAGTCACGCCGCTGCATCGTTATCCCTTCCGTTGACCATCATCCATCCATCAATTTCCACCACGTGCTGCCCACCGTTCATTGTCATAATCATAGTTGAGATCGTTCATATCTTCACTTGATCCAATCTGCATCTTATCTAGTTTGTTTGGAAAAAGGGAGAGAAAAAAAGTAAAAAAAAAAGTCAGAGAAAAAAACGAAAGAAAGAAAAAGGAAAAAAAGTGTGAGAAAAAGAGAGAAGAAAAAAAAAAACAAAGTTCGGATCTATCTAGACTCAATCTCGTAGCTGAATTCGGATTGGAATCTGTTTTGTGTACTGTTCAGTAAAACATGCATAACTTCCTCATACGAAGTCCGTTTTGGCTCCGCGAGTACTCAAATTATAGCTAGAGACGAGCCGCATCTAAATAGTTGCAGAACCTAGTTCAATATTTGGCACCTCAAAATCGGCTTCTAAATAGGTCTTTTTGCCCTCCGAAGTTCGTGAACACAGCTTATTCCAGTTTTTCAAACCAGTTTTAGAATTTTTTGACACCTCATATCAACTCGGAATTGAGTGATTCTTTTGCATTGGAAAGCTTGAGTTAGTAGCATTCTTTGAAAAATTTATCAGAAAATTGGCTCAAACTTTTCAAGAGGAAAATTGGAGAGAGTTGTTGTATATCCCGCTTGGCGCTTGTTTTTCATCATTATCTTTACTGCCACGTTGTGATCTTCACTTATATCTTGCTGTCCAGAGCTACTTATTATCCTTCATTGATGCTAGTTGTGCTACTGCGTGACCTCATTAGTGTTCTAGGCTCGCGTCTCTAGTCCGGTCTAGCCTAGGACCAGCACAAGATCTTGTCGTTGAGCGTTCATTCAACATTGCATCTCTGAATTGATTATTGATAATCTTTTGCTATCATATATAGCCAACCTAGCTCCACATATTTCTACACCGTGTATACGTACGTTCCCCTGGCAATCGCTTTACACAATCTTCGTACTTATTTGACATTGCTGGTTGCCTGTCACCACCTGCTGCATGGTAAGAACTTGTAAGATATTGATATTTGCTATACTGTGAGCGTTTTACCACCACATCCTAGTAGTTCATAGGAACATTATTCTCGAATTTTGTTTCTTGTTTCTACTAATCATGACAGGTTCCAGAGATAGAAGTTCTTGGATGACGGACACATCTCCACCATCACGAGAGTTGGGACAACACACACAAGCATATGGTCGTGGTATGTCTTTACCATCATTTGAGGGTAGATTTAATCCTGCTATTTATCTAGCTTGGGAGCTTGAATTAGAAGAAGTTTTTAGTCACCATGATTTTTCTGAACTTGAGAGAGTACGAGCTACCACTAGAGCATTTACTGGTTTTGCTTCTGTTTGGTGGAGTGTGCATTGTATGAAAAACAATGATAACCAACTCACAACTTGGAAAGATTTGAAAGATGTAACGAGACAACAATTTTTCCCTCCTTACTATCATCGTGAATTGCTTCGCAAATTGGAACAATTAAAACAAGGCGGTAACACTGTTCATGCTTACTACCAAGAGTTCAAATCTTATATGCATCATTGTGACATAGAAGAATCTGAGGATGATAAAATGAATAGAATTTTTGGTGGTTTGAACCATGATATCCGTGCAAGATTTCACTATATTCCTCGTTGCATTACTGGTATGTATGTTCGCGCTTGTACCTTTGAGAGACAGATACAGGAGGATGCATTGGGTGACTACAACAACTACTATTCCAGTACATTCTCACCACCGCCGGTTGGTTCCTCCACCGTTGCACCTACTAGAGTAGCCCCACCTCAGATTGTGAGCGCGAGATCATCTCAAGTGTATGGTGCATTGTCAACGCCCGTACCTACATCAGCTACGTCTTTACGACAAGGTAACAGTAAAGGTATTAATGATATAACTTCACATGAGAATGATGCATCCCTAGTTAACTTGAGTGCATCATGTGTTGAGTTACCTGGTGATTTGAGCACATCACCTATTTTAGAGAATCTTGATACTGTCATGAATGCGTCATGTGATCAAACAACTGAAATACCAACAATTTTGAGTGCACCCATTGAATTAACTGTTGATGCAAAAGAATCAATGTTTAATCATTTTTTGACCTCTAATCTTGGTGATGATTCTGTGTCGAATGAGTTATTGCATGTTTGCTTATTTAAGCATGTTGTAGCATGTAAATTTGATGTAAGTAAGGTTTATTCACCAAAGTTAGGATGGTTTAATGATGAACATCGTCAATCTTTTAAAATGAATAAGAGCTTCACTTATATGTGCAAACTGAGTTGCAATATTTTCATGCCTTCTACTTCTTGTGATAATGTTTTGGCTTTAGATTATGCAAGTTACTCATCTATTCATGTGTCATATGTGCAAAAATCAAGGGAAGTAAAAATGGATGACATATACATATACAACATGTACACCTTGTCTTTTTGTTAGCCACATTTCAGATTAAGCAACGCCGAGGACGGCTTTGTTTTCAAGAAGTGGAGGATGATGAGGACATGACTACCTTGGATAAGACCAAAATATTGCATACATGCATATTTGTCGTGTGATTTCTAGTGCAAACTATTCAATAATCTATTTATGTTATCCGAACAAAAATACTTCACATACTTTTGTGTTTTGTCTAATTGCAGGTGTATGGGACATTTGTACAATACACATATGAAGATAAGGGAAAAGGAGAAGTTTAGGTGCTGTTCAAAAAGTCCTCTCACGTCACTTTTGGCCCAAGAGAAGATAGAGTCCAAGTCTCTCACGTTCTGGACGCAGATTCGGACTGCAGACATATACGACTCAAAACGTCAATAACTTTTTCATACGGACTCCAAATTGGTTGATTCTTTTTTTGTTGGAAAATAGATTTCGTGCAATTTCCAACCCAATTTGAATCACCTTAAAATTCGTTCGGAGCGTTGAGTTATGGACGAAACAATCTGATGCTGCAGCAGAATCCGAGTCAAACTACAAGTCCAAAGGTGTTACGTCACCTCCACTTGGGCCCATTGGCCTTGTACGACCTAGGGTTAGTTTTAGGCTGCCTTGGGACGTCCTCCCACCTCCTTGGCCGCCACCCCTTGTTCCTATGTAAGTAGATCCATCTAGTAGCTTTTTCCTTGGGATTTGTTTAGTTAAAGTTAGCCATTGCAACTTCGTGTACTTTGTTTGTGTCCAACGACTGCACCAAGGCCGCTACGGATCCCCACCGTTATCAATACTTCATATATATTCGCAATATTCAGATTGCTTTATCATATTCTTGCTCGTTCTTCGATTGCGTGCAGGAATAGACCTTCGTGGTCGGTGATTGTGCTTCCAAAGATCGCCAAGAACCTCGGGAGATTGGTTTAGCGTTTGCTAAGGCACAACGTCGTGCACGTTTGTAGTCGGATCGTCAAAGTCGACTCCACCAAATCGATAGTTATCATCTCATCGAAAGATCGGGACACCCTCGCCTCTATCACTAGAAGGGGGTCTTGAATCCGCTTGGGGGATCTTCTCCGAAGAGGTCCTGAGCTCCGAGGAGAAGTAACCAAGTGGATGAGCAAGGCTCTCACACAAACATGAGCTAAACCAATGCTAACCCTAACCAGGAGGAGGAGGGAGAGTATTTATAGTTTACGGGACGAAAGGGTACACGGGCCTCGGCCCAGGGGGCTGCTCGCAGGCAGGGCCGAAAGTTCCGGGCTAGGCCAGAAGTTCCGGCACGGAAGGTCCGGGCAGGTCCGCCTAAGCCGAGAGTTGGCGTGTGGAGCTGGGCTGGCTTCCGGGCCGGAAGGTCCGGGCGGGCGGAAGGTCCGGCCGGGTTCGGGCTGGTTCCGCTAACCAATGTTGGCACGCCCGGCTGGTCGATGTCGTCGGGGCCGGAAGCTCCGCCGAAGTTCCGGCTGTCATTGGCGCATGTCGTTTCTTCTTGACTCCGGGTTCCTTGGCTTGAACATTGTACCGATCACGCATAGTGTCTCGGACTTGGGTAGTAGCCATGTCTCCTTTGGAAGGAAAGGGGAAATCAAATAGGAGTGATGTCACCTCGGATTGAATAGCACGAGCTCTTGCTCTTGTCATGGGTCCACTTGGAGCTTGGATAGTTGATGGAAGGTCCATGGGGATGACCGAAGGATGCTCCGCATCATCTCCCCCCACCCTTGTGGAAGATCCGACCTCGGATCAGATTCTTCATCACCATGGTACGGCGCGAGGTCCTTGACGTTGAAGATGTCGCTGACATTGCACTTGTCTCGTGGTAGGTCGATCTTGTAGGCGTTGTCGTTGTAGCGTGCTAGCACCTTGAAAGGTCCATCGGCTGTAGGGAGAAGCTTGGACTTGCGCTCGTGGGGGAAGCGGTCCTTGCGAAGGTGTAGCCACACTAGATCACCGATGTTGAAGACCATGGGTTGCTTGTTGACGCTGAGCTTGGTCGCTAGTCGTTGTACTTGGCGCTCGATTGTGTGTCTTGTATCCTCATGCATCTTCTTGATGTAGCTTGCCCGTGCACTCGCATCCATGTTGGTGCGCTCTTGTAGAGGAAGTGGTAGAATGTCCAATGGTGACAACAGGTTGAAGCCGTAGGCGACCTCGAAGGGGGACTTGCCGGTAGTCGAGTGTCTTGCGCGATTGTAGGCGTACTCGGCGATGGGTAGACATACCTCCCACTCCTTGATGTTCTTCTTGATCAAGACGCGAAGTAGAGTGGAGAGTGTGCGGTTCGTCACCTCCGTTTTGCCGTCGGTTTGCGGATGGTATGCAGATGAGAACAAGAGCTTGATTCCGAGCTTGGCGCATAGGGTCTTCCAAAAGTAACTCAAGAACTTGACGTCGTGATTGGAGACGGTTGTCTTTGGTACTCCATGGAGTCGTAATATTTCCCTACAAAAGAGATGTGCAATATGTGAAGCATCGTCTATCTTGTTGCAAGGAATGAAATGTGCCATCTTAGAAAATCTATCCACAACAACAAACACGGAATCCTTTCCATTTTGAGTTCTAGGCAAACCAAGTACAAAATCCATGCTAAGCTCTTCCCAAGGTTGATAAGGAATAGGAAGAGGCATGTAAAGACCATGAGATTGAGCTTTAGAATTAGCTTTGCGACATGTAGAGCATCGGTTGGTGAAGCGTGAGACGTCGCGGAACATATTGGGCCAAAAGTAGTTCTTGGAGAGCGTGGCGAATGTCTTGTCGCGTCCAAAGTGTCCCATGAGTCCGCCTCCATGAGCCTCTTGCAAAAGGAGCAAACGAAGAAAAGACTCGGGAATGCATAGTTTGTTAGCTCTCATAAGATAACCATCCTTGATATAATATTGTTCCCAAGAAGTATGCGTCGAACACTTAGCATAAGGAATAGCAAAAGATGGGTCGTTAGCATACAAGTCTTTTATGTGCTCAAAGCCTATAACATTCAACTCAAGTTTATTGACAAGCGTGCATATGCGTGAAAGTGCATCGGCAACTACATTTTCCTTACCCTTAATGTACTTGATGACATAAGGAAAAGATTCAATAAATTCACTGCATTTGGCATGACGCTTGTTCAACTTAGTTTGGCCTTTTAAGTACTTAAGCGTTTCGTGATCGATATGGATGACAAACTCATGAGGTCAAAGGTAATGTTCCCAAACATGTAGCACATGCACTAGAGCATATAATTCCTTGTCATAGATGGGATAGTTAAGTTGAGCACCGGTGAGTTTTTCACTAAAGTAAGCAATGGCTCGTTTTTCTTGCATCAAAACTCCTCCAATTCCGGTACCACTTGCATCACAATGAACCTCAAAAGTTTTGTCAAAATTGGGCAAAGCAAGAATCGGAGCATGAGTAAGCAAAGACTTGAGCTCTTCAAAAGCGGTGGATTGCAAAGATTCCCAAACAAAATGAGTATTCTTCTTACTCAAGGCATGCAAAGAAGCGGCAATTGTGCTAAAGTTTTTCACAAACCGGCGATAAAAACCCGCAAGGCCAAGAAAGCTACGCACTTGTTGCAAATTGGTGGGTTGGGGCAAGGTTTTAATTGCTTCAATTTTAGATTCATCAACATGGACACCCTTTGAGGATACAACAAAACCCAAGAAAACCACTTTGTCAACACCAAATGTGCATTTTTTCATGTTTGCATAAAGAAGTTCCTTGCGAAGGGTTTGCAAAACAGCCCTAACATGATCAAGATGTTCTTTCATGGTTTTGCTAAACACAAGAATATCGTCGAAGTAAACCACAACAAAGACTCCAATATAAGGGCGAAGCACATGATGCATAAGACGCACGAAAGTACCGGGAGCCTCTGATGGACCCATAGGCATCACTAACCACTCATACAATCCAAATTTCATTTTGAAAGCAGTTTTCCATTCATCACCCTCTTGTATGCGGATTTGATAATAGCCACTTTTAAGATCAATTTTTGAGAAAAAGTTGGCTCTACTAAGTTCATCAAGCATATCATCTAAGAGAGGAATGGGATGCCTATAATGACAGTAATAGCATTTATAGGTCTACAATCGAACACAAGCGGAAACTTCCATCGGGTTTAGGCACAAGTATAACGGGAACGGCACAAGGGCTTAAGCTTTCACGTACATGACCGTTGTCGATGAGTTGTTGTACTTGTCATTGAATTTCCTTGGTTTCTTCGGGATTGACTCGGTATGGTGCTTTGTTTGGTAGAGGCGCTCCGGGAACGAGGTCGATTCGATGTTCAATGCCTCGAAGAGGAGGTAGACCCGGAGGTAGACCCGAAGAGGCGCTCAGGTTTGGCTTGTGGCTCTCACTCACTTTTTGGTGGATCACTTTCTCACTCTTGTCTCTATGATGGGTGGCTTGCTTTTCGGCTATCACTTGATTAGGAGACATAGGTCGTAGCACATATTTCCTTGTTTTCCCCGATGGCGAGCATCGAATCGAATCGACCTCACCCCCGGAGCACCTCTCCCAAACAAAGCTCCATACCGAGTCAATCCCGAAGAAACCAAGGAGATTCAATGGCAAGTACAACAACTCGTCGACAACGGTCATGTACGTGAAAGCCTAAGCCCGTGTGCCGTTCCCGTTATACTTGTGCCTAAACCCGATGGAAGTTTCCGCTTGTGTTCCGATTGTAGACCTATAAATGCTATTACCGTTCGCTATAGGCATCCCATTTCTCGCTTAGATGATATGCTTGATGAACTTAGTGGAGCCAACTTTTTCTCAAAAATTGATCTTAAAAGTGGCTATTATCAAATCCGCATACAAGAAGGTGATGAATGGAAAACTGCTTTCAAAACTAAATTCGGTTTATATGAGTGGTTAGTGATGCCTATGGGTCTATCGGAGGCTCCCGGTACTTTCATGCGTCTTATGCATCATGTGCTTCACCCTTACATTGGAGTCTTTGTTGTGGTTTACTTCGACGATATTCTTGTGTTTAGCAAAACCATGAAAGAACATCTTGATCATGTTAGGGCTGTTTTGCAAACCCTTCGCAAGGAAAGTCTTTATGCCAACATGACAAAATGCACATTTGGTGTTGACAAAGTGGTTTCTTGGGTTTTGTTGTATCCTCAAAGGGTGTCCATGTTGATGAATCAAAAATTGAAGCAATTAAAACTTGGCCCCAACCAACCAATTTGCAACAAGTGCGTAGCTTTCTTGGTCTTGTGGGTTTTTATCGTCGCTTTGTGAAAAACTTTAGCACAATTGCCGCTCCTTTGCATGCCTTGAGTAAGAAGAATACTCCTTTTGTTTGGGGATCTTTGCAATCCACCGCTTTTGAAGAGCTCAAGTCTTTGCTTACTCATGCTTCGATTCTTGCTTTGCCCAATTTTGACAAAACTTTTGAGGTTCATTGTGATGCAAGTGGTACCGGAATTGGAGGAGTTTTGATGCAAGAAAAACGAGCCATTGCTTACTTTAGTGAAAAACTCATCGGTGCTCAACGTCACCATTGGACATTCTACCACTTCCTCTACAAGAGCGCACCAACATGGATGCGAGTGCACGGGCAAGCTACATCAAGAAGATGCATGAGGATACAAGACACACAATCGAGCGCCAAGTATAACGACTAGCGACCAAGCTCAACGTCAACAAGCAACCCATGGTCTTCAACATCGGTGATCTAGTGTGGCTACACCTTCGAAAGGACCGCTTCCCCCACGAGCGCAAGTCCAAGCTTCTCCCTAGAGCCGATGGACCTTTCAGGTGCTATGCGCTTCTAGCGACAACGCCTACAAGATCGACCTACCACGAGACAAGTACAATGTGAGCGACATCTTCAACGTCAAGGACCTCGCGCCATACCATGGTGATGAAGAATCTGATCCGAGGTCGGATCTTCCACAAGGGGGGGGGGGGAGATGATGCGGAGCATCCTTCGGTCATCCCCATGGACCTTCCATCAACTATCCAAGCTCCAAGTGGACCCATGACAACAGCAAGAGCTCGTGCTATTCAATCTGAGGTGACATCACTCCTCTTTGATTTCCCCTTTCCTTCTAGTGAGACATGGCTACTACCTAAGTCCGAGACACTATGTGTGATCAGGTACAACGTTCAAGCCAAGGAACCTGGAGCTGAAGAAGAAACGACAGGCGTCAACTCTCTGGACAGCCCGGAACTTTCGGCCGGCCCGGAGCTTCCGGCCCCCGACGACATCGACCAGCCCGGGTGATGCGGAGCATCCCACGTAAATCCCCATGTACACTCCGACTACTCTCTAAACCCCAAGTGGACCTATGACGAGACCTTGAACAAACGCCATTGGACACAAGGTGAACTCACTCCTCTTCGAACCGTCACTTTCCTCATGTGAGATATGGCTACTACCTCCTGCATGGACATTGCATACACTCAGGTACAACCAAGACGACCATGGAGGATCCAAGGACCAAGGCCATGCATGGAAGAGGAGAAGGAAGAAGAAGCAGGGGCAAGCTCCTGGAAAGCCCGGACCTTCCGGCCTGCCCGGAACTTCCGGCCCCGGACCTTCCGGCCTGCCCGGAACCTCCGGCCCCCGGAGTCCAGACCAGCCCCGAGCGCGCCAACACTCTGGATAGCCCGGAACCTGCCCGGAACCTGCCCGGAACTTCCGGAGCCCGGAACTTCCGGCCCTGCCCGAAACTTCCGGCCTGCCTGCTTGCAAAGACTCGGGCCAAAGCCCATGTAACCCTTTCTCACATACCCCTTCGTGGCTTAGACTATAAATAGACCACCCCTCCTTCTAGTTAGGGTTAGCAATGGATTAGCTCATATTTTGTGTGAGAGCCTTGCACATCCACTTGGTTACTTCTCCTCGGAGCTCGCGACCTCTTCGGAGAAGATCCCCCAAGCGGATTCAAGACCCCTTCAAGGGAAGACAATCAAGACCTCCTCACGGAGAAGAACCGGTTACCTCTTGTATCGTCCTTTGTTGATCGTGGATCGTGTATCTCTCCTTGTGTTCATCGATCTAGCGCATGTGTAATCGATTCTTGTTGGTTTAGTGATTCTCTTGTGTTTTCCCCCGTGATTTCCCTCGTCCTCTTCCGCTCGTTCTTCGTGTTTCCCTGTAGGATCCACTCCAAACGTGAAAGATCTCCACATAGGGTTCCATCCTACGTCATATGGTATCATGAGCCACGTTGATCACGTTTTTGGAGCCCCTACCCTTTGTTTTCTAGCTTGATTTTGTTGATTTCGTCCTAAATCCAAAAATCCCCACCAAAAATAGCCCCAATTTTTTTGTGATTTGTTAGTTTTGATGATGTTTTGTTGATTTTGATCCGTGGATTTGCTTGGTTTCAAGTGGATCTAGCATTCCCCCAAGTTTCCCCTCTTCCCATCCACAAAATCCACCCAATTTTGACCTTGGAAATCGAGTTTTTCTGCCGCGTTCTCAGATCTGGAATTTAGGGTTCGCCCGGACGAAATTCCACGACCCCCGGAACTTCCGGCCTCCCTTGGAACTTCCGTCCCAGCCCCGGAACTTCCGGGCTAAACACAAAGTTTACCCCAAAAATCCCCCCGACCCCGGCACTTTTTGCGCGAACCCCGGAACTTCCGGCCACCCCCCGGAACTTCCGGAGCCCGGAACTTCCGGCCCTAACACCGGAACTTCCGGCCTAACCCGAAACACTGCACAGAATTTCAGCATCAGCCTTCTTCACCGTTTTCATCATAACTTTTCACTCCGAACTCTGATTTGAGTGTTCTTTGGCTCGTTTTGAAGCTATCTACGTGCCCGAGGTCCTCACCTTGGTTTCACCACCTTTTGACACCATCAAAGTTTTGTAACTTTGGCATCTTTGCCTAGGGCTTCCACCACATCATCCGCAATACCACCATAGCCTTCCGCAACCTAACCCTTTTTGGTTCCCCATAGCATTTGAGGTTGTTTGAGTAGTGACTTGAGTCTCCTAAGGTGTTTAGGCTACTTAGGGACGGTTGCTTCTTCATCAACCACCACCATAACTTCCGCATAGGCTTGCCCACCATACACTTCCGCTACCCCAACTTAACCTAATTTTGTTGTGTTGAGAGTTGTGTCTCCTAAGGTGTTTCGGCTACTTAGGGACGGCAACTTCAACTCCGACACCATGTATAGCCCATCATACGCTTCCACCACCATAACCCGGTCAACTTCGGGTACTCGGGTTTCCACAAATACTTCCGCAACAACCACCGCATTCCCGCTACCACCATTTGACTTTTGTCCTTGAGATTTTGAGTTGTCGTTTTTCCGTTTCCTAAGGTGTTTCGGCTACTTAGGGACGAGTCTCTATCATCTTGGTATCTACATCAAGAACACCGCCACTCATCTTCGCCATTGCCGGTAACCTCTATATCATCTTGTTATAGTGGTATCCCTCCACTGTATATTCCCCTTGCCATTGCATTGTTAACCCATAGCCCATTTTGCGTTACTTGCCTATCGAGACTAGCCATTTGAGTATTGCCGGCAACGTTACTTGTGCACATTAGTGATCATACTTCCCATAGCATACATACCATATCATCGTGGTGCATATATTGCTATCATATCTTGTGTCACAAGTTTGTTCCCGCATATACACAATTGCTATCTTGGTTTGTGCATTGTGCAAAAGTGGCCATACAAAAAAAAAGAATAAGCTTTTAAGGAAAGAAAAAGAGAGAGCAAAGAAGCTTGTAAGCAAGTGCCATAGCATCATACCACATTGCATATAAGATTGTCATATCCGATCATCTTGGATCAAACACCGGGAACCATACATACATAGCATACTTGGGATAGAAAGTTTATCCATTTTGCATCTTATAGGTTGTGCACAAGTGTCGTATCCGCCTATTGAGCAATCGTGCTAGCATCTCTCTTGAGTTGTGCAACACGAGCATTTTGGTGGATTCCACATTTTGAGCTCATTCCTTGGTTGCACGGCCCCATTTATCTATCTGTGTGTGTGTTTCCGTGTACCATTCATTGCTATTGGTCTACTTGTTTCGCTTGCGAATTTGTGAATCTCTTTCAACATTATTGACTCTTGCTAACATTTTGCATCAAATTTTTGTGCCACTATCCTCACCGAGCTCCACCATAAGCCTTATTTGTGTAGGTGTGAGAAACCGACAAGAATTGGTACCAATTGTGCTATTTCCTTGTTACATCATTGAGAGATCATTGATCCATTTTCAACATCGCTCAAGGTACATTTGGTATAAGTTCTTCTCTTTCAGCCACTCATATTTGCTCGAATCTTGTGATGGATAGGCAAGGCATTTCATCTCCGGTCTTCGACAACAACGACGGTGTGAATAACTACATCACCAAAGCGTCAATCTTTGATCTACAACGACAAATGCAAGGCGCACAATCAAGATTGAAAAAGCGCATCGAGAACCTCTCCATCGACATTCATCTCTCCGAAGCAAGGAAAAGGGACTACATCGACAAGAAGCTGTCCGCACATAAAGAGGAGCAAGATGCAAGGATGGAGGAGATTAGAACCTTGATCAAGTCTTCTTCCCCTTCGTCATCTTCAAGGCGGCGACATTCAAGACACAAGTCTTGAATGGCGGAAATGATGCAAGTGCACATCCTCCTCGTCCACATCTACATGGCGATCACCATCATGTTCGTGATCAACATCGTCATGAAGGGCAAGTCACCTCCAAGCATCATGTGCACGACGACGACGAACGACATCTACTTCGAGCTCAAGCATGACAACGACATCATCATCATGAAGACGCTCGACAAGCGCAAGTGCACAAGTCCGAACAAGCCCTACTTCACGCCAAGTCGAAGCTTCATGAGCACAAAAGAAGATCGCGAGACGACCACCACCAAGACGGTGCCACGGCTACAACAACCACTTCGGCATCTTCGCCAAGTGCTATCAAGGCATCTTCGCCTTTGGACGTACGACATCTTCGCCAACTTCCCACGAGTACGCCTACAACGACTTCAACAAGTCCAAGGCAACCACCTACGAGCGAGGTTGACACTTCCATCTTCGGAAACCCCCCAAGGAAGATGGCCGAGCATGGGAAACTCCCTTCGGTCATGGAAACGAGCTACGAGGTGCCACATCATATGGGCCTCCAACAACAAGACGGCGACAAGGTCGAGCAAGGGCCATCCCCTTCGACCACGGCGATAGGAGTTGAGCATGGAGACATTTGCACCTACATCTCTCCGACACCCACATATGTCGAGATGCCCCATTTGCCATGTGAGGAGAGCCACCAACCCATGAGTGAGATGAGTGACTCCACCATATGTGACATTGAGAGCATTTCCTTTGAGAGGATGAGTGTGACCACCACTAGCCCCACACATGAGAGCATGCCACACATCCTATGTTAGGTTGAGCACCATTTGAGTGACTCCACCAACCATATGAGTGAGAGCATCCTTGAGGGAGTGAGTGAGCCACAACACTTAGTGAGTGAGGTAGTTGACACGGCATGTGAGGCCACTATGATTTCTAACGACTTAACCTCTACTCCTAGTGTGTGTTCTTCTTTGGTGCTAGGTCTCCTACATGACGACATGCCTACCCTCGACGAGTACATCCCTCCAATGGGAAAAACGATGGCCACGGTGGATGATGATACACCCCCCACATGGTTCCCAAGATGAAGATGACAACGAGATGATCTTCAACCCCTCACCTACAACACATGAGCGATGCTCCAAAGGTAACATAGGTGATGGTGCTTCTCTTGTCCCACTAGTGGACTCTCTTGACATCGATTGCTCCCATGATGTTGACCCACCTATTCCCATGCTTGATGCTAGTGAGATTTCTTCATACCTTGACTTACCTATTTATGATAAATATGATGATGAGCATGTTGAATTGCCTAGTTGTGATGCTATGCTCCATAGGATAACATGTGAAAATTCTATTGGTCACGTCATGTTTGACAATCCATTGAACTTGTCATATGCTATGAGTGAGATCTCCCATATTGCATCATTTCAATCTCAACATAGTAACTATGCATGCCCCATTAAAATCAATCCCATTAGCACTTATGGCATAGATGACGAGATGATGGTCATTGGCTTTTGTATTTTATGTGATGATATTTCCATGCTTCCTTTACATGATTTGCGCAATTCATCTACTATGTCATGCCATGATCACATTGTTCCAAATATGCATTGTTTTGGATGTTGTCAATTTCTCCATGTGATGTTTCCATTAATGCTCATGAGGAGACCCCCATAGTTTCCTCATACATATTAGGAGATTTTGATGCATTCCATACTTTGCATGATTTTCATAATTGCTTGCACCATATGCATCCCACGCATAACAATGCTCTAGATATTTCCCATGATGCATTACACAATTTGAGTCTCCATTATGCTATGCGTAACAACAAACCTATCATGATGGATAACATGTTTCTATATCACGCATCTCATTTATTTGAGCATTGGCTATTTTGTGCTAACCGACACATGCACGTATGCATCATGATGGATGATGTGTACATCTACCATGCACACACAATTTTCCCTTTGTCTTTGTTTTGTGTAGGTACGCACGTATACTCGTCAACCTCTCAATCCCAAGAGTTGACGAAACGAGCTCTTGAGAGCAACGATGCTTTGGGATCCCGTGGACTATCCTTCCCACCGTCCCCTTCACGCAAGGACTACGCGCATCTCTTTTACTTTTATCTCACACGGCTTTGGGCTATATATCACTTGTTACATTATGCCCATTTTCTCGTGTTCACTTTGCATGCTATGCTTGCTTCTATACCTTTGCCATGCAATTGTGACCCTTGCTTGCATCTACCCATGATTCACCATTATGCTACTCCTATGTGTATTTGCATGCTTGGTGGAGATCCTTGTTGCTATTGCCATGTTTATCATGTGCCCCATGCTATTGATGCTATTTTGCTCATATCTTGCCTTTATGCTTGTGCTATGACATGTGAATTATTCATGCCCACTATTTGCACCAATGACATGCTTGCCATGATTCCTTCTAATCTGTTGCATCTTCGCACTACTAGCTTGCTTGACTTGATCGCTATAATTGCTTGCTATGTTGCATCACCCATGTTCCACTATTACTTGCTTTCTTGGGTTGATGACATATAATATCATGCCTCTCACATGATATATCTTGTTCATTGTCGATTGCCTCCAATTGTTGCATCTATGCTTATTGATCTTGGAGACTTTGACACTTTACTTGTGATGCATGCTTGTTTACTTGAGCCTCTTGTATTTGGTTGTTCTTGCATCGTATGCCTCCATACTATGAAATGCTCCCTTGTCCTTTCTTATGATGAGCATGATACATACACTTGTTTGGTATCTTACCACACGAATGATAGGTTTTGCACTTCCGCTAACCTCATTTGTTTTTCTGAGTGTTTGTCATGTTCGCTCATTTTGAAGGATTCACAAGGCGATACCCTCATGAGACATATTGGTTATGTGAAGGCATACAAGATGCGCAACTCCATCATCCTTGAGAAACTCCTAAAGGTGACCTCCTTCCCTTTGAGCCATCCTCAAATGCGCATATTGGATGGGCCATTCTTTCATTGTTGTTTCCTTCTTGTTGTCTACATGATACATCTATTGGATGGAGGACCGACATTGGAGATGGACCCTATGGACCTTCAAATTGAGGAGTGCTCGGACTTAGTGGATTCACCAACGGACCACCATTTCTACCACGACATCGAGCCATGGTACAACAACTCCCATAACAAGTTTGCACTTTATACATGGATTGACTTGCATTATGATTGCCTTGGTGCATCTTGTATTTCTATGTCATCCATGATATATGAGCTTGTGCATTTCCTGAGCAAATTTGTTGTGATCTTTCTTGATGGCATATTCATACATCGTGATCATATTGCCTACCATCAATTGCATGATAACATAATCATATTGAGCATCCATTGCCATATTCATGCTATTGATAAACCGTCTCACTATGACATCATTTTGCACCGTGGTTGCAATGATCATATTTACAACACATTTGTGTGCACAATGATTGCATTTCCTCCCATGAATGCTTTGCATCTCATTCTAGATCATCTTGATAAGATTCATGCGCTTCGTCACGACCAATCTTGCCGCACGGACTCATTCTTACATGATGGACACTTTGTGTGCGCTAACCATTGTATTCCCGAGTGTTGCTTGTGCTTGCTCTTTTTGCATGTCTATCTCTCCGGCGACACCTTGGACTACTTGGATTGCGCCATGTCTTCAACTTCATCCAACTACAAGTCCGTCTACGACAACCGTTTCCATGGTGATGAGGATCAGGATCTGAGGTCGGATCTTTCCCAAGGGAGGGGATATGATGCGGAGCATCCCACGTTCATCCCCATGGACACTCCGACTACTCTCCAAACGCCATTGGACACAAGGTGAACTCACTCCTCTTCGAACCGTCACTTTCCTCATGTGAGACACGGCTACTACGTCATGCATGGACCTTGCATACACTCAGGTACAACCAAGACGACCATGGAGGATCCAAGGACCAAGGCCATGCATGGAAGAGGAGAGGAAGAAGAAGCAGGGGCAAGCTCCTGGAAAGCCCAGACCTTCCGGCCTGCCCGGAACTTCCGGCCCCCGGACCTTCCGGCCTGCCCGGAACCTCCGGCCCCCGAAGTTCAGACCAGCCCCGAGCGCGCCAACACTCTGGATAGCCCGGAACCTGGCCGGAACCTGCCCGGAACTTCCGGAGCCCAGAACTTCAGGCCCTGCCCGGAACTTCCGGCCTGCCTGCGTGCAAAGACTCGGGCCGAAGCCCATGTAATCCTTTCCCACATACCCCTTAGTTGGCTTAGACTATAAATAGACCACCCCCTCCTCCTAGTTAGGGTTAGCAATGGATTAGCTCATATTTTGTGTGAGAGCCTTGCTCATCCAGTTGGTTACTTCTCCTCGGAGCTCGCGACCTCTTCGGAGAAGATCCCCAAGCGGATTCAAGACCCCTTCAAGGGAAGACAATCAAGACCTCCTCACGGAGAAGAACCCGGTTACCTCTTGTATCGTCCTTTGTTGATCGTGGATCGTGTATCTCTCCTTGTGTTCATCGATCTAGCGCATGTGTAATCGAATCTTGTTGGTTTGGGTGATTCTCTTGTGTTTTCCCCCGTGATTTCCCTCGCTCTCTTCCGCTCGTTCTTCGTGTTTCCCCGTAGGATCCACTCCAAACGTGAAAGATCTCCACATAGGGTTCCACCCTACATAACCGGGCGTGCCAACATTCTGGTTAGCCCGGAACCAGCCCGGAACCCGGCCCGGACCTTCCGGCCCGCCCAGACCTTCCGGCCCCCGGAAGCTAGCCCAGCTCCACCCGCGCCAACTCTCGGCTTAGGCCGGACCCTGCCCGGACCTTCCGGCGCCCGAAACTTCTGGCCTAGCCCGGAACTTTCGGCCCTGCCTGCGAGCAGCCCCCTGGGCCGAGGCCCGTGTACCCTTTCGTCCCGTAAACTATAAATACTCTCCCTCCTCCTCCTGGTTAGGGTTAGCATTGGTTTAGCTCATGTTTGTGTGAGAGCCTTGCTCTTCCACTTGGTTACTTCTCCTCGGAGCTCAGGACCTCTTCGGAGAAGATCCCCCAAGCGGACTCAAGACCCCCTTCTAGGGTGGACCCCAACAAGACCTCCTCACGGAGAAGAACGGCTACTCGTGTATCTTTCCTTTGTTGATTTTGAATCTTGTGCTACCTTATGTGTTCGGTGATCTAGCCCTTGTTTAATCGAAACTTGTCGGTTTAGTGTTCCTCTTGAGTGTTTGTTCTTGTGTTCTTCCGCTTGTTCGTCGTGTTCTCCTCGTAGGATCCCCTCCAAATGTGAAAGATCTGCGGTTAGGGTTCCGCCCTACATCACTATGTATAATCAGGTCAATGGAGATAAGCCAAGGAACAACTCTTCCAAGAGCCAAGACAACGAGGACTCCAAGCATGATAGAGGCAAAGGTGTCCCGCATTTCGATGAGATGATGGATATCGCTTTGGTGGAAATCGACTTTGACGATCCGACTACGAACGTGCGAGGACGTCGCGCCTTAGCAATCGCTAAACCAACTCCAAGAGGTTATCGACCACGCCGAGCACGATCAACTCGACCACGAGGGTCTGCTTCCTGCGAGCAAACGAAGAACAAGCAAGAAACCGAGGTTGCAATCTGGATATTGCGAATATAAGATGAAAGCTTTATTGATCAAGGTGGGGTTACGTGGCGCCTTTGTGCAGTCGTTGAACACAAGCGAAATGCTGTGAAGTTGCAGCTATGGCGAACTTTTAATCTAAACAAAACCGAAGTCTAAACGGTACCCTAAGGGCTGTATATATGGAGGAACAGGGAATTTCGTGGCCCTGGGGGAAGGGGTCCGAAACCAACCCTATCTCTTGTTTCCCCACACATACAGACTCTAAAAACAGCCTATGCTTATGTATTTCGAAATTACATGGGCCTGGCCCAATAATAAGGTGACGCAGCACCTAGAATAGCCTCTGGACGAAATTTATGAAGTGGCATCTTGTATATTTCGTCCAAGGCTTCATTCACTCCTTATGGTGGCTTCGAAGTCCTGAAATCATCACTTGTGACTCCGTTCTTGTTCCCCTTGCGCATGCCATCAACTCCATGCTTGTTCTTGCTCCAAAGTTCATCCTTCTTCAAGCTAGGCCCTTCATTTGTAAGCAAAACAAATGTATCCAATTTAGGCAGCATCATATTCTCATGAACATTAGATTCTTTACAAAGAAACGAAAGTACCTTGTAATATAATTGGCGTTCGCGAGCTCTAGATATTGGTCCATTATATGTAATAGTAGGGGCTATGGGTGTAACAATGGTATTGATGTCCTCATCATCCTCACCCAAATAAGGCTTCAAATCTGCAATGTTAAAAGTGGGACTAACCCCAAAATCTGCAGGCAGCTCAAGTTTATATGCATTATCATTTATTTTCTCTAACACCTTAAATGGACCATCAGCACGTGGCATTAGCTTTGATTTGCACAAATTAGGAAACCTATCCTTATGCAAATGTAACCAAACAAGATCTCCAGGTACAAACACAACATGTTTTCTACCCTTATCTCCAGCAAGTTTATATTTAGCATTCATACGCTCAATGTTTTCCTTAGTTAACTCATGCATTTTTAAAATCAATTCAGCACGTTCTTTAGCATCAAAATTAACCTTCTCCGAAGATGGAAGAGGCAACAAATCAATAGGTGCACGAGGGAGGAAACCATACACAATTTCAAAAGGGCACATCTTAGTAGTAGAATGCAATGAACGATTATAAGCAAATTCAATATGAGGCAAGCATTCTTCCCACATTTTCTTATTATTCTTCAAAACAGCCCTAAGCATAGTAGACAATGTTCTAGTGACTACTTCAGTTTGTCCATGAGTTTGGGGGTGACAAGTAGTACTAAAAAGCAGTTTAGTCCCCAACTTAGCCCATAAACATCTCCAAAAGTGGCTAAGGAATTTAGTATCACGATCTGAAACAATAGTATTTGGCACACCATGCAAGCGAATAATTTCACGAAAGAACAAATCAGCAACATTAACGACATCATCGCTTTTATGACATGGTATAAAGTGTGCCATTTTTTAGAACCTATCCACGACAACAAATATGCTACCCCTTCTTTGTTCGAGGTAAACCTAAAACAAAGTCCATAGATATATCCTCCCAAGGAACACTAGGTACAGGCAAAGGCATATATAAACCATGAGGATTGAGTCGTGACTTAGCTTTTTGACATGTAGTGCAGCGAGCAATAAAACGCTCAACATCCCATCTCATCTTTGGCCAAAAGAAATGTGTAGCAAGTACGTCCTCCGTCTTCTTCATGCCAAAGTGTCCCGTTAATCCCCCTCCATGCGCCTCCTGCAACAACAAAAAGGCGAATAGAGCTAGCTGGAATGCATAGCTTGTTAGCACGAAACACAAATCCATCATTAACGCACGAACTTGTTCCATGTTCTCCCTTCTTTACAATTCTGCAATACACCATTAAAATCAGCATCATGCACATATTGATCTTTGATGGTCTCCAAACCAAATATTTTGAAGTCAAGTTGTGAAAGCATAGTATAGCGACGAGACAATGCATCAGCAATAACATTTTCTTTACCCTTCTTGTGTTTAGTAACATAAGGGAAAGTCTCAATGAATTCAACCCATTTAGCATGTCTACGATTCAGTTTAGCTTGACTTTTAATATGTTTCAAATATTCATGATCAGAATGTATAACAAATTCTTTGGGCCATAAATAATGTTGCCATGTCTCTAAAGTTCGAACAAGAGCATATAATTCTTTATCATAACTAGAATAATTCAGACTAGGCCCACTCAATTTTTCAGAAAAGTATGCAACAGGTTTGCCATCTTGTAATAACACACCTCCTAATCCAATTCCACTAGCATCACATTCAAGCTCAAAAGTATTTTTAAAATCAGGAAGTTGGAGTAAAGGAGCATGTGTCAACTATCTTTCAATGCGGTGAAGGCTTCTTCCTGTGCGGTACCCCAAAAAAAAGGCACATCCTTCTTTGTAAGCTCATTGAGAGATGCAACAATGGTGCTGAAATCTCTCACAAAACGCATATAGAATCCAGCAAGGCCAAGAAAACTCCTCACTTGTGTGACCGTTTTGGGCTGCGGCCAACTCTCAGTAGCTTCAATCGTGGCTTTATCAACTTCAATTCCACAGGAGTAACAACATAGCCAAGAAAAGACACTCGGTCGGTGCAAAAGGTGCACTTCCCAAGGTTACCAAACAAACGTGCATCACGTAGAGCAACAAAAACAGCACGTAAATGTTCCAAATGTTCCTCCAAAGATCTGCTATAAATCAATATGTCATCAAAGTAAACTACCACAGATCGTCCAATGAAAGCACGTAAAACTTCGTTCATTAATCTCATGAAAGTACTAGGTGCATTAGTTAACCCAAAAGGCATGACTAACCACTCATATAATCCAAACTTAGTTTTAAATGTTGTTTTCCATTCATCTCCCAATTTCATACGAATTTGATGGTATCCACTACGCAAATCAACTTTGGAGAAAATTGTAGAGCCACTCAATTCATCAAGCATATCATCTAGCCTAGGAATAGGATGACGATAACGAATAGTAATATTATTAATGCCTCTACAATCAACACACATACGCGATGTACAATCCTTTTTCGGCACTAGAATAATAGGAACAACACAAGGACAAAGGTGTCCCGATGTTTCGATGAGATGGTGGCTATCGTTTATGTGGGAGTCGACCTTGACGAGCCGACTACGTACGTGCGAGATGCCGCGCCTTAGCAATCGCTAAACCAACTTTCGAGGGTTATTGACCACGCTGGAGCACAATCAACCTGACCACGAGGGCCTGTTTCCTGCGAGCAAATGAAGAACAAGAAAGAAACTAAGATTGCAATCTGGATATTGCGAATATAAGAGGAAAGCTTTATTAATGAAGGTGGGGTTCTGAGACGCCTTGGTCTGGTCGTTGAACACAAACGAAGTACGCGAAGTTGCAGCTAAGGCAAACTTTTGATCTAAACAAAACCCAAGGAAAAAGCTACTAGATGGATCTACTTATATAGGAGCAAGGGGTGGCGGCCAAGGAGGTGGTAGGACGTCCCAAGGCAGCCTAAAACTAACCCTAGGTCGTACAAGGCCAATGGGCCCAAGCGGAGGTGACGTAACACCTTTGGACTTGTAGTTTGACTCGGATTCTGCTGCAGCATCAGATTGTTTTGTCCATAACTCAACGCTCCGGACGAATTTGAAGGTGAATCCAATTGGGTTGGAAGGTGCACGAAATCTATTTTCCAACAAAAAAAGAATCACCCAATTTGGAGTCCGGATGAAAACGTTATTGACGTTTTGAGTCAGGTATGTCTCATGCAGTCCGAATCTGAGTCCGTAACGTGAGAGACTTGGACTCTATCTTCTCTTGGGCCAAAAGTGATGTGAGAGAACTTTTGTATAGCAAGTAAACATCTCTTTCTCCCTTATCTTCATATGTGGATTGTACAAATGTCCCATACACCTGCAACTAGACATGGCACAAAAGTTTGTGAAGTATTTTGTCGAGGATGATATAAATAAATTATTGCATAGTTTGCATTAGAAATCACCTCACAAATATACATGTATGCAATATTTTTGGTCGTATCGAAGGTAGCCATGTCCTCATCATCCTCCCCTTCTTGAAAACAAAGCCGTCCTCGGCGTTGCTTAATCTGAAACGTGGCTAACAAACGAGACAAGGTGTACATGTTGTATATGTATATGTCATCCATTTTTACTTCCCTAGATTTTTGCACATATGACACATGAATAGATGAGTAACTTGCATGGTTCATAAAATCTAAAGCCAAAACATTATCACAAGAAGTAGAAGGCATGAAAATATTGCAACTCAGTTTGCACATATAAGTGAATCTCTTTTTCATTTCAAAAGATTGACAATGTTCATCATTAAACCATCCCAACATTGGTGAATAAACCTTACTTGCATCAAATTTACATGCTACAACATGCTTAAATAAGCAAACATGCAATACGTCATTTGACACAGAATCATCACTAAGATTAGAGGTCATATCAAAATGATTAAACATTGGTTCTTTTGCATCAATAGTTAATTCATTGGGTGCACTCAAAATTGTTGGTATTTTAGTTGTTTGATCACATGACGCATTCATGAGAGTAACATGATTCTATAAAATAGGTGATGCGCTCAAATCAACAGGTAACTCAACACATGATGTATTCAAGTTAATTAGGCATGCATCATTCTCATGTGAAGTTATATCATCAATACCTTTACAGTTACCTTGTTGCAAAGATGTAGCTGATGTAGGTACGGATGATGGCAATGTACCATACTCTTGAGATGATGTCATGCTCACAATCTGAGGTGTGGCTGCTCTAGTAGGTGCACCGGTGGAGGAACCAAGCGGTGGTGGTGAGCATGAACTAGAATAGTAGGTGTTGTAGTCATCCAATGCATCCTCCTGTAACTGTCTCTCAAAGGTACAAGCACGAACATACATACCAGTAATGCAACGAGGAATATACTGAAATCGTGCCTGAATATCATGGTTCAAACCACCAAAAAATCTATTCATTATATCATTCTCAGATTCTTCTATGTCACAATGATGCATATAAGATTTGAACTCTTGGTAGTAAGCATGAACAGTGTTACTGCCTTGTTTCAATTGTTCCAATTTGCGAAGCAATTCACGACGATAGTAAGGAGGAAAAAATTGTTGTCTCATTACATCTTTCATATCTTTCCAAGTTGTGGGTTGGTTATCAATGTTTTTCTTACAATGTACACTCCACCAAATGAAGCAAAACCAGTAAATGATCTAGTGGTAGCTCGTACTCTCTCAAGTTCAAAAAAATCATGGTGACTAAAACTTCTTCTAATTCAAGCTCCCAAGCTAGATAAATAGCAGGATTAAATCTACCCTCAAATGATGGTAAAGACATAACCTGACCATACGCTTGTGTGTGTTGTCCCAACTCTCGTGATGGTGAAGATGTGTCCGTCGTCCAAGAACTTCTATCTCCGGAACCTGTCATGATTAGTAGAAACAAGAAACAAAATTCAAGAATAATGTTCCTATGAACTACTAGAATGTGGTTGTAAAGTGCTCATAGTAAAGCAAATATCAATATCTTACAAGTTTTTACCATGCGGCAGGTGGTGACAGGCAACCAGCGGTGTCAAGTAACTCTGAAGATTGTGTAAAGCGATTGCCAGTGGAACGTACGTATACACGGTGTAGAAATATGTGGAGCTGGGTTGGCTATATATGGTAGCAAAAAATCAGCAATAATCAATTCAAAGATGCAATGTTGAAAAAACGTTCAACGACGGTCTTGTCTTTGGTCCTAGGCTAGACCGGACTAGAGACGCTAGCCTAGAACACTAATGATGTCACGGCGTAGCACAACTATCATCAATGAAGGATAATAAGTAGCTCTGGACATCAAGATATAAGTGAAGATCCTGGCAACGGTAAAGATAATGATGAAAAACAACTGCCAAGCAGGATATACAACAACTCTCTCTCCAATTTTCTTCTTGACAAGTTTGAGCCAATTTTCTGATAACTTTTTTCAAAGAATGCTACTAACTCAAGCTTTTCAATGCAAAAAAGAATCACTCAATTCCGAGTTGATATGAGGAGTCAAAAAATTCTAAAACTGATTTGAAAAACTGGAATAAGCTGTGTTCACGAACTTTGGAGGGCAAAAAGACCTATTTAGAAGCCGATTTTGAGGTACCAAATATTGAACAAGCTTCTGCAACTATTTAGATGCGGCTCGTCTCTAGCTTCAATTTGAGTACTCGCGGAGCCAAAACGGACTTCGTATGAGGAAGTTATGCCTGATTCTTGAGCGATTGCACAAAACAGATTCCAATCCGAATTCAGCTACGAGATTGAGTCTAGATAGATCCGAACTTTGTTTTTTTTTCTTCTCTCTTTTTTTTTCTCACACTTTTTTTCCTTTTTCTTTCTTTCTTTTTTTTCTCTAACTTTTTTTTACTTTTTTCTCTCTTTTTTTCCTCTCCCTCTTTCAAAACAAACTAGATAAGATGCAGATTGGATCAAGTGAAGATGTGAACGATCTCAACTATGATTATGACAATGAATGGTGGGTAGCATGTGGTAGAAATTGATGGATGGATGGTGGTCAACGGAAGGGATAATGATGCAGCGGCGGCGTGACTAATGTGAACAGAACTCGAAACTCTAAACGAACTAGACACTAAGACCAGCAACTCGACACGACGATGCAACCGATAATTCAATAATGCAAACAATCAAAAGAAAAAAGCAAAGGCTCGGTGGCTTGGACAAAGGATGAATAGATCTAACTTTTTGTGGCTTTTTCTTGGACAATAGGTAAGAAAATAAATCTAATCTAGGGATGATTGGAAATTCTCACCGAGCAACCTGAAAACTGATACCACTTGATAGAGGCGAGGGTGTCCCGATCTTTCTATGAGATGGTGGCTATCGTTTCTGTGGGAGTCGACCTTGACGATCCGACTACGTACGTGCGAGACGTCGCGCCTTAGCAATCGCTAAACCAACTTCCGAGGGTTATTGACCACGCCGAGCACGATCAACGACCACGAGGGCCTGTTTCCTGCGAGCAAACGAAGAACAAGAAAGAAACTAAGATTGCAATCTGGATATTGTGAATATAAGAGGAAAGCTTTATTAATGAAGGTGGGGTTACGAGGCGCCTTGGTGCAGTCGTTGAACACAAGCGAAATCTGTGAAGTTGCAGCTAAAGCGAACTTTTGATCTAAACAAAACCCAAGGAAAAAGCTACTAGATGGATCTACTTATATAGGAGCAAGGGTGGCGGCCAAGGAGGTGGTAGGACGTCCCAAGGCAGCCTAAAACTAACCCTAGGTCGTACAAGGCCAATGGGCCCAAGCGGAGGTGACGTAACACCTTTGGACTTGTAGTTTGACTCGGATTCTGCTGCAGCATCAGGTTGTTTCGTCCATAACTCAACGCTCCGGACGAATTTGAAGGTGAATCCAATTGGGTTGGAAGGTGCACGAAATCTATTTTCCAACAAAAACGAATCACCCAATTTGGAGTCCGGATGAAAAAGTTATTGACGTTTTGAGTCAGGTATGTACATGCAGTCCGAATCTGAGTCCAGAACGTGAGAGACTTGGACTCTATCTTCTCTTGGGCCAAAAGTGACGTGAGAGAACTTTTTGAATAGCAAATAAACATCTCTTTCTCCCTTATCTTCATATGTGGATTGTACAAATGTCCCATACACCTGCAACTAAACATGGCACAAAAGTTTGTGAAGTATTTTTGTCCAGGATGATATAAATAAATTATTGCATAGTTTGCATTAGAAATCACCTCACAAATATACATGTATGCAATATTTTTGGTCGTATCGAAGGTAGCCATGTCCTCATCAATAACCTTTGTCGAGAAGCTCTTGTACTTGACGCATAATCTCCTTCGTCTCCTCTGGATTGGTACGGTATGGTGCACGGTTGGGTAGCGATGCACCGGGAATTAAGTCAATTTGATTCTCAATCCCTCGAATAGGTGGTAATCCGGTGCTTGCGTCTTGTGGGAAGACATCAGCGAACTCCTCAAAATGTTAGTGACAAAGGGGCAAAGAGGAAGGCACGTCCTCGAATGAAAATAATGCCTCTTTGCACACAAAAGCATAGCAAACAGATTTGCTAGAATCTAGCTCATCAATATCAGATTTGGTGGCAAATAACCATGCACTTTTCAATTTAATTTCAGAAGCAACATTAGATGGTTTATTATTAGGCTTCATTTGTTGCTCAAATTCTTTTGCCACAATCTGATTTTCACTCTTATTTTTCTCCTGTTTTGCTTTATTAGCTCTATTAATATCATCTTCCAAAATGGAATCGAGAGTCATAGGAAGCAAAGTAATATTTTTATCCTTATGAACAAGAGTATCTTGATTGTTTCTACCATGGTGTATAGAATTTTTATCAAATTGCCATGGTCTACCAAGTAATAAGGAACATGCTTGCATAGGTACCACATCACAATCAACATAATCAGCATATGTGGAGATACTAAAGTGCACACGAACAGTACGTGTTACCTTAACCTTGCCGCTGTTGTTGAACCATTGGATGTAGTAAGGATGTGGATGTGGTCTTGTGGTGAGATATAGCTTCTCCACCATCTCCATGCTAGCCAAGTTGTTGCAGCTCCCTCCATCTATGATGGCCTTGAATAGAACGTTCCTTTACAACTCCCTTTGTATGGAACAAATTATGCCTCTGATTTGCTCAGCTTGTGTAACCTGCACACTCAAAACACGTTGAGCAACTAAACATTCATACACATCGGCATCTTGACAGCCATGTATTGCGTCTCATGATCAGAATCATCTCCACCGTGTTCTTCATGTGTAATAAGAGCCAAAGTCTCCTCATCATAGTCACTAGCGGACTCATACCCACCATCCTCAGTAGCAATCATCACACGCTGAGATTTGCATTTTCTCGCAAAATGTTCTCTTCCCTTACAATAACAACAAATAATATCACCTGTGTGCCCTGTTGACGCAATGGAAGAAGAACTCTGTGCAGGCCCGACAGGTGTGCTCTTGGCAGATAGTGTTGTTGTGTCTGCTTTCTTGTATCACGGTTGGAGGTGGCACCTGAAGGAGGTGATGGTGCAGTGGAAGTAGATGATGCACGTGGTGTCCATGATGAAGGTCGACTGCGAGAAAAGTTAGTTCGGCGCCAATGCACATCGATCCTGCACTTCACGTTCAGCTTTACAAGCAAGATGGAATAAGCGAGTGATATTGTTATAATCCTTATAGTCTAGAATGGTCTGAATCTCTCTATTTAATCCACCCAGAAAACGTGCAAGCATAGCTTCATTCTCCTCAACAATACCACATCTAATCAAGCCAGTTTGTAATTCCTGATAATATTCTTCTACCGAATTTTTTCCTTGTCTTAAGCGCTGAAATTTTTGAAGTAATTCACGTTGATAATATGGTGGAACCCAACGAGTACGCACAGCAGTTTTCAAAGCAGTCCAAGTAGCTGGAACATGATATAATCGACAATGTTCAGACCACCAAACACATGCAAAGCTAGTGAAAGCACAAACAACAGCAGGAACAGGTCTCTCCTCAGGATATTGTAAACATGTAAATCGTTGTTCAGTTTCTAACTCCCAAGTAAGATATATATCGTGAACATATCTACCCTCAAATGGTGGAATATTCAACTTCAGTTTAGGGAGATGGTCATGATCTCGTACTGAGGGGAGCCCTAACATTGCCATTATTTGCATGTGGGCGACACGGTGGTTGTGGTGCGGTGGTTGCACGTAGTTTTGATTTTGATCAACTTCATCCTCGTAATCTCCCACATAATCATCCTCCTCCACATCGCCAGCAGGAGCCACGAAGTATCAACAAAGCACCAACAGTTTGGCCAAGCGCCAAGAGGGACACGGCTCGCTCGGCGGAGGCTGTTCATGACGTGGAGGTAGTAGTAGTAGTTGTTGTTGTAGAGGTGCGTTAGGTGCAGCCGGTGGTGGTGGTGGAAGACGCGCGAGCAATTCATTAAACTTGTTATCGAGCTTTGTTTCGAACGTCCTCTCCATGCCATCTATCTTCTCCATGGCCTCTTCAAATCTTTTTAGCACATCTTGCACCTGTCCACTCATCATTTGCTGAAATTTATCATGCAACTCCTTATTCGTCATGTTCTCCCAGTCAGTCTCGTCGGCTTGTGATCCTGGCATGGTTAGCAACAATAGAAACACACAAGAATATGATCCTACAGACTACTAAGAAGAGGTGGTGGGGGGTGTCACAAAACCGTCAAGCAAATCTCAAATTCTTACCAGTTCTTACCCAGCAGCAGGCGGTGATCGGCAACCGTTGTAGTCAAAACTCTCAAAGCTTGGATAGAGCGATTACGGGGAGAGTCAAGCCTTGACGTAGATGTATGTGGAGCTGGGAAGGCTTATAATATGGTAGCAAAAAGGGTCGGCAATAATCAATTCAGAGATGCAAAGTTGAATAAACACTCAACGACGGTACTGTGCTGGTCCTAGGCTAGACCGTACTAGATACGCGAGCCTAGAACACCAACAAAATCACGGCGCTGCACGTAAACAAGGGAGGCGCAAACTCTGAATTTTTTTCTCTTTTTTTTCACTTTGTTTTTGCACTTTTTTTCCTCTTTTTTTTGCTCCGCAACAAAATTTTTTCGAAAAAGTCTACAAATGGCCTAAAAACTGCCTAGCCAGAACTTTTTTCTCCTCTTTTTTTTTGAAACTGGAACTATTTTTCTACCGCGGGTAGCACGGAAGTTGGGGAGTCCTTCTCTGTCACGACTCGGAGTATGGCGTGATCTGGAAAACCAAAACAGAGTAACAAAATACTGGACTCGGAATAGGACTGGTGGCGGAGATGAAACTGGTGGAACTCGGATGGTGGCGGAGATGAATTTGGTGGAACTTCGGACTGGTGGCGGATATATGTTGGCGATATGGACTCGGATTGGCGGTGAATATGTGGTGGTGGTATATGGCAGCGGTGACGAAGTTGGCGCGGTGGTGGTATATGGCAGCAACGACGGCGATGATGATGCATGGTGATATATGGCAACGGCGGCGTGACAACTTTGTGAAGCGAACTCGAAACTCTAAAGGACTAGACGCTAAGACCAGCAACTTGACACGATGATGCAACCGCAAATTCAACAAAGCAAATACAGAAAAGATTATGCAAAGGCTCAGATAGGTTCTGATGGGATGAACTAACCCTAATTTTTTTTGGCTTTTTCGTGGACTATAGGTATGAAGAACAGACTCGACCTAACTATGAAAAACTGTAAAATGTCACCGAGCAACCTGGAAATCTGATACCACTTTATAGAGGCAAAGGTGTCCCGTCTTTCGATGAGATGATGGATATCGCTTTGGTGGAAATCGACTTTGACGATCCTACTACGAACGTGCGAGGACGTCGCGCCTTAGCAATCGCTAAACCAACTCCGAGAGCTGATCGACCACGCCGAAGCACGATCAACCTGACCACGAGGATCTGTTTCCTGCGAGCAAACGAAGAACAAGCAAGAAACTGAGATTGCAATCTGGACATTGCGAATATAAGATGAAAGCTTTATTGATCAAGGTGGGGTTACATGGCGCCTTTGTCCAGTCGTTGAACACAAAGCGAAATGCACGCGAAGTTGCAGCTATGGCAAACTTTTAATCTAAACAAAACCCAAAGTCTAAACGGTGCCCTAAGGGCTGTATATATGGAGGAAGAGGGGGGAATTTCGTGGCCCTTGGGGAAGGGGTCCGAAACCAACCCTATCTCTTGTTTCCCCACACATACAGACTCTAAAAACAGCCTATACTTATGTATTTCGAAATTACATGGGCCTGACCCAATAATAAGGTGACGCAGCACCTAGAATAGCCTCTGGACGAAATTTATGATGTAGCATCTTGTATATTTCGTCCAAGGCTTCATTCACTCCTTATTGATAGAGGCGAGGGTGTCCCGATCTTTCGATGAGATGATAACTATCGATTTGGTGGAGACGACTTTGACGATCCGACTACAAACATGCACGACGTTGCGCCTTAGCAATCGCTAAACCAACTCCGAGAGGTTATTGACCACGCCGAGCACAATCAACTGACCACGAAGGTCTATTCCCGCAAGCAATCGAAAAACAAGCAAGAATATGATAAAGCAATCTGAATATTGCGGTATATATGAAGTATTGATAAAGGTGGGGATCCGTGGCGGTCTTGGTCTGGTCGTTGGACACAAACGAAGTACACGAAGTTGCAATGGCTAACTTTTAACTAAACAAATCCCAAGGAAAAAGCTACTAGATGGATCTACTTATATAGGAGCAAGGGGTGGCGGCCAAGGAGGTGGGAGGACGTCCCAAGGCAGCCTAACACTAACCCTAGGTCGTACAAGGCCAATGGGCCCAAGTGGAGGTGACGTAACACCTTTGGACTTGTAGTTTGACTCGGATTCTCTTTGCTGACATCAGATTGTTTCGTCCATAACTCAACGCTCCGGATGGATTTTAAGGTGATTCCAATTGGGTTGGAAAATGCACGAAATCTATTTTTCCAACAAAAGAAGAATCAACCAATTTGGAGTCCGTATGAAAGTTATTGACGTTTTGAATCAGGTATGTTTGTGCAGTCCGAATCTGAGTCCAGAACGTGAGAGACTTGGACTCTATCTTCTCTTGGGCCAAAAGTGACGTGAGAAAACTTTTTGAATAGCAAGTAAACATCTCTTTCTCCCTTATCTTCATATGTGGATTGTACAAATGTCCCATACACCTGCAATTAGACATGGCACAAAAGTTTGTGAAGTATTTTTGTCCTGGATGACATAAATAAATTATTGCATAGTTTGCATTAGAAATCACCTCACAAATATACATGTATGCAATATTTTTGGTCGTATCGAAGGTAGCCATGTCCTCATCACTTATGGTGGCTTCAAAGTCCTGAAATCATCACTTGTAACTTCGTTCTTGTTCCCCTTGCGCATGCCATCAACTCCATGCTTGTTCTTGCTCCAAAGTTCATCCTTCTTCAAGCTAGGCCCTTCATTTGTAAGCAAAACAAATGTATCCAATTTAGGCAGCATCATATTCTCATGAACATTAGAATCATTACCAAGAAACGAAAGTACCTGGTAATATAATTGGCGTGCGCGAGCTCTAGTAATTGGTCCATTATATGTAATAGTTGGGGCTATGGGTGTAACAATGTTATTGATGTCCTCATCAAAGCATGTTGAAGAAGAGTAAGAAAGGATGTTGCAGCTACAGGCATCGGACGTCCGACCACGTCCGGACGTCCGGCGGCCATGGACGACCGATGCACTCCGGACGACCAGCAGCTGGGCACCCGAATGGAATCTACGGACGTCCGAAAGCCTCCGGACGTCCGACCGACGTGCCTTGAACCGAATCTCTGACGTCTGAAGCCTCCGGACGTCCGACCGATGTGCGCCCGAGCCAAATCTACGGACGTCCGAAGGCCTTCGGACGTCCGGACACTCTCGAGCCCCCGGACGACCGGTAACCTCCGGACGTCCGACGCCTGTGCATTGACTTGGATTGGGGCCGCAGCCCTTGTAACCCTTCGCCCCCTAGACTATATATACTCTTTCTTCCCAACCTTTCTAGGGTTAGCATTGGTTTAGCTCATGTTTGTGTGAGAGCCTTGCTCATCCACTTGGTTACTTCTCCTCGGAGCTCAGGACCTCTACGGAGAAGATCCCCCAAGCGGATTCAAGACCCCCTTCTAGGTTGGACCCCATCAAGACCTCCTCTCGGAGAAGAACGGCTACTCGTGTATCTTTCCTTTGTTGATTTCGAATCTTGTGCTACCTTATGTGTTCGATGATCTAGCCCTTGTGTGATCGATACTTGTCGGTTTAGTGTTCCTCTTGTGTGTGTGTGTTTCCCCGTGTTCTTCCGCTTGTTCGTTGTGTTTCCCTCGTAGGATCCCCTCCAAACGTGAAAGATCTCCGATTAGGGTTCCGCCCTTCATCATAATTGGTGCTCAATGTGATTATGTTGTCATGCAATTGATGATGGGCGATACGATGTATGAATATGCCATTAAGGAAGATCACAACAAATTGCTAAGGAAGTGCACAAGCTCATATATCATGGATGACATTGGAATATAAGATGCAACAAGGCAATCATAATGTGAGTCAATTCATGCATTGGGTGGAAACTTGTGGTGAGTATGATATGTCCTTCGAGCATGACATGTATGAGCACAATCAACAAATATGGAGGTGTTGGTGTACCAAAGCTCGATGTCGAGGCATGAGTGGAGTTCCGAAGGTGCATCCAATAAGTGCGAGCGCTCCTCAATGTGAAGGTCCATAGAGTCAATCTCAATGTTGCTCCTCCATCCAATAGATGTAACATGTAGACAACAAGAAGGAAACAACAATGAAAGAGTGACCCATCCAATATGCGTATTTGAGGACGGCTCAAAGAGAAGGAGTTCACCTTTATGAGGATGTCGAAAATGTTGGTGTCGCGCATCGTGTATCCCTTCGCATGACCAAGTTGTCGCATAACGGCACCGCCTTGTGAATCCTCCAAAATGAAAGAACATGACAAACACTCTTAAAAAAATTGAAGTTAGTGCAAATGCAACACCTATCATTCATGTGGTAAAATACCCAACAAGTGTATGCATCATGCTCATCATAAGAAAGGACAAGGGAGCATTTCATAGTATGGAGGCATACGATGCAAGAACAACCAAATACAAGAGGCTCAAGTAAACAAGCATGCATCACAAGTAAAGTGTCAAAGTCTCCAAGATCAATGAGCATAGTATGGTTGCACTCAATATAAGTGGATATGAGAGAGGCAACTAATGGACACAAGAGACAATGATCAAGATATATCATGTGAGAGGCATGAACATATATGTCATCAACCCAAGAAAGCGAGTAATAGTGGAACATGGGTGATGCAACATAGCAAGCAATCATAGCAATCAAGGCAAGCAAGCTAGTAGTGCGAAGATGCAACGTACTAGAGGGAATCTTGGCAATCATGTCATGTGTGCAAATAGTGAGCATGAATACTTCACATGACATATCGCAAGCATGAAGGCAAGATATGAGCAAAATAGCATCAATAGATTGGTGAGAAGCCATATATAGGTAGCAACGTGGCATCATGACTCTCCCAACACAACAAGCATCAATAGCATGGGGCACAAAGAAATCATGGCAATAGCTACTAGTATATCCACCAAGCATGCAAATACACATAGAATTATCATAATGGCGAATCATGGGTAGATGCAAGCAAGGGTCACAATTGCATGGCAAAGGCATATGAGTAAAAATAACATGCAAAGTGAACACGGGAAAATGAGCATAAGGTGACAAGTGGTAAATAGCCCATAGCCGTGTGAGAGACAAGTAAAAGAGATGCGCGTAGTCCTTGCGCAAAAGGAATGGTGGGAATGATAGTCCACGGGATCCCAAGTCATCGTTGCTCTCAAGAGCTCGTTTCGTCAACTTTTGGGATTGAGAGGTTGACGAGTATACGTGAGTACCTACACAAAACAAAGACAAAGGGAAAATTGTGTGTGCGTGGTAGATGTACGCGTCATCCAGCATGATGCATACGTGCTTGTGTTGGTTAGCACCAAATATCCAATGCTCAAATAAATGAGATGTGTGATATAGAAACATGTCATCCATCATGATAGGTTTGTTGTTATGTATAGCATAATGGAGACTCAAATTGTGTAATGCATCATGAGAAATATGTAGAGCATTGTTATTCATGGAATGCATATGGTGCACGCAATTATGGGAATCATGCAAAGTATGGAATGTATCAAAATCTCCTAATATATATGAGGAAACTATGGGGGTCTCCTCATGAGCATTAATGGAAACATCACATTGAGAATATTGACAACATCCAAAACAATGCATATTCGGAACAATGTGATCATGGCTTGGTATAGTAGATGAATTGCGCAAATCATGTAAAGGAAGCATGGCAATATCATCACATGAAAAACAAAAGCCAATGACCATCATCTAGTCATCTATGCCATAAGTGAAAATGGGATTTATTTTAATGGGGCATGCATAGTTACTATGTTGAGATTGAAATGGTGCAATATGGGAGATCTCACTCATAGCATATGACAAGTTCAATGGATTGCCAAACATGATGTGACCAATAGAATTGTCACATGATATCCTATGGAGCATAGCATCACAACTAGGCAATTCAACATGCTCATCATCATATTCATCATAAATAGGTAAGTCATGACATGAAGAAGTCGCACTAGCATGAAGCATGGGAAGTGGATCAACATCATGCAAGCAATCGATGTCAAGATAGTCCACTAGTGGGACAAGAGAAGTACCATCACCTATGTTACCTTTGGAAGGTCGCTCATGTGTTGTAGGTGAGGTGTTGAAGATCCACTCGTTGTCATCGTCTTCTTGATGTAACCATGTGGGGGGTGTATCATCGTCAACCATGGCCATCGTCGTCTCCGTTGGAGGGATGGACTCGTCAAGGATAGGTATGTCGTGATGTAGGAGACCTAGCACCAAAGAAGAAAACACACTAGGAGTAGAGGTTAAGTCGTTAGAAATCAAAGTGGCCTCACGTGCCGTGTCAACTATCTCACTCGCTAAGTGTTGTGGCTCACTCACTCCCTCAAGGATGCTCTCACTCATATGGTTGGTGGAGTCGCTCAAATGGCGCTCAACCTCACATAGGATGTGTGGCATGCTCTCATGTGTGGGGCTAGTGGTGGTTACACTCATCCTCTCATAGGAAATGCTCTCAATGTCACATATGGTGGAGTCACTCATCTCACTCATGGGGTGGTGGTTCTCCTCACATGGCAAATGGGGCAGCTCAACATATGTGGATGTCGGAGAGGTGGAGGTGCAAATGTCTCCATGCGCGGTCGCGTAGCTTGACTCGGAGTATGAGTCCAATATGGGCGCCATTTTCATGTTGTAGAAGAGATTCGCGCTCGTCGCCGTGGTCGAAGGGGATGGCCCTTGCTCGACCGTTTTGTCACCGTCTTGGTGTTGGAGGCCCATATGATGTGGCACCTTGTAACTCGTCTCCATGACCGAAGGGAGTTTCCCATGCTCGGCCATCTTCCTTGGGGGGCTTCCAAAGATGGAAGTGTCGCCCTTGCTCATAGGTAGTCGCCTTGGACTTGATGAAGTCGACGTAGGCGTACACGTGGGAAGTAGGCGAAGATGCCATACGTCCAAAGGCGAAGGTGCCTTGAGAACACTTGGCGAAGATGCCGAAGTGGTTGATGTAGCCGTAGCGTCGTCTTTGTGGTGGTCGTCTCCCGGTCTTCTTTTGTGCTCTTGAAGCTTGGACTTGGCATGAAGTAGGGCTTGCTGGGACTTGTGCACTTGCGCTTGTCGAGCATCTTCATGATGATGATGTCGTTGTCGTGCTTGAGCTCGTAGTAGATGTCGTTCGTCGTCATCGTGCACATGATGCTTGGACGTGACTTGCCCTTCATGACGATGTGGATCACGAACGTGATGGTGGTCGCCATGGAGATGTGGACGTGGACGACTTGCACTTGCATCGCTTGGGCGCTCCGAAGACTTGTGACTTGAACGTCGCCGCCTTGAAGATTACGAAGGGGAAGAAGACTTGATCAAGGCCCTAATCTCCTCCATCCTTGCATCTTGCTCCTCTTTATGTGCGGAAAGCTTCTTCTCGATGTAGTCCCTTTTCCTTGCTTCGGAGAGATGAATGTCGATGGAGAGGTTCTCGATGAACTCTTGCAATCTTGATTGTGCGCCTTGCATTTGTCATCGTAGATCGAAGATGGACGCTTTGGTGATGTAGTTGTTCATGCTGTCGTTGTTGTCGAAGACCGGAGATGAAATGCCTTGCCTATCCATCACAAGATTTGAGAAAATATGAGTGGGAGAAAGAGAAGAACTTATACCAAATGTACCTTGACCGATGTTGAAGATGGATCAATGATCACTCAATGTGTAACAAGGAAATAACACAATTGGTACCAGTTCTTGTCGGTTTCTCACACCTACACAAGTAAGGCTTATGGTGGAGCTCGGTGAGGATAGTGGCACAAAAATTTGATGCAAAATGTTAGCAAGAGTCAATAATGTTGAAAGAGATTCACAAATTTGCAAGTGTAACAAGTAGACCAATAGCAATATGTGGCACACGGAAACACACACACGGATAGATAAATGGGGCCGTGCAACCAAGGAATGAGCTCAAAATGCTCGTGTTGCACAACTCAAGAGAGATGCTAGCACGATTGCTCAATAGGCGGATACGACACTTGTGCACAACCTATAAGATGCAAAATGGATAAACTTTCTATCCCAAGTATGCTATGTATGTATGGTTCCCGGTGTTTGATCCAAGATGATCGGATATGACAATCTTATGCAATGTGGTATGATGCTATGGCTCTTGCTTACAAGCTTCTTTGCTTTCTCTTTTGCTTAAAAGCTTTATTCTCTTTTTTTTGTATGGCCACTTTGCAAAATGCACAAACCAAGATAGCAAGTTTGTATATGCGGGAACAAACTTGTGACACAAGATATGATAGAAAAATATGCACCACATGATATGGTATGTATGCTATGGGAAGTATGATCACTAATGTGCACAAGTAACGTTGCCGGCAATACTCGAACGGCTAGTATTGATAGGCAAGTGACGCAAAATGGGCTAGGGGTTACCAATGCAATTGCAAGGGGAATATACAATGGAGGGATACCACTATAACAAGATGATATAGAGGTTACCGTCAATGGCGATGACGAGTGGCGGTGTTCTTGATGTAGATACCAAGATGATAGAGACTCATCCCTAAGTAGCCGAAACACCTTAGGAAACGGAAAAACCGCGAACTCAAAATCTCCAAAGGCAAATGTCAAATGGTGGTTTCGGAATGCGGTGGTGGTTATGAAGTATTGGTGGAAACCCGAGTAGCAAAGTTGACCGGGTTATGGTGGTGGAAACGTATGATGGGCTATACACGGTGTCAGAGTTGAAGTTGTCGTCCCTAAGTAGCCGAAACACCTTAGGAGACACAACTCTCAACACATCAAAATTGGGTTAAGTTTGGGTGGCGGAAGTGTGTGGTGGGCAAGCCTATGCGGAAGTTATGGTGGTCGTTGATGAAGAAGCAACCGTCCCTAAGTAGCCTAAACACCTTAGGAGACTCAAATCACTACTCAAACAACCTCAAATGCTATGGGGATCAAAATGGGTTAGGTTGCGGAAGGCTGGTGGTATTGCGGATGATGTGGTGGAAGCATAGGCAAAGATGCCAAAGTACCAAAACTTTGATGGTGTCAAAAGTTGGTGAAACCAAGGTGAGGACCTCGGGCACGTCGATAGCTTCAAAACGAGCCAAAGAACACTCAAATCGGAGTTCGGAGCGAAAAGATATGATGAAAACGGTGAAGAAGGCTGATGCTGAAATTTCGTGCAATGTTTCGGGGTAGGCCGGAAGTTCCGGGGGTAGGGCCGGAAGTTCGAGCGCCGAAGTTCCGGGGGTGGCCGGAAGTTCCGGGGGTCGCGGAAAAAGTCTCGGGGAAGCCGGGGGATTTTGGGCAAACTTTCTGTTTAGCCCGGAAGTTCCGGGGCAAGGACGGAAATTCCCGGGGAGGCCGGAAGTTCCGGGGGTCGTGGAATTTCGTCCGGGGCGAACCCTAAATTCCAGATCTGAGAACGGGGGCGGAAAAACTCGATTTCCAAGGTCAAAATTGGGGAGATTTCGTGGATGGAAAGGGGAAAAAGATGGGGGAAAGCTAGATCCACTTGAAACACAATGAATCCATGGATCAAAATCAACAAAAAATCATCAAAACCGACAAATCACAAAAAAAATTGGGGGCTATTTTTGGTGGGGATTTTCGGATTTAGGACGAAATAAACAAAATCAAGCTAGAAAACAACGGTAGGGGCTCCAAAAACGTGATCAATGTGCCTCATGATACCAAGATAATGTAGGGCGGAACCCTATGTGGACGATTTTTCACGTTTGGAGAGGATCCCTACGAGGAACACGAAGAACGAGCGGAAGAGCACGAGGAAAATCACGGGGGGAAAACACAAGGGAATCACTCAAACCAACAAGATTCGATTACACATGTGCTAGATCGATGAACACAAAGAGAGATACACGATCCAGGATCAACAAAGGATGATACAAGAGGTAACCGATTATTCTCCGTGAGGAGGTCTTGATTGTCTTCCCTTGAAGGGGTCTTGAATCCGCTTGGGGGATCCTCTCCGAAGAGGTCGTGAGCTCCGAGGAGAAGTAACCAAGTGGATGAGCAAGGCTCTCACACAAAATATGAGCTAATCCATTGCTAACCCTAACTAGGAGGAGGTGGTGGTCTATTTATAGTCTAAGCCACGAAGGGGTAAGTGGGAAAGGGTTACATGGGCTTCGGCCCGAGTCTTTGCACGCAGGCAGGCCGGAAGTTCCGGGCAGGGCCCGGGCTATCTAGAGAGTTTGCGCGCTCGGGGCTGGCCTGGACTCCGGGGGCCGGAGGTTCCGGGCAGGCCGGATGGTCCGGGGGCCGGAAGTTCCGGGCAGAGGCAAAGTTCGGGCTTTCGGCTTGTTCCTGCTTCTTCTTCCTTCTCCTCTTCCATGCTTGGCCTTGGTCCTTGGATCTTCCATGGTCATCTTGGTTGTACCTGAGTATATGCAAGGTCCATGCATAAGGTAGTAGCCATGTCTCACATGTGGAATGTGACGGTTCGAAGAGGAGTGAGTTCACCTTGTGTCCAATGGCGTATGGTCGAGGTCTCGTCATATGTCCTCTTGGGGCTTGGAGAGTAGTCGGAGTGTACATGGGGATGAACGTGGGATGCTCCGCAACAGAATGGTGAGCGAGCGACCCACCAAAAAGAGAGTGAGCGCCACAAGCCAAAATTGAGTGCCTCCACGATGAGCGACAAGACAAACTTAGTTTTCTTTGCCACCAAACGTGTGATGAGAGAAATGTGTGAGAACCCATCAAGTGTCCTACACTATGTCATATTGTGCAAAGATGAGGCACCAAAAGCTAACACCTCTCACAATCTTCCTCTAGTGTTATCTTCTCTTTTGCAGGAATTCCAAGATGTTTTCCCCGACGAGCTACCTCCAGGTTTACCCTACGCGGCATCGAGCACCGCATCGACCTCATCCCCGGAGCGCCACTTCCAAACAAAGCTCCCTACCGAGTAAACCCCGAAGAAACCAAAGAAATACAAAGGCAAGTAAAGCATCTCATAGACCATGGACATGTGCGTGAAAGTTTGAGTCCTTGTGCCGTACCGGTCATTCTTATACCAAAAAGAGACGGTAGCTTTCGCATGTGTTCCGATTGTAGACCCATCAATGCTATCACCGCTCGCTATAGGTACCCCATTCCATGCCTTGATGATATGCTTGATGAACTTAGTGGTGCCACTATTTTTTCCAAAATTGATCTTAAAAGTGGTTACTATCAAATCCGCATACAAGAGGGTGATGAATGGAAAACCGCTTTCAAAACAAAGTTTGGTTTGTATGAGTGGTTAGTCATGCCTATGGGTTTATCGGAAGCACCCGATATTTTCATGTGTCTTATGCATTATGTGTTTTGCCCTTACATTGGTGAATTTGTTGTTGTCTACTTTGACGATATCCTTGTTTTTAGCAAATCTCTCAAAGAGCATGTCACCCACCTTCGCACCGTGCTCCAAACTCTTCGAAAGAACGTCTTTATGCTAATATGGAAAAATGCCTTTTTGGTGTTGATAAGCTTGTTTTCTTGGGTTTTGTAGTATCTTCTAAGGGTGTTCATGTTGACGACTCTAAGATTAATGCTATTAAACTTGGCCCCAACCAACCAATTTGCAACAAGTGCGTAGTTTTCTTGGTTTAGCCGGTTTCTACCGTAGATTTGTGAAGGATTTTAGCACCATTGCTTCACCTTTACATGCTTTGAGCAAGAAGAATGCACCCTTTGTTTGGGGACCATCGCAAGACAGTGCATTCAATGAGCTTAAGAATTTGTTTACTCATGCTCCCGTGCTTGCATTACCTAACTTTGACAAACGTTTTGAGATTCATTGCGATGCTAGTGGTAATGGCATATGAGGTGTGTTAACGCAAGAGAAGCGCCCCATTGCATACTTTTGTGAGAAACTTTCCGGAGCGGAACTCAATTACCCCATCTATGACAAAGAGCTATATGCTTTAGTACAAGTTTTGCATGAATGGGAACATTACCTTCGCCCGCATGAATTTGTCATCCGTACCGACCATGAAACACAAGTATCTTAAAACTCAAACTAAGTTGAACAAGCGTCATGCTAAATGGAGTGAGTTTATTGAATCATTTCTTTGTGTCATCAAGTACATTAAAGGTAAGGAAAATATTGTGGCGGATGCACTTTCCCGTATATGCATGCTAGTTACTCAACTTGAATTGAATGTCATTGGCTTTGAGCATATCAAAGACTTGTATGAGCATGATCCTACTTTTGCTATTCCTTATGCCAAATGTTTAACGCATAAATCTTGGGAACGCTATTACCTCAAAGATGGTTACCTTAAGAGAGCTAACAAACTATGCAAGAATCTCATGGCGGAGGACTAACGGGACATTTTGGACGCGACAAGACATTCGCCACGCTCTCCAAGAACTACTTTTGGCCTAAGATGTTTCGCGACGTCAACCGCTTCACCAGCCGATGCTCTACATGTCGCAAAGCTAAGTCTAAAGCCCAATTTCATGGCCTTTACATGCCACTTCCAATTCCATATCAACCATGGGAAGATATTAGCATGGATTTTGTGCTTGGTTTACCTCGAACTAGAAATGGCAAAGATTTCGTTTTTGTTGTTGTGGACCGATTCTCCAAAATGGCTCATTTCATTCCTTGCAACAAGATAGATGATGCTTCACATGTTGCCAATTTGTTTTGTAGGCAAATATTGCGCCATCATGGAGTGCCAAAGACGATTGTCTCGGACCGCGACGTCAAGTTCTTGAGTTACTTTTGGAAGACCTTGTGCACCAAGCTCGGAATCAAGCTTTTGTTCTCTTCGACATACCATCCACAAACCGACGGCCAAACGGAGGTGACAAACCGCACACTCTCCACTCTACTACACGTGTTGATAAAGAAGAACATCAAGGAGTGGGAGGAGTGCCTACCTATCGCCGAGTATGCCTACAACCATGCAAGTCATTCGACTACCGGCAAGTCCCCCTTCGAGGTCGTCTACGGCTTCAACCCGTTGTCACCATTGGACATTCTACCTCTACCGCTACAAGAGCGCACAAACATGGACGCGAGTGCCCGAGTCAACTACCTCAAGAAGATGCATGAGGATACACGGCACACCATCAAGCGCCAAGTACAACGACTCGCGACCAAACTCAACGTCAACAAGCAACCCATGATATTCAATGTTGGAGATCTTGTGTGGCTACACCTTCGCAAGGACCGTTTCCCCAACGAACGCAAGTCCAAACTTCTACCACGAGCCGATGGACCCTTCAAGGTGCTTGCATGCTACAACAACAACGCATACAAGATCGACATCCCACGCGACAAGTACTCCGTGAGCGACATCTTCAACATCAAAGATCTCTCCTCGTACCATGGTGATGAGGATTTCAATCCGAGGTCGAATCTTTCCCAAGAGAGGGGAGATTATGTGGAGCATCTTACAGTCATCCCCATGGACCTACCATCGTCTCATCAAGAGCCAAGAGGACCCATGACACGAGCACAAGCTAGAGCTCTCCAGAATGAGGTGACTTCTTTCCTTAGTGATATCACATATGATCCACTCAAGACATGGCTACTACCTAAGTTCGATATGCTATGCATGATTAGGTGTCAAGAGGACCCTCCCGAAGATGTACATGAAGACGGACAAGCCGCCAAGTCCATGGATGAAGAGAACCAACGGAAACGGTCAAGAACACCTCCAGCCCCGGACATCCGGCCAGACCCGGACATCCGCCCCTGGAGCGTCATCCACAAAGACCTCCCAGCCGCCCAACGTCTACAGGCCCCGGACTTCCGGCCCCAGCCCGGACATCCGGCCCGAGCCCGGACATCCGGCGCCACGCACCAGAACCTACAGAAGCTAACTCCTCCAGCCCGGACATCCGGCCTCCTAGCCCGCACATCCGGCCCCTCCCGAAGCCCCAGACATCCGGCCCGTCGCCCGGACATCCGGCTCAGCCTGTCTGCGCACAGTAAAGGGCCGAGGCCCATGTACCCTTTCGCCCACCTAGACTATATATACTCTCCCATCTCCCTCTTTCTAGGGTTAGCATTGGTTTAGCTCATATGTGAGATAGAGAATTGCTCATCCATTACGGATCTACTCCACGAGAGAGACAGCGGCCCCTCTTCGGAGAAGATCCCCTTGGATTCAGGACCTCCTCACGGAGAAGACCCCCATCAAGACCTCCTTACGGAGAAGAACCAGTTACCCTTTGTATCATCCTTTGTTGACCGCGGATCTTGTATCTCCTCTCGTGTTTGGAGGATCTAGCACATGTGTGACTATATATTGTTGGTTTGAGTGATCCTCTCATGTTTTCCCTCGTGTTTCCCCTCGTGTTCTTCGTGTTCTTAGTTGGGATCCGCTCCTTTCGTGAAAGATCGGCCGTATAGGGTTCCACCCTACATCAGTGAAGGTGGTAGCGAGATGGGTGATAGACCATGTAAAGCATCAATTCTTGGGTTTCGATGCAACGAAGAGCCTCCTCCTTGTGTCGTGACTGAACCTGTAGTCTTTCTAGTGTGTAATGGAAGGATGGTGCGTTGTTCTATATGTTATTGTCCATATATCAGTCCATAGGTGAATCCACGGAAGGGTGGTAGAGGGTGGCAGAGTATACTTCAAGCATAAAATCATCCGGAACTCAATTTTACAAGCCGGATCTTGTGTTCGAAATGTTGACGAACCCCGCGAGTGGGTTACAGGCGCATACAACTTTTGGTTGTGATTGTTTTGGCGGGTCATGGAGATCCAATGGAATTTTTGTGGAAAAATTGTTGCCGGTTTATGGATACAACATCGCGGGACAGACCGTGAATACAACTTTCAAGGTCAGTTGATCGCACCGACGAGCCATCTTGCAGAACTCGGAATGACCTATAATTTTTCGGGTGCATAAATGGAGTGAGGATGAACTGTTATGTACTTTATGCTCCAAGAATAATGCATCCGCTGGTGAACACGTGAGGGTGGTAGCGAGATGGGTGATTGACCATGTAAAGCATCAATTCTTCGGTTTCGATGTGACGAAGAGCCTCCTCCTTGTGTCGTGACTGAACATGTACTCTTTCTAGTTTGTAATGGAAGGATGGTGCATTGTTCTATATGTTATTGTCCATATATCAGTCCGTAGGTGAGCTCACAGAAGGGTGGTAGAGGGTGGCAGAGTATACCTCAAGCATAATAACGTCTGGAACTCAATTTTACAAGCCGGATCTTGCCTCCAAAATGTTGTCGAAGCCCGAGAGTGGGTTACGGGCGCATAAAACTTTTGGTTGTGATAGTATTGGTGGGTCATGGAGCTCCAATGGTGTTTTTGTGGCAACATTTTTTCCGTTTTATGGATACAACTTTCAAGGTAAGATGATCGCACCGACGAGCCATCTTGCACAACTTGAAATGACCTATAATTTTTCGAGTGCATAAATGGAGTGAGGATGAACTATTATGTACTTTATGATCCAAGAATAATGCATCCGCTGGTGAAAATGTGAGGGCGGTAGCGAGATGGGTGATAGACCATGTAAAGCATCAATTCTTGGGTTTCGATGCAACGAAGAGCATCCTCCTTGTGTCGTGACTGAACCTGTAGTCTTTCTAGTGTGTAATGGAAGGATGGTGCATTATTCTATATGTTATTGTCCATATATCGGTCCGTAGGTGAACTCACAGAAGGGTGGTAGAGGGTGGCAGAGTATACTTCAAGCGTAAAATCGTCCGGAACTCAATTTTACAAGCCGGATCTTGTGTCCGAAATGTTGACGAACCCCGCGAGTAGATTACGGGCGCATACAACTTCTGGTTGTGATTGTTTTGGCGGGTCATGGAGATCCAATGGAGTTTTTGTGGCAAAATTGTTGCCGGTTTATGGATACAACATCGCGGGATAGACCGTGAATTCAACTTTCAAGGAAAGTTGATCGCACCGATGAGCCATCTTGCACAACTCGGAATGACCTATAATTTTTCGGTTGCATAAGTGGAGTGAGGATGAACTGTTATGTACTTTATGCTCCAAGAATAATGCATCCGCTGGTGAAAACGTGAGTGATAGAGGCAAAGGTGTCCCGTCTTTCGATGAGATGGTGATTATCGTTTCAGAGGAGTAGACTTTCACGGTCTGACTACGAACGTGCGAGGACGTCGCGCCTTAGCAATCGCTAAACCAACTCCGAGAGGTTATTGGCCACGCTGGAGCACGATCAACCTGAACACGAGGGTCTGTTTCCTGCGTGCAAACGAAGAACAAGCAAGAAACTAAGATTGCAATCGGGATATTGCGAATATAAGAGGAAAGCTTTATTAATGAAGGTTGGGTTCTATGACGCCTTTGTCTGGTCGTCCGAAACCAACCCTATCTTTTGTTTCCCCACACATACGGACTCTAAAAATAGCCTATACTTATGTATCTCGAAATTACATGGGCCTGGCCCAATAATGAGGTGACGCAGCACCTAGAATAGCCTCTGGACGAAATTTATGAAGTGGCATCTTGTATATTTTGTCCAAGGCTTCATGCACTCCTTATGGTGGTTTCAAAGTCCTGAAATCCTCACTTGTAACTCCGTTCTTGTTCCCCTTGGTCCAATGTTCAACCTTCTCCAAGCTAGGCCCTTCATTAGTAAGCAAAACAAACGTATCCAATTTAGGCAGCATCATATTCTCATGAACATTAGAAACATTACCAAGAAACGGAAGTACCTGCTAATTTAATTGGCGTGCGCGAGCTCTAGTAATTGGTCCAGTATATGTAACAGTAGGGGCTGTGGGTGTAATAATGGTATTGATGTCCTCATCATCCTCCCCTTCTTGAAATGAAGTCGTCCTCGACGGAAGCTCATCTTCCTCACCCAAATAAGGCTTCAAATCCGCAATGTTAAAAGTGGGACTAAACCCAAAATCTGCAGGTAGCTCAAGTTTATATGCATTATCATTTATTTTCTCTAACACCTTAGAAGGACGATCATCACGTGGCATTAGCTTTGATTTCCGCAAATTGGGAAATCTATCCTTACGCAAATGTAACCAAACAAGATCTCCAGGTGCAAACACAACATGTTTTCTACCCTTATCTCCCGCAAGTTTATATCTAGCATTCATACGCTTAATGTTTTCCTTAGTTAGATCATGCAGTTTTAAAATCAATTCAGCACGTTGTTTAATATCAAAATTAACCTTCTCCTAAGATGGAAGAGGCAACAAATCAATAGGTGCACGAGGTAGGAAACCATACACAATTTCAAAAGGGCACATCTTAGTAGTAGAATGCAACGAACGATTATAAGCAAATTCAATATGAGGCAAGCATTCTTCCCATATTTTCTTATTATTCTTCAAAACAGCCCTAAGCATAGTAGACAATGTTCTATTGACTACTTCAATTTGTCCATCAGTTTGAGGGTGACATGAAGTACTAAAAGCAGTTTAGTCCCCAACTTAGCCCATAAACATCTCCAAAAGTGCCTAAGAAATTTAGTATCACGATCTGAAACGATAGTATTTGGCACACCATGCAAGCGAATAATTTGATGAAAGAACAAATCAGCAACATTTACAGCATCATCGCTTTTATGACATGGTATAAAGTGTCCCATTTTCGAGAATCTATCCACAACAACAAATATGCTATCCCTCCCCTTCTTTGTTCGAGGTAAACCTAAAACAAAGTCCATAGATATATCCTCCCAAGGAACACTAGGTACAGGTAAAGGCATAAATAAACCATGAGGATTGAGTCGTGACTTAGCTTTTTGACATGTAGTGCAGCGAGCAACAAAACGCTCAACATCCCGTCTCATCTTTGGCCAAAAGAAATGTAAGTATATCCTCCGTCTTCTTCACGCCAAAATGTCCCATTAATCCTCCTCCGTGCGCCTCCTGCAACAACAAAAGACGAACGGAGCTAGCTGGAATGAATAGCTTGTTAGCACGAAACACAAATCCATCGTTAACGACGAACTTGTTCCATGTTCTCCCTTCTTTACAATTCTGCAATACATCTTTAAATTCAGCAGCATGCACATATTGATCTTGGATGGTCTCCAAACCAAATATTTTAAAGTCAAGTTGTGAAAGCATAGTATAACGACGAGACAATGCATCAGCAATAACATTTTCTTTACCCTTCTTGTGTTTTATGACATAAGGGAAAGTCTCAATGAATTCAACCCATTTAGCATGTCTACGGCTCAGTTTTGCTTGACTTTTAATATGTTTCAAAGATTCATGATCAGAATGTATAACAAATTATTTGGGCCATAAATAATGTTGCCATGTTTCTAAAGTCCGAATAAGAGCATATAATTCTTTATCATAAGTAGAATAATTCAGACTAGGCCCACTCAATTTTTCAGAAAAGTATGCAACAGGTTTGCCATCTTGTAATAACACACCTCCTAATCCAATTCCACTAGCATCACATTCAAGCTCAAAAGTCTTATTAAAATCAGGAAGTTGGAGTAAAGGAGCATGTGTCAACTTATCTTTCAATACCGTGAGGGCTTCTTCCTGTGCGGTACCCCAAACAAAAGGCACATCCTTGTTTGTAAGCTCATTGAGAAGTGCAGCAATGGTGCTGAAATCTCTCACAAAACGCCTATAGAATCCAGCGAGGCCAAGAAAACTCCTCACTTGTGTGACCGTTTTGGGATGCGGCCAACTCTCAATAGCTTCAATCTTGGCTTTATCAACTTCAATTCCTGTGGAGTAACAACATAGCCAAGAAAAGATACTCGGTCGGTGCAAAAGGTGCACTTCCCAAGGTTACCAAACAAACGTGCATCACGTAGAGCAATAAGAACAACACGTAAATGTTCCAAATGTTCTTCCAAAGATTTGCTATAAATCAGTATATCATCAAAATAGACTACCACAAATCATCCAATGAAAGCACGTAAAACTTCGTTCATCAGTCTCATGAAAGTACAAGGTGCATTAGTTAACCCAAAGGCATGACTAACCACTCATATAAACCAAACTTAGTTTTAAATGCTGGTTTCCATTCATCTCCCAATTTCATACAAATTTAATGGAATCCACTACGCAAATCAACTTTGGAGAATATTGTAGAGCCACTCAATTCATCAAGGATATCATCTAGCCTAGGAATAGGATGACGATAACGAATTGTAATATTATTTATGCCTCTACAATCAACACACATACGCGACGTACGATCCTTTTTAGGCACTACTATAATAGGAACATCATAAGGACTAAGAGATTCGCGTATATAACCTTTGTCGAGCAGCTCCTGTACTTGACGGATAATCCCCTTCGTCTCCTCTGGATTTATACGGTATGGTGCACGGTTGGCTAGCGATGCACCGGGAATTAAGTCAATTTGATGCTCAGTCCCTCGAATAGGTGGTAATCCTGGTGGCACGTCTTGTGGAAAGACGTCAGCGAACTCCTGCAAAATGTTAGTGACAGCAGGAGGTAAAGAGGAAGGCATGTCCTTGAATGAAAATAATGCCACTTTGCACACAAAAGCATAGCAAACAGATTTGCTAAAATCTAGATCATCAATATCAGATTTGGTGGCAAGTAAACATGCACTTTTCAATTTAATTTCAGAAATAACACTAGATGGTTTATTATTAGGCTTCATTTGTTGCTCAAATTATTTTATCACAATCTGATTTTCACTCTTATTCTGCTCCTGTTTTGCTTTATTAGCTCAATTAATATCATCTTTCAGAATGGAATCAGGAGTCATAGGAAGCAAAGTAATATTTTTGTCCTTATGAACAAGAGTATACTGATTGTTTCTACCATGATGTACAGAATTTTTATCAAATTGCCATGGTCTACAAAGTAATAAGGAACATGCTTGCATAGGTACCACATCACAATCAACATAATCAGCATATGTAGAGATACTAAAATGCACACGAATGGTACGTGCTACCTTAACCTTGCCGCTGTTGTTGAACCATTGGATGTAATAAGGATGTGGATGCGGTCTTGTGATGACAGAGAGCTTCTCCACCATCTCCATGCTAGCCAAGTTGTTGCAGCTCCCTCCATCTGTGATGACGTGAATAGAACGTTCCTTCACAACTCCCTTTGTATGGAACAAATTATGCCTCTGATTTTGCTCAGCTTGTGTAACCTGCACACTCAAAACATGTTGAGCAACTAAACATTCATACCTGTCAGCATGTTCAACAGCCATGTATTCCGTCTCATGATCAGAATCATCTCCACCGTGTTCTTCATGTGTGATACGAGCCAAAGTCTCCTCATCATAGTCACTAGCGGACTCATACCCACCATCCTCAGTAACAACCGTCACATGCTGAGATTTGCATTCTCTCGCAAAATATCCTCTTCCCTTACAACGACGACAAATAATATCACTTGTGTGCCCTGTTGATGTAGGGCGGAACCCTAATCGAAGATCTTTCACGTTTGGAGGGGATCCTACAGGGAAAACACGACGAACGAGCGGAAGAATACAAGGAAAAACACACAAGAGAATCACTAAACCGACAAGTATCGATCACACAAGGGCTAGATCACCGAACACATAAAGGTAGCACAAGATTCAAAATCAACAAAGGAAAGATACAAAGGTAGCCGATCTTCTCCGTGAGGAGGTCTTGATTGTCTTCCCTCGAAGGGGTCTTGAATCCGCTTGGGGGATCTTCTCCGAAGAGGTAGCGAGCTCCGAGGAGAAGTAACCAAGTGGATGGGCAAGGGCTCTCACACAAAATATGAGCTAAAACCAATGCCTAACTAGGAGGAGGTGGAGGAGTATATATAGTTTACGGGGTCAAAGGGTACACGGGCCTCGGCCCAAGTGGCTGCGCACAGGCAGGGCCGGAAGTTCCGGACGCCGGAGGGTCCGACCTAACTAGAGAGTTTGCGCGGGTGGAGCAGGGCTGGCGTCCGGGCCGGAGGTTTCAGGCTAACCAGAGAGTTGGCACGCCCAGGCTGGTCGATGTCGTCGGAGGCCGGAGGCTCCGGGTAGGCCGGACGTTCCGGGGGCCGGAAGTTTCGGGCTGTGGCCGGAGGTTCCGGGCTGTCCAGAGAGTTGACGCGTGTCGTTTCTTCTTCAGCTCCTGACTTCTTGACTTCAACGTTGTACCTGATCACGCATAGCGTCTCGGACTTAGGTAGTAGCCATGCCTCACTGGAAGAAAAGGGGAACTCAAATAGGAGCGATGTCACCTCGGATTGAATAGCACGAGCTCTTGCTCTTGTCATGGGTCCACTCGGAGCTTGAATAGTCGATGGGAGGTCCATGGCGATGACCGAAGGATGCTCCGCATCATCTCCCCCCCACCCCCCTTGGGAGAGATCCGACCTCGGATCAGAAGCTTCATCTCCATGGTATGGCGCGAGGTCTTTGACGTTGAAGATGTCGCTCACATTGTACTTGTCTCGTGGTAGTTCGATCTTGTAGGCGTTGTCGTTGTAGCGGGCGAGCACCTTGAAAGGTCCATCGGCTCGAGGGAGAAGCTTGGTGATGCGGAGCATCCTTCGTTCATCCCCATGGACCATCCATCGACTATCCAAGCTCCAAGTGGACCCATGACAAGAGCAAGAGCTCGTGCTATTCAATCCGAGGTGACATCACTCCTACTCGAGTTCCCCTTTTCTTCCAGTGAGACATGGCTACTACCTAAGTCCGAGACGCCACGCTGGCGTGATCGCACAACGTTCGTGCCAAGGAACCAGGAGTCAAGAAGAAACGACAGCGTCAACTCTGGACAGCCCGGAACTTCCGGCCCCCGGAACTTCCGGCCTGCCGGAGCTTCCGGCCTCCGACGACATCAACAAGCCCGGGCGTGCCAACTATCTGGTTAGCCCGGAACCTGCCCGGAAGCCGTCCCGGACCTTCCGGTCCCCGGAACTTCCGGCCTGCCCGGACCTTCCGGCCCCCGGAAGCCCGCCCAGCTCCACCCGCGCCAACTCTCGGCTTAGGCCGGACCCTACCCGGACCTTCCGTCGCCCGGAACTTCCGGCCCTGCCTGCGCGCAGCCACTTGGGCCGAGGCTCGTGTACCCTTTCGCCCCGTAAACTATATATACTCCTCCACCTCCTCCTAGTTAGGGTTAGCATTGGTTTAGCTCATATTTCGTGTGAGAGCCCTTGCTCATCCACTTGGTTACTCAGAGATCGCGCCTCCTCGGAGAAGATCCTTCCAAGGGATTCAAGACCCCCTCTAGGGTGCACCCCATCAAGACCTCCTCACGGAGAAGAACGGCTACTCGTGTATCTTTCCTTTGTTGATTTTGAATCTTGTGCTACCTTATGTGTTCGGTGATCTAGCCCTTGTGTAATCGAAACTTGTCGGTTTAGTGTTCCTCTTGTGTGTTTTTCCTTGTGTTCTTCCGCCCGTTCGTCGTGTTTTCCCCGTAGGATCCCCTCCAAACGTGAAAGATCCCCGATTAGGGTTCCGCCCAACATCATCTTGGTATCTTGAGCCACGTTGATCACGTTTTTGGAGCCCCTACCCCGTGTTTTCTAGCTCGATTTTGTTGTTTTCGTCCTAATTCCGAAAATCCCCACCAAAAATAGCCCCAATTTTTTTTTGTGATTTGTTGGTGTGATGAAGTTTTGTTGGATTTGATCCAGGGATTTTTTTCGCTTCGAGTGGATCTAGCTTCTCCTACCTTCTTCCCTCAGGATTTGGGTTTTTCCCCCAATTTTTTCGCCCAAACCCTCGATCCCGAAGTCCCTGTTCTTGGCAGAATCGCGACCACCGGAACTTCCGCCCCAGCCCGGAACTTCCGGCCACCGGACCTTCCGGCCCAGCCCGGAACTTCCGGACCCCGGACCTTCCGTCTTGCCCGGAACTTCCAGCCTAGACAGAAGGTCGCGCATCTTCGGCGTCTCCCGCTTCTCCGGGAACTCCGACCACGGTGCAGCGGCATCTTTGCCAACGTACTGAAGACCGTGCATCACATCATCGTCCACATTCGCATCAGTTTGGAACCTTTAACCGTAAGCAAGTACGGTAATCTCGACGACATCTTTGTCCAAACCTTGCCATTGCATTGATAAACATCATAGCCATCTTTTGTGTTGCTTACCCATCGAGACTAGCCATTGAGTATTGCGAACAACGTGACTTGTGCACATTAGTGATCATACTCCATAGATTACATACCATACCACCGTGGTGCATATCTTGGGATCCATTTGTGTGTCACAAAGTTGTCATCACATACACAATTGCTATCTTGGTTTGTGAAGTATTGCATGAGAAAAGAGCTCAAAAGTGAAAGAGCCACCCAAGCTTTTAAGCAAAGAGGAAAGATAAGCAAAGAGCTTCTGAGCAAGAACCATAACATCAGCAAGAACCATAACATCATACTACATTAAGATTGTCATATTGGATCATCTTGGATCATAGCACCGAAATAACATACATATAGCATACGTGGGATAGAGATAGTTGCATTTTTTGCCAAGTAGGTTGTGCACAAGTTTCGTATCCGCCTATTGAGCAATCGTGCTAGCATCTCTCTAGTATTGTGCAACAAGAGCATTTTCGTGGATTCCACATTTTGCCTCACTTTTGGTTTGCACAATCCCACTTATCTATTTGCGTGTGTGTTTCCGTGTACACCTACTTGCTTAGTCAACTTGTTGCATTTGCAAATTTGTGAATCTTTTCCATCATTATTGAAGCTCACTTACAATTGCATCAAATTTTGTGCCACCATCCTCACCAAGCTCCACCATAAGCTTTTATTTGTGTAGGTGTGAGAACCGACAAGGATTGGTACCAATAGTGCTATTTCATTGTCCGCACTTGAGTGAACTTGATTCATCATCAACATCGGTCAAAGGTACATTGGTATAAGTTCTTCTCCTTCTACCACTCACATTTTTGCTTGGAATGATGGATATGCCAAGTACTTCTACCAACCCACTCTTCCTCGAGCAAGACGACGACATGTCTTCATACGTCACAAAGAGCCACCTCTTTGGTGCTGTGGCGTTGCACCAAGAGCAACAAGCAATGAGCGACCGCATCGACAACCTCGCCACCGACTTGCGACTCTCCGAGCAACGTACAAGAGACTAATTCGACGACAAGTTCGACGCTCACAAGTAAGAGAATGATGCAAGAATGGACGAAATCCGCGCCTTGATGAGGAATCGGCATCATTCCACTTCTTCATCATCAAGACGGAGCCGCTCAAGTCGACACTCCAACGACACCTTCTACGACTCAAGTACACCGTCATCGAACACTCTTCGACGAGCCGAGCGTCAAGACCATCATGCATCTCGCAACCCGCTACATGACAAGCATTCACAAGAGCAAGTCGATGAGCAAGTCCCTCGTCCTCAATCAAACCAAGCCGATTTTGCCCAAGCTCAAGAACGACAACAACTACGGCGCCAAGAGGAAGAACGAGCGCGTCTACACCAAGACGAACAAGACGCCGAGGCTCAACGTCTTCAACAACAACAACGAGAAGCGCAAGCTCTTGAGGCGCAACGTGCCCTTCAAGAATCAAGTCGAGCCATCGCCAACCGCAATCGCGAACGGCGCAATCAAGAGGAAGCCCTTCGAGAAGAAATCCAAGAGAGGAACTACCAACCATGTGTGCAACGTCAAGTTCCTCATGCTCCTCCACAAGCTCGTCAAGCTCCACCTCAACCTCAAGTTCAACAAGACCAAGTTGATCATGGACTTCCTCCACACCAAGAGCAACAAGAAGACGATTGTCATCCTGATGTAGGGCGGAACCCTAATCGGAGATCTTTCACGTTTGGAGGGGTTCCTACGAGGAGAACACGACGAACACGCGGAAGAACACGGGAAAACACACACAAGAGGAACACTAAACCGACAAGCATCGATCACACAAGGGCTAGATCATTGAACACATAAGGTAGCACAAGATTCGAAATCAACAAAGGAAAGATACACGAGTAGCCGTTCTTCTCCGAGAGGAGGTCTTGATGGGGTCCACCCTAGAAGGGGGTCTTGAATCCGCTTGGGGGATCTTCTCCGTAGAGGTGCTGAGCTCCGAGGAGAAGTAACCAAGTGGATGAGCAAGGCTCTCACACAAACATGAGCTAAACCAATCCTAACCCTAGAAAGGTGGGGAAGAAAGAGTATATATAGTCTAGGGGGCGAAGGGGTACAAGGGCTGCGGCCCCAATCAAGTCAACACACAGGCGTCGGACGTCCGGAGGTTACCGGTCGTCCGGGGGCTCGAGAGTGTCCGGACGTCCGGAGGCCTTCGGACGTCCGTAGATTCGGCTCGGGCGCACATCGGTCGGACGTCCGGAGGCTTTCGGACGTCTGTAGATTCGGTTCGGGCGTGCGTCGGTCGGACGTCCGGAGGCTTTCGGACGTCCGCAGATTCCATTCGGGTGCCCAGCTGCCGGACGTCCGGAGGGCTTCGGTCGTCCGTGGTCTGGGAGTCGCCAGACGTCCGGACTTGGTCGGACGTCCGATGCCTGTTGCTGCAGCATCCTTTCTTCTTCTTCTTCAGCATGCTTGGGGTCCTCATCGTCTTGGCTCTTGGAAGTAGTTGTTCCTTGGCTTATCTCCATGTACCTGATTATACATAGGGTTTCCGAATGAGGCAGTAGCCATGTCTCGTGAGTAGGAGGAGGGAGTTGAGAGAGGAGCGAGTTCACCTTATCTTCGATAGCCTTAGCTCGGGCTCGCGTCATGGGTCCACGTGGTGATGAGGAAGATGTAGGTGCGTCCATGGGGATGAGTGAGGGATGCTCCGCATCATCTCCCCCCCCCCCCTTGAGAGAGATCCGACCTCGGATCAAAAGCTTCATCTCCATGGTATGGTGCGAGGTCCTTGATGTTGAAGATGTCGCTCACGTTGTACTTGTCTTGAGGTAGGTCGATCTTGTAGGCGTTGTCGTTGTAGCGTGCTAGCACCTTGAAAGGTCCATCGGCTCTAGGGAGAAGCTTGGACTTGCGTTCTTTGGGGAAGCGGTCCTTGCGAAGGTGTAGCCACACTAGATCGCCAATGTTGAAGACCATGGGTTGCTTGTTGACGTTGAGCTTGGTCGCTAGTCGTTCTACTTGGCGCTCGATGGTTTGTCTTGTATCCTCATGCATCTTCTTGATGTAGCTTGCCCGTGCACTCGCATCCATGTTGGTGCGCTCTTGTAGGGGAAGAGGTAGAATGTCCAATGGGGACAACGGGTTGAAGCCGTAGACGACCTCGAAGGGGGACTTGCCGGTAGTCGAATGTTTTGCACGGTTGCAGGCGTACTCGGCGATGGGTAGACATGCTTCCCACTCCTTGATGTTCTTCTTGATCAAGACACGAAGTAGAGTGGATAGTGTGCGGTTCGTCACCTCTGTTTGGCCGTCGGTTTGAGGATGGTGTGCGGATGAGAACAAGAGCTTAATTCCGAGCTTGGCGCATAGGGTCTTCCAAAAGTAACTCAAGAACTTGACGTCACGATCGGAGACGATTGTCTTTGGTACTCCATGGAGTCGCAAGATTTCCCTACAAAAGAGATTTGCAATATGTGAAGCATCGTCTATCTTGTTGCAAGGAATGAAATGTGCCATCTTAGAAAATCTATCCACAAGAACAAACACGGAATCCTTTCCATTTTGAGTTCTAGGCAAACCAAGTACAAAATCCATGCTAATGTCTTCCCAAGGTTGATAAGGGATAGGAAGAGGCATGTAAAGACCATGAGATTGAGCTTTAGACTTAGCTTTGCGGCATGTAAAGCATCGGTTGGTGAAGCGTGAGACGTCATGAACATCTTGGGCCAAAAGTAGTTCTTGGAGAGCGTGGCGAATGTCTTGTCGCGTCCAAAGTGTCCCATGAGTCCGCCTCCATGAGCCTCTTGCAAAAGGAGCAAACGAAGAGAAGACTCGGGAATGCATAGTTTGTTAGCTCTCATAAGATAAGCATCCTTGATGTAATATTGTTCCCAAGAAGTATGCGTCAAACACTTAGCATAAGGATTACCTCTTCTTCAACTGCTTGGCTGGCCCCTGTGTCATCCTGATAATAATCAGTGTTAATAAGGTAATTAAAAAGGAGTCAAGGGCTACCTCCGACTCAGAGCTGTCATTCAATTCAAACATCTCGGAGGCACTTGATTTCTTCTTATTTTTCTTGACGGTTTTCTTGGCGGCTTTCTTGGCAGCCCTGGCCTTTTTGGCAGCTTCATGGTCATATTGCTTTTTCCAAAAGTCAGAGTCAGCCTGTGAAAGTCATCAAATATTGAGTTAATAGAATATTTGAATGATGAGGGAAAAGTAAGTGATTTAGAGACTCGCATCCGGTGGCGGGTTAATTTTGCAGAAAGGGTTCAGACCCACTTTACTGCAGTCTTCCGGATCTTCATTCAGAAGGGTCTTTGTCATTTCATTGATTGCGTCATCAATTAAACGCACAGAACTGTGGTGCAATGGGTCCTTTATACCACCTGTGTAAGTACACATTAAGCCAGGTCGGCAGCTCAAGGGTATGATTCGCCAAGAAACCCAGCACCGAACCAAGTCAATGCCAGTTAACCCATTTCCCAGCAGAGCCTTGACCTTTGCAATGGTGGGGGCAAGCTTTGCACGTTCAGCAGTGGTAAGCTTTTCGGGAAGACGATGCTTTGGATCAAGACACTGGACACGATAACCCGACAATAGATTCTCATCAGCCGGAGAGGTATCTTTGCAGTAGAACCATGTCTGGTTCCAATCTTTGGGGTGACTCGGCAAGCAAGCATAAGGGAAGATGGCATCTCGTCTTCGTTGAATTGAGATTCCACCAAGTTCCAAGCTGTGTGCATTCGTAAACTCATTTTGCCGGTTCAAATAAAAAAATTCCCTAAAGAGTTCAACATTGGTTTCCTCTTGGAGGTATACTTCGCAGAAAACTTGAAAATTGCAAATATTTGACACGGAATTGGGTCTGATGTCTTGAGGATGGAGTTGAAAGAAATGCAGAACGCCTCAGAAATTTTTTGACCAAGGCGGTGAGAATCCCCGGTTCATGTGTGTTGGTGTACAAAAAGAGGGGTACACTTTTTGTACCCCTATAACTGCAGTAATCGGCGATCTGAGCCATGAGCACCACCGCACCGAAAGCAAGGCAAGGGAGGTGAGCCAACGCAAGGCGAAGCTCGAAAGGAGCAGAACAACGCCAAGACCAAGACCACAAAGAGCAAAGGGGACGGCGGACTCCCGGCAAGATCCTTGCCGGAGGCGGTTTCAGAAACCCGGCAAGACCCTTGCCGTGGCAGCTCGCCCCACACCCTCTGAGCAAATCACCCTTGAGTCCACCGCCCCTATGGGGCAAGGATTCATGAGACATCCTCGTGGTGGCATGCGATCTTTGTGAAGACATTCAAGATCAGATACACACTATAGAAGATGACGACCCTTGGCGGGATCCCAGCCAAGGAGGACCTGAAGGCCCCGGCAAGAGCCTTGCCGGGATAAAAGCAAGCGCCACGGCAAGACCCTTGTCGGGGCCCCAAAGACCCTTGCCGGGCTACGGCGAGCCCTTGCCAAGAACCCCGTGGGGCCACCATCGAGCCCACGCCAATCAAACCTCTACCACCGTTAGCATGCATTGCCGACCCAACCCGGTTGGGCGGGGCACTGCGTGGCGACAAGGGATCTTCGTGGAGACCCACAAGCTGCGCCACCTCGGTACTGCTGCCTAGATGGCACCATGAGCACCGCTGGCCGCGGCGTGTCGACACGAAAGGGAGCGGCGACGGACGAGACAGGGCTCTCCCCCGTCCCCGATAAAGCAAGGACAACTAAGCAAGAAGCATTAAAGGCGCCTTGTCATGTAATGCGAGGGATAAACTCGCATCACTGTACCCTTTCCACCTCATGTGTGCCACTGTGGCAACCCCTTTCCCTATATAAGGAGGCCCAAGGCGACCGGGGGAGGATTCGTCTTTTGGAGCTCCTCACGCCCCATTGCTAGTTCAAGAACACGGATAAACAAACCACCAAAGCAGGAGTAGGGTTTTACGCATCCTCGCGGCCCGAACACAGATAAGGAAACCGTGTGCTATCTGTTTGATCCGCTCTTCTCACGACCCCGCGCCTCGCGACCGTAGTAGGGATTCTTGTGATCCCATAGGTGTCGTTCCCACTCACATCTTTGGCGTGCTAGGTAGGGGGCGAAGCCAGAGAATCGGCTCTAGCGATTAGTTCGACGCTTCTTCATCGTCATGGCGCCCAAGAAGAAGATGACGGTGGCGGTTGGCCCGTCGGAAGCCGGACATCCCGTCCCGACGCAGGCGGCAGCGAACCGTCGCAGAAAGGACCCGGCGCCGTTCGCGAACACCAACACCGTCCCCAAAGACGAAGTTTGGGAGGCAGCGATGTTCGTCGCGCTGATAACGCCGCGCCGCCAAATCAAAAGACGGAGCTGCCCTCCGGGTGGCGCGGGCCTTCCAAGATCGCTGCCACCCTGCCCGAAGGCGACGCGAGGGCTTCCAAGACTCCCACGCCGGCGCCGACGACGCGCTCCTCTCAAGCGGCGCGCGACGAACGGCGTAATCACGCCGAGGACCCCGGGCGTCGCCGCGGAAAGAGCCCCGAGCGCCACTCCCGGGATTTAGAAGACCTGCCCGCTCGCCAGGCGCTGGTGAAGATGGCATGCGACCGCGGGGTCGTGATAGAGCTCCTTCTGACATGGTCAGAAGTCGAAGCGCGTCGCGATCCGTGCAGGTTTCGCTGCCTGACGCGAGCGAAGCCACTGGCGCTAGCGATTGCTCCTCGATTTTCCTCCCACTACGGGAAACTCGGCGAATGGAGAGCCACTATCCGAAGCCTTGTTGCGGTGGCCAACAAAGGCGATGATGAGGACATCAATACCATTGTTACACCCACAGCCCTGCTGCTATACATACTGGACCAATTACTAGAGCTCGCGCCGCCAATTGAATTATCGGTACTTTCGTTTCTTGGTAACGATTCCAATGTTCATGAGAATATGATGCTGCCTAAATTGGATACATTTGTTTTGCTTACAAATGAAGGGCCTACCATGGACAAGAAAGATGAACCTTGGAGCAAGTTCAAGCATGGAGATGTTGGCATGCAAGGGAAACAAGAACGGAGTTACAAGTGATGATTCCAGACTTTGAAGCCACCCTACTGAGAGCATGAGGCCTTGGACGAAATATACAAGATGCCACTTCATAATATTCGTCCATAGGCTATTCTAGGTGCCGCGTCACCTTATTATTGGGCCAGGCCCATGTAATTTCGAAATACTTAAGTGTAGGCTGTTTTTAGAGTCCGTATGTGTGGGGAAACAAGAGTTAGGGTTGGTTTGGACCCCTTCCTCAAGGGCCACGAAATTCCCTCCTCTTTCTCCATATATACAGTCCTTAGAGGCGTCGTTTAGACTTTGGGTTTTGTTTAGATCAAAAGTTACGCCATAGCTGCAACTTCACAGATTCGTTTGTGTTCAACGACCGGACCAAGGCGTCTCGTAACCCCACCTTCAATAATAAAGCTTTCCTCTTATATTCGCAATATCCAGATTGCAATCTTAGTTTCTTGCTTGTTCTTCGTTTGCTCGCGAAACAGGCCCTCGTGGTCGGAGTTGATCGTGCTCCGGCGTGGTCAATAACCCTCGGAAGTTGGTTTAGCGATTGCTAAAGGCGCGACGTCTCGCCGTCACGTAGTCGGATCGTCAAGGTCGACTCCCACGTAAGCGATAGCCACCATCTCATCGAAACATCGGGACACCTTTGCCTCTATCAAGTGGTATCAGATTTTCCGGTTGCTCGGTGAGATTTTACAGTTTTTCGTAGATTACATCGAGTCTGTTCTTCATACCTAAAGTCCACGAAAAAGCCACAAAAAAATTAGGGTTAGTTCATCATATCCGAACCAATCGAGCCTTCGCATAATCTTTTGGGGTTTTTGCTTTGTTGAATTTCTTGGTTGCATCGTCGTGTCAAGTTGCTTTGGTCTTAGAGTCTAGTCTTTTAGAGTTTCGAGTTCTGGTCATAAGTTGTCACGCCGCCGCCGCACCATCATCATCGCCTTGCCATCTACCGCCCTTCTTATCCACCACCAATCCGTAGCCATATACCACCATCGCTGCCATATACCACCACCGCTGCCATATACCACAACCATATATCCACCACCAATCCGAGTTCTTCTCATATTAGGTTTGTTTTCGAGATCCATCTAGTTTCCGATTCGTGTTTCCTAGCCGGAGTAGGTTTCGGAAAAAAAAAGTTTTTTTGACCCGTTTCCAGTTTTTGGGTCCGGGCAGTCGAAAAAAAAAATTTTTGGTCGAACAAATTTCGTGCCCATCCTGTCAGTTTGACCTGGGAAGAGTTTTGAGACACTCGCCATTATAGTGATTTTTCACAAAAAAAAAAAGAGCAGCGCAAAAAAAAAAGCAGCGCAAAAAAAAAAGAGCGCGAAAAAAAAATTCCAGAATGTGCTTTTCCGTTGTTTCCGTGCAGCGCCGTGATTTTGTTAGTGTTCTAGGCTCGCGTCTCTAGCACGGTCTAGCCTAGGACCAAGACAAGACCGTCGTTGAGCGTTTATTCAAGTTTGCATCTCTGATTTGATTATTCTTGACCCTTTTGCCACCATATTATAAGCCTTCCCAGCTCCACATACATCTACATCGTGTGTTTGACTCTCCACAGTAATCGCTCTATCCAAGCTTTGAGAGTTTTGACTACATCGGTTGCCGATCACCGCTTTCTTCTTTGGGTAAGAACTGGTAAGAATTTGAGATTTGCTTGACGGATTTGTGGTATCCACCACACCACCACCACCACTTCCTAGTAGTCTGTCGAATCATATTCTTTTGTGTTTCTATTGTTGCTAACCATGGCAGGATCACAAGCCGACGAGACCGACCGGGAGAACATGACAAACAAAGCGCTACATGATAAGTTTCAACAAATGATGAGTGGGCAGGTGGAAGATGTTCTAAATAGATTTGAAGAGGCCATGGAGAAGATAGATGGCATTGAGAAGGCGTTCGAAACAAAGCTCGATAACAAGTTTAATGAATTGCTCGCGCGTCTACCACCACCACCACCGGCTGCACCTAATGCACCTCTACAACAACAACAACGACTACCTCCACATCGCGAAGCAGCCCTCCGCCGAAGGGCCATGTCCCTCTTCACTGGCCAAGCTGCTGGTCTTCTGTTGATACTTCGTGGCTCCTGGCTGATGTGTGGGAGGATGATTATGTGAGAGAGTACGAGGATGAGGTTGGTCAACTTCAGAACTACGTGCAACCACCAGCACCACAACCACCAGCACCACAATCACCGGTCGTCCACATGCAAATAATGGCAATGTTAGGGCTCCCCTCAGTGCGAGATCATGACCATCTCCCTAAATTGAAGTTGAATATTCCACCATTTGAGGGTAGATATGTTCCTGATATATATCTTACTTGGGAGTTAGAAACTGAACAACGATTTACATGTTTACAATATCCCGAGGAGAGGCGTGTTCCCGCCGTTTGTGCTTTCACTAGCTTTGCATGTGTTTGGTGGTCTGAACATTGTAGATTATATCCTGTTCCAGCTACTTGGGCTGCTTTGAAAACTGCTATGCGTACTCGTTGGGTTCCACCATATTATCAACGTGGATTACTTCAAAAATTGCAGCGCTTAAGACAAGGAAAAATTCGGTAGAAGAATATTATCGTGAATTACAAACTGGCTTGATTAGATGTGGTATTGTTGAGGAGAATGAAGCTATGCTTGCACGTTTTACGGGTGGATTAAATAGAGATATTCAGACCATTCTAGACTACAAGGATTATACTAATATCACTCGATTATTCCATCTTGCTTGTAAAGCTGAGCGTGAAGTGCTTGAGGATCGACAGGCGTTGGCGCGGACTAACTTTTCTGCAGGTCGACCTTCATCATGGACACCACGTGCATCATCTACTTCCACACGTTCTACTACACCGGCACCTCCGCCGGTGCCACCTCCAACCGTGATACAAGAAAGTAGGCACAACCACCACTATCTCGCCAAGAGCGCACTGCCGGGCCTACACAGAGCTCTTCTTCTTCCATGGCGTCAACAGGGCACACAAGTGATATTATTTGTCATCGTTGTAAGGGAAGAGGACATTTTGCCGTGAGAATGCCAATCTCAAAATGTGATGATTGCTACGAGGATGGTGGGTATGAGTCCGCTAGTGACTATGATGAAGACACTTTGGCTCTTATTACACATGAAGAACATGGTGGAGATGATTACGATCATGAGACGCAATACATGGCTGCTTTGAAGATGCTTTGACAGGTATGAATGTTTAGTTGCTCAACGTGTTTTGAGTGCAGAGTTACACAAGCTGAGCAAAATCGGAGGCATAACTTGTTCCATACAAAGGGAGTTGTGAAGGAACGTTCTATTCGCGTCATCATAGATGGAGGGAGCTGCAACAACTTGGCTAGCATGGATATGGTGGAGAAGCTTTCTCTCACCACAAGACCACATCCACATCCTTACTACATCCAATGGTTCAACAACAGTGGCAAGGTTAAGGTAACACGTACTATTCGTGTGTATTTTAGTATCTCTACATTGATGTGGTACCTATGCAAGCATGTTCCTTATTACTTGGTAGACCATGGCAATTTGATAAAAATTCTGTACACCATGGTAGAAACAATCAGTATACTCTTGTTCACAAGGATAAACATATTACTTTGCTTCCTATGACTCCTGATTCAATTTTGAAAGATGATATTAATAGAGCTAATAAAGCAAAACAGAGAAAAATAAGAGTGAAAATCAGATTGTGGCAAAAGAATTTGAGCAACAAATGAAGCCTAATAATAAACCATCTAATGTTGCTTCTGAAATTAAACCTGAAAAGTGCATGTTTACTTGCCACCAAATCTGATATTGAGGAGCTAGATTCTAGCAAATCTGTTTGCTATGCTTTTGTGTGCAAAGAGGCATTATTTTCATTCGAGGACGTGCCTTCCTCTTTGCCCTCTGCTGTCACTAACATTTTGCAGGAGTTCGCTGACGTCTTCCCACAAGACGTGCCACCGGATTACCACCTATTCGAGGATTGAGCATCAAATTGACTTAATTCCCGGTGCATCGCTACCCAACCGTGCACCATACCGTACCAATCCGGAGGAGACGAAGGAGATTATGCGTCAAGTATGTGAGCTGCTCGACAAAGGTTATATCACGCGAATCTCTTAGTCCTTGTGCTGTTCCTATTATACTAGTGCCTAAAAAGGATGGTACGTCGGCGTATGTGTGTTGATTGTAGAGGCATTAATAATATTACTATTAGATTATCGTCATCCTATTCCTAGGCTAGATGATATGCTTGATGAATTGAGTGGCTCTACAATATTCTCCAAAGTTGATTTGCGTAGTGGATACCATCAAATTCGTATGAAATTGGGAGATGAATGGAAAACAGCATTTAAAACTAAGTTTGGTTTATATGAGTGGTTAGTCATGCCTTTTGGGTTAACTAATGCACCTAGTACTTTCATGAGACTAATGAGCGAAGTTTTACGTGCTTTCATTGGACGATTTGTGGTAGTCTATTTTGATGATATACTGATTTATAGCAAATCTTTGGAAGAACATTTGGAACATTTACGTGTTGTTTTTAATGCTCTACGTGATGCACGTTTGTTTGGTAACCTTGGGAAGTGCACCTTTTGCACCGACCGAGTTTCTTTTCTTGGCTATGTTGTTACACCACAGGGAATTGAAGTTGATAAAGCCAAGATTGAAGCTATTGAGAGTTGGCCGCAACCCAAAACGGTCACACAAGTGAGGAGTTTTCTTGGACTCGCTGGTTTCTATAGGCGCTTTGTGAGAGACTTTAGCACCATTGCTGCACCTCTCAATGAACTTACAAAGAAGGATGTGCCTTTTGTTTGGGGTACCGCATGGGAAGAAGCCTTCACGGTATTGAAAGATAAGTTGACACATGCTCCTTTACTCCAACTTCCTGACTTTAATAAGACTTTTGAGCTTGAATGTGATGCTAGTGGAATTGGATTAGGAGGTGTGTTATTACAAGATGGCAAACCTGTTGCATACTTTTCTGAAAAATTGAGTGGGCCTAGTCTGAACTATTCTACTTATGACAAAGAATTATATGCTCTTGTTAGGACTTTAGAGACATGGCAACATTATTTATGGCCCAAAGAATTTGTTATACATTACGATCATGAATCTTTGAAACATATTAAAAGTCAAGCTAAACTGAATCGTAGACATGCTAAATGGGTTGAATTCATTGAGACTTTCCCTTATGTCATTAAACACAAGAAGGGTAAAGAAAATGTTATTCTTGATGCTTTGTCTCGTCGCTATACTATGCTTTCACAACTTGACTTCAAAATATTTGGTTTGGAGACCATCAAAGATCAATATGTGCATGATGCTGATTTTAAAGATGTAATGCAGAATTGTAAAGAAGGAAGAACATGGAACAAGTTAGATTTACTAAGGATGGTTTTGTGTTCGTGCTAACAAGCTATGCATTCCTGCTAGCTCTGTTTGTCTTTTGTTGTTGCAGGAGGCGCATGGAGGAGGATTAATGGGACACTTTGGCGTGAAGAAGACGGAGGATATACTTGCTACACATTTCTTTTGGCCAAAGATGAGGCCGGGATGTTGAGCGTTTTGTTGCTCGCTGCACTACATGTCAAAAAGCTAAGTCACGACTCAATCCTCATGGTTTATATATGCCTTTGCACTGTACCTAGTGTTCCTTGGGAGGATATATCTATGGACTTTGTTTTAGGTTTACCTCGAACAAAGAAGGGAGGGATAGCATATTTGTTGTCGTGGATAGATTCTCGAAAATGGCACACTTTATACCATGTCATAAAAGCGATGATCTTTGTTAATGTTGCTGATTTGTTCTTTCGTGAAATTATTCGCTTGCATGGTGTGCCAAATACTATTGTTTCAGATCGTGATACTAAATTTCTTAGCCACTTTTGGAGATGTTTATGGGCTAAGTTGGGGACTAAACTGCTTTTTAGTACTACTTGTCACCCCCAAACTGATGGACAAACTGAAGTAGTCAATAGAACATTCTCTACTATGCTTAGGGCTGTTTTGAAGAATAATAAGAAAATGTGGGAAGAATGCTTGCCTCATATTGAATTTGCTTATAATCGTTCATTGCATTCTACTACTAAGATGTGCCCTTTTGAAATTGTGTATGGCTTCCTACCTCGTGCACCTATTGATTTGTTGCCTCTTCCATCTTCGGAGAAGGTTAATTTTGATGCTAAAGAACGTGCTGAATTGATTTTAAAATGCATGAGTTAACTAAGGAAAACATTGAGCGTATGAATGCTAAATATAAACTTGCTTTGGAGATAAGGGTAGAAAACATGTTGTCTTTGCACCGGAGATCTTGTTTGGTTACATTTGCGTGAGGATAGGTTTCCTAATTTGCGCGAATCAAAGCTAATGCCACGTCTTGATGGTCCATTTAAGGTGTTAGAGAAAATAAATGATAATGCATATAAACTTGAGCTGCCTGCAGATTTTGGGGTTAGTCCCACTTTTAACATTGCAGATTTGAAGCCTTATTTGGGTGAGGAAGATGAGTTTCCGTCGAGGACTACTTCATTTCAAGAAGGGGAGGATGATGAGGACATCAATACCATTGTTACACCGACTGCAGCTGCTGCTATACATACTGGAGCAATTACTAGATCTCGCGCTCGCCAATTGTATTTTCCGGTACTTTCGTTTCTTGGTAACGATTCCAATGTTCATGAGAATATGATGCTGCATAAATTGGATACATTTGTTTTGCTTACAAATGAAGGGCCTACCATGGACAAGAAAGATGAACCTTGGAGCAAGTTCAAGCATGGAGATGTTGGCATGCAAGGGAAACAAGAACGGAGTTACAAGTGATGATTCCAGGACTTTGAAGCCACCCTAATGAGAGCATGAGGCCTTGGACGAAATATACAAGATGCCACTTCATAATATTCGTCCATCGGCTATTCTAGGTGCTGCACACCTTATTATTGGGCAGGCCCATGTAATTTCGAAATACTTAAGTGTAGGCTGTTTTTAGAGTCCGTATGTGTGGGGAAACAAGAGTTAGGGTTGGTTTGGACCCCTCCCTCAAGGGCCACGAAATTCCTCCTCTTTCTCCATATATACAGCCCTTAGGGCGTCGTTTAGACTTTGGGTTTTGTTTAGATCAAAAGTTCGCCATAGCTGCAACCAGCGTGCCGTTTGTGTTCAACGACCGGACCAAGGCGTCTCGTAACCCCACCTTCAATAATAAAGCTTTCCTCTTATATTCGCAATATCCAGATTGCAATCTTAGTTTCTTGCTTGTTCTTCGTTTGCTCGCGAGAAGCAGGCCCTCGTGGTCGAGTTGATCGTGCTCGGCGTGGTCAATAACCCTCGGAAGTTGGTTTAGCGATTGCTAAGGCGCGACGTCTCGCACGTACGTAGTCGGATCGTCAAGGTCGACTCCCACAGAAACGATAGCCACCATCTCATCGAAACATCGGGACACCTTTGCCTCTATCAGACGAACCGAGTCCGGTGGAGCCCCCGGGTCGACGCTCCGACGGAGTCCCACGCACCAGTGGCAGGAAAGACGGCGGCGCCGCGACCACGGTGCACTCGCCTCCTCCTCGCTCGGTACCGCAGACGCCAGCCCGTCGCAACGTTACAGGCGACGAAATCTCCATAGCGTCGTCCGACCCGCGGGCCCACTGTGACCAGCGCCAAGTTCTTCGGAAACGAGAACATGAAGACGCTCGAACCACTATCGAGCGCCGGCGCGGAGCGCGCCACCAATCAGACAGCGGCGGGGCTGCTGCTGTGAGCCACCCGGCACCGAGGAGCCACAGAGGCCTACCTTACGAGGTAGGCTGTCCGGCTTTACCCATGAGCTGCGGCGGTTCGGTGGCCCACTCACCGCACCTTCAAACCCGGCGTGGGCGAAAATGCACGGCGGCAAGACCCACCCGTCGAGTTCCTCGGCATCTACACCATCGCGATGCAAGCTGCCGGAGCCTGACGATATGGTGCTTGCGAATTACTTTCCATTGGCTCTTAAACCCAACGCCATGTCATGGTTGATGCACTTGCCGGTAGACTCTATTTCCTCCTGGTCGGATTTGTGCCATGAGTTCATGGGCGCCTTTACTGGAGGCCACCAAGCCCATGGCCAAGCAAGCGACCTACACGTCATTCCCCAGAAGGGTGGCGAGAGTCTCCGCAAGTATATACAGAGGTTCAGCTGGATCTGATACAATATCCACGATGTTCACCTGCCGCCATCATCGGTAGCGTTCCATCGAGCGTGCGTAATCGCAAGATGCGCGAAGAGGCGGCAATGAACAAGGTGAAAGATGTAGCGAACTCTATGTTCTTCTTGTGAGATGTGCTCGAGCTGAAGAGGGAAGGAAGTACCCGGCGAAGATGCCGGGCGTGGAAACCGACTCCTCGGATGAGGATATTGCCGCCCCGTGAAGAAAGGCGGCGCCCGCAACAGAAGCGCAAAGGTAAAGTCGTGCTTGCCGTCGAGGGATCTGATGACGCCGGCTCCACCAAGAAAACCAAGGCGGATGACCCGGCAAGGAAGTTGCGGATGTGTCGCCGCCAGCCTTGGCGGCTGCCGAGAAGCCGTGAAACTCCGACAAGCGATCTTGCAAGATCCATCGCACCAAAGGCCATGCTCTCCAAGACTGCCGACAGGTTGAGCTCCTCGGAGAAGCGAGGGCTGAGTATGAGAGGCGGGACAAGGAGAAGGGCCCAGACGGTGCCGAGGGTCCGGCAAGAAGCGTGGACGGCCAGCGGGCCGTCGCGGCAAGGATAAACAACGGAGAGGCCGCCGGGCCGTGATGTAAAGCCGAAGACGACGATCACGAAGAGGACGACGAATCCGGCGACCAAGAGTTTCGAAAGCTACACAGGCCATGTGCGTCGGCGGCGCCGCTGCATACTTCTCACCGCCCGGCTTAAAGCGATTGGGCGCGAGAGGTTACAGCCGGTAGAGCCGTCGTTTGATGCCCAAAGGCACCAAGTGGTCCGGACACCTATCATTTTTGACACTGAGGATCACCCTGATCGCACTACTGCGGTCGGGTGCTTGCCATTGTTGGTTTCACCAACAATACGCAACCTCAAGATTCCTGATGGAGACCTCGAAGAGACGGGCACGTTTCAGGGGGTCAACCCGGGAAGAAGCCAACCCAAGGGAAAGGTCACGCTGCCCGTGACTTTTTAAGCGACACGAACTACGGGGCCGGAGAGGGTCGTGTTTGATGTTGCCAAGATCCCCTTGCCCTACAATGGGATCCTTGGCCAGCCCAGCTGGCCAAGTTCATGGCGGCGTCACACCACGCCTACAACACCACGAAGATGCGGGACCTGCGACGATCATCACCATCCCCTCCGATAAGAAAGATGCAATGATTTGCGCTGACCAACTATACCAGCAAGCAGTTGCAGCAGCTACCGCCACTAGGGCACTAGCTCCTACCGCTGGGACCCCGGGAGGGAAGAAGAAGAAGAAGACCGGTGAGACCTCAGACACCCACTCCGGCAAGCGCACCTCTTCGGAGTGTAGCGCTGCCGTCGAGGACGTGCCAGAGAGCTCCACCAGCGGAAACAAGAAGCCCAGGGCCATACCACCGGGAACCAAGAAGGTTTCTGTCAATGAGGACGGCACGGGAGGAGCTTTTACCATAAGCTCCACCCTTGATGACAAATAGGAAGACACGCTCGTCACCTTCCTGCGGGCGAATGTCGATGTGTTTGCATGGCAAGCTTCCGACATCCCCGGTGTTCCCAGGAAGGTGATTGAGCACCACCTTGCTGTCTGCCCTCATGCGCAGCCCGTCAAGCAGAAGGTGAGTTCATCACAGAAGAGATCCGGAAACTGGAAGCAGCGGGTTTGGTAAGAGGAGTGCTCCATCCAACGTGGTTGGCCATTCCGGTCGTAGTGGGCAAGGCGAATGGGAAGTGGAGACAGATATCAATAAGGCTTGCCCTAAAGACCCCTTCCCGTTGCCGCGCATCGACCCATTGTTGACTCCACGGTGGGTGTGATCTGTTGTCATTCCTCGACGCCTACTCCGGCTACCACCAGATCTTCATGACAAGAGAAGACGAAGAAAACAACATTCATCACCCCATGCGGTGCGTATTGTTTCATGCGGATGCCTTTGGGTTGAAGAGTGCTGGTTCGACGTTTGCAAGGCGGTCCAGATTGGTTTTGAACCCCAGCTCCATAGAAATATGGAAGCTTATATGGATGACATAGTGGTCAAAACCAAGGACAGGCAACCCTCATACCAGATTTGCAAGAAACATTTGCAAACCTCGCAAGATCAATCTCAAGCTGAACCACGAGAAGTGCTTCTTTGGCGTCCCGTCCGGCAAGCTTCTCGGGTTCTTGGTGTCCTGGCGTGGGATAGAGGCCAATCCGGACAAGATCAAAGCTATAGAGCAGATTGAAGCACCCAAGCGAATCAAGGATGTGCGTCGGCTTGTTGGTTGCGTCGCCACCATGGGCGAGTTCATTTCCAAATCTGCTGAAGCGCCCTTCCCTTTTTCAAGATCCTGAAAAAGCGGGCCCGATGGAGTGGACGCCAAGCGAAGCAGCATTGCAAGGTTTGAAGAAGTACCTCTCCTCGGCGCCAATACTAGTTGCGCCCTAGGCCACGAAGCCGTTCTTTGCTATACAGCGGCAACGGACCAGTGGTTAGCGCCGCACTAGTGGCGCAGAGAAGGTTGACGACGAGGTAATGGCAGCGGCGAGCCCGACACCGCCAATGCAGAGACGACACAGCCAGTTGAAGTGCCGCCAAGAAGAAAATGATGCAGCACCGGTCTACTTTGTTAGTTCCCTCCTGCAGGGGCTAGATCAAGGTACTCGGCGTGCAGTAAACTGCTCTTCGCCTTCTTATGGCCTCGAGGAAGCTGTGTCACTACTTCCGTGCACACGAGATCACTTGTCATCACTCGCCTCCCTCGCAACGGATCTTGCACAATCCGGATGCAACGGGAAGAATTGTGGAATGGGCACTGGAGCTGTCCAGCTTTGGCCTCAAGTTTGAAAGTACTTGACGATTCAGAGCCGAGTCCTAGCGGAGTTCATTGCAGTAATGGACCGCAACGCTCGACGAAGAAGCCCAAGAGACTGCTCTCCCCGGCAAGGAGGCAAGTTGTGATTCGATCATGTACTTTGATTGAGCTTTCTCCTTACAAGGCGCCAGGGCTGGCGTACTGCTTGTCGCGCCCACCGGAGAGCACCTCAAGTACGTGATCCAGATGCACTTCTCCATGGAGGTGTCAACAAACAATACGGCAGAGTACGAAGGGCTGCTTGCCGGTCTTAGGATCGCGGCGGACCTCGGAATCAAGAAACTCATCGTCAGGGGAGACTCGCAGCTTGTCGTCAAGCAAGTCAACAAGGATTACCAAAGCCCGTTGATGAAGGCCCACGTCGATGAAGTGAGAATCGACGGTATACAGGCTGAACACGTTCCCCGAGCGGAGAACGATATCGCTGATTACCTATCAAAACGCGCTGCCCTCAAGCTACCTGTGGAACCAGGTACCTTTGTGCTTCAGTTAACTCAGCCATCCGTTGATCCATCAACAGAGCAGAATAAGAGGAGGAAATAAGGGCCCGGCAAGTACTTTCCCGCCGAGCTCCCCGGAGCCGCCGGCAAGGATGTTGCCGGGGATACTGAGCCCGCCACGGGACGACTGGCTCCGGCGAAGCGTCAAGCTCTTGCCGTCGAGACATCCGCTCCTATAGCGGAGGAAATGCCTTTAGTCCTCGCCGTCGAGCCCCAGGCTCCAGCGAGGGCACAACATACCGTCCGATCCTCCAAACAGGGGAACTTCCTGAGGAGCAGGAAGAAGCGGAAAAAATAGCCCGTCGCTCTACCATGTACCGGTTAAATCGATGGCGTCACATGCATGTAAAGAGGCCGAACAGTGTGAAATTGAAGTGTATCCCTCGAGAGGAAGGACTGGAGTTGTTGGCGGAGATACACGGAGGCATATGTGGATCCCACATTGGGTCAAGGGCCCTTGCCGGCAAGGCATTTCGGCAAGGCTTCTTCTGGATCACCGCCCTCCAAGATGCGACGACACTAGTCACCAGGTGTGAAGCGTGTCAGTTCCATCCAAAGAAGCTTCATCAGCCAGCTCAAGCCCTTCAAACCATTCCTCTCTCCTGGCCCTTCTCGGTGCAGGGCTCGACATCTTGGGCCCTTTCGCTTGCACCGTCGGGGCTTTAAGTACTTGTGCGTTGCAATCGACAAGTTCACAAAGTGGCCGGGTGGAGGCGGTGAGGAAGGTCACAATGAGTCACCGTCAAGTTCTTCAAGGGACTAGTGTGCCGCTTTTGGCGTACCAACAGGTTATCACCGACAACGACACACAATTCACAAGCCGCACCTTCATGCAATATACCCAAGACCTCGGCGAAAGTCTGTTTCGCTTCCGTTGCTCACCCGTGAAGCAATGGTCAAGCTGAGAGGGCAAATGCTGAAGTACTGCGAGGCTTAAGGACCAAGACCTTTGACAGGCTGCACAAGAGTGGAAGGCGCTGGATTGATGAGTTGCTGGCGGTTCTTTGGTCGATCAGGACGACGCCAAATCGAGCCACCGGCCAGACACCTTTTGCCCTAGTATACTGGCAGAAGCAGTTCTCCCCATCGAACTCATATCTGGGTCACCTCGAGTGCTCACTTATGATGAGCTTGAGCAAGAGCAATCTGCGGCAAGATGACGCAACGCTCCTTGAGGAAGATCGTCTTGAGGCCGCGGATAAAGAAGACGCTACCGGCAAGCCTTGCGCCGCTACCATAGCCGCAAGGTTCATGCCCGAAGCCTTGAGGAAGGCGACCTTGTCCTTCGTGCGTTCAATCGGCCAAGAATTCCAACAAGTTGACGCCAAAGTGGGAAGGCCCTTATCGGGTAATACGAGTCACCGGGCCGGCGCGATCCATGAGATCAAGATGCCGTTCGGTGAGTAACTCTGGAACATTGAGCATCTTCGCAAGTTTTACCGTGGTAGCGGCTTGCGGGCCCCGTCAAGCCACCTTTTGTACAAGCATTGCCGATGATGCATGTAAACCTTTGTACAAAGCCAGGCGCAGACCCTGAGCATAAATAAATGAAGCGCTGACGCCCTAAGTTATAGCATGCATGCTAGGTCGAGTCTCGTCCTTGGTTAGGGTTGATAGTGCTTAGCGGCGACTAACCCCTAGCTTAGAGGTCGGCGTCGTCCCCTTTGCCGTTCTTTTGTCCTCTTTGGTTCGCGGGACTCACGGATATCCTCGCCGGATCACTTGAGGACGAAAAGAGAAGAGGACAGACCAAGCATCTAGACCCCGACAAGCCAAGATTGCCGGGGCTGTAAGTGCAAAGATTCACCCACGGCAAACCAGAGTTGCCGGGGGCTACAGCTTCAGATAAGTTCTTCATCCCTTATCATGCATTCCCTTATGGACTGACGTATGTGAAACCTCGTTTTCTCCTAAAAGCTACCGTGCTCCCCTAAAACTCTAGGCCCTAGGGCTCGATCCTGGGGCCAGGTTTGGTCGTAGTCGCGGCAAAGAAAAGGATGAAACGAGAGCTCGAACTCCACCTCATCCCCTGCCTCCGCCAAAAGCGTGAGAAAGGTCGGCGAAGTGGGAAGACGGCAGGGGCCTTGCGGGCAAGGAAATTTTTATCTTAGAGATATCAAGGATTTACTCCTTGCCGTGGGTTCTACCAGCAAACAAATGACCCGGCAAGCATCCCTTTTTCATTAAAAACATTCCACTCAGGTACAACCCATGGGGAATGAAAAACATGAAAGATGGGATTACAGGTTTTAAATTAAGTCAAGTCCCAAAGGCTTACAAGCTAAAAAGAGATAAGGTGCTCAGAACCCCTTTCTTGTCCCTCTCCTCGGGAGGCAGGTCAAGGAGGCGAAAAGGGCGTAAGGGGCGCCTAGGCGAAGCTACGGGTGGCAGGAGACACCAAGAGAACATCTCGGTGGCCGTCCGAAGGCTGGATAGTGATGGCGGCGCTGGAAGCAGAGCTCGAAGACGAGGCGGCAGGACGTCACCATGTGTCGAAGGCGTCGGTGCCCGCGTACTACGATTTGACGGCCTTGCCGCCCGCCCTCTTCCTCTTCCGCAGCCTCCCAACGCCAGCTGCCCAAGGAGACGACCCCGAGAAGTTCAGGAAGCCGGCGACACGGATGATGGGGTCGCCGGTGCCGCAGACGGAGCGGCGCCGACACCTAATCGGACCCGTCATCCTGCGCCTGCTACCCTCGTCGTTCTTTGCCGCTGTCCTCCTCGCCACTCCCGCCCGAGGAGGGTCTTCGCTATCGAAGAGCTCTCCATGCAGCACCTTGCCCGGGTCCCAAGAGCCCAAGACCTTGATGAGAGGAGGCCGCCCTCCATCGCCTTGAAATGGAGAGTGAGCCCCTCCGTCAAGCGGTGGATATGAGCGAACGTCTTCCATCCCCGACGAAGATACATCACGTGAGGGGCTGGGAAGTCGACGCGAACTCGCGTACCGCTGATCCCACAGCCCCTCATGATAGAGGCAAAGGTGTCCCGATGTTTCGATGAGATGGTGGCTATCGTTTCTGTGGGATTCGACCTTGACGATCCGACTACGTACGTGCGAGACGTCGCGCCTTAGCAATCGCTAAACCAACTTCCGAGGGTTATTGACCACGCCGGAGCACGATCAACTCCGACCACGAGGGTCTGCATTTCCTGCGAGCAAACGAAGAACAAGCAAGAAACTAAGATTGCAATCTGGATATTGCGAATATAAGAGGAAAGCTTTATTAATGAAGGTGGGGTTACGTGGACGCCTTGGTCCGGTCGTTGAACACAAAGCGAAATGCAGAAGTTGCAGCTATGGCGAACTTTTGATCTAAACAAAACCCAAAGTCTAAACGACGCCCTAAGGGCTGTATATATGGAGAAAGAGGAGGGAATTTCGTGGCCCTTGAGGAGGGGTCCGAAACCAACCCTAACTCTTGTTTCCCCACACATACGGACTCTAAAAACAGCCTACACTTAAGTATTTCGAAATTACATGGGCCTGGCCCAATATTAAGGTGACGCAGCACCTAGAATAGCCTATGGACGAATATTATGAAGTGGCATCTTGTATATTTCGTCCAAGGCATCATGCTCTCATTAGGGTGGCTTCAAAGTCCTGGAATCATCACTTGTAACTCCGTTCTTGTTCCCCTTGGCATGCCAACATCTCCATGCTTGAACTTGCTCCAAGGTTCATCTTTCTTGTCCATGGTAGGCCCTTCATTTGTAAGCAAAACAAATGTATCCAATTTAGGCAGCATCATATTCTCATGAACATTGGAATCGTTACCAAGAAAGCGAAAGTACCGATAATTCAATTGGCGTCTTGTGAGCTCTAGTAATTGGTCCAAGATGTATAGCAGCAGGGGCTGTGGGTGTAACAATGGTATTGATGTCCTCATCATCCTCCCCTTCTTGAAATGAAGTCGTCCTCGATGGAAACTCATCTTCCTCACCCAAATAAGGCTTCAACTCTGCAATGTTAAAAGTGGGACTAACCCCAAAATCTGCAGGCAGCTCAAGTTTATATGCATTATCATTTATTTTCTCTAACACCTTAAATGGACCATCAGCACGTGGCATTAGCTTTGATTTGCGCAAATTAGGAAACCTATCCTTACGCAAATGTAACCAAACAAGATCTCCGGTGCAAAGACAACATGTTTTCTACCCTTATCTCCGAGAAGTTTATATTTAGCATTCATACGCTCAATGTTTTCCTTAGTTAACTCATGCATTTTTAAAATCAATTCAGCACGTTCTTTAGCATCAAAATTAACCTTCTCCGAAGATGGAAGAGGCAACAAATCAATAGGTGCACGAGGTAGGAAGCCATACACAATTTCAAAAGGGCACATCTTAGTAGTAGAATGCAATGAACGATTATAAGCAAATTCAATATGAGGCAAACATTCTTCCCACATTTTCTTATTATTCTTCAAAACAGCCCTAAGCATAGTAGACAATGTTCTATTGACTACTTCAGTTTGTCCATCGTTTGGGGGTGACAAGTAGTACTAAAAAGCAGTTTAGTCCCCAACTTAGCCCATAAACATCTCCAAAAGTGGCTAAGAAATTTAGTATCACGATCTGAAACAATAGTATTTGGCACACCATGCAATCGAATAATTTCACGAAAGAACAAATCAACAACATTAACAGCATCATCGCTTTTATGACATGGTATAAAGTGTGCCATTTTCGAGAATCTATCCACGACAACAAATATGCTATCCCTCCCCTTCTTTGTTCGAGGTAAACCTAAAACAAAGTCCATAGATATATCCTCCCAAGGAACACTAGGTACAGGCACAGGCATATATAAACCATGAGGATTGAGTCGTGACTTAGCTTTTTGACATGTAGTGCAGCGAGCAACAAAGCGCTCAACATCCCGTCTCATCTTTGGCCAAAAGAAATGTGTAGCAAGTATATCCTCCGTCTTCTTCACGCCAAAGTGTCCCATTAATCCTCCTCCATGCGCCTCCCGCAACAACAAAAGACGAACAGAGCTAGCAGGAATGCATAGCTTGTTAGCACGGAACACAAAACCATCCATAATAACGAACTTGTTCCATATTCTTCCTTCTTTACAATTCTGCATTACATCTTTAAAATCAGCATCATGCACATATTGATCTTTGATGGTCTCCAAACCAAATATTTTGAAGTCAAGTTGTGAAAGCATAGTATAGCGACGAGACAAAGCATCAGCAATAACATTTTCTTTACCCTTCTTGTGTTTAATGACATAAGGGAAAGTCTCAATGAATTCAACCCATTTAGCATGTCTACGATTCAGTTTAGCTTGACTTTTAATATGTTTCAAAGATTCATGATCAGAATGTATAACAAATTATTTGGGCCATAAATAATGTTGCCATGTCTCTAAATTCCTAACAAGAGCATATAATTCTTTGTCATAAGTAGAATAGTTCAGACTAGGCCCACTCAATTTTTCAGAAAAGTATGCAACAGGTTTGCCATCTTGTAATAACACACCTCCTAATCCAATTCCACTAGCATCACATTCAAGCTCAAAAGTCTTATTAAAGTCGTGAAGTTGGAGTAAAGGAGCATGTGTCAACTTATCTTTCAATACCGTGAAGGCTTCTTCCTGCGGTACCCCAAACAAAAGGCACATCCTTCTTTGTAAGTTCATTGAGAGGTGCAGCAATGGTGCTAAAGTCTCTCACAAAACGCCTATAGAAACCAGCGAGTCCAAGAAAACTCCTCACTTGTGTGACCGTTTTGGGCTGCGGCCAACTCTCAATAGCTTCAATCTTGTCTTTATCAACTTCAATTCCCTGTGGTGTAACAACATAGCCAAGAAAAGATACTCGATTCGGTGCAAAAGGTGCACTTCCCAAGGTTACCAAACAAACGTGCATCACGTAGAGCATTAAAAACAGCACATAAATGTTCCAAATGTTCTTCCAAAGATTTGCTATAAATCAGTATATCATCAAAATAGACTACCACATATCGTCCAATGAAAGAACGTAAAACTTCGTTCATTAGTCTCATGAAAGTACTAGGTGCATTAGTTAACCCAAAAGGCATGACTAACCACTCATATAAACCAAACTTAGTTTTAAATGTTGTTTTCCATTCATCTCCCAATTTCATACGAATTTGATGGTATCCACTACATAAATCAACTTTGGAGAATATTGTAGAGCCACTCAATTCATCAAGCATATCATCTAGCCTATGAATAGGATGACGATAACGAATAGTAATATTATTAATGCCTCTACAATCAACACACATACGCGACGTACCATCCTTTTTAGGCACTAGTATAATAGGAACAGCACAAGGACTAAGAGATTCACGTATATAACCTTTGTCGAGCAGCTCCTGTACTTGACGCATAATCTCCTTCGTCTCCTCTGGATTGGTACGGTATGGTGCACGGTTGGGTAGCGATGCACCGGGAATTAAGTCAATTTGATGCTCAATCCCTCGAATAGGTGGTAATCCGGGTGGCACGTCTTGTGGGAAGACGTCGTGAACTCCTGCAAAATGTTAGTGACAGCGGGGGCAAAGAGGAAGGCATGTCCTCGAATGAAAATAATGCCTCTTTGCACACAAAAGCATAGCAAACAGATTTGCTAGAATCTAGCTCCTCAATATCAGATTTGGTGGCAAGTAAACATGCACTTTTCAGTTTTATTTCAGAAGCAACATTAGATGGTTTATTATTAGGCTTCATTTGTTGCTCAAATTCTTTTGCCACAATCTGATTTTCACTCTTATTTTTCTCCTGTTTTGCTTTATTAGCTCTATTATTATCATCTTTCAAAATTGAATCAGGAGTCATAGGAAGCAAAGTAATATTTTTATCCTTGTGAACAAGAGTATCTTGATTGTTTCTACCATGGTGTACAAAATTTTTATCAAATTGCCATGGTCTACCAAGTAATAAGGAACATGCTTGCATAGGTACCACATCACAATCAACATAATCAGCATATGTAGAGATACTAAAATACACACGAACAAAGACGTGTTACCTTAACCTTGCCGCTGTTGTTGAACCATTGGATGTACTAAGGATGTGGATGTGGTCTTGTGGTGAGAGAATGCTTCTCCACCATATCAATGCTAGCCTAGTTGTTGCAGCTCCCTACATCTATGATGACGCTAATAGAACGTTCCTTCACAACTCCCTTTTTATGGAACAAGTTATGCCTCTGATTTTGCTCAGCTTGTGTAACCTGCACACTCAAAACACGTTGAGCAACTAAACACTCATACTGTCACAAGATCTTCAAAGCAGCCATGTATTGCGTCTCATGATCGTAATCATCTCCACCATGTTCTTCATGTGTAATAAGAGCCAAAGTCTCTTCATCATAGTCACTAGCGGACTCATACCCACCATCCTCGGTAGCAATCATCACACGCTGAGATTGGCATTCTCTCGGCAAAATGTCCTCTTCCCTTACAACGACGACAAATAATATCACTTGTGTGCCCTGTTGACGCCATGGAAGAAGAAGAGCTACGTAGGCCCAACAGTGCGCTCTTGGCGGATAGTGGTGGTTGTGCCTGCTTTCTTGTATCACGGTTGGAGGTGGCAGCCGGCGGAGGTGCCGTGTAGTAGAACGTGTGGAAGTAGATGATGCACGTGGTGTCCATGATGAAGGTCGACCTGCAGAAAAGTTAGTCCGCGCCAACGCCTCTCGATCCTGCACTTCACGTTCAGCTTTACAAGCAAGATGGAATAATCGAGTGATATTAGTATAATCCTTGTAGTCTAGATTGGTCTGTTTTTCTTTATTTAATCCTCCCAGAAAACGTTCTTGCATAGCTTCATTCTCCTCTTCTTTTCCACATCTAATCAAGCCAGTTTGTAATTCACGATAATATTCTTCTCACCGAATTTTTTCCTTGTCTTAAGCGCTGCAATTTTTGAAGTAATTCACGTTGATAATATGGTGGAACCCAACGAGTACGCATAGCAGTTTTCAAAGCAGCCCAAGTAGCTGGAACAGGATATAATCTACAATGTTCGCACCACCAAACACATGCAAAGCTAGTGAAAGCACAAACAGCAGCGGGAACACGTCTCTCCTCGTGATATTGTAAACATGTAAATCGTTGTTCAGTTTCTAACTCCCAAGTAAGATATATATCGTGAACATATCTACCCTCAAATGGTGGAATATTCAACTTCAATTTAGGGAGATGGTCATGATCTCGCACTGAGGGGAGCCCTAACATTGCCATTATTTGCATGTGGACGACCGGGTGGTTGTGGTGCTGGTGGTTGCACGTGGTTCTGAAGTTGATCAACCTCATCCTCGTACTCTCTCGGATAATCATCCTCCCCACATCGCCAGCAGGAGCCACGAAGTATCAACAAAGACCAGCAGCTTGGCCAGCCGAAGAGGGACACGGCTCGCTCGGCGGAGGGCTGCCAGCGATGTGGAGGTAGTCGTTGTTGTTGTTGTAGAGGTGCATTAGGTGCAGCCGGTGGTGGTGGTGGTAGACGCGAGCAATTCATTTAACTTGTTATCGAGCTTTGTTTGACGCCTTCTCAATGCCATCTATCTTCTCCATGGCCTCTTCAAATCTATTTAGAACATTTTCCACCTGCCCACTCATCATTTGTTGAAACTTCTCAGGTCGCGCTGTGTTTGTCATGTTCTCCCAGTCAGTTTAAATCGACTTGTGATCCTGCCATGGTTAGCGACAATAGAAACACACAAGAATATGATTCGACAGACTACTAGGAAGTGGTGGTGGTGGTGTCTTTGACGATCACAAATCCGTCAAGCAAATCTCAAATTCTTACCAGTTCTTACCCAGAAGAAAGCGGTGATCGGCAACCGATGTAGTCAAAACTCTCAAAGCTTGGATAGAGCGATTACTAGGGAGAGTCAAACATACGATGTAGATGTATGTGGAGCTGGGAAGGCTTATAATATGGTAGCAAAAAGGTCAAGAATAATCAATTCGTAGATGCAAAGTTGAATAAACGCTCAACGACGATGATCGGTCTTTGGTCCTAGGCTAGACCGTGCTAGAGACGCGAGCCTAGAACACTAACAAAATCACGCGCTGCACGGAAACAACGGAAAAGCACACTCTGGAATTTTTTTCGCTCTTTTTTTTTACCGCTTTTTTTTTGCGGTGCTCCTTTTTTTTGCAAAAAATCACTATAATGGCGAGTGTCTCAAAACTCTTCCTGTGTCAAACCAGCGGGATGGGCACGAAATTTTTCGACCAAAATATTTTTTTTTAATTTGCCGGACCCAAAAAGCTGAAACGGGTCAAAAAACTTTCTATAATGGCGACTGTCTCAATATGCTTAGAAACACCAAAATAGGATAGCCGGAAAATTTTTCGACAAGTGCGTTTTCGGAAAATTTTGGGCCTAAACGGAGGGTGGTTTCGGACTCTTTTTTCGAAACCTACTCCGCAAGGAAACACGAATCGGAAACTAGATGGATCTCGAAAACAAACCTAATATGCAAGGAACTCGGATTGGTGGTGGATATATGGTGGTGGTATATGGCAGCCGGTGGTGGTAGCGGTGGTAGTATATGGATATGGATCGGTGGTGGTATATGGACACGGATTGGTGGTGGTATATGGATACAGATTCGGAGCGGTGATGGTAGGTGGCGAGGCGATGATGATGGTGCGGTGGCGGCGTGACAACTTATGACCAGAACTCGAAACTCTAAAAGACTAGACGCTAAGACCAGCAACTAGACACGACGATGCACCCGCAAATTCAACAAAGCAAAACTGTAAAATCTCACCGAGCAACCTGAAAATCTGATACCACTTGATAGAGGCAAAGGTGTCCCGATGTTTCGATGAAATGGTGGCTATCGTTTCTGTGGGAGTCGACCTTGACGATCCGACTAAATGCGTGCGAGACATCGCGCCTTAGCAATAGCTAAACCAACTTCCGAGGGTTATTGACCACACCGGAGCACGATCAACCTGACCACGAGGGTCTGCTTCCTGCGAGCAAACGAAGAACAAGCAAGAAACTAAGATTGCAATCTGGATATTGCGAATATAAGAGGAAAGCTTTATTAATGAAGGTGGGGTTACATGACGCCTTGGTGCAGTCGTTGAACACAAAGCAGAAATCTGTGAAGTTGCAGCTATGGCGAACTTTTGATCTAAACAAAACCCAAAGTCTAAACGACGCCCTAAGGGCTGTATATATGGAGAAAGAGGAGGGAATTTCGTGGCCCTTGAGGGAGGGGTCCGAAACCAACCCTAACTCTTGTTTCCCCACATCTGGACTCTAAAAACACTTAAGTATTTCGAAATTACATGGGCCTGACCCAATATTAAGGTGACGCAGCACCTAGAATAGCCTATGGACGAATATTATGAAGTGGCATCTTGTATATTTCGTCCAAGGCATCATGCTCTCATTAGGGTGGCTTCAAAGTCCCGAATCAACACTTGTAACTCCGTTCTTGGTCCCCTTGCGCCTGCCACCATCTCCATGCTTGAACTTGCTCCAAGGTTCATCTTTCTTGTCCATGGTAGGCCCTTCATTTGTAAGCAAAACAAATGTATCCAATTTAGGCAAGCATCATATTCTCATGAACATTGGAATCGTTACCAAGAAAGCGAAAGTACACGATAATTCAATTGGCGTCTTGTGAGCTCTAGTAATTGGTCCAGTATGTATAGCAGCAGGGGCTGTGGGTGTAACAATGGTATTGATGTCCTCATCACCTCATGTGCAGCCGCAATGACTCCGGCGGATCCAGCTCCATCTCCCGCGCGAATGGAGTCGGGACACGAAGGCGACGGTGAGGCGGCCGGCGCAGCCTGACGAAGAACTCGCAAGGGTCATCCCCAACATGGCCCTCCATGGGGGGAGGAACTACTGGCGGAGGCTAGACCGGTGTGCCGCCCCGTCCTCTTCTTCCCCGAGCGCCTCGGCCTCGCCCACGGCCTCGCCCCCTCCCCCTTCCCCTCATGGCTCTGCCCACCGCAGTGAGAAGAAGGAAGGACGCATTGTCGGCGATGACCCTCGCCGCCACCGTTGAAGGGCAGGATTCCCTCTCTCCATGGCGGATGGAGGGGAGCGAAGCTGAAGGAAGGAGGAGATGGAAGAATGCGGGGCGCCATCCCCCTCCCGCTCTTTATAAAGGAACGGGTGGGGCTCGGCTGCCCTTCAGCCAATCAAGACGCGGAAGGCGCAGGGAACTGGGACCAACTCGCTGCCCCGCCCGGCGGCCCGTTCCCGCCTCCACCGTTCGCCACCCCAAGCGCATGAGAACCACGTGGCGGCGTCGTGCGGGACCAAAGCGACGGGTGGCGACCTCTTCCCACCCCGTGATCGTGGGGAATGGACGCCTTGAAGACCACGCCTCGGCCCGTTCGATAAATGGGCGGCGCCTCCACGCCTCCCTCCGTTTATGGGGAAGGCGCGAACCGCCCTTTTACTGACGTGTGGCGTGCCGCAGAGCTCAGCCCCACGCATGCCGCCACGTCACGCATGCCTCCCCACGCCGAGCCACGCTGGAGGCATGGGAAGCACGCTGATCTTGTGAAGGACTTACAGCGGTAAAACCACCCCGCCCGCTCACAAGACCGCTTTTGGGCCTAGCCCATCGTCGTGATTGCGCTTACGTGTGGCCCTGGCCCGGGGGCTCCTATCGGTGTACTAAAAGATGGGTACACTTTTTGTACCCCTATAACTATGCAGGCGATGCGGGCGCGGGCACCACCGCACTGAGCAAGGCAAGGGAGGTGAGCCAAGGTAAGGCCGAACCTCGAAAGGAGCAGAACAACGCCAAGACCAATAACACAAAGAGCAAAGGGGACGAAGCGGACTCCCTCGGCAAGATCCTTGCCGGGAGGCGGTTTTAGAAAACCCGGCAAGACCCTTGCCGTGGCAGCTCGCCCCACACCTACGGAGCGAATCACCCTTGAGTCCACTGCCCCCATGGGGCAAGGATTCGGGAGACATCCCGTGGTGGCATGCAGATCTTTGTGAAGATATTCAAGATCGATACACACTATAGAAGATGACGACCCTTGGCGGGATCCCAGCCAAGGAGGACCACAAGGCCCTCGGCAAGAGCCTTGCCGGGATAACAGAAGCGCCACGGCAAGACCCTTGCCGGGCTACGCAGCAGGCCCTTGCCAAGAACCCCGTGGGGGCCACCATCGTGCCCATGCCAATCAAACCTCCACCACCGTTAGCATGCATTTGCCGACCCAACCCGGTTAGGCGGGCACTGCGTGGCGAAGCGATCTTCGTGGAGACCCACCATCGCCACCTCTCATGCACTTTGCCTACATGGCACCATGGGCACCGGTGGCTGTAGCGTGTCGACACGAAAGGGAGCGTGACGGACGAGACAGAGGCTCTCCCGTCCCGATAAAGCAAGGACACCTAAGCAAGACGCATTAAAGGCGCCTTGTCATGTAATGCGAGGGATAAACTCGCATCCTTTGTACCCTTTCCACCTCCCTGTGTGCCACTGTGGCAACCCCTTTCCCTGTAAAAGGAGGCCCAAGGCTACCAGGGGAGGATTCGGCTTTGGAGCTCCTCACGCCCCATTGCTAGTTCAAGAACACGGATAAACAAACCACCAAAGCAGGAGTAGGGTTTACGCATCCTCGCGGCCCGAACCTGGATAAGGAAACCGTGTGCTATCTGTTTGATCCGCTCTTCTCACGACCCCGCGCCCCGCGACCGTAGTAGGGATTCTTGTGATCCCATAGGTGTCGTTCCCACCGACAATGTGATCAGTAAAAACGGTGACTTCACAATCTTTTGGGTGAGGTCTTTCTTCACTTTGTTTGGGGCGCGCCAATGCATGATATCTTTTGCTGGTAAAAAGCCATTTTTGACAAAGTCTTTGAGTGTGTTCTCAGTGACAATGGAGGGAACCCAATTGCATGAGGTGACTGTCTTTGGCGGCATTGTGAAGGAAGAAGCCTAAAAGAAAGAAAATTTTGCCGGTTTAAGTTAATTCATTAAGCCAAAAGTAAGTTACAGTATGTATTCAAATTGGTGGCTTAAGTGGAGCCTAATGATATATGCATAGTTAGAAACCGAAGATGTAAGCCGCCTTGACAACAATGGTGTTCAAAATCTGTCAAGAGCAAATTCTACTAAGTGTTGAAACAAACAGGTTTCACAGATTGATGCTAGGATTTCGGATCTGCGACGCTTCAGATAATGGAAAATATTTTTGACCTAAATTACAGTGCTCAAGCAGTTCATATGTTTAGATTGGTTTTTTCTTACACAAAGGAGATGAACAAAAATAAGTATCACGGCTTCCGCCGTGCAGGAGAAGTACTAAGTTTGGATCAAAGTTACAAGCTACAGCGAAGAACAAGGATGAATTGTGAAGAACTTCGAGAAACCATAATGGAGATCTACAGTGGAGAAAGAAGAGGCACTTACTGGATCCACTGAGCAATGGAGGGGCGCCGTGATTTCTCTGGTCTAGTTCAGGTCGATGCAGCGGTCGGAGTCGAGGAAGCTGACGGGTTCGGCGGCTGTGGTGCTCGGACGTGCAGGTGCGTTGCGAGGGGAGAGGTTGAAGATGAGAAGAAGAAGGGGGGATATGGAAAGGCTGTCGGGCCCTATTTATATGGAAAGGGTCAATAAGCGAGCGAGAAACAAGGAGGCTGAAGAATGATTATCCTTGGACGCCTCGATTTTCGGGATGGTTAATTAAATATAAGGATCCGTTAAGATATGTTGTGTATCATGCGAAATTAATGACATATGACATCATGGCGGATTTCCGTAATTCCAGGAGATGACATTATGGCGGGTTACGCTATCTTGTAGAGAACAAGTGAAGAAGGTTTTTTCTAAATGTTGAAGATTGACATGAACAAGTTCAAATCAACCTGGGGCCTAATGTTGGGGATATGTCTATTGGGTTAACCTACCCAGGAGGGGCCGGGTTATACCAATGGCGGTTTGTGTTACGAAGCCCATGAAGGAATCGAAGATGGCGGTTCATGAGGATGACTTATGAAGAGCCCAAGGCCCAAAGGCGGCTTAAGGCCCATAGGTGTAAACCGCCATATATGCATGACTTGTGTTGTAAGGCTAGTGTAATTAGTCACCGGGCCGGACACGTTTATGAGCCGGCCGGGACTCTGTAAGCCGCAAGGCATCAACCTGTGTATATAAAGGGACGACCCGGCGACGGTTTAGGGCAAGAGACAACAGATCAAAAGCTAGGTCAAGCGTATTCGCTCCCTAGTAATTGAGACATAAGCAATACCACCTCAAACTGGATTAGGCGTTTACCTTCAACGCAAGGGGCCGAACCAGTATAAACTCTTGTGTCCTTTGTCCCGTTTAACCCCTTTAAGATAACCTAGTGCGATGGCTCCACGACTAAGTCCTCACACTAGGACATCTGCTGTGACAATCCCATGATAGCGTATGTGTGTTTATTGTAGAGGCATTAATAGTCGTGGGAGTAAGTCTGACAGTAGAATAGGGGGTACATAGGAGGAGGCAAGATCCTAGCTACGATGAGGTTGTGCACGCAAGATTTACGAGTTCAGGCCCTTCGCGGAGGAAGTAACATCCCTACGTCTCAGTGCCCAGAGGCTTGGTCGACTTGATTATGTGTGAAGTTACAAGGGGTGCGAACCCTTGTGCCAGTGGAGGGGGTGGCTTATATAGAGTGCGCCAGGACCCCAGCCAGCCCATGTTACAAGGGGTTCAATGTACATTAAGGTGAGACGTTACTGGTAACGCCAATAATAATGACACATAAATGATCATTAAAGCTATGGAGTGAACGCCTGAGCGTTGTCATCCTGAGTGACCTTAGATCTTCTGTACTCCAAGTGGTTTCTGGTATGGTCGATTAATTATATTCTTGCCGAATGGAATTGGGTTATCCGAGTGGAATTGCTGGTCGAGTGGGTGCACTCTGAGGAATCGGTAAATGCTGTTGTACTTTGAATGTTTTTGACTTTAGGGTAGTGTCCTTGGGAAGGGTGTCTAGGTCAGGCCCATTACCCTACCCTAGGTACATGTCATCGTCATTAGCCCTTGAATGGATCGAGGTCCGAGTGGATAAAGGGTTGAAGATGATTCCGACTCGATTTGTATGCTTCGGAGGCATTTTCCCTGGGTCGGTGAACCATGCTGAAACTTCAACTTCATGTTCAGTCGCCTTGATACATTCAGAGTTTGTCGAGTGAATTTGTACTGATGATCTTCGAGTGTTGGAATGGTGTGAAATCTTTGGCGCAATTGGTCGCACTGTCATTCCCGGATCTCACGGGATTTGAATTTTGGAGAAGCGCGTGGGACGAAGAGTGCCGCAGTAAACGAAACAGATTAGGCAGGGACGCCTCGATTCTTGCGCCACCTTTTTCGCCACGTATCGAGCGTGGGACTGTTGCGGGATTTGACAGGATCACTTGGGCCCACGAGGCAGCCACTCAGAAGCGGGCCTTTATAAGGCATCGGGGTCGATATATTTTGCACAGTGCGCCTCATTCCCCTTCTTCCTCCTCTGCTTCTCCACCGCATTCGTCTCCACTTCCGACGCGACTGCTGTCGGTGTCAAAACCGGTGGATCTCGGGTAGGGGGTCCCGAACTGTGCGTCTAGGATCGATGGTAACAGGAGACGGGGGACACGATATTTACCCAGGTTCGGGCCCTCTCTATGGAGGTAATACCCTACTTCCTGCTTGATTGATCTTGATGAATATGAGTGTTACAAGAGTTGATCTACCTCGAGATCGTAATGGCTATACCCTAGAAGTCTAGCCTATGTGAATATGGTAATGAGTATTCGCCTATCCGGACTACGCTCTCCGGTTTATATAGACACCGGAGAGATCTAGGGTTACATAGAGTCGGCTACATCAGAGGGAATCTACATAGTCGGTCGCCTAGCTTGCCTTCCACGCTAAGGAAAGTCCAATCCGGACACAGGTATAGTCTTCGGCCTTCATATCTTCACAGCCCATCAGTCCGGCCCAATGAATAATAGGCCGGACGCCCGAGGACCCCTTAGTCCAGGACTCCCTCAGTAGCCCTGAACCTGGCTTCAATAACGAGGAGTCCGGCGCACAGATTGTCTTCGGCATTGCAAGGCGGGTTTCCTTTTTCGATCTCCATGATAGTCTTCGGATACGATGATTATATCCGGACCTGTTACACACACCATACACAGCATACACACCATCCGTCTCCATGATATATATATTTACACGAGTTCCGTCCGCCAACGTTTTTTGTAACACGACATTGCATCTGACTGGTTATAATTCCCAACCATTATGGTGTTCGACAACCCACGCCTCGAGTCGCGGTTGCCATTGGCATGTCTTGACAAAGCAGAGATCGTGTCCCCTTATCGGGGATTCCCATCAATGCGGGCATGGGTAACCCAGCCATATCGTTTATACAGCCCTTGGGAATAGGCGAATCTTAAGGCGAGTGAGGAGGCGTTTAATATTTGCTGCCTTTATAAGGGGATAAGGATTCCCTCTTCCTCTTCTCACGCTCTCTCTCTGTCTCCACTTTCCCAATCTCGAGCTCCAGGGCCCAAGTTCTCATCTCCTTTCCACTCAAGCAACCATTTCCGGATCCGACGGTCAGGGCAAGTGGACGGTCTCCTCCGTCAAGGAGGAGGACATTACTGAGCTTCGGGCGGCCGGGTATTTGGCGAAGGAGATCGACCGCCATCTGCCAGCCGAGGGACAAATCGTCCCCACGCCGAAGCCCACTGAGAGGGTAGTATTCATCCACCATTTCTTCCGCGGGCTAGGGTTTCCACTCCACCCTTTCGTCTGCGGGCTGATGTATTATTACGGGATAGATTTTCATGATCTGTCCCCGAATTCCTTCCTCAACATCTCGGCGTTTATTGTCGTGTGTGAGGCCTTCCTCCGCATCCAAACCCACTTCGGACTGTGGCTCAAAGTCTTCAACGTGAAGCCGAAGGTGGTGGCTGGCCAGCACGCGGAGTGCGGAGGAGCCATGGTGAGCAAGTTGTCCAACGTCTCTTTGCCCAAGGGCACTTTTGTGGCTACGGTAAAGGAGTGGCAGAAGCAGTGGTTCTACATCACAGAACCACGCGGCACCACCTGGGCCGCAGCTGCCGAATTCCGCTCTGGCGCTCCTATGCGACTCACCTCCTGGGTCGAGAAGAGTCCGGACTGGTGTTCTCCTGACGAGCTGATAATGTTGTAAATGCGTGTTCAGAGCATGGTAACCAAGAGCGTCAAGCTCGTTGAAGTGATCCAGGTGAAGTTAGTTCGCCGGATCCTTCCGTGCCAGCGCCGAAGCCGCCCGCTGTGGGAGTTCAATCCGAAGAAGCACCGGACCCTGGTGAGGATCTTCGAGACACACGAAGTTGCATGGAAGTTGCTCTTCAAGGGGCAGTGAGAAACCACCGGCCACAGATTCAGACCGTGGTCACGATTGTAAACACCCCGCCAGGAAGGTATGTTATTTTTGATGTACCCCCAACTTAATTGTTTCGGGATGATGTATGAACTTTTATTACTGCTTTTTCAGATCGATGGAGAGGGCGGTTAATCCAAAGGTCCGCTTCACGCTGAAGAACCAGTCATCCCGCGTCTGGTGAAGATGCTGGTGCCGGCGCCATATAAGGCGCTGGAGAAGAAGGCCAAGAAGAAGGCAAAGGGGGCCAAGAGTGGCCCCCACCGCAAGGGCACTTTGGACATGACGTCCGAAGACGACGAAGCTCATTCCTCTGTCCCTAAGGACAATGACAAGGAAGAGGAGGAGGAGGAAGAAAACAATCCTCCCCGTGAGGAGAGGAAGAAGAAGAGGGCGGCTTCGGCACATCTGGAGGCAGAGACGCCCAAGCAGGGGAAGGGCGTCCCAGTGGTCAACACCGTGTGGGACGTTGACAGCAGTCCGGAACGACGCCCCTGCACTAAGCCCCAGGCCGCATCGTAAGTGACACGGCTCGCTCGTGCGCACATCCAGCCCTTTCTCTCCATTATCTTGACATAGTTAACTGTATTATTGCAGTCCGGCCCGCGACCTAATCCAACGATCCTCGTCCGAAGGTTCGTTGGCTCCGTCGGAGATGGCGAGCATGTCGCCACCGCCTGCTTATTCCCCCGGGTCCAGGGATGACACTGAAGTGTTGTCCCGGAGGACCGTTCCGAAGGGAGGAGCCCAGGACGCTGTCCGATAGGTGCCTCAAGGCAAGACCTCCACTGCCGGACACATGGGGGAGCCTATCCCCATGGAGACTAGCGAAAAGGGCCGCATCCAGTTTGACCCTCAGCCAAATACGATTCCGGAGACCCATATGGCTCCGGAGTCGGGCGAGCAGCCCCATTGAAGGAGGGGGGTGCGCCGCTTCCACCGGTGGTCCCTGTTCATCCAGGGGCGCCGGATAACCTGATGGAGGCGCTACGAGGCGCCTCCGTCATGGACGAGCACCGTGTCCTTATGGGTGCGGTGATCGAGAAGGTTCAGTCCGCCAATAGTGGACTGAACGAGGCCTGTAGCAACCTGTTAACAGGTTTCGAGGTAAGTGACATAAAAAGAGAAAACCCCCATGTAGTCAGTAGCCCCTGAGACACTGTCCGGTATTCGGCAAGAAGAACCGGACAGAGGATCAATTCTTTTTTTGTAGGATACTAACTTAATATATACCAATAAGCAGGCGTCACTGTTGGCCGCAACCTCGCATGCTGCCGAAGTCTCTGAACTGAGGCAGAGGCTAGAGCAGACCGAGAGTGAGCTCGGCGAGGTTAAGGTTCGGCTCCAGGAGAAGCAAGGTGAGTATTGACTTGCGGTGTGTTCGGAAAGCATAGGCACTGTGTATCGACTGTGGTGTCGTAATATGTGCAGGATCCACGACCGAGGTCGAGGCCCTGCGGAAGGCCCTGGGCGAGGCCGAGGAGAAGGCTGTCCAGCAGCAAGCCGCCCGGAAAAAGGTCAAGGCCCGGGTCAAGGAGGTCGAGCAGGAGCTCCAGGATGCAGTGAAGAAACGCGAGGCCTTGGAGCATGATGCGTCGGTTCAAGGGGCCGAACTCGCCAAGGCTCGTCAGAGCGTGGAGACCGCGGGGAATGAGGCCCAGGCCGCCCTCCAGGAGATCCAGGAGGCCAAGAATGATGAGGACATCAATACCATTGTTACACCCACAGCCCCTGCTGCTATACATACTGGACCAATTACTAGAGCTCGCGCACGCCAATTGAATTATCAGGTACTTTCGTTTCTTGGTAACGATTCCAATGTTCATGAGAATATGATGCTGCCTAAATTGGATACATTTGTTTTGCTTACAAATGAAGGGCCTACCATGGACAAGAAAGATGAACCTTGGAGCAAGTTCAAGCATGGAGATGTTGGCATGCGCAAGGGGAACAAGAATGGAGTTACAAGTGATGATTCCAGGACTTTGAAGCCACCCTAATGAGTGCATCAGGCCTTGGACGAAATATACAAGATGCCACTTCATAATATTCGTCCATAGGCTATTCTAGGTGTTGCGTCACCTTATTATTGGGCCAGGCCCATGTAATTTCGAAATACTTAAGTATAGGCTGTTTTTAGAGTCCGTATGTGTGGGGTAACAAGAGTTAGGGTTGGTTTCGGACCCCTCCCTCAAGGGCCACGAAATTCCCTCCCCTTCCTCCATATATACAGCCCTTAGGGCGTCGTTTAGACTTTGGGTTTTGTTTAGATTAAAAGTTCGCCATAGCTGCAACTTGGCATTTCGCCGTTTGTGTTCAACGACTGCATAAAGCGCCACGTAACCCCACCTTGATCAATAAAGCTTTCATCTTATATTCGCAATATCCAGATTGCAATCTCAGTTTCTTGCTTGTTCTTCGTTTGCTCGCAGGAAATGCAGACCCTCGTGGTCGTTGATCGTGCTCGGCGTGGTCAATAACCTCTCGGAGTTGGTTTAGCGATTGCTAAGGCGCGACGTCTCATCGCTCGTAGTCGGATCGTCAAAGTCGACTTCCTCCAAAGCGAAAACCAACATCTCATCGAAAGACGGGACACCTTTGCCTCTATCAAGTGGTATCAGATTTCCATGTTGCTCGGTGAGATTTTACAGTTTTTCGTAGTTTAGATCGAGTTTGTTCTTCATACCTATAGTCCACGAAAAAGCCACAAAAAAATTAGGGTTAGTTCATCATATCCGAACCAATCTGAGCCTTTGCATAATCTTTTTAGGGTTTTGCTTTCTTGAATTTGCGGGTGCATCATCGTGTCTAGTTGCTGGTCTTAGCGTCTAGTCTTTTAGAGTTTCGAGTTCTGGTCATAAGTTGTCACGCCGCCACCGCACCATCATCATCGCCCCTGCCACCTACCATCACCGCTCCAAATCCGTATCCATGTACCATCACCAATCCGTGTCCATATACCACCACCGATCCATATCCATATACTACCACCGCTACCACCACCACTGCCATATACCACCACCATATATCCACCACCAATCCGAGTTCCTTGCATATTAGGTTTGTTTTCGAGATCCATCTAGTTTCCGATTCGTGTTTCCTTGCCGGAGTAGGTTTCGGAAAAAAAAAGAGTCCGGAAACCACCCTCCGTTTAGGCCCAAAATTTTCTGAAAAAGCACTTGTCTAAAAAATTTCTGGCTATCCTATTTTTAGGTGTTTCTAAGCGTATTGAGACAGTCGCCGTTATAGAAAGTTTTTTTGACCCGTTTCCAGTTTTTGGGTCCGGGCAGTCGAAAAAAAAAATTTGGTCGAAAAATTTCGTGCCCATCCTGTCAGTTTGACCTGGGAAGAGTTTTGAGACACTCGCCATTATAGTGATTTTTCGCAAAAAAAAAGAGCAGCTAAAAAAAAACAGCGCAAAAAAAAGAGCGAAAAAAAAGAGTCCAGAGTGTGCTTTTCCCTTGTTTACGTGCAGCGCCGTGATTTTGTTAGTGTTCTAGGCTCGCGTCTCTAGCACGGTCTAGCCTAGGACCAAAGACAAGACCGTCGTTGAGCGTTTATTCAACTTTGCATCTCTGAATTGATTATTGCTGACCCTTTTTGCTACCATATTATAAGCCTTCCCAGCTCCACATACATCTATATCGTGCGTTTGACTCTCCCTGGTAATCGCTCTATCCAAGCTTTGAGAGTTTTGACTACATCGGTTGCCGGTCACCGCCGTTTGGGTAAGAACTGGTAAGAATTTGAGATTTGCTTGACGGATTTGTGACTGTCCACCACACCACCACCACCACTTCCTAGTAGTCTGTCGAATCATATTCTTGTGTGTTTCTATTGCAGCTAACCATGGCAGGATCACAAGCCGACGAGACTGACTGGGAGAACATGACAAACAAAGCGCTACATGATAAGTTTCAACAAATGATGAGTGGGCAGGTGGAAGATGTGCTAAATAGATTTGAAGAGGCCATGGAGAAGATAGATGGCATTGAGAAGGCGTTAGAAACAAAGCTCGATAACAAGTTTAATGAATTACTCGCGCGTCTACCACCACCACCACCGCTGCACCTAACGCACCTCTACAACAACAACAACGACTACCTCCACATCGCGAAACAGCCCTCCGCCGAAGCTTCCCGTGTCCCTCTTCACCGCCAAGCTGTTGGTGCCGCCGTTGATACTTCGTGGCTCCCTGCTGGCGATGTGGGGGAGGATGATTATGTGGGAGATTACGTGGATGAGGTTGATCAACATCGTAACTACGTGTAACCACCAAAGACCACAACCACCAGGTCGCCCACATGCAAATAATGGCAATGTTAGGGCTCCCCCTCAGGTACGAGATCATGACCATCTCCCTAAACTGAAATTGAATATTCCACCATTTGAGGGTAGATATGTTCCTGATATATATCTTACTTGGGAGTTAGAAACCGAACAACGATTTACATGTTTACAATATCCTGAGGAGAGACGTGTTCCTCGCTGTTTGTGCTTTCACTAGCTTTGCATGTGTTTGGTGATCTGAACATTGTAGATTATATCCTGTTCCAGCTACTCGGGCTGCTTTGAAAACTGCTATGCGTACTCGTTGGGTTCCACCATATTATCAGCGTGAATTACTTCAAAAATTGCAGCGCTTAAGACAAGGAAAAAATTCGGTAGAAGAATATTATCAGGAACTACAAACTGGCTTGATTAGATGTGGTATTGTTGAGGAGAATGAAGCTATACTTGCACGTTTTCTGGGTGGATTAAATAGATTCAGACCATTCTAGACTACAAGGATTATAATAATATCACTCGATTATTCCATCTTGCTTGTAAAGCTGAACGTGAAGTGCAGGATCGATGTGCGTTGGCGCGGACTAACTTTTCGCAGTCGACCTTCATCATGGACACCACGTGCATCATCTACTTCCACACGCTCTACTACACCGCACCTCCGCCGGCTGCCACCTCCAACCGTGATACAAGAAAGCGTGCACAACCACCACTATCTCGCCAAGAGCGCACTGTTGGGCCTACACAGGCTCTTCTTCTTCCATGGCGTCAACAGGGCACACAAGTGATATTATTTGTCGTCGTTGTAAGGGAAGAGGACATTTTGCCATAGAATGCCAATCTCAGCGTGTGATGATTGCTACTGAGGATGGTGGGTATGAGTCCGCTAGTGACTATGATGAAGAGACTTTGGCTCTTATTACACATGAAGAACATGGTGGAGATGATTCTGATCATGAGACGCAATACATGGCTGCTGAAGATGCTGACAGGTATGAGTGTTTAGTTGCTCAACGTGTTTTGAGTGTGCAGGTTACACAAGCTGAGAAAGATCAGAGGCATAACTTGTTCCATACAAAGGGAGTTGTGAAGGAACGTTCTATTCGCGTCATCATAGATGGAGGGAGCTGCAACAACTTGGCTAGCATGGATATGGTGGAGAAGCTTTCTCTCAAAGACAAGACCACATCCACATCCTTAGTACATCCAATGGTTCAACAACAAATGCAAGGTTAAGGTAACACGTCTTTGTTAGGTGTGTATTTTAGTATCTCTACATATGCCGATTATGTTGATTGTGATGTCGCACCTATGCAAGCATGTTCCTTATTACTTGGTAGACCATGGCAATTTGATAAAATTTACGTACAAAATGGTAGAAACAATCAAGATACTCTTGTTCACAAGGATAAAAATATTACTTTGCTTCCTATGACTCCGATTCCATTTTGAAAGATGATATTAATAGAGCTAATAAAGCAAAACAGGAGAAAAATAAGAGTGAAGATCAGATTGTGGCAAAAGAATTTGAGCAACAAATGAAGCCTAATAATAAACCATCTAATGTTGCTTCTGAAATTAAACTGAAAAGTGCATGTTTACTTGCCACCAAATCGATATTGATGAGCTAGATTCTAGCAAATCTGTTTGCTATGCTTTTGTGTGCAAAGAGGCATTATTTTCATTCGAGGACGTGCCTTCCTCTTTGCCCCTTTGTCACTAACATTTTGCAGGAGTTCACGACGTCTTCCCACAAGACGTGCCACCGGGATTACCACCTATTCGAGGGATTGAGCATCAAATTGACTTAATTCCTGGTGCATCGCTACCCAACCGTGCACCATACCGTACCAATCCACAGGAGACGAAGGAGATTATGCTTCAAGTACAGGAGCTGCTCGACAAAGGTTATATACGCGATTCTCTTAGTCCTTGTGCTGTTCCTATTATACTACTGCCTAAAAAGGATGGTACGTCGCGTATGTGCGTTGATTGTAGAGGCATTAATAATATTACTATTCGTTATCGTCATCCTATTCCTAGGTTAGATGATATGCTTGATGAATTAAGTGGCTCTACAATATTCTCCAAAGTTGATTTGCGTAGTGGATACCATCAAATTCGTATGAAATTGGGAGATGAATGGAAAATAGCATTTAAAACTAAGTTTGGTTTATATGAGCGGTTAGTCATGCCTTTTGGGTTAACTAATGCACCTAGTACTTTCATGAGACTAATGAACGAAGTTTTACGTGCTTTCATTGGACGATTTGTGGTAGTCTATTTTGATGATATACTGATTTATAGCAAATCTTTGGAAGAACATTTGGAACATTTACGTGTTGTTTTTAATGCTCTACGTGATGCACGCTTGTTTGGTAACCTTGGGAAGTGCACCTTTTGCACCGACCGAGTATCTTTTCTTGGCTATGTTGTTACTCCACAGGGAATTGAAGTTGAAAAAGCCAAGATTGAAGCTATTGAGAGTTGGCCGCAGCCCAAAACGGTCACACAAGTGAGGAGTTTTCTTGGACTCGCTGGTTTCTATAGGGTTTTGTGAGAGACTTTAGCACCATTGCTGCACCTCTCAATGAGCTTACAAAGAAGGATGTGCCTTTTGTTTGGGGTACCGCATGTGAAGAAGCCTTCACGGTATTGAAAGATAAGTTGACACATGCTCCTTTACTCCAACTTCCTGACTTTAATAAGACTTTTGAGCTTGAATGTTGCTAGTGGAATTGGATTAGGAGGTGTATTATTACAAGATGGCAAACCTGTTGCATACTTTTCTAAAAAATTGAGTGGGCCTAGTCTGAACTATTCTACTTATGACAAAGAATTATATGCTCTTGTTCGCATTTCTTTAGAGACATGGCAACATTATTTATGGCCCAAAGAATTTGTTATACATTCTGATCATGAATCTTTGAAACATATTAAAAGTCAAGCTAAACTGAATCGTAGACATGCTAAATGGGTTGAATTCATTGAGATTTTCCCTTATGTCATTAAACACAAGAAGGGTAAAGAAAATGTTATTGCTGATGCTTTGTCTCGTCGCTATACTATGCTTTCACAACTTGACTTCAAAATATTTGGTTTGGAGACCATCAAAGATCAATATGTGCATGATGCTGATTTTAAAGATGTAATGCAGAATTGTAAAGAAGGAAGAACACGGAACAAGTTAAATGCGTTAATGATGGATTTGTGTTCCGTGCTAACAAGCTATGCATTCCAGCTAGCTCCGTTCTTCTTTTGTTGTTGCAGAAGGCGCATGGAGGAGGACTAATGGGACATTTTGGCGTGAAGAAGACGGAGGATGTACTTGCTACACATTTTTTTTGGCCAAAGATGAGATGGGATGTAGAGCGTTTTGTTGCTCGCTGCACTACATGTCAAAAAGCTAAGTCACGACTCAATCCTCATGGTTTATATATGCCTTTGCCTGTACCTAGTGTTCCTTGGGAGGATATATCTATGGACTTTGTTTTAGGTTTACCTCGAACAAAGAAGGGAGGGATAGCATATTTGTTGTCGTGGATAGATTCTCTAAAATGGCACACTTTATACCATGTCATAAAAGCGATGATGTCGTTAATGTTGCTGATTTGTTCTTTCGTGAAATTATTCGCTTGCATGGTGTGCCAAATACTATTGTTTCGCATCGTGATACTAAATTTCTTAGCCACTTTTGGAGATGTTTATGGGCTAAGTTGGGGACTAAACTGCTTTTTAGTACTACTTGTCACCCCCAAACCGATGGACAAATCAAGTAGTCAAGAGAACATTGTCTACTATGCTTAGGGCTGTTTTGAAGAATAATAAGAAAATGTGGGAAGAATGCTTGCCTCATATTGAATTTGCTTATAATCGCTCATTGCATTCTACTACTAAGATGTGCCCTTTTGAAATTGTGTATGGCTTCCTACCTCGTGCACCTATTGATTTGTTGCCTCTTCCATCTTCGGAGAAGGTTAATTTTGATGCTAAAGAACGTGTTGAATTGATTTTAAAAATGCTTGAGTTAACTAAGGAAAACATTGAGCGTATGAATGCTAAATATAAACTTGCTGGAGATAAGGGTAGAAAACATGTTGTCTTTGCACCTGGAGATCTTGTTTGGTTACATGTGCGTAAGGATAGGTTTCCTAATTTGCGCAAATCAAAGCTAATGCCACGTGCGATGGTCCATTTAAGGTGTTAGAGAAAATAAATGATAATGCATATAAACTTGAGCTGCCTGCAGATTTTGGGGTTAGTCCCACTTTTAACATTGCAGATTTGAAGCCTTATTTGGGTGAGGAAGATGAGCTTCCGTCGAGGACGACTTCATTTCAAGAAGGGAGGATGATGAGGACATCAATACCATTGTTACACCCACAGCCCTCGCTGCTATACATACCGGACCAATTACTAGAGCTCACAAGACGCCAATTGAATTATCGTGTACTTTCGCTTTCTTGGTAACGATTCCAATGTTCATGAGAATATGATGCTGCCCAAATTGGATACATTTGTTTTGCTTACAAATGAAGGGCCTACCATGGACAAGAAAGATGAACCTTGGAGCAAGTTCAAGCATGGAGATGTTGGCATGCTAAGGGGAACAAGAACGGAGTTACAAGTGATGATTCCAGGACTTTGAAGCCACCCTAATGAGTGCATCAGGCCTTGGACGAAATATACAAGATGCCACTTCATAATATTCGTCCATAGGCTATTCTAGGTGCTGCGTCACCTTATTATTGGGCCAGGCCCATGTAATTTCGAAATACTTCAGTATAGGCTGTTTTTAGAGTCCGTATGTGTGGGGAAACAAGAGTTAGGGTTGGTTTCGACCCCTCCCTCAAGGGCCACGAAATTCTCTTCCTCCATATATACAGCCCTTAGGGCGTCGTTTAGACTTTGGGTTTTGTTTAGATTAAAAGTTCGCCATAGCTGCAACTTCACATTTCGCTTGTGTTCAATGACCGGACAAAGGCGCCACAGAACCCCACCTTGATCAATAAAGCTTTCATCTTATATTCGCAATATCTAGATTGCAATCTCAGGTTCTTGCTTGTTCTTCGTTTGCTCGCAGGAAATGCAGACCCTCGTGGTCGTTGATCGTGTTCGGCGTGGTCAATAACCTCTCGGAGTTGGTTAACGATTGCATAAGGCGCGACGCCCTCAAGACGCTCAGTAGTCGGATCGTCAAAGTCGACTTCCTCCAAAGTGAAAACCAACATCTCATCGAAAGACGGGACACCTTTGCCTCTATCAAAGAAGATCACAGCGGGTAAGGCATTTAAGATGCAAAGCAAGTATGCGGAGAAGCGGTACCTTTTACTAACCCGGGTTCGGAGTTCCCCAGGGGCTTTTGCGGATCTACCATGCAGCGTATCAGACGCTGCGGAGTTCTACCAAGCCGAAGGAGGGGGTTCTACGGAGAAGCTATTCTGGTCGCAGTATGCGACGCCAGAGCATCCCGTGTCCTTCACCGATCTGGTGGAGCTGCACAGGGTGTAACGCCCACAATGCGGCTATATCTCCCACGTGTCGAGGCACAACTTGGAGGCATAACCGCATGGTGGTTTTGTCGCAAGAAGGGTCATATTCACACAATCCCATGTAATGAACAAGAATGGGATAAAGAGTTGGCTTACAATCGCCACTTCACACAATACATAAATTAAACATACATCATTCAGAGTACACACAAGGTCCGACTACGGAACCAAAATAAAAGAAGATAATCCCAAATGCTAGATCCCCGATCGTCCCAACTGGGCTCCACTACTGATCATCAGGAAACGAAACATAGTAACGACCAAGGTCCTCATCAAACCCCCACTTGAGCTTGGTTGTGTCACCTGCATGTATCAACGGCACCTGCAACTGTTTTGGCAGAATTTGTGAGTCACGAGGACTTAACAATCTCAAAACCTGCGAGATCAAGTCTATTTAAGCTTATGGGTAGGATGGGGTAATGAGGTGGAGCTACAGCAAGCACTAAGAAAAATATGGTGGCTAACATACGCAAATAAGAGCGAGAAGAGAAGCAACGCAACAGTCGAGAAGCTAGAAGTGATCCTGAAACTACTTACATTTAAACATAACCCAAACCGTGTTCACTTCCCGGACTCTGCCGAAAAGAGACCATCACGGCTACACACGCGGTTGATGTATTTTTAATTAAGTCAAGTGCCAAGTTCTCTACAACCGGAGATTAACAAATTCCCATCTGCCACATAACCGCGGGGCACGGCTCTCGAAAGTTTATACCCTGCAGGGGTGTCCCAACTTAGCCCATCACAAGCTCTCACGGTCAATGAAGGATATTCCTTTTCCCGGGAAGACCCGATCAGTCACGGAGTTCTAGGTTACAAGATATTTCGAGAATGGTAAAACAAGACCAGCAAGACCGCCCACTGTGCCGACAAATCCCGATAGGAGCTGCACATATCTCGTTCTCAGGGCACACCGGATAAGCTAAGCGTACAGGTACCAACATAACCCAAGTTGCTGCGATGATCCCAAGACGACGCTCTAGTTTGGACCAAAGCACTCGAGGAGCACCGCCCGGGGGTTTAAAATAAAGATGACCCTCGAGTCCGCGGAACCCAAGGTAAAAAGGATTAGGTGGCTAATGGTAAAACCAAGGTTGGGCCTTGTTGGAGGAGTTTTATTCAAATCGAACTATCAAGGGGGTCCCATAACACCCAACCGCTTAAGGAACGCAAAATCAAGGAACATAACACCGGTATGACGGAAACTAGGGCGGCAAGAGTGGAACAACACACCAGGCATAAGGCCAAGCCTTCCACCCTTTACCAAGTATATAGATGGATTAATTAAATAAGAGATATTGTAATATCCCAAAATCATCATGTTCCAACATGGAGCAAAACTTCAACTTCACCTGCAACTAACAACGCCATAAGAGGGGCTGAGCAAAAGCGGTAACATAGCCAAACAACGGTTTGCTAGGAAAGGTGGGTTAGAGGCTTGACATGGCAATATGGGAGGCATGATATAGCAAGTGGAAGGTAGCGCGGCATAGAAATAGAGCGAGCAACTAGCAAGCAAAGATAGAAGTGATTTCGAGGGTAATGGTCATTTAGCCTGAGATCCCGCAAGGAAGAAGAACGAGTCCATGAAGAAGACAAACAGACGGAGTCGAACAAATCCTCACAAACGTGACGTTATCGAAACTAACCCGAAGAAGCAACACCGGAAAGAAGCAAACAACATGGTAAACAACCATCACATGAACATGGCATGATGCACAATCAAGTATGATGCATGTCCGGTTTAGATGAGGCATGGCATGGCAAAGTGCACAAACAATACTACAAATTAAGTGGAGCTCAATATGCAACAGTTGCATATTAACGAAACACCACATCAAATATTTAGTTCTCTCTCCTTTATGTACCCAACAATATTAAATATTGATTAACATGGCAAGAGGTGAAGCATAAGTAAGCTAACTATTTAGGCAAGTTTAAATAAGCCCGGGACAACAAATAACAATTCCGGAAAATCCTCATATGCATGTTTCGAATTTGCTACTGTTCTGCCCTAAACACAATTTTAATATTGTTAAACAGCAAAATAAGGTGCACCATGTTAAACTAGGCATTTTTCTACCCCATTTACATATAAAGTTTATTAAATTTGGAGCTACGGTTATTTAGTTATGAAATAAAACATTTTAGCATGGCATTTACACAAATTAAAGCAAACAACAAGTTAAACATTTTAAACATGGATGAAAGTTGCATATTATGAAACTAGGTGAAATTCTAAGCACTTTACATGTTGAAAACATCTTTATGTGATGCATGGTTCTAGAATTATTATATGCATGATGTTGAGGGTTTTTCTGTAAATCTGAAAACTCTGGAAATTAGACAAATTCGCATAACCGAAAAAAAAACATGAACGGGCATAGCAATAGGCTGGCCCAACAAAGGCAGTGGGGCGGGGTTGCTCACCGTGCCTCATGGGCGGTCGGTGGAGGAAGCCAAGCATGCCGGGCTTGGCTTTTGAGGCGCTGGCCTTGACGAGACCGTGACCCAGCCACTGGTGAGCGCGCTGGTCATTTACGGGGTCAACGCAGGAGAGGCGCTCGCTTGGCCGGATCGAGCAGGCGAAGCAGAGGGTTGCGGGCACACTCCTCTGCTCGAGAAGAAGCAGAGCAGAGCAGCGGCATCTGGGATCTCCGGCACGGCGGCGATAGACGGAGGGCGTGGAACCGGGCGCGATGCGGGAGGCGTCGGCAGCGGGACTTGGCGCGGGGTGGCTTGAGGTGGCTGACGACGGGAATCCTCCGGATCTCGAACTGGACGAAGGGAGTGACCTGCTTCTGTCCAAATAGAAAAGATGGAGAGCAGGGGAGGCCAGAGCGGCCAGAGAGAGAGAGAGAGAGAGAGAGAGAGAGAGAGAGAGAGAGAGAGAGAGAGAGAGAGAATCAAGGCGCACAGCGGCGAGGTCTCACCGGCGAGGGGTGCCGGGCGCCTAGCAGGCAAAGCCACAGGCAGTAGCTGCAGAAGACGGTGGCGATGGGATCTTGAGGCCGAGCCCAGGCCATAGCGGCTTCCTTCCGTTCCCTGATGTGACGCCCTCGATTCAATCATACACTAATCATACACGCAAATGTGTACGATCAAGATCAAGGACTCACGGGAAGATATCACAACACAACTCTAGACACAAATTAAAATAATACAATCTTTATATTACAAGCCAGGGGCCTCGAGGGCTCGAATACATAAGCTCGAATACACAAGAGTCAGCGGAAGTAACAATATCTGAATACAGACATGAGTTAGACAAGTTTGCCTTAAGAAGGCTAGCACAAAAGCAACAATGATCGAAAAGGCAAGGCCTCCTGTCTGGGAGCCTCCTAACTACTCATGGTCGTCGACGGTCTCCACGTAGTAGTATGCATCGGCGGTGGCATCTGGCTTCTGGGCTCCGACATCTGGTTGCATCAACCGGAAAGACGAAGAAAGGGGGGAGGGGAGCAAAGCAACCGTGAGTACTCATCCAAAGTACTCGCAAGCAAGGATCTACACTACATATGCAACATTATCAAAAGAAGGTCAGTATATGTGGACCGGGCTGCAGAAATGCCGAATAGAGAGAAGGCCTAGTCCTATCGAAGACTAGCATCTTCTCGAAACCACCAACTTACAAAGAACAGGAGGGAGTAGAGTAGCATAAAGTAAAGTAGTAGTAGTGTTATCAACCTTGGCGTAGATCCTTTCTCGACACCCCGCGAGAAAGCAATCCCGAGCCATACTATCCAGCTTATCATCACCATCCAATACTCATCACCATCCAGTTCTCATCACAAGTATCCAGTTCTAGTTGTATCGATCGATACAACTCCAAGTGTCCGTTATCAGAGGGACAAGGCTATCGATAGATGTTTTCTTCCTGCAGGGTGCACTAACTTACCCACCACGCTCAATTAACTCCGCCGACACACTTTCCTGGTCATGCTCGGCCTCGGCCAAACAATACGCCGCAACCCGACCTAGGCTTAATAGAGAGGCCAAGACGCCGGACTAAACCTATGCCCTCGTGGGTCATGGGCCATCTCCCGTGAACTCCCGCACATTGCGAACACGGCCAAGGAGCATACCTAGCTACCTCCTTCAACAAGGCGGTGCTTACGTAGTCCAACCCGCGCTACCGCCAGCCGACGCCTATTAAGCTTCGGCTGATGTATACGACGCAGTAACGCCCATACTATGCCCACGTGATGGTTAGTGCTATCGGGCCGAGGCCCTCGGATCAAATATCCAAATCGTAGTGGATTAGGAACGCGGTAACAAGCAGTAGATTCACGAAGATGTGACCCGTTGCTGCCTCGAGGACTTGCGGCAAGGGCTAGGAATGCCCGGCCACGCCTCGTATTTATCTCACGGGCACCCTCCAGGTTAACCCGACTCCACATCACTCGCAATTAAGCTCACGCGGGTACCCCTTAGAGCCGACCCGTATTTAGTAACATGGTTCAGTGTAAAGTCATAGTAACCATAGTAACTGTGTGTCTAACACCAAGGAGAAAACCTGAGGAATCACCCTTTACGGATTCCACTCAATGTAATCATCAAGGTGAACGTAAGAGGAACCACCCTCGAAGTTCACACATGAGGGGTTGCATGACAGAGTCGTATCAAAAGTGGTTAAGGCGGAATCACCCTCGATGACCACGACCGAATGGCTACACTACAGGGTAACATCAGAAGTGCTGATGAGGTCTCACCCTGATGAGGACATCAATACCATTGTTACACCCACAGCCCCTGCTGCTATACATACTGGACCAATTACTAGAGCTCGCGCACGCCAATTGAATTATCAGGTACTTTCGTTTCTTGGTAACGATTCCAATGTTCATGAGAATATGATGCTGCCTAAATTGGATACATTTGTTTTGCTTACAAATGAAGGGCCTACCATGGACAAGAAAGATGAACCTTGGAGCAAGTTCAAGCATGGAGATGTTGGCATGCGCAAGGAGAACAAGAACGGAGTTACAAGTGATGATTCCAGAACTTTGAAGCCACCCTAATGAGTGCATGAGGCCTTGGACGAAATATACAAGATGCCACTTCATAATATTCGTCCATAGGCTATTCTAGGTGCTGCGTCACCTTATTATTGGGCCAGGCCCATGTAATTTCGAAATACTTAAGTATAGGCTGTTTTTAGAGTCCGTATGTGTGGGGAGAGTTAGGGTTGATTTCGGACCCCTCCACCAAGGGCCACGAAATTCCCCCCTCTTCCTCCATATATACAGCCCTTAGGGCACCGTTTAGACCTTGGGTTTTGTTTAGATTAAAAGTTCGCCATAGCTGCAACTTCACAGCGTTTCGCTTGTGTTCAACGACTGCATAAAGGCGCCACAGAACCCCACCTTGATCAATAAAGCTTTCATCTTATATTCGCAATATTCAGATTGCAATCTCAGTTTCTTGCTTGTTCTTCGTTTGCTTGCAGGAAACAGGCCCTCGTGGTCAGGCTGATCGTGCTCCGGCGTGGTCAATAACCCTCGGAAGTTGGTTTAGCGATTGCTAAGGCGCGACGCTTCGCACGTTCGTAGTCGGATCGTCAAGGTCTACTCCATCAAACGATAGCCACCATCTCATCGAAACATCGGGACACCTTTGCCTCTATCAAGTGGTATCAGATTTTCAGGTTGCTCGGTGAGATTTTACAGTTTTCCGTAGTTTAGATCGAGTCTGTTCTTCATACCTATAGTCCACGAAAAAGCCACAAAAAAATTAGGGTTAGTTCATCATAGCCGAACCAATCTGAGCCTTTGCATAATCTTTTTAGGGTTTTGCTTTGTTGAATTTATGTTGCATCGTCGTGTCTAGTTGCTGGTCTTAGCGTCTAGTCTTTTAGAGTTTCGAGTTACGGTCATAAGTTGTCACGCCGCCACCGCACCATCATCATCGCCTCGCCACCTACCATCACCGCCTCGAATCCGTATCCATATACCACCACCAATCCGTGTCCATATACCACCACCGATCCATATCCATATACTACCACCGCTACCACCACCGCTGCCATATACCACCACCATATATCCACCACCAATCCGAGTTCTTCTCATATTAGGTTTGTTTTCGAGATCCATCTAGTTTCCGATTCGTGTTTCCCTGCCGGAGTAGGTTTCGGAAAAAAAATAAAAAAAATAATAATAAAAAAAAAGAGTCTGGAAACCACCCTCCGTTTAGGCCCAAAATTTTCCGAAAACGCACTTGTCGAAAATTTACGCTATCCTGCTTTTAAGTGTTTCTAAGTGTATTGAGACAACAACCGTTATAGAAAGTTTTTTGACCCGTTTCAGCTTTTGGGTCCGGCAAAAAAAAAAATTTTGGTCGAAAAATTTTCGTGCCCATCCTGTCAGTTTGACCTGGGAAGAGTTTTGAGACACTCGCCATTATAGTGATTTTTCGCAAAAAAAAAAGAGCAGCGCAAAAAAAAAGCAGCGCAAAAAAAAAAGCGAAAAAAAAATCCAGAGTGTGCTTTTCCCTTGTTTACGTGCAGCGCCGTGATTTTGTTAGTGTTCTAGGCTCGCGTCTCTAGCACGGTCTAGCCTAGGACCAGACAAGACTGCTCGTTGAGCGTTTATTCAACTTTGCATCTCCGAATTGATTATTGCCGATCCTTTTTGCTACCATATTATAAGCCTTCCCAGCTCCACATACATCTACATCGTATGCTTGACTCTCCCCGTAATCGCTCTATCCAAGCTTTGAGAGTTTTGACTACATCGGTTGCCGATCACCGCCGCTTTGGGTAAGAATCGGTAAGAATTTGAGATTTGCTTGACGGATTTGTGATCGCTCCACCACACCACCACCACCACTTCCTAGTAGTCCGTCGAATCATATTCTTGTGTGTTTCTATTATCGCTAACCATGGCAGGATCACAAGCCGATTTAGACCGACCGGGAGAACATGACAAACAAAGCGCTACATGATAAATTTCAACAAATGATGAGTGGGCGGTGGACGATGTGCTAAATAGATTTGAAGAGGCCATGGAGAAGATAGATGGCATTGAGAAGGCGTTCAAACAAAGCTCGATAACAAGTTTAATGAATTGCTCGCTGCGTCTACCACCACCACCACCGCGGCACCTAACGCACCTCTACTACAACAACAAGGACTACCTCCACATCGCGAAACAGCCCTCCGCCGAAGCTTCCCGTGTCCCTCTTCACCGCCAAGCTGCCGGTGTCTTTGCTGATACTTCGTGGCTCCTGCTGCTGCGGTGGGGAGGATGATTATGTGCTTGAGATTACGAGGATGAGGTTGATCAACATCGTAACGACGTGCAACCACCAAAGACCACAACCACCAGGTCGTCCACATGCAAATAATGGCAATGTTCGCTCCCCTTCAGTACGAGATCATGACCATCTCCCTAAACTGAAATTGAATATTCCACCATTTGAGGGTAGATATGTTCCTGATATATATCTTACTTGGGAGTTAGAAACTGAACAACGATTTACATGTTTACAATATCCCGAGGAGAGACGTGTTCCGCTGCCGTTTGTGCTTTCACTAGCTTTGCATGTGTTTGGTGATCTGAACATTGTAGATTATATCCTGCTCCAGCCTACTTGGGCTGCTTTGAAAACTGCTATGCGTGCATCGTTGGGTTCCACCATATTATCAGCGTGAATTACTTCAAAAATTGCAGCGCTTAAGACAAGGAAAAAATTCGGTAGAAGAATATTATCAGGAATTACAAACTGGCTTGATTAGATGTGGTATTGTTGACGAGAATGAAGCTATACTTGCACGTTTTCTGGGTGGATTAAATAGAGAGATTCAGACCATTCTAGACTACAAGGATTATAATAATATCACTCGATTATTCCATCTTGCTTGTAAAGCTGAACGTGAAGTGCAGGATCGACAGTGCGTTGGCGCGAACTAACTTTTTCTCGCAGGTCGACCTTCATCATGGACACCACGTGCATCATCTACTTCCACACGCTCTACTACACCGCACCTCCGCCGGCTGCCACCTCCAACCGTGATACAAGAAAGGTGCACAACCACCACTATCTCGCCAAGAGCACACCTGCTGGGCCTACACAGTAGCTCTTCTTCTTCCATGGCGTCAACAGGGCACACAAGTGATATTATTTGTCGTCGTTGTAAGGGAAGAGGACATTTTATGAGAGAATGCCAATCTCAGCGTGTGATGATTGCTACTGAGGATGGTGGGTATGAGTCCGCTAGTGACTATGATGAAGAGACTTTGGCTCTTATTACACATGAAGAACACGGTGGAGATGATTCTGATCTTGAGACGCAATACATGGCTGCTGAAGATCTTGTGACAGTATGAATGTTTAGTTGCTCAACGTGTTTTGAGTGTGCAGGTTACACAAGCTGAGCAAAATCAGAGACATAACTTGTTCCATACAAAGGGAGTTGTGAAGGAACGTTCTATTCAAGGTCATCATAGATGGAGGGAGCTGCAACAACTTGGCTAGCATGGATATGGTGGAGAAGCTTTCTCTCACCACAAGACCACATCCACATCCTTACTACATCCAATGGTTCAACAACAGCGGCAAGGTTAAGGTAACACGTCTTTGTTCGTGTGTATTTTAGTATCTCTACATATGCTGATTATGTTGATTGTGATGTCGCATCTATGCAAGCATGTTCCTTATTACTTGGTAGACCATGGCAATTTGATAAAAATTCTGTACACCATGGTAGAAACAATCAAGATACTCTTGTTCACAAGGATAAAAATATTACTTTGCTTCCTATGACTCCTGATTCCATTTTGAAAGATGATATTAATAGAGCTAATAAAGCAAAACAGGAGAAAAATAAGAGTGAAAATCAGATTGTGGCAAAAGAATTTGAGCAACAAATGAAGCCTAATAATAAACCATCTAATGTTGCTTCTGAAATTAAACTGAAAAGTGCATGTTTATTTGCCACCAAATCTGATATTGATGAGCTAGATTCTAGCAAATCTGTTTGCTATGCTTTTGTGTGCAAAGAGGCATTATTTTCATTCGAGGACGTGCCTTCCTCTTTGCCCCCTGCTGTCACTAACATTTTGCAGGAGTTCCTTGACGTCTTCCCACAAGACGTGCCACCGGGTTTACCACCTATTCAAGGGATTGAGCATCAAATTGACTTAATTCCCAGTGCATCGCTACCCAACCGCGCACCTTACCATACCAATCCAGAGGAGACGAAGGAGATTATGCGTCAAGCATGTGAGCTGCTCGACAAAGGTTATATACGCGAATCTCTTAGTCCTTGTGCTGTTCCTATTATACTAGTGCCTAAAAAGGATGGTACGTCATGCATGTGTGTTGATTGTAGAGGCATTAATAATATTACTATTCGTTATCGCCATCCTATTCCTAGGCTAGATGATATGCTTGATGAATTGAGTGGCTCTACAATATTCTCCAAAGTTGATTTGCGTAGTGGATACCATCAAATTCGTATGAAATTGGGAGATGAATGGAAAACAGCATTTAAAACTAAGTTTGGATTATATGAGTGGTTAGTCATGCCTTTTGGGTTAACTAATGCACCTAGTACTTTCATGAGATTAATGAACGAAGTTTTACGTGCTTTCATTGGACGATTTGTGGTAGTTTACTTTGATGATATACTGATTTATAGCAAATCTTTGGAAGAACATTTGGAACATTTACATGCTATTTTTAATGCTCTACGTGATGCACGTTTGTTTGGTAACCTTGGGAAGTGCACCTTTTAATCGACCGAGTATCTTTCTTGGCTATGTTGTTACTCCACAGGGTATTGAAGTTGATAAAGCCAAGATTGAAGCTATTGAGAGTTGGCACAGCCCAAAACGGTCACACAAGTGAGGAGTTTTCTTGGACTCGCTGGTTTCTATAGGCGTTTTGTGAGAGACTTTAGCACCATTGCTGCACCTCTCAATGAGCTTACAAAGAAGGATGTGCCTTTTGTTTGGGGTACCGCACAGAAGAAGCCTTCACGGTATTGAAAGATAAGTTGACACATGCTCCTTTACTCCAACTTCGACTTTAATAAGACTTTTGAGCTTGAATGTGATGCTAGTGGAATTGGATTAGGAGGTGTGTTATTACAAGATGGCAAACCTGTTGCATACTTTTACGAAAAATTGAGTGGGCCTAGTCTGAACTATTCTACTTATGACAAAGAATTATATGCTCTTGTTCGACTTTAGAGACATGGCAACATTATTTATGGCCCAAAGAATTTGTTATACATTCTGATCATGAATCTTTGAAACATATTAAAAGTCAAGCTAAACTGAATCGTAGACATGCTAAATGGGTTGAATTCATTGAGACTTTCCCTTATGTCATTAAACACAAGAAGGGTAAAGAAAATGTTATTGCCCATGCTTTGTCTCGTCGATATACTATGCTTTCACAACTTGACTTCAAAATATTTGGTTTGGGGACCATCAAAGATCAATATGTGCATGATGCTGATTTTAAAGATGTAATGCAGAATTGTAAAGAAGGAAGAACATGGAACAAGTTCGTTATTAATGATGGTTTTGTGTTCCATGCTAACAAGCTTTGCATTCCTGCTAGCTCTGTTCGTCTTCTGTTGTTGCAGGAGGTGAAGGAAATATGCCCTAGAGGCAATAATAAAGTTATTATTTATTTCCTTATTTCATGATAAATGTTTATTATTCATGCTAGAATTGTATTAACCGGAAACATAATACATGTGTGAATATATAGACAAAACAAGATGTCACTAGTATGCCTCTACTTGACTAGCTTGTTAATCAAAGATGGTTATGTTTCCTAACCATGAACAAGGAGTTGTTATTTGATTAACAAGGTCACATCATTAGTTGAATGATCTGATTGACATGACCCATTCCGTTAGCTTAACACTTGATCGCTTAGTATGTTAATGCTTTCTTCATGACACATACATGTTCCTGTAACTATGAGATTATGCAACTCCGTTTACGGAGGAACACTTTGGGTACTACCAATCGTCACATAGTAACTGTGTTATTATAAAGGAGTAATCCAGTTGTCTCCAAAGGTACTTGTTGGGTTGGCGTATTTCGAGATTAGGTTTTGTCACTCCGATTGTCTGAGAGGTATCTCTAGGCCTTCTCGGTAATACACATCACTTAAGCCTTGCAAGCATTACAACTAATGAGTTAGTTGTGAGATGATGTATTACGGAACGAGTAAAGAGACTTACGGTAACGAGATTGAACTAGGTATTGGATACCGACGATCGAATCTCGGGTAAGTAACATACCGATGACAAAGGGAACAACATATGTCGTTATGCGGTTTGACCGATAAAAGATCTTCGTAGAATATGTAGGAACCAATATGGGCATCCAGGTTCCGCTATTGGTTATTGACCGAGAATGGTTCTAGGTCATGTCTACATAGTTCTCGAACCCGTAGGGTCCGCACGCTTAAGGTTTCGATGGCGCTTATATTATGAGTTTATGAGTTTTGATGTACCGAAGGAGTTCGGAGTCCCGGATGAGATCGGGGACATGACGAGGAGTCTCGAAATGGTCGAGACGTAAAGATCGATATATTGGACGACTATATTCGGAGTTCGGAAAGGTTCCGAGTCATTCGGGTATTTTTCGAGTACCGGTAGTTACGGGAGAAGCAATGGGCCTTGATGGGCTTTAGTGGGAAGAGGAGAAAGGGCCAAGGGGCTGCTGCGCCCCCTCCCTTCTAGTCCGAATTGGACTAGGGAAAGGGGCCGCCACCTTTCCTTCTCCTCCACTTCCTTCTCCCTTCCTCCCTCTTGGTGGACTCCTACTAGGACTTGGAGTCCTAGTAGGACTCCACCCTGGCCGCACCTTTGCCTTGGCGGCCTCCTCCTCCTCCATCCTTTATATCTGGGGCAGGGGGCACCCCAGACACACAAGTTGATCTACGGATCGTTCCTTAGCCGTGTCTGGTGCCCCCTCCACCATATTCCACCTCGGTCATATCGTCATGAGCTTAGGCGAAGCCTGCGCGGAGAAGTCATATCGTCAGCGAGCTTAGGCGAAGCCTGCGTCGGTGGAGCATCAACATCGTCACCACGCCGTCAGGTCGTCTTGTGGAACTCATCCCGACACTTTGCTGGATCGGAGTCCGGGATCGCCATCGAGCTGAACGTGTGCGTAACTCGGAGGTGCCGTCGCTCGGTACTTGGATCGGTCGGATCGTGAAGACGCGTCGACTACATCAACCGCGTTGTTATAACGCTTCCGCTTTCGGTCTCGAGGGTACGTGGACAGACACTCTCCCTCTCGTTGCTATGCCATCACCATGGTCTTGCGTGATCGTAGGAAATTTTTGAAATTACTACGTTCCCCAACAAAGGGCATCCGAGCCAGGTTTTATGCGTTGATGTCATATGCACGAGTAGAACACAAGTGAGTTGTGGGCGATACAAGTCATACTACCTACCAAAGATGTCATACTTTGGTTCAGCGGTATTGTTGGACGAGACGATCCGGACCAACCTTACGCGTGCATTTCCACGCGAGACCGGTTCCCTCGACGTGCTTTGCACATAGATGGCTTGCGGAAGACTGTCTCTCCAACTTTAGTTGAACTGAGTGTGGCTACGCCGGTCCTTGAGAAGGTTAAAACGAGTCTATTTGACAAACTATCGCTGTGGTTTTGATGCGTAGGTAAGAACGGTTCTTGCTCAGCCCGTAGCAGCCACGTAAAACTTGCAACAACAAAGTAGAGGACGTCTAACTTGTTTTTGCAGGGCATGTTGTGATGTGATATGGTCAAGACGTGATGCTATATTTTATTGTATGAGATGATCATGTTTTGTAACCGAAGTTATCGGCAATCGGGCAGGAGCCATGTGGTTGTCGCTTATTGTATGAAATGCAAACGCCATGTAATTGCTTTACTTTATCACTAAGCGGTAGCGATAGTCGTGGAAGCAATAGTTGGCGAGACGACAACGATGCTACGATGGAGATCAAGGTGTCGCTACGGTGACGATGGTGATCATGACGGTGCTTGAGATGGAGATCACAAGCACAAGATGATGATGACCATATCATATCACTTATATTGATTGCATGTGATGTTTATCCTTTATGCATCTTATCTTGCTTTGATTGACGGTAGCATTATAAGATGATCTCTCACTAAAATTATCAAGAAGTGTTCTCCCGAGTATGCACCGCTATGTAAAGTTCTTCGTCCGAGACACCACGTGATGATCGGGTGTGATAGGCTCTACGTTCAAATACAACGGGTGCAAAACAGTTGCGCACGCGGAATACTCGAGTTAAACTTGACGAGCCTAGCATATAACAGATATGGCCTCGGAACACGGAGACCGAAGGTCGAGCGTGAATCATATAGTAGATATGATCAACATAGTGATGTTCACCATTGAAACTACTCCATCTCACGTGATGATCGGACATGGTTTAGTTGATTTGGATCACGTAATCACTTAGATGACTAGAGATGTCTATCTAAGTGGGAGTTCTTAAGTAATATGATTAATTGAACTTTAATTTATCATGAACTTAGTCCCGGTAGTATTTTGCAAATTATGTTGTAGATCAATAGCTCGCGTTGTTGCTTCCCTATGTTTTTATATGTGTTCCTAGAGAAATTTGTATTGAAAATGTTAGTAGCAATGATGCGGATTGGATCCGTGATCTGAGGTTTACCCTCATTGCTGCACGTAAGAAATTATGTCCTTAATGCACCGCTAGGTGACAAAACTATTGCAGGAGCGTATGCAGACGTTATGAACGTTTGGCTAGCTCAATATGATGACTACTTGATAGTTTAGTGCACCATGCTTAAAGGCTTAGAATCGGGAATTCAAATACGTTTTGAACGTCATGGACCATATGAGATGTTCCATTAATTGAAGTTATTATTTCTAGCAAATACCATAGTTGAGAGATATAAAGTCTCCAACAAGTTCTATATCTATAAGATTGAGGAGTATCTCTCAACTAGTGAGCATGTGCTCGATTGTCCGGGTACTTCAATCGCTTGAATCAAGTGGGAGTTAATCTTCCGTGATAAGATAGTGATTGATGTAATTCTCTAGTCACCATCACTAAGTTACTAGAACTTCGTGATGAACTATAGTATGCAAGGGATGACGAAAACGATTCCCAAGCTCTTCGTGATGCTGAAATCGACGAAGGTAGAAATCAAGAAAAGAGCATCAAGTGTTGATGATTGACAAGACCACTAGTTTCAAGGAAAAGGGCAAAGGGAAGAAGGGGAACTTCAAGAAGAACGGCAAGCAAGTTGATGTTCGAGTGAAGAAGCCCAAGTCTAGACCTAAGCCTGAGACTAAGTGCTTTTTCTGCAATGGAACTAGTCACTGGAAGCGGAACTACCCCAATTATTTGGTGGATAAGAAGGATGGCAAAGTGAACAAGAGTATATTTGATATACAGGTTATTGATGTGTGCTTTACTAGTGTTTATAGTAGCCCTTGAGTATTTGATACTTGTTCGGTTGCTAAGATTAGTAACTCGAAACAGGAGTTACGTATAAATGTAAACTAGTTGAAGGGGAAGTAACGATGAGTGTTGGAAGTAGTTCCAAGATTGATATGATCATCATCGCACACTCCCTATACTTTCGAGATTAGTGTGGAACCTAAATAAGTGTTATTTGGTGTTGAGCATAAATATGATTTGATCATGTTTATTGCAATACGGTTATTCATTTAAGTAAGAGAATAAATTGTTGTTCTGCTTACATGAATAAAACCTTATATGGTTACACACCCAATGAAAATGGTTCATTGGATCTCGATCATAGTGATACACATATTCATAATATTGAAACCAAAAGATGCAAAGTTAATAATGATAGTGCAACTTATTTGTGGCACCGCCGCTTAGGTCATATTGGTGTAAAGCGCATGAAGAAAACTCCATGCCGATGGACTTTTGGAATCACTTGATTATGAATCATTTGATGCTTGCGAACCATGCCTTTTGGGCAAGATGACTAAAACTCCGTTCTCCTAACAATGGAACAAGCTAATGACTTATTGGAAATAATACATACCGATGTATACAATTCAATGAGTGTTGATGCTCGTGGCAAGTATCATTATTTTCGACCTTCACAGATGATTTGAGCAGATATGCGATATCTTCTTGATGAAACATAAGTCTGAAATAGTTGAAAAGTTCAAAGAATTTCAGAGTGAAGTAGAAAATCATCGTAACAAGAAAATAAAGTTTCTGCGATCTGATCGTGGAGATGAATATTTGAGTTACGAGTTTGGTCTTCAATTAAAACAAAGTGGAATAGTTTCACAGCTCACGCCACCGGAACACCACAACGTTATGGTGTGTCCGAACGTCTTAACTGCATTTCTTTATTTTGATATGGTACGATCAATGATGTCTCTTACTGATTTACCAATATCGCTTTTGGGGTTATGCATTAGAGACAAATGCATTCACGCTTAATGGGGCACCATCTAAATCCGTTGAGACGACACCATATGAACTATGGTTTAACAAAGAAACCTAAGCTGCGTTTCTTAAAAGTTTGGAGTTTTGATACTTATGTGAAAAGTTTTCACCTCATAAGCTCGAACCCAAATCGAGAAGTGCGTCTTCATAGAATACCCAAAGGTAACTATTGGGTACACCTTCTATCACAGATCCGAAGGCAAGTTTTTCGTTGTTAAGATGGATCCTTTCTAGAGAAGAAGTTTCTCTCGAAAGAAGTGAGTGGGAGGAAAGTAGAACTTGATGAGGTAATTGTACCTTCTCCCTTATTGGAAAGTAGTTCATCACGTAAATCAGTTCCAAAGTGATTCCTCGCACTAATAAGTGAGGAAGTTAATGATGATGATCATGAAACTTCGCATCAAGTTGCTACCAAACCTCGTAGGTCTTCCAGAGCAAAATCCGCACTGCAGTGGTATGGTTATCGTGTTCGGAAGTCATGTTACTAGACCATGATGAACCTACATGCACTATGAGGAAGCGATGATGAGCCCAGATTCGCGAAATGGCTTGAGGCCATGAAATCTGAGATAGGATCCATGTATGAGAAACAAAGTATGGACTTTGATTGACTTGCTCTATGATCAGCAAGCCATGTTAAATAAATGGATCTTCAAGAGGAAGACGGACACTGATAGTAGTGTTACTATCTACAAAGCTCGACTTGTTGCAAAAGGTTTTCGACAAGTTCAAGGGGTTGACTACGATGAGACTTTCTCACCCGTAGCGATGCTTAAGTCTGTCCGAATCATGTTAGCAATTGCCACATTTTATGAAATCGGCAAATGGATGTCAAAAACAACATTCTTTAATGGATTTATTAAAGAAGAGTTGTATATGATGCAACCGTAAGGTTTTGTCAATCCTAAAGGAGCTAACAAAATGTGCAAGCTCCATCGATCCATCTATGGACCGGTGCAAGCATCTCGGAGTTGGAATATACGCTTTGATAAGATTGATCAAAGCATATGGTTTTATATGCACTTTTGGAGAAGCCTCAGATTTACAAGAAAGTGAGTGGGAGCACTACATTTCGATAAGTATATGTGAATGACATATTGTTGATCGGAAATAATGTAGAATTATTCTGCAAAGCATAAAGGAGTATTTGAAAGGAGTTTTTCAAAGAAGGACCTCGGTGAAGCTGCTTACATATTGAGCATCAAGATCTATTGAGATAGATCAAGACGCTTGATATGTTTTTCAATGAATACATACCTTGACAAGATTTTGAAGTAGTTCAAAATGGAACAGTCAAAGAAAGAGTTCTTGCCTGTGTTACAAGGTGTGAGATTGAGTAAGACTCAAAACCCGACCACGGCAGAAGATAGAAAGAGAATGAAAGTCATTCCCTATGCATCACCATAGGTTCTATAAAGTATGCTATGCTATGTACCAGACCTATTGTATACCTTGCTCGAATTTGGCAAGGAGTACAATAGTGATCTAGGAGTAGATCCTTTGGACATTGGTCAAAGAACATCCTTAGTGAGGACTAAGGAAATATTTCTCGATTATGGAGGTGATAAAAGAGCCCGTCAGAAAGAGTTACATCGGTGCAAGCTTTTACACCGATCCGGATGACTCTAAATCTCAATCTGGATACATATTGAAAGTGGGAGCAATTAGCTAGAGTAGCTCCGTGCGAGCATTGTAGACATAGAATATTTGCAAAATACATACGGCTCGAATGTGATGTAATCCGTTGACTAAGCTACTCTCACGAGCAAAACATGATCATACCTTAGTACTCTTTGGGTGTTAATCACATAGCGATGTGAACTAGATTATTGACTCTAGTAAACCCTTTGGGTGTTGGTCACATGACGATGTGAACTATGGGTGTTAATCACATACAGTATGTGAAAATTAGTGTTGAATCACATGATGATGTGAACTAGATTATTGACTCTAGTGCAAGTGGGAGACTGAAGGAAATATGCCCTAGAGGCAATAATAAAGTTATTATTTATTTCCTTATTTCATGATAAATGTTTATTATTCATGCTAGAATTGTATTAACCGGAAACATAATACATGTGTGAATATATAGACAAAACAAGTATGTCACTAGTATGCCTCTACTTGACTAGCTTGTTAATCAAAGATGGTTATGTTTCCTAACCATGAACAAGGAGTTGTTATTTGATTAACAAGGTCACATCATTAGTTGAATGATCTGATTGACATGACCCATTCCGTTAGCTTAACACTTGATCGCTTAGTATGTTAATGCTTTCTTCATGACACATACATGTTCCTGTAACTATGAGATTATGCAACTCCGCTTACCGGAGGAACACTTTGGTACTACCAAACGTCACAACGTAATCGGGTGATTATAAAGGAGTACTACAGGTGTCTCCAAAGGTACTTGTTGGGTTGGCGTATTTCGAGATTAGGTTTTGTCACTCCGATTGCTCGGAGAGGTATCTCTAGGCCTTCTCGGTAATACACATCACTTAAGCCTTGCAAGCATTACAACTAATGAGTTAGTTGTGAGATGATGTATTACGGAACGAGTAAAGAGACTTACCGTAACGAGATTGAACTAGGTATTGGATACCGACGATCGAATCTCGGGTAAGTAACATACCGATGACAAAGGGAACAACATATGTCGTTATGCGGTTTGACCGATAAAAGATCTTCAGAGAATATGTAGGAACCAATATGGGCATCCAGGTTCCGCTTATTGGTTATTGACCGAGAATGGTTCTAGGTCATGTCTACATAGTTCTCGAACCCGTAGGGTCCGCACGCTAAGGTTTCGGCGATGCTTATATTATGAGTTTATGAGTTTTGATGTACCGAAGGAGTTCGAGTCCCGGATGAGATCGGGGACATGACGAGGAGTCTCGAAATGGTCGAGACGTAAAGATCGATATATTGGACGACTATATTCGAGTTCGGAAAGGTTCCGAGTCATTCGGTATTTTTCGGAGTACCGTAGTTACGGAGAAGCAATGGGCCTTGATGGGCTTTAGTGGGAAGAGGAGAAAGGGCCAAGGGGCTGCTGCGCCCCTCCCTTCTAGTCCGAATTGGACTAGGGAAAAGGGGCCGCCACCTTTCCTTCTCCTCCACTTCCTTCTCCCTTCCTCCCTCTTGGTGGACTCCTACTAGGACTTGGAGTCCTAGTAGGACTCCACACCGGCCGCACCTTTGCCTTGGCCGGCCTCCTCCTCCTCCATCCTTTATATACCATGGGGGCACCCCAGACACACAAGTTGATCTACGGATCGTTCCTTAGCCGTGTCGGTGCCCCCTCCACCATATTCCACCTCGGTCATATCGTCATGAGCTTAGGCGAAGCCTCGCGCCGGAGAAGTCATATCGTCAGCGGAGCTTAGGCGAAGCCCTGCGTCGGTGGAGCATCAACATCGCCACCACGCCGTCGTCTTGACGGAACTCATCCCCGACACTTTTTCTTTGGATCGGAGTCCGGGATCGCCATCGAAATGAACGTGTGCGTAACTCGGAGGTGCCGTGACGTTCGGTACTTGGATCGGTCGGATCGTGAAGACGCATTTACTACATCAACAACCGTTGTTATAACGCTCGCTTTCGGTCTACGAGGGTACGTGGACAGACACTCTCCCCTCTCGTTGCTATGCCATCACCATGGTCTTGCGTGATCGTAGGAAATTTTTTGAAATTACTACGTTCCCCAACAGGAGGCGCATGGAGGAGGCTTAATGGGACACTTTGACGTCAAGAAGACGGAGGATATACTTGCTACACATTTCTTTTGGCCAAAGATGAGACGGGATGTTGAGCGTTTTGTTGCTCGCTGCACTACCGTCAAAAAGCTAAGTCACGACTCAATCCTCATGGTTTATATATGCCTTTGCTCGTGCCTAGTATTCCTTGGGAGGATATATCAATGGACTTTGTTTTAGGTTTACCTCGAACAAAGAAGGGGAGGGATAGCATATTTGTTGTCGTGGATAGATTCTCGAAAATGGCACACTTTATACCATGTCATAAAAGCGATGATGCTGTTAATGTTGCTGATTTGTTCTTTCGTGAAATTATTCGCTTGCATGGTGTGCCAAATACTATTGTTTCAGATCGTGATACTAAATTTCTTAGCCACTTTTGGAGATGTTTATGGGCTAAGTTGGGGACTAAACTGCTTTTAGTACTACTTGTCACCCCCAAACCGATGGACAAACTGAAGTAGTCAATAGAACATTGTCTACTATGCTTAGGGCTGTTTTGAAGAATAATAAGAAAATGTGGGAAGAATGCTTGCCTCATATTGAATTTGCTTATAATCGCTCATTGCATTCTACTACTAAGATGTGCCCTTTTGAAATTGTGTATGGCTTCCTACCTCGTGCACCTATTGATTTGTTGCCTCTTCCATCTTCGGAGAAGGTTAATTTTGATGCTAAAGAACGTGCTGAATTGATTTTAAAAATGCATGAGTTAACTAAGGAAAACATTGAGCGTATGAATGCTAAATATAAACTTGCCGGAGATAAGGGTAGAAAACATGTTGTCTTTGCACCGGAGATCTTGTTTGGTTACATTTGTGTAAGGATAGGTTTCCTAATTTGCGCAAATCAAAGCTAATGCCACGTGCTGATGGTCCATTTAAGGTGTTAGAGAAAATAAATGATAATGCATATAAACTTGAGCTGCCTGCAGATTTTGGGGTTAGTCCCACTTTTAACATTGCAGATTTGAAGCCTTATTTGGGTGAGGAAGATGAGCTCCCGTCGAGGACGACTTCATTTCAAGAAGGGGAGGATGATGAGGACATCAATACCATTGTTACACCCACAGCCCCCGCTGCTATACATACCTTGGACCAATTACTAGAGCTCACAAGACGCCAATTGAATTATCGTACTTTCGCTTCTTGGTAACGATTCCAATGTTCATGAGAATATGATGCTGCCTAAATTGGATACATTTGTTTTGCTTACAAATGAAGGGCCTACCATGGACAAGAAAGATGAACCTCGGAGCAAGTTCAAGCATGGAGATGTTGGCATGCGCAAGGAGAACAAGAACGGAGTTACAAGTGATGATTCCAGGACTTTGAAGCCACCCTAATGAGTGCATGAGGCCTTGGACGAAATATACAAGATGCCACTTCATAATATTCGTCCATAGGCTATTCTAGGTGCTGCGTCACCTTATTATTGGGCCAGGCCCATGTAATTTCGAAATACTTAAGTATAGGCTGTTTCTAGAGTCCGTATGTGTGGGGAAACAAGAGTTAGGGTTGATTTCGGTCCACTCCACCAAGGGCCACAAAATTCCCCCCTCTTCCTCCATATATACAGCCCTTAGGGCACCGTTTAGACCTTGGGTTTTGTTTAGATTAAAAGTTCGCCATAGCTGCAACTTCGCGTGCATTTCGTTTGTGTTCAACGACTGCATAAAGGCGTCCACAGTAACCCCACCTTGATCAATAAAGCTTTCATCTTATATTCGCAATATTCAGATTGCAATCTCAGTTTCTTGCTTGTTCTTCGCTTGCTCGCAGGAAACAGCCCTCGTGGTCAGGTTGATCGTGCTCGGCGTGGTCAATAACCCTCGGAAGTTGGTTTAGCGATTGCTAAGGCGCGACGTCTCGCACGTTCGTAGTCGGATCGTCAAGGTCGACTCCCACTGAAACGATAGCCACCATCTCATCGAAACATCGGGACACCTTTGCCTCTATCACACCCCCGGCACTCGATAGTAACCCATTAGTGTCGAGCAACTAAGAGGAAAGTGATGTGCGGTGCCGGGGCCTGGTCTTCGATCCCGTTGATTGAGCCTTCAATGATGAAGCAAGGGCAACAAGGACAAGGTGGGGGTCACTGATGGATCACTAACCAACCTATACTAAGCAGTTTAGGATAAGCAGGTAAGGTACAACAGCAGATACAAAAGCACGCTATGCATCAGAATAGGAGCAAACAATATCAGTAGCAAAATCTAATGCAAGCATGAGAGAATGGAATGGGCGATATCGGGATGATCAAAGGGGGGGGGGGGCTTTCCTGGTTGCTCTGGCAAGGAGGGGTCGTCGTCGACGTAGTCGATCACAGGGCAACATCGGTCTCGGGGTCTACCGGAGAGAAGAGGGTGAAGAAACAGTAAATACAGAGCAAACAAGATACAACACTAAGCATGACAAGACAATATGCAGAACTGTAGGACCTTGAAGTATGTCTAGAGGGGGGGTGATTAGACTACTTGACCAATTAAAAACTTAACCTTTTCCCAATTTTAGAGTTTGACAGATTTTAGCTATCTTAGGACAAGTCAAGCAATCATCACACAAATCAAGCAAGCATGCAAAGAGTATATAGGCAGCGGAAATTAAAGCATGCAACTTGCAAGAAAGTAAAGGGAAGGGTTTGGAGGATTCAAACGCAATTGAAGACACGGATGTTTTTGGCGTGGTTCCGATAGGTGGTGCTATCGTACCTCCACGTTGATGGAGACTCAACCCACGAAGGGTAGCGGTTGCGCGAGTCCACGGAGGGCTCCACCCACGAAGGGTCCACGAAGAAGCAACCTTGTCTATCCCACCATGGCTGTCACCCACGAAGGACTTGCCTCACTAGCGGTAGATCTTCACGAAGTAGGGGATCTCCTTGCCCTTACAAACTCCTTGGTTCAACTCCACAATCTCGTCGGAGGCTCCCATGTGACACCTAGCCAATCTAGGAGACACCACTCTCCAAGAAGTAACAAATGGTGTGTTGATGATGAACTCCTTGCTCTTGTGCTTCAAATGATAGTCTCCCCAACACTCAACTCTCTCTCATAGGATATGGATTTGGTGGAAAGAAGATTTGAGTGGAAAGCAACTTGGGGAAGGCTAGAGATCAAGATTCATATGGTAGGAATGGAATATCTTGGCCTCAACACATGAGTAGGTAGTTCTTTCTCGTAAACGGTAAGTTGGAAGTGTAGGTTCATCGATGCCTCTCTCCACGAATGAAGAGGAGGTGGAGGGTATATATAGCCTCCACACGAAATCTAACTGTTACACACAATTTACCAAACTCGGTGAGACCGATTCAACAGACTCGGTCGGACCGATTTAGTAAACCTAGTGACCGTTAGTGATTTTCGTGGACTGACATGCAACTCGGTGAGACCGATTCGGTTAGTGTTAGGGCATAACGTAATCTCGGTAAGACTGACATACACAAACTCGGTGAGACCGATTTTGGTAATAAGCTTTCCGAGAGTTGGTCGTAAACTCGGTGGGACCGATTTGCTCTTTTCGGTGAGACCGAAATGTTACAAAAGGGAAACAGAGAGTTTACATTGCAATCTCGGTGGGACCTATCGCTCACTTCGGTTAGACCAAAACGTTACGAAGGGAAACAGAGAGGTTACAATCCCATCTCGGTGAGACCGAGATCCCTATCGGTAGGACCGATTTGCCTAGGGTTTGTGGCAGTGGCTATGACATTTGAAATCGGTGGCGCCGGGTAGGAAGAATCGGTGTGACCGATTTTGGCTTTAGGTTTAGGTCACATGTGGATGTGAGAAAGTAGCTGAGGGTTTTGGAGCATATCACTAAGCACATGAAGCAAGAGACTCATTAAGCAACACCTCATCCCTCCTTGATAGTATTGGCTTTTCCTATAGACTCAATGTGATCTTGGACCACTAAAATGTAAAATGAAGAGTCTTGAGCTTTTGAGCTTGAGCCAATCCTTTGTCCTTAGTATTTTGAGGGATCCACTTTCATCATCCACGCCATGCCATTCATTGAGCTTTCCTGAAATAATGGTCTTGGAATAGCATTAGCTCAATGAGCTATATGTTGTTATGAATTACCAAAAACACCTAGGGATAGTTGCACTTTCAATTTCCCCCTTTTTGGTAATTGATGACAACATATAGATCAAAGCTTCGAAAAATGATAATAAAATTGAAAAGCATCGTCGCTTTGAGAAGTATGTGATAAGCAAGAGCTCCCCCTAAATTTGTGCATAGTTTAAGATTTGCTTTGGACTGCAAATGCACAAGAAATTAGGCTCATGGGTTACTCTTCCATGTCACATACATCTTGGTGGAGCGCTCAAAATGATAAAGATTGAATACATGCACTCATCACCAAGCAAAGTGAATGATCACATAGGATAGATAAGATAATATCATCAAACATGCATAAGTGTAGCTTATGATCAAACACATGATCATCAATGTCTCACAAGAATAGCATAGTATCTCAAGCAATCAAAAGCAAACAAGTTTGAAACCACCAAAGCAAGAGAGAACAAAAGCAACACTCTCTCTCTCGAAGCCTATGATCTATACATTTTTCTCCCCCTTTGGCAACAAGTTACCAAAAAGTTCATAGAAAGTGCATAGTGCTAGATCGACTCTCATGCTTGATCTTTAGGTGGTGGTGTAGAGATGGCTCCTTGGACGAAGACTTCAGTTGATGTAGAGGGAGCTGGAGGAGTTGATGCTGGAGTTGGTTGCACTGGAGCTGTAGGAGCTGTAGCTGGTGCAGATGATGTTGCTCTGGTGTCTGGCACTGGCACTGCATCTGATGTCTGAGCTCTAGGCACTCTGGCAAATACATTAGTGGTATTCTTGCCATTCCTCTCCTGCATGTCATCCTGCAATGCTCCACAACCGATCAATCTCGCCATTTTGACATCTAGATCATAGAGTTTTTGTTCCATGATTCTTTCCAAGCTCTCCTAATTTTGAGTGAGGGTGGCCAATCCCTTCTCAATCCTCGTAGATGATGCTATCAAGTAACCAAGCTGCTCCTGCTTGTTCTTCAAGAAATACTCAGATGCCTCCTCTTGAGTTGGCATCTTGGCATCCTTCTCCTTCCTTGCCTTCTCCTTCTTCTCTTGAGCTTGAACTGATGATGGATCATTCTCATTCAAGACAACCTGATTGTCCTCAAAGTCTGGATAGAGTGGAAAATGTTCCTTATCCAATAGATATTTGCATGTGCCCATCTTTGAGTTAATCAACTCCTGAATCTGAGGGGCATATCCACAACTCCTCTTATGATCTGCTGCAGTCCTCTTAATGGTTTCAATCATAAGGCTCATGACCTTGAATTTCTGAGGCACATCAAATAAATGCAACATATTGATTGCATGCCCTCTGATCATGTTGTGGTCACCTGACTTAGGCAATAGAGTGTGCCTTAGGATCCAATTGGTTGTAGGCAGCCCTGACAGAAGAAAGTGGACTGATCCAAAAGAGGAAGTCTATAGGGCTTCGTCTGGGATCTCCTTGTACATATGTGCCATGGTATTGTGTCCCATTTTCTTCTTTGCATATACATACAGGTCATCATCATTTTCCTTTGGGGCATTTATCAGTTTTGCCCACTCCTCAACAGTTGACTGGTACCTTGTACCTTCAGACATCCAAACTATCCTTCCATCTGGATAGAAGGGTGCTGTGGAGTAGAATTGCATGATAAGTTCATCATTCCAGTTGGTGAGCTTTTGCCCAACAAAATCGGCAACTCCACAAGCAACAAAACTGTCTTGCACTCTAGGATAGTGCTCTTCATTTTCCTTCATGTAGGTCCAGTTGACCCACCTCATATCACACACAATGGGCTTCTTGTCCAACAAGATTGTCTCATAGAAGTCCTTCTGTTCCTTTGTATGGAATCTGTAATCAACAGCAGCCCTTCTCCTTGTGGCATATGGATCTGCCAACCTCCATAGCCTCAAACCATTATCTCTCCTGATCTTGATGTTTTTAGCCACAAGATGAGCATCATTGTGGTCTGGGATCTTGGGTTTGAGCTTCCTCAGAACTTGTCCTTCTTCATCTTCCTCCTCAGCAACCTCAGGCACTGGGGCCTTGTTCTTCTCAGCAGCTGGAATACTCCTGGTATTCCTCTTTGGTGCAGACTTGGCCTTGGGGGCAGCTTTGGGTGCTTCCTTGGGCTTAGATGTTGCAGCCCCTGATCTAATAGCATCACCCATAAGCTTTGGTGCCTTGTGTCTTTGGTGCAGCAAGCTCTTCTTCCTCTTCCATCATGGAAGGTTGACCAACAACTCGCCATGGTCTTCTTGACCCTTTCCTTCCTTTTCTTTCCTTCAAGAAATGGCTCTGTGGGATCAGGCTTCTCAGTTGTTGAGTTGAGATTCTGGCTTTGGACATTGGTTGTCTTCCTGCAGGCCTTTTAATCTTCATGCCCGGCTTTGTATGCTTAGCTGAGCCATACTCCTTTTGAGTACTACTTTCTTGGAGGTAGCCTCATCTTCTTCGCTCTATAATCCTCATCTTCGAGTCTCGAGGTTCTCTTCTTCCTTTGCTGGTAGCAGCCTTAGGCAGGTTGCTAGGAGTGCTTCGCTGCCCTCATCTCGAGCTGCTTGAGGGACTAGTGCCCTCACTCATGTGCATCTGCCCTTCTGACCTGTTCTGACTATCACTCTGGTCTGACATGCTGCAAACACCGATCGCTGACCACTCGTGAAGAGTTATAGATGAGATAGAGTGGATGAGCATCACAAAATGTAGAGATTTTTGCAAAGAATGATTCAAAAATTCAGTTTTAGTTTTCCACAGAAAGCATTTCGGATCAACCGATTTTCAAACTCGGTGATACCGAAGCAGTTTTGGAACCTAAATCGATGAACTCGGTTGGACCGAGTCACAGTTGTGGCACCGAGACTGCTAGGGTTTCACAAAGTCCTAAAATCGGTCGCACCGATTAGCAATTCTCGGTCGGACCGAGAGTTACTAGTGCAATGGCATAAGCCAAATCGGTGGGACCGAGTTTTTCAACTCGGTGGGTCCGAGATGGTTTCGGCGGAAACCTAACCCTAAATTTTCAAATCTCATCTAATCTACGGATTGCATTGACTGGATAGGAGTGTTTCAATCATGGCAAGAATCAATAAGAACACAATGTGCTAGGAATCGGACGAGGATAGCACTGTGATCGAGTCCATACCCTAGCTCGGCGATGGACTCGCTACGGCGGCAACGGCGGGGTTGAATTCGCTGACGGGCGGCGGAGACCAGCTGAGGAGGCGGTCAAGCGAGGAGACGATCCGGAGACCTTGCAGCAGAGCGAGCTATTGCGCGGGCGAAGGGGTTCGGAGAAATTTCCAAATTTTGCCCGTGAATATATATAGCACGACTCGCTTGGCAGGACCGAGTGGAACAACTCGGTGGCACCGAGATGCATAAGCGTGTTCGATTCTGACAACTCGGTGTGACTGAAGTTCAAATCGGTTGCACCGATATTGAAAACCTAGATCGACTTAGTGATCTCGCTAGGACCGAAATGGAGAAATCGGTCAGACCGAGAATCACAAAGAAGTTTTGGAAGTTTAAGTCTATGACGAATCGGGGACTCCAAGTGCTCCTCACACAGAGTGGTTCAAATCTGACTTGATCAAATTTTGTGATGTAGCATGAATAGAGTTTGAGACGAGAAAAGCATAGATAGCTAGAGAAGGTACTTAGGCATTCTTGTCCATCCACTTGGCCAAAAGAAGAAAGAACCAAACAATCAAAACAACAAGTGGATGTCCTTGAATGAGTAAAATATGCACCAACATGCTCACACAAAATGATAGCAAATGAAATATGTGGCAAAGCATGCACAACCAATTCTAGCATCTATCAAACAATTGGCGATGACTAGGTCATCTATATATGAGTATATTGACTTAGGAGTCAAATGATAAACATTTGATCATAGGTCTTACTCATCGTTTAAGCTCAAGTGGGGTTACCACTTTTACATAATGCATTGATGTGTTCACACCATTAGAGTTGCTTTGACTCAATTCTTAAGAGTTAAGCTCCCCCTAGATGTGAGATCCCCCCTTAGAGGGATGAACTAACCTTGGGTTTTGTCGATGATGACTTCATTTAGGTGTTGAAGATGTGGATGCTCAATGTTGATGTAGACCAATTGGAGCAATCCTTTGGAGTGAGTTGCACTTTCAACTTGCCTACATGGGTTAGTCCCACAAGGAACAAACAAGAATATCCATAGACATAGAGTGATGCACACGCAAGATGATGTCCATGAAATCATTAGGTTACCTTGTCCCTTGCCTTACCAACATGAGGGTTTGTGACTCCTTGAACTAGTGCAAGATGTGGAAGTTGATTGCACTTGTCCTTGCCATAATGATATGTGTGAAGAATGTTGGCGGAGTCACCCTCAAGAACTCTCTAGTTCTTCTTCTTCGGGATCCACATCATCTTGATGGGAATCCTTGTAGTTGTAGTTGTACTTGATGAAGTAGAACTTGACGTAGTCTTGGGAATCCACTTGACCGAGACCTTAGGTGCTTCTTCAAATGCATCAATCTCTTCTTGGAGCTTGTCCTTGCCTTTGTTCTTGTGGTCTTGTGGTGAAAGATCATCTTGTGCTTGTGTTCCCTTGAAGGAAGTAGGATCATACTTCACTTGTTGAGGAACAAACTTCGTCTTGGGGTATTGATCTTCTTCCCACTCAACTACATTGGCATTAAACTTTCGTTCAAATCCAACACCTTGATTCTTCCGTGTCTTCCTTGCTTATGCATAATTTCCTCGAATTGTTTACTCCTGGCAAGGCTCTTGTAAACACCTTTCTCTATAATTCCCTTCAATAAGCTATTTTCTTGCTCAAGTGTAACTTGGCTAAGAGAATCATTAGTGGAATCAAGAGAACTACTAGAAGCAACAATATTGGATTTGACATAATTATTGTTACTACTAGAGGAAGTATCTTTCTTGTACTTGTTACTAGACTTGACTTGAGGCATGTAAGTAGATAGGAGTAAACGCTTGGCAATGTAAGAAGAACTTTTCTTACGGAGATCATCATTGATTGCTTTTAAGAACTCATGCTCTTGCTCAAGATTGAGCTTTTCAAAGCGTAACTTCTCATGAGCCCTTAAAAGTTCTCGATGATCTTCAAGATAGTTTCATGAGCCAACTTAAGAGTGTTTAGTTCTGTAGTTAGAAGCTCAATCTTCTCCTTATCATTGTCATTCGCTTTATCTTGATTAGCATGATTAATTGACGTTTCATCATAGTATTCATCACTAGAGTTGTCAACAAGTAAATCATCATCCACAAGCAAGTCATCTTCATCACTATTGAAATCAACATACTCGGGGTGTGTTACCTTTGGACCTTTGGCCATGAAGCATCTTCTAATTCCTTCATTTGGTGAATCAAATATGTCGTAGGAGTTGGTTGACACAAGTGCTAGACCGGCAACACCTTCATCTTGAGTATATTCGGAGTCGGAGTGATAGCTTCTCTCGGAGTGTTTGTCGGAGTCGGAGCCGGATACCCATTCATCAACATGAGCTTGATGTCTTCGTTTTGTGTAGCTCCTTGATGACTTGTCCTTCCTTTCCGAATCCTTGCTTCTCCGTGAGGATCTTCGTTCATAGCGATCATCTCTACTCTTCCTCTCTCTTGGTGGTGATTCTTCTCTTTTGCTTCTTCTTCTTGGAGAATCTTCTCTTCTTTTGTAGGGTGCCGTACACTCATTGGAATAGTGTCTAGGCCTCCCACAGTTGTAGCAATTGCGCTCTCGACTAGAAGGTCTTTTGTCATGATAAGTCCTTGACTTGGAGCTTCTTTCTTTGCTTCTACTCTTGTAGAATTTGTTGAAGTTCTTCACCATTAAGCTCAATTCTTCATTGAAGGTTTGTTTCTCACTTGATGATGTGGGGCTTCACTTGAGGCTTTGTAAGCACCACTTGACTTGTTGTGAAGTTCCTCCTTATCCTTGAGTGACATCTCATGAGCAACAATTCTTCCAATGACTTCCGTTGGCTTGAGATCTTTGTAGTTTGGCATCATTTGGATCAATGTGCACACGGTATCATACTTTCCATCGACTGCTCTTAGGATCTTCTTGATGATGAATCTGTCGGTCATCTCTTCACTCCCTAAGCCGGCAATCTCATTTGTAATAAGAGCAAGCCTAGAGTACATTTCAGCGACACCTTCACCATCCTTCATTTTGAACTTGTCAAGTCGACTTTGGAGCACATCCAACTTGGATTCCTCGACGGATTCGGTACCTTCATGCATATCAATCAAAGTATCCCAAATTTCTTTTGCATTCTCAAGACGGCTGATTTTGTTGAATTCTTCGGGGCACAATCCGTTGAAGATGATATCACAAGCTTGAGCGTTGTATTGCAACATCTTCAATTCTTCCGCATTAGCTTCACGGTTCGGCTCTCTCCTATCAAAGAATTCACCTTGAAAGTCAATACAAATAATTGCCCAAACGGCGGGGTTATGTCCGAGAATATGCATTTTCATCTTATGCTTCCAACTAGCAAAATTAGTACCATCAAAGTAAGGACCTCTACGGTGATAATTTCCCTCACTAGACGGCATACTCTCCTAGGTTGTGAAACCAAGGCTATGACCACCAAAAGCTATGGAAATCAAAGCAAATGGAGACCAAAGCTCGGATACCACTTGTAGGGCCTTGAAGTATGTCTAGGGGGGTGATTAGACTACTTGACCAATTAAAAACTTAACCTTTTCCCAATTTTAGAGTTTGACATATTTTAGCTATCTTAGGACAAGTCAAGCAATCATCATACAAATCAAGCAAGCATGCAAAGAGTATATAGGCAGCGGAAATTAAAGCATGCAACTTGCAAGAAAGTAAAGGGAAGGGTTTGGAGGATTCAAACGCAATTGGAGACACGGATGTTTTTGGCGTGGTTCTGATAGGTGGTGCTATCGCACCTCCACGTTGATGGAGACTTCAACCCACGAAGGGTAACAGCTATGCCAGGTCCACGGAGGGCTCCACCCATGAAGGGTCCATGAAGAAGCAACCTTGTCTATCCCACCATGGCCGCCGCCCATGAAGGACTTGCCTCACTAGCGGTAGATCTTCACGAAGTAGGCGATCTCCTTGCCCTTACAAACTCCTTGGTTCAACTCCACAATCTTGCCTGAGGCTCCCAAGTGACACCTAGCCAATCTAGGAGACACCACTCTCCAAGAAGTAACAAATGGTGTGTTGATGATGAACTCCTTGCTCTTGTGCTTCAAATGATAGTCTCCCCAACACTCAACTCTCTCTCACAGGATATGGATTTGGTGGAAAGAAGATTTGAGTGGAAAGCAACTTGGGGAAGGCTAGAGATCAAGATTCATATGGTAGGAATGGAATATCTTGGCCTCAACACATGAGTAGATAGTTCTTTCTCAGAAATGGTAGGTTGGAAGTGTAGGTTCAGTCTGATGGCTCTCTCCACGAATGAAGAGGATGTGGAGGGGTATATATAGCCTCCACACAAAATCTAACCGTTACACACAATTTACCAAACTCGGTGAGACCGATTCAACAGACTCGGTCGGACCGATTTAGTAAACCTAGTGACCGTTAGTGATTTCGTGGATCGACATGCAAATCGGTGAGACCGATTCGGTTAGGGTTAGGGCATAACGTAATCTCGGTAAGACTGACATACAAACTTCGGTGAGACCGATTTTGGTAATAAGCTTTCCAGAGAGTTGGTCGTAAACTTCGGTGAGACCGATTTGCTCTTTTCGGTGAGACCGAAATGTTACAAAAGGGAAACAGAGAGTTTACATTGCAATCTCGGTGGGACCGATCGCTCACTTCGGTTAGACCGAAACGTTACGAAGGGAAACAGAGAGGTTACAATCCCATCTCGGTGAGACGGAGATCCCTATCGGTAGGACCGATTTGCCTAGGGTTTGTGGCAGTGGCTATGACATTTGAAATCGGTGGCGCCGGGTAGGAAGAATCAGTGTGACCGATTTTGGCTTCAGGTTTATGTCACATGTGGATGTGAGAAAGTAGCTGAGGGTTTTGGAGCATATCACTAAGCACTTGAAGCAAGAGGCTCATTAAGCAACACCTCATCCCTCCTTGATAGTATTGGCTTTTCCTATAGACTCAATGTGATCTTGGACCACTAAAATGTAAAATGAAGAGTCTTGAGCTTTTGAGCTTGAGCCAATCCTTTGTCCTTAGTATTTTGAGGGATCCACTTTCATCATCCACGCCATGCCATTCATTGAGCTTTCCTAAAATAATGGTCTTGGAATAGCATTAGCTCAATGAGCTATATGTTGTTATGAATTACCAAAACCACCTAGGGATAGTTGCACTTTCAAGAACTAGGGTCGACCTAACGTAGCGCTGCACGAAATAGGTGAAGGGGAAAACAACCGGGAATGTTTTCCTGGTTCCAGACCTGTGTCAGACAGATGACCGGAGGGGGAATGTTCCATGTTCAGATAGTTAGAGGCACCTGACAGGTAAACGGACCGCGTACTCGGATTCGTCTCGCCGTTCTGAGCAAGTTTCATGTACAAAGTTTCTTCATCCGAGTTACAAATTATTTTATATGAATTTTTAAAGATTAAAACATTTTCTAAAATTTATTTTAAATCAAGTTGACCAAGTTAACTTGACTAGTCAAAAGAGGAGTGTGTGGCCCACATGTCATAGGAAGCAACTAAATATTCTAGTTAATTAGATTAATTAGTCTAGAGGTCCACTTGTCATAGGCTACACCTCATAACAGAAATAAACCTACCTAATTAACTAAACTAATTAAGTACAAGGGCCCACTTGGTATATGCTAGTTTAGCTCCTAATCTAACCTTCCACTAATTAACTAGGCCGGCCATTGGTGGTCAGCTCACGGCTGTGCACACTCACGCACAACACATGGGCGCTCTGCCCCGGCCAACAGCAACAGCAAATGGCAATAACGGGCAGCAGCAGGTAGCATAAGCAGCCAACGCAAAGGAGCAGCAGTAGCACAAAGCAAAGCAGCGGCAAGGGTAGCAGGAGGAGCGGCAAGCAAGCAATAGCTCAGAGGCTAGTAGCTAAGCAGCAGCAGCAAGTAATCAGTAGCGGCATGCAGTAGAAACAGCAAGCAGCAACAACGGCGGCAGCGCTCGAGGCATCGGCAGCAGCAGAAGTGGGCAGCAGCAGTTCTAGGCAGAGCAAGCAGCGGCGGCAACAGCTGCGGGCTTGGCCAGGCGCAGGGGCGAACGAGGCCCGGGCGCGGCCTAGCGCGGCAGGGAGGCGAGGCGAGGCGCGGACACGGGGTGGTCACGGCGTGGGGGTGGGGCGGACGCGAGTCATGCGGGCATTGGCCGTGACGAACGACGGCTACGGCTACGGGCGGGAGACACGCTCCGACAAATGGATCGAGACCGGGGCAAGAGGGAAACAGGGGAGGAGCTCACATTGGTGCGGCGGTGAGGGTCGGCGGGCTCGGGGTTGCAGCGGATCGGCCGAATTAACGACGGCGGCCGTCGAGATGCACAGGCGGAGATGAGCGCGATGGCGACACGCGAGGTCCTCCCTGCTTGGTCCGGTGGTTGAAGTCGACGGAGAAGAGGACGGCGCTGCCTCTAGACATCTTGTCGTCGCTCGGGGACGACCATGGCCACGAAGGCACGGCGACGACTTCGCTCGGGTTCATGCTGTGAGGGAGAAGCGGCGCGAGAGGAAGAGGAGGAGAGCATCTAGGGTTTGTTTACGGGGTGGGGAGGGCCTTATACACCTCGGGGCTCACCAGATGAATGACACGGCGGCATCGGGCACGTGGACGGGCAGCCAGACACCACGCCATGGCATTTTCTCCTTCTCTGGCAAGAGAAAGGAGAAAGGCCGGCCAGATGGGCTGGGCCTGGAACAGGGGAAGTGAGAGGCCACGTGCTCAGGGGCTTTCCTCATTTCTTTTTATTTTCTTTTTTTACTTAAACCTTCTATGCTTTCTAATTAAGGTAGCTACTAAATGGTTTTTGTCAGATGTGGCCAGATGGGCTGGGCCTGGAACAGGGGAAGTGAGAGGCCACGTGCTCAAGGGCTTTCCTCATTTCTTTTTATTTTCTTTTTTTACTTAAACCTTCTATGCTTTCTAATTAAGGTAGCTACTAAATGGTTTTTGTCAGATGTGATACTTTGCACATAAAACAAGCTCAATATTGTAGTATTGCACAAAATGTTTCAGAGCAACTGAAAAGGTTAAATATTTTTAATAATTTAAAAGGGCAAATATTTTGCTGCTGATCCAATTAATTAATTTCCAGGGGCATTTTGGTAATTCAAATGATGTTGTTTTGAACATGACAATTACTTAGGGATTTTATGGGACATGACCAACATTTTTGTTTAACTATTTGAAGAAATAAAATTTTTCACTTGCAATTAAATTTTGAATTTGAATTTGGTGATGATTTTTTTAAACAGGTGTCAACTTGCATAGTAATCATGATGACATGGCTACCTTTTGGGGGAGATTACTGTAGCGAGATTCTTGGGGTGTTACATGTGACGAAAACGAGTCAGAGAGAGATGAGACAGAGAGAGGGAAAGGAAGGGAAAGGAGAAAGCATGGGAGGCGGCCTGGCCTGCTGGTGGTCGCCGGTAGAACTACTCGCCGGGGACGACGGCAGGCGAACTGGAGGAGAGGCGTGGGGCTCGGTGGAAGGAGCACGGCATGGAGAAGCTCGGGAGGGTGCTACTCTCCCTGGATCAGATGCAGGAGGCTGCAGGGGCGCTCGGAGATCGATGGAGGGAGGTGGATCGATGGATTGGCTCGGTGGGGAAAACGAGGTGGAGCTCGGGCTGTGGTGGTTGGTGGGATGGGGATCCCGAGCTGGGTGATGAGACGGGGTGGCGGCTAGAGGATCCCTAGAAATTAGGGATTTGTCTGATTACACTGCTTAAATAGTGACAAGGAGAGGGTGGTAGGGGCTAGGTTTGGCGCTATTAGGTCCCTCCGATTAAATCAGACGGTCAAGAGTAAATATTCAAGGGAGTCCAAACAAATAACCGAAAATATCTTACGGGTGTTTGGGGATGATTCGAATACAACGATGATGACTAAGCGGGTCGGGTTCGGGGAAGTTTCGGACACGCACGCAAAGGGGGTTTGTGCACTATACAGAGAGACTCCGGTTTAGGCAAGAGGGCAAACGAATAACAAGGTTGGTCTCGGAACGGTCAACAAAGCAAAGGGGGACACGGCAACTATGAGCGGATGCAAGTTTTAAAAACAATGACGTCAACGAGTGCCGATGCAATGCGGATGATGCCATGATGATATGCAATAAACAAATAAATACACATGACGACAATGAAAAACATGGAAGGCGTCTGAAGCGTCGGTCTCGGGGCGTCACAACACTCCTCCACTTACAAGAGATCTCGTCCCGAGATCTAAGGATGGCACCAGAGAGAAACGGAAGGGGAAGAGATAAAACAAAGTTGCTTCTTCGACAAAAGAGTGATACCACGAATCTTGAGAGGTTGAACAAAGTGAATGAAAGAATACAATGGAGATGACGAGATTGCAAACACTCCGTTATCAAAGGGGAACAAGGAACATTGCGAAAACCTTGGGGTTGCAAAGACATGAATCAAGAGTTCAAGCGACAAGGAAGGACAAGTAACCACTCAGGTTGAAACGGAGTACGTAAGTAATGAGAACGAAAGGATGCAGGAAGCACTCCGGTAGAAAAGAGAAGCAAAACTTGACACAATGGAAGACCTTGAAAAGAGGACGCACCACTCCGGTTGAAAATGGAAGGAATAAAATATGAACTTGGCAAAATGAAAGCACTTGGATGAGACTCCGTTGAAAGAGGAATGATAGTCACAACACTCCGGTTAAATGGATAAGCAATAAAAGAACATGATCTTGACAAAACGAGACGATGGGTCAAAGAGAGCGACATCACTATGCCTCCGGAAGGAATGAAAGAATGGAATGGAATGAACGGAGGAAAACAAGATCTTGAAAGAGCACGCTTACAGCAAATGCTAGAACGGAGTTCTTGGGTTATCAACAACGTAAAAGATAAGCTTGATGTGGGCTTATGGAAGACATCTCAAAATTATGAGGTGAAATTCAGCCACTAACGGAAACAATTGCTTGCTTGAGATCAACGAAGAGATGAAAAACTTCTTTCACCAAGAGGATAGGAGAAAACTTGGATCATTGATAAGCACCATAATAGCAACATTCCTTAGGGAAGGCTTTAGGTGAAATATGACACAAGATAACTCCAAAAAAGAGATTAAAGGATTTAAAATACCTCATTCTTGACAACATGTGAAACATGGAACATGGATGGAAATTGTCAAGAAGGACATAACACCACCCCAAAAGATAAGGCAGGAAGAATTGCACTTCGGAATGCAAGATGCAGAATGCTTGAACTCCTCAAAACAAAACATGTGTTGAACACCATGTTTATCTTTGAGTATAGCTTGGCGGATCTTAACTCCGAGAGAAAAATCTTGAAGAACAATTGAAGAATGAAAATAATCCTTCACGAACCACCATGTAGAGCCTTCATGAAGAACTCCGGTAATGAAAGGATGATAAAAAAGAGAGAGAAGTTGAAAACACAAGGTGAAGCCTTGCAATGATTTAGATGGAGCTTCGCGACGAGATAATGCGAAAAAACTTGGAACTCCGGAAAAGAAAAGATGAAGGATCTCGAACTGAGAAAAATGACATGATGAACAACTCTGGAAAGAAGAAACTAGATCACTTGGATGAAACCATAATAAGAATTACGTTATGCTTATCCTTCACCAATTTAGGTTGATGACAAGCAACGGATTTGGCATACTACTTATTCTCGTAGAACAGATTAAGATAGATATAGTGCAATCTTGAGAAGGTCTTCAACAAACCGCCGTAGAATTGAAAATGAAAATAGCAAAGGCACAATTCACCGGGAAGAATTGGAAAACGAATGAAGATACTTGAGGGATTTTAGGTACAAGTGAACGAATAGATCACGAGCTGATTAGAGAATACTTGAATGATGCACCGGTAAGATCTGGAGAACGAGAGCTGAAAGCTGAGAATGAGGAATTATGAAATGATGGCCTTCGGAGGAAAGAAGTGGAAACAACTCATGAAATGCTCCGGATGGGTATGAAAAGAATTCTCGCAATAGAAAACAATTATGAGAGGATGGCATAAAGCTAGAACTATGAATCTTCAAGAGAACGGACCAAGATTTAGGAGAAATCCTTCTTCGGTCTTCAAATGTTGAGAATGGTGATGAGAACCAGCATGAATTATTGAGGCACTCCGGAAAAATGAAGAATAGAAATGTTGAACCAACGATGAAAATGTTTTGAAAGCGATCTTGGAGAAGGCATCTGACTGATGAAAATTCATTCTTACGTCAAACTTTTAAATGAATTTGAGAATAGCTCCGGGAAAATTAGAAGAGTCAGGAAAGATCCTGGGAAAAGACCTGTGGGTTAGGGCCCACTCAAAAGATACACCGTTGAATGGTTAAAAGAAAGATTGTGCCGGTTGAATTAAATGGCTCAAAAGAGATAACAACTTCGAGATAGCTTGAACGGATTGGGAATGGATATGCGAATCTTCTGAGATATCTTCAGCACTCCAGGTAACATGAATAGCAAGAGGTGGATGAATAAAAGGTGCACTGGCATGAGAAAGCATTTGAAACGAGGAAAAGAATACGATCAACACTGAAAGCTTGACTTGAGTCCAACAGAGAAGAAAAGAATGAAGAATAATAGACTTGAAGCTTCCTTAGAACTTCATGAGAATCACCAAGTAAGAACATGGAGGAAAAACAGAATGAAGAGACTTCACATCAATAAAAAGGAAGAAATCTGAGTCCTTGAAGAAAAGGGTGGGAGGGCGGGAAAACAAAGGCAACTTCGGTCGGATGAACCGAACACCATTGATGATGAGGACATGACTACCCTGGATACAACCGAAAATATTGCATACATGTATATTTGTGAGGTGATTTCTAATGCAAACTATGCAATAATTTATTTATTTCATCCAGGACAAAAATACTTCACAAACTTTTGTGCCATGTCTAATTGCAGGTGTATGGGACATTTGTACAATCCACATATGAAGATAAGTGAGAAAGAGATGTTTACCTGCTGTTCGAAAAGTTCTCTCATGTCACTTTTGGCCCAAGAGAAGATAGAGTAAGTCTCTCACGTTCTGGACTCAGATTCGGACTGCACAGACATACCTGACTCAAAACGTCAATAACTTTTTCATACGGACTCAAAATTGGTTGATTCTTTTTTTGTTGGAAAATAGATTTCGTGCACTTTTCAACCCAATTGGATTCACCTTAAAATTCGTTCGGAGCGTTGAGTTATGGACGAAACAATCTGATGCTGCAGCAGAATCCAAGTCAAATTACAAGCCCAAAGGTGTTACGTCACCTCCACTTGGGCCCATTAGCCTTGTACGACCTAGGGTTAGTTTTAGGCTGCCTTGGGACGTCCTCCCACCTCCTTGGCTGCCACCCCTTGCTCCTATATAAGTAGATCCATCTAGTAGCTTTTTCCTTGGGTTTTGTTTAGATTAAAGTTCGCCATAGTCGCAACTTCGCGTGCATTTCGCTTGTGTTCAACGACTGCATAAAGCGCCACATAACCCCACCTTGATCAATAAAGCTTTCATCTTATGTTCGCAATATCCAGATTGCAATCTCAGTTTCTTGCTTGTTCTTCGTTTGCTCGCAGGAAATGCAGACCCTCGTGGTCAGGTTGATCGTGTTCGGCGTGGTCAATAACCTCTCGGAGTTGGTTTAGCGATTGCTAAGGCGCCGACGTCCTCAGACGCTCAGAGTCGATCGTCAAAGTCGATTTCCACCAAAGCGATATCCATCATCTCATCGAAAGACGGGACACCTTTGCCTCTATCAAGTGCTATCAGTTTTCAGGTTGCTCGGTGAGATTTTCCAGTTATCCCTAGATTCGATTTATTTTCTTACCTATTGTCCAAGAAAAAGCCACAAAAAAAAGTTAGATCTATTCATTCTTTGTCCTAGCCAGTCCAAGCCTTTGCAATTTTCTTTTCAATGTTTGCATTATTGAATTATCGGTTGCATCGTCGTGTCGAGTTGCTGGTCTTAGTGTCTAGTTCCTTTAGAATTTCGAGTTTTGTTCACATTAGTCACGCCGCCGCTGCATCATTGTCCCTTCCGCTGTCCACCATCCCATCCATCAATTTCCACCACGTGCTACACACTATTCATTGTCATAATCATAGTTGAGGTCATTCACATCTTCGCTTGATCCAATTTGCATCTTATCTAGTTTGTTTTGGAAAGAGAGAGAAAAAAGACGAAAAAAAAGAGAGAGAGAAAGAAGTAAAAAAAAGTCAGAGAAAAAAAGACAAAGAAAAAGAAAATAAGTGTGAGGAAAAAAAAGAGAGAAGAATTTTTTTTTGGATCTATCTAGACTCAATCTCGTAGTTGAATTCGGATTGGAATCTGTTTTGTGCACTGTTCAGTAAAACAGGCATAACTTCCTCATATGAAGGATGTTTTCGCTCCGCGAGTACTCAAATTAAAGCTAAAGACGAGCCGCATCTAAATAGTTGCAGAAGATAGTTCAATACTTGGCGCCTCAAAATCGGCTTCTAAATAGGTCTTTTGCCCTCAAGTTCGTGGAACACAATTTTATTCCAGCTTTTTCAAACCAGTTTTACAATTTTTGACTCCTCATATCAACTCGAATTGAGTGATTCTTTTTGCATTGGAAAGCTTGAGTTAGTAGCATTCTTTTTAAAAAGTTATCGTAAAATTGGCTCAAACTTTTCAAGAGGAAAATTGGAGAAAGAGTTGTTGTATATCTTGCTTGGCGCTTGTTTTTCATCATTATCTTTACCTGCCGTTGTGATCTTCACTTATATCTTGCTGTCCGGAGCTACTTATTATCCTTCATTGATGCTAGTTGTGCTACGCCGTGACCTCATTAGTGTTCTAGGCTCGCGTCTCTAGTCCGGTCTAGCCTAGGACCAGCATAGTACCGTCGTTGAGCGTTTATTCAATACTGCATCTCTGAATTGATTATTGCTAATCTTTTGCTACCATATATAGCCAATCCAGCTCCACATATTTCTACACCGTGTATACGTACGTTCCCCTGGCAATTGCTTTACACAATCTTCGGAGTTATTTGACACCGCTGGTTGCCTGTCACCACCTGCCGCATGGTAAGATCCTAGTAGTTCATCGGGACATTATTCTCGAATTTTGTTTCTTGTTTCTACTAATCATGACAGGTTCCGGAGATAGAAATTCTTGGACGACGGACACATCATCACCATCACGAGAGTTGGGACAACACACACAAGCATATGGTCAGGTTATCTCTTTGCCGTCATTTGAGGGTAGATTTAATCCTGCTATTTATCTAGCTTGGGAGCTTGAAGTAGAACAAGTTTTTAGTCACCATGAATTTTCTGAACTTGAGCGAGTACGAGTTGCCACTAGAGCATTTACTGGTTTTGCTTCTGTTTGGTGGAGTGTGCATTGTAAAAAAAACATTGATAACCAACCCACAACTTGGAAAGATTTGAAAGATGTAATGAGACAACAATTTTTCCCTCCTTACCATCGTCGTGAATTGCTTCGCAAGTTGGAACAATTTAAACAAGGCAACAACACTGTTCATGCTTACTACCAGAGTTCAAATCTTATATGCATCATCGTGACATAGAAGAATCTGAGGATGATACAATGAATAGATTTTTTGGTGGTTTGAACCAAGGTATCCGTGCAAGATTTCACTATATTCCTCGTTGCATTACTGGTATGTATGTTCGTGCTTGTATCTTTGAGAGACAACTACAGGAGGATGCATTGGGTGACTACAACAACTACTATTCCAATTCATGCTCACTACCATCGGTTGATTCCTCCACCGTTGCACCTACTAGAGCAGCCACACCTCCGACCGTGAGCGCGACATCATCTCAAGTGTATGATACATTGTCATTTTCCATACCTACGTCAGCTACGTTTTTGCGACAAGGTAACAGTAAAGGTATTGATGATATAACTTCACATGGGAATGATGCATGCCTAATTAACTTTACATCATGTGTTGAGTTACCAGTTGATTTGAGCACGCCACCTATTTTAGAGAATCATGTTACTATCATGAATGCATCATGTGATCAAACAACTGAAATACCAACAATTTTGAGTGCGCCCATTGAATTAACTGTTGATGCAAAAGAATCAATGTTTAATCATTTTGATATGACCTCTAATCTTGGTGATGATTCTGTCGAATGACTTATTGCCTGTATGCTTATATAAGCATGTTGTAGCATGTAAATTTGATGCAAGTAAGGTTTATTCACCAATGTTGGGATGGTTTAATGATGAACATTGTCAATCTTTTGAAATGAATAAGAGCTTCACTTATATGTGCAAACTGATTTGCAATATTTTCATGCCTTCTACTTCTTGTGATAATGTTTTGGCTTTAGATTTTATGAACTATGCAAGTTACTCATCTATTCATGTGCCATATGTGCAAAAATCAAGGGAAGTACAAATGGATGACATATACATATACAATATGTACGCCTTGTCTTTTTTGTTAGCCACATTTCAGATTAAGCAACACCGAGGGCGGCTTTGTTTTCAAGAAGGGGAGGATGATGAGGACATGACTACCTTGGATACAACCGAAAATATTGCATACATGTATATTTGTGAGGTGATTTCTTATGCAAACTATGCAATAATTTATTTATGTCATCCAGGACAAAAATACTTCACAAACTTTTGTGTCATGTCTAGCTGCAGGTGTATGGGACATTTGTACAATCCACATATGAAGATAAGGGAGAAAGAGATGTTTACCTGCTGTTCAAAAATTTCGCTCACGTCACTTTTGGCCCAAGAGAAGATAGACTCCAAGTCTCTCACGTTACGGACTCAGATTCGGACTACATGACATACCTGACTCAAAACGTCAATAACTTTTTCATACGGACTCCAAATTGGTTGATTCTTTTTTTGTTGGAAAATAGATTTCGTGCACTTTCCAACCCAATAGAATTCACCTTAAAATTCGTCCGGAGCGTTGAGTTATGGACGAAACAATCTGATGCTGCAGCTGAATCCGAGTCAAACTACAAGGCCAAAGGTGTTACGTCACCTCCACTTGGGCCCATTGGCCTTGTACGACCTAGGGTTAGTTTTAGGCTGCCTTGGGACGTCCTCCCACCTCCTTGGCCGCCACCCCTTGCTCCTATATAAGTAGATCCATCTAGTAGCTTTTTCCTTGGGTTTTGTTTAGTTTAAAGTTCGCCATAGCTGCAACTTCGCGTACTTCGTTTGTGTTCAACGACCAGACAAAGGCGTCACAGAACCCTGCCTTGATCAATAAAGCTTTCATCTTATATTCGCAATATCTAGATTGCAATCTCAGTTTCTTGCTTGTTCTTCGTTTGCTCGCAGGAAACAAACCCTCGTGGTCAGGTTGATCGTGCTCCGGCGTGGTCAATAACCTCTCGGAGTTGGTTTAGCGATTGCTAAGGCGCTACGTCCTCGTACGTTCGTAGTCGGATCGTCAAAGTCGATTTCCACCAAAGCGATATCCATCATCTCATCGAAAGACGGGACACCTTTGCCTCTATCAGTTGAGAAAAAGCTTAGAATTGATCTTGTGAATGTTGGAATGATCGGATTTACTTGGAGAGAAGCACACCGGTTGGAAAGGATTGAAAAGACAACCTTGATGAACAAGAAGGATTAGCATCCACATAGAGATATGAGAGCACCGGTTAGAATAAGGTATGGAATCAACACTTCGCATTGAAGCAACTCGAATACCACAAAACAAAACAAAAACAAAGGATTTGGCTTGCAGAATAAGCCGGAAACAAACATATGATAGATCCCATATCGTATCATGTGTCTGTTGGAAAGATATTCTAGGAGCTACTTGAATTCCCACTTATAAACTACCGAAACTTTCTGGTTATGCAATCTGGTGTTAGGGATACAGGGGACGCAATATATCTCACCCAAACTAACAATCCCTAGATCCAAATTGCAGATCCATCCGTCAACACATAACCAAGAAAACTCCGGAAATCGTGTACCTCAACCTTCGAAAAGCATTCGTTATACGAGTTATGGCAATACTCCCGAACTCCCGCCCCAGTACTGGGTGGCGTCGAGGTAATCTCACCAACAACTGCATAAAAGAGATTTTCGATGTCGGCGAAACTCAGGTATTCCAGAACTGCAACGATAAAATTGTGACGACAACACCTCGGAGCTCAACTCCCCCGGACACTGCCGCAACCCCTAAATGTCAGGAGGCACCAAGAACAATGTTCTCGTCACAAAACCATCGGAACGATCCCAAGATACCCGCATGATCCTAAAAAAATTTCGTGAAATTTGTGGAGAGGAGAGTCAAAACTTCTACGTCAGGGGGCCTCATCAGAGCAACGAAGGGACTGAGGAGTAAAAAGTATCCTACTCTCTGATATATATAATCCTAAGACTCAAAACATTTTTTCTAGACTCAACAACGCCAACGATTCGATCAAGCAGGGGGCTCCTAAGTTGGGGATGGCTCTGATTACCAACTTTTAACGCCCACAATGCGGCTATATCTCCCACGTGTCGAGGCACGACTTGGAGGCATAACCGCATGGTGGTTTTGTCGCAAGAAGGGTCATCTTCACACAATCCCATGTAATAAACAAGAATGGGATAAAGAGTTGGCTTACAATCGCCACTTCACACAATACATAAATTAAACATACATCATTCAGAGTACACACAAGGTCCGACTACGAAACCAAAATAAAAGAAGACAACCCCAAATGCTAGATCCCCGATCGTCCCAACTGGGCTCCACTACTGATCATCAGGAAACGAAACATAGTAACGACCAAGGTCCTCGTCAAACCCCCACTTGAGCTCGGTTGCGTCACCTGCATTGGTATCAACGGCAGCTGCACCTGTTTTGGTAGAATCTGTGAGTCACGAGGACTCAGCAATCTCAAAACCCACGAGATCAAGTCTATTTAAGCTTATGGGTAGGATGGGGTAATGAGGTGGAGCTGCAGCAAGCACTAAGCAAAATATGGTGGCTAACATACGCAAATAAGAGCGAGAAGAGAAGCAACGCAACGGTCGAGAAGATAGAAGTGATCAAGAAGTGATCCTGAAACTACTTACGTTGAAACATAACCCAAATCGTGTTCACTTCCCGGACTCTGCCGAAAAGAGACCATCACGGCTACACACGCGGTTGATGTATTTTTAATTAAGTCAAGTGTCAAGTTCTCTACAATCGGACATTAACAAATTCCCATCTGCCACATAACCACGGGCACGGCTCTCGAAAGTTTATACCCTGCAGGGGTGTCCCAACTTAGCCCATCACAAGCTCTCACGGTCAACGAAGGATATTCCTTCTCCCGGGAAGACCCGGTCATTCGCGGAATCCCGGTTACAAGACATTTCGACAATGGTAAAACAAGACCAGCAAGACCGCCCGCTGTGCCGACAAATCCTGATATGAGCTGCACATATCTCGTTCTCAGGGCACACCGGATAAGCTAAGCGTACAGGTACCAACATAACCCAAGTTGCCAAGGGACGGTCCCAAGACGGTGCTTTAGTTTGGACCAAAGACTCGGAGGAGCACTGGCCCGGGGGTTTAAAATAAAGATGACCCTCGAGTCCGCGGAACCCAAGGGAAAAAGGCTTAGGTGGCAAATGGTAAAACCAAGGTTGGGCCTTGCTGGAGGAGTTTTATTCAAAGAGAGCTGTCAAGGGGGTCCCATAACACCCAACCGCGTAAGGAACGCAAAATGAAGGAACATAACACCGGTATGACGGAAACTAGGGCGGCAAGAGTGGAACAAAACACCAGGCATATGGCCGAGCCTTCCACCCTTTACAGAGTATATAGATGCATTAATTAAATAAGAGATATTGTGATATCCCAAAATCATCATGTTCCAACATGGAGCAAAACTTCAACTTCACCTGCAACTAAAAACGCCATAAGAGGGGCTGAGCAAAAGCGGTAACATGGCCAAACAACGGTTTGCTAGGAAAGGTGGGTTAGAGGCTTGACATGGAAATATGGGAGGCATGATATAGCAAGTGGTAGGTAGCGCGGCATAGCAATAGAGCGAGCAACTAGCCATGATGATTGGGATTCCAAACAAATCCGAAAATATCTTACGGATGTTTGGGGATGATTCGAATACAACGATGATGACTAAGCGGGTCGGGTTTGGGGAAGTTTCAGACAAGCACGCAAAGGGGGTTTGTGCACTGTACAGAGAGACTCCGGTTTAGCCAAGAGGGCAAACGAATAACAAGGTTGGTCTCGGAACGGTCAACGAAAGCAAAGGGGGACAAGGCAACTATGAGCGGATGCAAGTTTTAAAAACAATGACGGCAACGAGTGCCGATGCAATGCGGATGATGCCATGATGATATGCAATAAACAAATAAATACACATGACGACAACAAAAAACATGGAAGGCATCTGAAGCATCGGTCTCGGGGCGTCACACAGGGTGGCCAAACTAGCGATGAAGGATTTGATGATCCCGCAGTGGCCTGCTGAAAGCTATGCCCGGCAGCTACTTCAGAGTCGTGAGGCGGCTAGTGGAAGCCTGTCCGCGGCTGGACGTTGTCAAGCGCTCTGCCTGTATTGAAGGTGCCCGTATGGCCTTCACTCGTTGCAAGATGTGGTGGGCGAAGATGAACGCCGTTGAAGTTGCCAACGGGCCGCAGGAGGGCAAGGAGCACCGCACACCCGAGAGATATTTTGCGGATGTCATAGAAGGGTCTCGACTTGTGGCAGCTCATTGTTCGTAGGACATTTTATTTGAATAAATGTATTCATGTTGCCCTTGCCTTGTATTATGGAAACAAAGCCTGTAATGTAATTTTGTTATGCTTTAATTGTTTCCTCCTATGCGGCCGTGTTATTTGCAATCTGAGGGTTGGCCAGTTGTCGGCTTCTGCCCTCGCGTAGGTAGTACGGAGATGTTTGGGATGGAATCTAAACAATCTTGATCCAATTATATGGTCCTTTGAATGAGTTGTTTAGTGCAACGAACAAGGAAATCAGACTATACGGCTTGAACGCCCTCACTTAGCCATAGGAGTTTTATAATAAAGCAAGTGCGTAGCCCCTGCATAAGCCGGGTGTCACAAGATCCGACCGGAAGTGCCGATCCTTCGTGATAACGCGGAAAAATCTCCAACGATTTTGTAACCCTCGAACAGCTGACCGGCTCTCGCCGTATCATGACAGTCAGTTTTTGGCTTTCCCTACTGAGGTGCTCATCCGGTCAAGGCCAAGGCACAATCGCAGTAGTTCTCCCTTTACTACCCTAGCCGATAGAGCGGAACATAGGGTAGGAAGCATAGGAGCCGGGCAACCCAACTATTGACCAAAACATGATTCGGAGCCAATGCATATAATGCTAAATTCGGGGTGCCGAACTTATATATAAGAAGTGTTCGGACTTTGCTGCCGTATTATGGGGCGATGGGGAGCCCCTGGCGAATATGAAACGTATCAAAGTGTACGGATGCAGTCGATAAGCAGATCGAAATAAAATGAACTAAGAAGCGAAAACCACAGGAACTGGGCCGCAAACTGTTTTCATTATAACTGGATGGATACATCAAGGAGTATCTAGTACAAGTATTGCGATAAGCATCCGGGCTATTTAACATGCTGGAATCAAGAGGGCGCAGCGTGCGGGTCCTGAGAAATGAGTATAAATACCGTCAAGAAGACGTATAGAGGTTACTCTACGCACCTATGCTGCTTGCATCCTTTATATGCTGATCCTTCAAAGGGACTGGTCAGCAGGCCCATGGGAAAAGGAACCTAAAACAAAAACAAAAAGGTGAAAGTATGTGTGTCTGGGATTGGTCTAGCCGAACTGTAGATCCCGGGTTAGCTTCTGCCTCCATCGATGTCCATGGGATTTTGAGTGCGTGATTATGTACGCGTGGTGCGACTGCCACTACTTCATCGGGACTGGGACGGAGGCCGAATTGCTAATCGAGCTCTTGACGAGCCATGCTATCCTGCTGCAGTGTAGTCTGGAACTTCTTAATGATGTCCAGGGGCTCGATAGCCGCACTATGGTGCTGCTTGAGAAGGCCGCTCTGTACCTCTGCTGCTAGGGCGGCGGTGTGCTCCTCTGTTCGGAGGGAGCGCCCAGATTGCCATTGATTGTTATGACGCCGCGTGGACCAGGCATCTTGAGCTTAAGATAAGCATAGTGTGGCACTGCGTTGAATCTAGCAAACGATGTTCGTCCGAGCAGTGCGTGGTAGCCGCTGTGGAAAGGGACGATGTCGAAGATTAACTCCTCGCTTCGGAAGTTGTCCGGAGAACCGAAGACCACTTCCAGCGTGATTGAGCCCGTACAGCGGGCTTCTACGCCTGGTATGACTCCTTTAAAGGTAGTCTTTGTTGGTTTGATTCATGAGGGGTCAATGCCCATCTTCCGCACTCTGTCCTGATAAAGCAGGTTGAGGCTGCTACCACCGTCCATTAGGACTCGTGTTAGGTGAAACCCGTCAATAATTGGGTCGAGGACTAGTGCGGCTGAACCGCCATGGCGGATACTAGTTGGGTGATCTCAACGATTGAAGGTGACCGGGAACGATGACCACGGATTGAATTTTGGGGCGACTGGCTCTACCGCGTAGACGTCCCTAAGTGCTCACTTACGCTCCATTTTGGGAATGTGTGTGGCGTATATCATGTTCATCGTCTTGACTTGAGGGGGAAATTTCTTCTGCCCCCCAGTGTTCGGCTGCTGGGGCTCTTCATCCTCGTCCTCACTTTGTGATCCCTTTTCTTTATTTTCGGCATTTAACTTGCCAGCCTGCTCGAAAACCCAACAATCCATGTTGGTATGATTGGCTTGCTTATCCGGGGTGCCGTGTATCTGGCACATACGTCGAGTATGCGGTCCAGGCTGGAAGGTCCTTCATTGTTTCTTTTGTAGGGCTTCTTCCGTTGGCCGGACTTGGAGCCAGTGAATCCGGCGTTGATTGTGGTGTCATCGGTGTTTTCGCCATTGCTTTGGCGTTTGTGTCTATTGCGCAGGAGCTTGACAATGCTATTCTTGGCCTCGGAGGGGCCTGTCTTGCTGGCTGTGTTGTTACTACGAGCCAAATTAATCGTCTCACCCGCCGCAAAAGCGGGTCATGAGTGCCGTGGAGGGCTGCCATGGACTTCAGCTTTTCTTGGCCGAGGTGGCGTGCTAACCATTCGTCACAGATGTCATGTTTGAAGGCTGCTAAGGCCTCGGCATCCTGGACAACAACGATCCGGTTCTTTTTGGTTAGGAACCTAGTCCAGAATTTTCGCTGATTCTCCGGGTTGTTGAACTATGTGGCTTAAGTCATCGGCGTCTGGTGGCCGGACATAGGTTCCTTGGAAGTTGTCCAGGAAGGCTTCTTCCAAGTCCTCCCAGCTGCCGATAGAATTTTCAGGCAGGCTGTTAAGCCAGTGCCGAGCTGGCCCTTTGAGCTTTAGTGGGAGGTATTTAATGGCGTGGAGGTCATCTCCTCGAGCCATATGGATATGGAGAATAAAATCCTCGATCCATACTGCGAGATCGGTTGTGCCGTCGTATGATTCGATATTGACGGGCTTGAAACCCTTAGGGAATTCGTGATCCAGTACTTCATCTATGAAGTAGAGAGGGTGCGCGCACCTTCAGACCGGCCGCATCGCTGCGTAGCTCGATGGAGTCCGTCTCATGCATTCGCCCAAAGCGCTTGGGTTTATCACATCCGAATAGGTAGCCGTCATCGTGCCTCGAGGCACGTCCTCGCGATACATAGATCGGTCTTGTATGTCCTGCTCTACTGTCCAGGGTCTGCCGGAGGTCGTACGTGTGACCCCGAACTCTTTCGTCTCTATTTTTGCGGGGCGGTGGGGCAGGCTGTTGTTCGGCCTGAGTTGCCACTTTATCCCGACCGCGGGGTGGCCGTTCGGCTGCCCTGTCTCGACCATGTGGTGGTCGTTACGCGAGGGAGATACGTGCTCCGGCGCCTCCTCATTGAATTGAGGTAGCAGTCTGCGTTTCGGGTAGCTCTTGGCTGGGCGCTTGAGGCCGTATTCTTCGGCTACCAGGACATCAGTCCATCTGTGGACGAGCAGATCTTGTTCGGCTTGAAGCTGATGTTGTTTGTTTTTCAGGCTCCTTGCAGTGGCTATGAGCTGAAGCTTAAAGCGCTCCTGCTCCAGAGGATCCTCAAGCACGATGAAGTCTTCGTTGTCGAGGCTTGTCTCCTCCTCGGAGGGTGGACGGTAACTATCGTCCTCCGAGTCATCTTCTATGGCCTGGTCATCAGGGTTGTCTTGCATGTTGTCATGTTCCTCCTGTTCGAATGCAGCTCCGACAGGGTCTTCATTGTTTTTGGCGTCGCCCGGAGTACTATTTTCTCCGGTGCCAGCGTTGCCATCCTATGAGCGACGAGGCTTAGAACGGTGTTTGGGGCGCCGGCGCTTGGACTGCGTCTTAGAGGGTTTATTCGCGTCTGGCTCTTCTTTGTCGTCGCCAGATCCTTTAGGTGTATCAACCGTGTACACATCGTATGAAGAGGTGGTCGTCCAACGTCCAGTGAATGGCGGGTCTTGCCCTTGCTCCTTGTTGGCATCGTTGTCCATACCGTCGATGTCTTCGGAGCCATAGTCAAGCACGTCGGTTAAGTCATCGACTGTGGCTATGAAGTGGGTGGCGGGTGGGAAGCGAAGTTCCTCGTCATCCGCCTCTAGCTCGAACCGAACATAGTTCGCCTGTGAGTCTTCCTCCAAGGACAAGTTCTTTAAAGAGTTTAGCACGTCACCCAAAGGTGAATGCCGGAAGATGTCTATGACGCTAAATTCGAAAATCGATAACCGATCCAGCTCGGTGTCTGCAGGCGCACCTGATCTGGAACGTATAGCCGGAGACGAGTCCGGAGTTCCATTAACGCAAACATTGCAGGATGTCGAGTCCGTGTGCGGCTCCAACGCCGCGGACTTTGTGGCCTCGGAGGGCACGATCTGCTTCGGTTCTGAAGCCGTTGCAGCAACAGGATCCATCTCCTAGACGTAATCCAATAACAGATGTAAGTCATGTTCATCGGGACGAGGGGGAGCGATCGCTGCGGCTTCAAACCCATTGAAGATTGAGTCTCCACGGGTATGCGCGGCATAGTTCAAGCTTCCAAATCCGACCTGGTGGCCAGGGGCGTAGCTATCGATCTGCTCCAGACGGCCAAGCGAGTTGGCCCGCAATATGAAGCCGCCGAACATAAAAATCTGTACGGGGAGGAAGGTTCTTCCTTGGACAGCGTCATTATCGATGATTGAAGGGGCCATCAAACCTTTTATCGACGGCAAAGTGGAACTCTAAATAAAAGCACCAATGTCGGTGTCAAAACCGGTGGATCTCTGGTAGGGGGTCCCGAACTGTGCGTCTAGGATCGATGGTAACAGGAGACGGGGGACACGATGTTTACCCAGGTTCGGGCCCTCTCTATGGAGGTAATACCCTACTTCCTGCTTGATTGATCTTAATGAATATGAGCATTACAAGAGTTGATCTACCTCGAGATCGTAATGGATAAACCCTAGAAGTCTAGCCTATGTGAATATGGTAATGAGTATTCGCCTATCCGGACTACGCTCTCCGGTTTATATAGACAATCAAGAGATCTAGGGTTACATAGAGTCGGTTACATCAGAGGGAATCTACATAGTCGGTCGCCTAGCTTGCCTTCCACGCCAAGGAAAGTCCAATCCGGACACGGGTATAGTCTTCGGCCTTCATATCTTCACAGCCCATCAGTCCGGCCCAATGAATAACAGGCCGGACGCCCGAGGACCCCTTAGTCCGGGACTCCCTCAGTTGCCCCGTTCATGCCCAATCTGCTGCAATGGGAAAGGACAAGATGGCGGCACTGGAGCGTGTGAAGAAGGCGACGGTGGCGGCGACGGGCAAGAAGACGAGTCAGGGGGTCGTCGTCGAGGTCTGGCCTACCGCCTGGCTGGATCCAAAGCGACTGGATTTGTTCCACAATCCATAAGGAGGACCTGGAGGATCTGGCCGAAGGGGGATTGATTGCCCACGGATCTTGGAAGTTGCCGGGAGGGTGAGTGCGTCCTCCTCGTGACTCATGTTGACCGTGGTTTCTCTCTGCCCCCTCATCCTTTTTTCCGGGGTTTCCTGAACTTTTTTGGAGCCCAACTTCATCACTTTTCCCCCAACACCATCACATATCTCGCTGCATTTGTTTCCATGTGTGAGAATTTTCTGGGCTATCGACCGCATTGGGGTCTCTTCAAACACATCTTTACTTGCCGCTCCCAGTCTGTGAAAAAGGCTAATCCGAGTGATGAGAGGACGCACGTGATCCAGATGTGCGGAGGTCTAGGGATTCAGACAAGGGGTAGGAGTACTTTTCCACCTATGATTCTTCCCGATTCAGTTGGAGGGTGGCAGTCGACCTGGTTTTATTGTAAGGACCAACCGACCCATGGCCAGTTGACTGGCCTTCCTCCCTTCTCCATGGAGCGAGTCCAGTAGCCCTCTTCCTTGAAAGTGACTCCAGCAGAGAAAGCAGAGGTGAACATGTTAGTCGAACGGGTAGTCCAACTAGTCCGTGATGGCGTGACTGGCATGGATTTGCTTGAGGTGTTTCTCAGTCGACGCATCCAGCCACTCCAGGCCCGCGATCATCCTATGTGGATGTACTCGGGTATTGATGGCACCACTCGGATCCACCCGGAGGAAGTCACCGAGGAGACAGTGGCGCAGTGGTTGCAAGGCATCACTGGAAACAAAGACAACCCCGGGGTGTCCAGGAGGGTTCCACCACTCGACGCCGCCAATGAACCAGACAAGGTTTGACCTTTACTTTCGAGTGTCTTCTTGTTCTGATTTGTAACTGTCCTTGAACCTGACTGATGCTTGTACACTCATTTTCCTTGCAGATCTATACTGAGATGTACTCCATGCCGAATGGAGAGCAAGTCCATGAGAGAGAGGCGAGCGGAGGCGAAAGCGCCGACGGGAAACCCAATGACGAAGACGAGGAAGAAAGCTAGGACTCAAGCAGCGGCGAAGAGGTCGACTCCCCACCTTGTTCCGAAAGACGTTCCAAGCAGACGCATGATCCAGCGAGCGTTCGAGGCAAAGCGGTCGCATCGAGCACGCATGCATCGAAGAGCATTTCGACATCTTTCCCTGAGCCGACAGAAAAGGCCTCGAAGCAGCTCAAGGTTGCGCCTACAAAGACTCGGAAAGCCCTGCCAAAGATCAAAGTGGACGTCCCCGTTGTCTCTGGGTAAGTATTTTGCTTTATCTCTTTGCTTTTGCGTCGTCTGGAAACTTCTGGATTTCAGTCGACTCATTCTCCTGCCTGACCGGGTGAGTTCAAAATCTTCCAGCGCTGCCACCTCTGCGACCTCCGTGGACATTTACAAGGATGATGAGGAGACTGAGGACGCAGCCACCTCCAAAGGAGGTATGACTTCTGCAATCTTGCCTTCATTTTGTCAACAGATTTGTCGGTCAATTGAACCCTTGTGGTAGAATCTTTTGCAGCGCCGCAAAATGTTATTGAACTTCCAGACGATGATGAAGATATGCCCCAGAAGCCTACAGGAAGGAAGAGCAGGACCTCGGGCAAGAGGGTGCCAGCCAGCAAGGTACCTCAGACGATGTCAGTGCTAGAACCAGTGATCCAGCAGTCCGGAGACCTCAATCGAGCTTTTGTTACTTTTGCCAATCCTTTGACGTCTAAACGTCCTTCGGCCTCGACGGTCCAAGTCCCTGCTTCATCCGTGCAACTCCATGCCTCAGATCCTCAAGCTGTTGCGACTGTTCCACCTACTCCGCTTTTCGCCACCCATCATGTCCCAGAGGACCAAGTGAGCGCTACCAAGGAAGCTATACGCTAGGCATGCCTTATGCTGGAGCACATGAAAGTGTTGCGCGAGGCCAGTCAGGCTGCTTATGACGCCAGCTCAGCACTCCAGACCAACGTCCAAGTTAGCTGATTTCTGATTGATCTTTTAACTTGACGCTTGTTCTGTTAGGATATGCTACCTAAAAACCTTTAATGTGCATCTATTGTCAGTTTGCACCTTGTTTCAACTTTTGCTGAGTAGTTTTTCCCCTTGAGTTGCTTAGGTTGCGTCGATTGTATCTTCGAACTAGTGGGGGCACGCAGAGTGCACCCACTAGGTGTAGTCCCCAAGGCCGCCGTCGAATGTGTGATTCGGCGGGGGTCTTGAGAAAAATGTCTCTTTACAGTTCTTCCACTCGGTCTAGGCAGGTCTTGTCGAATGGAATCTAGACCACTGGGGGCACGCTGATTGCACCCACTGGATGTAGTCCCCAAGACCGCAGTCGAATGAGGGCAGTTGGCTATGGTCTGAGAATAACTGTTGGTTTCTTTTTTTTTTCTTCGACTGGACGGACCAAGTCGATTGAAAAGTCGAATCAGTGGGGGCATGCCAAGTGCACCCATGATGTCTACTACTCAACCTTCTTCTTGTAGACGGTGTTGGGCCTCCAAGTGCAGAGGTTTGTAGGATAGTAGCAAGTTTCCCTCAAGTGGATGACCTAAGGTTTATCAATCCGTAGGAGGCGTAGGATGAAGATGGTCTCTCTCGAGCAACCCTGCAACCAAATAAGAAAGAGTCTCTTGTGTCCCCAACACACCCAATACAATGGTAAATTGTATAGGTGCACTAGTTCCACAAGAGATGGTGATACAAGTGCAATATGGATGGTAGATATAGGTTTTTGTAAACTGAAAATATAAAAACAGCAAGGTAACAAGTGGTAAAAGTGACCGTAAACGGTATTGCAATGCTAGGAAACAAGGCCTAGGGTTCCTACTTTCACTAGTGAAAGTTCTCTCAACAATAATAACATAATTGGATCATATGACTATCCCTCAACATGCAGCAAAGAGTCACTCCGAAGCCACTAATAGCGAAGAACAAACGAAGAGATTATGGTAGGGTACGAGACCACCTCAAAGTTATTCTTTCCAATCAATCCGTTGGGCTATTCCTATAAGTGTCACAAACAGCCCTAGAGTTCGTACTAGAATAACACCTTAAGACACAAATCAACCAAAACCCTAATGTCACCTAGATATCCAATGTCACCTCAAGTATCCGTGGGTATGATTATACGATATGCATCACACAATCTCAGATTCATCTATTCAACCAACACATAGTACCTCAAAGAATGCCCCAAAGTTTATACCAGAGAGTCAAGACGAAAACGTGTGCCAACCCCTATGCATAGGTTCATGGGCGGAACCTGCAAGTTGATCACCAAAACATACATCAAGTGAATCATGTGATATCCCATTGTCACCACAGATACGCACGGCAAGACATACATCAAGTGTTCTCAAATCTTTAAAGACTCAATCCGATAAGATAACTTCAAAGGGAAAACTCAATCCATTACAAGAGAGTAGACGGGGAGAAGAAACATAAGATCCAACTATAATAGCAAAGCTCGCGATACATCAAGATCGTGCCAAATCAAGAACACGAGAGAGAGAGAGAGAGAGAGAGAGAGATCAAACACATAGCTACTGGTACATACCCTCAGCCCCGTGGGTGAACTACTCCCTCCTCGTCATGGAGAGTGCCGGGATGAATAAGATGGCCACCAGTGAGAATTCCCCCCCTCCGGTAGGGTGCCGGAACAGGGTCCCGATTAGGTTTTGGTGGCTATAGAGGCTTGCGGCGGCGGAACTCCCGATCTAATCTGTTCTTCGGAAGTTTTAGGGTACGTGGGTATATATGGGTGAAAGAAGTATGTCGGTGGACCTCCGGGCTGTCCACGAGGCAGGGGGCGCGCCCTAGGGGGGTGGGCGCGCCCCCCACCCTCGTGGGCAGCCCGGGACTCCCCTGGCGTGCACTCCATGTTTTTCCGGTAGCTTTCCTTCCAAAAATAACTTCTCCAGTTGATTTCATTCCGTTTCAATTCGTTTGATATTCCTTTTCTTCGAAACACTGAAATAGGCAAAAAACAGCAATTCTGGGCTGGGCCTCCGGTTAATAAGTTAGTCCCAAAAGTAATATAAAAGTGGATAATAAAGCCCAATATTGCCCAAAACAGTAGATAATATAGCATGGAGCAATCAAAAATTATAGATACGTTCGAGACGTATCAACCCACTGGGTGTAGTCCCCGAGACTACTGTTGAATGTATGATTCGGCAGTAGTCTTAGAACTCCTTTTGTCGTAATGAACTGAACTTGTATTTTATCGCTCGGAAGAAATCAAATCTTTGTTCCTGTCGACTCATTGTCCACTGACTACAGAGATCTTGCTAGCTCAGGGCTCGGTTTGCTATCTTGGAGCAGAAACAGATTCAACTCAACCTTGATCTTGAACTGGCCAAGAAAAATCTGCAGAAGGCTAAGGATGAAGCATCTGCTATGGGAGGTAACAACTTGTCAACTGTTTGCTTTGTCAGCTTTACTTTTCGCCTTTTGAACCTAGTGACTCCACTCGAACAGATGTGCGTAGTGAAACCAGACAACTCCAAGCTCGACTGAAGAATGTTATTTCTTTAGAGAAAATGAAGCAGGAGCTGGAGCAGAAGGACCTTGACCTTGCCGCAGCTCAGAAGACGGCGCGGGAGAAAACTGAACTTGCCGACATGAAGCTGGCTTCAGTCGGCAAGATAGAAGAAGAAAACGCCAAACTGAAGACTGCCATCAGCGAAGCCAACAAGGAAGTTGTGCAGCTGAAAAAGGACAAGGTGACTCTGACCGACAAAGTTGGAGATCTCACTCGGAAGAGGGATGAGCTGGAGGTTTATCTAGGAGGACTTGCCAAGAAGCTGTTCCTTATGCTTGAATATACTTTCTCTTGTCCGACTGATTTGCCACCGTCATATAGTGATGAGGACATCAATACCATTGTTACACCCGCAGCCCCTACTGCTACATATACTGGACCAATTACTAGAGCTCGCGCACACCAATCAAATTATCATGTACTTTCGTTTCTTGGTAATGATTCTAATGTTCATGAGAATATGATGCTGCCTAAATTGGATACATTTGTTTTGCTTACAAATGAAGGGCCTAGCTTGGAGAAGGATGGACATTGGAGCAAGAACAAGCATGGAGATGATGCCATGCACAAGGGGAACAAGAACGGAGTTACAAGTGATGATTTCAGGACTTTGAAACCACCATAATGGGTGCATGAAGCCTTGGACGAAATATACAAGATGCTACTGCATAAATTTCGTCCCGAGGCTATTCTAGGTGTCAGGTCACCTTATTATTGGGCCAGGCCCTTGTAATTTCGAAATACACAAGTATAGGCTATTTTTAGAGTCCGTATGTGTGGGAAACAAGAGATAGGGTTGATTTGGACCCCTCCACCAAGGGCCACGAAATTCCCCCTCTTCCTCCATATATACAGCCCTTAGGGCACCGTTTAGACCTTGGGTTTTGTTTAGATTAAAAGTTCGCCATAGCTGCAACTTCGCGTGCCGTTTGTGTTCAACGACAAGACAAAGGCGTCCATGAACCCCACCTTGATTAATAAAGCTTTCATCTTATATTCGCAATATCCAGATTGCAATCTCAGTTTCTTGCTTGTTCTTCGTTTGCTCGCAGGAAATGCAGACCCTCGTGGTCGTTGATCGTGCTCGGCGTGGTCAATAACCTCTTGGAGTTGGTTTAGCGATTGCTAAGGCGCGACGTCCTCGCCGCGTTAAATGATCGGATCGTCAAAGTTGACTTCCTCCAAAGCGAAAACCAACATCTCATCGAAAGACGGGACACCTTTGCCTCTATCAAGTGGTATCAGATTTTTAGGTTGCTCGGTGAGATTTTACAGTTTTTCGTAGATTAGATCGAGTCTGTTCTTCGTCCCTAAAGTCCACGAAAAAGCCACAAAAAAAATTAGGGTTAGTTCATCATATCCGAACCAATCTGAGCCTTTGCATAATCTTTTTAGGGTTTTGCTTTGTTGAATTTGCGGTTGCATCGTCGTGTCTAGTTGCTGGTCTTAGCGCCTAGTCTTTTAGAGTTTCGAGTTCGGGTCATAAGTTGTCACGCCGCCACCGCACCATCATCATCGCCTCGCCACCTACCATCACCGCTCCGAATCCGTATCCATATACCACCACCAATCCGTGTCCATATACCACCACCGATCCATATCCATATACTACCACTGCTACCACCACCACTGCCATATACCACCACCATATATCCACCACCAATCCGAGTTCCTTGCATATTAGGTTTGTTTTCGAGATCCATCTAGTTTCCGATTCGTGTTTCCTTGCCCGCGTAGGTTTCGGAAAAAAAAAGAGTCCGGAAACCACCCTCTGTTTAGGCCCAAAATTTTCCGAAAACGCACTTGTCGAAAAATTTTCTGGCTATCCTATTTTTAGGTGTTTCTAAGCGTATTGAGACAATTAGTTATAGAAAGTTTTTTGAGCCGTTTCCAGCTTTTGGGTCCGGCAAATAAAAAATTTTGTGCCCATCCTGCCGATTTGACACAGGAAGAGTTTTGAGACACTCGCCATTATAGTGATTTTTCGCAAAAAAAAAGAGCAGCGCAAAAAAAAAGCAGCGCAAAGAAAAAATAGCGAAAAAAAAATTTCCAGAGTGTGCTTCTCCGTTGTTTCCGTGCAGCGCCGTGATTTTGTTAGTGTTCTAGGCTCGCGTCTCTAGCACGGTCTAGCCTAGGACCAACCTGATACCGTCGTTGAGTGTTTATTCAACTTTGCATCTCTGAATTGATTATTGCTGGCCGTTTTTGCTACCATATTATAAGCCTTCCCAGCTCCACATACATCTACATCGTGCGTTTGACTCTCCTTGGTAATCGCTCTATCCAAGCTTTGAGAGTTTTGACTACATCGGTTGCCGATTACCGCTTTCTTCTTTGGGTAAGAACCGTAAGAATTTGAGATTTGCTTGACGGATTTCTGACTGTCCACCACACCACCATCACCACTTCCTAGTAGTCTGTCGAATCATATTCTTGTGTGTTTCTATTGCTGCTAACCATGGCAGGATCACAAGCCGACGAGACTAACTGGGAGAACATGACAAACAAAGCGCTACATGATAAGTTTCAACAAATGATGAGTGGGCAGGTGGAAGATGTGCTAAATAGATTTGAAGAGGCCACGGAGAAGATAGATGGCATTGAGAAGGCGTTCAAACAAAGCACGATAACAAGTTTAATTATTTGCTCCCGCGTCTACCACTACCACCACCGGCTGCACCTAACGCACCTCTACAACAACAACAACGACTACCTCCACATCGCGAAACAGCCCTCCGCCGAGCGAGCCGTGTCCCTCTTCAGCCTGGCCAAGCTGCTGGTGCTGCTGTTGATACTTCTGTGGGGGAGGATGATTATGTGAGAGAGTACGAGGATGAGGTTGATCAACATCAGAACTACGTGCAACCACCAGCACCACAACCACCAGCACCACAACCACCCGGTCGTCCACATGCAAATAATGGCAATGTTAGGGCTCCCCCTCAGTGCGAGATCATGACCATCTCCCTAAACTGAAGTTGAATATTCCACCATTTGAGGGTAGATATGTTCCTGATATATATCTTACTTGGGAGTTAGAAACTAAACAACGATTTACATGTTTACAATATCCTGAGGAGAGACGTGTTCCCGCTGCTGTTTGTGCTTTCACTAGCTTTGCATGTGTTTGGTGGTCTGAACATTGTAGATTATATCATGTTCCAGCTACTTGGGCTGCTTTGAAAACTGCTATGCGTACTCGTTGGGTTCCACCATATTATCAACGTGAATTACTTCAAAAATTGCAGCGCTTAAGACAAGGAAAAATTCGTAGAAGAATATTATCAGGAATTACAAACTGGCTTGATTAGATGTGGTATTGTTGAGGAGAATGAAGCTATGATTGCATGTTTTCTGGGTGGATTAAATAGAGATATTCAGACCATTCTAGACTACAAGGATTATACTAATATCACTCGATTATTCCATCTTGCTTGTAAAGCTAAACGTGAAGTGCAGGATCGACAGGCGTTGGCGCGGACTAACTTTTCTGCAGGTCGACCTTCATCATGGACACCACGTGCATCATCTACTTCCACACGTTCTACTATACCGGCACCTCCGTCGGCTGCCACCTCCAACCGTGATACAGAAAGCGTGCACAACCACCACTATCCGCCAAGAGCACACCGCTGGGCCTACACAGAGCTCTTCTTCTTCCATGGCGTCAACAGGGCACACAAGTGATATTATTTGTCGTCGTTGTAAGGGAAGAGGACATTTTATGAGAGAATGCCAATCTCAGCGTGTGATGATTGCTACCGAGGATGGTGGGTATGAGTCCGCTAGTGACTATGATGAAGAGACTTGGCTCTTATTACACATGAAGAACACGGTGGAGATGATTACTGATCATGAGACGCAATACATGGCTCTTGAAGATGCCGTGTATGAATGTTTAGTTGGTCAACGTGTTTTGAGTGTGCAGGTTACACAAGCTGAGCAAAATCAGAGGCATAACTTGTTCCATACAAAGGGAGTTGTGAAGGAACGTTCTATTCAGCGTCATCATAGATGGAGGGAGCTGCAACAACTTGGCTAGCATGGATATGGTGGAGAAGCTTTCTCTCACCACAAGGCCACATCCACATCCTTACTACATCCAATGGTTCAACAACAGCGGCAAGGTTAAGGTAACACGTCTTTGTTAGGTGTGTATTTTAGTATCTCTACATATGCTGATTATGTTGATTGTGATGTGGTACCTATGCAAGCATGTTCCTTATTACTTGGTAGACCATGGCAATTTTACAAAAATTCTGTACACCATGGTAGAAACAATCAGTATACTCTTGTTCACAAGGATAAAAATATTACTTTGCTTCCTATGACTCTTGATTCCATTTTGAAAGATGATATTAATAGAGCTAATAAAGCAAAACAGGAGAAAAATAAGAGTGAAAATGAGATTGTGGCAAAAGAATTTGAGCAACAAATGAAGCCTAATAATAAACCATCTAATGTTGCTTCTGAAATTAAACTTAATAAAGGCATGTTTACTTGCCACCAAATCTGATATTGATGAGCTAGATTCTAGCAAATCTGTTTGCTATGCTTTCGTGTGCAAAGAGGCATTATTTTCATTCAAGACGTGCCTTCCTCTTTGCCCTACTTGTCACTAACATTTTGCAGGAGTTCGGACGTCTTCCCACAAGACGTGCCACGGGTATTACCACCTATTCGAGGGATTGAGCATCAAATTGACTTAATTCCCGGTGCATCGCTACCCAACCGTGCACCATACCGTACCAATCCAGAGGAGACGAAGGAGATTATGCGTCAAGTACAGGAGCTGCTCGACAAAGGTTATATACGCGAATCTCTTAGTCCTTGTGCTGTTCCTATTATACTAGTGCCTAAAAAGGATTTTGAGGTGCCAAATATTGAACTAGCTTCTGCAACTATTTAGACGCGGCTCGTCTCTAGCTTTAATTTGAGTACTCGCGGAGCCGATTTTGAGGTGCCAAATATTGAACTAGCTTCTGCAACTATTTAGACGCGGCTCGTCTCTAGCTTTAATTTGAGTACTCGCGGAGCCAAAACGGACTTCGTATGAGGAAGTTATGCCTGCTTTTAATAAAGGCACAAAACAGATTCCAATCCGAATTCAGCTACGAGATTGAGTCTAGATAGATCCAAACTTTGTTTTTTTTTCTTCTCTCTTTTTTTTCTCACATTTTTTTCCTTTTCCTTTCTCTTTTTTTTCTCTGACTTTTTTTTTACTTTTTTTCTCTTTTTTTTCTCTCTTTTTTTTTCTCTTTTTCCAAAACAAACTAGATAAGATGCAGATTGGATCAAGCGAAGATGTGAATGACCTCAACTATGATTATGACAATGAATAGTGCATAGCACGTGGTGGAAATTGATGGATGGTATGGTGGACCGTGGAAGGGATAATGATGCAGCGGCGGCGTGACTAATGTGAACAGAACTCGAAACTCTAAAGGAACTAGACACTAAGACCAAAGAACTCGACACGACGATGCAACCGATAATTCAATAATGCAAACAATGAAAAGAAAATTGCAAAGGCTTGGACTGGCTAGGACAAATGATGAATAGATCTATCTTTTTACGGTGGCCTTTTCTTGGACAATAGGTAAGAAAATAAATCGAATCTAGGGACAATTGGAAATTCTCACCGAGCAACCTGAAAACTGATACCACTTAATAGAGGCGAGGGTGTCCCGATCTTTCGATGAGATGGTAACTATCGATTTGGTGGAGTCGACTTTGACGATCCGACTACAAACGTGCACGACGTTGCGCCTTAGCAATCGCTAAACCAATCTCCGAGGTTCTTGGCGATGCCTAAGCACGATCACCGACCACGAAGGTCTATTCCTGCAAGCAATCGAAGAACGAGCAAGAATATGATAAAGCAATCTGAATATTGCGAATATATATGAAGTATTGATAATGGTGGGGATCCGTGGCGGTCTTGGTCCGGTCGTTGGACACAAACGAAGTACGAAGTTGCAATGGCTAACTTTTAACTAAACAAATCCCAAGGAAAAAGCTACTAGATGGATGTACTTATATAGGAGCAAGGGGTGGCGGCCAAGGAGGTGGTAGGACGTCCCAAGGCAGCCTAAAACTAACCCTAGGTCGTACAAGGCCAATGGGCCCAAGCGGAGGTGACGTAACACCTTTGGACTTGTAGTTTGACTCGGATTCTGGTGCAGCATCAGATTGTTTCGTCCATAACTCAACGCTCCGGACGAATTTTAAGGTGAATCCAATTGGGTTGGAAGGTGCACGAAATCTATTTTCCAACAAAAAAAGAATCACCCAATTTGGAGTCCGGATGAAAAAGTTATTGACGTTTTGAGTCAGATATGTCTGCAGTAGTCCGAATCTGAGTCCGTAACGTGAGAGACTTGGACTCTATCTTCTCTTGGTCCAAAAGTGACGTGAGAGGACTTTTTGAACAGCACCTAAACTTCTCCTTTTCCCTTATCTTCATATGTGTATTGTACAAATGTCCCATACACCTACAATTAGACAAAACACAAAAGTATGTGATGTATTTTTGTTCGGGATAACATAAATAGATTATTGAATAGTTTGCACTAGAAATCACCTGACAAATATGCATGTATGCAATATTTTTGGTCTTATCCAAGGTAGTCATGTCCTCATCATCCTCCACTTCTTGAAAACAAAGCCGTCCTCGGCGGTTCTTAGTCTGAAATGTGGCTAACAAAAGAGACAAGGTGTACATGTTGTATATGTATATGTCATCCATTTTATTTCCCTTGATTTTTGCACATATGACACATAAATAGATGAGTAACTTGCATAGTTCATAAAATCTAAAGCCAAAACATTATCACAAGAAGTAGAAGGCATGAAAATATTGCAACTCAGTTTGCACATATAAGTGAAGCTCTTATTCATTTCAAAAGATTGACAATGTTCATCATTAAACCATCCAAACATTGGTGAATAAACCTTACTTGCATCAAGTTTACATGCTACAACATGCTTAAATAAGTAAACATGCAATAAGTCATTCGGACACAGAATCATCACCAAGATTAGAGGTCATATCAAAATGATTAAATATTGATTCTTTTGCATCAACAATTAATTCAATGGGTGCACTCAAAATTGTTGGTATTTCAGTTGTTTGATCACATGGCAAAGTCAAATTATCAATATAATCCTCTAAAATAGGTGGTGTGATCAAAGTAGTGGGTAGCTCAACACATGATGTATTCAAGTTAACTAGGCATGCATCATTCTCATGTAAAAGTGGAAAATCTGTACCTTTGTCATTACCTCTTATAGTCAACTCAGATGATGCACGCACTCGATGATGATGTGTCACATGGTGGAGATGATGTAGTCCTCGCAACAACGGATGTGGTTGTCATAGTACGCCTAGTAGTTGAATAAACATCTGTATCAACAGTTGGAATGTGCACCGTCGCTTGTTCTCCTTGTGGGCAACACGTCGTTTTATTTCCTGTTCAGCTTTGCAAGCAAGACGAAACAAATGGTCCATAGGATAACACTCTTCATGAATTAGTATCTCCTGAATATTATGGTTTAATCCTCCCCAAAATCTATCCATAAAATCTTCTTCACTTTCTTCTAAAAATGAGTGCAACAAGGTAGTTTGTAAATCATCATAATATTTTGTTACGGTGTCACTACCTTGTTTTAAATGTTCCAGCTTTTTAATCATGCCACGAGTATAATAAACATCGACGAATCTATCTCTCATGACATGTTTTAAATCATCCCAAGTATTAGGTACATAATCGTGGTGTAACCGACAATATTCACTCCACCAAACTAGAGCATAACCAGTGAAAGAACCAACCGCAACCATAACTTTTTCACGTTCATCAAAATTATGGGAAGCAAATATATTATTTATGTCTAACTCCCATTCAATATATAAAGGAGGTCTAAAACGGCCATTAAATGGTGGTATAGAAACATGAACATGATCATGTGCATTTGGATGTTTGTGCACCTCTCGTGACGGTTGTGGTATTTGCATAGGTGGTGGCATGTCTCCCGCGATCGACAAAGCCCATGAATTGACTCTGGATCCTGTCATGATTAGTAGAATAAGAAACAAAATCCAAAAATAATGTTTCTATAACTACTAGGATGTGGTGGTAAAACGCTCACAGTAAAGCAAATATCAATGTCTTACAAGTTCTTACCATGCAAAGAAAGGTGACAGCAACCAGCGGTGTCAAGTAACTCAAGATTGTGTAAAGAGATTGCGGGGAGCGTACGTATACACGGTGTCGAAATATGTGGAGCTGGGTTGGCTATATATGGTAGCAAAAGATTAGCAATAATCAATTCAAAGATGCAATGTTGAATAAACGCTCAACGACGGTCTTGTCTGGTCCTAGGCTAGACCGGACTAGAGACGCGAGCCTAGAACACTAATGAGGTCACGGCGTAGCACAACTAACATCAATGAAGGATAATGAGTAGCTCTAGACAGCAAGATATAAGTGAAGAGCACAACGGCGGTAAAGATAATGATGAAAACAACTGCCAAGCAGTGATATACAACAACTCTCTCTCCAGTTTTCCTCTTGAAAAGTTTGAGCCAATTTTCTGATTACTTTTTTCAAAGAATACTACTAACTCAAGCTTTCCAATGCAAAAAGAATCACTCAATTCCGAGTTGATATGAGGAGTCAAAAATTCTAAAACTGATTTGAAAAACTGGAATAAGCTGTGTTCACGAACTTCGGAGGGCAAAAAGACCTATTTAGGAGCCGATTTTGAGGTGCCAAATATTGAACTAGCTTCTGCAACTATTTAGACGCGGCTCGTCTCTAGCTTTAATTTGAGTACTCGCGGAGCCAAAACGGACTTCGTATGAGGAAGTTATGCCTGTTTTACTGAACAGTGCACAAAACAGATTCCAATCCGAATTCAGCTACGAGATTGAGTCTAGATAGATCCAAACTTTGTTTTTTGTCTCTCTGTTTTTCTCATATTTTTTCCTTTTCCTTTCTCTTTTTTTCTCTGACTTTTTTTACTTTTTTTCTCTTTTTTTCTCTTTTTTCTCTTTTCCAAAACAAACTAGATAAGATGCAGATTGGATCAAGCGAAGATGTGAATGACCTCAACTATGATTATGACAATGAATAGTGCATAGCACGTGGTGGAAATTGATGGATGGTATGGTGGACAGTGGAAGGGATAATGATGCAGCGGCGGCGTGACTAATGTGAACAGAACTCGAAACTCTAAAGGAACTAGACACTAAGACCAGCAACTCGACACCCACGATGCAACCGATAATTCAATAATGCAAACAATGAAAAGAAAATTGCAAAGGCTTGGACTGGCTAGGACAAATGATGAATAGATCTATCTTTTACGGTGGCCTTTTCTTGGACAATAGGTAAGAAAATAAATCGAATCTAGGGACAATTGGAAATTCTCACCGAGCAACCTCGAAAACTGATACCACTTAATAGAGGCGAGGGTGTCCCGATCTTTCGATGAGATGGTAACTATCGATTTGGTGGAGTCGACTTTGACGATCCGACTACAAACGTGCACGACGTTGCGCCTTAGCAATCGCTAAACCAATCTCCACGAGGTTCTTGACGATGCTGGGAAGCACGATCACCGACCACGAAGGTCTATTCCTGCAAGCAATCGAAGAACGAGCAAGAATATGATAAAGCAATCTGAATATTGCGAATATATATGAAGTATTGATAATGGTGGGGATCCGTGGCGGTCTTGGTCTGGTCGTTGGACACAAAGCGAAGTACGAAGTTGCAATGGCTAACTTTAACTAAACAAATCCCAAGGAAAAAGCTACTAGATGGATGTACTTATATAGGAGCAAGGGTGGCGGCCAAGGAGGTGGTAGGACGTCCCAAGGCAGCCTAAAACTAACCCTAGGTCGTACAAGGCCAATGGGCCCAAGCGGAGGTGACGTAACACCTTTGGACTTGTAGTTTGACTCGGATTCTGGTGCAGCATCAGATTGTTTCGTCCATAACTCAACGCTCCGGACGAATTTTAAGGTGAATCCAATTGGGTTGGAAGGTGCACGAAATCTATTTTCCAACAAAAAGAATCACCCAATTTGGAGTCCGGATGAAAAAGTTATTGACGTTTTGAGTCAGTATGTCTGCAGTCCGAATCTGAGTCCGTAACGTGAGAGACTTGGACTCTATCTTCTCTTGGTCCAAAAGTGACGTGAGAGGACTTTTGAACAGCACCTAAACTTCTCCTTTTCCCTTATCTTCATATGTGTATTGTACAAATGTCCCATACACCTACAATTAGACAAAACACAAAAGTATGTGATGTATTTTTGTTCTGGATAACATAAATAGATTATTGAATAGTTTGCACTAGAAATCACCTGACAAATATGCATGTATGCAATATTTTTGGTCTTATCCAAGGTAGTCATGTCCTCATCTAGCATTAATAATATTACTATTCATTATCGTCATCCTATTCCTAGGCTAGATGATATGCTTGATGAATTGAGTGGCTCTACAATATTCTCCAAAGTTGATTTGCGTAGTGGATACCATCAAATTCGTATGAAATTGGGAGATGAATGGAAAACAGCATTGAAAACTAAGTTTGGTTTATATGAGTGGTTAGTCATGCCTTTTGGGTTAACTAATGCACCTAGTACTTTCATGAGACTAATGAACGAAGTTTTACGTGCTTTCATTGGACGATTTGTGGTAGTCTATTTTGATGATATACTGATTTATAGCAAATCTTTGGAAGAACATTTGGAACATATACGTGTTGTTTTTAATGCTCTACATGATGCACATTTGTTTGGTAACCTTGGGAAGTGCACCTTTTGCACCGACCGAGTATCTTTTCTTGGCTATGTCGTTACTCCACAGGGAATTGAAGTTGATAAAGCCAAGATTGAAGCTATTGAGAGTTGGCCGCAGCCCAAAACGGTCACACAAGTGAGGAGTTTTCTTGGACTCGCTGGTTTCTATAGGCGTTTTGTGAGAGACTTTAGCACCATTGCTGCACCTCTCAATGAGCTTACAAAGAAGGATGTGCCTTTTGTTTGGGGTACCACACAGGAAGAAGCCTTCACGGTATTGAAAGATAAGTTGACACATGCTCCTTTACTCCAACTTCCTGATTTTAATAAGACTTTTGATCTTGAATGTGATGCTAGTGGAATTGGATTAGGAGGTGCGTTATTACAAGATGGCAAACCTGTTGCATACTTTTCTGAAAAATTGAGTGGGCCTAGTCTGAATTATTCTACTTATGATAAAGAATTATATGCTCTTGTTCGGACTTTAGAAACATGGCAACATTATTTATGGCCCAAAGAATTTGTTATACATTCTGATCATGAATCTTTGAAACATATTAAAAGTCAAGCTAAACTGAATCGTAGACATGCTAAATGGGTTGAATTCATTGAGACTTTCCCTTATGTCATTAAACACAAGAAGGGTAAAGAAAATGTTATTGCTGATGCATTGTCTCGTCGCTATACTATGCTTTCACAACTTGACTTCAAAATATTTGGTTTGGAGACCATCAAAGATCAATATGTGCATGATGCTGATTTTAAAGATGTATTGCAGAGTTGTAAAGAAGGAAGAACGTGGAACAAGTTCGTCGTTAATGATGGATTTGTGTTCCGTGCTAACAAGCTATGCATTCCAGCTAGCTCCGTTCATCTTTTGTTGTTGCAGGAGGCGCATGGAGGAGGATTAATGGGACACTTTGGCGTGAAGAAGACGGAGGATGTACTTGCTACACATTTCTTTTGGCCAAAGATGAGACGGGATGTTGAGCGTTTTATTGCTCGCTGCACTACATGTCAAAAAGCTAAGTCACGACTCAATCCTCATGGTTTATATATACCTTTGCCTGTACCTAGTGTTCCTTGGGAGGATATATCTATGGACTTTGTTTTAGGTTTACCTAGAACAAAGAAGGGGAGGGATAGCAAATTTTTGTCGTGGATAGATTCTCGAAAATGGCACACTTTATACCATGTCATCAAATCGATGATGCTGTTAATGTTGCTGATTTGTTATTTCGTGAAATTATTCGCTTGCATGGTGTGCCAAATACTATTGTTTCAGATCGTGATACTAAATTTCTTAGCCACTTTTGGAGATGTTTATGGGCTAAGTTGGGGACTAAACTGCTTTTTAGTACTACTAGTCACCCCTGCATCGATGGACAAACTGAAGTAGTCAATAGAACATTGTCTACTATGCTTAGGGCTGTTTTGAAGAATAATAAGAAAATGTGGGAGGAATGCTTGCCTCATATTGAATTTGCTTATAACCGTTCATTGCATTCTACTACTAAGATGTGCCCTTTTGAAGTTGTGTATGGTTTCCTACCTCGTGCACCTATTGATTTGTTGCCTCTTCCATCTTCGGAGAAGGTTAATTTTGATGCTAAACAACGTGCTGAATTGATTTTAAAAATGTTTGAGTTAACTAAGGAAAACATTGAGCGTATGAATGCTAAATATAAACTTGATGGAGATAAGGGTAGAAAACATGTTGTGTTTGCTCCTGGAGATCTTGTTTGGTTACATTTGCGTAAGGATAGATTTCCTGATTTGCGCAAATCAAAGCTAATGCCACGTGCTGATGGTCCCTTTAAGGTGTTGGAGAAAATAAATGATAATGCCTATAAACTTGAGCTGCCTGCAGATTTTGGGGTTAGTCCCACTTTTAACATTGCAGATTTGAAGCCTTATTTGGGTGAGGAAGATGAGCTTCCGTCAAGGACGACTTCATTTCAAGAAGGGGAGGATGATGAGGACATCAATACCATTGTTACACCCGCAGCCCCTCTTGCTACATATCTTGGACCAATTACTCGAGCTCGCTCACGCCATTTATATTATCAGGTACTTTCGTTTCTTGGTAATGATTCTAATGTTCATGAGAATATGATGCTGCCTTAATTGGATACATTTGTTTTGCTTACAAATGAAGGGCCTAGCTTGGAGAAGGATGGACATTGGAGCAAGAACAAGCATGGAGATGATGCCATGCGCAAGGGGAACAAGAACGGAGTTATAAGTGATGATTTCAGGACTTTGAAGCCACCATAATGGGTGCATGAAGCCTTGGACGAAATATACAAGATGCTACTTCATAAATTTCGTCCCGAGGCTATTCTAGGTGCTGCGTCACCTTATTATTGGGCCAGGCCCTTGTAATTTCGAAATACACAAGTATAGGCTATTTTTAGAGTCCGTATGTGTGGGGAAACAAGAGATAGGGTTGATTTGGACCCTCCACCAAGGGCCACGAAATTCCCCCCTCTTCCTCCATATATACAGCCCTTAGGGCATCGTTTAGACCTTGGGTTTTGTTTAGATTAAAAGTTCGCCATAGCTGCAACTTCAGTACTTCTTTTGTGTTCAACGACTGCATAAAGGCGTCACAGAACCCCACCTTGATCAATAAAGCTTTCATCTTATATTCGCAATATCCAGATTGCAATCTCAGTTTCTTGCTTGTTCTTCGTTTGCTCGCTAAAAGCAGACCCTCGTGGTCGTTGATCGTGCTTTCGCGTGGTCAATTACATCTCGGAGTTGGTTTAGCGATTGCTAAGGCGCGACGTCCTCGCACGTTCGTAGTCGGATCGTCAAAGTTGACTTCCTCCAAAGCGAAAACCAACATCTCATCGAAAGACGGGACACCTTTGCCTCTATCATATAGTTGTCGACTCATCTTTTCTCTATGTGTGTGTAGAATCCTGTCAAAACTTCGAGGAAGGGACTGGGAGAATTGAGACGAGCTTAGACCCTATCAACTCTCCTGTTAAGGATGAAGCTGCCATGAATGTGCTCTGACTGGAATCTCGCCTTGCCAGTGCCATGGACTATCTCGCCCAACTGAAGGTGGCGGTGTCTCGGATTGACACGGCGCTCTGGCCAAGGGAGACATTCCAAAATGACCTTGAGTCTCTGATGACTCGACTCAACGAGATTCTCGGTCGAGTGCAGGAATGGAAGAAGTCATCTACCCGATGCGGTGCTGATGTGGCTCTGTCTCTGGTTCGCGCCCATTGCAAAGAGGCCAAGGAAGAGAAGCTAGCGGTGCTCAAGATGCCAACACTAAGAAGCTTCACTTCGGGTCCTTCATGGAGACCTTCCTTGAAGCAGCCACTCGTATTGCAGATGGAATCGACCTTGACGAGTTCGGCGAGCCTGCCAGCCCTCCTCCTACGGAGTGAACAAACTTTATGCCTTGCTTAAATTCGCCTCGGAATGCCGAGTGATTTTGTAACCGTTAAAACTCCTTCGAGCCTGATGCCTGAGCACTTTTATCTGTGGTTCTGAACCTTGGGAGATTTATCTGAACTTGGTTTTTCTTTGAGTAATGTTGCTCTATCTTTACCACTTTTGAATCCTTTGACTCCGAGTGGAACTTGACTCTTCACTCAGAATAGATATTGTATTTGCGACGCAGCTCTGACGAGAGGGTTGTGGGCATGAGCACTAGGTGCTGCATACGACCTGCACCTCGTCGCCCTTGCAGATCAGGATGGAGCGTGCATTGTACTTGTGATGCAGCTCCGTCGAGAGGGTCATGGGCAGGAGCGCTAGGTGCTGCACATGACCCGCACCTCGTCGTCCTTGCAGATCAGGATGGAGCGTACATTGTATTTGTGACGCAGCTCCGTTGGGAGGGTCATGGGCAAGAGCAGTAGGTGTTGCACACGACATGTACCTCGTCGTCCTTGCGGATCAGGATGGAGCGCACGTTGTTCTTGTGATTCAGCCACTCGGAGTGGTTTTTGACTTAGGCGAGTACGGGGTCGCAGCCAAGTCCCCGAGTGAGAGGGTTGCTCGTCACTCGGTAGGATTTTTAAAACTTAGGCGAATCGGATTCGCAACTAAGCCACCCATTGGGGGATTTGAACACATGTATTTGGGAGACAACAATCATTAGGATACTGCAAAAATCTTGTCCTTGATAAGTAAACTGAACGTTTCTTATTACAACTCGTCGACTCGAGTGTTTAGGTGTAAAAATGGTGGAGCAGATCCGCATTCCACGAGTGTGGCTCGTCTACTTTCTTGGCTACGTTGTAAAGGTGATAGGCTCCATTGTGGAGCACCTTGGTGATGATGAAGGGACCTTCCCAGGCCGGAGCAAGCTTGTGAGAACGTTTCTGATGCACTCGGAGCACAAGATCTCCTTCTTGGAACGCTCGACCTCTAACATTACGGGCATGGAATCGACGCAAGTCTTGCTGGTAGATGGTCGACCTGATCAGATCCATCTCGCGCTCTTCCTCCGAGAGATCAACTGCATCTTGACGTGCTTGTTCAGCTTCGGCTTTTGAGAAAAGTTCCACTTGGGGAGCGTTGTGTGATAAGTCACTCGGAAGCACGACCTTGGCGCCATACACCATGAAGAAAGGGGTTTGGTCAGTCGACCGGTTCGGATTTGTTCTTAGTCCCCATAAGACAGATGGCAATTCAGTTACCCAAGCCCCAACAGCATGCTTGCGATCGCGGATCAGTCAGGGTTTCAGCCCTTGCAGGATTAAACCATTCGCCCTCTCTACTTTCCCATTCGACTGTGGGTGCGCGACAGACGCGTAGTCGACTCGAGTGCCTTGGGAAGCACAGAATGCTCTGAACTCATCAGAATCAAAGTTGGAGCCATTATCTATGATAATACTGTGTGGGACTCCATATCTGAATACCTGCTATCTAATGAAACTGATGGCGGTACTTGAATCAAGATTCTTGATAAGCTTGGCTTTGATCCATTTAGTGAACTTGTCGACTACTACAAGCAAATGAGTGAAACCACTTCTGCCAGTCTTAAAGGGTCCAACCATATCCAACCCCCAAACGGCAAATGGCCAGACGAGTGGAATAGTCTTCAAGGCAGATGCAGGCTTGTGTGACATGTTTGAGTAGAACTGACAAACTTCGCACTTGTTAACTATATCTTTTGCCATCTCATTTGCTCGTGGCCTGTAGAATCCCGCTCGGTATGTTTTGGCTACAATGGTCCGAGAGAACACATGGTGACCATAGGTCCCCGAGTGGATATCATTGAGAATCATTCGACCTTCTTCTGGCATGATGCATCGCTGAACAACTCCAGTAACACTCTCTCTGTAAAGTTGTCCACCTATCACGGTGAAGGCTTTGGATCGACGGACAATCTAACGGGCCTCATCTTCATCCTCCGGAAGCTCCTTCCTGAGCAGATATGCAATGTATGGCACCGTCCAGTCGGGGGTGATGACCAAAACCTCCATGATCAGGTCGACCATGGCTGGGACTTCGATCTCAGTCGGATCAGCAGAACTTTTGGGTTGTGTGGGATCTTCCGTGAAGGGATCTTCTTGAACTGACGGGGTGTGGAGATGTTCCAAGAACACATTACTGGGAATAGGCTCCCGCTTGGAACCTATCTTTGCCAGGTCATCACCACGATTCTTGACTCGGGGTATGTGGTGGAGCTCTAACCCCTCAAACTTCTTTTCCAACTTTCCTACTGCATTGCAATAGCCAGTCATAGCTGGGCTCCTGATGTCCCACTCCTTCATCACTTCATTGACCACCAAATCGGAGTCATCGTAAACCATAAGGCGGCGAACGCCGAGTGAAATGGCCATACACGACCCGTACAGAAGTTCCTCATATTCAGCTTCATTGTTGGAGGAATCAAAGTGAATCTAGAGAACATAACCGAGTTTGTCGCCTTGTGGTGATACCAGGACCACCCCAGCACCAGAACCGTTCAGCATCCTGGATCCATCAAATAACATAGTCCAATGTTTCGAGTGAATCTGAGTCGGTTGTTGCTGCTCAACCCACTCGGCGAGGAAATCCGCTATTGTTTGGGACTTGATTGCTTTCTTTGCCTCAAACTTGATATCTAATGGAAGGAGTTCAATCGCCCACTTTGCCACTCGACCAGTTGCATCTCTGTTGTTCCTAATTTCTGACAATGGAGCATGACTGACGACTGAAACAGAATGATTTGAGAAGTAGTGTGCAACTTTCTTTGTAGTCAGATAAATTCCATAAACAAGCTTCTGATAATGTGGATATCTCTGCTTGGGCAGAGTCAAGACTTCGGAAATATAATACACTGGGTGCTGAACTTTGTAGGCTTTGCCTTCTTCTGCCCACTCGACCATGAGCACTGTACTGACAACTTGTCCAGTGGCTGCAATATAAAGCGGTAACGGCTCTTTGATGACTGGGGCAGCAAGCACTGGGTGGGTGGAAAGCAGGGCTTTGAGCTCTACAAACGCTGCATCAGCTTCAGGAGTCCACTCGAACTTGTCAGATTTCTTCATCAGTCGGTAAAGAGGCAATGCCTTTTCACCGAGACGGGAGATGAATCGGCTCAATGCAGCCAAACAACCAATAAGCTTCTGAACATCGTGCACACGCAAAGGGCGTTTCATCGGAGGATTGCACCAACTTTCTCCGGGTTTGCATCGATCCCTCGTTCGGAAACGAGGAAACCGAGTAACTTTCCTCGTGGGACTCTGAATGTGCACTTTGTCGGATTAAGCTTGATATCATATCTTCTCAAGTTGGCAAAGGTTTCAGCGAGGTCAGTCAGCAGGTCGGGACCTTTACATGACTTGACCACGATGTCATCCATATATGCTTCCACATTCCGTCTGATTTGAGTGAGCAGGCACTTCTGTATCATGCGCATGAATGTGGCACCAGCATTCTTGAGACCAAAAGGCATGGTAACATAGCAAAAACACCCGAATGGGGTGATGAAAGCTGTTTTTATTTCGTCGGGTCCATACAGTCGGATCTAATGGTACCCGGAATAAGCATCCAAAAAAGACAAACGCTCACATCCCGCAGTCGAGTCGACAATTTGATCGATGCGGGGTAGAGGGAAATGATCTTTCGGGCAGACCCGATTGATATGCTTGAAGTCGATGCACATGCAAAGTGAATCATCTTTCTTGGGGACCATGACAGTATTGGCGAGCCACTCGGAGTGGTATATCTCGCGGATGAACTCAGCTGCTAGAAGTCGAGCCACCTCTTCACCAATTGCCTTCCTCTTCTCCACGGCGGACCGACAGAGATGCTCTTTGATAGGTTTTGCTTTTGGGTCGACTCGCAAACGGTGCTCAGCCAGTCCACTGGGTACACCTGGCATGTCAGAAGGCTTCCATGCAAAGATGTCCCTGTTCTCACGGAGGAACTGGATGAGCGCTTCTTCCTATTAGCTGTCGAGTGTTGTTGAGCTATCAGTCGGAGCAGCATTAGGTTCGGTCGGGTGAATGTGAACTTGCTTTGTTTCGCTAGACGACTGAAATGCAGATTCTGAAGCAGGCTTCTTGGCTCGTAGCAAATCACTCGGATCTGCATTCTTTTGATATTCTTGCATTTCCACTGCTGCCATCTGTTCATCGGCAATCTTTGAGCCCTTCTGGAGGCACTCTTCTGCTCTCTGCCGATTACCAGTGACTGTGATCACTCCCTTGGGACCAGCCGTCTTCAGCTTGAGGTACACGTAACATGGTCGAGCCATGAAATGGGCATATGCAGGTCTGCCCAGAATAGCATGATAGGCACTGTGAAAATTCACAACTTCAAATGTCAACTTTTCTTTGTGGTAATTCTTCGAATCACCGAAAACCACGTCAAGAGTGATTTGGCCGAGTGAATCCGCTTTCTGCCCAGGGATGACACCGTGGAATTGCATATTGCTTTCACTAAGCTTGGACATCGGAATGCCCATCCCTCAGAGAGTCTCAAAGATACGTAATGTTCGTGCCATCGCCACCATCCATCAGAACTTTGGTCAGTCGAGTGCCCCCAATGACTGGGTCGACCACCAACGCTTGCCGCCCTGGGGTAGCAACATGCGACGGATGGTCAGACTGGTTGAATGTAATGGGAGTCTTTGACCACTTCAAATATGTTGTCGTTGCCGGGGCAACCATGTTTACTTCTCTGTTGATGACCTTCAGTGGACTTTTGCTCTCAACGTCAGCAAAAATCATCAAAGTGGCATTGACATTGGGGTAACCATCACCCTCCTCTTTGTCTTCATCCTTATCAGATTCCTTCTCTTTCTCACTGGGCTGGCCCTCTCGTAACTATTTGGATAAGGAGTCGACACCTTTGTCGAAAGTGGTATGCTTGGGATAAATCAGGTTCCCTTCTTCATCCTTCTTGGCGTGCATATGACACGGCAAATCTAGCACATCATTTATGGCTTGATCTTTCACCTTCTTGGGGATCCATGGCCCCTTAGGTATTCCTTTGAATTTTCCTTCGGTCACAACTGCGGCTTCTCCAGGACCTGCGGGCTCGGCTTTGCGCTTCTGCTTCCGACTGGAATTACCTCCTCTGGTATCCTAGGCGACTAGTTTGCTCTTGCCACTGCGGAGCCGGTCTTCTTCCTCGCCGTTAGCGTACCGAGTGGCTATTTCCATCATTTGGGTCAGGGTCATATCTCATGTCTGACCGAATTCCAGGTTAAGCTCTCTGTACCGAACACCCTCCTTGAAGGCGCAAACTGCTTGGTGCTGAGACACATTCTCCACTGTGTGATGCAAAGTGGTCCACCTCTGGATGTAATCCCTCAAAGTTTCATTCAGTTTCTATATGCAATGCTGCAACTCTGCCAGTCATGCGGGTCATTTGCAAGTGCCCTCAAATGTTCTGACAAACACTCAGGCCAACTCTTCCCAACTGTATATACTACCAGGGGCCAATTGATTCAACCAAGCTCTGGCTGAACCCTCCAACATCAGGGGGAGATGCTTCATGGCCACATCATCATTGCCGCCACCAATCTGCACAACCACTCGGTAATCTTCCAGCCAAGTGTCAGGCTTCGACTCACTGGTGAACTTGCTCACTCCCGTTGCCAACCTGAAGTTGGGAGGATCTCGGCAACTTCTGATAGCTCGCTAAAGCATTTAGGTCTGGAGACATGTACTCTCTTGCCCGGTCGGACGATATCCTGTCCAGCCCTTCTCTGTGTGCTCGGTTTCTGTCGACCAGACCTTGGACAAGAATTGACCTTGCATCAAATTCGGGCTCTCTTGGGTCGGTTGGAACCCTCCGCTCAACGCTATACGGGCGCCTATCATCATACTGCCGGGCGCGTATGATCCGCCTCTCGGAGGGGGCGTAGGCACTCGACGGCGGTCATCACGGCCGAGTCGATGTTCATAATGTTCATGATTCTGACCCACATATTGCTCCTGGCGGTGCCCACGTCCCTCACGCCGTAGAGGCGATCTTGGGCTGTGAGCCGACTGGACTGTATCCGCCACCACGGACCTGCCGTGGATCCTGCTATTTAGACCGAGAAATGATCGTTTCGTTTCTCCTGCTGCCCAGCAAAGGCTCGGATCTGCATCAAGCCTCTTCCAGCCTCTGATTGGGACAGCTGAATCGACTCTGCTATACGGGCTGCAGCTGTGAGATTCCGAATCGGAGTGCGGTATACCTGAGGTTCAGGCGGGAATAATTGTCGCTGACGTCGATTAGACTCAGGGATTTGTCATCGAGGGCGCTCCTCGAGTGAATGCTGAAGGTTCTCCAGCCATGTGCGCTCAGCCAAAGTGGCCAGGCGCGCAGCCTCTAAGGCCCGAGCCTCGGAGGTCTCTCTGACGATGGGAGTGTGGAGCGCCTCCATGTTGCACCGCTGTAGTTCATCACTCTGCTGCGAAGTGAGGGCTTCAGCACGGTATTCCTTGTCAACACGCGATGGATCGCCTCCACCATCGCCACCGTCACTGCGGCGGAAACCAGGCGGGCTTCATGGTGTGTAGACCATCAGGACTTCTGCCGCAGGGTCGCTGCTGTCGCACTTGGACATGGTCTCGATGGAGCCATTTGATGATCGAATAGCCCAGAGAGACTCGTCGGGCTCGATTGTCGCGACTTGAGGGGTGGTCGATCGACGAGCCACCGCATGCTTTACCCAATCACCGCCGTGATCGACCGGATCGCCAGACGGCGAAAGCAGCGAGAGAAGATGCGCGGAACCGACCGACATCGAAGTCGACGATTGCCGCAAAAGGACGCCACGGACGCATGCGCGAAAGTATGCCGCCCTACGAAAGGGGAGCGTCTCGATGTCGAGGGGGGCCTCGTGGAGCCAGGCTGACTCGTCGGTGATGAAAACAAGCGCACAGACGGTTCTCGCGGCCCTCAGTCAAACCACCGCCGGAAACCATGATGATGGAGATCGAGAAAATTGCAACCTCAGTGGAAGTCACTAAGACACATGCCCACCGGTGGGCGCCAACTGTCGTGGGAGTAAGCCCCGACAAGAGAATAGGGGTACGTGGGAGGAGGCAAGATCCTAGCTACGATGAGGTTGTGCATGCAAGATTTACGAAGTTCAGTCCTTCATGGAGGAAGTAACAACCCTACGTCTTGGTGCCCGGAGGCTTGGTCGACTGGATTATGCGTGAAGTTATAGGGGGTGTGAACCCTTGTGCCAGTGGAGGGGGGTGGCTTATATAGAGTGCGCCAGGACCCTAGCCAGCCCACATTACAAGGGGTTCAATGTACATTAAGGTGAGACGTTACTGGTAACGCCAATAACAAACACACATAAATGATCATTAAAACTACGGAGTGAATGCCTGACCATTGTCATCCTAAGTGACCTTAGATCTTCTGTACTCTGAGTGGTTTCTAGTATGGTTGATTGATTATATTCTCGTCGAATGGGATTGGGTTATCCGAATGGAATCGCTGGTTGAGTGGGTGCACTCTGAGGTGATTTCAATCGGTAAATGCTGCTGTACTTTGAATGTCTTTGACTTTATGGCAGTGTCCTTGGGAAGGGTGTCTAGGTCAGGCCCATTAACCTACCCTAGGTACATGTCATCGTCATTAATAATATTACTATTCGTTATCGTCATCCTATTCCTTGGCTAGATGATATGCTTGATGAATTGAGTGGCTCTACAATATTCTCCAAAATTGATTTATGAGTGGATACCATCAAACTCGCAAGAAATTGGGGATGAATCGAAAACAACATTTATAACGAAGTTTGGATTATATGAGTGGTTAGTCATGCCTTTTGGGTTAACTAATGCACCTAGTACTTTCATGAGATTAATGAACGAAGTTTTACGTGCTTTCATTGGAAGATTTGTGGTAGTCTATTTTGATGATATCTTGATTTATAGCAGATCTTTGGAGGAACATTTGGAACATTTACATGCTGTTTTTATTGCACTATGTGATGCACGTTTGTTTGGTAACCTTGGGAAGTGCACCTTTTGCACCGACTGAGTATCTTTTCTTGGCTATGTTGTTACTCCATAGGGAATTGAAGTTGATAAAGCCAAGATTGAAGCTATTGAGAGTTGGTCGCAGCCCAAAACGGTCACACAAGTGAGGAGTTTTCTTGGACTCGCTGGTTTTTATAGGCGTTTTGTGAGAGATTTTAGCACCATTGCTGCACCTCTCAATGAGCTTACAAAGAAGGATGTGCCTTTTGTTTGGGGTACCGCACGGAAGAAACCTTCATGGTATTGAAAGATAAGTTGACACATGCTCCTTTACTCCAACTTCCTGATTTAAATAAGACTCTTGAGCTTGATTGTGATGCTAGTGGAATTGGATTAGGAGGTGTGTTATTACAAAATGGCAAACCTGTTGCATACTTTTCTGAAAAATTGAGTGGGCCTAGTCAAAACTATTCTACTTATGATAAAGAATTATATGCTCTTGTTCGGACTTTAGAAACATGGCAACATTATTTATGGCACAAAGAATTTGTTATACATTCTGATCATCAATCTTTGAAACATATTAAAAGTTAAGCCAAACTTAATCATAGACATGCTAGATCGGTTGAATTCATTGAGACTTTCCCTTATGTCATTAAACACAAGAAGGGTAAAGAATATCTTATTGCTGATGCATTGTCTCGTCGTTATTATGCTTTAACAACTTGACTTTAAAATATTTGGTTTGGAGACAATCAAACATCAATATTTGCATGATGCTGAATTTAAAGATGTATTGCAGAATTGTAAAGAAGGTAGAACATGGAACTAGTTCGTCCTTAGCGATGGATTTGTGTTTCGTGCTAACAAGCTATGCATTCCAACTAGCTCCGTTCGTCTTTTGTTGTTAATGGGACACTTTGGCATGAAGAAGACAGAGGATATACTTGCTACACATTTCTTTTGACCAAAGATGAGAGGGGATGTTGACCGTTTTGTTGCTCGCTGCACTACATGTCAAAAAGCTAAGTCATGACTCAATCCTCATGGTTTATACATGCCTTTGCCTGTACCTAGTGTTCCTTGGTAGGGATAGCATATTTGTTGTCATGGATAGAATTTCAAAAATGGCACACTTCATACCATGTCATAAAAGCGATGATGCTGCTAATGTTGTTGATCTGTTCTTTCGTGAAATTATTCGCTTGCATGGTGTGCCAAATACTATTATTTCAGATCGTGACACTAAATTTCTTAGCCACTTTTGGAGATGTTTATGGCCTAAGCTGGGGACTAAACTGCTTTTTAGTACTACTTGTCACCCCAAACTGATGGACAAACTGAAGTAGTCAATAGAACATTGCCTACTATGCTTAGGGCTGTTTTGAAGAAGAATAAGAAAATGTGGGAAGAATGCTTGCCTCATATTGAATTTGCTTACAATCTTTCATTGCATTCTACTACTAAGATGTGCCCTTTTGAAATTGTGTATGGTTTCCTACCTCGTGCACCTATTGATTTGTTGCCTCTTCCATCTTCGGAGAAAGTTAATTTTGATGCTAAAGAATGTGCTGAATTGAATTTAAAAATGCACGAGTTAACTAAGGAAAACATTGAGCATATGAATGCTAAATATAAACTTGCTGGAGATAAGGGTAGAAATCCTGTTGTGTTTGCACCAGGAGATCTTGTTTGGTTACATTCGTAAGGATAGATTTCATAATTTGTGCAAATCAAAGCTAATGCCACGTGCTCATGGTCCTTTTAAGGTGTTAGAGAAAATAAATGATAATGCATATAAGCTTGAGCTGCTTGCAGATTTGGGGGTTCGTCCCACTTTTAACATTGCAGATTTGAAGCCTTATTTGGGTGAGGAAGATGAGCTTCCGTCGAGGACGACTTCATTTCAAGAAGGGGAGGATGATGAGGACATCAATACCATTGTTACACCCACAGCCCCTGCTGCTATACATACTGGACCAATTACTAGAGCTCTCGCACGCCAATTGAATTACTAGGTACTTTTGTTTCTTGGTAACGGTTCTAATGTACATGAAAATATGATGCTGCCTAAATTGGATACATTTGTTTTGCTTACAAATTAAGGGCCTAGCTTGGACAAGAAAGATGAACCTTGATGTAGGGCGGAACCCTACGTGGGCGATCTTTCACGTTGGAGCGGATCCTACGCGGAATCACGAGGGACACGCGGAAGAACACGAGAGAAACGAGAGAGAAATCACGAAACCGACAAGAGATCAATCACACAAGTGCTAGATTATCGATCGCATAGAGTGGCACAAGATTCAAGATCAACAAAGGTAAGATACAAACGGTAGCCGTTCTTCTCCGTGAGGAGGCCTTGAGGGGGTCCACCCTAGAAGGGGGTCTTGAATCCGTGATGAGGACATCAATACCATTGTTACACCCACAGCCCCTGCTGCTATACATACTGGACCAATTACTAGAGCTCGCGCACGCCAATTGAATTATCAGGTACTTTCGTTTCTTGGTAACGACTCCAATGTTCATGAGAATATGATGCTGCCTAAATTGGATACATTTGTTTTGCTTACAAATGAAGGGCCTACCATGGACAAGAAAGATGAACCTTGGAGCAAGTTCAAGCATGGAGATGTTGGTATGCTCAAGGGAAACAAGAACGGAGTTACAAGTGATGATTCCAGGACTTTGAAGCCACCCTAATGAGAGCATGAGGCCTTGGACGAAATATACAAGATGCCACTTCATAATATTCGTCCATAGGCTATTCTAGGTGCTGCGTCACCTTATTATTGGGCCAGCCCATGTAATTTCGAAATACTTAAGTGTAGGCTGTTTTTAGAGTCCGTATGTGTGGGGAAACAAGAGTTAGGGTTGGTTTCGGACCCCTCCCTCAAGGGCCACGAAATTCCTCCTCTTTCTCCATATATACAGCCCTTAGGGCGTCGTTTAGACTTTGGGTTTTGTTTAGATTAAAAGTTCGCCATAGCTGCAACTTCGCGTGCATTTCGTTTGTGTTCAACGACTGCATAAAGGCGTCCACGTAACCCCACCTTGATCAATAAAGCTTTCATCTTATATTCGCAATATCCAGATTGCAATCTCAGTTTCTTGCTTGTTCTTCGTTTGCTCGCAGGAAATAGACCCTCGTGGTCGTTGATCGATGCTCGGCGTGGTCAATAACCTCTCGGAGTTGGTTTAGCGATTGCTAAGGCGCGACGTCCTCGCCGTTCAGTAGTCGGATCGTCAAAGTCGACTTCCTCCAAAGCGAAAACCAACATCTCATCGAAAGACGGACACCTTTGCCTCTATCAAGTGGTATCAGATTTTCAGGTTGCTCGGTGAGATTTTACAGTTTTTCAGAGATTAGATCGAGTCTGTTCTTCATACCTAAAGTCCACGAAAAACCACAAAAAATTAGGGTTAGTTCATCATATCCGAACCAATCTGAGCCTTCGCATAATCTTTTGGGGTTTTTGCTTTGTTGAATTTCCGGTTGCATCGTCGTGTCAAGTTCTTTGGTCTTAGAGTCTAGTCTTTTAGAGTTTCGAAGTTACGGTCATAAGTTGTCACGCCGCCGCCGCACCATCATCATCGCCTTGCCATCTACCACCCTTCTTATCCACCACCGATCCATATCCATATACTACCACCGCTACCACCACCGCTGCCATATACCACCACCATATATCCACCACCAATCCGAGTTCCTTGCATATTAGGTTTGTTTTCGAGATCCATCTAGTTTCCGATTCGTGTTTCCTTGCGGAGTAGGTTTCGGAAAAAGAGTCCTGAAACCACCCTCCGTTTAGGCCCAAAATTTTCCGAAACGCACTTGTCGAAAAATTTTCTGCTATCCTATTTTTAGGTGTTTCTAAGCGTATTGAGACAATCGCCATTATAGAAAGTTTTTTTGACCCGTTTCAGCTTTTTGGGTCCGGCAAATAAAAAAATTTTGGTCGAAAAAATTTCGTGCCCATCCTGTCAGTTTGACCTGGGAAGCGTTTTGAGACACTCGCCATTATAGTGATTTTTCGCAAAAAAAAAACAGCGCAAAAAAAAAAGAGCGAAATTTTTTTTTCCAGAGTGTGCTTTTCCGTTGTTTCCGTGCAGCGCCGTGATTTTGTTAGTGTTCTAGGCTCGCGTCTCTAGCACGGTCTAGCCTAGGACCAAAGACAAGATCAGTCGTTGAGCGTTCATTCAACTTTGCATCTCTGAATTGATTATTGTCGACCCTTTTGCTACCATATTATAAGCTTTCCCAGCTCCACATACATCTACATCGTATGCTTGACTCTCCCGGTAATTGCTCTATCCAAGCTTTGAGAGTTTTGACTACATCGGTTGCCGATCACCGCCTGCCATCGGGTAAGAACTGGTAAGAATTTGAGGCTGCGTTGGATTTGTGATCCACCACACCACCACCACCACTTCCTAGTAGTCCGTCAATCATATTCTTGTGTGTTTCTATTGTCGCTAACCATGGCAGGATCACAAGCCGATTTAGACCGACCGGGAGAACATGACAAACAAAGCGCTACATGATAAGTTTCAACAAATGATGAGTGGGCAGGTGGAAGATGTTCTAAATAGATTTGAAGAGGCCATGGAGAAGATAGATGGCATTGAGAAGGCGTTCAAACAAAGCTCGATAACAAGTTTAATGAATTGCTCGCTGCGTCTACCACCACCACCACGGCTGCACCTAATGCACCTCTACAACAACAACAACGAGTACCTCCACATCGCGAAGCAACCCTCCGCCGAAGCGAGCCGTGTCCCTCTTGACTGGCCAAGCTCTTTGGTCTTCTTGTTGATATACAGTGGCTCTGCTGCTGGCGATGTGGGGAGGATGATTATGTGAGAGAGTACGAGGATGAGGTTGATCAACTTCAGAACTACGTGCAACCACCGGCACCACAACCACCGGTCGTCCACATGCCAATAATGGCAATGTTAGGGCTCCCCTCAGTACGAGATCATGACCATCTCCCTAAATTGAAGTTGAATATTCCACCATTTGAGGGTAGATATGTTCCTGATATATATCTTACTTGGGAGTTAGAAACTGAACAACGATTTACATGTTTACAATATCCTGAGGAGAGATGTGTTCCCGCTGCTGTTTGTGCTTTCACTAGCTTTGCATGTGTTTGGTGGTCTGAACATTGTAGATTATATCCTGTTCCAGCTACTTGGGCTGCTTTGAAAACTGCTATGCGTACTCGTTGGGTTCCACCATATTATCAACGTGAATTACTTCAAAATTGCAGCGCTTAAGACAAGGAAAAATTCGGTAGAAGAATATTATCGGGAATTACAAACTGGCTTGATTAGATGTGGTATTGTTGAGGAGAATGAAGCTATGCTTGCACGTTTTACGGGTGGATTAAATAGAGATATTCAGACCATTCTAGACTACAAGGATTATACTAATATCACTCGATTATTCCATCTTGCTTGTAAAGCTGAGCGTGAAGTGCAGGATCGACGCGTTGGCGCGGACTAACTTTTCTCGCAGGTCGACCTTCATCATGGACACCACGTGCATCATCTACTTCCACACGTTCTACTACACCGGCACCTCCGTCGGCTGCCACCTCCAACCGTGATACAAGAAAGCGTGCACAACCACCACTATACGCCAAGAGCGCACTTCTTTGGGCCTACAGAGCTCTTCTTCGTCCATGGCGTCAACAGGGCACACAAGTGATATTATTTGTCGTCGTTGTAAGGGAAGAGGACATTTTGCCAGAGAATGCCAATCTCAGCGTGTGAAGATTGCTACTGAGGATGGTGGGTATGAGTCCGCTAGTGACTATGATGAAGTGACTTTGGCTCTTATTACACATGAAGAACATGGTGGAGATGATTCTGATCATGAGACGCAATACATGGCTGCTGAAGATGCTTGTGGTATGAATGTTTAGTTGCTCAACGTGTTTTGAGTGTGCAGGTTACACAAGCTGAGCAAAATCAGAGGCATAACTTGTTCCATACAAAGGGAGTTGTGAAGGAACGTTCTATTCAAGCGTCATCATAGATGGAGGGAGCTGCAACAACTTGGCTAGCATGGATATGGTGGAGAAGCTTTCTCTCACCACAAGACCACATCCACATCCTTACTACATCCAATGGTTCAACAACAGCGGCAAGGTTAAGGTAACACGTCTTTGTTCGTGTGTATTTTAGTATCTCTACATATGCTGATTATGTTGATTGTGATGTGGTACCTATGCAAGCATGTTCCTTATTACTTGGTAGACCATGGCAATTTGATAAAAATTCTGTACACCATGGTAGAAACAATCAAGATACTCTTGTTCACAAGGATAAAATATTACTTTGCTTCCTATGACTCTGATTCAATTTTGAAAGATGATATTAATAGAGCTAATAAAGCAAAACAGGAGAAAAATAAGAGTGAAAATGAGATTGTGGCAAAAGAATTTGAGCAACAAATGAAGCCTAATAATAAACCATCTAATGTTGCTTCTGAAATTAAACTGAAAAGTGCATGTTTACTTGCCACCAAATCTGATATTGAGGAGCTAGATTCTAGCAAATCTGTTTGCTATGCTTTTGTGTGCAAAGAGGCATTATTTTCATTCGAGGACGTGCCTTCCTCTTTGCCCCTCGCTGTCACTAACATTTTGCGGGAGTTCGCCGACGTCTTCCCACAAGACGTACCACCGGATTACCACCTATTCGAGGGATTGAGCATCAAATTGACTTAATTCCCGGTGCATCGCTACCCAACCGTGCACCATACCGTACCAATCCAGAGGAGACGAAGGAGATTATGCGTCAAGTACAGGAGCTGCTCGACAAAGGTTATATACGCGAATCTCTTAGTTCTTGTGCTGTTCCTATTATACTAGTGCCTAAAAAGGATGGTACGTCGCGTATGTGTGTTGATTGTAGAGGCATTAATAATATTACTATTCGTTATCGTCATCCTATTCCTAGGCTAGATGATATGCTTGATGAATTGAGTGGCTCTACAATATTCTCCAAAGTTGATTTGCGTAGTGGATACCATCAAATTCGTATGAAATTGGGAGATGAATGGAAAACAGCATTTAAAACTAAGTTTGGTTTATATGAGTGGTTAGTCATGCCTTTTGGGTTAACTAATGCACCTAGTACTTTCATGAGACTAATAAACGAAGTTTTACGTGCTTTCATTGGACGATTTGTGGTAGTCTATTTTGATGATATACTGATTTATAGCAAATCTTTGGAAGAACATTTGGAACATTTACGTGCTGTTTTTAATGCTCTACGTGATGCACGTTTGTTTGGTAACCTTGGGAAGTGCACCTTTTGCACCGACCGAGTATCTTTTCTTGGCTATGTTGTTACACCACAGGAATTGAAGTTGATAAAGCCAAGATTGAAGCTATTGAGAGTTGGCATGACCCAAAACGGTCACACAAGTGAGGAGTTTTCTTGGACTCATTGGTTTCTATAGGCGCTTTGTGAGAGACTTTAGCACCATTGCTGCACCTCTCAATGAACTTACAAAGAAGGATGTGCCTTTTGTTTGGGGTACCGCATACGAAGAAGCCTTCACGGTATTGAAAGATAAGTTGACACATGCTCCTTTACTCCAACTTCCGACTTTAATAAGACTTTTGAGCTTGAATGTGATGCTAGTGGAATTGGATTAGGAGGTGCGTTATTACAAGATGGCAAACCTGTTGCATACTTTTCCTAAAAATTGAGTGGGCCTAGTCTGAACTATTCTACTTATGACAAAGAATTATATGCTCTTGTTCGGACTTTAGAGACATGGCAACATTATTTATGGCCCAAAGAATTTGTTATACATTCTGATCATGAATCTTTGAAACATATTAAAAGTCAAGCTAAACTGAATCGTAGACATGCTAAATGGGTTGAATTCATTGAGACTTTCCCTTATGTCATTAAACACAAGAAGGGTAAAGAAAATGTTATTGCTGATGCTTTGTCTCGTCGCTATACTATGCTGTCACAACTTGACTTCAAAATATTTGGTTTGGAGACCATCAAAGATCAATATGTGCATGATGCTGATTTTAAAGATGTAATGCAGAATTGTAAAGAAGGAAGAACATGGAACAAGTTCGTTATTAAGGATGGTTTTGTGTTCCGTGCTAACAAGCTATGCATTCCTGCTAGCTCTGTTCGTCTTTTGTTGTTGCAGGAGGCGCATGGAGGAGGATTAATGGGACACTTTGGCGTGAAGAAGACGGAGGATATACTTGCTACACATTTCTTTTGGCCAAAGATGAGACGGGATGTTGAGCGTTTTGTTGCTCGCTGCACTACATGTCAAAAAGCTAAGTCACGACTCAATCATCATGGTTTATATATGCCTTTGCCTGTACCTAGTGTTCCTTGGGAGGATATATCTATGGACTTTGTTTTAGGTTTACCTCGAACAAAGAAGGGGAGGGATAGCATATTTGTTGTCGTGGATAGATTCTCGAAAATGGCACACTTTATACCATGTCATAAAAGCGATGATGCTGTTAATGTTGCTGATTTGTTCTTTCGTGAAATTATTCGCTTGCATGGTGTGCCAAATACTATTGTTTCAGATCGTGATACTAAATTTCTTAGCCACTTTTGGAGATGTTTATGGGCTAAGTTGGGGACTAAACTGCTTTTTAGTACTACTTGTCACCCCAAACCGATGGACAAACTGAAGTAGTCAATAGAACATTGTCTACTATGCTTAGGGCTGTTTTGAAGAATAATAAGAAAATGTGGGAAGAATGCTTGCCTCATATTGAATTTGCTTATAATCGTTCATTGCATTCTACTACTAAGATGTGCCCTTTTGAAATTGTGTATGGCTTCCTACCTCGTGCACCTATTGATTTGTTGCCTCTTCCATCTTCGGAGAAGGTTAATTTTGATGCTAAAGAACGTGCTGAATTGATTTTAAAAATGCATGAGTTAACTAAGGAAAACATTGAGCATATGAATGCTAAATATAAACTTGCCGGAGATAAGGGTAGAAAACATGTTGTCTTTGCACTGGAGATCTTGTTTGGTTACATTTGCGTGAGATAGGTTTCCTAATTTGCGCAAATCAAAGCTAATGCCACGTCTTGATGGTCCATTTAAGGTGTTAGAGAAAATAAATGATAATGCATATAAACTTGAGCTGCCTGCAGATTTTGGGGTTAGTCCCACTTTTAACATTGCAGATTTGAAGCCTTATTTGGGTGAGGAAGATGAGTTTCCGTAGAGGTCGACTTCTTGTCAAGAAGGGGAGGATGATGAGGACATCAATACCTTTGTTACACCCACAGCCCCTTCTGCTATACATCTTGGACCAATTACTAGAGCTCACAAGACGCCAATTGAATTATCGTGTACTTTCGTTTCTTGGTAACGACTCCAATGTTCATGAGAATATGATGCTGCCTAAATTGGATACATTTGTTTTGCTTACACAGGAAGGGCCTACCATGGACAAGAAAGATGAACCTTGGAGCAAGTTCAAGCATGGAGATGTTGGCATGCAAGGGAAACAAGAACGGAGTTACAAGTGATGATTCCAGGACTTTGAAGCCACCCTAATGAGAGCATGAGGCCTTGAACGAAATATACAAGATGCCACTTCATAATATTCGTCCATAGGCTATTCTAGGTGCTGCGTCACCTTATTATTGGGCCAGGCCCATGTAATTTCGAAATACTTAAGTGTAGGCTGTTTTTAGAGTCCGTATGTGTGGGGAAACAAGAGTTAGGGTTGGTTTTGGACCCCTCCCTCAAGGGCCACGAAATTCCTCCTCTTTCTCCATATATACAACCCTTAGGGCGTCGTTTAGACTTTGGGTTTTGTTTAGATTAAAAGTTCGCCATAGCTGCAACTTCACAGCGTGCCGTTTGTGTTCAACGACCGGACAAAGGCGTCACGTAACCCCACCTTGATCAATAAAGCTTTCATCTTATATTCGCAATATCCAGATTGCAATCTCAGTTTCTTGCTTGTTCTTCGTTTGCTCGCAGGAAAGCAGACCTTCGTGGTCGTTGATGCGTGCTCGGCGTGGTCAATAACCTCTTGGAGTTGGTTTAGAGATTGCTAAAGGCGCGGCGTCCTCGCCGCGTTAAATGATCGGATCGTCAAAGTCGACTTCCTCCAAAGCGAAAACCAACATCTCATCGAAAGACGGGACACCTTTGCCTCTATCAATCCGCTTGGGGGATCTTCTCCGGAGAGGTCCTGATATCGGTGGAGAAGTAGCCAAGTGGATGAGCAAAGGCTCTCACGCAAGAATATGAGCTAATCCAATGCTAACCCTAGAAAGAGGAAAGGGAATAAGTATATATAGTCTCGGGCGAAGGGGTACAAGGGACAAGGCCACGAGGCATCACAGTAGGGGAGGCCGGACGTCCGGGCGTCGGGCGGATGTCCAAGCTTTCCGAGACGCCGGATGTCCGGACTAGGGGCGGATGTCCGGGCGGGTCTTCCAAACGCAATCGGTGATGGGGGCCGGATTTCGGTAGGGCGGATATCCGGGGCTTCCGGAAGAGCCGGATGTCCGGCCAAGGGCCGGATGCTGGGTAGGCGACCTTCAGCCGATCGGAAAGGCGCCGGATTTCAGGCTGGGGCCGGATATCCGGCGAGGGCCGGAGGTCCGGGCTTGGACGCCGGATGTCCGGGTCCTGGAGACTTGGCCAGATTGGATCCTGTTGAGGTAGAAGCTCCAGGGGCCGGATGTCCGGGGCCAAGGCCGGATGTCCAGGGCCTGGAAGGTGCTCTTGGCCTTCTCCGATGGTTCTCTTCATCCATGGACTTGGTGGCTTGTCCATCTTCACGCGTCCCCTGGAGGTTCCCTTGACACCTAATCATGCATAGCATATCGGGCTTAGGTAGTAGCCATGTCTCGAGTGGATCATATGTGATATCAATAAGGAAAGAGGTCACCTCGTTCTCGAGAGCTCTAGCTCTAGCCCGTGTCATGGGTCCTCTTGGCTCTTGATGAGACGGTTGTAAGTCCATGGGGATGATCGTGGGATGCTCAAGATCATCTCCCCCCTTGGGAGAGATCCGACCTCGGATCAAAAGCTTCATCTCCATGGAATGGTGCGAGGTCCTTGACGTTGAAGATGTCGCTCACGTTGTATTTGTCTCGAGGTAGGTCGATCTTGTAGGCGTTGTCGTTGTAGCGTGCTAGCACCTTGAAAGGTCCATCGGCTCGAGGGAGAAGCTTGGACTTGCGTTCTTTGGGGAAGCGGTCCTTGCGAAGGTGTAGCCACACGAGATCACCAATGTTGAAGACGATGGGTTGCTTGTTTGCGTTGAGCTTGTTTGCTTGACGTTGTACTTGGCGCTCAATGGTGTGCCTTGTGTCTTCGTGCATCTTCTTGATGTAGCTTGCTCGTTCACTTGCATCCATGTTGGTGCGCTCGTGGAGAGGAAGTGGTAGAATGTCCAATGGGGACAATGGGTTGAAACCGTAGACGACCTCGAAAGGGGACTTGCCGGTAGTTGAATGTCTTGCACGGTTGTAGGCGTACTTTCGGCGATGGGTAGACATGCTTCCCATTCCTTAATGTTCTTCTTGATCAAGACACGAAGTAGAGTGGATAGTGTGCGGTTCGTCACCTCCGTTTGGCCATCGGTTTGAGGATGGTATGCCGAGGAGAACAAGAGCTTGATGCTGAGCTTGGCGCATAGGGTCTTCCAAAAGTAACTCAAGAACTTGACGTCACGATCGGAGACGATTGTCTTTGGTACGCCATGGAGTCGCAAGATTTCCCTACAAAAGAGATTGGCAACATGTGAAGCATCGTCTATCTTGTTGCAAGGTATGAAATGTGCCATCTTAGAAAATCTATCCACAACAACAAAGACGGAATCCTTGCCATTTTGAGTCCTAGGCAAACCAAGTATAAAATCCATACTAATGTCTTCCCATGGTTGATATGGAATTGGAAGGGGCATGTAAAGACCATGAGATTGAGCTTTAGACTTAGCTTTGCGACATGTATAACATCGGTTGGTGAAGCGTGAGACGTCGCGGAACATCTTGGGCCAAAAGTAGTTGTTGGAGAGCGTGGCGAATGTCTTGTCGCGTCCAAAGTGTCCCATGAGTCCGCCTCCATGAGCCTCTTGCAAAAGGAGCAAACGAAGAGAAGACTCAGAAATGCAAAGTTTGTTAGCTCTCATAAGATAACCATCCTTGATGTAATATTGTTCCCAAGACGTATGCGTCAAACACTTAGCATAAGGAGAAGCAAAAGATGGATCATGCTCATACAAGTCTTTTATATGCTCAAAACCAATAACATTCAACTCAAGTTGAGTGACAAGCATGCATATGCGTGAAAGCGTCGGCAACTACATTTTCTTTACCCTTAATGTACTTGATCACATAAGGAAAAGATTCAATGAATTCACTCCATTTGGCATGACGCTTGTTCAATTTAGTTTGACCTTTGAGGTACTTAAGCGTTTCATGATCGGTATGGATGACAAACTCATGAGGTCTAAGGTAATGTTCCCAAACATGTAGCACACGCACTAAAGCATACAATTCTTTGTCATAGATGGGATAATTAAGTTGAGCACCGGAGAGTTTTTCACTAAAATAAGCAATGGCTCATTTTTCTTGCATCAAAACTCCGCCAATTCCGGTACCACTTGCATCACAATGAACCTCAAAAGTTTTGTCAAAATTGGGCAAAGCAAGAATCGGAGCGTGAGTAAGCAAAGACTTGAGCTCATCAAAAGCGGTTGATTGCAAAGTTCCCCAACAAAGGGAGTATTCTTCTTGCTCAAAGCATGCAAAGGAGCGGCAATTGTGCTAAAATCTTTCACAAAGCGACGATAGAAACCCGCAAGACCAAGAAAACTTCGCACTTGTTGCAAATTGGTGGGTTGGGGCCAAGTTTTAATTGCTTCAATTTTAGATTCATCAACATGGACACCCTTTGAGGAAACTACAAAACCCAAGAAAACCACTTTGTCAACTCCAAAAGTGCATTTTTTCAAGTTTGCATAAAGGCTTTCCTTGCGAAGAGTTTGCAACACAGATTTTACATGATTGATGTGCTCTTTCATGGTTTTGCTAAACACAAGAATATCATCAAAATAAACCACAACAAAGACTCCGATATAAGGACGAAGCACATGATGCATAAGACGCACAAAAGTACCGGGAGCTTCCGAAAGACCCATAGGCATCACTAAACATTCATATAAACCAAATTTGGTTTTGAAAGCAGTTTTCCATTCATCACCCTCTTGTATGCGTATTTGATAATAGCCACTTTTAAGATCAATTTTTGAGAAAAAGTTGGCTCCACTAAGTTCATCAAGCATATCATCTAAGCGAGGAATGGGATGCCTATATCGGACGGTAATAGCATTGATAGGTCGACAATCGGAGCACACGTGGAAACTTCCATCGTGATGCGGAGCATCCTATGGTCATCACCATGTCAAGAGTCCGTTTGGCAAGTGACACGTGCGACCTCTACTTCTCATACATAAAGGTGAATCTTCTCCTTTACACGTGTTCACTTGACCCCTTCGAGGATGGTATACTACTTGAGACTCCACTCGTGTGCATGCATAGGTATTGCCGGAGCTTCACGGACGACGAGGAGGAGTGCAAGCGCCAAGGAACACCTACACCATCCGCGAGGAAGCCTCGAAGAGAAGACGGAAAAAGACGGAGCTGCGGAGTCCCAATGGCCGGACGGCCGGAGGCCACCGGACGTCCGACACTCTCCAGCGGCCGGACGACGAAACGCCGGACGTCCGACAAGTCCCCAGCAGACGACCGACACCGACCGGACGACCGGTGCTATGGCGACAGAACAGAATTCTGGATGTCCGAAGACTTCCGGACGTCCGGACCGTCCCGAGCTTCCGGACGTCCGACCCTTTCCGGACGTCCGACGCCTGTCTGCGCTGCCGCGGGCCTTTGGCCTTGTATCCCTCTCCCACTTACCCCTTAGTGGCTTAGACTATAAATAGACCACCTCCACCTCCTTTCTCGGGTTAGCAAAGTGATAGCTCATTCTTAGGTGAGCTTTGCTCCTACCTCTTCTCTTGAGAGAGAGACTACCACTCCCATGGAGTTCAAGACCTCCATGTGAGAAGATCCTGCGGGATATCATCAAGACCCCCATCTTGGGCGGACCCCATCAAGACCTCCTCTCGGAGATGAACCTTACCTTGTATCTTTCCTTTTGTTGTTCATGTACCTTGTGGATCTTGTGTGTTTGATTGTCTAGTGGATGTGTGATTGGACTTGTTCTTGAGTGTTTCCCCTTGTGATTTCTCCCCGTTCTTCCCCGTGTTCATCATGATTCCCCGTAGGATCCGCTCCAACGTGAAAGATCGCCCACGTAGGGTTCCGCCCTACATCATCTATGGTATCATGAGCCACGTTGATCACGTTATTGGAGCCCCTACCCCTCTTTTTCTAGCTTGATTTTGTTGATTTCGTCCTAAATCCGAAAATCCCCACCAAAAATAGCCCCAAAAAATTTTGTGATTTCTTAATTTTGATGATGTTTTGTTGATTTTGATCCATGGATTTGCTTGGTTTCGAGTGGATCTAGCATCTCCCCAAGTTTTCCCACTTTCCATCCACGAAATCTCTCCAATTTTGATCCAGAAATCATCCATTTCTGCCCCAAAATCGCGCCCCTATCCGGATTTGCGAAAAATCCCGACACAGCGGTACTATCGCCCTTCCAAGCGGTACTACCGCTTAGCACCTCCAAGCGGTACTACCGCCCTTCCAAGCGGCACTACCGCCTCCCAGAGCCAGATTTTGCGAAAAAACCCGACACGAGCGGTACTACCGCCCATTCCAAGCGGTAGTACGCTTCAGCGGTACTACCGCCCTCCCAAGCGGTACTACCGCCCAACCCAGTTTCAGCGTTCGAAGTTTCACCATTTTCATCATAACTTTTCACTCCGAACTCCGATTTGAGTGTTCTTTGGCTGCTTTTGAAGCTATCGACGTGCCGAGGTCCTCACCTTGGTTTCACCACCTTTTGACACCATCAAATTTTGTGAACTTTGGCATCTTTGCCTAGGGCTTCCGCCACATCCTCCGCATAACCACCACCGACTTCCGCAACCTAACCAATTTTGTTCCCCATAGCATTAGTGGTTGCTTGAGTAGTGATTCGAGTCTCCTAAGGTGTTTGGCTACTTAGGGACGATTGCTTCTTCATCAACCACCACCACCACTTCCACATAACCTTGCCCACCAAACACTTGACAACCCAACTTAACCCAATTGTTGATTGAGCTTTTTGAGTTGTGGCTTGTGTCTCCTAAGGTGTTTCGGCTACTTAGGGACGGCAACTTCAACTCCAACACGTGTATAGCCCATCATTCCACTTCCGCATTGCCAAGTGCAAACCACCACCGCATTCCCGCTACCACCATTTTGACATTTGACGTTTGAGATTTTGAGTTCGCGTTTTTCCGTTTCCTAAGGTGTTTGACTACTTAGGGACGAGTCTCCATCATCTTGGTATCTACATCAAGAACACCGCTACTCATCATCGCCGGACGGTAACCTCCATATCATCTTGGTATCGTGGTATCCCTCCATTGTATATTCCCTTGCCATTGCATTGTTAACCCCTAGCCTTACTTTTGCGTTACTTGCCTATCGAGACTAGCCATTTGAGTATTGCCGGCAACGTTACTTGTGCACATTAGTGATCATACTTCCCATAGCATACATACCATATCATATTGGTATCATATCTTGTGCCACAAGTTTGCTCCGCATATACACTATTGCTATCTTGGTTTGTGCATTGTGCAAAGTGGCCATAGAAAAAAAAAGAAATAAAGCTTTTAAGCAAAAGAAAGAGAGCAAAGAAGCTTGTAAGCAAGTGCCATAGCATCATACCATATTGCATATAAGATTGTCATATCCGATCATCTTGGATCATCTTGAGAGAAACACCGGAACCATACATACATAGCATACTTGGGATAGAAGTTTATCCATTTTGCATCAAATAGGTTGTGCACAAGTGTCGTATCCGCCTATTGAGCAATCGTGCTAGCGTCTCTCTTGAGTTGTGCAACACGAAGCGTTTTGGTGGATTCCACATTTTGAGCTCATTCCTTGGTTGCACGGCCCCATTTATCTATCCGTGTGTGTGTTTCCGTGTGCCACATATTGCTATTGGTCTACTTGTTTCGCTTGCGAATTTGTGAATCTCTTTCAACATTATTGACTCTTGCTAACATTTTGCATCAAATTTTTGTGCCACTATCCTCACCGAGCTCTACCATAAGCTTTATTTGATAGGTGTGAGTGAACAAGTCCGTACCAATTCCACTATTCTTTCATCTCACATTGAGTGAGACGGATACATCCTCAACTTTGGGAAAAGGTAACTTGGTATTGTTTATCTCATTTCCTACTCACCTCTACTCGAGTCTTGTGATGGATAGGCAAGGCATTTCATCTTCGGTCTACTACAACAACGACGAGTTCGATGCCATGGAAAACAACTACGACGCCAAGATGCAAGCTAAAATGGAGGAGATCAAATCCTCATCAAGTCCTACAAGCGATCTTCCTCATCTTCGAGAAGACGCTCAAGAGCACATGCTTCCGAGCTACCGTCTCGGCAAGATCACATCGGCATCGACACCATCATCAACAAGAACGTGAAGGTCAAGAGCTCAACATCAACAACCGCTCCACGACTTCACCATCTCCCTTGGCATCTTCGCCAAGCGACTTCAAGGCATCTTCGCCTTCGGATATTCGGCATCTTCGCCAACAAGCACCCCAAGACTACGCTCAAGAGAAGCTCCCCAAGCTCAAGTCCGCGACTTCCACGAGCTACTACGACCTCGACATCGACCACGAGATTCCTTTCTATGGGACTCAAGAACCCGAGGAGTACCTCGAGTGGGAGCGTTTGATGGACGACTACCTCAAGCTACATCAAGTTCCTCCCGAAGATCAAGTGAAGTGCGCCACAAGAAACTTCCACGACTACGCCTCGACATGGTGGCCTCACACACCTTCAGAGTGCTAAGAGATGAGTTGGTCCAAGATGAAGAGAGCTTTGCGGCGAGAGTTCGTGCCTCCAACATACACGGAACAACTTCGGCGCCAATTGGAGAACACCACCCAAGGATCCAAGTCCATCGACAAGTACTTCAAGGAGATGAAGATTGCCTTCTGACGGCGAGCGGCGTGGGCGACCCCATGTCAATGAAGTTCCACTTCATGATGGGATTGCACAAGGACATCTCCAAGACCATCTTCCTCGAGAACTACAAGTCCATCGACGACTACTACATCGGTGCTCTCAAGGCGGAACAAGAACTCATGAAGGCCAACGCTTCTCCACCCCAAGCAAACTTCATGGAGACCAAGCTCTACGACAAGCATGAGGCTAGTACCACCATGATGTCCAAGCCCGACAAGCTCCAAGACGATGCTCCCAAGTGCGACTTCACCGCCATCCCTCTTTGTGGCATTGTTGATGCCGAGTCTACCTTGACTCTTTTTCAAGATGGTGCGGCGACAAGTACGACTACGGAGACCTTCAAGGACCAAGCTTTGGAGGCAAGCGACAAGGTGGCGAGCAAGGATGATGCTTCCATCTTAGGAGGCGAGAGTGATGTTGTGCCATCTTCGGCCTTCATCCACGACGAGAGTGATGTTGTGCCATCTTCGGCCTTCATCCACGACGAGAGTGATGTTGAGCCATCTTCAGCCTTCATCCACGACGAGAGCGATGATGTGCCATCTTCGGCCTTCATCCACGGCAGCGACTACGAGGCGGTTGAGCATGGGATTTTCCCTTCGACCACGGGCGACGTCCGATGACTTGAGTGACTTGAGCCACCATATTGAGAGTGAGAGTGACTTCACCGCTAGCCCCATATATGTGTTGCCCCAATTCCCATGTGAGGAGAACCACAACCCCCACCACTTGAGTGAGATGAGTGACCCCACCATACGTGAGTTTGAGTGCACCTATTTTGAGGGAGTGAGTGAACCACCACATAGAGAGAGTGAGATAGTTGATAGGTCTAGTGAGGCCATTTGCATTTCTAACAACTTGACCTCTACCTCTATTGTGTCTTCTCATTTGGTGCTAGGTCCCATCTATGATGACGCCACGATCCTCGGCGACTCCGTCCTCCCTTTGGACAAGACGATGGCCATGGTGGAATATGATGCACCCCACATGGTTCCATCAAGATGAAGATGACCACCATTTGGTCTTTCCCACCTCACCTACACCACTTGAGTGGAATGACAAGGGTAACAAAGGTGACGGTGATGCTCTCGTCCCACTAGTGGACTATTTTGACATTGATTGCTTGCATGATGTTGATCACCCTATTGACATGATTCATTCTAGTATGATTTCCCCATGTGATGATTTGCCCATTTATGAATATGATGATTCTCATGTGGAGTCTATTAGTAGTGATGCTATGTTACATAGGATTTCTTGTGGCAATTCTTTAGGTCACATCATGTTTGCTAATCCGCTTGACTTGTCATATGCTATGCATGAGATCCATCATATGTCTTATTTGCAATCTCTTCATAGTGACTATGCATATGCCATTAAAATAAACCCAATTTGCACATATGGCATAGATGACAAGCCCATGGTTATTGGCATTTGTTTTTCTTGTGATGATATTGATATGCTCCCTTTGCATCCTTTATCTCATATGCCATGCCATGCCCTCCTAGCTTCGGATATGCATTGTTTTGGATGTTGTCCATTTTCTCCAAATGATGTTTCCAATATTGCTCATGAGGAGACCCCATAGTTTCCTCATACATGTTAGGAGAATTTGATCCATCCCATTCATTGCATGATCCCCATACTTGTGTGCACCACATGCTCCCCATGAATGAAAATGCTATCGATCGCCATATACTTGCATTCTCAATTTGTGTCCCCATCGTGTCATACATAATAACTATTCTTTCATGATGAATGACATGTTCTTATACCATGCATCAAATTTCTTTGAGCGATGCTTATCTTATGCTAACTCACGTGCACATACACATCATGATGGATGATGTGTACATTTACCACGCCAAGCACAATTTCTTTGGTTTTTGTCTCTTTTGTGTAGGTACCCATCAATACTTGTCGACCTCGCAATCCCACGAGTAGACAAAACGAGCTCTAGATAGCAACGAAGATTTGGGATCCCATGGATTGTCTTTCCCACCGCTCACTTGGCAAAACACTTGGGCATTTCTTCTACATGGCCCTCACTTGGCTATGGGTTGTTCCCCATTATATATCCTTTGCCCATCTTGCCATGTTCACTTTGCATGATATGCCCATTCCTATGCCTTTGCCATGCATTTGTGACCCATGCTTTGCATTACACATGATGATTGATTCTAGTACTTGTATGTGTATTTGCACGCGTGGTGGAGATATTGTTTGGTATTGCCATGATTGCTTTGTGCCCCATGCCTATGATGACACTATGATCTTGCTTTGTGTTCGTGCTTGTGATATGTCATGTGCACTCCTTATGCCTATTATTTGCTCACATGTCATGATTGCCATGATTTATTCTAGTGTGTTGCATCTTCGCTCCACTAGTTTGCACGACTTGATTACTATGTTTGCTTACCTTGTTGCATCACCTATGATTCATACTTGCTCATTTCATGCGGTTGATGACAACCATCTACATGCTTTGCACATGATTGCTATTACTTCTTGTCACATATCTCCATATGTTGCCTCTCTCATGCTAGATTTGCCATGTATTGAGTGCAACCATGTTATTAGTCTTGGTCATGAGTTTGCCCCCATAGCATTGTCACATATGTTTGGAGATTTTGACATATTACTTGTGAAGCATGCTTGGCTTACTTCTTTGCACCATATACCTAGTGCCATGAATATTGCCATTGTTGCATCATGTTATTCATGCACTTGTGCTTCTAATGGTTATGCTTAAAGATGAGAACCATCATGATGGATGATGTGTTTGTCTACCATGCATAGTTTCTTTGTTTTGTTTTGTGCATGTGTAGGATACTTTGTCTTTGTGTCTACTTCCACTTCACGTGATTTGACCATTCGAGCCCTTTAGTGCGAGCCTCATACATTATACCACGACTCGCTTCTACACCGCTTTTGCTTCCACTTGACATTGTGAAGAATGCACAAGGACACGCCTTCAAGGTGACATCCTTCTTGAGCTTGGATATTGTGGATCATACTTCATGTGTTGCTTGCACCATTTGCACGCATGTTCGAGATATTGCTTTCACCCATGATTGCCACATTTCCATGCTTCATGATATATATAGCTTGTGTGTTGCATCCAATTCTTGGTCTACTTGCTACTATCATATGATTGGTTGCACCAATATCATTTCTTCACATATGCCATGTCCCTTTGCTTGTCACATGATTCACTTGATTGCCTCACACATGATGAACAATTGCTCTTTCTATTGTGTTGAGTGCCACTCCATCTTCACTACACCCTATGCACATTATGCTTGGATTGCCTTGCACTTGACCCATGTGTTTAGACATCTCATCTTATTTGGTGTTGTGAATGATTCCTATGCCTACCATCGACCATTTGTCGAGCACTTTATGCATGTTTGCTATGATCTTGAGGTAGATGCTTATTCTCTTGTCACACATATTTGCATCACTACCTCACATTTACATGCTTGTTTCCATGATGACCTTGATTTTGCTCAATTCATATGCTTACATGCCATGTCACAATCCTTTGTCACACCCTATGCTATGCTTGATGACAACACTTGTTTGGTGAATCACCTCTTGAATGCTTGGTTTTGCACTAACGCTAACCACATTTGTTTTTCCAAGTGTTTGTTCTATTTGCTCCTTTTGAAGGAATCACAAGATGGTGCGACATTGGAGAGTGCTTATTTCGAGCTTCAAGATGATGAGTGCTTGGTGATCGTCCGCCGACACGGCACCGCCATCTCTTTCCCATGGTGATTTGGTTTTGATCCGAGGTCGGATCTTTTCCAAGGGAGGGATGATGCGGAGCATCCTATGGTCATCACCATGTCAAGAGTCCGTTTGGCAAGTGACACGTCGACCTCTACTTCTCATACATAAAGGTGAATCTTCTCCTTTACACGTGTTCACTTGACCCCTTCGAGGATGGTATACTACTTGACACTCCACTCGTGTGCATGCATAGGTATTGCCGGAGCTTCACGGACGACGAGGAGGAGTGCAAGCGCCAAGGAACACCTACACCATCCGCGAGGGAAGCCTGGAAGAGAAGACGGAAAAAGACGGAGCTGCGGAGTCCCCAGCGGCCGGACGACCGGAGGCCACCGGACGTCCGACACTCTCCAGCGGCCGGACGACCGACGAATGCCGGACGTCCGACAAGTCCAGCCAGCAGACGACCGACACCGACCGGACGACCGGTGCTATGGCGACAAACAGAATTTACGGATGTCCGAAGACTTAGGACGTCCGAACCGTCCCTGAAGCTTCCGGACGTCAGGCCCTTCCGGACGTCCACGCCTGTAATGCATTGCCGTGGGCCTTTGGCCTTGTATCCCTCTCCCACTTACCCCTTCGTGGCTTAGACTATAAATAGACCACCTCCACCTCCTTTCTCGGGTTAGCAAATATGATAGCTCATTCTTAGGTGAGCTTTGCTCCTACCTCTTCTCTTGAGAGAGAGACTACCACTCCCATGGAGTTCAAGACCTCCATGTGAGAAGATCCTGCGGGATATCATCAAGACCCCCATCTTGGGCGGACCCCATCAAGACCTCCTCTCGGAGATGAACCTTACCTTGTATCTTTCCTTTTGTTGTTCATGTACCTTGTGGATCTTGTGTGTTTGATTGTCTAGTGGATGTGTGATTGGACTTGTTCTTGAGTGTTTCCCCTTGTGATTTCTCCCCGTTCTTCCCCGTGTTCATCATGATTCCCCGTAGGATCCGCTCCAACGTGAAAGATCGCCCACGTAGGGTTCCGCCCTACATCACATCGGGCTTAGGTACAAGAATAACCGGAACGGCACAAGGGCTTAAGCTTTCACGTACATGACCGTTGTCGATGAGTTGTTGTACTTGCCGTTGAATCTCCTTGGTTTCTTCCGGATTGACTCGGTATGGAGCTTTGTTTGGTAGAGGCGCCCGGGATGAGGTCAATTCGATGCTCTATGCCTCGAAGAGGAGGTAGACCCGAGGTAGCTCATCGGGAAGACATCTTGAAATTCCTGCAAAGAGATTGGAACACCAAAGGTAGCTCGTGAATGGTGTTAGTTTTTGGTTCTCCATCTTTGCACACAAGGACAAAGTGCATCACACTCGATGGGTTCTCACACACTTCTCTCATCTCACTTTTGGTGGCAAATAGAATGAGGTTTTTCTCTCTAGGCGAAGAGTCGCTCAAATTTGGCTTGTGGCTCTCACTCACGTTTGGGTGGATCACTTTCTCACTCTTTTCTCTATGATGTGTGGCTTGCTTATCGGCTATCACATGAGTAGGAGACATAGGTCGTAGCACATATTCCTTCCCATTAATAATGAAGCTATAGTGATTGGTGCCCATTGTGGATGACACCACGGTCGAATTGCCATGGTCGACCTAGAAGTAGGTGGCAAATGGTCATTGGGACCACATCACATTCCAACGTGTCTTCATAAGCACCAATTTTGAAGGAGACTTGGACCGTATGCTCGACTCGTATAGTGCCGGAGTCACTTAGCCATTGAACCTTGTAGGGATGCGGGTGCTTCCTCTTAACCAATTGGAGCTTGGAGCATAGTTCTTCACTTGCCAAGTTGTGGCAACTACCTCCATCGATGATGACCTTGATGGACCGTCCATTGATGCCGGCTTTTGTGTGGAAGATGTGGCATCGTTGGTCTTCTTCTTGTTGATGTTGAAGAGTCAAGACCTTGGAGACAACGAGGGCGGGCTCGAATCCTCATCACAAAAGACTTGATCATCTTGTTCTTCGTTCACTTGCGGTGCATGGCCACTTGCTCAAGAGCTTCCATCTCCTCTTCACTCATGGAGTCATATGTGCCATCGTCGTTGAGGATCATGGTGCGCTTGTTGGTGCATTCGTATGACTTGTGGCCTCGGCCGCCGCAAGTGAAACACTTGAAGGAGCTTGTCTTGATGGTCTCATCGGTCAGAGTAGGGGATGAAGCACGCGGCTTGATGTTGCTTGTAGTAGGAGGAGGACGACTTGAGCTTGTCGAAGTCTTCTTGTAACTTGACTTGTCGTCGTTTCTTGAAGAAAGTTTGGTTGATGTAGATGTTGAAGGAGTCGTTGACGCTTGGTTATTGGAGAAGCCGTAGGTCTTGGATGAGTACTTGGCGTGCATTTGAAGTCATCTTGTACTTGGCGTTCCGCCTTTGTAGCTTGATGCACGAGCTCAATGAGGGATGAGTATGGTTGGAAGTCGGCGATCTTCTTGATGGGATGATTGAGTCCATTCAAGAAACGTGCCATAGTTTGCTCATCATCTTCCTTGACATTGGCTCGAATCATGGCTATCTCCATTTCCTTGTAATATTCTTCAACGCTCTTTGTTCCTTGCTTGAGTAGTTGGAGTTTCTTGAAGAGGTTGCGGTTGTAGTAGGTTGGCACAAAACGTGCTCGCATGACATCCTTCATTTGAGCCCAAGTGGTGATTGGAGGTTCACCTCTTGCTTGTCGTCGCTCAATGATTTGTTCCCACCATATGAGCACATAGTCTTGGAACTCAAGTGATGCCATAGCGATTTTCTTCGCTTCATCATAGTTGTGCAAGCGGAAGATTTTGTCAACCTTCAATGCCCATGAGAGGTAGTCTTGAGGTCATTGCTTCCATTGAACTTGGGCATGGTGAATTTTAGCTTGCCGTAGCGTTGCTCTTCATTGTGTTGTTGGCGATGTTGATGATGACGTCCTTGGCGTGGATTGTATTCGTCTTCATGTTGCTCTTGGCGCGGAGGAAGACCATGATCAACTTGCCCTTGTTGAACTTGATGTTGAGGTGGAGCTTGACGAGCTTGTGGAGGAGCTTGAGGAACTTGTCATTGTGCATGAGGTTGGTAGTTCCTCTCTTGGATTTCTTCTCGAAGGGCTTCCTCTTGATTGCGCCGTTCGCGATTGCGGTTGGCGAAGGCTCTACTTGATTCTTGAAGGGCACGCTATGCGCCTCAAGAGCTTGCGCCTCACGTTGTCGTTGTTGAAGACGTTGAGCCTTGGCGTCTTGTTCGTCTTGGTGAAGACGTGCTCGTTCTTCCTCTTGTTGGCGACGAAGTCTTTGTCGTTCTTGAGCTTGAGCAAAAGCCTCTTGATTAGATTGAGGACGAGGAACTTGATCATCAACTTGCTCTTGTGAATGCTTGACATGTAGCGGGTTGCAAGATGCATGATGGTCTTGGCGCGCGGCTCGTCGAAGAGTGTTCGATGACGGTGTACTTGAGTCGTAGGAGGTGTCGTCCGGAATGTCGACTCGAGCGGCTCCGTCTTGATGATGAAGAAGTTGAATGACGCGGTCTCTCATCAACGCTGCGGATCTAAATCCATTCTTGCATCATTCTCTTGCTTGTGAGCCTCGAACTTGTTGTCGAAGTAGTCTCTTGTACGTTGCTCGGAGAGTCGCAAGTCGGTGGCGAGGTTGTCGATGCGGTCGCTCATTGCTTGTTGTTCTTGGTGCAACGCTTCGTTGTGCACCAAATAGGTGGTTCTTGGTGACATATGAAGACATGTCGTCGTCTTGCTCGTTGAAGAGTGGGTTGGTAGAAGAACTTGGCCTATCCATCATTCCAAGCAAAATGTGAGTGGTAGAACGGAAAAGAACTTATACCAATGTACCTTTGACCGATGTTGAAGATGAATCAGGTTCACTCAAATGCGGACAATGAAATAGCACTCTTGGTACCGATTCTTGTCGGTTCTCACACCTACACAAGTAAAAGCTTTATGGTGGAGCTCGGTTAGGATGGTGGCACAAAATTTGATGCAATTGTAAGTGAGACTCAATAAAGTTGGAAATGATTCACAAATTTGCAAATGCAACAAGTAGACCAATAGCAAGATAAGGTACACGGAAACACACACGCAAAAGATAATATGGGGTTATGCAACCAAGGATGAGCCAAAATGTGGAATTCACGAAGATGCTCTTGTTGCACAACACTAGAGAGACGCTTAGCACGATTGCACAATAGGCGGATCTGAACTTGTGCACAACCTACTAAGCAAAATGCAACGACTTCTACCCAAGTATGCTATATATATGGTGTTTCGATGTGTTGATCCAAGATGATCAAGTATGACAATCTTAATGTTGTATGATGCTATGGTTCTTGCTAATAAGCTCTTTGCTTATCTTCCTCTCTTTGCTTAAAAGCTTGAATGGCTCTTTCTCTTTTGAGCTCTTTTCTCATGCAAAACTTCACGAACCAAGATAGCAATTGTGTATGCGATGACAACTTTGTGACACACAAGTTGATGGTAAGATATGCACCACTTTGGTATGGTATGTATGCTATGGAGTATGATCACTAATGTGCACAAGTCACGCTTAAGCAATACTCAATGGCTAGTCTCGATGGGTAAGCGGCGTGAAAGATGGGCTATGATGGTTATCAATGCAATTGCAAGTAATGTCAAAGGTGTCGATGATGTTACCGTCCTTGACGAAGATGAGCGGTGGTGATGTTGATGTTGAACCGCACTCTAGATAGCCGAAACACAAAAGGATACGGAAAACCTCAACTCAAATTCTCAAGGCAAAAGTTGGCAACATTGTCGGAATTGGAAGTGGAAAGGCTAATGTGGTGTTATGCGGAAGTGGTGGAGGTAAGTGGAAGTGTATGTGGGCACCGGACAAAATTTGGCGAAAGTTAGGCGGAGATCGGGTGGTGGAAGGATTGTTGTTACCGGGCCGGAAATCCGGGCTGGAAGCCGGATGTCCGGGGCGCCGGATGTCCGGGCTGATCGGGCCGGATGTCCGGGCTGCTCGGGCCGGATGTCCGGGCTCGATGAACACCGCGGGGGAAGGTGGGAACCGAGGCAAAATTCGCGGGATTTTGTGGATGGAAATTGTGGAAATGGTAGGAGAAAGCTAGATCTACCTGCAACACACGAAATCCATGGATCAAATCCAACAAAACTTCATCACACGAACAAATCCATGGATCGGGCCGGATGTCCGGGCTGCCGGATGTCCGGGCTGCATGATGTGTAGACCATCGGGACTTCTGCCGCAGGGTCGCTGCTGTCGCACTTGGACATGGTCTCGATGGAGCCATTCGACAGATCGAATAGCCCGTAGAGAGACTCGTCGGGCTCGATTGTCGCGACTTGAGGGGTGGTCGACTGACGAGCCATCGCATGCTTTACCCACCGCTGAAGCCGTGATCGACCAGATCGCTTGTGATGGCGAGCAGCGGCGAGAGAAGATGCTGCGGGAACCGACCGATACTGACTCGACGATTGCCGCAAAAGGACGCCACGGACGCATGCGCGAAAGTATGCCGCCCTACGAATGGGGAGCGTCTCGACGTCGAGGGGGGCCTCGTGGAGCCAGGCTGACTCGTCGGTGATGAAAACAAGCGCACAGACGGTTCTCGCGGCCCTCAGTCAAACCACCGCCGGAAACCATGATGATGGAGATCGAGAAAATTGCAACCTCAGTGGAAGTCACTAAGACACATGCCCACCGGTGGGCGCCAACCGTCGTGGGAGTAAGCCCCGACAAGAGAATAGGGGTACGTGGGAGGAGGCAAGATCCTAGCTACGATGAGGTTGTGCATGCAAGATTTACGAGTTCAGTCCTTCATGGAGGAAGTAACAACCCCACGCCTTGGTGCCCGGAGGCTTGGTCGACCGGATTATGCGTGAAGTTATAGGGGGTGTGAACCCTTGTGCGATGGAGGGTGGCTTATATAGAGTGCGCCAGGACCCTAGCCAGCCCACATTACAAGGGGTTCAATGTACATTAAGGTGAGACGTTACTGGTAACGCCAATAATAAACACACATAAATGATCATTAAAACTACGGAGTGAACGCCTGACCATTGTCATCCTGAGTGACCTTAGATCTTACAGACTGAGTGGTTTCTAGTATGGTTGATTGATTATATTCTCGTCGAATGGGATTGGGTTATCCGAATGGAATCGCTGGTTGAGTGGGTGCACTCTGAGGTGATTTCAATCGGTAAATGCTGCTGTACTTTGAATGTCTTTGACTTTAGGGCGTTGTCCTTGGGAAGGGTGTCTAGGTCAGCCCATTAACCTACCCTAGGTACATGTCATCGCTATTAATAATATTACTATACGTTATCGTCATCCTATTCCTTGGCTAGATGATATGCTTGATGAATTGAGTGGCTCTACAATATTCTCCAAAATTGATTTGCGTAGTGGATACCATCAAACTCGCAAGAAATTGGGGATGAATCGAAAACAACATTTATAATGAAGTTTGGATTATATGAGTGGTTAGTCATGCCTTTTGGGTTAACTAATGCACCTAGTACTTTCATGAGATTAATGAACGAAGTTTTACGTGCTTTCATTGGAAGATTTGTGGTAGTCTATTTTGATGATATACTGATTTATAGCAGATCTTTGGAGGAACATTTGGAACATTTACATGTTGTTTTTATTGCACTATGTGATGCACGTTTGTTTGGTAACCTTGGGAAGTGCACCTTTTGCACCGACTGAGTATCTTTTCTTGGCTATGTTGTTACTCCATAGGGAATTGAAGTTGATAAAGCCAAGATTGAAGCTATTGAGAGTTGGTCGCAGCCCAAAACGGTCACACAAGTGAGGAGTTTTCTGGGACTCGCTGGTTTTTATAGGCGCTTTTGTGAGAGATTTTAGCACCATTGCTGCACCTCTCAATGAGCTTACAAAGAAGGATGTGCCTTTTGTTTGGGGTACCGCACGTGAAGAAACCTTCATGGTATTGAAAGATAAGTTGACACATGCTCCTTTACTCCAACTTCCTGATTTAAATAAGACTCTTGAGCTTGATTGTGATGCTAGTGGAATTGGATTAGGAGGTGTGTTATTACAAGATGGCAAACCTGTTGCATACTTTTCTGAAAAATTGAGTGGGCCTAGTCAAAACTATTCTACTTATGATAAAGAATTATATGCTCTTGTTCGGACTTTAGAAACATGGCAACATTATTTATGGCACAAAGAATTTGTTATACATTCTGATCATCAATCTTTGAAACATATTAAAAGTTAAGCCAAACTTAATCATAGACATGCTAGATCGGTTGAATTCATTGAGACTTTCCCTTATGTCATTAAACACAAGAAGGGTAAAGAATATCTTATTGCTGATGCATTGTCTCGTCGTTATTATGCTTTAACAACTTGACTTTAAAATATTTGGTTTGGAGACAATCAAACATCAATATTTGCATGATGCTGAATTTAAAGATGTATTGCAGAATTGTAAAGAAGGTAGAACATGGAACTAGTTCGTCGTTAGCGATGGATTTGTGTTTCGTGCTAACAAGCTATGCATTCCAACTAGCTCCGTTCGTCTTTTGTTGTTAATGGGACACTTTGGCATGAAGAAGACAGAGGATATACTTGCTACACATTTCTTTTGACCAAAGATGAGAGGGGATGTTGACCGTTTTGTTGCTCGTTGCACTACATGTCAAAAAGCTAAGTCATGACTCAATCCTCATGGTTTATACATGCCTTTGCCTGTACCTAGTGTTCCTTGGTAGGGATAGCATATTTGTTGTCATGGATAGAATTTCAAAAATGGCACACTTCATACCATGTCATAAAAGCGATGATGCTGCTAATGTTGTTGATATGTTCTTTCGTGAAATTATTCGCTTGCATGGTGTGCCAAATACTATTATTTCAGATCGTGACACTAAATTTCTTAGCCACTTTTGGAGATGTTTATGGCCTAAGTTGGGGACTAAACTGCTTTTTAGTACTACTTGTCACCCCAAACTGATGGACAAACTGAAGTAGTCAATAGAACATTGCCTACTATGCTTAGGGCTGTTTTGAAGAAGAATAAGAAAATGTGGGAAGAATGCTTGCCTCATATTGAATTTGCTTACAATCGCTCATTGCATTCTACTACTAAGATGTGCCCTTTTGAAATTGTGTATGGTTTCCTACCTCGTGCACCTATTGATTTGTTGCCTCTTCCATCTTCGGAGAAAGTTAATTTTGATGCTAAAGAATGTGCTGAATTGATTTTAAAAATGCACGAGTTAACTAAGGAAAACATTGAGCATATGAATGCTAAATATAAACTTGCTGGAGATAAGGGTAGAAAACATGTTGTGTTTGCACCAGGAGATCTTGTTTGGTTACATTCGCGTAAGGATAGATTTCATAATTTGTGCAAATCAAAGCTAATGCCACGTGCTCATGGTCCTTTTAAGGTGTTAGAGAAAATAAATGATAATGCATATAAGCTTGAGCTGCTTGCAGATTTGGGGGTTCGTCCCACTTTTAACATTGCAGATTTGAAGCCTTATTTGGGTGAGGAAGATGAGCTTCACGAGGACGACTTCATTTCAAGAAGGGCGGGATGATGAGGGCATCAATACCATTGTTACACCCACAGCCCCTGCTGCTATACATACTGGACCAATTACTAGAGCTCTCGCACGCCAATTGAATTACTAGGTACTTTTGTTTCTTGGTAACGGTTCTAATGTACATGAAAATATGATGCTGCCTAAATTGGATACATTTGTTTTGCTTACAAATTAAGGGCCTAGCTTGGACAAGAAAGATGAACCTTGATGTAGGGCGGAACCCTACGTGGGCGATCTTTCACGTTGGAGCGGATCCTACGCGGAATCACGAGGGACACGCGGAAGAACACGAGAGAAACGAGAGAGAAATCACGAAACCGACAAGAGATCGATCACACAAGTGCTAGATTATCGATCGCATAGAGTGGCACAAGATTCAAGATCAACAAAGGTAAGATACAAACGGTAGCCGTTTCTTCTCCGTGAGGAGGCCTTGAGGGGTCCACCCTAGAAGGGGGTCTTGAATCCGCTTGGGGGATCTTCTCCGGAGAGGTCCTGATCTCGGTGGAGAAGTAGCCAAGTGGATGACCAAAGGCTCTCACACAAGAATATGAGCTAATCCAATGCTAACCCTAGAAAGAGGAAAGGGAATAAGTATATATAGTCTCGGGCGAAGGGGTACAAGGGACAAGGCCCTGAGGCACTGCGCGCAGGCAGGGGAGGCCGGACGTCCGGGCTTTCCCGAGACGCCGGATGTCCGGACTAGGGGGCCGGATGTCCGGGCTGGCGGGGTCTTCCAAACGCAATCGGTGATGGGGGGCCGGATTTCCGGGCGAGGGGGCCGGATATCCGGCTTCGGAAGAGCCGGATGTCCGCCAAGGGCCGGATGTCCGGGCGACTGCTTCAAATTAATCGGGAAAGGGGCGCCGGATTAGGTTGGGGCCCGGATATCCGGGCAGGGGGCCGGATGTCCGGGCTTGGACGCCGGATGTCCGGGTCCTGGAGACTTGGCCAGATTGGATCCTGTTGAGGTAGAAGCTCCAGGGGCCGGATGTCCGGGGCCAAGGCCGGATGTCCGGGGCCTGGAAGGTGCTCTTGGCCTTCTCCGATGGTTCTCTTCATCCGCGGACTTGGTGGCTTGTCCATCTTCACGTGCGTCCCCTGGAGGTTCCCTTGACACCTAATCATGCATAGCATATCGGACTTAGGTAGTAGCCATGTCTCGAGTGGATCATATGTGATATCAATAAGGAAAGAGGCCACCTCGTTCTCGAGAGCTCTAGCTCTAGCCCGTGTCATGGGTCCTCTTGGCTCTTGATGAGACGGTTGTAAGTCCATGGGGATGATCGTGGGATGCTCCGCATCAAACCTTGGAGCAAGTTCAAGCATGGAGATGATGGCATGCGCAAAGGGAACAAGAACGGAGTTACAAGTGATGATTCCGGGACTCTGAAGCCACCATAATGAGTGCATGAAGCCTTGGACGAAATATACAAGATGCCACTTCATAATTTTCGTCCGGAGGCTATTCTAGGTGCTGCATCACCTTATTTTTGGGCCAGGCCCATGTAATTTCGAAATATTTGATTATAGGCTGTTTTTAGAGTCCGTATGTGTGGGGAAACAAGAGTTAGGGTTGGTTTTGGACCCCTCCTCCAAGGGCCATGAAATTCCCCCATCTTTCCTCCATATCTACAACCCTTAGAGCATCGTTTAGACTTTGGAGTTTGTGTACATTAAAATTTCACCATCGCTACAACTTCACGTGCATTTCGCTTGTGTTCAACGACCGCACCAAGACGTCACGTAACCCCACCTTGATCAATAAAGCTTTCATCTTATATTCACAATATCCAGATTGCAATCTTAGTTTCTTTCTTGTTCTTCGCTTGCTTGCAGGAAATAGACCTTCATGATCGTGTAGATCATGCTCCGGCGTGAGCAATAACCTCTCGGGTTGGTTTAGCGATTGTTATATGCCGACGTCCTCACACGTTCGTGGTCGGATCGTCAAAGTCGACTTCCACCAAAGCGATATCCATCATCTCATCGAAAGACGGAACACCTTTGCCTCTATCAGTATTGGGCCGTGGCCCATGTACCCTTTCGTGACCTTAGACTATATATAATCCTCATCCTCCCTCTTTCTAGGGCGAGCATTGGTTTAGCTCATATGAGAGAAAGGTCTTTGCTCATCCAGTTGATACCTACTCCATTGGTGGCCAAGTCCTCCATCTAGGACAAGAACCCAAGTGGATTCAAGCCCTCCACCTAGGAGAAGATCCCCTAGTGGATTCAAGACCTCCTCTTGGATTAGAAGTAGCTACTTGTATCCTTCCTTTGTTGTCTTTGGATCTTTGTGACCTCTTTGTGTTCATGGATCTAGCACATGTTGTGACACTCCAAAAATTTTGATTTGGTTTTTTTAGCAAAACCTTTTTCTTTGGATTTGAAGGAGGCCATTTAAAATCTTTCCAAAAGCCCTTCCTTCTCAAAAAATTTCTCCTATGACAAGTATTTTGTTTTTTTTTGTGTCTTCCTCAACCTTGGTGTTTGGTTTTAAAAACCTTCCTTCTGATTTTAACTCATTTCAATAAATTGTTGGAAATTAAATTTCTTTTAAAAAGAGACCATATGGGTTTTGGGGCTATTCTTTTGTTTTGCCAAAACCCCATTGTTTTACCATGCCTCATGTCAAAATTTCTCCCAAAACCCTCCCTCCACTTTGGGCCAAGCCAAATATTCTATTCCAACAAGTTCAACCCATTTTTGTATTTTATTTCATTCATTTTGTCCCCAAAGGTAATTCCATCTTTTATTTTGGGCCTAGGAGATTTACAAAGGAAGTGTCTGATTTCCTTTGAGTTTTGACCTCAAACCAACTCCCCTGGCTAGTCCCTAGCACCCCCAACCTAGATCCATCAAGATCCACTCTTCCTTAGTTCAAAATTTTCAAGTTTCACACACTGCAAGTTTGGAACAGATTTGGCAAATTTGGTGAAATTCATATTTTTCCTTCTCCAAAAATTCTACCAAAATTCAGGCAGCCCCCAGGTGCATTGAGAGGCCACCCCACCAAAGATCAGCTCCAGATAAAATCCCCACATGCCAAAAGCATTTCATCGAACACCGACAGTAATCGCTGTCGCTCATTTTCGTAATTCTGTTCAATGACTATCGCTGTCGCTTTCTTCATCGGGTGTCGATCTCACCAGTGCCCACTCTGGAGCCTTGCACAATGCACCTCTCTCTTATCCAGAGCGCCGCACGGTCCCTTGGACGGACACCACCGCCGGTGGTGACGTGTCCCGCCGACGCCGGCAGCTTCTGCAGTGGCAGAGCCAACCGAGGCGGCCAGCAGGATCACCAGCCACGCCTGGCCCAAAGACCGCCCTAAACCACCCGAGGCCTCCGCGGGTCAGCTTGTTTGCTCAAGGCGCAAGGGCGCCGCTGCGGGCTCGAGCAGCGCAGAAGCGCCTCCCCGCCGCCGACGTGTTCGTGCCGTTCCATTCGTAACTTGGAGTAGCAGCCAAGGCAGGCCAAGTTTAGCGCCTAAACCAAACCAGTAAACCTCCACGGTGATGCCTAGCCCCCTAAACCGCCTGACCAACCGTTGCACCGTCGTAATCATCGCCGGAGATTTCCCGTTCACGGCCACCGCCTCGGATCATCTATAAAAGGAGGTCCCGAGCGCGTTCTCGACCCCGCACCACCACTCCACCTCACCAGAGCCCCGCCAAGCCACCAGGAGGACCCCGAGGAGGTCTCCTTCCCCGACTCCGGCCGCCCCGATCCGCCTCGGGCTCCGGCTTGATCCACTCAGGTGAGGCCACCTCCGACCCCCAAACCACATCAGTAGCCCTCCGGTGCACCTAGTGTTCTAACCCAAGCCTCAATTAGGCTGTAGCCCTCCCGATGAGATCCACCAACGCCCGAACCATCACCCATCGGAGTTGAGGCCGCTGGCCGACGTGGTGCTCGCCGTCGACCTACTCCACCACCCACAGTGTGGAAGGACCCAAGGAACCCGTAGGTACCACCCACTCCTCCTAACTCGCCGTGGATTGCCGCCGGCGACCACCGCAGCTCTCGGGCGCCGGTGACTCTATTCAGAGTTTAAACCCGACAAGTGGGACCCCCCGTCAGCTTTTTATTCTTTTTGAAATGTTTTCTGAAAACGCCTTCGGGCAGGATACGTCTTCCTTTGGAGTTGGCGGGTTTTTAATCGAACCGTTTTCTGTTTTTATAAGCTAGCCCTCGAACTTTCGTTTCATTACAGACAAGTCCCTGGACTAAAACCTTTATAACTTTTAAACTGAAAAGATTTTTGACTGATTCTTTTTCTGTCACCTTTATTTTTCTGTCTAGTTTTTTATCATATTTATTTTAAAAATATTTGGAACACTTTCTGTGCACACACGGTATTTACGTTAGTACGTATCTTTTTCTTGTACCGTAGATACCGGAAGAGGTGACGGGACCGCAAACTTCACCGAGCTAGACTCCGACTACTCCGAACCAGGCAAGCATGTTTGAACCTTTGATATGATGAGTGTTTTGCATGTTTGCATTGAGTGGTCAGTTCATGGCATTAATATATGCATATCGGTAAAGGTTGTATTACATGCAAAGCCATTGCAAGTGAGCTTCGAAACTCGATGTGTGATTCGATGTGAGTTTACATGATCATGTGGTGACATGATGGGTGGTAAGATGGTATTGTTGTAGCATGCCAGTCTTACACCAAACAACTTAACTCCAGTGTCAACGTGAATCAAGTCACGTGATTACCCGTTCTTTTCCTTGTACTATCACATGTTTTCTTTATGGAATATGGTTTAGTAAGTTGCAAACCTCTTTCCTGGTACACACGAAACAAAGGGGCCGGGATGAGGGTTCCATGGCCATGGATTAAAACCCGTCATTCGGTCAGGGAGCATGGGTGTTTCCGGTTGGGACCGAGAGGGGGGCACCCCTTAGAGCGCGAGATAAATTTGATCCCATGCTATTCGAGGTTGTGACCTCCCCGTCTTAGAGTTTTTCTTGAACGTTGCCTAGGGTGATTCCTGGCAGCGAAATGTGGAATTGGGTGTGTACTGGTTAGATGTGTTTCTTCTAAAATACCGTAGACGGAACTAGTCCCTTGCGACTACTGAAATCTGTTGGTCATGGATAGTACAAACTCGCAGAGTCAAACTCATCCAAGTAACCGTATCCATGATCAAGGTCGGTGTTCAACTTGTCCTTGTCAATCTCAAAGGTCGAGATCCTTGACGATCTTCGGTGAAGAACCATGTGTGGAAAACTTGGCTATACGATTACTCCTGTGGATGGACTAACCCGCTTATTATTATGTCAGTCTTTTCCTTGGAATGGTCTATACCGCTTGAATAATGCATAAATGAAATATAAGCCCTTTATGTGATGTCGCCAGACGTCCGATCGTGGCATTCATGTTGTTTACTTTCGATATAAGCCCTTTATGTGATGTCGCCAGACGTCCGATCGTGGCATTCATGTTGTTTACTTTCGATATAAGCCCTTTATGTGATGTCGCCGGACTTCGATTGTGGCATTTATGTTGTTTACTTTCGATATAAGCCCTTTATGTGATGTCGCCAGACGTCCGATCGTGGCATTCATGTTGTTTACTTCGATATAAGCCCTTTATGTGATGTCGCCGACGTCCGATCGTGGCACCCTTGTTATTTATCTTCAATATAAGCCCTTTATGTGATGTCGCTTTGAGGGGGTCCACCCTAGAAGGGGGTCTTGAATCCGTGATGAGGACATCAATACCATTGTTACACCCACAGCCCCTGCTGCTATACATACTGGACCAATTACTAGAGCTTGCGCACGCCAATTGAATTATCAGGTACTTTCGTTTCTTGGTAACTACTCCAATGTTCATGAGAATATGATGCTGCCTAAATTGGATACATTTGTTTTGCTTTCAAATGAAGGGCCTACCATGGACAAGAAAGATGAACCTTGGAGCAAGTTCAAGCATGGAGATGTTGGCATGCAAGGGAAACAAGAACGGAGTTACAAGTGATGATTCCAGGACTTTGAAGCCACCCTAATGAGAGCATGAGGCCTTGGACGAAATATACAAGATGCCACTTCATAATATTCGTCCATAGGCTATTCTAGGTGCTCGTCACCTTATTATTGGGCCAGGCCCATGTAATTTCGAAATACTTAAGTGTAGGCTGTTTTTAGAGTCCGTATGTGTGGGGAAACAAGAGTTAGGGTTGGTTTCGACCCTCCCTCAAGGGCCACGAAATTCCTCCTCTTTCTCCATATATACAGCCCTTAGGGCGTCGTTTAGACTTTGGGTTTTGTTTAGATTAAAAGTTCGCCATAGCTGCAACTTCGCATTTCGTTTGTGTTCAACGACTGCATAAAGGCGCCACAGAACCCCACCTTGATCAATAAAGCTTTCATCTTATATTTGCAATATCCAGATTGCAATCTCAGTTTCTTGCTTGTTCTTCGCTTGCTCGCAGGAAATGCAGACCCTCGTGGTCGTTGATCGTGCTCGGCGTGGTCAATAACCTCTCGGAGTTGGTTTAGCGATTGCTAAGGCGCGACGTCCTCGCCGCGTTAAGAGTCGGATCGTCAAAGTCGACTTCCTCCAAAGCGAAAACCAACATCTCATCGAAAGACGGGACACCTTTGCCTCTATCAAGTGGTATCAGAAGATTTTACAGTTTTTCGTAGATTAGATCGAGTCTGTTCTTCATACCTAAAGTCCACGAAAAAGCCACAAAAAAAATTAGGGTTAGTTCATCATATCCGAACCAATCTGAGCCTTCGCATAATCTTTTTGGGTTTTTGCTTTGTTGAATTTCCGGTTGCATCGTCGTGTCAAGTTGCTGGTCTTAGAGTCTAGTCTTTTAGAGTTTCGAGTTCTGGTCATAAGTTGTCACGCCGCCGCCGCACCATCATCATCGCCTTGCCATCTACCACCCTTCTTATCCACCACCGATCCATATCCATATACTACCACCGCTACCACCACCGCTGCCATATACCACCACCATATATCCACCACCAATCCGAAGTTCCTTGCATATTAGGTTTGTTTTCGAGATCCATCTAGTTTCCGATTCGTGTTTCCTTGCGGAGTAGGTTTCGGAAAAAAGAGTCCTGAAACCACCCTCGTTTAGGCCCAAAATTTTCCGAAACGCACTTGTCGAAAAATTTTCTCGCTATCCTATTTTTAGGTGTTTCTAAGCGTATTGAGACAACGCCATTATAGAAAGTTTTTTGACCCGTTTCAGCTTTTTGGGTCCCGCAAATGAAAAAAAATTGGTCGAAAAAATTTCGTGCCCATCCCGTCGATTTGACACAGGAAGAGTTTTGAGACACTCGCCATTATAGTGATTTTTTCAAAAAAAAAAAAAAAAGCAAAAAAAAGAGCGAAAAAAATTTCCAGAGTGTGCTTTTCCGTTGTTTCCGTGCAGCGCCATGATTTTGTTAGTGTTCTAGGCTCGCGTCTCTAGCACGGTCTAGCCTAGGACCAAAGACAAGATCGTCGTTGAGCTGCTCATTCAACTTTGCATCTCTGAATTGATTATTGGACCCTTTTGCTACCATATTATAAGCTTTCCCAGCTCCACATACATCTACATCGTATGCTTGACTCTCCCCGGTAATCGCTCTATCCAAGCTTTGAGAGTTTTGACTACATCGGTTGCCGATCACCGCCTGCCATCGGGTAAGAACTGGTAAGAATTTGAGGCTGCGTTGGATTTGTGACTGCCCACCACACCACCACCACCACTTCCTAGTAGTCTGTCGAATCATATTCTTGTGTGTTTCTATTGTCGCTAACCATGGCAGGATCACATTTAGACCGACCGGGAGAACATGACAAACAAAGCGCTACATGATAAGTTTCAACAAATGATGAGTGGGCAGGTGGAAGATGTTCTAAATAGATTTGAAGAGGCCATGGAGAAGATAGATGGCATTGAGAAGGCGTTCAAACAAAGCTCGATAACAAGTTTAATGAATTGCTCGCTGCGTCTACCACCACCACCACCGGCTGCACCTAATGCACCTCTACAACAACAACAACGAGTACCTCCACATCGCGAAGCAACCCTCCGCCGAGCGAGCCGTGTCCCTCTTCACCGCCAAGCTGCTGGTCTTCTGTTGATACTTCGTGGCTCCTGCTGCCGATGTGGGGAGGATGATTATGTGAGAGAGTACGAGGATGAGGTTGATCAACTTCGTAACTACGTGCAACCACCAAAGCACCACAACCACCCGGTCGTCCACATGCCAATAATGGCAATGTTAGGGCTCCCTCAGTACGAGATCATGACCATCTCCCTAAATTGAAGTTGAATATTCCACCATTTGAGGGTAGATATGTTCCTGATATATATCTTACTTGGGAGTTAGAAACTGAACAACGATTTACATGTTTACAATATCCCGAGGAGAGACGTGTTCCCGCCGCTTTGTGCTTTCACTAGCTTTGCATGTGTTTGGTGGTCTCGAACATTGTAGATTATATCCTGTTCCAGCCTACTTGGGCTGCTTTGAAAACTGCTATGCGTACTCATTGGGTTCCACCATATTATCAACGTGAATTACTTCAAAATTGCAGCGCTTAAGACAAGGAAAAAATTCGTAGAAGAATATTATCAGAATTACAAACTGGCTTGATTAGATGTGGTATTGTTGAGGAGAATGAAGCTATGCTTGCACGCTTTCGGGTGGATTAAATAGAGATATTCAGACCATTCTAGACTACAAGGATTATACTAATATCACTCGATTATTCCATCTTGCTTGTAAAGCTGAACGTGAAGTGCAGGATCGGCCAGGCGTTGGCGCGGACTAACTTTTCTCGCAGTCGACCTTCATCATGGACACCACGTGCATCATCTACTTCCACACGTTCTACTACACCGGCACCTCCGCCGGCTGCCACCTCCAACCGTGATACAAGAAAGCGGGCACAACCACCACTATCTCGCCAAGAGCGCACTCTTTGGGCCTACACAGTAGCTCTTCTTCGTCCATGGCGCCAACAGGGCACACAAGTGATATTATTTGTCGTCGTTGTAAGGGAAGAGGACATTTTGCCGTGAGAATGCCAATCTCAGCGTGTGATGATTGCTACCGAGGATGGTGGGTATGAGTCCGCTTAGTGACTATGATGAAGAGACTTTGGCTCTTATTACACATGAAGAACATGGTGGAGATGATTCTGATCATGAGACGCAATACATGGCTGCTGAAGATCTTGTGCAGTATGAATGTTTAGTTGCTCAACGTGTTTTGAGTGTGCAGGTTACACAAGCTGAGCAAAATCAGAGGCATAACTTGTTCCATACAAAGGGAGTTGTGAAGGAACGTTCTATTCGCGTCATCATAGATGGAGGGAGCTGCAACAACTTGGCTAGCATGGATATGGTGGAGAAGCTTTCTCTCACCACAAGACCACATCCACATCCTTACTACATCCAATGGTTCAACAACAGCGGCAAGGTTAAGGTAACACGACTGTTCGTGTGTGTATTTTAGTATCTCTACATATGCTGATTATGTTGATTGTGATGTGGTACCTATGCAAGCATGTTCCTTATTACTTGGTAGACCATGGCAATTTGATAAAAATTCAGACACCATGGTAGAAACAATCAGTATACTCTTGTTCACAAGGATAAAAATATTACTTTGCTTCCTATGACTCTGATTCAATTTTGAAAGATGATATTAATAGAGCTAATAAAGCAAAACAGGAGAAAAATAAGAGTGAAAATGAGATTGTGGCAAAAGAATTTGAGCAACAAATGAAGCCTAATAATAAACCATCTAATGTTGCTTCTGAAATTAAATTGAAAAGTGCATGTTTACTTGCCACCAAATCTGATATTGAGGAGCTAGATTCTAGCAAATCTGTTTGCTATGCTTTTGTGTGCAAAGAGGCATCATTTTCATTCGAGGACGTGCCTTCCTCTTTGCCCCCCCGTCACTAACATTTTGCAGAGTTCGCCGACGCCTTCCCACAAGACGTACTAACGGATTACCACCTATTCGAGGGATTGAGCATCAAATTGACTTAATTCGGTGCATCGCTACCCAACCGTGCACCATACCGCACCAATCCAGAGGAGACGAAGGAGATTATGCGTCAAGTACAGGAGCTGCTCGACAAAGGTTATATACGCGAATCTCTTAGTCCTTGTGCTGTTCCTATTATACTAGTGCCTAAAAAGGATGGTACGTCACGTATGTGTGTTGATTGTAGAGGCATTAATAATATTACAATTCGTTATCGCCATCCTATTCCTAGGCTAGATGATATGCTTGATGAATTGAGTGGCTCTACAATATTCTCCAAAGTTGATTTATGAGTGGATACCATCAAATTCGTATGAAATTGGGAGATGAATGGAAAACAGCATTTAAAACTAAGTTTGGTTTATATGAGTGGTTAGTCATGCCTTTTGGGTTAACTAATGCACCTAGTACTTTCATGAGACTAATGAACGAAGTTTTACGTGCTTTCATTGGACGATTTGTGGTAGTCTATTTTGATGATATACTGATTTATAGCAAATCTTTGGAAGAACATTTGGAACATTTACGTGCTGTTTTTAATGCTCTACGTGATGCACGCTTGTTTGGTAACCTTGGGAAGTGCACCTTTTGCACCGACCGAGTATCTTTTCTTGGCTATGTTGTTACACCAGGAATTGAAGTTGATAAAGCCAAGATTGAAGCTATTGAGAGTTGGCCGCAGCCCAAAACGGTCACACAAGTGAGGAGTTTTCTTGGACTCGCTGGTTTCTATAGGCGCTTTGTGAGAGACTTTAGCACCATTGCTGCACCTCTCAATGAACTTACAAAGAAGGATGTGCCTTTTGTTTGGGGTACCGCACAGGAAGAAGCCTTCACGGTATTGAAAGATAAGTTGACACATGCTCCTTTACTCCAACTTCCTGACTTTAATAAGACTTTTGAGCTTGAATGTGATGCTAGTGGAATTGGATTAGGAGGTGTGTTATTACAAGATGGCAAACCTGTTGCATACTTTTCTGAAAAATTGAGTGGGCCTAGTCTGAACTATTCTACTTATGACAAAGAATTATATGCTCTTGTTCGACTTTAGAGACATGGCAACATTATTTATGGCCCAAAGAATTTGTTATACATTCTGATCATGAATCTTTGAAACATATTAAAAGTCAAGCTAAACTGAATCGTAGACATGCTAAATGGGTTGAATTCATTGAGACTTTCCCTTATGTCATTAAACACAAGAAGGGTAAAGAAAATGTTATTGCCGATGCTTTGTCTCGTCAGCTATACTATGCTTTCACAACTTGACTTCAAAATATTTGGTTTGGAGACCATCAAAGATCAATATGTGCATGATGCTGATTTTAAAGATGTAATGCAGAATTGTAAAGAAGGAAGAACATGGAACAAGTTCGTTATTAAGGATGGTTTTGTGTTCGTGCTAACAAGCTATGCATTCCTGCTAGCTCTGTTCGTCTTTTGTTGTTGCAGGAGGCGATGGAGGAGGATTAATGGGACACTTTGGCGTGAAGAAGACGGAGGATATACTTGCTACACATTTCTTTTGGCCAAAGATGAGACGGGATGTTGAGCGTTTTGTTGCTCGCTGCACTACATGTCAAAAAGCTAAGTCACGACTCAATCCTCATGGTTTATATATGCCTTTGCCTGTACCTAGTGTTCCTTGGGAGCATATATCTATGGACTTTGTTTTAGGTTTACCTCGAACAAAGAAGGGGCGGGATAGCATATTTGTTGTCGTGGATAGATTCTCGAAAATGGCACACTTTATACCATGTCATAAAAGCGATGCTGTTGTTAATGTTGCTGATTTGTTCTTTCATGAAATTACTCGCTTGCATGGTGTGCCAAATACTATTGTTTCAGATCGTGATACTAAATTTCTTAGCCACTTTTGGAGATGTTTATGGGCTAAGTTGGGGACTAAACTGCTTTTAGTACTACTTGTCACCCCCAAACCGATGGACAAACTGAAGTAGTCAATAGAACATTGTCTACTATGCTTAGGGCTGTTTTGAAGAATAATAAGAAAATGTGGGAAGAATGCTTGCCTCATATTGAATTTGCTTATAATCGCTCATTGCATTCTACTACTAAGATGTGCCCTTTTGAAATTGTGTATGGCTTCCTACCTCGTGCACCTATTGATTTGTTGCCTCTTCCATCTTCGGAGAAGGTTAATTTTGATGCTAAAGAACGTGCTGAATTGATTTTAAAAATGCATGAGTTAACTAAGGAAAACATTGAGCGTATGAATGCTAAATATAAACTTGCCGGAGATAAGGGTAGAAAACATGTTGTCTTTGCACCGGAGATCTTGTTTGGTTACATTTGCGTAAGGATAGGTTTCCTAATTTGCGCAAATCAAAGCTAATGCCACGTCTTTGATGGTCCATTTAAGGTGTTAGAGAAAATAAATGATAATGCATATAAACTTGAGCTGCCTGCAGATTTTGGGGTTAGTCCCACTTTTAACATTGCAGATTTGAAGCCTTATTTGGGTGAGGAAGATGAGTTTCACGAGGACGACTTCATTTCAAGAAGGGGAGGATGATGAGGATATCAATACCATTGTTACACCCACAGCCCCTGCCGCTATACATACCGGACCAATTACTAGAGCTCACAAGACGCCAATTGAATTATCAGTACTTTCGTTTCTTGGTAACGACTCCAATGTTCATGAGAATATGATGCTGCCTAAATTGGATACATTTGTTTTGCTTACAAATGAAGGGCCTACCATGGACAAGAAAGATGAACCTTGGAGCAAGTTCAAGCATGGAGATGTTGGCATGCAAGGGAAACAAGAACGGAGTTACAAGTGATGATTCCAGGACTTTGAAGCCACCCTAATGAGAGCATGAGGCCTTGGACGAAATATACAAGATGCCACTTCATAATATTCGTCCATAGGCTATTCTAGGTGCTGCGTCACCTTATTATTGGGCCAGGCCCATGTAATTTCGAAATACTTAAGTGTAGGCTGTTTTAGAGTCCGTATGTGTGGGGAAACAAGAGTTAGGGTTGGTTTCGACCCTCCCTCAAGGGCCACGAAATTCTCCTCTTTCTCCATATATACAACCCTTAGGGCGTCGTTTAGACTTTGGGTTTTGTTTAGATTAAAAGTTCGCCATAGCTGCAACTTCACAGCGTTCGTTTGTGTTCAACGACTGCATAAAGGCCACGTAACCCCACCTTGATCAATAAAGCTTTCATCTTATATTCACAATATCCAGATTGCAATCTCAGTTTCTTGCTTGTTCTTCGTTTGCTCGCAGGAAACAGACCCTCGTGGTCAGGTTGATCGTGCTCCGGCGTGGTCAATAACCTCTCGGAGTTGGTTTAGAGATTGCTAAGGCACGACGTCCTCGCACGTTCGTAGTCGGATCGTCAAAGTCGACTTCCTCCAAAGCGAAAACCAACATCTCATCAAAAGACGGGACACCTTTGCCTCTATCAATCCGCTTGGGGGATCTTCTCCGGAGAGGTCCTGATCTCGGTGGAGAAGTAGCCAAGTGGATGAGCAAAGGCTCTCACACAAGAATATGAGCTAATCCAATGCTAACCCTAGAAAGAGGAAGGGAACAAGTATATATAGTCTCGGGCGAAGGGTACAAGGGACAAGGCCACGAGGCATCACATAGTAGGGAGGCCGGACGTCCGGGCGTCGGGCGGATGTCCGGGCTTTCCGAGACGCCGGATGTCCGGACTAGGGGCCGGATGTCCAGTGGCGTGGTCTTCCAAACGCAATCGGTGATGGGGGCGGATTTCCAGCGAGGGCCGGATATCCGGGCTTCGAAGAGCCGGATGTCCGCCAAGGGCCGGATGTCCGGCTGGGGTGACCGTTCAAATCGGGAAAGGGGCGCCGGATTTCCGGGCTGGGGCCCGGATATCCGGGCTGGGGGCCGGATGTCCGGGCTTGGACGCCGGATGTCCGGGTCCTGGAGACTTGGCCAGATTGGATCCTGTTGAGGTAGAAGCTCCAGGGGCCGGATGTCCGGGGCCAAGGCCGGATGTCCGAGGCCTGGAAGGTGTTCTTGGCCTTCTCCGATGGTTCTCTTCATCCGCGGACTTGGTGGCTTGTCCATCTTCACGCGTCCCCTGGAGGTTCCCTTGACACCTAATCATGCATAGCATATCGGACTTAGGTAGTAGCCATGTCTCAAGTGGATCATATGTGATATCAATAAGGAAAGAGGTCACCTCGTTCTCGAGAGCTCTAGCTCTAGCCCGTGTCATGGGTCCTCTTGGCTCTTGATGAGACGGTTGTAAGTCCATGGGGATGATCGTGGGATGCTCCGCATCATCTCCCCTTGGGAGAGATCCGACCTCGGATCAAAAGCTTCATCTCCATGGAATGGTGCGAGGTCCTTGACGTTGAAGATGTCGCCACGTTGTATTTGTCTCGAGGTAGGTCGATCTTGTAGGCGTTGTCGCTAGAAGCGCATAGCACCTTGACAGGTCCATCGGCTCGAGGGAGAAGCTTGGACTTGCGTTCTTTGGGGAAGCGGTCCTTGCGAAGGTGTAGCCACACGAGATCACCAATGTTGAAGACGATGGGTTGCTTGTTTGCGTTGAGCTTGTTTGCTTGACGTTGTACTTGGCGCCAATGGTGTGCCTTGTGTCTTCGTGCATCTTCTTGATGTAGCTTGCTCGTTCACTTGCATCCATGTTGGTGCGCCGTGGAGAGGAAGTGGTAGAATGTCCAATGGGGACAATGGGTTGAAACCGTGAGACGACCTCGAAAGGGGACTTGCCGGTAGTTGAATGTCTTGCACGGTTGTAGGCGCATTTCGGCGATGGGTAGACATGCTTCCCATTCCTTAATGTTCTTCTTGATCAAGACACGAAGTAGAGTGGATAGTGTGCGGTTCGTCACCTCCGTTTGGCCATCGGTTTGAGGATGGTATGCCGAGGAGAACAAGAGCTTGATGCTGAGCTTGACGCATAGGGTCTTCCAAAAGTAACTCAAGAACTTGACGTCACGATCGGAGACGATTGTCTTTGGTACGCCATGGAGTCGCAAGATTTCCCTGCGAAAGAGATTGGTCTTGTTGCAAGGTATGAAATGTGCCATCTTAGAAAATCTATCCACAACAACAAAGACGGAATCCTTGCCATTTTGAGTCCTAGGCAAACCAAGTATAAAATCCATACTAATGTCTTCCCATGGTTGATATGGAATTGGAAGGGGCATGTAAAGACCATGAGATTGAGCTTTAGACTTAGCTTTGCGACATGTATAACATCGGTTGGTGAAGCGTGAGACGTCGCGGAACATCTTGGGCCAACAGTAGTTGTTGGAGAGCGTGGCGAATGTCTTGTCGCGTCCAAAGTGTCCCATGAGTCCGCCTCCATGAGCCTCTTGCAAAAGGAGCAAACGAAGAGAAGACTCAGAATGCAAAGTTTGTTAGCTCTCATAAGATAACCATCCTTGATGTAATATTGTTCCCAAGACGACAAGGCCAAACACTTAGCATAAGGAGAAGCAAAAGATGGATCATGCTCATACAAGTCTTTTATATGCTCAAAACCAATAACATTCAACTCAAGTTGAGTGACAAGCATGCATATGCGTGAAAGCGCGTCGGCAACTACATTTTCTTTACCCTTAATGTACTTGATCACATAAGGAAAAGATTCAATGAATTCACTCCATTTGGCATGACGCTTGTTCAATTTAGTTTGACCTTTGAGGTACTTAAGCGTTTCATGATCGGTATGGATGACAAACTCATGAGGTCTAAGGTAATGTTCCCAAACATGTAGCACACGCACTAAAGCATACAATTCTTTGTCATAGATGGGATAATTAAGTTGAGCACCGAGAGTTTTTCACTAAAATAAGCAATGGCTCATTTTTCTTGCATCAAAACTCCGCCAATTCCTGCACCACTTGCATCACAAAGAACCTCAAAAGTTTTGTCAAAATTGGGCAAAGCAAGAATCGAGCGTGAGTAAGCAAAGACTTGAGCTCATCAAAAGCGGTTGATTGCAAAGTTCCCCAACAAAGGGAGTATTCTTCTTGCTCAAAGCATGCAAAGGAGCGGCAATTGTGCTAAAATCTTTCACAAAGCGACGATAGAAACCCGCAAGACCAAGAAAACTTCGCACTTGTTGCAAATTGGTGGGTTGGGGCCAAGTTTTAATTGCTTCAATTTTAGATTCATCAACATGGACACCCTTTGAGGAAACTACAAAACCCAAGAAAACCACTTTGTCAACTCCAAAAGTGCATTTTTTCAAGTTTGCATAAAGGCTTTCCTTGTAAGAGTTTGCAACACAGATTTTACATGATTGATGTGCTCTTTCATGGTTTTGCTAAACACAAGAATATCATCAAAATAAACCACAACAAAGACTCCGATATAAGGACGAAGCACATGATGCATAAGACGCACAAAAGTATCGGAGCTTCCGAAGACCCATAGGCATCACTAACCATTCATATAAACCAAATTTGGTTTTGAAAGCAGTTTTCCATTCATCACCCTCTTGTATGCGTATTTGATAATAGCCACTTTTAAGATCAATTTTTGAGAAAAAGTTGGCTCCACTAAGTTCATCAAGCATATCATCTAAGCGAGGAATGGGATGCCTATATCGGACGGTAATAGCATTGATAGGTCGACAATCGGAGCACACGCGGAAACTTCCATCGGGCTTAGGTACAAGAATAACCGGAACGGCACAAGGGCTTAAGCTTTCACGTACATGACCGTTGTCGATGAGTTGTTGTACTTGCCGTTGAATCTCCTTGGTTTCTTCCGGATTGACTCGGTATGGAGCTTTGTTTGGTAGAGGCGCCCGGGATGAGGTCAATTTGATGCTCTATGCCTCAAGAGGAGGTAGACCCGGAGGTAGCTCATCGGGAAGACATCTTGAAATTCCTGCAAAGAGATTGAAACACCAAAGGTAGCTCGTGAATGGTGTTAGTTTTTGGTTCTCCATCTTTGCACACAAGGACAAAGTGCATCACACTCGATGGGTTCTCACACACTTCTCTCATCTCACTTTTGGTGGGAAATAGAATGAGGTTTTTCTCTCTAGGCGAAGAGTCGCTCAAATTTGGCTTGTGGCTCTCACTCACTTTTGGGTGGATCACTTTCTCACTCTATTCTCTATGATGTGTGGCTTGCTTATCGGCTATCACTTGAGTAGGAGACATAGGTCGTAGCACATATTCCTTCCCTTTCATCTTGAAGCTATAGTGATTGGTGCGCCCATTGTGGATGACACCACGGTCGAATTGCCATGGTCGACCTAGAAGTAGGTGGCAAATGGTCATTGGGACCACATCACATTCCAACGTGTCTTCATAAGCACCAATTTTGAAGGAGACTTGGACCGTATGCTCGACTCAGATAGTGCCGAGTCACTTAGCCATTGAACCTTGTAGGGTGCGGTGCTTCCTCTTAACCAATTGGAGCTTGGAGCATAGTTCTTCACTTGCCAAGTTGTGGCAACTACCTCCATCGATGATGACCTTGATGGACCGTCCATTGATGCGGCTTTTGTGTGGAAGATGTGGCATCGTTGGTCTTCTTCTTGTTGATGTTGAAGAGTCAAGACCTTGGAGACAACGAGGGCGGGCTCGAATCCTCATCACAAAAGACTTGATCATCTTGTTCTTCGCTCACTTGCGGTGCATGGCCACTTGCTCAAGAGCTTCCATCTCCTCTTCACTCATGGAGTCATATGTGCCATCGTCGTTGAGGATCATGGTGCGCTTGTTGGTGCATTCAGATGACTTGTGGCCTCGGCCCGCAAGTGAAACACTTGAAGGAGCTTGTCTTGATGGTCTCATCGGTCAGAGTAGGGGATGAAGCACGCGGCTTGATGTTGCTTGTAGTAGGAGGAGGACGACTTGAGCTTGTCGAAGTCTTCTTGTAACTTGACTTGTCGTCGTTTCTTGAAGAAAGTTTGGTTGATGTAGATGTTGAAGGAGTCGTTGACGCTTGGTTATTGGAGAAGCCGTAGGTCTTGGATGAGTACTTGGCGTACTTGAAGTCATCTTGTACTTGGCGTTCCGCCTTTGTAGCTTGATGCACGAGCTCAATGAGGGATGAGTATGGTTGGAAGTCGGCGATCTTCTTGATGGGATGATTGAGTCCATTCAAGAAACGTGCCATAGTTTGCTCATCATCTTCCTTGACATTGGCTCGAATCATGGCTATCTCCATTTCCTTGTAATATTCTTCAACGCATTTTGTTCCTTGCTTGAGTAGTTGGAGTTTCTTGAAGAGGTTGCGGTTGTAGTAGGTTGGCACAAAACGTGCTCGCATGACATCCTTCATTTGAGCCCAAGTGGTGATTGGAGGTTCACCTCTTGCTTGTCGTCAGCTCAATGATTTGTTCCCACCATATGAGCACATAGTCTTGGAACTCAAGTGATGCCATAGCAAATTACTTCGCTTCATCATAGATGTGCAAGCGGAAGATTTTGTCAACATTCAATGCCAATTAGAGGTAGTCTTCTGGGTCATTGCTTCCATTTAACTTGGGCATGGTGAATTTTAGCTTGCCGTGGCGTTGCTCTTCATTGTGTTGTTGGCGATGTTGATGATGACGTCCTTGGCGTGGATTGTATTCGTCTTCATATTGCTCTTGGCGCGGAGGAAGACCATGATCAACTTGCCCTTGTTGAACTTGATGTTGAGGTGGAGCTTGACGAGCTTGTGGAGGAGCTTGAGGAACTTGTCGTTGTGCATGAGGTTGGTAGTTCCTCTCTTGGATTTCTTCTCGAAGGGCTTCCTCTTGATTGCGCCCGTTCGCGATTGCGGTTGGCGAAGGCTCTACTTGATTCTTGAAGGGCACGTTGCGCCTCAAGAGCTTGCGCCTCACGTTGTCGTTGTTGAAGACGTTGAGCCTTGGCGTCTTGTTCGTCTTGGTGAAGACGTGCTCGTTCTTCCTCTTGTTGGCGGCATTTAAGACTTTGTCGTTCTTCAGCTTGAGCAAAAGCCTCTTGATTAGATTGAGGACGAGGAACTTGATCATCAACTTGCTCTTGTGAATGCTTGACATGTAGCGGGTTGCAAGATGCATGATGGTCTTGGCGCGCGGCTCGTCGAAGAGTGTTCGATGACGGTGTACTTGAGTCGTAGGAGGTGTCGTCGGAATGTCGACTCGAGCGGCTCCGTCTTGATGATGAAGAAGTTGAATGACGCCGGTCTCTCATCAACGCGCGGATCTCGTCCATTCTTGCATCATTCTCTTGCTTGTGAGCCTCGAACTTGTTGTCGAAGTAGTCTCTTGTAACGTTGCTCGGAGAGTCGCAAGTCGGTGGCGAGGTTGTCGATGCGGTCGCTCATTGCTTGTTGTTCTTGGTGCAACGCTCGTTGTGCACCAAATAGGTGGTTCTTGGTGACATATGAAGACATGTCGTCGTCTTGCTCGTTGAAGAGTGGGTTGGTAGAAGAACTTGGCCTATCCATCATTCCAAGCAAAATGTGAGTGGTAGAACGGAAAAGAACTTATACCAATGTACCTTTGACCGATGTTGAAGATGAATCAGGTTCACTCAAATGCGGACAATGAAATAGCACTCTTGGTACCGATTCTTGTCGGTTCTCACACCTACACAAGTAAAAGCTTTATGGTGGAGCTCGGTTAGGATGGTGGCACAAAATTTGATGCAATTGTAAGTGAGACTCAATAAAGTTGGAAATGATTCACAAATTTGCAAATGCAACAAGTAGACCAATACCAAGATAAGGTACACGGAAACACACACGCAAAAGATAATATGGGGTTATGCAACCAAGGATGAGCCAAAATGTGGAATTCACGAAGATGCTCTTGTTGCACAACACTAGAGAGACGCTAGCACGATTGCACAATAGGCGGATACGAACTTGTGCACAACCTACTAAGCAAAATGCAACGACTTCTACCCAAGTATGCTATATATATGGTGTTTCGATGTGTTGATCCAAGATGATCAAGTATGACAATCTTAATGTTGTATGATGCTATGGTTCTTGCTAATAAGCTCTTTGCTTATCTTCCTCTCTTTGCTTAAAAGCTTGAATGGCTCTTTCTCTTTTGAGCTCTTTTCTCATGCAAAACTTCACGAACCAAGATAGCAATTGTGTATGCGATGACAACTTTGTGACACACAAGTTGATGGTAAGATATGCACCACTTTGGTATGGTATGTATGCTATGGAGTATGATCACTAATGTGCACAAGTCACGTTGCCGGCAATACTCAATGGCTAGTCTCGATGGGTAAGCGACGCGAAAGATGGGCTATGATGGTTATCAATGCAATTGCAAGTAATGTCAAAGGTGTCGATGATGTTACCGTCCTTGACGAAGATGAGCGGTGGTGATGTTGATGTTGAACCGTACCTAGATAGCCAAACACAAAAGGATACGGAAAACCTCAACTCAAATTCTCAAGGCAAAAGTTGGCAACATTGTCGGAATTGGAAGTGGGAAAGGCTAATGTGGTGTTATGCGGAAGTGGTGGAGGTAAGTGGAAGTGTATGTGGGCACCGGACAAAATTTGGCGAAAGTTAGGCGGAGATCGGGGTGGTGGAAGGGATTGTTGTTACGGGGCCGGAAATCCGGCCGAAGCGGATGTCCGGGCGCCGGATGTCCGGCTGATCGGGCCGGATGTCCGGCTGCCGGATGTCCGGCTGCTCGGGCGGATGTCCGGCTCGATGAACACCGGGGAAGGTGGGAACCGAGGCAAAATTCAGGGATTTTGTGGATGGAAATTGTGGAAATGGTAGGAGAAAGCTAGATCTACCTGCAACACACGAAATCCATGGATCAAATCCAACAAAACTTCATCACACGAACAAATCCATGGATCGGGCCGGATGTCCGGGCTGCCGGATGTCCGGGCTGCATGATGTGTAGACCATCAGGACTTCTGCCGCAGGGTCGCTGCTGTCGCACTTGGACATGGTCTCGATGGAGCCATTCGACAGATCGAATAGCCCGTAGAGAGACTCGCCGGGCTCGATTGTCGCGACTTGAGGGGTGGTCGACTGACGAGCCACCGCATGCTTTACCCACCGCTGAAGCCGTGATCGACCAGATCGCTTGTGATGGCGAGCAGCGGCGAGAGAAGATGCTGCGGGAACCGACCGATACTGACTCGACGATTGCCGCAAAAGGACGCCACGCAGACGCATGCGCGAAAGTATGCCGCCCTACGAATGGGGGAGCGTCTCGGCGTCGAGGGGGCCTCGTGGAGCCAGCCGACTCGTCGGTGATGAAAACAAAGCGCCTGAGACGGTTCTCGCGGCCCTCAGTCAAACCACCGCCGGAAACCATGATGATGGAGATCGAGAAAATTGCAACCTCAGTGGAAGTCACTAAGACACATGCCCACCGGTGGGCGCCAACTGTCGTGGGAGTAAGCCTGACAGTAGAATAGGGGGTACGTAGGAGGAGGCAAGATCCTAGCTACGATGAGGTTGTGCATGCAAGATTTACGAGTTCAGGTCCTTCGCGGAGGAAGTAACAACCCTACGTCTTGGTGCCCGGAGGCTTGGTCGACTGGATTATGCGTGAAGTTATAGGGGGTGTGAACCCTTGTGCCAGTGGAGGGGGGTGGCTTATATAGAGTGCGCCAGGACCCTAGCCAGCCCACATTACAAGGGGTTCAATGTACATTAAGGTGAGACGTTACTGGTAACGCCAATAATAAACACACATAAATGATCATTAAAACTACGGAGTGAACGCCTGACCATTGTCATCCTGAGTGACCTTAGATCTTCTGTACTCTGAGTGGTTTCTAGTATGGTTGATTGATTATATTCTCGTCGAATGGGATTGGGTTATCCGAATGGAATCGCTGGTTGAGTGGGTGCACTCTGAGGTGATTTCAATCGGTAAATGCTGCTGTACTTTGAATGTCTTTGACTTTAGGGCAGTGTCCTTGGGAAGGGTGTCTAGGTCAGGCCCATTAGCCTACCCTAGGTACATGTCATCGTCATTAATAATATTACTATTCGTTATCGTCATCCTATTCCTTGGCTAGATGATATGCTTGATGAATTGAGTGGCTCTACAATATTCTCCAAAATTGATTTGCGTAGTGGATACCATCAAACTCGCAAGAAATTGGGGATGAATCGAAAACAACATTTATAACGAAGTTTGGATTATATGAGTGGTTAGTCATGCCTTTTGGGTTAACTAATGCACCTAGTACTTTCATGAGATTAATGAACGAAGTTTTACTTGCTTTCATTGGAAGATTTGTGGTAGTCTATTTTGATGATATACTGATTTATAGCAGATCTTTGGAGGAACATTTGGAACATTTACATGTTGTTTTTATTGCACTATGTGATGCACGTTTGTTTGGTAACCTTGGGAAGTGCACCTTTTGCACCGACTGAGTATCTTTTCTTGGCTATGTTGTTACTCCATAGGGAATTGAAGTTGATAAAGCCAAGATTGAAGCTATTGAGAGTTGGTCGCAGCCCAAAACGGTCACACAAGTGAGGAGTTTTCTTGGACTCGCTGGTTTTTATAGGCGTTTTGTGAGAGATTTTAGCACCATTGCTGCACCTCTCAATGAGCTTACAAAGAAGGATGTGCCTTTTGTTTGGGGTACCGCACAGGAAGAAACCTTCATGGTATTGAAAGATAAGTTGACACATGCTCCTTTACTCCAACTTCCTGATTTAAATAAGACTCTTGAGCTTGATTGTGATGCTAGTGGAATTGGATTAGGAGGTGTGTTATTACAAGATGGCAAACCTGTTGCATACTTTTCTCGAAAAATTGAGTGGGCCTAGTCAAAACTATTCTACTTATGATAAAGAATTATATGCTCTTGTTCGGACTTTAGAAACATGGCAACATTATTTATGGCACAAAGAATTTGTTATACATTCTGATCATCAATCTTTGAAACATATTAAAAGTTAAGCCAAACTTAATCATAGACATGCTAGATCGGTTGAATTCATTGAGACTTTCCCTTATGTCATTAAACACAAGAAGGGTAAAGAATATCTTATTGCTGATGCATTGTCTCGTCGTTATTATGCTTTAACAACTTGACTTTAAAATATTTGGTTTGGAGACAATCAAACATCAATATTTGCATGATGCTGAATTTAAAGATGTATTGCAGAATTGTAAAGAAGGTAGAACATGGAACTAGTTAAATGCGTTAGCGATGGATTTGTGTTTCGTGCTAACAAGCTATGCATTCCAACTAGCTCCGTTCGTCTTTTGTTGTTAATGGGACACTTTGGCATGAAGAAGACAGAGGATATACTTGCTACACATTTCTTTTGACCAAAGATGAGAGGGGATGTTGACCGTTTTGTTGCTCGCTGCACTACATGTCAAAAAGCTAAGTCATGACTCAATCCTCATGGTTTATACATGCCTTTGCCTGTACCTAGTGTTCCTTGGTAGGGATAGCATATTTGTTGTCATGGATAGAATTTCAAAAATGGCACACTTCATACCATGTCATAAAAGCGATGATCTTTGCTAATGTTGTTGATCTGTTCTTTCGTGAAATTATTCGCTTGCATGGTGTGCCAAATACTATTATTTCAGATCGTGACACTAAATTTCTTAGCCACTTTTGGAGATGTTTATGGGCTAAGTTGGGGACTAAACTGCTTTTTAGTACTACTTGTCACCCCAAACTGATGGACAAACTGAAGTAGTCAATAGAACATTGCCTACTATGCTTAGGGCTGTTTTGAAGAAGAATAAGAAAATGTGGGAAGAATGCTTGCCTCATATTGAATTTGCTTACAATCGTTCATTGCATTCTACTACTAAGATGTGCCCTTTTGAAATTGTGTATGGTTTCCTACCTCGTGCACCTATTGATTTGTTGCCTCTTCCATCTTCGGAGAAAGTTAATTTTGATGCTAAAGAATGTGCTGAATTGAATTTAAAAATGCACGAGTTAACTAAGGAAAACATTGAGCATATGAATGCTAAATATAAACTTCTTTGGAGATAAGGGTAGAAAACATGTTGTGTTTGCACCAGGAGATCTTGTTTGGTTACATTCGCGTAAGGATAGATTTCATAATTTGTGCAAATCAAAGCTAATGCCATGTGCTCATGGTCCTTTTAAGGTGTTAGAGAAAATAAATGGTAATGCATATAAGCTTGAGCTGCTTGCAGATTTGGGGGTTCGTCCCACTTTTAACATTGCAGATTTGAAGCCTTATTTGGGTGAGGAAGATGAGCTTCCGTCGAGGACGTCTTCATTTCAAGAAGGGGAGGATGATGAGGACATCAATATCATTGTTACACCCACAGCCCCTACTGCTATACATATTGGACCAATTACTAGAGCTCGCGCACGCCAATTGAATTACTAGGTACTTTTGTTTCTTGGTAACGGTTCTAATGTACATGAAAATATGATGCTGCCTAAATTGGATACATTTGTTTTGCTTACAAATTAAGGGCCTAGCTTGGACAAGAAAGATGAACCTTGATGTAGGGCGGAACCCTCGTGGGCGATCTTTCACGTTGGAGCCGGATCCTCTGGCGGAATCACGAGGGACACGCGGAAGAACACGAGAGAAGCGAGAGAGAAATCACGAAACCGACAAGAGATCGATCACACAAGTGCTAGATTATCGATCGCATAGAGTGGCACAAGATTCAAGATCAACAAAGGTAAGATACAAGCGGTAGCCGTTCTTCTCCGTGAGGAGGCCTTGAGGGGTCCACCCTAGAAGGGGTCTTGAATCCGCTTGGGGATCTTCTCGGAGAGGTCCCGATCTCGGTGGAGAAGTAGCCAAGTGGATGACCAAAGGCTCTCACACAAGAATATGAGCTAATCCAATGCTAACCCTAGAAAGAGGAAAGGGAATAAGTATATATAGTCTCGGGCGAAGGGTACAAGGGACAAGGCCACGAGGCCTTCTTGTATGACGAGGGAGGCCGGACGTCCGGGCGTCGGGCGGATGCGGGCTTTCGAGACGCCGGATGTCCGGACTAGGGGCGGATGTCCGGTGGCGAATCTTCCAAACGCAATCGGTGATGGGGGCCGGATTTCCGGGCGAGGGGGGCGGATATCCGGGGCTTCCGGAAGAGCCGGATGTCCGGGCCAAGGGCCGGATGTCCGGGCTGGCGACCGTTCAGCGAATCGGGAAAGGCGCGCGGATTTGGCTGGGGCGGATATCCGGCAGGGGGCGGATGTCGGGCTTGACGCCGGATGTCCGGGTCTGGAGACTTGGCCGATTGGATCCTGTTGAGGTAGAAGCTCGAGGCGGATGTCGGGGCCAAGGCGGATGTCCGGGCACTGGAAGGTGCTCTTGGCCTTCTCCGATGGTTCTCTTCATCCGCGGACTTGGTGGCTTGTCCATCTTCACGTGCGTCCTCGGGAGGTTCCCTTGACACCTAATCATGCATAGCATATCGGACTTAGGTAGTAGCCATGTCTCGAGTGGATCATATGTGATATCAATAAGGAAAGAGGCCACCTCGTTCTCGAGAGCTCTAGCTCTAGCCCGTGTCATGGGTCCTCTTGGCTCTTGATGAGACGGTTGTAAGTCCATGGGGATGATCGTGGGATGCTCCGCATCAAACCTTGGAGCAAGTTCAAGCATGGAGATGATGGCATGCTAAGGGGAACAAGAACGGAGTTACAAGTGATGATTAGGGACTCTGAAGCCACCATAATGAGTGCATGAAGCCTTGGACGAAATATACAAGATGCCACTTCATAATTTTCGTCCGGAGGCTATTCTAGGTGCTGCATCACCTTATTTTTGGGCCAGGCCCATGTAATTTCGAAATATTTGATTATAGGCTGTTTTTAGAGTCCGTATGTGTGGGGAAACAAGAGTTAGGGTTGGTTTTGGACCCCTCCTCCAAGGGCCATGAAATTCCCCCATCTTTCCTCCATATATACAACCCTTAGAGCATCGTTTAGACTTTGGATTTTGTTTACATTAAAATTTCACCATCGCTACAACTTCGCGTACTTCGTTTGTGTTCAACGACCAGACCAAGACGTCACAGAACCCCACCTTGATCAATAAAGCTTTCATCTTATATTCACAATATCCAGATTGCAATCTTAGTTTCTTTCTTGTTCTTCGTTTGCTTGCAGGAAATAGACCTTCATGATCAGGTAGATCATGCTCCGGCGTGAGCAATAACCTCTCGAAGTTGGTTTAGCGATTGTTAAGGCGCGACGTCCTCACACGTTCGTGGTCGGATCGTCAAAGTCGACTTCCACCAAAGCGATATCCATCATCTCATCGAAAGACGGAACACCTTTGCCTCTATCAGTATTGGGCCGTGGCCCATGTACCCTTTCGTGACCTTAGACTATATATAATCCTCATCCTCCCTCTTTCTAGGGCGAGCATTGGTTTAGCTCATATGAGAGAAAGGGCTTTGCTCATCCAGTTGATACCTACTCCATTGGTGGCCAAGTCCTCCATCTAGGACAAGAACCCAAGTGGATTCAAGCCCTCCACCTAGGAGAAGATCCCCTAGTGGATTCAAGACCTCCTCTTGGATTAGAAGTAGCTACTTGTATCCTTCCTTTGTTGTCTTTGGATCTTTGTGACCTCTTTGTGTTCATGGATCTAGCACATGTTGTGACACTCAAAAATTTTGATTTGGTTTTTTAGCAAAACCTTTTTCTTTGGATTTGAAGGAGGCCATTTAAAATCTTTCCAAAAGCCCTTCCTTCTCAAAAATTTCTCCTATGACAAGTATTTTTTTTTTTTGTGTCTTCCTCAACCTTGGTGTTTGGTTTTAAAAACCTTCCTTCTGATTTTAACTCATTTCAATAAATTGTTGGAAATTAAATTTCTTTTAAAAAGAGACCATATGGGTTTTGGGGCTATTCTTTTGTTTTGCCAAAACCCCATTGTTTTACCATGCCTCATGTCAAAATTTCTCCCAAAACCCCTCCCTCCACTTTGGGCCAAGCCAAATATTCTATTCCAACAAGTTCAACCCATTTTTTATTTTATTTCATTCATTTTGTCCCCAAAGGTAATTCCATCTTTTATTTTGGGCCTAGGAGATTTACAAAGGAAGTGTCTGATTTCCTTTGAGTTTTGACCTTAAACCAACTCCCCTGGCTAGTCCCTAGCACCCCCAACCTAGATCCATCAAGATCCACTCTTCCTTAGTTCAAAATTTTCAAGTTTCACACACTGCAAGTTTGGAACAGATTTGGCAAATTTGGTGAAATTCATATTTTTCCTTCTCCAAAAATTCTACCAAAATTCAGGCAGCCCCCAGGTGCATTGAGAGGCCACCCACCAAAGATCAGCTCCGGATAAAATCCCCACATGCCAAAAGCATTTCATCGAACACACAGCGAGCCTTTGTTCTTTGTTCATTTTCAGAATTCAGTGTTCAGTCGACTATCAGTGTCGTTTTCTTCAGTCGGGGTGTCGATCTCACCAGTGCCCACTCTGGACCCTTGCACAATGCACATCTCTCTTATCCAGAGCGCCGCACGGTCCCTTGGACGGACACCACCGCCGGTGGTGACGTGTCCCACCGACGCCGGCAGCTTCTGCGATGGCGAAACCAAGCGAGGCGGCGAGGATCGGCCCGACTTTCGGCGCCGTCGGCACCGCCCAAACCACCCGAGGCCTCCGGCGTGGCGTTTGCTTACTGCAAGGCGCTTGGCGCTGCAGCCCGTAACTTTGGCGGCGGCGCTCCACCGCCCGGCGTGCTCCGTGTGCCGTTCCATTCGTAACTTGGAGTAGCAGCCAAGGCAGGCCAAGTTTAGCGCCTAAACCAAACCAGTAAACCTCCACGGTGATGCCTAGCCCCCTAAACCGCCTGACCAACCGTTGCACCGCCGTAATCGTCGCCGGAGATTTCCCGTTCACGGCCACCGCCTCGGATCATCTATAAAAGGAGGTCCCAGCGTTCTCGACCCGCACCACCACTCCACCTCACGAGCCCCGCCAAGCCACCGGGGAGGACCCCGAGGAGGTCTCCTTCCCCGACTCCGGCCGCCCCGATCCGCCTCGGGCTCCGTCTTGATCCACTCAGGTGAGGCCACCTCCGACCCCCAAACCACATCAGTAGCCCTCCGGTGCACCTAGTGTTCTAACCCAAGCCTCAATTCGTGCTGTGTAGCCCTCCCCGATGAGATCCACCAACGCCCGAACCATCACCCATCGGAGTTGAGGCCGCCGTCGACGTGGTGCTCGCCGTCGACCTACTCCACCACCCACAGGTGTGGAAGGACCCAAGGAACCCGTAGGTACCACCCACTCCTCCTAACTCGCCGTGGATTGCCGCCGGCGACCACCGCAGCTCTCGGGCGCCGGTGACTCTATTCAGAGTTTAAACCCGACAAGTGGGACCCCGTCGACTTTTATTCTTTTCGAAACATTTTGAAAATGCCTTCGGGCAGGATACGTCTTCCTTTGGAGTTGGCGGGTTTTTAATCGAACCGTTTTCTGTTTTTATAAGCTAGCCCCTGGGAACTTTCTGTTTCATTACAGACAAGTCCCTGGACTAAAACCTTTATAACTTTTAAACTGAAAAGATTTTTGACTGATTCTTTTTCTGTCACCTTTATTTTTCTGTCTAGTTTTTTATCATATTTATTTTAAAAATATTTGGAACACTTTACGTACACACACGGTATTTACGTTAGTACGTATCTTTTTCTTGTACCGTAGAATCTAGGAAGAGGTGACGGGACCACAAACTTCACCGAGCTAGACTCGACTACTCCGAACCAGGCAAGCATGTTTGAACCTTTGATATGATGAGTGTTTTGCATGTTTGCATTGAGTGGTCGATTCATGGCATTAATATATGCATATCGGTAAAGGTTGTATTACATGCAAAGCCATTGCAAGTGAGCTTGAAACTTCGATGTGTGATTCGATGTGAGTTTACATGATCATGTGGTGACATGATGGGTGGTAAGATGGTATTGTTGTAGCATGCGGTCTTACACCAAACAACTTAACTCCGGTGTCAGCGTGAATCAAGTCACGTGATTACCCGTTCTTTTCCTTGTACTATCACATGTTTTCTTTATGGAATATGGTTTAGTAAGTTGCAAACCTCTTTCTGGTACACACGAAACAAAGGGGCGGGATGAGGGTTCCATGGCCATGGATTAAAACCCGTCATTCGGTCAGGAGCATGGGTGTTTCGGTTGGGACCGAGAGGGGGCACCCTTAGGCCTTGAGATAAATTTGATCCCATGCTATTCGAGGTTGTGACCTCCCGTCTTAGAGTTTTTCTTGAGCGTTGCCTAGGGTGATTCCTGGCAGCGAAATGTGGAATTGGGTGTGTCTTGGTTAGATGTGTTTCTTCTAAAATACCGTGACGGAACTAGTCCCTTGCGACTCTTGAAATCATTGGTATGGATAGTACAAACTCTGCGAGTCAAACTCATCCAAGTAACCGTATCCATGATCAAGGTCGGTGTTCAACTTGTCCTTGTCAATCTCGATGTCGATATCCTTGACGATCTCGGTGAAGAACCATGTGTGGAAAACTTGGCTATCTGATTACTCACGTGGATGGACTAACCCGTTTATTATTATGTCTTTGAGTCTTTTCCTTGGAATGGTCTATCTTTGCTTGAATACGACAATGAAATATAAGCCCTTTATGTGATGTCGCTCGAGACGTCCATTGTGGCATTCATGTTGTTTACTTTCGATATAAGCCCTTTATGTGATGTCGCTCAGACGTCCATTTGTAGCATTCATGTTGTTTACTTTCGATATAAGCCCTTTATGTGATGTCGCTCGGACTTAGATTGTGGCATTTATGTTGTTTACTTTCGATATAAGCCCTTTATGTGATGTCGCTCAGACGTCCGACTGTGGCATTCATGTTGTTTACTTTCGATATAAGCCCTTTATGTGATGTCGCTCAGACGTCCGACTGTGGCACCCTTGTTATTTATCTTCAATATAAGCCCTTTATGTGATGTCGCTTTGAGGGGGTCCACCCTAGAAGGGGGTCTTGAAGCCGTGATGAGGAGATCAATACCATTGTTACACCCACAGCCCCTGCTGCTATACATACTGGACCAATTACTAGAGCTCGCGCACGCCAATTGAATTATCAGGTACTTTCGTTTCTTGGTAACGACTCCAATGTTCATGAGAATATGATGCTGCCTAAATTGGATACATTTGTTTTGCTTACAAATGAAGGGCCTACCATGGACAAGAAAGATGAACCTTGGAGCAAGTTCAAGCATGGAGATGTTGGCATGCATAAGGGAAACAAGAACGGAGTTACAAGTGATGATTCCGGGACTTTGAAGCCACCCTAATGAGAGCATGAGGCCTTGGACAGAAATATACAAGATGCCACTTCATAATATTAGTCCATAGGCTATTCTAGGTGCTGGCGTCACCTTATTATTGGGCCAGGCCCATGTAATTTCGAAATACTTAAGTGTAGGCTGTTTTTAGAGTCCGTATGTGTGGGGAAACAAGAGTTAGGGTTGGTTTGGACCCCTCCCTCAAGGGCCACGAAATTCCCTCCTCTTTCTCCATATATACAGCCCTTAGGCGTCGTTTAGACTTTGGGTTTTGTTTAGATTAAAAGTTCGCCATAGCTGCAACTTCGCGTGCCGTTTGTGTTCAACGACCGGACAAAGGCGTCACGTAACCCCACCTTGATCAATAAAGCTTTCATCTTATATTCGCAATATCCAGTTGCAATCTCAGTTTCTTGCTTGTTCTTCGTTTGCTCGCGAAGCAGACCCTCGTGGTCGAGTTGATCGTGCTCCGGCGTGGTCAATAACCTCTCGGAGTTGGTTTAGCGATTGCTAAGGCGCGGCGTCCTCGCCGTTCGTAGTCGGATCGTCAAAATCGACTTCCTCCAAAGCGAAAACCAACATCTCATCGAAGGCGGGACACCTTTGCCTCTATCAAGTGGTATCAGATTTTCAGGTTGCTCGGTGAGATTTTTACAGTTTTTAAATAGATTAGATCGAGTCTGTTCTTCATACCTAAAGTCCACGAAAAAGCCACAAAAAAAATTAGGGCTAGTTCATCATATCCGAACCAATCTGAGCCTTCGCATAATCTTTTTGGGGTTTTTGCTTTGTTGAATTTCCGGTTGCATCGTCGTGTCAAGTTCTTTGGTCTTAGAGTCTAGTCTTTTAGAGTTTCGAGTTGTGGTCATAAGGTGTCACGCCGCCGCCGCACCATCATCATCGCCTTGCCATCTACCACCCTTCTTATCCACCACCGATCCATATCCATATACTACCACCGCTACCACCACCGCTGCCATATACCACCACCATATATCCACCACCAACCCGAGTTCCTTGCATATTAGGTTTGTTTTCGAGATCCATCTAGTTTCCGATTCGTGTTTCCTTGCGGAGTAGGTTTCGGAAAAAAGAGTCCTGAAACCACCCTCGTTTAGGCCCAAAATTTTCCAAAACGCACTTGTCGAAAAAATTTTTCTGGCTATCCTATTTTAGGTGTTTCTAAGCGTATTGAGGCGATCGCCATTATAGAAAGTTTTTTTGACCCGTTTCCGATTTTGGGTCCGGGCGTTCGAAAAAAAAAAATTGGTCGAAAAAATTTCGTGCCCATCCTGTCGGTTTGACACAGGAAGAGTTTTGAGACACTCGCCATTATAGTGATTTTTTCAAAAAAAAAAAAAAAGCGCAAAAAAAAAGCGAAAAATTTTTTTCAGTGTGCTTTTCCGTTGTTTCCGTGCAGCGCCGTGATTTTGTTAGTGTTCTAGGCTCGCGTCTCTAGCACGGTCTAGCCTAGGACCCGACCAAGATCTTGTCGTTGAGCGTTCATTCAACTTTGCATCTCTGAATTGATTATTCTTGACCCTTTTTGCTACCATATTATAAGCTTTCCCAGCTCCACATACATCTACATCGTGCGTTTGACTCTCCCTGGTAATCGCTCTATCCAAGCTTTGAGAGTTTTGACTACATCGGTTGCCGATCACCGCCTGCTACTGGGTAAGAACTGGTAAGAATTTGAGGCTGCGTTGGATTTGTGACTGTCCACCACACCACCACCACCACTTCCTAGTAGTCTGTCGAATCATATTCTTGTGTGTTTCTATTCTTTGCTAACCATGGCGGGATCACAAGCCAGCGAGGTATTTGGAAGAACATGACAAACAAAGCGCTACATGATAAGTTTCAACAAATGATGAGTGGGCAGGTGGAAGATGTTCTAAATAGATTTGAAGAGGCCATGGAGAAGATAGATGGCATTGAGAAGGCGTTGAAACAAAGCTCGATAACAAGTTTAATGAATTGCTCGTAGCGTCTACCACCACCACCACCGGCTGCACCTAATGCACCTCTACAACAACAACAACGACTACCTCCACATCGCGAAGCAACCCTCCGTCGGCGAGCCGTGTCCCTCTTGACTGGCCAAGCTGCTTTGGTCTGCTTTGTTGATATACATGGCTCCTGCTGGCGATGTGGGGAGGATGATTATGTGAGAGAATGCGAGGATGAGGTTGATCAACTTCGAACTACGTGCAACCACCAGCACCACAACCACCGATTAGTCCACATGCCAATAATGGCAATGTTAGGGCTCCCCCTCAGTGCGAGATCATGACCATCTCCCTAAATTGAAGTTGAATATTCCACCATTTGAGGGCAGATATGTTCTGATATATATCTTACTTGGGAGTTAGAAACTGAACAACGATTTACATGTTTACAATATCACGAGGAGAGGCGATGTTCCCGCTTTGTTTGTGCTTTCACTAGCTTTGCATGTGTTTGGTGGTGCGAACATTGTAGATTATATCCTGTTCCGACTACTTGGGCTGCTTTGAAAACTGCTATGCGTACTCGTTGGGTTCCACCATATTATCAACGTGAATTACTTCAAAAATTGCAGCGCTTAAGACAAGGAAAAAATTCGGTAGAAGAATATTATCGGGAATTACAAACTGGCTTGATTAGATGTGGTATTGTTGAGGAGAATGAAGCTATGCTTCCACGTTTTACAGGTGGATTAAATAGAGATATTCAGACCATTCTAGACTACAAGGATTATACTAATATCACTCGATTATTCCATCTTGCTTGTAAAATTTGAGCGTGAAGTGCTTGGATCGGCGACGTTGGCGGCGGACTAACTTTTCTGCAGGTCGACCTTCATCATGGACACCACGTGCATCATCTACTTCCACACGTTCTACTACACGGCACCTCCGTCGGCTGCCACCTCCAACCGTGATACAAGAAAGCGAGGCACAACCACCACTATACGCCAAGAGCCTTTTCTTTGGGCCTACAGAGCTCTTCTTCGTCCATGGCGTCAACAGGGCACACAAGTGATATTATTTGTCGTCGTTGTAAGGGAAGAGGACATTTTGCGAGAATGCCAATCTCAGCGTGTGATGATTGCTCTTGAGGATGGTGGGTATGAGTCCGCTAGTGACTATGATGAAGAGACTTTGGCTCTTATTACACATGAAGAACATGGTGGAGATGATTACGATCATGAGGCGCAATACATAGCTCTTTGAAGATCTTTGGCAATTATGAATGTTTAGTTGCTCAACGTGTTTTGAGTGTGCAGGTTACACAAGCTGAGCAAAATCAGAGGCATAACTTGTTCCATACAAAGGGAGTTGTGAAGGAGCGTTCTATTCGCGTCATCATAGATGGAGGGAGCTGCAACAACTTGGCTACCATGGATATGGTGGAGAAGCTTTCTCTCACCACAAGACCACATCCACATCCTTACTACATCCAATGGTTCAACAACAGCGGCAAGGTTAAGGTAACACGTCTTTGTTCGTGTGTATTTTAGTATCTCTACATATGCTGATTATGTTGATTGTGATGTGGTACCTATGCAAGCATGTTCCTTATTACTTGGTAGACCATGGCAATTTGATAAAAATTCTGTACACCATGGTAGAAACAATCAGTTTACTCTTGTTCACAAGGATAAAAATATTACTTTGCTTCCTATGACTCCTGATTCAATTTTGAAAGATGATATTAATAGAGCTAATAAAGCAAAACAGGAGAAAAATAAGAGTGAAAATGAGATTGTGGCAAAAGAATTTGAGCAACAAATGAAGCCTAATAATAAACCATCTAATGTTGCTTCGAAATTAAACTGAAAAGTGCATGTTTACTTGCCACCAAATCTGATATTGAGGAGCTAGATTCTAGCAAATCTGTTTGCTATGCTTTTGTGTGCAAAGAGGCATTATTTTCATTCGAGGGCGTGCCTTCCTCTTTGCCCCTTTGTCACTAACATTTTTGCGGGGAGTTCGGCGTCTTCCCACAAGGCGTACCAGGATTACCACCTATTCGAGGGATTGAGCATCAAATTGACTTAATTCCGGTGCATCGCTACCAACCGTGCACCATACCGTACCAATCCGGAGGAGGCGAAGGAGATTATCGTCAAAGTCACGAGGAGCTGCTCGACAAAAGGTTATATCTGTGAATCTCTTAGTCCTTGTGCTTTGTTCCTATTATACTAGTGCCTAAAAAGGATGGTGCGTCGGCGTATGTGTGTTGATTGTAGAGGCATTAATAATATTACTATTAGATTATCGTCATCCTATTCCTAGGCTAGATGATATGCTTGATGAATTGAGTGGCTCTACAATATTCTCCAAAGTTGATTTGCGTAGTGGATACCATCAAATTCGTATGAAATTGGGAGATGAATGGAAAACAGCATTTAAAACTAAGTTTGGTTTATATGAGTGGTTAGTCATGCCTTTTGGGTTAACTAATGCACCTAGTACTTTCATGAGACTAATGAGCGAAGTTTTACGTGCTTTCATTGGACGATTTGTGGTAGTCTATTTTGATGATATCTTGATTTATAGCAAATCTTTGGAAGAACATTTGGAACATTTACGTGTTGTTTTTAATGCTCTCGTGATGCACGTTTGTTTGGTAACCTTGGGAAGTGCACCTTTTGCACCGACCGAGTATCTTTTCTTGGCTATGTTGTTACACCACGAGAATTGAAGTTGATAAAGCCAAGATTGAAGCTATTGAGAGTTGGCCGCAGCCCAAAAGCGGTCACACAAGTGAGGTGTTTTCTTGGACTCGCTGGTTTCTATAGGCGCTTTGTGAGAGACTTTAGCACCATTGCTGCACCTCTCAATGAACTTACAAAGAAGGATGTGCCTTTTGTTTGGGGTACCGCATACGGGAAGAAGCCTTCACGGTATTGAAAGATAAGTTGACACATGCTCCTTTACTCCAACTTCGACTTTAATAAGACTTTTGAGCTTGAATGTGATGCTAGTGGAATTGGATTAGGAGGTGTGTTATTACAAGATGGCAAACCTGTTGCATACTTTTACGAAAAATTGAGTGGGCCTAGTCTGAACTATTCTACTTATGACAAAGAATTATATGCTCTTGTTAGGACTTTAGAGACATGGCAACATTATTTATGGCCCAAAGAATTTGTTATACATTCGATCATGAATCTTTGAAACATATTAAAAGTCAAGCTAAACTGAATCGTAGACATGCTAAATGGGTTGAATTCATTGAGACTTTCCCTTATGTCATTAAACACAAGAAGGGTAAAGAAAATGTTATTCTGATGCTTTGTCTAAATCGCTATACTATGCTTTCACAACTTGACTTCAAAATATTTGGTTTGGAGACCATCAAAGATCAATATGTGCATGATGCTGATTTTAAAGATGTAATGCAGAATTGTAAAGAAGGAAGAACATGGAACAAGTTCGTTATTAAGGATGGTTTTGTGTTCCGTGCTAACAAGCTATGCATTCCTGCTAGCTCTGTTAAGTCTTTTGTTGTTGCAGGAGGCGCATGGAGGAGGATTAATGGGACACTTTGGCGTGAAGAAGGCGGAGGATATACTTGCTACACATTTCTTTTGGCCAAAGATGAGGCCGGGATGTTGAGCGTTTTGTTGCTCATTTGCACTACATGTCAAAAAGCTAAGTCACGACTCAATCCTCATGGTTTATATATGCCTTTGCCTGTACCTAGTGTTCCTTGGGAGGATATATCTATGGACTTTGTTTTAGGTTTACCTCGAACAAAGAAGGGAGGGATAACATATTTGTTGTCGTGGATAGATTCTCGAAAATGGCACACTTTATACCATGTCATAAAAGCGATGATCTTTGTTAATGTTGCTGATTTGTTCTTTCGTGAAATTATTAAACTTGCATGGTGTGCCAAATACTATTGTTTCAGATCGTGATACTAAATTTCTTAGCCACTTTTGGAGATGTTTATGGGCTAAGTTGGGGACTAAACTGCTTTTTAGTACTACTTGTCACCCCCAAGCGATGGACAAATGAAGTAGTCAATAGAACATTGTCTACTATGCTTAGGGCTGTTTTGAAGAATAATAAGAAAATGTGGGAAGAATGCTTGCCTCATATTGAATTTGCTTATAATCGTTCATTGCATTCTACTACTAAGATGTGCCCTTTTGAAATTGTGTATGGCTTCCTACCTCGTGCACCTATTGATTTGTTGCCTCTTCCATCTTCGGAGAAGGTTAATTTTGATGCTAAAGAACGTGCTGAATTGATTTTAAAAATGCATGAGTTAACTAAGGAAAACATTGAGCGTATGAATGCTAAATATAAACTTCTTTGGAGATAAGGGTAGAAAACATGTTGTCTTTGCACTGGAGATCTTGTTTGGTTACATTTGCGTGAGATAGGTTTCCTAATTTGCGCAAATCAAAGCTAATGCCACGTGCTGATGGTCCATTTAAGGTGTTAGAGAAAATAAATGATAATGCATATAAACTTGAGCTGCCTGCAGATTTTGGGGTTAGTCCCACTTTTAACATTGCAGATTTGAAGCCTTATTTGGGTGAGGAAGATGAGTTTCCGTCGAGGATGAATTCATTTCAAGAAGGGGAGGATGATGAGGACATCAATACCATTGTTACACCCACAGCCCTGCTGCTATACATCTTGGACCAATTACTAGAGCTCGCAAGCCGCCAATTGAATTATCGGTACTTTCGTTTCTTGGTAACGACTCCAATGTTCATGAGAATATGATGCTGCCTAAATTGGATACATTTGTTTTGCTTACAAATGAAGGGCCTACCATGGACAAGAAAGATGAACCTTGGAGCAAGTTCAAGCATGGAGATGTTGGCATGCATAGGGAAACAAACGGAGTTACAAGTGATGATTCCTGGACTTTGAAGCCACCCTAATGAGAGCATGAGGCCTTGGACGAAATATACAAGATGCCACTTCATAATATTCGTCCATAGGCTATTCTAGGTGTTGCGTCACCTTATTATTGGGCCAGGCCCATGTAATTTCGAAATACTTAAGTGTAGGCTGTTTTTAGAGTCCGTATGTGTGGGGAAACAAGAGTTAGGGTTGGTTTGGACCCCTCCCTCAAGGGCCACGAAATTCCCTCCTCTTTCTCCATATATATAGCCCTTAGGCGTCGTTTAGACTTTGGGTTTTGTTTAGATTAAAAGTTCGCCATAGCTGCAACTTCGCGTGCCGTTTGTGTTCAACGACCGGACAAAGGCGTCCACAGAACCCCACCTTGATCAATAAAGCTTTCATCTTATATTCGCAATATCCAGATTGCAATCTCGGTTTCTTGCTTGTTCTTCGTTTGCTCGCGAGAAGCAGACCCTCGTGGTCGGAGTTGATCATGCTCGGCGTGGTCAATAACCTCTCGGAGTTGGTTTAGCGATTGCTAAAGGCGCGGCGTCCTCGCTGCGTTAAGTAGTCGGATCGTCAAAGTCGACTTTCTCCAAAGCGAAAACCAACATCTCATCAAAAGACGGGACACCTTTGCCTCTATCAATCCGCTTGGGGGATCTTCTCCGGAGAGGTCCTGATCTCGGTGGAGAAGTAGCCAAGTGGATGAGCAAAGACTCTCACACAAGAATATGAGCTAATCCAATGCTAACCCTAGAAAGAGGAAAGGGAATAAGTATATATAGTCTCGGCGAAGGGTACAAGGGACAAGGCCACGAAGGCCTTTGTAGCCTTGACGAGGAGGCCGGACGTCCGGGCGTCGGGCGGATGTCCGGGCTTTCGAGGCAGCCGGATGTCCGGACTAGGGGCGGATGTCCGGGCTGGCGAGGTCTTCAAACGCAATCGGTGATGGGGGCGGATTTCGGCGAGGGCGGATATCAGGGCTTTGAAGAGCCGGATGTCCGCCAAGGGCGGATGTCCGGCTGAAGCGACCGTTCAAGCCGAATCGGAAAGAGGCGCCGGATTTCGGTGGGGCCGGATATCCGGCGAGGCGGATGTCCGGGCTTGGGCGCCGGATGTCCGGGTCTGGAGACTTGGCAGATTGGATCTGTTGAGGTAGAAGCTCCGGGGCGGATGTCGGGGCCAAGGCGGATGTCAGGGGCACTGGAAGGTGCTCTTGGCCTTCTCCGATGGTTCTCTTCATCCGCGGACTTGGTGGCTTGTCCATCTTCACGTGCGTCCTCGGGAGGTTCCCCTTGACACCTAATCATGCATAGCATATCGGACTTAGGTAGTAGCCATGTCTCGAGTGGATCATATGTGATATCAATAAGGAAAGAGGTCACCTCGTTCTCGAGAGCTCTAGCTCTAGCCCGTGTCATGGGTCCTCTTGGCTCTTGATGAGGCGGTTGTAAGTCCATGGGGATGATGGTGGGATGCTCCGCATCATCTCCCCCTTGGGAGAGATCCGACCTCGGATCAAAAGCTTCATCTCCATGGAATGGTGCGAGGTCCTTGGCGTTGAAGATGTCGCTCACGTTGTATTTGTCTCGAGGTAGGTCGATCTTGTAGGCGTTGTCGTTGTAGCGTGCTAGCACCTTGAAAGGTCCATCGGCTCGAGGGAGAAGCTTGGACTTGCGTTCTTTGGGGAAGCGGTCCTTGCGAAGGTGTAGCCACGAGATCACCAATGTTGAGGGCGATGGGTTGCTTGTTTGCGTTGAGCTTGTTTGCTTGACGTTGTACTTGGCGCTCAATGGTGTGCCTTGTGTCTTCGTGCATCTTCTTGATGTAGCTTGCTCGTTCACTTGCATCCATGTTGGTGCGCTCGTGGAGAGGAAGTGGTAGAATGTCAATGGGGACAATGGGTTGAAACCGTGAAGCGACCTCGAAAGGGGACTTGCGGTAGTTGAATGTCTTGCACGGTTGTAGGCGTACTCGGCGATGGGTAGACATGCTTCCCATTCCTTAATGTTCTTCTTGATCAAGACACGAAGTAGAGTGGATAGTGTCTTGATTCGTCACCTCCGTTTGGCCATCGGTTTGAGGATGGTATGCCGAGGAGAACAAGAGCTTGATGCCGAGCTTGGCGCATAGGGTCTTCAAAAGTAACTCAAGAACTTGGCGTCCACGATCGGAGGCGATTGTCTTTGATGCATCATGGAGTCGCAAGATTTCCCTACAAAGAGATTGGCAACATGTGAAGCATCGTCTATCTTGTTGCAAGGTATGAAATGTGCCATCTTAGAAAATCTATCCACAACAACAAAGACGGAATCCTTGCCATTTTGAGTCCTAGGCAAACCAAGTATAAAATCCATACTAATGTCTTCCCATGGTTGATATGGAATTGGAAGGGGCATGTAAAGACCATGAGATTGAGCTTTAGACTTAGCTTTGCGACATGTATAACATCGGTTGGTGAAGCGTGAGGCGTCATGAACATCTTGGGCCAAAAGTAGTTGTTGGAGGCGTGGCGAATGTCTTGTCGCGTCCAAAGTGTCCCATGAGTCCGCCTCCATGAGCCTCTTGCAAAAGGAGCAAGCGAAGAGAAGACTCGGGAATGCAAAGTTTGTTAGCTCTCATAAGATAACCATCCTTGATGTAATATTGTTCCCAAGGCGTGTCGTCAAACACTTAGCATAAGGAGAAGCAAAAGATGGATCATGCTCATACAAGTCTTTTATATGCTCAAAACCAATAACATTCAACTCAAGTTGAGTGACAAGCATGCATATCGTGAAAGCCGTCGGCAACTACATTTTCTGTACCCTTACTGTACTTGATCACATAAGGAAAAGATTCAATGAATTCACTCCATTTGGCATGGCGCTTGTTCAATTTAGTTTGACCTTTGAGGTACTTAAGCGTTTCATGATCGGTATGGATGACAAACTCATGAGGTCTAAGGTAATGTTCCCAAAAATGTAGCACACGCACTAAAGCATACAAATCTTTGTCATAGATGGGATAAATAAGTTGAGCAACGGATAGATTTTCACTAAAATAAGAAAACTCTCGTTTTTATTTCAACAAAACTCCGCCAATTCCGGTACCACTTGCATCACAAAGAACCTCAAAAGTTTTGTCAAAATTGGGCAAAGCAAGAATCGGAGCGTGAGTAAGCAAAGACTTGAGCTCATCAAAAGCGGTTGATTGCAAAGTTCCCCAACAAAGGGAGTATTCTTCTTGCTCAAAGCATGCAAAGGAAGCGGCAATTGTTCTAAAATCTTTCACAAAGCGACGATAGAAACCCATAAGACCAAGAAAACTTCGCACTTGTTGCAAATTGGTGGGTTGGGGCCAAGTTTTAATTGCTTCAATTTTAGATTCATCAACATGGACACCCTTTGAGGAAACTACAAAACCCAAGAAAACCACTTTGTCAACTCCAAAAGTGCATTTTTCAAGTTTGCATAAAGGCTTTCCTTGCGAAGAGTTTGCAACACAGATTTTACATGATTGATGTGCTCTTTCATGGTTTTGCTAAACACAAGAATATCATCAAAATAAACCACAACAAAGACTCCGATATAAGGATGAAGCACATGATGCATAAGGCGCACAAAAGTACCGGAGCTTAGAAAGACCCATAGGCATCACTAACCATTCATATAAACCAAATTTGGTTTTGAAAGCAGTTTTCCATTCATCACCCTCTTGTATGCGTATTTGATAATAGCCACTTTTAAGATCAATTTTTGAGAAAAGTTGGCTCCACTAAGTTCATCAAGCATATCATCTAAGCGAGGAATGGGATGCCTATATCGGACGGTAATAGCATTGATAGGTCGACAATCGGAACTGCACGCGGAAACTTCCATCGGGCTTAGGTACAAGAATAACCGGAGCGGCACAAGGGCTTAAGCTTTCACGTACATGACCGTTGTCGATGAGTTGTTGTACTTGCCGTTGAATCTCCTTGGTTTCTTAGGATTGACTCGGTATGGAGCTTTGTTTGGTAGAGGCGCTCAGGATGAGGTCAATTTGATGCTCTATGCCTCGAAGAGGAGGTAGACCCGGAGGTAGCTCATCGGGAAGACATCTTGAAATTCCTGCAAAGAGATTGAAACACCAAAGGTAGCTCGTGAATGGTGTTAGTTTTGGTTCTCCATCCTTGCACACAAGGACAAAGTGCATCACACTTGATGGGTTCTCACACACTTCTCTCATCTCACTTTTGGTGGCAAATAGAATGAGGTTTTTTCTCTCTAGGCGAAGAGTCGCTCAAATTTGGCTTGTGGCTCTCACTCACTTTTGGGTGGATCACTTTCTCACTCTATTCTCTATGATGTGTGGCTTGCTTATCGGCTATCACTTGAGTAGGAGACATAGGTCGTAGCACATATTCCTTCCCTTTCATCTTGAAGCTATAGTGATTGGTGCGCCCATTGTGGATGACACCACGGTCGAATTGCCATGGTCGACCTAGAAGTAGGTGGCAAATGGTCATTGGGACCACATCACATTCCAACGTGTCTTCATAAGCACCAATTTTGAAGGAGACTTGGACCGTATGCTCGACTCGTATAGTCTTAGGAGTCACTTAGCCATTGAACCTTGTAGGTGCGGGTGCTTCCTCTTAACCAATTGGAGCTTGGAGCATAGTTCTTCACTTGCCAAGTTGTGGCAACTACCTCCATCGATGATGACCTTGATGGACCGTCCATTGATGTCGGCTTTTGTGTGGAAGATGTGGCATCGTTGGTCTTCTTCTTGTTGATGTTGAAGAGTCAAGACCTTGGAGACAACGAGGCGGGGCTCGAATCCTCATCACAAAAGACTTGATCATCTTGTTCTTCGTTCACTTGCGGTGCATGGCCACTTGCTCAAGAGCTTCCATCTCCTCTTCACTCATGGAGTCATATGTGCCATCGTCGTTGAGGATCATGGTGCGCTTGTTGGTGCATTCGTATGACTTGTGGCCTCGGCCGCCAAGTGAAACACTTGAAGGAGCTTGTCTTGATGGTCTCATCGGTCGGAGTAGGGGATGAAGCCGCAGCGGCTTGATGTTGCTTGTAGTAGGAGGAGGGCGACTTGAGCTTGTCGAAGTCTTCTTGTAACTTGACTTGTAAATGCTTTCTTGAAGAAAGTTTGGTTGATGTAGATGTTGAAGGAGTCGTTGGCGGCTTGGTTATTGGAGAAGCCGTGGGTCTTGGATGAGTACTTGGCGTGCTTGAAGTCATCTTGTACTTGGCGTTCCGCCTTTGTAGCTTGATGCACGAGCTCAATGAGGGATGAGTATGGTTGGAAGTCGGCGATCTTCTTGATGGGATGATTGAGTCCATTCAAGAAGCGTGCCATAGTTTGCTCATCATCTTCCTTGACATTGGCTCGAATCATGGCTATCTCCATTTCCTTGTAATATTCTTCAACGCTCTTTGTTCCTTGCTTGAGTAGTTGGAGTTTCTTGAAGAGGTTGCGGTTGTAGTAGGTTGGCACAAATCGTGCTCGCATGACATCCTTCATTTGAGCCCAAGTGGTGATTGGAGGTTCACCTCTTGCTTGTCGTCGCTCAATGATTTGTTCCCACCATATGAGCACATAGTCTTGGAACTCAAGTGATGCCATAGCGATTTTCTTCGCTTCATCATAGTTGTGCAAGCGGAAGATTTTGTCAACCTTCAATGCCCATGAGAGGTAGTCTTGAGGTCATTGCTTCCATTGAACTTGGGCATGGTGAATTTTAGCTTGCCGTGGCGTTGCTCTTCATTGTGTTGTTGGCGATGTTGATGATGACGTCCTTGGCGTGGATTGTATTCGTCTTCATGTTGCTCTTGGCGCGGAGGAAGACCATGATCAACTTGCCCTTGTTGAACTTGATGTTGAGGTGGAGCTTGATGAGCTTGTGGAGGAGCTTGAGGAACTTGTCGTTGTGCATGAGGTTGGTAGTTCCTCTCTTGGATTTCTTCTCGAAGGGCTTCCTCTTGATTGCGCCGTTCGCGATTGCGGTTGGCGAAGGCTCTACTTGATTCTTGAAGGGCACGTTGCGCCTCAAGAGCTTGCGCCTCACGTTGTCGTTGTTGAAGACGTTGAGCCTTTGCGTCTTGTTCGTCTTGGTGAAGACGTGCTCGTTCTTCCTCTTGTTGGCGACGAAGACTTTGTCGTTCTTGAGCTTGAGCAAAAGCCTCTTGATTAGATTGAGGACGAGGAACTTGATCATCAACTTGCTCTTGTGAATGCTTGACATGTAGCGGGTTGCGAGATGCATGACGGTCTTGGCGCCTTGGCTCGTCGAAGAGTGTTCGATGACGGTGTACTTGAGTCGTAGGAGGTGTCGTCGGAATGTCGACTCGGCGGCTCCGTCTTGATGATGAAGAAGTTGAATGGCGCGGTCTCTCATCAACGCAGCGGATCTCGTCCATTCTTGCATCATTCTCTTGCTTGTGAGCCTCGAACTTGTTGTCGAAGTAGTCTCTTGTACGTTGCTCGGAGAGTCGCAAGTCGGTGGCGAGGTTGTCGATCTGATGCGCTCATTGCTTGTTGTTCTTGGTGCAACGCTTCGTTGTGCACCAAATAGGTGGTTCTTGGTGACATATGAAGACATGTAAATGCGTCTTGCTCGTTGAAGAGTGGGTTGGTAGAAGAACTTGGCCTATCCATCATTCCAAGCAAAATGTGAGTGGTAGAACGGAAAAGAACTTATACCAATGTACCTTTGACCGATGTTGAAGATGAATCAGGTTCACTCAAATGCGGACAATGAAATAGCACTCTTGGTACCGATTCTTGTCGGTTCTCACACCTACACAAGTAAAAGCTTTATGGTGGAGCTCGGTTAGGATGGTGGCACAAAATTTGATGCAATTGTAAGTGAGACTCAATAAAGTTGGAAATGATTCACAAATTTGCAAATGCAACAAGTAGACCAATAGCAAGATAAGGTACACGGAAACACACACATAAAAGATAATATGGGGTTATGCAACCAAGGATGAGCCAAAATGTGGAATTCACGAAGATGCTCTTGTTGCACAACACTAGAGAGACGCTATACGATTGCACAATAGGCGGATCTGAACTTGTGCACAACCTACTAAGCAAAATGCAACGACTTCTACCCAAGTATGCTATATATATGGTGTTTCGATGTGTTGATCCAAGATGATCAAGTATGACAATCTTAATGTTGTATGATGCTATGGTTCTTGCTAATAAGCTCTTTGCTTATCTTCCTCTCTTTGCTTAAAAGCTTGAATGGCTCTTTCTCTTTTGAGCTCTTTTCTCATGCAAAACTTCACGAACCAAGATAGCAATTGTGTATGCGATGACAACTTTGTGACACACAAGTTGATGGTAAGATATGCACCACTTTGGTATGGTATGTATGCTATGGAGTATGATCACTAATGTGCACAAGTCACGTTGCGGCAATACTCAATGGCTAGTCTCGATGGGTAGCGGCGAAAGATGGGCTATGATGGTTATCAATGCAATTGCAAGTAATGTCAAAGGTGTCGATGATGTTACCGTCCTTGGCGAAGATGAGCGGTGGTGATGTTGATGTTGAACCGTACCTAGATAGCCGAAACACAAAAGGATACGGAAAACCTCAACTCAAATTCTCAAGGCAAAAGTTGGCAACATTGTCGAATTGGAAGTGGGAAAGGCTAATGTGGTGTTATGCGGAAGTGGTGGAGGTAAGTGGAAGTGTATGTGGGCACGGGACAAAATTTGGCGAAAGTTAGGCGGAGATCGGGGTGGTGGAAGGGATTGTTGTTACCAGGGGCCGGAAATCCGGGCTGGAAGCCGGATGTCAAGGCGCCGGATGTCCGAGCTGATCGGGCGGATGTCCGGGCTGCCGGATGTCCGGGCTGCTCGGGCGGATGTCCGGCTCGATGAACACCATGGGGAAGGTGGGAACCGAGGCAAAATTCGCGGGATTTTGTGGATGGAAATTGTGGAAATGGTAGGAGAAAGCTAGATCTACACGCAACACACGAAATCCATGGATCAAATCCAACAAAACTTCATCACGAACAAATCCATGGATCGGGCGGATGTCCGGCTGCCGGATGTCCGGGCTGCATGATGTGTAGACCATCGGGACTTACGCGCAGGTCATCGCTGTCGCACTTGGACATGGTCTCGATGGAGCCATTCGACAGATCGACTAGCCCGGAGAGAGACTCGCCGGGCTCGATTGTCGCGACTTGAGGGGTGGTCGACTGACGAGCCACCGCATGCTTTACCCACCGCTGAAGCCGTGATCGACCAGATCGCTTGTGATGGCGAGCAGCGGCGAGAGAAGATGCTGCGGGAACCGACCGATACTGACTCGACGATTGCCGCAAAAGGACGCCCGCAGACGCATGCGCGAAAGTATGCCGCCCTACGAATGGGGGAGCGTCTCGGCGTCGAGGGGGCCTCGTGGAGCCGGTGACTCGTCGGTGATGAAAACAAAGCGCCTGAGCGGTTCTCGCGGCCCTCAGTCAAACCACCGCCGGAAACCATGATGATGGAGATCGAGAAAATTGCAACCTCAGTGGAAGTCACTAAGACACATGCCCACCGGTGGGCGCCAACTGTCGTGGGAGTAAGCCTGACAGTAGAATAGGGGGTATGTAGGAGGAGGCAAGATCCTAGCTACGATGAGGTTGTGCATGCAAGATTTACGAGTTCAGGTCCTTCGCGGAGGAAGTAACAACCCTACGTCTTGGTGCCCGGAGGCTTGGTCGACTGGATTATGCGTGAAGTTATAGGGGGTGTGAACCCTTGTGCCAGTGGAGGGGGGTGGCTTATATAGAGTGCGCCAGGACCCTAGCCAGCCCACATTACAAGGGGTTCAATGTACATTAAGGTGAGGCGTTCTTTGTAACGCCAATAATAAACACACATAAATGATCATTAAAACTACGGAGTGAACGCGACCATTGTCATCTGAGTGACCTTAGATCTTACGTACTGAGTGGTTTCTAGTATGGTTGATTGATTATATTCTCGTCGAATGGGATTGGGTTATCCGAATGGAATCGCTGGTTGAGTGGGTGCACTCTGAGGTGATTTCAATCGGTAAATGCTGCTGTACTTTGAATGTCTTTGACTTTAGGGCAGTGTCCTTGGGAAGGGTGTCTAGGTCAGGCCCATTAACCTACCCTAGGTACATGTCATCGTCATTAATAATATTACTATTCGTTATCGTCATCCTATTCCTTGGCTAGATGATATGCTTGATGAATTGAGTGGCTCTACAATATTCTCCAAAATTGATTTGCGTAGTGGATACCATCAAACTCGGAAGAAATTGGGGATGAATCGAAAACAACATTTATAATGAAGTTTGGATTATATGAGTGGTTAGTCATGCCTTTTGGGTTAACTAATGCACCTAGTACTTTCATGAGATTAATGAACGAAGTTTTACGTGCTTTCATTGGAAGATTTGTGGTAGTCTATTTTGATGATATCTTGATTTATAGCGAGATCTTTGGAGGAACATTTGGAACATTTACATGTTGTTTTTATTGCACTATGTGATGCACGTTTGTTTGGTAACCTTGGGAAGTGCACCTTTTGCACCGGTGAGTATCTTTTCTTGGCTATGTTGTTACTCCATAGGAATTGAAGTTGATAAAGCCAAGATTGAAGCTATTGAGAGTTGGTCGCATGCCCAAAGCGGTCACACAAGTGAGGAGTTTTCTTGGACTCGCTGGTTTTTATAGGCGTTTTGTGAGAGATTTTAGCACCATTGCTGCACCTCTCAATGAGCTTACAAAGAAGGATGTGCCTTTTGTTTGGGGTACCGCACGGAAGAAACCTTCATGGTATTGAAAGATAAGTTGACACATGCTCCTTTACTCCAACTTCCTGATTTAAATAAGACTCTTGAGCTTGATTGTGATGCTAGTGGAATTGGATTAGGAGGTGTGTTATTACAAGATGGCAAACCTGTTGCATACTTTTACGGAAAATTGAGTGGGCCTAGTCAAAACTATTCTACTTATGATAAAGAATTATATGCTCTTGTTAGGACTTTAGAAACATGGCAACATTATTTATGGCACAAAGAATTTGTTATACATTCGATCATCAATCTTTGAAACATATTAAAAGTTAAGCCAAACTTAATCATAGACATGCTAGATCGGTTGAATTCATTGAGACTTTCCCTTATGTCATTAAACACAAGAAGGGTAAAGAATATCTTATTGCTGATGCATTGTCTCGTCGTTATTATGCTTTAACAACTTGACTTTAAAATATTTGGTTTGGAGACAATCAAACATCAATATTTGCATGATGCTGAATTTAAAGATGTATTGCAGAATTGTAAAGAAGGTAGAACATGGAACTAGTTAAATGCGTTAGCGATGGATTTGTGTTTCGTGCTAACAAGCTATGCATTCCAACTAGCTCCGATTCGTCTTTTGTTGTTAATGGGACACTTTGGCATGAAGAAGACAGAGGATATACTTGCTACACATTTCTTTTGACCAAAGATGAGAGGGGATGTTGACCGTTTTGTTGCTCGCTACACTACATGTCAAAAAGCTAAGTCATGACTCAATCCTCATGGTTTATACATGCCTTTGCCTGTACCTAGTGTTCCTTGGTAGGGATAGCATATTTGTTGTCATGGATAGAATTTCAAAAATGGCACACTTCATACCATGTCATAAAAGCGATGATGCTGCTAATGTTGTTGATCTGTTCTTTCGTGAAATTATTCGCTTGCATGGTGTGCCAAATACTATTATTTCAGATCGTGACACTAAATTTCTTAGCCACTTTTGGAGATGTTTATGGGCTAAGTTGGGGACTAAACTTCTTTTTAGTACTACTTGTCACCCCAAACTGATGGACAAACTGAAGTAGTCAATAGAACATTGCCTACTATGCTTAGGGCTGTTTTGAAGAAGAATAAGAAAATGTGGGAAGAATGCTTGCCTCATATTGAATTTGCTTACAATCGTTCATTGCATTCTACTACTAAGATGTGCCCTTTTGAAATTGTGTATGGTTTCCTACCTCGTGCACCTATTGATTTGTTGCCTCTTCCATCTTCGGAGAAAGTTAATTTTGATGCTAAAGAATGTGCTGAATTGATTTTAAAAATGCACGAGTTAACTAAGGAAAACATTGAGCATATGAATGCTAAATATAAACTTCTTTGGAGATAAGGGTAGAAAACATGTTGTGTTTGCACCAGGAGATCTTGTTTGGTTACATTCGGCGTAAGGATAGATTTCATTATTTGTGCAAATCAAAGCTAATGCCACGTGCTCATGGTCCTTTTAAGGTGTTAGAGAATATAAATTATACTGCATATAAGCTTGAGCTGCTTGCAGATTTTGGGGTTAGTCCCACTTTTAACATTGCAGATTTGAAGCCTTATTTGGGTGAGGAAGATGAGCTTCCGTCGAGGGGCGACTTCATTTCAAGAAGGGGAGGATGATGAGGACATCAATACCATTGTTACACCCACAGCCCTGCCGCTATACATCTTGGACCAATTACTAGAGCTCTCGCATCGCCAATTGAATTACTAGGTACTTTTGTTTCTTGGTAGCAGTTCTAATGTACATGAAAATATGATGCTGCCTAAATTGGATACATTTGTTTTGCTTACAAATTAAGGGCCTAGCTTGGACAAGAAAGATGAACCTTGATGTAGGGCGGAACCCTACGTGGGCGATCTTTCACGTTGGAGCGGATCCTCACAGCGGAATCCACGAGGGACACGCGGAAGAACACGAGAGAAAGCGAGAGAGAAATCACGAAACCGACAAGAGATCAATCACACAAGTGCTAGATTATCGATCGCATAGAGTGGCACAAGATTCAAGATCAACAAAGGTAAGATACAAGCGGTAGCCGTTCTTCTCTCCGTGAGGAGGCCTTGAGGTCCACCCTAGAAGGGGGTCTTGAATCCGCTTGGGGGATCTTCTCCGGAGAGGTCCTGATCTCGGTGGAGAAGTAGCCAAGTGGATGAGCAAAGGCTCTCACACAAGAATATGAGCTAATCCAATGCTAACCCTAGAAAGAGGAAAGGGAATAAGTATATATAGTCTCGGGCGAAGGGTACAAGGGACAAGGCCACGAGGCACTGCTTGTATGACGAGGAGGCAGACGTCCGGGCGTCGGGCGGATGCCGGGCTTTCCCGAGACGCCGGATGTCCGGACTAGGGGCGGATGTCCCGGCCGAAGGTCTTCCAAACGCAATCGGTGATGGGGGCCGGATTTCCGGGCGAGGGCGGATATCCGGGGCTTCGGAAGAGCGGATGTCCGACCAAGGGCGGATGTCCGGCTGGGCGACCGTTTCACCGAATCGGGAAAAGGCGCGGATTTGGTGGGGCCGGATATCCGGCGAGGGCGGATGTCCGGGCTTGGACGCCGGATGTCCGGGTCCTGGAGACTTGGCCAGATTGGATCCTGTTGAGGTAGAAGCTCCAGGGGCCGGATGTCCGGGGCCTGGAAGGTGCTCTTGGCCTTCTCCGATGGTTCTCTTCATCCGCGGACTTGGTGGCTTGTCCATCTTCACGTGCGTCCTCGGGAGGTTCCCCTTGACACCTAATCATGCATAGCATATCGGACTTAGGTAGTAGCCATGTCTCGAGTGGATCATATGTGATATCAATAAGGAAAGAGGCCACCTCGTTCTCGAGAGCTCTAGCTCTAGCCCGTGTCATGGGTCCTCTTGGCTCTTGATGAGACGGTTGTAAGTCCATGGGGATGATCGTGGGATGCTCCGCATCAAACCTTGGAGCAAGTTCAAGCATGGAGATGATGGCATGCGCAAGGGGAACAAGAACGGAGTTACAAGTGATGATTCCGGGACTCTGAAGCCACCATAATGAGTGCATGAAGCCTTGGACGAAATATACAATATGCCACTTCATAATTTTCGTCCGGAGGCTATTCTAGGTGCTGCATCACCTTATTTTTGGGCCAGGCCCATGTAATTTCGAAATATTTGATTATAGGCTGTTTTTAGAGTCCGTATGTGTGGGGAAACAAGAGTTAGGGTTGGTTTTGGACCCCTCCTCCAAGGGCCATGAAATTCCCCCATCTTTCCTCCATATATACAACCCTTAGAGCATCGTTTAGACTTTGGATTTTGTTTACATTAAAATTTCACCATCGCTACAACTTCGCGTGCCGTTTGTGTTCAACGACTGCACCAAGACGTCCACAGAACCCCACCTTGATCAATAAAGCTTTCATCTTATATTCACAATATCCAGATTGCAATCTTAGTTTCTTTCTTGTTCTTCGTTTGCTTGCAGGAAATAGACCTTCATGATCAGGTAGATCATGCTCCGGCGTGAGCAATAACCTCTCGAAGTTGGTTTAGCGATTGTTAAGGTATGACGTCCTCACTGCGTTAAGTGGTCGGATCGTCAAAGTCGACTTCCACCAAAGCGATATCCATCATCTCATCGAAAGACGGAACACCTTTGCCTCTATCAAGATTGGGCCGTGGCCCATGTACCTTCGTGACCTTAGACTATATATAATCCTCATCCTCCCTCTTTCTAGGGCGAGCATTGGTTTAGCTCATATGAGAGAAAGGGCTTTGCTCATCCAGTTGATACCTACTCCATTGGTGGCCAAGTCCTCCATCTAGGACAAGAACCCAAGTGGATTCAAGCCCTCCACCTAGGAGAAGATCCCCTAGTGGATTCAAGACCTCCTCTTGGATTAGAAGTAGCTACTTGTATCCTTCCTTTGTTGTCTTTGGATCTTTGTGACCTCTTTGTGTTCATGGATCTAGCACATGTTGTGACACTCCAAAAATTTTGATTTGGTTTTTTTAGCAAAACCTTTTTCTTTGGATTTGAAGGAGGCCATTTAAAATATTTCCAAAAGCCCTTCCTTCTCAAAAAATTTCTCCTATGACAAGTATTTTGTTTTTTTTTTTGTGTCTTCCTCAACCTTGGTGTTTGGTTTTAAAAACCTTCCTTCTGATTTTAACTCATTTCAATAAATTGTTGGAAATTAAATTTCTTTTAAAAAGAGACCATATGGGTTTTGGGGCTATTCTTTTGTTTTGCCAAAACCCCATTGTTTTACCATGCCTCATGTCAAAATTTCTCCCAAAACCCCTCCCTCCACTTTGGGCCAAGCCAAACATTCTATTCCAACAAGTTCAACCCATTTTTGTATTTTATTTCATTCATTTTGTCCCCAAAGGTAATTCCATCTTTTATTTTGGGCCTAGGAGATTTACAAAGGAAGTGTCTGATTTCCTTTGAGTTTTGACCTTAAACCAACTCCCCTGGCTAGTCCCTAGCACCCCCAACCTAGATCCATCAAGATCCACTCTTCCTTAGTTCAAAATTTTCAAGTTTCACACCTTTGCAAGTTTGGAACAGATTTGCAAATTTGGTGAAATTCATATTTTTCCTTCTCCAAAATTCTACCAAAATTCAGGCAGCCCCCAGGTGCATTGAGAGGCCACCCCACCAAAGATCAGCTCCAGATAAAATCCCCACATGCCAAAAGCATTTCATCGAACACCTGACAGGCACTGTTGCTGTTCATTTTCAGAATTCAGTGTTCAGTCGACTATCAGTGTCGTTTTCTTCAGTCGGGGTGTCGATCTCACCAGTGCCCACTCTGGAGCCTTGCACAATGCACCTCTCTCTTATCCAGAGCGCCGCACGGTCCCTTGGACGGACACCACCGCCGGTGGTGACGTGTCCCGCCGACGCCGGCAGCCTGCGATGGCAGAGCCAACCGAGGCGGCCAGCCGATCGGCCCGGCTTCGGCGCCGTCGGCCCAAAGACCGCCCAAACCACCCGAGGCCTCCAGCGTGGCTGCCTGCTTGCTCAAGGCGCTGCCGTGGCTTTGAAAGCAGCAGAAGCGCGCTCCCCGCCGCCGACGTGCTCGTGTGCCGTTCCATTCGTAACTTGGAGTAGCAGCCAAAGGCAGGCCAAGTTTAGCGCCTAAACCAAACCAGTAAACCTCCACGGTGATGCCTAGCCCCCTAAACCGCCTGACCAACCGTTGCACCGCCGTAATCGTCGCCGGAGATTTCCCGTTCACGGCCACCGCCTCGGATCATCTATAAAAGGAGGTCCCGAGCGCGTTCTCGACCCCGCACCACCACTCCACCTCACCAGAGCCCCGCCAAGCCACCAGGAGGACCCCGAGGAGGTCTCCTTCCCGACTCCGGCCGCCCGATCCGCCTCGGGCTCCGTCTTGATCCACTCAGTGAGGCCACCTCCGACCCCAAACCACATCGGTAGCCCTCCGGTGCACCTAGTGTTCTAACCCAAGCCTCAATTCGTGCTGTGTAGCCCTCCCCGATGAGATCCACCAACGCCCGAACCATCACCCATCGGAGTTGAGGCCGCCGTCGACGTGGTGCTCGCCGTCGACCTACTCCACCACCCACAGGTGTGGAAGGACCCAAGGAACCCGTAGGTACCACCCACTCCTCCTAACTCGCCGTGGATTGCCGCCGGCGACCACCGCAGCTCTCGGGCGCCGGTGACTCTATTCAGAGTTTAAACCCGACAAGTGGGACCCCCCGTCAGCTTTTTATTCTTTTTGAAATGTTTTACGAAACGCGCCGGGCAGGAATCGTCTTCCTTTGGAGTTGGCGGGTTTTTAATCGAACCGTTTTCTGTTTTATAAGCTAGCCCACAGGAACTTTCGTTTCATTACGTATAAGTCCACGGACTAAAACCTTTATAACTTTTAAACTGAAAAGATTTTTGACTGATTCTTTTTCTGTCACCTTTATTTTTCTGTCTAGTTTTTATCATATTTATTTTAAAAATATTTGGAACACTTTACGTGCACACACGGTATTTACGTTAGTACGTATCTTTTCTTGTACCGTAGATCTGGGAAGAGGTGACGGACCGCAAACTTCACCGAGCTAGACTCCGACTACTCCGAACCAGGCAAGCATGTTTGAACCTTTGATATGATGAGTGTTTTGCATGTTTGCATTGAGTGGTCGATTCATGGCATTAATATATGCATATCGGTAAAGGTTGTATTACATGCAAAGCCATTGCAAGTGAGCTTCCAAACTCGATGTGTGATTCGATGTGAGTTTACATGATCATGTGGTGACATGATGGGTGGTAAGATGGTATTGTTGTAGCATGCCAGTCTTACACCAAACAACTTAACTCCAGTGTCAACGTGAATCAAGTCACGTGATTACCCGTTCTTTTCCTTGTACTATCACATGTTTTCTTTATGGAATATGGTTTAGTAAGTTGCAAACCTCTTTCCTGGTACACACGAAACAAAGGGGCAGGGATGAGGGTTCCATGGCCATGGATTAAAACCCGTCATTCGGTCAGGAGCATGGGTGTTTCCGGTTGGGGACCGAGAGGGGCACCCTTAGAGCGCCATGAGATAAATTTGATCCCTTGCTATTCGAGGTTGTGACCTACCCGTATTAGAGTTTTTCTTGAACGTTGCCTAGGGTGATTCCTGGCAGCGAAATGTGGAATTGGGTGTGTACTGGTTAGATGTGTTTCTTCTAAAATACCGTAGACGGAACTAGTCCCTTGCGACTACTGAAATCTGTTGGCTGTGGATAGTACAAACTCTGCAGAGTCAAACTCATCCAAGTAACCGTATCCATGATCAAGGTCGGTGTTCAACTTGTCCTTGTCAATCTCAGTGTCAGTATCCTTGACGATCTCCGGTGAAGAACCATGTGTGGAAAACTTGGCTATACGATTACTCCTGTGGATGGACTAACCCGTTTATTATTATGTGCTGAGTCTTTTCCTTGGAATGGTCTATACTGCTTGAATACGACAATGAAATATAAGCCCTTTATGTGATGTCGCTCAGACGTCCGACTGTGGCATTCATGTTGTTTACTTTCGATATAAGCCCTTTATGTGATGTCGCTCAGACGTCCGACTGTGGCATTCATGTTGTTTACTTTCGATATAAGCCCTTTATGTGATGTCGCTCAGACTTCCGATTGTGGCATTTATGTTGTTTACTTTCGATATAAGCCCTTTATGTGATGTCGCTCAGACGTCCGACTGTGGCATTCATGTTGTTTACTTTCGATATAAGCCCTTTATGTGATGTCGCTCAGACGTCCGACTGTGGCACCCTTGTTATTTATCTTCAATATAAGCCCTTTATGTGATGTCGCTTTGACGTCCGACTGTGGCACGTACTGTCATTTACTTTTCAATATAAGCCCTTTATGTGGTGTCGCTTAGACGTCCGACTGTGGCATGTTAATTTATTGTTCACCATTCGAGGCGTCGTTTCAGACACTCGATCGGTTTTCAGTTATTTCTGTTGGGATTTCGGGAGGACTACCGCCTGACTTCCTTTTATTTATCATGTCGTGCAAGTTTATCATTTGAGTGTGCATTGCAAATTACTCATGTTGCATCAGGCTTACATTTGTTATATCTTATGTCCGAACTGTCTTGCGAGTACATTCAAAGTACTCACCTGGCTTGTTGATTTGGCCAGATGTTGACGAAGGAGATCTTATGGATGAAGAGTTCGATAGCTAGTCTGATGCCTAGAGGAGTCCCAGTCAGTCCCATGCGACCCTGGAATTTATCACTTGTACCATATCTGCTTCCGCTACCCGAATAATTCATCGAGCCTCACTTCGACGCTCGATGAGCTGCAAGAGTAGGACTCAATGTCACCCACTTCACTATGACATATCCACCACCACGTTTAAATGCGAGACAGTAGTATGCCACCACACCCCTGTGCCATATCCGCCTTTATGTATATTATTGGCGTGCTTGTAATAAAATTGTTGAGCAACCTCACCAACCTCAGAATATATTTAGTACTTCTCGATTTACAGATCAAGAATTTGTCTACCAGTGAGGAGGACTCTCCTGTACTGGGAATAACAAGATCGGTTTCTCAGTAAGTATTTTATTGAAAAACCGGTCGTGACAAACTTGGTATCAGAGCCAGGCTGAATGTAGGAAGCCACTAGGTGCGATCGCTAATCGGTTATTAGCATTTTAGTGCGATTTTAGCATTTTTGCAAAACATAGCAATTTTTCTGTTAGTCATCATAAATTTATGATCTGACTATTCGAATTTTTTGTCTACTTTTGTAGATGGCTAGCAGCGACTGTGAGTCACAGGTGTTCGCCAATGTTCCTGAGGGATTTATCAAGCTCCTCACCTACATCGTCAAGATCGCGATTGGGCCATCGGTTCGCCAAAGGTTCACACTCTACCGGACAAGATCGTGACAACCGTCTATGCACCAGTCACAGACAGTTCAAGGGGGGACGTTCAGAGTCACGCCAATTCCGATTTGTTGGCAGGGCCATGCCTAGGGAAAGGCATGCCATGCAGATGGCTGCCCGTGAGGCGATAGCTCGTCTCCGGGATGTGCTTCCTTCGATGAAGACTCGCCGCCATCATTTACCTTCCATGCCACGTGCCATACACGTGTCACTATGCATTCGCTTGCCCCTGTGGGAGAGTGAGACAAGGCTATTGAGATGCTTGTTGAATACCTCCAGCTCGGAGGCAGCCTTCGACAACCTTGTGGACGACCTTGTGGCTGCCCGCATGGACTCGATCCATTGATGTGCCGCCAACAGAGGGAGCTCCTACACACAAGACCACCATCGACCTTCGCCTCGCCCTCAAGATCTTATTCACCTGCCACCCTCGCCACCGCTCGTCGCCGCCTACCACCGAGGAGTTCGACCAGGCATCGCGCCAACTCCAAATTGCGTGTTGCACCACCTATTGCGCCCACTCCAAATTGCAGGACACCGCCTATTGCGCCTGCCCAAATTGTGTTGCACCGCCTCAAGGCTTCGCTCCAAATTTTCTCAAAGACAACACTTCACGCCTGGAGCCTATTAGTGAGGAGGAGGTTGAGTCCCCAGCGTCATCGGGCCTCACCTCGGCAGGCCAAGGGAAGTCCTTACCATCTCCGATCGAGTACGCTTAGCAACCCGCTGGCGCCAAATTTTGTATGATATGTTTATATGTATATAGGTTGTGAGAAGTAGTTTGTATGCGCATAACGTAGGAACCGGAGAAGAGCACTAGCCTAAATAACATGTCAGGATTGTGTACGCACATCCTGAGTGATGTATTGTATAATTACTGCTTGCGTGTAAAATATGTACTGAGCGGTCCTTCTCCGTGCGCTATCAAATATTTTCTTGAAAAATCTTGGAGTGGTTAAATTTTTTTTTCGCCTTTGAGTATTTACTTATTTTTGCGGCTCAATTTCTTTTCCTTATGATTTTTTTTCAAAATATATCCCAGAGTGGAAAATGTCTCGCCCTTGGACTCGTTCCATGCCAAATCCGCCAGAAGAGAATTATGGCACCCAAACCAAAGAACAACTTCACACAGGACAACAAGTCAACAGGCGTTGAGACAACTTTTTCTCAAGTGTGCCGCCTTTATGAGCAAAGCTAGCAACAACACCAAGAAATAATGAACCAGGTCATCAATATGGGAAATCACCGTGGACCGTATCAAGAAGAATCCAAATTGTCAGAACTACAAAAGACGCGTCCCCCAACTTTCTCGCACACTGACAAACCTCTTGAGACCGATGACTGGCTTTGGGACATTGAAAGGAAATTGATTATTGCACAATGTTCAGACCGTAAGAAGGTACTATATGCACCTTACTACCTCACAGGAGCAGCTGCATCATGGTGTGAGAATTTCCTACACATGCACCCCAATGAGAATAACATCACCTGGGAGGAATTTAAAGAAGGTTTTCGTGGGACGCATATTCCCAAAAGCGTTATGAAAATCAAGAAGAGGGAGTTTGACGACCTCAAACAAAGAGGCATGACGGTGACCGAGTACAACAGTTTATTTACCCAGTTATCTCGCTACGCCAACGAAGAACACATGACGGAAAGCAAAAAGATGGAAAAAGTTTACGGGCGGCCTTGCACCAAAGACTTAAATGACAAGCTGGTTGTACACACCTTTCCAGACTTCAAAACACTTGTGGACAAGGCCATTACCACGAAAATGAGCGCCACAGCTTTGAAGATTTACGAAGCGCAAGCGGGACCAAATTACTCAAGCTCGCAACAAATCAAGCAAGATCGACTTCTAGAAAAGTGGAGCAAACAAGTCCACAACCAATATCCCGCGCTCGGTCAAAAATTTTCATGCAAGGGACAAGGATTTCACATACCGCCCAGGTGTTACTTTCTACGCTTGTGGAGAAGAAGGGCACTATGCCAAGCAGTGCCCAAAGCCAAGAAACTCGGCTCACACACCAAACCATGGTGGGAATAATTCAGCACCCAAGCGTAACAATTTCAACCCCAATAATAATCACAAGAAGGGTCACTTGAACCATGTGACCAAGGAGGAAGCACAGAATGCCCCGGATATCGTGACTTCGTTCCTCGTCAACACAATACCGCCACGGTTTTGTTTGATTCTCGAGCTTCTCACTGCTCATTTCAAAGAAATTTGCTTTGCAAAATGATTTTTCGATGCTTCCCCGAAAAATCCATGATCATCAAGTCCCCGGATTAAGCAAGTTACTCGTAGTTACCGCCAAGGTGTGGTTATTGAGTTTGAGGGATTGAAGTTTCACGCCAACCTTATCGTATTGGAAAATAAGGGACTGGATGTCATCCTAGGAATGGATTGGTTAACCACCAACAAAGGATTTATTGACCGCTTCAACCGGACAAGAATTCTTACCCACCATCACGGGAAGACAATAAAAGTTTCAGCTCAAGAGAGACAAATATCCCGGCAACCGAGGTTGAACAAGGTGGACGCTTTACGAGTTAAGCAAAGTTCGATGGTGTGTGAGTTTCCACCGTATTTCCAAGAACTACGTGCATGCCACCGCATCGAGATAAAATTCAGCATTGAGCTAGCACCGAACCACCCCCATTTACAAGAAACCATACGTAATGGCACCCTCGTGAGTTGGTGGAATTAAAGAAGCAAATAAAAGAATTACTGGACAAAGGATTTATTCGAGCCAGCTCCTCACCTTGGGGCTCTCCAGTTTTATTTGCCAAGAAAAAGGATGGGACACTAAGATTGTGTATAGACTATCGAGCACTCAACATGGTCACAATCAAGAACAAATATCCGATGCCACGGATAAATGATTTATTTGACCAGCTCGCTCAAGCCAAGGTCTTCTCAAAGATTGACTTAAGGTCGGGATACCATCAATTGAAACTACGGACAGAAGGTATCCCCAAGACAGCCTTCACCTCCAGATACGGGCTGTATGAGTTTACAGTGATGCCGCTTTGGTCCTAATTAACGCCTCAAGATATTTCTCGGCCCACCTCATGAACAAAGTGTTTATGAGATTTATGGACAAGTTTGTTGTGGTGTTTATCGATGATATTCGTATACTCCAAGACACCGTAAGAGCATGCTGAACATCTCGTAATTGTACTAGGAGAATTAAGGAAAAATCAATTATACGCCAAGTTCAAAGAAATGTGAATTTTGGTTGAGACAAGTTGGTTTCCTAGGCCATGTGTTAACACATGAAGGTATTGCCGTAGACCCAGAGAAGGTCAAGGCCAGACTTGGTTGGAAACCACCAGCCAACAGAACGGATGTAAGAAGTTTCTTGGGAATGGCAGTGGTATTACCGAAGGTTCATTGAAGGGTTCTCCACCATAGCAAAGCCAATGATGCAGCTTGCTCAAGAAGGACAAGAAATTTGTTTGGACGGAAGCTTGCGAGAAAAGTTTCCAAGACCTCAAAAGGAAATTAACAACAAGACCAGATTGGTTGTGCAGCATATACACAAAAGTTTTGAGGTATATTGTGACGCCTCCAGAAGGGCCTCGGATGCGTATTAATGCAAGAAGGCAAGGTAGTCGCAGATGACTCCGTGCAACTATGCAAGCATGAAGAAAATTATCCTACGCATGATTTGGAACTGGCAGCAGTCATTCATGCACTCAAGGAGTGGAGGCACTTTTTACTTGAAACCGTTGTGAAATATACACGGACCATAAAAGCCTCAAGTACATTTTCACACAACCGAACTCAATTTACTAAGAACGCTGGTTAGAATTAGTGAAAGATTATGATGTCGGTATTCACTACCTTCCGTGAAAGGCGAATGTTGTGGCAGATGTGCTTAGCCGAAACCCCAGCCTCGACAACGATCGCTCACCGGACTTGAGACCTGAATTTCAGCAAGAGTTCGCCAAACTCAACATGATGATGGTCGCCAAGGCGATGTGTACAACTTGGATATACAGCCTACCTTAATGGAGCAAATTAAGGAGGCTCAAAGATGGACACCCCAAAGATCGAAGGCATAAAAAGGAAAGTGAGTTTGGGCAAGGCCTCTGAATTTATCATAGACAATGAGGGAATACTATGGTACGGAGACAGACTTTGCATACCAAATATAGAAGACCTCAAACAGCAAATCCTAGCCGAAGGCCACACTGCTCCGTATTCGATCCACCCGGGAGGTACCAAAATGTACAAAGACATACAGGAAAATTTTTGGTGGCACGGTATGAAGAGGGATATAGCCACCGTCATTGCATGTTGTGATTCGTGTCAATGCATTAAGGCCGAGCATCAAAAACCGGCAGGGTTATTGCAGCCAAGCAGGATACCTGAGTGGAAATGGGATGAGATCGGGATGGACTTTATTGTTGGACTAGCTCGGTCACAACACGGAAATGATGCCATATGGGTCATCATAGACAGATTAACCAAGGTGGCACATTTCATTCCTGTGAAGACAACCTACACGACTCAGAAGCTTGCTAAGCTTTATCTCTCTCGCATAGTTTGCCTGCATGGAGTCCCAAAGACTATAAAATCTGACCGAGGCACTCAATTCGTCTCTAGATTTTGGGATCAATTACAACAAGCTCTGGGTACTCAACTGGCATTCAGTACAGCATACCACCCCTAGACCGATGGACAAACTGAACACGTAAACCAAATACTAGAGGACATGCTGAGAGCGTGTGTCCTCACCTATGGGTCCAGTTGGGAGGAAAGCTTACCATATGCTGAGTTTGCATACAACAACAGTTACCAAGCCAGCCTGCAAATGGCACCCCTCGAAGCCTTGTATGGACGGAGATGTCGTACTCCATTGAATTGGTCAGAAACCGGGGACAACCGTATCTTCGGCCCTGATATGCTCAAAGAAGCCGAGGAGAAAGTTAGGCTAATCAGGGACAGACTCAAGACAGCTCAAAGCCGACAGAAGAGTTATTACGATCGGAAACATCGGGGAGTCAGTTTTGAACCCGGTGAGTATGTATACCTCCGAGTATCTCCTATGAGGGGCCTACAACGATTCAAAGTTAAGGGAAAGTTAGCACCAAGATTTATCGGACCCTTCTGTGTAGTAGCACGAAGAGGCACAGTAGCCTACCAGCTAGACCTACCCGAAGAGCTGTCCGACGTCCACGACGCGTTCCACGTCTCACAGTTGAGGAAATGTGTGAGCAACCCAGAAAAGCAGGTATCCCATGAAGACATTGATGTACAGCCAGACCTCACCTACAGGGAACGCCCAATAAGGATATTAGAGGAGTCTGAAAGGAGAACCCGTCAGAAGGCAATCAAGTTTTTCAAAGTACAGTGGAGCAATCACACCGAAGACGAGGCAACATGGGAAAGAGAGGATTTTCTTCGAGCAGAACACCCACACCTAAGGTGGTAGGTGTTGTCACACTCCAAAAATTTTGATTTGGTTTTTTTAGCAAAACCTTTTTTTTGGATTTTAAGGAGGCCATTTAAAATCTTTCCAAAAGCCCGTCCTTCTCAAAAAATTTCTCCTATGACAAGTATTTTGTTTTTTTTTTGTGTCTTCCTCAACCTTGGTGTTTGGTTTTAAAAACCTTCCTTCTCATTTTAACTCATCTCAATAAATTGTTGGAAATTGAATTTCTTTTAAAAAGAGACCATATGGGTTTTGGGGCTATTCTTTTGTTTTGCCAAAACCCCATTGTTTTACCATGCCTCATGTCAAAATTTCTCCCAAAACTCCTCCCTCCACTTTGGGCCAAGCCAAATATTCTATTCCAACAAGTTCAACCCATTTTTGTATTTTATTTCATTCATTTTATCAACAAAGGTAATTCTGTCTTTTATTTTGGGCCTAGGAGATTTACAAAGGAAGTGTCTGGTTTCCTTTGAGTTTACCTCAAACCAACTCCCCTGGCTAGTCCCTAGCACCCCCAACCTAGATCCATCAAGTTTCACACACTGCAAGTTTGGACCAGATTTGGCAAATTTGGTGAAATTCATATTTTTCCTTCTCCAAAAATTCTACCAAAATTCAGGCAGCCCCCAGGTGCATTGAGACGCCACCCCACCAAAGATCAGCTCCAGATAAAATCTCCACATGCCAAAAGCATTTCACCGAACACCGACACGACCGTTGTCGCTCATTTTCGTAATTCGGTGTTCACCATTTGTCGATGTCGCTTTCCTTCGTAGTCGGGGTGTTGATCTCACTAGTGCCCACTCTGGAGCCTTGCGCACTGCACCTCTCTCTTATCCAGAGCGCAGCACGGTCCCTTGGACGGACACCACCGTCGGTTGTGACGTGTCCTGCCGATGCCGGCAGCTTCTGCGGTGGCAGAGCCAACCGAGGCGGCCTGCAGGGATCAGCCCAGCTTTCGGCGCCGTCCAGCACCGCCCAAACCATCCGAGGCCTCCGCGTGGCGATGCTTGCTCATACACAAGCTGCCGCCGCCATGGCTCGAAAGGCAGTAGCGCTCCCTGCCGCCCGACGTGCTCCGTCGCCCGTTCCGTTCGAAACTTGGAGTAGCAGCCAAAGGCAGGCCAAGTTTAGCGCCTAAACCAAACCAAGAACCTCCACGGTGATGCCTAGCCCCTAAACCGCCCAACCAACTGCTGCACCGCCGTAATCGTCACGGAGATTTCGTTCACGGCCACCGCCTCGGATCATCTATAAAAGGAGGTCCCGAGCGCGTTCTCGACCCCGCACCACCACTCCACCTCACCAGAGCCCCGCCAAGCCACCAGGAGGACCCCGAGGAGGTCTCCTTCCCCGATTCCGGCCGCCCCGATCCGCCTCGGGCTTCGGCTTGATCCACTCAGGTAAGGCCACCTCCGACCCCCAAACAACGTCAGCAGCCCTCGGGTGCATCGAGTGTTCTAACCCGAGCCTCAATTCGTGTTGTGTAGCCCTCCCCGACGAGATCAACCAACGCCCGAACCACCACCCGCCGAAGTTGAGGCCGCCGTCGACGTGGTGCTCGCCGTCGACCTACTCCACCATCCACAGGTGCGGAAGGACCCAAGGAACCCGTAGGTACCACCCACTCCTCCTAACTCGCCGTGGATCGCCGCCGGCGACCACCGCAGCTCTTGGGCGTCGGTGACTCTGTTCAGAGTTTAAACCCGACAAGTGGGACCCCCCGTCAGCTTTTTATTCTTCTTTAAACGTTTTCTGAAACGCCTTCGGGCAGGATACGTCTTCCTTTGGAGTTGGTGGGTTTTTAATCGAACCGTTTTCTGTTTTTATAAGCTAGCCCCTGGGAACTTTCTGTTTCATTACAGACAAGTCCCTGGACTAAAACCTTTATAACTTTTAAATAGAAAATGATTTTTGATTGATTCTTTTTCTGTCACCTTTATTTTTCAGTCTAGTTTTTTATTATATTTATTTGAAAAATATTTGGAACACTTTCTGTGCACACACGGTATTTACGTTAGTACGTATCTTTTTCTTGTACCGTATATACCGGAAGAGGTGACGGGACCGCGAACTTCACCGAGCTAGACTCCGACTACTCCGAACCAGGCAAGCATGTTTGAACCTTTGATATGATGAGTGTTTTGCATGTTTGCATTGAGTGGTCAGTTCATGGCATGAATATATGCATATCGGTAAGGGTTGTCTTACATGCATAGCCATTGCAAGTGAGCTTCGAAACTCGATGTGTGATTCAATGTGAGTTTACATGATCATGTGGTGACATGATGGGTGGTAAGATGGTATTGTTGTAGCATGCCAGTCTTATGCCAAACAACTTAACTCCAGTGTCAACGGGAATCAAGTCACGTGATTACCCGTTCTTTTACTTGTACTACCACATGTTTTGTTTATGGAATATGGTTTAGTAAGTTGCAAACCTCTTTCCTGGTACACACCAAACAGAGGGGCCGGGATGAGGGTTCCATGGCCCTGGATTAAAGCCCGTCATCCGTCGTGGAGCATGGGTGTTTCGGTTGGGACCGAGAGGGGGCACCCCTTAGAGCGCGCAAGATAAATCTGATCCCATGCTATTCGAGGTTGTGACCTCCCCGTCTTAGAGTTTTCCTTGAACGTTGCCTAGGGTGATTCCTGGCAGCGGAATTTGGAATTGGGTGTGTACTGGTTAGATGTGTTTCTTATAAAATACCGTAGACGGAACTAGTCCCTTGCGACTACTGAAATCCATTGGCTGTGGTTTAATAGTACAAACTCTGCAGAGTCAAACTCATCCAAGTAACCGTATCCATGATCAAGGTCGGTGTTCAACTTGTCCTTGTCAATCTCAGTGTCAGTATCCTTGACGATCTCCGGTGGACAACCATGTGTGGAAAACTTGGCTATACGATTGTTCCTGTGGATGGACTAACCCGTTTATTATTATGTGATGAGTCTTTTCCTTGGAATGGTCTATACTGCTTGAATACGACGATGAAATATAATCCCTCTATGTGAGGTCGCTCAGACGTTCGACTGTGGCACTCATGTTGTTTACTTTCGATATAAGCCCTTTATGTGATGTCGCTCAGACGTCCGACTGTGGCATTCATGTTGTTTACTTCCGATATAAGCCCTTTATGTGATGTCGCTCAGACGTCCGACTGTGGATTTTTATGTTGTTTACTTTCGATATAAGCCCTTCATGTGATGTCGCTCAGACGTTCGATTGTGGCATTCATGTTGTTTACTTTCGATATAAGCCCTTTATGTGATGTCGCCGACGTCCGATCGCGGGCACCCTTGTTATTTATCTTCAATATAAGCCCTTTATGTGATGTCGCTGACGTCCGGATCGCGGGCACGCATCGCCATTTGCTTTTCAATATAAGCCCTTTATGTGGTGTCGCTTAGACGCCTCGATCATGACATGTTAATTTATTGTTCACCATTCGTGGCGTCGTTTCAGACACTCGATCGGTTTTCAGTTATTTCTGTTGGGATTTCGGGAGGACTACCGCCTGACTTCCTTTTATTTACCATGTCCTGCAAGTTTATCATTTGTGATGAGGACATCAATACCATTGTTACACCCACAGCCCCTACTGTTACATATACTGGACCAATTACTAGAGCTCGCGCACGCCAATTGAATTACCAGGTACTTTCGTTTCTTGGTAATGATTCTAATGTTCATGAGAATATGATATCGCTTAAATTGGATACATTTGTTTTGCTTACAAATGAAGGGCCGAGCTTGGAGAAGGATGAACATTGGAGCAAGAACATGCATGGAGTTGATGGCATGTGCAAGGGGATCAAGGACGGAGTTACAAGTGATGATTTCAGGACTTTGAAGCCACCATAAGGAGTGCATGAAGCCTTGGACGAAATATACAAGATTCCACTTCATAATATTCGTCCATAGGTTATTCCAGGTGCTGTGTCACCTTATTATTGGGCCAGGCCCATGTAATTTCGAAATACTTAAGTATAGGCTATTTTTAGAGTCCGTATGTGTGGGGAAACAAGAGTTAGGGTTGGTTTCGGACCCCACCCTCAAGGGCCACGAAATTCCCTCCTCTTCCTCCATATATACAGCCCTTAGGGCGTCGTTTAGACTTAGGGTTTTGTTTAGATTAAAAGTTCGCCATAGCTGCAACTTCACAGCATTTCGCTTGTGTTCAACGACTGCACTAAGGCGCCACGTAACCCCATCTTCATTAATAAAGCTTTCCTCTTATATTCGCAATATCCAGATTGCAATCTTAGTTTCTTGCTTGTTCTTCATTTGCTCGCAGGAAACAGCCCTCGTGGTTAGGTTGATCGTGCTTCGCGTGGTCAATAACCCTTGGAAGTTGGTTTAGCGATTGCTAAAGGCGCCGGCGTCTCGCACGCTCAGTAGTCGGATCGTCAAGGTCGACTCCCACAGAAAACGGTAGCCACCATCTCATCGAAACATCGGGACACCTTTGCCTCTATCAAGTGGTATCAGATTTCCAGGTTGCTCGGTGAGATTTTACAGTTTTTCGTAGATTAGATCGAGTTTGTTCTTCATACCTACAGTCCACGAAAAAGCCATAAAAGAAAATTAGGGTTAGCTCATCATATCCGAACCAATCTGAGCCTTTGCATAATCTTTTTAGGGTTTTTGCTTTGTTGAATTTGCAGTTGCATCGTCGTGTCAAGTTGCTGGTCTTAGAGTCTAGTCTTTTAGAGTTTCGAAGTTCTGGTCGAAAGTTGTCATGCCGCCGCACACCATCATCGCCGCTTTGCCATCTACCACCGCTGCTTATCCGCCACCGCCTCAATCCGTGATCCATATACCACCACCAATCCGTATCCATATACCACCACCAATCTGTAGCCATATACCACCACCGCTGCCATATACCACCACCATATATCCACCACCAATCCGAGTTCTTCTCATATTAGGTTTGTTTTCGAGATCCATCTAAATTCCGATTTGTGTTTCCTTGCCTGTGTAGGTCTCGGAAAAAAAATTCGGCCAGTTTTTAGGCCAAAATTTCGGTGACCGAAAATATTTTTTCCCTATCCTATTTTTAGGCTATTCTGAGTCTTTTGAGACACTCGCCATCATAGTGATTTTTGTTCGCACTTTTTCGTCGTCGCTGCCTTGATTTCCGAAAAAAAAATGTCAAAAAAATTTCGTACCCATCCTGTCAGTTTGACCTGGGAAGAGTTTTGAGACACTCGCCATTATAGTGATTTTTCGCAAAAAAAAGAGGAGCGCAAAAAAAAAGAGGAGCGCAAAAAAAAAAGAGGAGCGCAAAAAAAGAGCAAAAAAAAATTCCAGAGTGTGCTTTTCCCTTGTTTCCGTGCAGCGTCGTGATTTTGTTAGTGTTCTAGGCTCGCGTCTCTAGCACGGTCTAGCCTAGGACCAAAGACAAGACCGCCATGGAGCGCTTATTCAACTTTTGCATCTCCGAATTGATTATTGCTGACCTTTTGCTACCATACTATAAGCCTTCCAGCTCCACACACATCTACGCTGTATGCTTGACTCTCCCTGGCAATCGCTCTATCCAAGCTTTTGAGAGTTTTAACTACAACGGTTGCCGATCACCGCCTGCTGCTGGGTAAGAACTAGTAAGAATTTGAGATTTGCTTCACCGATTTGTGACACCCGTCACCACCACCACTTGTTAGTAGTCTGTAGGATCATATTCTTGTGTGTTTCTATTGCTGCTAACCATGCCAGATCATGTCGATTTAGACCGACCGGGAGAACTTGACGAACAAGGAGCTTCATGATAAGTTTCAAAGAAATGATGAGTGGACAGGTGCAAGATGTGCTAAACAGATTTGAAGAGGCCATGGAGAAGATAGATGGCATGGAGAAGACGTCAAACAAAGCTCGATAACAAGCTTAATGAATTGCTCAAGGCCTTCCACCACCACCACCGGCTGCTCCTAACGCACCTCTACAACAACAACAACAACAACAACGACTACCTCCACGTCGTGAAACAGCCCTCCGCCGAGCGAGCCGTGTTCCTCTTGCGTTTGGCCAAACTATTGGTGCTGCTGTTGATACTTCTATGGCTCCTGCTGCCGATACGGAGGAGGATGATTATGTGGGAGATTACGAGGATGAGGTTGATCAAAAACAGAACTACGTGCAACCACCAGCACCACAACCACCAGGTCGTCCACATGCAAATAATGGCAAGTTAGGGCTCCCCCTCAGGTACGAGATCATGACCATCTCCCTAACCTGAAATTGAATATTCCACCATTTGAGGGTAGATATGTTCCTGATATATATCTTACTTGGGAGTTAGAAACTGAACAACGATTTACATGTTTACAATATCCTGAGGAGAGACGTGTTCTCGCCGTTGTTTGTGCTTTCACTAGCTTTACATGTGTTTGGTGGTCTGAACATTGTCGATTATATCCTGTTCCAGCCTACTTGGGCTGCTTTGAAAACTGCTATGCGTACTCGTTGGGTTCCACCATATTATCAACGTGAATTACTTCAAAAATTGCAGCGCTTAAGACAAGGAAAAATTCTGTAGAAGAATATTATCGTGAATTACAAACTGGCTTGATTAGATGTGGTATTGTTGAGGAGAATGAAGCTATGCTTGCACATTTTCCGGTGGATTAAATAGAGAGATTCAGACCATTCTAGACTATAAGGATTATAATAATATCACTCGTTTATTCCATCTTGCTTGTAAAGCTGAACGTGAAGTGCAGGATCGACAGGCATTGGCGTGGACTAACTTTTCTGCAGGTCGACCTTCATCATGGACACCACGTGCATCATCTACTTCCACACGTTCTGCTACACCGGCACCTCCGTTGGCTGCCACCTCCAACCGTGATACAATAAAGCAGGCACAATCACCACTATCTGCCAAGAGCACACCTTCTGGGCCTCCAAAGAGCTCTTCTTCATCCATGGCATCAACAGGGCAAACACATGATATTATTTGTCGATGTTGCAAGGGTGGAGGTCATTATGCGAGAGAATGCCCATCTAAGCGTGTGATGATTGTTACTGAGGATGGTGGGAATGAGTCTGCTAGTGACTATGATGAGGAGACTTTGGCTCTTATTACACATGAAGAACACGGTGGAGATGATTCTGATCATGAGACGCAATACATGGCTGCTGAAGATACTGACAGGTATGAATGTTTAGTTGCTCAACGTGTTTTGAGTGTGCAGGTTACACAAGCTGAGCAAAATCAGAGGCATAATTTGTTCCATACAAAGGCAGTTGTGAAGGAACGTTCTATTCGCGTCATCATAGATGGAGGGAGCTGCAACAACTTAGCTAGCATGGAGATGGTGGAGAAGCTATTTCTCACCACAAGACCACATCCACATCCTTACTACATCCAATGGTTCAACAACAGCAGCAAGGTTAAGGTAACACGATCGTCTGTGTGCATTTTAGTATCTCTACATATGCCGATTATGTTGATTGTGATGTGGTACCTATGCAAGCATGTTCCTTATTACTTGGTAGACCATGGCAATTTGATAAAAATTCTGTACACCATGGTAGAAACAATCAAGATACTCTTGTTCATAAGGATAAAAATATTACTTTGCTTCCTATGACTCCTGATTCCATTTTGAAAGATGATATTAATAGAGCTAATAAAGCAAAACAGGAGAAAAATAAGAGTGAAAATAAGATTGTGGCAAAAGAATTTGAGCAACAAATGAAGCCTAATAACAAACCATCTAGTGTTGCTTCTGAAATTAAATTGAAAAGTGCATGTTTACTTGCCACCAAATCTGATATTGATGAGCTAGATTCTAGCAAAGCTGTTTGCTATGCTTTTGTGTGCAAAGAGGCATTATTTTCATTCGAGGACGTGCCTTCTTCTTTGCCCCCTGTCACTAACATTTTGCAGGAGTTCACCGACGCCTTCCCACAAGACGTGCCACCGGATTACCACCTATTCGAGGGATTGAGCATCAAATTGACTTAATTCCCGGTGCATCGCTACCCAACCGTGCACCATACCGCACCAATCTAGAGGAGACGAAGGAGATTATGCGTCAAGCATGTGAGCTGCTCGACAAAGGTTATATACGAATCTCTTAGTCCTTGTGCTGTTTCTATTATACTAGTGCCTAAAAAGGATGGTACTTCGCGTATGTGTGTTGATTGTAGAGGCATTAATAATATTACTATTCGTTATCGTCATCCTATTCCTAGGCTAGATGATATGCTTGATGAATTGAGTGGCTCTACAATATTCTCCAAAGTTGATTTACGTAGTGGATACCATCAAATTCGTATGAAATTGGGAGATGAATGGAAAACAGCATTTAAAACTAAGTTTGGTTTATATGAGTGGTTAGTCATGCCTTTTGGGTTAACTAATGCACCTAGTACTTTCATGAGACTAGTGAACGAAGTTTTACGTGCTTTCATTGGACGATTTGTGGTAGTCTATTTTGATGATATACTGATTTATAGCAAATCTTTGGAAGAACATTTGGAACATTTACGTGCTGTTTTTAATGCTCTACGTGATGCACGCTTGTTTCAGAACCTTGGGAAGTGCACCTTTTGCACCGACCGAGTATCTTTTCTTGGCTATGTTGTTACTCCACAGGAATTGAAGTTGATAAAGCCAAGATTGAAGCTATTGAGAGTTGGCCGCAGCCCAAAACGGTCACACAAGTGAGGAGTTTTCTTGGACTCGCTGGTTTCTATAGGCGTTTTGTGAGAGATTTTAGCACCATTGCTGCACCTCTCAATGAGCTTACAAAGAAGGATGTGCCTTTTGTTTGGAGTACCGCACAGGAAGAAGACTTCACGATATTGAAAGATAAGTTGACACATGCTCCTTTACTCCAACTTCCTGATTTTAATAAGACTTTTGAGCTTGAATGTGATGCTAGTGGAATTGGATTAGGAGGTGTGTTATTACAAGATGGCAAACCTGTTGCATACTTTTCTGAAAAATTGAGTGGGCCTAGTCTGAACTATTCTACTTATGAGTTTCCGTCGAGGACGACTTCATTTCAAGAAGGGGAGGATGACGAGGACATCAATACCATTGTTACACCCACAACCCCTATTGTTACATATATTGGACCAATTACTAGAGCTCGCGCACGCCAATTGAATACCAGGTACTTTCGTTTCTTGGTAATGATTCTAATGTTCATGAGAATATGATACTGCCTAAATTGGATACATTTGTTTTGCTTACAAATGAAGGGCCGAGCTTGGAGAAGGATGAACATTGGAGCAAGAACACGCATGGAGTTGATGGCATGCGCAAGGGGATCAAGGACGGAGTTACAAGTGATGATTTCAGGACTTTGAAGCCACCATAAGGAGTGCATGAAGCCTTGGACGAAATATACAAGATTCCACATCATAATATTCGTCCATAGGCTATTCTAGGTGCCGCGTCACCTTATTATTGGGCCAGGCCCATGTAATTTCGAAATACTTAAGTATAGGCTATTTTTAGAGTCTCAGATGTGGGGAAACAAGAGTTAGGGTTGGTTTCGACCCCACCCTCAAGGGCCACGAAATTCCTCCTCTTCCTCCATATATACAGCCCTTAGGGCGTCGTTTAGACTTTGGGTTTTGTTTAGATTAAAAGTTCGCCATAGCTGCAACTTCACAGATTTCGCTTGTGTTCAACGACCACTGCACCAAGGCGTCACAGAACCCCATCTTCATTAATAAAGCTTTCCTCTTATATTCGCAATATCCAGATTGCAATCTTAGTTTCTTGCTTGTTGTTCGTTTGCTCGCAGGAAACAGGCCCTCGTCGTTAGGTTGATCGTGCTCCGGCGTGGCCAATAACCCTCGGAAGTTGCTTTAGCGATTGCTAAGGCGCGACGTCTCGCACGTTCGTAGTCGGATCGTCAAGGTCGACTCCCACAGAAAACGATAGCCACCATCTCATCGAAACATCGGGACACCTTTGCCTCTATCAATTTGAGTGTGCATTGCAAATTACTCATGTTGCATCATGCTTACATTTGTTATATCTTATGTCCGAACTGTCTTGCGAGTACATTCAAAGTACTCACCTGGCTTGTTGATTTGGCCAGATGTTGACGAAGGCGATCTTATGGATGAAGAGTTCGACAATGAGTCCGACGCCTAGAGGAGTCCCAACAATTCCGCGGCGATCCTGCAATTTATCACTTGTACCATATCCGCTTCCGCTACCCGAATAAATCATCGAGCCTCACTTCGACGCCGATGAGCTGCAAGAGTAGGAGTCAATGTCACCCACTTCACCGTGACATATCCACCACCACGCTTAAATGCGAGTCAAGAGTATGCCACCACACCCTGCGCTATATCCGCCTTTATGTATATTATTGGCGTGTTTGTAATAAAATTGTTGAGCAACCTCAGCTCAACCTCAGAATATATTTAGTACTTCTCGATTTCAGATCAAGAATTTGTCTACCCAAAGGAGGAGGACTCTCTGTCTTTGGGAATAACAAGATCGGCTTCTCAATAAGTATTTTATTGAAAAACCGGTCGTGACACATGTGTGATTGATTCTCGTTGATTTGTGTGTTTCCTCTCGTTTCCCCTCATGTTCTTCATGGGATTCCCTCCAAATCGTGAAAGATCGGCCTTAGGGTATCCACTCTACATCACAATGGCTTGTCGATCATCGGGCAAGTCGACCAAAGTCCACACTTTGTTCTCATACATGGATCCTATCTCAGATTTCATGGCCTCAAGCCATTTGTTGGAATCTGGGCTCATCATAGCTTCTTCAAAGTTCATAGGTTCACTGTTGTCTAACAACATGACTTCCAGGATAGGATTACCGTACCACTCTGGTGCGGTATGTGTTCTGGTCGACCTACGAGGTTCAGTAGTAACTTGATCTGAAGTTTTATGATCATCATCATTATCTTCCTCTCTAGTTGGTCTAGCCATCACGGGAACGGTTTTCTCTGATGTGCTACTTTCCAATTCGAGAGAAGGTTTAACTACCTCATCAAGTTTTACTTTCCTCTCACTCACTTATTTCAAGAGAAACTCCTTCTGTAGAAATGACCCATTCTTAGGAACAAAGATCTTGCCTTCGGATATGTGGTATAAGGTGTACCCTATAGTTTCTTTAGAGTATCCTATGAAGACGCACTTCTCCAATTTGGGTTCGAGCTTATCAGGCTGAAGTCTTCTAACATAAGCATCACATCCCCAAACTTTAAGAAATGACAACTTAGGTTTCATGCCAAACCAAAGTTCATATGGTGTCGTCTCAATGTACTTAGACGGTGCCTTATTTAACGTGAATGCGGTTGTCTCTAATGCATAACCCCAAAATGATAAAGTCAAATTGGTAAGAGACATCATAGAACGCACCATATCTAATAAAGTACGGTTACGATGTTCGGACACTCCATTACGCTGTGGTGTTCCAGGTGGCATGAGTTGTGAAACAATTCCACATTGTTTTAAATGAAGGCCAAACTCGTAACTCAAATATTCGCCTCTGTGATCAGATCATAGAAACTTTATTTTCTTCTTACGATGATTCTCCACTTCACTTTGAAATTCTTTGAACTTTTCAAATGTTTCAGACTTGTGTTTCATCAAGTAGATATACCCATACCTACTTAAATCATCTGTGAAGGTTAGAAAATAATGATACCCATCGTGTGCCTCAACACTCATCGGTCTGCATACATCGGTATGTATTATTTCCAATAAGTCATTAGCTCGCTCCATTTTGCTGCGAACGGAGTTTTAGCCATCTAACCAAAGAGGCATGGTTCGCAAGTATCAAATGATTCATAATCAAGTGATTCCAAAAGTCCATCCGCATGGAGTTTCTTCATGCGCTTTACACTAATATGACCTAAACGGCAGTGCCACAAGTAAGTTGCACTATCATTATCAACTTTGCATCTTTTGGCATCAATATTATGAATACGTGTATCACTACGATCGAGATTCAACAAGAATAGACCATTTATCAAAGGTGCATGACCATACAAGATATTATTCATATAAATAGAACTACCATTATTCTCTGGTTTAAATGAATAACCGTCTCCCAATAAAAAGATCCAGATATAATGTTCATGCTCAACGCTGGCACCAAATAACAATTATTGAGGTCTAAAACTAATCCCGAAGGTAGATGTAGAGGTAGCATGCCGACGGCAATCACATGAACCTTGGAACTATTCCCAACGCGCATCGTCACCTCGTCCTTGGCCAATCTTAGTTTATTTCGTAGCTCCTATTTCGAGTTACAAATAAGAGCAATCGAACTGGTATCAAATACCCAGGCGCTACTACGAGCATTAGTAAGGAACACATCAATAACATGTATATCAAATATATCTTTGTTCACTTTGCCATCCTTCTTATCTGCCAAGTATTTTGGGCAGTTCCGCTTCGAGTGGCCATTTCCTTTGCAGTGGAAGCACTTAGTTTTAGGCTTGCGTCTAGCTTTGGGCTTCTTCACGGGAGCGGCAACTTTCTTGCCATTCTTCTTGAAGTCCCCTTTCTTTCCCTTGCCCTTTTTCTTGAAACTAGTGGTCTTGTTAACCATCAACACTTGATGCTCCTTCTTGATTTCTACCTCCGCGGACTTAAGCATTGCGAAGAGCTCGGGAATTGTCTTCGTCATCCCTTGCATATTATAGTACATCATGAAGCCTTTGTAGCTTGGTGGCAGTGACTGAAGAACTTTGTCAATAACACTCTCAACCGGAAAATCAATTCCCAGCTGAGTCAAGTGGTTATGATACCCATACATTTTGAGTATGTTTCCACTGACATAACTATTCTCCTCCATCTTGCAACTATAGAACTTGTTGGAGACTTCATATCTCTCAACCCGAGCATTAGCTTGAAATATCAACTTCGGCTCTTGGAACATCTCATATGCTCCGTGACATTCAAAATGTCTTTGAAGTCTCGGTTCTAGGACGTAAAGCATGGCACACTGAACTATCGAGTAGTCATCAGATCGAATCTGCCAGACGTTCATAACATCTGCTGTAGCTCCTGTACCAGGTCTGTCACCTACCGGTGCATCAAGAACATAATTCTTCTATGCAGCAATGAGGATAACCCTCAAGTTACGTACTTAGTCCGTGTAGTTGCTACCATCATCTTTCAACTTTTCTCTAGGAACTTATAAAAGAAGGGGAAGCTACATCGTGTTGATCTACAACATAATTTGCAAAGATATTTTGGCTGTTTTCATGATAAATTTTAGTTCAATTAATCAAATTACTAATGAACTCCCACTTGAATCAACATCCCTCAAGTAGTCTAAGTGAAAATGATCCAAATCAACTAAACCATGTCCGATCATCACGTGAGATGGAGTAGTCTTCAATGGTGAACATCTCAATGTTGATCATATCTACTATATGACTAATGTTTGACCTTTCGCCTCCAAAGGTTTCGGGCCCAAGTCTGTACATGCTAGGCTCGTCAAGTTTAACCCAAGTATTCTGCATGTGCAAAACTGTCTTACACCCATTGTATGTGAACATAGAATCTATCACACCTGATCATCACGAGGTGCTTCAAAATGACAAACTTTAGCAATGGTGCATACTCAGGGAGAACATTTTTATCTTGAAATTAAGTGAAGGGATCATCTTATAATGCTACCGTCGTTCTAAGAAAAATAAGATGCATAAAGGATAAACATCACATGCAATCAAAATATGTGACGTGATATGGCCATCATCATCTTGTGCTTTTGATCTCCATCTCCAAAGCATCGGCATGATCTCCATCGTCACCGGCTCAACACCTTGATCTCCATCGTAGCATCGAGGTCGTCTCGCCAACTATTGCTTCTACAACTGTTGCTAACACATAGCGATAAAGTAAACCAATTACATGGCGCTTAGTGATTGACACGCAGATCATACAATAATTAAAGACAACCCTAAGGCTCCTACCGGTTGTCATACTCATCGACATGCGACTCGTGAACTTATTACAAAACATGATCATCTCATACATCAACATATATCACATCATATCTTGACCATATCACATCACAACATGCCCTGCAGAAACAACTTAGACGTCCTCTACTTTGTTGTTGCAAGTTTTACATGGCTACTACGGGCTTCTAGCAAGAACCGTTCTTACCTACACAAAACCACAATGGTGATTCTCAAGTTTGCTATTTTAACCTTCTTCAAGGACTAGCCATAGTCAAATTCGATTCAACTAAAGTCGGAGAAACATACACCCGCCAGCCACCTTTATGCAAAACAAGTTGCATGTTAGTCAGTGGAACCGGTCTCATGTGCGTGGACATATGAGGTAGGTCTGGACCGCTTCATCCCACAATGTCGCCGAATCAAAATAAGACGTTGGTGGTAAGAAGTATGAACATCACCGCCCACAACTCTTTTGTGTTCTACTCATGCATATCATCTACGCATAGACCTGGCTCATGTGCCACTGTTAGGGAATGTTGCATGGAAAACAAAAAAAATCTACGCACACGCAAGATCTATCCATGGAGATGCATAGCTACGAGAGGGGAGAGTATGTCTACATACCCTCGTAGACCATTTAGCAGAAGCGTTTATCAACGTGGTTGATGTAGTCATACACCTTCACGATCCAACCGATCAAGTACCGAACGTACAGCACCTCCGCATTTAGCACATGTTCAGCTCGATGACGTCCTCGCCTTCTTGATCAAGCAAGACAAGCAAAGTAGTAGATGAGTTCCGGCGGAACAACGGCGTGGTGACGGTGGTGGTGAACTTGTTCCCGCTAGGCTTCGTCGTGCACTAGGGAAAACTTGACGGAGGATGAAACTGGGGAGAGGGGCGCTGCACATGGCTCGTGGATTGTCGTGGTTATGTGGCGCCCCCTCCCTCTCCTATATATAGGTGGAGGGGAGGAGGGGCAGCCATGGTGCGCCCCAAGCCCCCCTTCCTTTTCTGGCGCCTGGGAAAATGCAGGAGGGGGCGGCGCCCTGAAAGTGCTAGTTATCGACTAGAGGGGGTGAATAGGCGATTTTTATGAAAGTCTTCAAAAGACAAGGTCTTTGAAGACAGACAATCAAACAACACCTATATGAAATGCATCTAAGACAAACTACTCTAGATAGACTATAGTCAAGTAAGCAATATAATGAAAGCACGAAGACTAATAGCAGCTAGGTAGAACAGATCGGAATGGAAGACAGTATGAAGCCAAACACGTGATAGTCTTCACACAGTAAAGTCAAACAGATCACGCAAATAATAAATGACTTCACGAAGACAAACTGAAATGTAAAGGAGGTGGGGGATAGAACCAGTAGCTTAGTGAAGACAAGGATTTGGTAGACCAGTTCCAGATGCTGTGAGAACCGTACGTCTGGTTAGGGAGGCTGAGATTGAACTCAGAAGATCGCATCTTCACCTTATTCCCCTTGAGCTAAGGACACCCAGTCCTCGCCCAATCACTCTAATAAGTCCTCAAGGTATACTTCCAAACCTTCATAGACTCCGTTCATCAGCGATCCACAATGACTCTTGGATCCTCAGAACGTGATGCCTAACCGGGTGGAGGCTACACAGTCCTCAAGTGTAACAAGTCTTTAGACAGAAAGACTTCAGTGATGCCTAACACTCTTTGGCTATGGGTGTTCTGGGCTTTGTCCTCGCAAGGATCTCTCTCTCAAAGGCTTCAGAGGTGGGTTGCTCTCAAACGACAAAAGCCGTGCACTAACTCCGAGCAGCCACCAATTTATGGTGTAGGGGGTGGGCTATTTACAGCCAGGAGGCAACCCGACATGATATGTCCGAAATGACCCTGGGTCAATAAGGAACCGACATGTGTGCAACAATGGATTTCAAACACACGCGATGACTTGGCTTGGGCTACAAGCAAAGCTGACTTATCCAACTCTAGATAAGATTTGCTCTCGTTGTGTTTGCTCGAAGTCATTGGATTTTGGTTGAGCATAACGTCAGTCTTCCAAATTTGTTCACTTTGACCCCACTTAATAGTACGGTGGTTCCTATGACTCAAGAAGGAATAAAATGAAATTACAAAAGAAACTATGTGATGCGGAGCATCCCACGATCATCCCCATGGACTTACAACCGTCTCATCAAAAGCCAAGAGGACCCATGACACGAGCTAGAGCTAGAGCTCTCGAGAACGAGGTGACCTCTTTCCTTATTGATATCGCATATGATCCTCTCGAGACATGGCTACTACCTAAGTCCGATATGCTATGCATGATTAGGTGCCAAGGGAACCTCCCGAGGACGCACGTGAAGATGGACAAGCCACCAAGTCCGCGGATGAAGAGAACCAACGGAGAAGGCCAAGAACACCTTCCAGCCCCGGAAATCCGGCCATGGCCCCGGACATCCGCCCCTGAGCTTCTACCTCAACAGATCCCATCTCGCCATGTCTCCAGGTCGGACATCCGCGCCCAAGCCCGGACATCCGCCCCCAGCCGGACATCTGCCCCCAGCCGGATATCCACCTCACTGAAATCCGGCGCCTTTTCCGATTCGGTGAACGGTCGCCCAGCCGGACATCCGCCCTTGGTCGGACATCCGGCTCTTCCGGAAGCCCCGGATATCCGGCCCCCTCGCCCGGAAATCCGGCCCCCCATCACCGATTGCATTTGGAAGACCCCGCCAGCCCGGACATCCGACCCCCTAGTCCGGACATCCGGCGTCTCGGGAAAGCCCGGACATCCGTCCCGATGCCCGGACGTCCGGCCTACCCGGCCTGCTGCAGTGCCTCAGGGCCTTGTCCCTTGTACCCCTTCGCCCGAGACTATATATACTTGTTCCCTTTCCTCTTTCAAGGGTTAGCATTGATTAGCTCATATTCTTGTGTGAGAGCCTTTGCTCATCCACTTGGCTACTTCTCCACCGAGATCAGGACCTCTCCGGAGAAGATCCCCCAAGCGGATTCAAGACCCCCTTCTAGGGTGGACCTCAAGGCCTCCTCACGGAGAAGAACGGCTACCGTTTGTATCTTACCTTTGTTGATCTTGAATCTTGTGCCACTCTATGCGACCGATAATCTAGCACTTGTGTGATTGATCTCTTGTCGGTTTCGTGATTTCTCTCTCTTTTCTCTCGTGTTCTTCCGCGTGTTCCTCGTGGATTCCCCGTAGGATCCGCCTCCAACGTGAAAGATCGCCCACGTGAGGTTCCGCCCTACATCATCTATGGTATCATGAGCCACGTTGATCACGTTATTGGAGCCCCTACCCCTCTTTTTCTAGCTTGATTTTGTTGTTTTTGTCCTAATTCCGAAAATTCCCCACAAAAATAGCCCCAAATTTTTTGTGATTTGTTCGTGTGATGAAGTTTTGTTGGATTTGATCCGTGGATTTCGTGTGTTGCGTGTAGATCTAGCTTTCTCCCACCATTTCCACAATTTCCATCCACAAAATCCTCGAATTTTGCCCCGGTTCCCACCTTCCCCACTGGTGTTCATCGAGCCCGACATCCGGCCGAAAGAGCCCTGGACATCCTACCCGATCAGCCCGGACATCCGGCGCCCGGACATCCGGCTTCCAGCCCGGATTTCCGCCCCGTAACAACAATCCTTCCACCACCCGATCACCGCCTAGCTTTCGCCAAATTTTGTCCCGAGCCCACATACACTTCCACTTACCTCCACCACTTCCGCATAACACTACCATAGCCTTTCCCACTTCCAATTCGACAATGTTGCCAACTTTTCCTTGAGAATTTGAGTTGTGGTTTTCCGTATCCTTTTGTGTTTCGCTATCTAGGTACGGTTCAACATCAACATCACCACCGCTCATCTTCGCTAAGGACGGTAACATCGTCGACACCTTTGACATTACTTGCAATTACATTGATAACCATCATAGCCCATCTTTCGTGTTGCTTACCCATCGAGACTAGACATTGAGTATTGCCGGCAACGTGACTTGTGCACATTAGTGATCATACTCCATAGCATACATACCATACCAAAGTGGTGCATATCTTACCATCAACTTGTGTGTCACAAAGTTATCATCGCATACACAATTGCTATCTTGGTTCGTGAAGTTTTGCATGAGAAAAGAGCTCAAAAGAGAAAGAGCCATTCAAGCTTTTAACCAAAGAGAGAAAGATAAACAAAGAGCTTATGAGCAAGAACCATAGCATCATACAACATTAAGATTGTCATACTTGATCATCTTGGATCAACACATTGAAACACCATACATATAGCATACTTGGGTAGAAGTCGTTGCATTTTGCTTAGTAGGTTGCGCACAAGTTCGTATCCGCCTATTGTGCAATCGTGCTAGCGTCTCTCTAGTGTTGTGCAACAAGAGCATCTTGGTGAATTCCACATTTTGGCTCATCCTTGGTTGCATAACCCCATATTATCTTTTATGCGTGTGCTTCCGTGTACCGTATCTTGCTAGTGGTCTACTTGTTGCATTTGCAAATTTTTGAATCATTTCCAACTTTATTGAGTCTCACTTACAATTGCATCAAATTTTGTGCCACCATCCTAACCGAGCTCCACCATAAAGCTTTTACTTGTGTAGGTGTGAGAACCGACAAGAATCGGTACCAAGAGTGCCATTTCATTGTCCGCATTTGAGTGAACCTGATTCATCTTCAACATCGGTCAAAGGTACATTGGTATAAGTTCTTTTCCGTTCTACCACTCACATTTTGCTTGAAATGATGGATAGACCAAGTTCTTCTACCAACCCACTCTTCAACGAGCAAGACGACGACATGTCTTCATATGTCACCAAGAACCACCTATTTGGTGCACAACGAAGCGTTGCACCAAGAACAACAAGCAATGAGCGACCGCATCGACAACCTCGCCACCGACTTGCGACTCTCCGAACAACGCATAAGAGACTACTTCGACAACAAGTTCGAGGCTCACAAGCAAGAGAATGATGCAAGAATGGACGAGATCCGCTGCGTTGATGAGAAACCGCGTCATTCAACTTCTTCATCATCAAGACGGAGCCGCCGAGTCGACATTCCGACGACACCTTCTACGACTCAAGTACACCGTCATCGAACACTCTTCGACGAGCCGCAAGGCCAAGACCGTCATGCATCTCGCAACCCGCTACATGTCAAGCATTCACAAGAGCAAGTTGATGATCAAGTTCCTCATCCTCAATCTAATCAAGAGGCTTTTGCTCAAGCTCAAGAACGACAACGTCTTCGTCGCCAACAAGAGGAAGAACGAGCACGCCTTCACCAAGATTTAACAAGACGCCAAGGCTCAACGCCTTCAACAACAACAACGTGAGGCGCAAGCTCTTGAGGCGCAACGCGTGCCCTTCAAGAATCAAGTAGAGCCTTCGCCAACCGCAATCGCGAACGGCGCAATCAAGAGGAAGCCCTTCGAGAAGAAATCCAAGAGAGGAACTACCAACCTCATGCACAACGACAAGTTCCTCAAGCTCCTCCACAAGCTCGTCAAGCTCCACCTCAACATCAAGGTCAACAAGGGCAAGTTGATCATGGTCTTCCTCCGCCAAGAGCAACATGAAGACGAATACAATCCACGCCAAGGACGCCATCATCAACATCGCCAACAACACAATGAAGAGCAACGCTACGGCAAGCTAAAATTCACCATGCCCAAGTTCAATGGAAGCAATGACCCCGAAGACTACCTCTCATGGGCATTGAAGGTTGACAAAATCTTCCGCTTGCACAACTATGATGAAGCGAAGAAAATCGCTATGGCATCACTTGAGTTCCAAGACTATGTGCTCATATGGTGGGAACAAATCATTGAGCGACGACAAGCAAGAGGTGAACCTCCAATCACCACTTGGGCTCAAATGAAGGATGTCATGCGAGCACGTTTTGTGCCAACCTACTACAACCGCGACCTCTTCTTAAAACTCCAACTACTCAAGCAAGGAACAAAGAGCGTTGAAGAATATTACAAGGAAATGCAGATAGCCATGATTCGAGCCAATGTCAAGGAAGATGATGAGCAAACTATGGCACGTTTCTTGAATGGACTCAATCATCCCATCAAGAAGATCGCCGACTTCCAACCATACTCATCCCTCATTGTGCTCGTTCATCAAGCTACAATGGCGTAACGCCAAGTACAAGATGACTTCAAGTACGCCAAGTACTCATCCAAGACCTCCGGCTTCTCAAACACCCAAGCGACAACGACTCCTTCAACATCTACATCAACCAAACTTTCTTCAAGAAACGACGACAAGTCAAGTTACAAGAAGACTTCGACAAGCTCAAGTCGTCCTCCTCCTACTACAAGCAACATCAAACCGCGTGCTTCATCCTCTACTCCGACCAATGAGACCATCAAGACAAGCTCCTTCAAGTGTTTCACTTATGCGCGGCCGAGGCCACAAGTCATACGAATGCACCAACAAGCGCACCATGATCCTCAACGACGATGGCACATATGACTCCATGAGTGAAGAGGAGATGGAAGCTCTTGAGCAAGTGGCCATGCACCGCAAGTGAACGAAGAAGAAGATGATCAAGTCTTTTGTGATGAGGATTCGAGCCCGCCCTCGTTGTCTCCAAGGTCTTGACTCTTCAACATCAACAAGAAGAAGACCAACGATGCCACATCTTTCACACAAAAGCCGGCATCAATGGACGGTCCATCAAGGTCATCATCGATGGAGGTAGTTGCCACAACTTGGCAAGTGAAGAACTATGCTCCAAGCTCCAATTGGTCAAGAGGAAGCACCCGCATCCCTACAAGGTTCAATGGCTAAGTGACTCCAAGACTATACGAGTCGAGCATGCGGTCCAAGTCTCCTTCAAAATTGGTGCTTATGAAGACACGTTGGAATGTGATGTGGTTCCAATGACCGTTTGCCACCTACTTCTAGGTCGACCATGGCAATTCGACCGTGGTGTCATCCACAATGGGCGTACCAATCACTATAGCTTCAAGATTGAAGGGAAGGAATATGTGCTACGACCTATGTCTCCTACTCAAGTGATAGCCGATAAGCAAGCCACACATCATAGAGAAAAGTGTGAGAAAGTGATCCACCCAAAAGTGAGTGAGAGCCACAAGCCAAATTTGAGCGACTCTTCGCCTAGAGAGAAAAACCTCATTCTATTTGCCACCAAAAGTGAGATGAGAGAAGTGTGTGAGAACCCATCAAGTGTGATGCACTTTGTCCTTGTGTGCAAGGATGGAGAACCAAAAACTAACACCATTCACGAGCTACCTTTGGTGTTTCAATCTCTTTTGCAGGAATTTCAAGATGTTTTCCCGATGAGCTACCTCCGGGTCTACCTCCTCTTCGAGGGATAGAGCATCGAATTGACCTCATCCCGGGCGCCTCTTCCAAACAAAGCTCCATACCGAGTCAATCCTAAGAAACCAAGGAGATTCAACGGCAAGTACAACAACTCATCGACAACGGTCATGTACGTGAAAGCCTAAGCCCTTGTGCCGTTCGGTTATTCTTGTGCCTAAGCCCGATGGAAGTTTCCACTTGTGCTCCGATTGTCGACCTATCAATGCTATTACCGTCCGATATAGGCATCCCATTCCTCGCTTAGATGACATGCTTGATGAACTTAGTGGAGCCAACTTTTTCTCAAAAATTGATCTTAAAAGTGGCTATTATCAAATCCGCATACAAGAGGGTGATGAATGGAAATCGCTTTCAAAACCAAATTTGGTTTATATGAATGGTTAGTGATGCCTATGGGTCTTTCGGAAGCTCCCTGTAGTTTTGTGCGTCTTATGCATCATATTAGCTTCGTCCTTATATTGGAGTCTTTGTTGTGGTTTACTTTGATGATATTCTTGTGTTTAGCAAAACAATGAAAGAGCACATCAATCATGTAAAATCTGTGTTGCAAACTCTTCGCAAGGAAAGCCTTTACGCAAACTTGAAAAAATGCACTTTTGGGGTTGACAAAGTGATTTTCTTGGGTTTTGTAGTTTCCTCAAAGGGTGTCCATGTTGATGAATCTAAAATTGAAGCAATTAGAACTTGGCCCCAACCCACCAATTTGCAACAAGTGCGAAGTTTTCTTGGTCTTGCGGGTTTCTATCGTCAGCTTTGTGAAAGATTTTAGCACAATTGCCGCTCCTTTGCATGCTTTGAGCAAGAAGAATACTCCCTTTGTTTGGGGAACTTTGCAACCAACCGCTTTTGATGAGCTCAAGTCTTTACTTACTCATGCTCCGATTCTTGCTTTGCCCAACTTTGACAAAACTTTTGAGGTTCACTGTGATGCAAGTGGTACCGGAATTGGCGGAGTTTTGATGCAAGAAAAACAAGCCATTGCTTATTTTAGTGAAAAACTCTCTGGTGCTCAACTTAATTATCCCACCTATGACAAAGAATTGTATGCTTTAGTGCGTGTGCTAAATGTTTGGGAACATTACCTTAGACCTCATGAGTTTGTCATCCATACCGATCATGAAACGCTTAAGTACCTCAAAGGTCAAACTAAATTGAACAAGCGTCATGCCAAATGGAGTGAATTCATTGAATCTTTTCCTTATGTGATCAAGTACATTAAGGGTAAAGAAAATGTAGTTGCCGACGCGCTTTCACGCATATGCATGCTTGTCACTCAACTTGAGTTGAATGTTATTGGTTTTGAGCATATAAAAGACTTGTATGAGCATGATCCATCTTTTGCTTCTCCTTATGCTAAGTGTTTGACGATACGCCTTGGGAACAATATTACATCAAGGATGGTTATCTTATGAGAGCTAACAAACTTTGCATTCCCGAGTCTTCTCTTCGTTTGCTCCTTTTGCAAGAGGCTCATGGAGGCGGACTCATGGGACACTTTGGACGCGACAAGACATTCGCCACGCTCTCCAACAACTACTTTTGGCCCAAGATGTTCCATGACGTCTCACGCTTCACCAACCGATGCTACACATGTCGCAAAGCTAAGTCTAAAGCCCAATCTCATGGTCTTTACATGCCCTTCCAATTCCATATCAACCATGGGAAGACATTAGTATGGATTTTGTACTCGGTTTGCCTAGGACTCAAAATGGCAAGGATTCCGCTTTTGTTGTTGTGGATAGATTTTCTAAGATGGCACATTTCATACCTTGCAACAAGATAGACGATGCTTCACATGTTGCCAATCTCTTTTGTAGGGAAATCTTGCGACTCCATGGCGTACCAAAGACAATCGTCTCCGATCGTGACGTCAAGTTCTTGAGTTACTTTTGGAAGACCCTATGCGCCAAGCTCGGAATCAAGCTCTTGTTCTCCTCGGCATACCATCCTCAAACTGATGGCCAAACGGAGGTGACGAACCGCACACTATCCACTCTACTTCGTGTCTTGATAAAGAAGAACATCAAGGAATGGGAAGCATGTCTACCCGTCACGAAATGCGCCTACAACCGTGCAAGACATTCAACTACCGGCAAGTCCCCTTTCGAGGTCGCTGGTTTCAACCCCTTGTCCCCATTGGACATTCTACCACTTCCTCTCCACGAGCGCACCAACATGGATGCAAGTGAACGAGCAAGCTACATCAAGAAGATGCACGAAGACACAAGGCACACCATTGAGCGCCAAGTACAACGTCAAGCAAACAAGCTCAACGAAAACAAGCAACCCATCGTCTTCAACATTGGTGATCTCGTGTGGCTACACCTTCGCAAGGACCGCTTCCCCAAAGAACGCAAGTCCAAGCTTCTCCCTCGAGCCGATGGACCTTTCAAGGTGCTAGCACGCTACAACGACAACGCCTACAAGATCGACCTACCTCGAGACAAATACAACGTGAGCGACATCTTCAACGTCAAGGACCTAGCACCATTCCATGGAGATGAAGCTTTTGATCCGAGGTCGGATCTCTCCCAAGGGGGGGGGGGAGATGATGCGGAGCATCCCACGATCATCCTCATGGACTTACAACCGTCTCATCAAAAGCCAAGAGGACCCATGACACGAGCTAGAGCTAGAGCTCTCGAGAACGAGGTGACCTCTTTCCTTATTGATATCGCATATGATCCTCTCGAGACATGGCTACTACCTAAGTCCGATATGCTATGCATGATTAGGTGCCAAGGGAACCTCCCGAGGACGACGTGAAGATGGACAAGCCACCAAGTCCGCGGATGAAGAGAACCAACGAAGAAGGCCAAGAACACCTTCCAGGCCCCGGACATCCGCCATGGCCCCGGACATCCGCCCCGGAGCTTCTACCTCAACAGATCCCATCCGCCATGTCTCGTGGCCCGGACATCCGGCGTCAAGCCGGATATCCGGCCCCACCGAAATCCGGCGCCCCTTTCCCGATTCAAACGGTCGCCCAGCCGGACATCCGCCCTTGGCCGGACATCCGGCTCTTCCGAAGCCCGGATATCCGCCCTCGCCTGAAATCCGCCCCCATCACCAATTGCGTTTGGAAGACTTCGCCACCCGGACATCCGCCCCTAGTCCGGACATCCGGCGTCTCGGGAAAGCCGGACATCCGCCCGACGCCCGGACGTCCGGCCTCCTCGTCACTAGCAGTGCCTCAGGGCCTTGTCCCTTGTACCCCTTCGCCCGAGACTATATATACTTGTTCCCTTTCCTCTTTCTAGGGTTAGCATTGATTAGCTCATATTCTTGTGTGAGAGCCTTTGCTCATCCACTTGGCTACTTCTCCACCGAGATCAGGACCTCTCCGGAGAAGATCCCCCAAAGCGGATTCAAGACCCCTTCTAGGGTGGACCCCTGACGGCCTCCTCACGGAGAAGAACGGCTACCGTTTGTATCTTACCTTTGTTGATCTTGAATCTTGTGCCACTCTATGCGACCGATAATCTAGCACTTGTGTGATTGATCTCTTGTCGGTTTCGTGATTTCTCTCTCGTTTCTCTCGTGTTCTTCCGCGTGTTCCTCGTGATTCCCCGTAGGATCCGCTCCAACGTGAAAGATCGCCCACGTAGGGTTCCGCCCTACATCACTATGTATTCGCACTCCATAGTCTTCAAGTGAATGTCTTCACACGTCATTATCTTCAATGTGAATGTCTTCACGAACCACCACTGTCTTCAATGTCTTCATACATTTTTAGGGGTCATCTTTGGTAGGAAAACCAAATCAATGAGGGACTTCTACCGTGTTATCCTGCAATTCTCACAAACACATTAGTCCTTCAACCACGTTTGTCGCCAATACTCCAAAACCAACTAGAGGTGGTACTAGATGCACTTACAATCTCCCCCTTTTTGGTGATTGATGACAAACTGTTTGAAGTTTTCAACGGGGATAAAAAATGTGTAAGTTAAAGAACGCGGTAATTAGCTTCATGAGGTTGAAAGGGCTCCCCCTGAAGATGTGCATATAAGTGATTTTCCTTTGAATGCAAATGCACATGGCAGGTTTTGCTTTGTGGAGATTTCCTTCAACCGATGAAGACAATTCATCATGCATACACAAGTGTAATGTAGATAATGACATGCATAATGAGAAATGGGCGTCTGCAGAATGACTTCATGCGGAATTTATCATCCCAACAAACGTTAGCAGCAAAAGTAGCATACGACCATCAAAGTTTAAGTGTTACAATTCAAAAGCAACAGTTGAGGAACGAGAGTTGTAAAGCCTTAGCAAAAATAAGCACCCGACCGATATAGGCCCGCTTGAAGACTATCAACTCATATGCTTCTCCCCCTTTTGTCAGGAATGACCAAAAAGGTGTGAAGACATAGAGTGCCTATGTGTTCCCAGGCGGTGTTGGTGAAGATGTTGGGGCAGAAGGGTCGACGGTGGAGTTGGGAAATGCGGATGGGCCTGATGCAGAATCGTGATGCAGTGAAGCCATAGCTGGTGATGTGGCGTCGTCCTCTTCGTCAATGACTCGCGCAACAACAGTTGGAGGCGAAGATGAATACTCAGACTCTTTAATGGAAGGAGTTTGACGCCAACGTGTTGGCCGTGGAGGCCTGGAGTCAAACTTGAAACGTTCAGTGAAGCCATCTACTTGAAGATCGTCTTTAGAACAGAGCATTGTGAGGCTCTTCCAGGCACGCCGACAGGCTTCATGAGCAACAAACGAGTTCTTGGTTGCAAGGTTGCGTATGCGATTGACATCAACAAGAAGACTTTGCATCTGGTGCTTGATCCAGTCATGATGACTATCCTGCTTCTGATAAAGTGAAACCAGAAGCTCTCGGTCATTCAGCACACAAGCATGCTTCTGAGGCCTTTGGGCTACTGTGTTGGCTGTTGCATCCGTGTTAGCACGATGCGGCAGCCAGAGCTGACCGACAAGAGGACCAGTAACAGTAGTGGTTGGGTTCAGCACATGAATCCTTTCAAGGAGTTGAGTGAAGCTTTGGAAGGCAGCATTGTCTTCACGAACAGGCTCCTTGCCAAGTTCATGATAGATGGCTTCATGTGACATATCTACTTCAGGCAGAAAAACGACATGGTTGCATGCTGAATATTGATATTTGATAGTTGAGTGAAGCTTAATCAGCCGCATGACCCATGAAGCATATAACTTGAGCCCAAAAAATCAATGCCAGAAGCAGCCAACTGATGGATGAAGAATTCTTGAGTATTGAACCTGATGCCATTGATGATATGAAAGACCAATGTCTTCATAATGCCTTCAAGCTTGGCATGAGGAGAATGCCCCTTGATTGGCCACAGAGTATGCCTCAGAATTTGATATATAGTGCGGGGCAGGTACACGAGGTCATTGACATAAAATTCCTTGGGGTATTCGGCATGAACTGGCAATGGCTTCATCGTGTTGGGCATTTGACTCATGTTGGGTTCAGGCTTCTGGAAGATGCTCTGCAAAGCGCTGACAACCTGGCTCATACAGATCACCGGGAGTGGGCAGGGAAGTTAGCTCGACGATATCTTGAGCTTTGGCTTCATGATGTACATCACTTGACATCCACTCGAGGACCCATGTCTTCGAATCCCTATTGTAGCCTGATATATGGAGAGTGTCATAGAATTGCATCAAGAGTTCTTCATTCCAATGCTCCTTGTCGACGACAAATGGGAGCAAGCCAGCTTCATGAAAGCAAGCAAGAGCTTCCTTAAGGCATGGGAGTCCAGCAATGTCATCGTAGCACAGGCGCCTATGGGGGAAGATCATGTCCTGGTTGTACAGAATACACGAGTAATAGCTTCATTGTTGGTGGCTCCAGAACCCATCAGATGAGATCTTAGGATCCTTGTAAGGACTCTTGGCCTTGTCAAAGAAGGTGTTGTGCTCTCTGAAGCTGAGCACACTGAAGGAGCCTTGTGTGGTAACAACACTGGGAAGCCTTGGCAGCCTGGGCTTTGGCTTCTGCGTCTGAGGCCTTTGCTCCACATGATAGTCATACTGGGGACCAGGAGCAGCAGGTGGTGTCATGATAGGCCACTTGACAGTTACAAGCTCACTACGATAGAACACTCGTTCCATAGTGTGAGGTACAGGAGGAGGAGCAGCCACGTCCGGGGTGGATGGCTGCACATTGTCTTCAGGGGCATCATTGGCGTCAGGCTACACATTATCTTTAGCCATGACAATGCCATTGGCTTCATCAGTGGTGGTATTGGCAGCCTCATTTACCGAGGCTTCAGTGATTCAGAATTGGGGGTCCTGCACAATCACATCTCCATTCTCTGTTGATTCATCGGTAGGGGGAATAACAGCTTGATCTTCTTTTTTGTCGGCTGATGCAGCCGGAATATCTTCAGCCTCCTTGGCTTCAGATTCTTGAGCAGTTTCTGAGGGGATGGCTTTAGGAAACACTTGACGTGCTACTGAGCTTGTGGTTTGCACATCCTCTTCAGGAATGCTCGACATGGAGATCGTGGGCCTAGGGCCTCTGTGAAGCATTCGGAATGGCAACGCCTATGGTGGAGTGGTCTTCTCCATGTCTTCAGTGGTGTCTTATGGAGTCTCAATCAGAGGAGTAGTGACTTGAGCTGGTGGTGTGCGAGGAATAGCTTCATGGAGCGGAGTTTTGGGGTGCTGCTCTTCCCAGAAATCATCTTTTGTGATTGGCTTCGTGGGACCGCCAATGCTAACCTGTTCACTGCTCGATGGAGCAGGCGATGCTACCTGCTTGGGCATGATCTGGGGAAACTATCGAAGGACTTCATCATCATCTACATTGTCTTCATGACCAATGTCTTCAGCTGCGGTGGTTTCAGGAGCTGGAATCTCTTCAGACACATGAGCCTCTATGGGAGCAGGCTCATGAATAATGAGATGATGCTCACGGTTGGAGGATGCTGGAAGGGCAACTGAGATAGGTTCAACAAGCAGCGGCTCACTAGGATCAGATGAGGTAGTTTGTGCTTGGGCCCTTCATGAAGCCTTAGAAGACTTCTTCAGCCTCTTTTGAGAAGGAGCAACATCAGAGGCTTCTTGATGCTTTCGCTTCTTTGCTTCAGCCTCAGCCTACTTTGTCTTTTTCTTTTCAGAAGCATCTGACGGGACCTTGGCTTCGAACCAGTCATGCTGGCAGGGAAGACAATGCTTGGTCTTTCCTACCTTGGAGCTTCGGTTTTAGCTTCAGCGGGCTTCTTCTTCTTGGCGGCCAGTCGGGGGTCAATTCTAGGATGCCCAAGGGCCTTGCTCTTTACGGCTTCATTGTGAGCCTGCACACACTTCTCTGCATAGTACTTCATGTGCTCCTGAGAGCCTTTGGCTTCATTGCGACGCTGATGGAATTCATCCTTGAGATCTACCATCATCTTCTTGAAGTTCTGAACATCAGAGACACTGAGCTTGGCTATGTGCTTCTTGAAGAGAGCTTTCTCATGGTCTATTTTGTTCTTTGGCTCAACAATCTTTTGAGAAATAGCCAGCTCTTTAGCTATGCAGCCCTAGAATGTGACACTGATGTTAATTGGCAGCTGCGGATCATCAATGGTGAGAGTAGTATCTTCGAACCATTCATCGATGAAGTTGTTGAGTATGTCAGCATCAAAGAGAGGTAAATCTTTGAAGATTTTAGCCTCCTGCTTGCTCTTGGTCAGCATCTCTAGAGCATCATTAGCCAGATCTTCATCACTGGACAGATCTATGACATCCTCTTCATTGCGCACGACGGTAGCTGGAGTGAGGACTTGCCCAGAGATTTTCTTGGCTTCTTGGACTTCTTGGAGATGCGAGACAAGTCTTCAGACTGCACATTGGATTCAGGTGGTGCATATTTCAATGGCTTCACGCTTGAAGCTTTTGATGCAGCAGAAGATTTTGAAGCCTTTGCTTCTTCTTTGGCTTCAGGGGCTCTGGAACTTCAGGATGTTCCTCTTCCTCAACAAATTTCTTCAACAAAGGGCCCTTTGAGCGGCACAATGTGCCAAGAATGAATCAAAGTCATCAAAGGGGCCAATTAGATTTGGTTCAGTCTCGTGACTGCCATCTGGCCTTGGAGCAGCTGGACCTGGGTTGAAGTCAATCCCAAGATCCTTCTTGTTTTGAGCTGCCGAAGCCTTAGCAAACTGAAAGTTAGCTTCAAACAGGTCATCCTCACGGCACCATTGAAGACTAGATGGGTTGGCAATTTCGGGCATCGGGCCTCTGACCATGCAAGGAAAGAAGCCTTTGGCAATGGTTTCAACCTTTGTCTTGGCGTGAAGCTTCTTGTATACAATATCCGCCCAAGGAGGCCTGATAGCATTCCTATCAGCGTACTCTACAGTCATAAAGTGATAAAGGAACCATTGCTCTGCCCAGTATCTGCAAATCCGTTGAACTCTAAACTTGCGCTCACCACAGGTTTCTTCTGGGTCAGTCTTCTACATCTCATATAGATCTGGTGGCAAATCCAAAGTAGTGTTGTCACGGCTGTTGGTGTCAAAACCGGCGGATCTCGGGTAGGGGGTCCCGAACTGTGCGTCTAGGCGGATGGTAACAGGAGACGGGGGACACGATGTTTTTACCCAGGTTCGGGCCCTCTCAATGGAGGTAAAACCCTACTCCTGCTTGATTGATCTTGATGATATGAGTATTACAAGAGTTGATCTACCATGAGACCGAAGAGGCTAAACCCTAGAAGCTAGCCTATGGTATGATTGTTCTTGGTCCTACGGACTAAACCCTCCGGTTTATATAGACACCGGAGGGGCTACTCTGATTACGTAGTCGGTTACAAGGAAGGAGATCTACATATCCGTATCACCAAGCTTGCCTTCCACGACAAGGAGAGTCCCATCCGGACACGGGACGAAGTCTTCAATCTTGTATCTTCATAGTCCAACGGTCTGGCCAAAGGAAATAGTCCGGCTGTCCGGATACCCCCTAATCCAGACTCCTCAAGAGTCTCCGAACCAGGCTTCAATGACGATGAGTCCGGCAGATTGTCTTCGGCATTGCAAGGCGGGTTCTTCTTCAAACTCTGAGTACCTGTTAAATAGTGTCCGGCTTCTCGTAAATGTTGTGCTTCTTGGCTTCTGCGTCCAATAATGGCCATCTTCCACGTGTCAAGCCAATGTGAGGAGCCGGGGTGTTTTTACATTTACCACCCTAGCTATGTGAATGAACTGTCTATTAAAGAGACAAGGATTCTCAGATCCAAACCACACCATCCTCCCTCAGCGAGCATTCATCGGAGCGCGCCCGAAAAAAAATTCATCCCAACATGGCCGGCCAGTGCAGCTCCTCCTCTCGCTCCCGCAGCCCCAAGCCCGGAGATTGGGAGAAGTGTTTCGTCCTGCACAGCCAATTAGTGAAGCTACAGACCCAGGGATTCCTCCCTCCAGCGTATATGGTCTCGGTTCGAGCCGGGCTCACCACCTATAATGGCGGGGAGCAAGCGGAGAGCTTTCCCAACCCCTCTAAGGGAGAGCGGGTATGCCTTGTCCCTTATTTGTTAAGGGGACTCGGATTTCCAATCCATCCATTTCTCCGAGGGCTCCTGGAGTTCTATGGCCTCCAGTTGCGCAACCTCACCCCTGCCTCCATACTGCACATCGCTGGTTACGTGAACCTTTGCGAGCTGTTTCTGGGCTGCGAAGCTCATTTCGTGTTGTGCAAGAAGTTGTCCTGCCTTGTGCCCCGTACACAGAGGGGATCAATATATCAAGTGAGCGGAGCCGAAGTATGGCGCATCATCGGGACCGGATACCTATCCGGTACCCCGAAGAAGACGTCCGAGGACTGGCCTTCGGAGTGGTTTTATATGGAGGATGTTCCCCTCCCGGATCCTATCCGGATTGGTCTTCCTGAGTTCGACAACGCCCCTTTGAAGAAACGCCTAAGCTGGTGCCCACGGAGCCCTCAGGAGGAAGATGATAGAGACATATTTTATCTGATGGGCTAGATAAAGTTGCTGGCCAAATCAGGACTGACCATAACCGAGGTTATGGCAATATGCATTATGCGGGGGGTGCAGCCACTTCAATATCGAGGCCACCCCATGTGGCACTTCAACGGGGAAGATGATGCCACTCGCTGCGGGCGCAAGGGACCGGACTCAGTTGCTGCTCTAGCAAAAATTCTATCCGATCTGTATAAGGGGGAAGAAGAGGAGTTCCTCCGCATCAAGCCACGGGATGGATTCTCCATGAACAACCCTCGAAGCTGGGTGAGCTTCCGCTCTTTTTACTTCCATCCTTCCCGTGTTTTCGTGATAAATATTTACCTTGCCGTTTCATCGCAGGAACTGCGTAAGGCGGTAGGGGAGATCAATAGCCCATCTCCACAACCGGAGGATCCTGAACGGGCCCTCGACCCCGGCCTTAAAGAGGATCCGGACATATTCATGGAGCTGATTGATAGGATTTTCTATCAGCTAAGCTATGATGACGCCATGGTGGCCATTATAGCCGACTACCCTGGGCTACTCCCAGCCTCGCAGGTAAATGAGACCAGAGTCCCAACCTTTGAAAAGGATTTCCTTTTATGCACTTCATCTACCGTATACAAATGGTGTTTTATAGGGAAGGACCTCGGGATGCCATGCCGAGCCCGCGGTGACTCGCCAACAAGGGGCTCCGAGGCCGGACAGGCTAAAAGGAAGGCGTTCCGGACGGAGACGCCGGCGCAGAGGTATGATGCAACACCTCACTCCGTGGTTGTCGTCTTTAAAAACATAATAACACCCGTGTTTCCTAGAAGGAAGAACGCCACGGACTATATCCCGGAGAGGTCGCCGACCACGCCTACCGGCCGGGCTGTGGCCGGACACAGAGGCGAAAGCTAACATGAGGCACACGCCGGATACTCCTTCTACAGAGGATGCGGATAAGATATCCGCTACGAATTCCAAAGTGGAGAGCGCCATAAATCACAGGCGTCGCCAAGCCGTACTCCGTGACGCTTGTTTCTCCCAAGAGGTGTTTGATGCATTCAACTCAGGAGATGCGTACATCCGTGCTGCTCAAAATGGTCTAGCCAGAGCCACGGACCAATATGTAAAGGATGTACGGGTAAGAAAATTTGATGAGTATATATATCAGTAGCCACTGAGACTTGAAACAGTTGGCACAACTGATTTAAGGATCATTTATTGTGCAGGTTCTTACAGAGAAGAATACTCGACTGTCACAGGAGCTGGAGGAATGCAAGACCCAACTTCGGGCCGCCATTGCCGCATTGAAGGAACCTGAAAAGGCCCCAGCTGGTAACACTTGTTTCAAAGAATGATAGGTACCATATAGTGTGCGGCATGGCTGTGAATCTAACAATAGATATTGCAGATGACTCCGGAGAGAACCCGGAGGACCAGCATGCTGTACGACAGCTAAAGGCTGGCGAAGCGTGTTGACTAAGGTCATGCGGGAGAAAAATAATCTCCAAGACGCCAATACCAAGCTGAGCGTGGAACTGAAAGATGTTCGAGCCCAGCTTGCGGACTGCGTGAAGGAGAATAAGCAGCTTCGACGCGGCATTTTCAGTAAGTGCTTGAATGAACCCTTAAAAGAGTTCGCCGAAGAAGCCGGCTAAGCATAGTTATTTCTGCAGGTATGCTGACGGGTCGTCCCGCGGAGGAGATGCCCGGGTCTGTGGGTGATCTTCCACCCGAGCTTTCACAACTACACGAACAAGTTCGGCAGGTGATGCAAGGTATTACCCAGGCCTTGTGGCCATCCGTCTCCCTGCCAGCGGGCATTGGAGAGCTTGCGGAGAAGCTCAAGGGAGCGCAGCGGCGCTTCCGATTATGGAAGATATCGGCCTGCCGTCAAGGTGCCAGGGAAGCCTGGGCCATGGTGAAGACGCGGTATACCAAGGCTGACCCAAACCACATGGCCGAGGTCGGACCTGTGGGGCCCGATGGGAAAGAGATCCCCGTTAGCTTAGTGTATGGGCAAGTAGAATTAGCCGCAAAGTATTCCCAACAGGATTGTAGGCTAGACAGCCTGTTGGATGGTATAGAAGAGGAATTTAGTCACCTAAGTGACTATGTAATTAAAGTGACATGTATAATGCCTTCTAGCCGGATTGTAAATCATTTGTCATGGCGCACCTTTTCGCTTCAACCTCGGGACCCGATAGTCCTGAGTGTATCCGAATACCCGCTCAGTTATATAAGAACCGGTATGCGTGGAAACCGAGCATAGGGGTCATTAGTGCTTGAAATGCATAAGTACCCGACTAGTTATGTTATATTACATGGGTAGTAAGAAACATCTTCCAGGGAGAATAGTTCCGTTAAGGGTTCCTTTCCCTGGGTACGCATGCCCTAAAGTGCATGTCTGGACTACGAGGAGAGACGTAGGCAAAAACATTTGGGGGCACATATGGAAAATAAATAAAAATCATCTTTTGTTCACCGACCGACTATTCCCTTAAGAACGCTAGCTTTCGGCTTCACCCAGTCTAAGGAACACATCTGACTGACCCGGCAGTAACAATCGCGGAGGTGCTCCCCTTAAGCCCTAGCCGAATTAACGGGAACGTAGGGCATAAATACAAGATCCATGCAACCCAGCTTGGCCAAAACTTAAGTCATATCGGTGCATATAATGGCGAAGAAAAGGTACATGCGGAAGAATAACACATGTGCGGGGCATGAAGCCTAGATAAATAATTAAGCTTCTGTGTAAGAAGCCCCCATGTATAATGAGCGTGGTTAGCGCGTCAATAGTGTACAGGCAAGGCACAAGTCGGCCCTTGAAGGCCTTGAGAAAGAAAAAAGAAGAAAGAAAGAAAGAAAAGACATATAATGTATATGCAAAAAATGGACAGAGGAAGGAGACGAACATAGAGTCCGGCACTAGGTGTAGAATCTTCTGAGCCTGGCTGCGTTCCATGGGTTCGGCTCAAGTCGATTATCCGATGCATCCCGCACGCGGTACGCTCCATTGGTCAGAACTTGGTCAATAATGAAGGGACCTTCCCATTTGGGCTCGAGCTTGGTCTTTTTGTTGTCCGGCAGACGTAGAACTAGCTCGCCAATGTTATAAGTTTTGGCCCGTACTTCTCCGCTTTGGTATCTTCGAGCCTGTTGCTAATAGAATGCGGAACGGGCTTTTGCCACATCGCGCTCCTCCTCCAAGGTGTCCAGACTGTCTTGCCGATCGAGCTCGGCTTCTCTTTCTTCGTGCATGCGCACTCGAGGTGAGTCATGAATTATGTCGCAGGCGTAACCGCCTCATGCCGTACACCATAAAGAAGGGTGTGTATCCGATAGTACGATTCGGCGTGGTCCGCAGCCCCCAGAGTACGGATTCGAGCTCCTCTACCCAGTGCGTGTTAGATTCCTTTAAGGACCGCACTAATATGGGTTTGATGCCGCTCATGATAAGACCATTTGCTCGCTCAACTTGACCGTTAGTTTGTGGGTGATAGATAGAAGCATAATCAAGCTTGATGCCCATGTTGCTGCACCAGAGTTTTACCTCGTCGACCTGAAGTTCTTGCCGTTGTCGGTGATGATGCTGTGGGGGACGCCATAACGGTGTACAACCCCGGATATGGAGTCTATCACCGGTCCGGATTCGGCCGTTTTAACAGGTTTGGCTTCTATCCATTTGGTAAATTTATCCACCATGACCAGTAAGTATTTTTTTCTTATGGGTTCCCCCTTTAAGGGGTCCAACCATGTCAATCCCCCAGACCGTGAAGGGCCAGGTAATGGGGATTGTTTGGAGGGCGGTGGGTGGTATATGGCTTTGGTTTGCGAAAAGCTGGCAACCGACGCAGCGTTGGACCAAGTCCTGTGCATCTCCCGGGCCGTCGGCCAATAAAAACCTATACGGAAGGCCTTGCTTACAAGGGCCCGGGCTGCGGCATGGTGGCCGCCGAGTCCGGCGTGAATTTCTGCCAAAAGCTTCCGCCCTTCCTCTTCGGAGATGCACCTTTGAAGGACTTCGGTAGTGCTTTTTTTATACAGCTCTCCTCATGGACCTCAGAGGCTTTAGACCGCCGCACTATGCAGCGTGCCTCATTTTGGTCCTCGGAAGTTCCTGCCTAGTTAGGTAGGCCAGAATGGTTCTGCCCACGGGCGATGATGGCCATTATTACGTAATGAAGGTGTTATTTCGGTGGCAGAGCCTACGATTATGTCAGAGTGCTCGGTATCGGGCATTGTGGCCGGGTCCGGACTATTGTTACCGGTGTCCCCTTCCCATACCACGGATGGCTTAAACAGCCTCTCCAAAAAGATGTTGGGGTGGGGGGGACTGCATCGCTTTATACCGATGCGAGCGAGGATATCCATACCGATTGTTTTCCCGAGCCACATGGTGAAATTCGAGCCCCTCGAACAACAGAAAATAATTTACTAAAGCATTTACTAGCAAAACGAACTAGTATAAAAACTATTATAACCATCTAGTTAACCTAGAACAACTATAACAACTAGCAAAACACTAAGACAATAGTAAACAATACTAAAATAATTATGAAACTAATTTACTCCTAAATAACAGAATTAATAACAACATATATTGAAGTGGCAAAAATAATTTACTTTTGAAACTAATAAAACTATTATTATCAACTATCACTATGAACTAAACAAACAAATACTAAAACAGTAGCTAAACACTAATAAATAACTACAAAAACTGAAGTACTATGGTCTAATGTAAATATATAACGACAATTGAGAAGCTACAAAAGAATTAACTAAAAATAATTAAAACACTAATTATATGACTAAAACAACTACATAAGAAAACAAGATCGTTTCTGAAATAAACCTAATTTAAAGTAAACTAAAACTAAATCACTATATTCTACTGGATAGGAAAAAAGTCCTAGTGACCAGGAGCAAAAAGAATCAACTTAAAATATATTTTTCAAACTCAAGTTATGGCCAAAATAGTGATTTGAACAAATTTCATCAAATTAAAATTAAAACTACTCAAATTTGAAAAATAATTGAACTAACAGAAACTTCAAGAAATTTTGAATCTAATGCAAAAAGAATCACTCAACTGGGACTTAAAACCTAAAAGATATTAACAATCTAAAACAAAAACTATTTCTGTAAATTACAACAGAAAACAATAAAACAGAAAAAAAACAGAAGCGCTACACATCGGCCACTGCTATGTGTCGGCTCCTGACTAGCTACGGGCGTGCGCTGCGGGAGCTAAACTGGCGGACGGCCACAGCTTAAGAAAAATGGTATACGGTGCAACTAAAAGAAAAAACCGAAGAGGACGGTTCTATCTAAACCGGTGCAAACTGAAAATAAACCGACAATAAACCGTACCGTTTCAGTCTATCTTTTTCCTATAAGATCTAATCTAAGTCGTATATTATGGATCGGCGACGACTCCGACGAGGTGCTCCGGCTTCGGTGGTCGACAGGGACGGCGCTCCGGTCGTCGGAGAGCCCGCTGGACTAGTCGGAGGATGCAGCGGACGAAGACGATCCCGACGGTGGCCTCCGGCGAGGCAATACGGGCGGGGCAGAGGGGTTCGGAGCGTCTTTAGGGGCAGAAACAGACGAGGGTGGGCAGCTTATATAGGGGGCGGGGTTTTTCTTGGAGGAGGGGGCGAATCGGGGAAGAGGATCTCGAAGGATTCAGGATTCCGGCGGCGGCCCGAGCACTTGTGCGGCATTGCGTGGGCGAGGAGAAGAAGATGAGGTAGGGCCCACCGGTCAGTGAGAGAAAAGAGAGGGGAAGGGGATCGGTGACCGACTCGAAGAGATTCGGGCGAGCGCTCGCTAAGGTTGGGCCAGCTGCGCTGCTGGGCCAGGGAGAGAGAGAAAGAGAGAGAGGTGGCTGGGCCTCGGTGGCTTCAGCCGAAAGAAAAAACTGTTTTCGTTTCAAGAAAAAAACAGACAGGAGAAAACTAAAATACAGAGAGATAAAAAGAAATTTTATATAGACATATTATATATCAAATGATAGAGGCAAAGGTGTTCCGTCTTTCGATGAGATGGTGGCTATCGTTTTGGATGAAGTCGACTTTGACGATCCGACTACTTAACGTCGAGGAGGCGTCGGCGCCTTAGCAATCGCTAAACCAACTCCGAGGGGTTATTGACCATGCCGGAGAACGATCAACCTGACCACAAAGGTCTGTTTCCTGCAGGCAAATGAAGAACAAGCAAGAAACTAAGATTGCAATCTGGATATTGCGAATATAAGAGGAAAACTTTATTGATCAAGGTGGGGTTCTGTGACGCCTTTGTCTGGTCGTTGAACACAAATGAAGTACGCGAAGTTGCAGCTATGGCGAACTTTTAATTTAAACAAAACCCAAAGTCTAAACAATGCCCTAAAGGTTGTATATATGGAGGAAGAGGGGGGGGGGGGATTTCGTGGCCCTTGGTGGAGGGGTCCGAAATCAACCCTATCTCTTGTTTCCCCACACATACGGACTCTAAAAATAGCCTATACTTATGTATTTCGAAATTACATGGGCCTGGCCCAATAATAAGGTGACACATCACCTAGAATAGCCTCGGGACGAAATTTATGAAGTGGCATCTTGTATATTTCGTCCAAGGCTTCATGCACACATTATGGTGGCTTCAAAGTCCTGAAATCATCACTTGAAACTCCGTTCTTGTTCCCCTTGCGCATGCCATCATCTCCATGCTTGTTCTTGCTCCAATGTTCATCCTTCTCCAAGCTAGGCCCTTCATTTGTAAGCAAAACAAATGTATCCAATTTAGGCAGCATCATATTCTCATGAACATTAGAATCATTACCAAGAAACGAAAGTACCTGGTAATTTAGTTGGCATGCGCGAGCTCTAGTAATTGGTCCAGTATGTATAGCAGCAGGGGTTGTGGGTGCAACAATGGTATTGATGTCCTCATCATCAAATGGCTCAAAAAAAATATCCTAAAACATGAACTATTTTTCATTGACAAATAAAATCCACCAAAATTCTGAAAAGTCAAACAGTGGTGTTGTTGCAACAAAATCCAACAAGAATAATTTTTAGAATACCAAAATGATTTCAAATTTCCTTTTCTCCAATTTTCTATTGTACGGAATCATTTTACCCTATTTTCCATGTATTTTATTTTTGGAGAAAAATAATTTGAATAAAATCCAAATAACTCCTAAATGGTTTTGAATTTCAAATTCAAACCACTTCCAAATCTTTTCTGTTTTTCCTCATTCAAATATATTTCAAATTTGCCCCTGGTTTGGAGTGTCATATTGCTCCTCTCTTTATTTTGAAATGGTTAGAGTAATTTGAAATTATTCAAATGGGAAGGATTCCAAGTGGAATTCAAAAGTGGTTCAACTCCCCACTCTCTTTTATTTAAACTTTGGGGAAGTCATTTCATCTCATCTCTTGAAAGTCCTTGAGTGGCATGAAGTTTGCATTACTTTCAAATGAGGTTTCAAATCATTTCAGATGGAAACACTTCTGGGAAAGTCCTTTTATTCCCTCTCATTCAACTTTCAAAAAAAAAAATCAAATTTCACTCAATTCACACAATCAATCACTCAACAATCAAACAAACAAACATAAATATTTATTTAATATAACATTCCAAAATTTAGAATTTTGGGATTTTACATCTGGAGTGTTTCTCTTGTGATTCCCCTTTGTGTTCATCTTGTTCTTGGGGATTTGCCCTCCAATTCATGAAGGATCTCCACTTAGGGTTCCACCCTACAACATATCCCCTGCTCTTGGCACACACGTAGTGATACCTCTGTAGATGTCCATTAAAGAGAAAACATCTCTCCCCCAAAATGAACCACAACTTTGCTTGGCATAGGGTGGGTCTTGATCATAATATGCATTCCAAATTAGCATTACCCGGGGAGTGTCTACCTTATGTATGAATTTGTGTATGTATTTCAGAAGCAATGCCTTGTTTTGTGCTTTGAGGTCAATGACACCCAGACCACCTTTTTGCTTCGGTCGACCAACCAAATCGCAAGCTGCTAGGGAGTGAGTTTTTGCATCTCTACCCGTTACTTTCCTCCAGAGGTAGTGTCTTCTTGCCAAATCAGATATGTTAATTAGTTTCAATGGCAGTTTGAGTACAGACATAACAAAAGAAAGCAATGATGATAGGGTTGAGTTAATTAGCTACACCCGTTCTCCATGGGATAACCACATTGCAGTGCCATTCAATCTTTGTCCAATTCTATCTACCAGCGGCATCAAATCTCTGACCGTAGGTCCAGTGTTGCCAAGTGGCAGTCATAAGTATGTGAAGGGCATATTGCCCACTTGGTAGCCAATTTCCAACACAAGCTACTGCGCTTTATCTTCACTTATATTGATGGGCATTAATTGGGATTTGCCGTAGTTGATTTTCAATCTAGTTGTCTTTGCATAGGAATCACAAATGGCCTTTATTGTTTGAAGTTGCTCACTTTCTGCCGGCAGAACAATTATTGTATCGTCAGGGTATTGGATGATTGGGTATTGTTCCGACGCAGGCTATTCAATTGGAAGTTTTAAATGTCCTTCGAACCAAGCTTTGTTAACTAGAGACTGCAATAGGTCAGCTGCAGTAACAAAAAGTAGTGACGACAGCGGGTCACCTTGTGCACTCCTCGTTTGCATTTCAACTCCACCCCGGGACCTCATTAAGGAGGACTAATGATGTTCCAGAATCAAGGATCATTTTAATCCATTGGCACCAACGTTCATCAAAGCCCTTACATTTCGTAATTTTCAAGATGAAATCATGTTCCATGGTGTCAAACGCCTTCTCAAAATCCAACTTCAAATGACTATTTCTCTTCTGGACTACTTGCGTTGGTGTATGTACTCAACACCCATCCTAACCAGTCCTGGATTGTGCGTGTTTTAATGATTTTCCCATATTGGTTTCGGTGCACTATTTTCAAAATCCTTTTTTGCAACCTTTCCGCAAGGATTTTTGTTAAAACCTTGAGTACACAGTTTAAAAGTGAAATTGGTCGATAATCATTCACAGTCTCCGATGATAGCTTTTTAAGGATGAGCTTAATCAGGGAAGTATTCATGCAATTGAGGTTTATATTAGCTTCCAAAAAATCCTCACAAAGTTTGTAGAAATCTTCCTTGATTATATCCCAACAAACTTTTAAAATTTTCCCATTAAATCCATCTGGTCCCGGAGCTCGATCAGTTGGGATGATCTTGATTACATGATCAATTTCCTCTGTCAAAAAAGGTTGTGATAGCTCAGCTAGATGTGGATATTGTTGTATTAATTGTGAAACGTCAAAGTCAAACTGTGTTTCTTTAGACACTCCCATCCTCTGTTTGAAACAGTCGAGGAATGCAATAGCATTTTCATCATGATTTTCAATTGAGCTTTTGTCAGGTAAAATGATAGGTGATATGGAGTTTCTTCTGTACCTTTCCATCGCTCGTGCCTGAAAGTACTTTGTGTTCTCTTCCCCTTGTACTGCCCATATGAAAGTGCACCTCTTTTTCCAATAATCACTTTGGTATTTGAGCAGTCGAAGCAAATGCTTTTTGGGAATTGCCCTGAAGTTTTTTTCTGGTGTGGTTAAGTGCCTAAGCTCCTCCAGATTGTCAAGTTGTAGCAAGATCTTATTACTCTTATCAATGAGCAAACTTAACTTAGAGAAACTTTTACTCCATCTCTTTAGTGCGTATCTTAATCTCTAAAGCTTTGCAGATAATCTTGTTACACTTGCGGTAGCTTTGATTGTTTAGTCCAAGAGTCTTGAACTACTTTAGAAAACCTGGGTGAGATGGTAAAAAACTTCCAAAGGGAAATAGTTTGCTTTTAGGGATTGACGTTTCCACTGAGAGTACACATGGTATATGATCTGATATTTGTCTTGAAAGAGGTTTTACCATAGTATTTGGGATAACCGAGATCCATTCTGGTGATGATAAAAACTAGTCGAGTTGTTCCAAAGAATGGAGTGCATTGCATGTTGCTCCACGTGTATCTTCTGCCCTTGATCAGGATTTCCAACAAGGCTAAAGCACTTATGATCTCATTGAATTTTATAATGTCATCAATATTGCCTCCTGCTCGATTTCTATTATCCAGGGATCTCATGAAATTAAAATCCCCCATGAAAAGCCAGAGATCCTGCACTTCTATGTCTATGGACTCAAACCACTGTGTGAATTCTATCCTTTCTGGCCCATCACACGGCCCATATACATTTGTAAGATTACATGAATGGTTAGTGTGAACCGAGGTGATTTTAATAGTGAGAGCATATTGTAACTTATCAATAACCTGAGCCGAGTATTGGCTACTGCACCAAATTATGATGATACCTCCTGAAGCTCCAACAGAGGGAACAAATTCATATTTATCCAATTTTCGCGGGCAGCATTTCCTCAAGAAAGAATGTTGTTCTTGGATCTTGACTCACCTCTTGTATTTCTTGTGATTTGAGAAGTACTTGGTGTGGATTTTTTTTCCATTAGAGTGTTCTTCTTGTGTTTTCCCCTTGTGTTCTTGGTGTTCTTCCTCAAATCCACCCCAATTCGTGAACATCGGGCCACCTAGGGTATTTCCCTACATAATCTTGGATCAGAGCATATGCTGTCATGAACTTGGAGCCCTACCCCCAATTTCTAGCCTTTAGTTTGAATTTTCTTGCCCAATTTCAAAAAATTCCCCAAAAAATGGCAATACCATTTTTTTGTGATTTGTTGTTCAGAGTTCGTTTTTTTTTGTTTCAATCCATGGATCTTGATAGGGGCAAAGGTGTCCCGTCTTTCGATGAGATGGAGATTATTGTTTTTTGGAGGAGTAGACTTTTACGATCCGACTATGAATGCGCGAGGACTTCGCACCTTAACAAACTCCGAGAGGTTATTGACCATGCCGGAGCACGATCAGCCTAACCACGAGGGTCTATTTCCTGCAAGTAAACGAAGAACAAGCAAGAAACTAAAATTGCAATTTGGGTATTGCAAATATCAGAGGGAAAGCTTTATTGATCAAGGTGGGGTTCTGTGACATCTTGGTCTGGTCGATGAACACAAACGAAGTACGCGAAGTTGCAGTTGTGGCAAACTTTAATCTAAACAAAATCTAATGTCTAAACGACGCCCTAAGGGTTGTATATATGGAAGAAGAGGGGGGGGGGGGATTTCATGGCCCCTGGTAGGACTGGTTGAAACCAACCCTAACTCTATTTTCCCCACACATACGAACTCTAAAAACAACCTATATTTCTGTATTTTGAAATTACATGGGCCTGGCCCAACAATAAGGTGACGCAACACCTATAATAGCCTCTGGACAAAAATTATGAAGTGACATCTTGTATATTCTGTCCAAGGCTTCATGCACTCATTATGGTGGCTTCAAAGTCCTGAAATCATCACTTGTAACTCCGTTCTTGTTTCCCTTGCGCATGCCATCATCTCCATGCTTGATCTTGCTCCAATATTCATCCTTCTTGTCCAAGCTAGGCCCTTCATTTGTAAGCAAGACAAATGTATCCAATTTAGGCAGCATCATATTCTCATGAACATTAGAATCATTACCAAGAAACGAAAGTACTTGGTAATTTAATTGGCGTGCGAGAGCTCTAGTAATTGGTCTAGTATGTATAGTAGCAGGGGTTGTGGGTGTAACAATGGTATTGATGTCCTCATCAGATCTGGTGTTTAGCAAGGTGGATAGTAGACCCACCTTTTATATTCTCCCCTTGGCCTAATTTTTATTTTCCCCCTTCAAACCTGAGCTTGAAATCGCGAAAGTTCTGTCACCCCATGCCCATGGCCCCCTGACCCCATGCAGACGGACCCTAGATAAGTTCTAGGACATCCCGTGCCCATGGCGTTGTACCTTGCGCATGGGGCCCCGTGCCCATGGCCCTTAGACCCCGTGCGCATGACCACCCAGGCCAGCCACCACCGCTTCACGATTTTGCCTATAATTTCCACTCCCGAACTCCGAGTTGGGTGTTCTTTGGCTCGTTTGAAAGCTATCGACGTCCCTGAGGTGCTCATATTGTTTTTACCATCATTTTAATCTATAATTTTTTTCACATTTTTTCATCTTTGCCTAAGCCATCCACCATACCTTCCCGCGCCTTCACCTAAAACTTCCACGACCTAACCCATTTTGGTTCCTATTGCATTTCTGGTTGTTTGAGTTGTAATTTGAGTCTCTGAAGGTGGTTTGTCTACTTAGGGATGATTACTTCTTCATCAACCACCGGACACCTGTATCGTGCCATCAACTATATCCACCACGAAGCTTCCGCATCGATTTACCGATCATCCATCCTTTGAGACCATCTTCAACAAGAAACAAGGTCGGTTACCCCCGACTCCATGAAAGGTTAAGTGTGACAAAGGTATCCATTCCGTCACAAATTTTCCTTCCTTTCCATTATACATTGATAGTGATGTGGTGCATCCTTTGATCATCCCCATGGACTGTACTACAACTCCGCAAGCACCACATGGACCTATGACAAGAGCTCGTGCACGTGCCATCAAAACCGAGGTGAACTCACTCCTTTAAGAGATTGACATGGATATGGATGGAACTTGCATGCTACCTCAACAAAGAGTGCTATGTGTCATTAGGTATGTAATAGAGGCAAAGGTGTCCCATCTTTTGATGAGATGGTGGCTATCATTTTTGTTGGACTAGACTTTGACAATCCGACTTCAAACTTGAGAGGACGCCGCGCCTTAGCAATCACTAAACCAACTCTGAGAGGTTATTGACCACGTCGGAGCACGATCAACCTGACCACGAAGGTCTATTTCCTGCAAGCAAATGAAGAACAAGCAAGAAACTGAAATTGTAATTTGGATATTGCGAATATAAGAGGAAAGCTTTATTAATGAAGGTAGGGTTCTGTGACGTCTTGGTCTGGTCGTTGAACACAAACGAAGTACGCGAAGTTGCAGCTATGGCAAACTTTTAATCTAAACAAAACCCAAAGTCTAAATAGTGCCCTAAGGGCTATATATATGGAGGAAGAGGGGGGAATTTCGTGGCCCTTGGAGTAGGGGTCCGAACCCAACCCTATCTCTTGTTTCCCCACACATATGAACTCCAAAAATAGCCTATACTCAAGTATTTCAAAATTACATGGGCCTGGCCCAATAATAAGGTGACGCAGCACCTATAATAGCCTCTGGACAAAATTTATGAAGTGGCATCTTTTATATTTCGTCCAAGGCTTCATGCACTCATTATGGTGGCTTCAAAGTCCTGAAATCATCACTTGTAACTCCGTTCTTCTTCCCGTTGCGCATTCCATCATCTCCATGCTTGGTGATGCGGAGCATCCCACGATCATCCCCACGGATCTACAACTGTCTCATCAAGAGCCAAGAGGACCCATGACACGAGCTAGAGCTAGAGCTCTCGATAACGAGGTGACTTCTTTCCTTAGTGATATCACATATGATCCACTCGAGACATGGCTACTACCTAAGTCCGATATGCTATGCATCATTAGGTGTCAAGAGGAACCTTCCGAAGATGCACGTGAAGACGGACGAGCCGCCAAGTCCATGGATGAAGAGAACCAACGGAAGCAGGCAAGTTCACCTTCCGTGCCCCGGACATCCGGCCAAGGCCCGGACATCCGCCCCTGGAGCATCAACCTCAGCCTCGGCCAAGCTGCCCAAGTCTCTGAGGCCGGACATCCGGCGTCGGCCCGGACATCCGACCCCGGCCGGATTTCCGCCGATGTTAAATCCGGCGCCACCCACCCTATTCGGCAGAAGTGGCGTGCAGTGCATCCGGGCTGAGTCCCATGTACCCCTTCGCCCCCTAGACTATGTATACTCCATCCCCTTCCTCTTTCTAGGGTTAGCATTGGATTAGCTCATATTTTGTGTGAGAGTCTTTGCTCATCCACTTGGCTACTTCTCCTCGGAGCTCAGGACCTCTACGGAGAAGATCCCCAAGCGGATTTAAGATCCCCTTCTAGGGTGGACCCCATCAAGGCCTCCTCACGGAGAAGAACGGCTACCGTTTGTATCTTTCCTTTGTTGATTTTGAATCTAGTGCCACCTTATGTGATCGGTGATCTAGCACTTGTGTGATTGATCTCTTGTTGGTTAAGTGATCTCTCTCTCGTTTTCCCCGTGTTTCCCTCTTGTTCTTCCGCGTATTCTTCGTGATTCCCCGTAGGATCCGCTCCAACGTGAAAGATCGTCCACGTAGGGTTCCGCCCTACATCATCTTGCTATCATGAGCCACTTTGATCACGTTATTGGAGCCCCTACCCCTCTTTTTCTAGCTTGATTTTGTTGTTTTCGTCCTAAATTCGAAAATCCCCACCAAAAATAGCCCCAAATTTTTTTTGTGATTTGTTGGTGTGATGAAGTTTTGTTGGATTTGATCCATGGATTTCGTGTGTTGCGTGTAGATCTAGCATTCCCCCACCATTTCCACAATTTCCATCCACAAAATCGCCCCCAAGTTTGCCCGGATTTGACCTCTCCACGCGGTGTTCATCGAGTTCGCCCACGGACCCAGGCACTGGACATCCGGCCCGACCAGCCGGACATCCGGCCCGACCAGCCGGACATCCGGCTTCTCGCCTCGAATCCGGCTCCTGGCAACAGCAATCCCCATCCACCACCCCGTTTACCGCCTAACTCTCACCAAATTTTGTCCCGTGCCCACATACACTTCCACTTACCTCCACCATTTCCGCAATAACACCACCATAGCCTTTCCCACTACCAACTCCGACATTGTTGCCAAATTTTGCTTTGAGAATTTGAGTTGGGATTTCCGTATCCTTTTGTGTTTCGGCTATCTAGGTACGGTTCAACATCAACATCACCACCGCTCATCTTCGCCAAGAACGGTAACATCGTCGACATCTTTCTCATTACTTGCAATTGCATTGATAACCATCATAGCCAATCTTTTGCATTGCTTACCCATCGAGACTAGCCATTGAGTATTGCCGGCAACGTGACTTGTGCACATTAGTGATCATACTCCATTCCATGCATACCATACCAAAGTGGTGCATATCTTAGCATCAACTTGTGTGTCACAAAGTTGTCATCGCATACACAATTGCTATCTTGGTTCGTGAAGTTTTGCATTAGAAAAGAGCTCGAAAGAGAAAGAGCCAATCAAGCTTTTAAGCAAAAAGAGAAAGACAAGCAAAGAGCTTATGAGCAAGAACCATAGCATCATACAACATTAAGATTGTCATACTTGATCATCTTGGATCAACACATCGAAACAACATACATATAGCATACTTGGGATAAAAGTCGTTGCATTTTTGCTTAGTAGGTTGTGCACAAGTTCGTATCCGCCTATTGTGCAATCGTGCTAGCGTCTCTCTAGTGTTGTGCAACAAGAGCATCTTGGTGAATTCCACATTTTGGCTCATCCTTGGTTGCATAACCCCATATCATCTATTTAGTGTGTGTTTCCGTGTACCATATCTTGCTATTGGTCTACTTGTTGCATTTGCAAATTTGTGAATCATTTCCAACATTATTGAGTCTCACTTACAATTGCATCAAATTTTGTGCCACCATCCTAACTGAACTCCACCATAAGCTTTTATTTGTGTAGGTGTGAGAACCGACAAGAATTGGTACCAATAGTGCTATTTCATTGTCCGCATTTGAGTGAACTTGATTCATCATCAACATCGGTCAAAGGTACATTGGTATAAGTTCTTCTCCGTTCTACCACTCACATTTTGCTTGGAATGATGGATAGGCCAAGTACTTATACCAACCCACTCTTCATCGAGCAAGACGACGACATGTCATCATACGTCACTGTAACGCCCCGGATTCGATGCGCCAGGTGTCCGCCAGTTATTTGCCGTCCTTGCCATGTCATGTGCTTGCGTGTTGCACTTTTCCATGTCATCATCTTCATTTTTATCATGTCATCATGTGCATTTCTTTTGCATACGTGTTCGTCTCATGCATCCGAGCATTTTCCCCGTTGTCCGTTTTGCAATCCGCAAGACTCCTATGTCTCCGGCGCCCCTTTTGCCTCTTTTAGGTATGCGGGTGTTAAACGTTCTCGGAATGGACCGAGTCTTGCCAAGCGGCCTTGGTATACCACCGGTAGACCGCCTGTCAAGTTTCGTGCCATTTGGAGGTCGTTTGGTACTCCAACGGTTAACCGGGTAACCGTAAAGCCTCTTTTGTTGCAGCCCAACACCCCTTTCAAAGTGGCCCAAAACCCAGCAAACTCCCCTCCATGCTCTCGGTCGTTCGATCACGATCGCGTGGCCGAAAACCGCACCTCATTTGGACTCTCCTAGCTCCCTCTATCTATAAATACACCTCCCCCTCCGAATTCGCGGATCAAATCCCTGTCCAAACCCTAACCGTCGCCCTTGGCCCGGACATGTCGCGCCCGGACACCCAGCGCCGCCTCACCACTCCACAGCCGCCACGTGGCACGCCACCACCGCCGCTGCCCGGCCGCTCGGCAGCGCGGCCCTCTCAACCCATCCGGCCAGCGCCCGCGTCTTGCCGCCGCCAGCGCCCGCGCCCGCCGCCTCGCCTCCGCCCGCTCGCCATGACCTCACGCTACCGCCACCGGTGCGCCCGCCGTGCCGCCTCACCCGCCACCTCAGTCGCCCGTCCGGCGCGCCCGCGCCGCCCAGCAACCCCTTGGCGCCGCCCGCCGAGCCGGCGGCCTCCTCCCCGGCCGCCCGGCCCTCTCCGGCGCCCGCTCACGCCCGTCTCCCGTGAGCTCGCGCCGCCCGTCCCTCGGCATCCGCGCCGGGATCCCGATCCAGATCCGGTCAAACGAGGTCGACCCCCGAAATCCCTAAGTCCACGAATCTACTACTATTTTCATGCATTTAGTAGATTCATGCCATGCCTTTGTTTGCCATGTTAAGTTCCTGTAACATGTTGTTTGATAGCTCTAAACATTGCAACCTGATGTTATTTCTGCTAGTCTGAAACTGTTATTATTTGCAATCTTGCCATGTCATTTTGAGCATGTTCTAGTGATTTGGAGATAGCTCGGTGTTCATGTTTTGTTATGCGTTACCTGTACATCATGCCCATGCCTTTTGTTCTCATGTTAAGATGTTGTAGCTTGTTGTTTTGATGCTTGCAATATGCCTAGTTGCTGTTTTGGACAGATTGTTGCTATATCTTGTATAGAGTGTATGTGTTGCACCGTTGCTCCGTTTTGAGTGTGCTCTATATGAAACTTGCTTGATTTTGCATGTAGCTTCATATTATCATGTTGCATCCATGTTTTGAGGTGTTTGCTTGATGTTTGTATGCATTTTGCATCAATGCCATGTTTATCTTGTTTTGCTCATATCTTATAGGCCGTAGCTCCGAATCTAATGAACTTTATATGCAACTTGACTAGAATTTCGTGTAGATCATCGTGGTGCATCTTAACTTGCTGTTTAACAACTTGAACATAAGGTTTATTCAGATCTGGACCAATTTCGAAATTTGCATATGAGGACTTACCGATATTGTTATATGTTGTTTCCGGCCTCATTTAAACTTGCCTTGATGTGTTGCTCTTGTTTGCATCATCTCTTGCCATGAGTAGCTTCATGTAGTCTTGTCATGCATCATGCTTGTTTTGCATCATGCCTTGTTCACGTGTGGTGTGTTTACTATGTTGTGTGCTTCTTCTTGTTAGTTCCTGTTTCGTTGCGATCGTGAGGATTCGTTCGTCTACGCTTGGTTCGTCTTCGTGGCTTCATCTTCTTCATGGACTCGTTCTTCTTCCTTGCGGGATTTCAGGCAAGATGACCGCTTCTGGATCTCACTACTATCATTGCCATGCTAGTTGATTCGTTCTATCGCTATGCTGCGCTACCTATTACCTGTTTATCAAGCCATCCCACATTGCCATGAACCTCTAACCTTTTGCACCCGTCCTAGCAAACCGTTGTTTGGCTATGTTACCGCTTTGCTCAGCCCCTCTTATAGCGTTGTTAGTTGCGGCGAAGATGAAGTTTGTTCCTTGTTGGAACATGGAGATGTTGTTCCTGTTGGAACATGTTTACTTGTTGGGATATCACAATATATCTTATTTAATTAATGCATCTATATACTTGGTAAAGGGTGGAAGGCTCGGCCTTATGCCTGGTGTTTTGTTCCACTCTTGCCGCCTAGTTTCCGTCATATCGGTGTTATGTTCCCGGATTTTGCGTCCCTAACGCGGTCGGGTGATTTATGGGACCCCTTGACGATTCGCTTTGAATAAGACTCCTCCAAAGAAGGCCCAACATTGGTTTTACCATTTGCCTCACCTATGCCCTTTTTCCCTTGGGTTTCGGAGCCCGAGGGTCATCTTTATTTTAGCCCCCCGGGCGGTGCTCCTTCGGTGTTGGTCCGAACCGAAGCAGACTTCTTGAGGCCACCTCGGAGCAACTCGAGGTCTGGTTTTACTCGTAGCTTGACTTATCCGGTGTGCCACGAGAACGAGGTACGTGACTCCTATCGGGATTTGTTGGCACATCCGGCGGCTTTCTTTGGTTTTGTTTTATTGCCGTCAAAATGTCTTGTAGCCGGATTCGAGACTGATCGGGTCTTCACGGGAGAAGGAATATCCTTCGTTGATCGCGAGAGCTTATCATGGGCTAAGTTGGGACACCCTGCGCAGGTATAAACTTTCGAGAGCCGTGCCGCGGTTATGTGGCGTATGGGAATTTGTTAATATCCGGTTGTAGTAAACTCGAAGCAAACTCTTCTAAAATACACCAACCGTAAAGCGTAATCGTGAGTTTCTCTTTTCGGGGTTGATCGAGAGGAGAACACGGTTTACGGGTTATGTCGGCGTAAGTAGGAGTTCGTGATCACTTCTTGATCATTACTAGTTGACGACCGTTCCTTTGTTTCTCTTCTCGCTCTCTTTTTGCGTATGTTAGCCACCATATATGCTTAGTCGCCATCGCAACCTCACCACTTTACCCCTTCCTTTCCCATTAAGCTTTGCTAGTCTTGATACCCATGGTAATGGGATTGCCGAGTCCTCGTGGCTCACAGATTACTACACCACCGATTGCAGTGTACAGGTTTTGCGATGATCATGACGCGAGAGCGATGCTTGCTTGCGTTGAGTTCTTCTTCTCCGCTTCTTCGATCGGGATAGGTTCGGTCGGCAACTGGGCTAGCAGGTGGATGTCGTTTGAGTTTACATTTTCGTTTCATCCGTAGTCGGATGTTGATCTTGTGTATGATGTTGATGTATTCTTGTGGCATTTGTGCCTTATGTATGTACCCCCATCTATTATGTCATGTTGATGTAATGATATCCACCTTGCAAAAGCGTTTCAATATGCGGGTCTATCCTTGGTGGGACCGTCGAGTTCCTTTTGGATAGGGTCGCATATTGGGCGTGAAAAGTTGGTATCAGAGCCTCGACCGACCCTAGGAGCCCCCTTGATTGATCGTGTAGTTTGGCCGTTGTCGAGTCTAGAAGAAAACTGTTTTTGGAGTCTAGTTATATCGGAGAGTAGGAATTCTTTTTACTCCTCAGTCCCTTCGTCGCTCTGGTCAGGAATCTTGACGTAGGTGTTTTGAACTACTCCTCTTCCCCTTCAAATTTTTCTTTAGGTTCACGTGGTTAGTTTTTCGATCGTTGGTCCTCAGCTCTTTTCATCCGGTGTTTTTCTCGTCAAGTCGACTCGACCATCTCCATCTTTGCCAAGTTCAATCCTCAGTTCTTCCTCCGACGTCGTTGTTTTTTCCTTCTCCGAAGTTGTCCTTGTTTTTCCCACCCACCCACCCCTTTTCTTCTCGGAACCGGAGTCCGTAATCGAGTATCCATCCTACCCGTGTGAAGTTTTCGCTCTCTCTCCTCAATGATTTCAACCGGTGTTTTCTCTTCAAGATATTCGTCGTTTTCCCCTTCCAAGTTACATTTGTTTTCCCGCCCTCCCACCCTCTTATTCCCGGAGCCTGAGTCTTTTTCGACCATCAATTTCATTCGTGTGGAGTCTCTTCAGTCTTTCGTCAATTGTTTCAACCGGTGAATTCTCGTCTCGTCCGACATTCTTCATCTCTTTTCTTTTTCCGGTGGACTCAATTCAAGTTTTTCGGGCTAATCATATTCTTTTCCTTCGAAGTGTTCTCTTTGCTCGTTCGCCTCTCGCCAGTTTATCTTTCCAGAGTGTTCAAGACATCTCAGGAGATTCGACTGTGTTCCAATTAATTCGTGGTTGTCACCTCATTCAAATATTTTGAATTGTTCCGGTGCATCATCTATCTCTTCAACATCCCTTTCCAACAGTGTTTTTTTTCCTTCAGTGGGCCCTAACCCACAGGTCTTTTCCCAGGATCTTACCTGACTCTTCCAATTTCCCCGGAGTTATTCTCAATTCTTTTCAAGTTTGACGTAAGAATGGATTTCATCAATCACATGCCTTTTCCAAGATCGATTTCAAATCTTTTCATCGCTGGCTCAACCCCTTTGCTTTCCATTCTCCCGGAGTATCTCAGTAATTTTGGTGGTGTTTTCTCGTCGTCATTCGAAGACCGAAGTAGAGTTTCTCTTAAATCTTTTCCGTTCTCCCGGAGATTCATGGTGCTAGCTCGATGTTATCCTATCTAATTGTTTCTAGTCATGCAAATTATTTTCATCCATTCGGAGCATTCAGGAGTTGCTTTCCGTCTCAATCATCCGGAGGCCATCTTTTCGGAAGATTTCTTCATGCTAAGTTTTCAAATTCGTTCTCCAACTATTCTATATCCGTGCCCCTTCGTTCGTCTCAATATTCTTCCGGTGCATCGCTCAAGTGTTCTTAATCAGCTCATGATCTCTTTGTTCTTTTGCATCTAAATCCCCTCTAGCTTATTGGTTCTTCTAATTCTTCCCGGTGATTCATTCTCTTTCATCAGTCATTTTCGAATTCTTACGGTGGTTCGTTCAAGATTCTTTTCCTTCATTAGCATATCAATCCATTCGTTTCTCTCAAATCCTACCGGTGGTTCATGAAGACTTTCTCAAGTTTTGTGCGATGTTTCTTAATCCTTTTTCAACGAGAATAAGTATTATGCAAAATCCATTGCTTGTCATCAATTTAATTTGATGAAGGATAAGCATACAATAAATCTTATTCTTATTTCCTCGAAGTGTTTAATCCCTTCCTTCGGAGTTTGTTCTTGATGAATAAATTCTAGTTCCAAGTGTTTTCATCTTTTCTTTTCCGGAGTTCAATTTCCTCGGCCTTTTCATCGGAACCTCCGTCTAAATCAACGCAAGGCTTTAGTCTTATTCTTTCCTCCTTCATTCTATCTCATCATCCTTTCGTTACCGGAGTTTTTCATGGTGGTTCTTCATGATTTACTCTTTTCTTCAAGAGTTCATCAAGATTTTTTTGGTGGAGCTCAAGTATCTTTCCTTCTTGCTTCTCGAAGTGCAATTAATTCTCCGTTTTCTTTTGAAGTGGAGTTTTGCATTTCTTCGTTCTTCTAAGCTATCCAATCATTCTCGTTTGCGGTTGGTTATCACCTCATAATTTTGAGAGGTTATCCATAAGTCCACAACAAGCTTATTCTTTCGTGGTTGATTTTCTTAACAACTACGTTCAATCTTTTCTTCAAAGGTGTTTTTCTATTTCATTCGTGGCACAAGTTGTCATATTCTTATCCATTCTTTTCATTCAACTTTTTCAATTCTTTTCGGAGGTTTTGTGTCATGTCTTCATCAAGTATCATTCCATCCTCTCAAGTTCATGTTCTTTTCCTTACATGTTTCAACCGGAGTGTTGCCTAAATCCTTTCAGTCTTATCCGTTTCTTTTCTCATTCTAACCACTCTGGTTAGAACGAGTGGTTTCATAGTCTATCTGATTCCGTGAGCTTTCGATTCTCGCCATTCTCGTCATTTCTCTCTTCTTCTCGTGTGCTCTCGATTCTTTGATTCTTCTCTTGAGTTCCTGTTTCACCTCATCCCTTTTTCCCTTCCGTCTCGGTCCTAAGATCTCGGGACGAGATCTCTTGTTAGTGGAGGAGTGTTGTAACGCACCGGATTCGATGCGCCAGGTGTCCGCCAGTTATTTGCCGTCCTTGCCATGTCATGTGCTTGCGTGTTGCACTTTGCCATGTCATCATCTGCATTTTTATCATGTCATCATGTGCATTTCTTTTGCATACGTGTTCGTCTCATGCATCCGAGCATTTTCCCCGTTGTCCGTTTTGCAATCCGGCACTCCTATGTCTCCCCCTGCCCCCTTTTGCCTCTTTTCGTGTGCGGGTGTTAAACGTTCTCGGAATGGACCGAGTCTTGCCAAGCGGCCTTGGTATACCACCGGTAGACCGCCTGTCAAGTTTCGTGCCATTTGGAGGTCGTCTGGTACTCCAACGGTTAACCGGGTAACCGTAAAGCCTTTTTTGTTGCAGCCCAACACCCCTTTCAAAGTGGCCCAAAACCCAGCAAACTCCCCTCTATGCTCTCGGTCGTTCGATCACGATCACAGAAATAAAACCGCACCTCATTTGGACTCTCCTAGCTCCCTCTATCTATAAATACACCTCCCCCTCCGAATTCGCGGATCAAATCCCTGTCCAAACCCTAGCAAATCGCCCCTTGCGCCAGACATGTCCAAGGCCACGGACACCCAGCGGCCGCCTCACCACTGCCCACGTGGCGAGCCGCCACCACTGCCCATGTCACGCGTCTGCCGCCCGCTTGCCGCCTCGCCTCCGCGCCCGCTCACATGACCTCCGCTGCCGCCACCGGTCATTGCGCTGCCGCCTCCGCCCCGCCGCCTCCTTGCCCGTCCGGCGCCCGCGCCCCGCCAGCGCCATGGCCCGGCCGGCAGCGCTGGCCTCCTCCTCCGCCCGGCCTCTCCGCCCGCTCCGCCCCGTCTCCGGCGAGCTCGCGCCGCCGTCCTCGGCATCCGCGCCGGGATCCTGATCCAGATCCGATCAAACGAGGTTGACCCCCGAAATCCCTAAGTCCCCGAATCTGCTACTATTTTCATGCATTTTCATCATGCTATAACTCTGCATCCGTAGGTCCGTTTCGTGCGTGTAATATGTCAAATTTTTCGCCTCGAAGAGTAGATCATTTCATATCATTGCATCATTTTCATTTGAGCTCATCTTGATGCCCTAAATGCTCTTAGAAGAGTGCTATGTGATGTTAGTTTCAGATTCTTATCAGAACATGCACTTTTGTCATTTTTGCCATGATTTATGTGTGCACCCTATGAACTTGAGTCCTACATGTGTTTTGTAATATGCCATGCCATCTTTCCAGGGGTGCTTGCCATGTATTTTTGTGAGTTGCGTAGTGAGTGCATCAAGCTTGTTAAGTAGGGTACTTGCTGTTGATGTTTTCCTGACAGATTCTGTTATATTTTGTTGCTATGTAAACTTGATGCTACCGAGAGATCCATGCTTATTTTGAGATACTTAAGTAAGTATGTTTTGAACATATGGTTATGATCTATCCATCCATGCCCTTGTTTGCAATTATGGAGTGCCATAGCTTGAGTCAATCGAGCTCTACTTTTGCTATAAAATGTTTCCTGGCAGGTTGTTTACATGTTATTCAATTTTGCCAAGGTTGTTGTAGTTGATCCGTGTATGCTATGATGTTGTTCTTGCCATGTATAGCTTCTATGCCATGTCTTCTTGCTGTTGGTTGCCTTGCAATGCCATGTATTGCTCTGTGGTGAGTGGTTCAAGCTCACCGACATGCCTACTTATCGTTGTTCCTGCCATGTATGAATCTGTAATAAAACTTGCCATGTTTACATGGGTGCCATCATATCTTGTGTTCCTTTTTGGCTTATGGTCAGTAAGGGATTTTTGTTCTATGCATTTATTAGATTCATGCCATGCCTTTGTTTGCCATGTTAAGTTCCTGTAACATGTTGTTTGATAGCTCTAAACATTGCAACCTGATGTTATTTCTGCTAAAGTCTGAAACTGTTATTGTTTGCAATCTTGCCATGTCATTTTGAGCATGTTCTATTGATTTCTGGAGATAGCTCAGTGTTCATGTTTTGTTATGCGTTACCTGTACATCATGCCCATGCCTTTTGTTCTCATGTTAAGATGTTGTAGCTTGTTGTTTTGATGCTTGCAATATGCCTAGTTGCTGTTTTGGACAGATTGTTGCTATATCTTGTATGGAGTGTATGTGTTGCACCGTTGCTCCGTTTTGAGTGTGCTCTATATGAAACTTGCTTGATTTTGCATGTAGCTTCATATTATCATGTTGCATCCATGTTTTGAGGTGTTTGCTTGATGTTTGTATGCATTTTGCATCAATGCCATGTTTATCTTGTTTTGCTCATATCTTCTAGGCCGTAGTCTCAATCTAATGAACTTTATATGCAACTTGACTAGAATTTCGTAGATCATCGTGGTGCATCTTAACTTGCTTTTTAACAACTTGAACATAAGGTTTATTCAGATCTGGATCAATTTTGAAATTTGCATATGAGGACTTACCTAATTGTTATATGTTGTTTAGGCCTCATTTAAACTTGCCTTGATGTGTTGCTCTTGTTTGCATCATCTCTTGCCATGAGTAGCTTCATGTAGTCTTGTCATGCATCATGCTTGTTGTGCATCATGCCTTGTTCACGTGTGGTGTGTTTACTATGTTGTGTGCTTCTTCTTGTTAGTTCCTGCTTTACGTTGCGATCGTGAGGATTCGTTCGTCTACGCTTGGTTCGTCTTCGTGGCTTCATCTTCTTCATGGACTCGTTCTTCTTCCTTGCGGGATTTCAGGCAAGATGACCGCTACCCTGGATCTCACTACTATCATTGCCATGCTAGTTGATTCGTTCTATCGCTATGCTGCGCTACCTATTACCTGTTTATCAAGCCATCCCACATTGCCATGAACCTCTAACCTTTTGCACCCGTCCTAGCAAACCGTTTTTTGGCTATGTTACCGCTTTGCTCACCCCTCTTATAGCGTTGTTAGTTGCAGGTGAAGATGAAGTTTGTTCCTTGTTGGAACATGGAGATGTTGTTCCCTGTTGGAACATGTTTACTTGTTGGGATATCACAATATATCTTATTTAATTAATGCATCTATATACTTGGTAAAGGGTGGAAGGCTCGGCCTTATGCCTGGTGTTTTGTTCCACTCTTGCCGCCCTAGTTTCCGTCATATCGGTGTTATGTTCCCGGATTTTGTGTCCCTAACGGTCGGGTGATTTATGGGACCCCTTGACGATTCGCTTTGAATAAGACTCCTCCAAAGAAGGCCCAACATTGGTTTTACCATTTGCCTCACCTATGCCCTTTTTCCCTTGGGTTTGAGCCCAAGGGTCATCTTTATTTTAGCCCCCCCGGGCGGTGCTCCTTCGAATGTTGGTCCGAACCGAGAAGCCTGCGAGGCCACCTCGGAGCAACTCGAGGTCTGGTTTTACTCGTAGCTTGACTTATCTGGTGTGCCCTGAGAACGAGGTACGTGTGACTCCTATCGGGATTTGTCGGCACATCCGGCGGCTTCTTTGGTCTTGTTTTATTGCCGTCGAAATGTCTTGTAGCCGGATTCCGAGGACTGATCGGGTCTTCCGGGAGACGGAATATCCTTCGTTGATCGCGAGAGCTTATCATGGGCTAAGTTGGGACACCCCTGCAGGGTATAAACTTTCGAGAGCCGTGCCCGCGGTTATGTGGCGATGGGAATTTGTTAATATCCGTTGTAGTAAACTCAAGTAAACTCTTCTAAAATACACCAACCGTGTGCGTAACTGTGAGTGTCTCTTTTCGGGTTGATCGAGAGGAGAACACGGTTTTCGGGTTATGTCGACGTAAGTAGGAGTTCGGATCACTTCTTGATCATTACTAGTTGACGATTGTTCCTTTGTTTCTCTTCTCGCTCTCTTTTGCGTATGTTAGCCACCATATATGCTTAGTCGCTGCTGCAACCTCACCACTTTACCCCTTCCTTTCCCATTAAGCTTTGCTAGTCTTGATACCCATGGTAATGTGATTGCGAGTCCTCGTGGCTCTCATATTACTACACCACCGATTCTTGTGTACAGGTTTGCGATGATCATGACGCGAGAGCGATGCTTGCTTGCGTTGAGTTCTTCTTCTGCTTCTTCGATCGGGGATAGGTTCCAGTCGGCACTGGGCTAGCAGGTGGATGTCGTTTGAGTTTACATTTGCTTCATCCGTAGCCGGATGTTGATCTTGTGTATGATGTTGATGTATTCTTGTGGCATTTGTGCCTTATGTATGTACCCCCATCTATTATGTAATGTTGATGTAATGATATCCACCTTGCAAAAGCGTTTCAATATGCGGGTCTATCCTTGGTGGGACCGTCGAGTTCCTTTTGGATAGGGTCGCATATTGGGCGTGAAAGTCACCAAGAGCCACCTCTTTGGTGCACAACGAGCGTTGCACCAAGAACAACAAGCAATGAGCGACCGCATCGACAACCTCACCACCGACTTGCGACTCTCCGAGCAACGTACAAGGGACTACTTCGACAACAAGTTCGACGCTCACAAACAAGAGAATGATGCAAGAATGGACGAGATACGCGCCTTGATGAGAAGCCGGCATCACTCTACTTCTTCATCATCAAGATGGAGCCGCTCGAGTCGACACTCCGACGACACTTTCTACGACTCAAGTACACCTACTTTGAACACTCTTCGTCGTGCCGCTCGTCAAGACCGTCATGCATCTCGCAACCCGCTACATGACAAGCATTCACAAGAGCAAGTTGATGATCAAGTTCCTCGCCCTCAATCAAACCAAGACGCTTTTGCTCAAGCTCGAGAACGACAACGTCTTCGTCGCCAACAAGAGGAAGAACGAGCGCGTCTACACCAAGACGAACAAGACGCCAAGGCTCAACGTCTTCAACAACAACAATGTGAAGCGCAAGCTCTTGAGGCGCTACGTGCCCTTGAAGAATCAAGTAGAGCCTTCGCCAACCGCAATCGCGAACGGCGCAATCAAGAGGAAGCCCTTCGAGAAGAAATCCAAGAGAGGAACTACCAACCTCATGTACAACGTCAAGTTCCTCAAGCACCTCCACAAGCTCGTCAAGCTACACTCCAACCTCAAGTTCAACAAGGGCAAGTTGATCATGGTCTTCCTCCACGCCAAGAGCAACATGAAGACGATTGCAATCCACGTCAAGGGCGTCATCATCAACATCGCCAACAACACAATGAAGAACAACACTACGGCAAGCTAAAATTCACCATGCCCAAGTTCAATGGAAGCAATGACCCCGAACACTACCTCTCATGGGCATTGAAGGTTGACAAAATCTTCCGGTTGCACAACTACGATGAAGCGAAGAAAATCGCTATGGCATCACTTGAGTTCCAAGACTATGTGCTCATATTGATGAGGACATCAATACCATTGTTACACCCACAGCCCCTGCTGCTATACATACTGGACCAATTACTAGAGCTCGCGCACGCCAATTGAATTATCAGGTACTTTCGTTTCTTGGTAACGATTCCAATGTTCATGAGAATATGATGCTGCCTAAATTGGATACATTTGTTTTGCTTACAAATGAAGGGCCTACCATGGACAAGAAAGATGAACCTTGGAGCAAGTTCAAGCATGGAGATGTTGGCATGCATAGGGAAACAAGAACGGAGTTACAAGTGATGATTCTAGGACTTTGAAGCCACCCTAATGAGAGCATGAGGCCTTGGACGAAATATACAAGATGCCACTTCATAATATTCGTCCATAGGCTATTCTAGGTGCTGCGTCACCTTATTATTGGCCGTGCCCATGTAATTTCAGAAATACTTAAGTGTAGGCTGTTTTTAGAGTCCGTATGTGTGGGGAAACAAGAGTTAGGGTTGGTTTGGACCCTCCCTCAAGGGCCACGAAATTCCCTCCTCTTTCTCCATATATACAGCCCTTAGGGCGTCGTTTAGACTTTGGATTTTGTTTAGATCAAAAGTTCGCCATAGCTGCAACTTCGCGTGCCGTTTGTGTTCAACGACCGGACCAAAGGCGTCTCGTAACCCCACCTTCATTAATAAAGCTTTCCTCTTATATTCGCAATATCCAGATTGCAATCTTAGTTTCTTGCTTGTTCTTCGTTTGCTCGCAGGAAACAGGCCCTCGTGGTCAGTTGATCGTGCTCGGCGTGGTCAATAACCCTCGGAAGTTGGTTTAGCGATTGCTAAGGCGAGACGTCTCGCACGTACTTAGTCGGATCGTAAAGGTCGACTCCCACAGAAACGATAGACACCATCTCATCGAAACATCGGGACACCTTTGCCTCTATCAAGTGTTATCAGATTTTCATGTTGCTCGGACAGATTTTACATTAATTAATAGATTAGATCGAGTCTCTTCTTCATACTCTAAAGTCCACGAAAAAGCCACAAAAAAATTAGGGTTAGTTCATCATATCCGAACCAATCTGAGCCTTCGCATAATCTTTTTGGGGTTTTTGCTTTGTTGAATTTGCGGTTGCACCGTCGTGTCAAGTTGTCTTGGTCTTAGAGTCTAGTCTTTTAGAGTTTCGAGTTCTGGTCATAAGTTGTCACGCCGCCGCACCATCATCATCGCCTTGCCATCTACCACCCTTCTTATCTGCCACCGCTCTGAATCCGTATCCATATACCACCACCAATCCGTATCCATATACCACCACCAATCCGTATCCATATACCATCACCAATCCGTAGCCATATACCACCACCGCTACCATATACCACCACGCTGCCATATACCAAAGACCATATATCCACCACCAATCCGAGTTCTTCTCATATTAGGTTTGTTTTCGAGATCCATCTAAATTCCGATTCGTGTTTCCTTGCCTACGTAGGTTTCGGAAAAAAAAAGTCTGGAAACCACCCTCCGTTTAGGCCCAAAATTTTCCGAAAACGCACTTGTCGAAAAATTTTCTGGCTATCCTACTTTTAGGTGTTTCTAAGCGTATTGAGACAAATGCCATTATAGAAAGTTTTTTTGACCCGTTTCCAGCTTTTTGGGTCCGGCAATGAAAAAAGTTTTGGTCGAAAAAATTTTGTGCCCATCCTGTCAGTTTGACCTGGGAAGAGTTTTGAGACACTCGCCATTATAGTGATTTTTCGCAAAAAAAAAGAGCAGCGCAAAAAAAAGCAGCGCAAAAAAAAAGAGCGAAATTTTTTTTCCAGAGTGTGCTTTTCCGTTGTTTCCGTGCAGCGCCGTGATTTTGTTAGTGTTCTAGGCTCGCGTCTCTAGCACGGTCTAGCCTAGGACCAGCACATTACCGTCGTTGAGCGTTTATTCAACTTTGCATCTCTGATTTGATTATTGCTGACCCTTTTTGCCACCATATTATAAGCCTTCCCAGCTCCACATACATCTACATCGTGCGTTTGACTCTCCCTGGTAATCGCTCTATCCAAGCTTTGAGAGTTTTGACTACATCGGTTGCCGATCACCGCCTCTTTGGGTAAGAACTGGTAAGAATTTGAGATTTGCTTGACGGATTTGTGACTGTCCACCACACCACCACCACCACTTCCTAGTAGTCTGTCAATCATATTCTTGTGTGTTTCTATTGCTGCTAACCATGGCAGGATCACAAGCCGATTTAGACCGACCGGGAGAACATGACAAACAAAGCGCTACATGATAAGTTTCAACAAATGATGAGTGGGCAGGTGGAAGATGTTCTAAATAGATTTGAAGAGGCCATGGAGAAGATAGATGGCATTGAGAAGGCGTTCGAAACAAAGCTCGATAACAAGTTTAATGAATTGCTCGCGCGTCTACCACCACCACCACCGGCTGCACCTAATGCACCTCTACAACAACAACAACGACTACCTCCACATCGCGAAGCAGCCCTCCGCCGAGCGAGCCGTGTCCCTCTTCAGCTGGCCAAGCCTTTGGTCTTTGCTGTTGATACTTCGTGGCTCCTGCTGGCGATGTGGGGAGGATGATTATGTGAGAGAGTACGAGGATGAGGTTGATCAACTTGAACTACGTGCAAGTGCAACCACCGGCACCACAACCACCCGGTCGTCCACATGCAAATAATGGCAATGTTAGGGCTCCCCTCAGTGCGAGATCATGACCATCTCCCTAAACTGAAGTTGAATATTCCACCATTTGAGGGTAGATATGTTTCGATATATATCTTACTTGGGAGTTAGAAACTGAACAACGATTTACATGTTTACAATATCCCGAGGAGAGACGTGTTCCTCATTGCTGTTTGTGCTTTCACTAGCTTTGCATGTGTTTGGTGGTCTGAACATTGTAGATTATATCCTGTTCCACTACTTGGACTGCTTTGAAAACTGCTATGCGTGCTCGTTGGGTTCCACCATATTATCAACGTGAATTACTTCAAAAATTGCAGCGCTCAAGACAAGGAAAAATTCGGTGAAGAATATTATCGTGAATTACAAACTGGCTTGATTAGATGTGGTATTGTTGAGGAGAATGAAGCTATGCTTGCACGTTTTACGGGTGGATTAAATAGAGATATTCAGACCATTCTAGACTACAAGGATTATACTAATATCACTCGATTATTCCATCTTGCTTGTAAAGTCGAACGTGAAGTGCAGGATCGGACAGGCGTTGGCGCGGACTAACTTTTCTGCAGTCGACCTTCATCATGGACACCACGTGCATCATCTACTTCCACACGTTCTACTACACGGCACCTCCGCCGGCTGCCACCTCCAACCGTGATACAAGAAAGCGGGCACAACCACCACTATCTCGCCAAGAGCACCTGCTGGGCCTACAGAGCTCTTCTTCTTCCATGGCGTCAACAGGACACACAAGTGATATTATTTGTCGTCGTTGTAAGGGAAGAGGACACTTTGCGAGAGAATGCCAATCTCAGCGTGTGATGATTGCTACTGAGGATGGTGGGTATGAGTCCGCTAGTGACTATGATGAAGAGACTTTGGCTCTTATTACGCATGAAGAACACGGTGGAGAGGATTACGATCATGAGACGCAATACATGGCTGCTGAAGATGCCGACAGTATGAATGTTTAGTTGCTCAACGTGTTTTGAGTGTGCAGGTTACACAAGTCGAGCAAAATCAGAGGCATAACTTGTTCCATACAAAGGGAGTTGTGAAGGAACGTTCTATTCAAGCGTCATCATAGATGGAGGGAGCTGCAACAACTTGGCTAGCATGGATATGGTGGAGAAGCTTTCTCTCACCACAAGACCACATCCACATCCTTACTACATCCAATGGTTCAACAACAGCGGCAAGGTTAAGGTAACACGTCTTTGTTCGTGTGTATTTTAGTATCTCTACATATGCTGATTATGTTGATTGTGATGTGGTACCTATGCAAGCATGTTCCTTATTACTTGGTAGACCATGGCAATTTGATAAAAATTACATACACCATGGTAGAAACAATCAAGATACTCTTGTTCACAAGGATAAAAATATTACTTTGCTTCCTATGACTCTGATTCAATTTTGAAAGATGATATTAATAGAGCTAATAAAGCAAAACAGGAGAAAAATAAGAGTGAAAATCAGATTGTGGCAAAAGAATTTGAGCAACAAATGAAGCCTAATAATAAACCATCTAATGTTGCTTCGAAATTAAACTGAAAAGTGCATGTTTACTTGCCACCAAATCTGATATTGAGGAGCTAGATTCTAGCAAATCTGTTTGCTATGCTTTTGTGTGCAAAGAGGCATTATTTTCATTCGAGGACGTGCCTTCCTCTTTGCCCCTCATCACTAACATTTTGCAGAGTTCACGACGTCTTCCCACAAGACGTGCCACCGGGATTACCACCTATTCGAGGGATTGAGCATCAAATTGACTTAATTCCCGGTGCATCGCTACCCAACCGTGCACCATACCGTACCAATCTAGAGGAGACAAAGGAGATTATATGTCAAGTACATGAGCTGCTCGAGAAAGGTTATATATGCGAATCTCTTAGTCCTTGTGCTGTTCCTATTATACTAGTGCCTAAAAAGGATGGTACGTCACGTATCTGTGTTGATTGTAGAGGCATTAATAATATTACTATTTGTTATCGTCATCCTATTCCTAGGCTAGATGATATGCTTGATGAATTGAGTGGCTCTACAATATTCTCCAAAGTTGATTTGCGTAGTGGATACCATCAAATTCGTATGAAATTGGGAGATGAATGGAAAACAGCATTTAAAACTAAGTTTGGTTTATATGAGTGGTTAGTCATGCCTTTTGGGTTAACTAATGCACCTAGTACTTTCATGAGACTAATGAACGAAGTTTTACGTGCTTTCATTGGACGATTTGTGGTAGTCTATTTTGATGATATACTGATTTATAGCAAATCTTTGGAAGAACATTTGGAAAATTTACGTGTTGTTTTTAATGCTCTACGTGATGCACGTTTGTTTGGTAACCTTGGGAAGTGCACCTTTTGCACCGACCGAGTATCTTTTCTTGGCTATGTTGTTACACCACAGGAATTGAAGTTGATAAAGCCAAGATTGAAGCTATTGAGAGTTGGCCGCAGCCCAAAGCAGTCACACAAGTGAGGAGTTTTCTTGGACTAGCTGGTTTCTATAGGCGCTTTGTGAGAGACTTTAGCACCATTGCTGCACCTCTCAATGAACTTACAAAGAAGGATGTGCCTTTTGTTTGGGGTACCGCATACGGAAGAAGCCTTCACGGTATTGAAAGATAAGTTGACACATGCTCCTTTACTCCAACTTCCCGACTTTAATAAGACTTTTGAGCTTGAATGTGATGCTAGTGGAATTGGATTAGGAGGTGTGTTATTACAAGATGGCAAACCTGTTGCATACTTTTACGAAAAATTGAGTGGGCCTAGTCTGAACTATTCTACTTATGACAAAGAATTATATGCTCTTGTTAGGACTTTAGAGACATGGCAACATTATTTATGGCCCAAAGAATTTGTTATACATTCTGATCATGAATCTTTGAAACATATTAAAAGTCAAGCTAAACTGAATCGTAGACATGCTAAATGGGTTGAATTCATTGAGACTTTCCCTTATGTCATTAAACACAAGAAGGGTAAAGAAAATGTTATTCTTGATGCTTTGTCTCGTCGCTATACTATGCTTTCACAACTTGACTTCAAAATATTTGGTTTGGAGACCATCAAAGATCAATATGTGCATGATGCTGATTTTAAAGATGTAATGCAGAATTGTAAAGAAGGAAGAACATGGAACAAGTTCGTTATTAAGGATGGTTTTGTGTTCCGTGCTAACAAGCTATGCATTCCTGCTAGCTCTGTTGCCTTTTGTTGTTGCAGGAGGCGCATGGAGGAGGATTAATGGGACACTTTGGCGTGAAGAAGGCGGAGGATATACTTGCTACACATTTCTTTTGGCCAAAGATGAGACGGGATGTTGAGCGTTTTGTTGCTCGCTGCACTACATGTCAAAAAGCTAAGTCACGACTCAATCCTCATGGTTTATATATGCCTTTGCACACCTAGTGTTCCTTGGGAGGATATATCTATGGACTTTGTTTTAGGTTTACCTCGAACAAAGAAGGGAGGGATAGCATATTTGTTGTCGTGGATAGATTCTAAATGGCACACTTTATACCATGTCATAAAAGCGATGATCTTTGTTAATGTTGCTGATTTGTTCTTTCGTGAAATTATTCGCTTGCATGGTGTGCCAAATACTATTGTTTCAGATCGTGATACTAAATTTCTTAGCCACTTTTGGAGATGTTTATGGGCTAAGTTGGGGACTAAACTGCTTTTAGTACTACTTGTCACCCCAAACCGATGGACAAACTGAAGTAGTCAATAGAACATTGTCTACTATGCTTAGGGCTGTTTTGAAGAATAATAAGAAAATGTGGGAAGAATGCTTGCCTCATATTGAATTTGCTTATAATCGTTCATTGCATTCTACTACTAAGATGTGCCCTTTTGAAATTGTGTATGGCTTCCTACCTCGTGCACCTATTGATTTGTTGCCTCTTCCATCTTCGGAGAAGGTTAATTTTGATGCTAAAGAACGTGCTGAATTGATTTTAAAAATGCATGAGTTAACTAAGGAAAACATTGAGCGTATGAATGCTAAATATAAACTTGCTTTGGAGATAAGGGTAGAAAACATGTTGTCTTTGCACCGAGATCTTGTTTGGTTACATTTATGTAAGGATAGGTTTCCTAATTTGCGCAAATCAAAGCTAATGCCACGTCTGATGGTCCATTTAAGGTGTTAGAGAAAATAAATGATAATGCATATAAACTTGAGCTGCCTGCAGATTTTGGGGTTAGTCCCACTTTTAACATTGCAGATTTGAAGCCTTATTTGGGTGAGGAAGATGAGTTTCCGTCGAGGGCGACTTCATTACAAGAAGGGAGGATGATGAGGACATCAATACCATTGTTACACCCACAGCCCCTGCTGCTATACATACTTGGACCAATTACTAGAGCTCGCGCCGCCAATTGAATTATCGTGTACTTTCGTTTCTTGGTAACGATTCCAATGTTCATGAGAATATGATGCTGCCTAAATTGGATACATTTGTTTTGCTTACAAATGAAGGGCCTACCATGGACAAGAAAGATGAACCTTGGAGCAAGTTCAAGCATGGAGATGTTGGCATGCATAAGGAAACAAGAACGGAGTTACAAGTGATGATTCCAGGACTTTGAAGCCACCCTAATGAGAGCATGAGGCCTTGGACGAAATATACAAGATGCCACTTCATAATATTCGTCCATAGGCTATTCTAGGTGCTGCGTCACCTTATTATTGGGCCAGGCCCATGTAATTTCGAAATACTTAAGTGTAGGCTGTTTTAGAGTCCGTATGTGTGGGGAAACAAGAGTTAGGGTTGGTTTGGACCCCTCCCTCAAGGGCCACGAAATTCCCTCCTCTTTCTCCATATATACAGCCCTTAGGGCGTCGTTTAGACTTTGGGTTTTGTTTAGATCAAAAGTTCGCCATAGCTGCAACTTCAGTGCGCCGTTTGTGTTCAACGACTGCACCAAAGGCGTCTCGTAACCCCACCTTCATTAATAAAGCGTTCCTCTTATATTCGCAATATCCAGATTGCAATCTTAGTTTCTTGCTTGTTCTTCGTTTGCTCATAAAAACAGGCCCTCGTGGTCGTTGATCGTGCTCGGCGTGGTCAATAACCCTCGGAAGTTGGTTTAGCGATTGCTAAGGCGCGACGTCTCGCACGTACGTAGTCGGATCGTCAAGGTCGACTCCCACAGAAACGATAGCCACCATCTCATCGAAACATCGGGACACCTTTGCCTCTATCACATATGGTGGGAACAAATCATTGAGCGACGACAAGCAAGAGGTGAACCTCCAATAACCACTTGGGCTCAAATGACGGATGTCATGCGAGCACGTTTTGTGCCAACCTACTACAACCGCGACCTCTTCAAGAAACTCCAACTACTCAAGCAAGGAACAAAGAGTGTTGAAGAATACTACAAGGAAATGGAGATAGCCATGATTCGAGCCAATGTCAAGGAAGATGATGAGCAAACTATGGCACGTTTCTTGAATGGACTAAATCATCCCATCAAGAAGATCGCCGACTTCCAACCATACTCAACCCTCATTGAGCTCGTGCATCAAGCTACAAAGGCGGAACGTCAAGTGCAAGATGACTTCAAGTACGCCAAGTATTCATCCAAGACCTACGGCTTCTCCAACATCCAAGCTTCAACGACTCCTCCAACATCTACATCAACCAAACCTTCTACAAACAACGACGACAAGTCGAGTTACAAGAGAAAGTCGACAAGTTCAAGTCGTCCTCCTCCTACTACAAGCAACTTCAAGCCGCGTGCTTCATCATCTACTCCGACCGATGAGACCATCAAAACAAGCTCTTTCAAGTGTTTCACCTGCGGCGGCCGAGGCCACAAGTCCTACGAATGCACCAACAAGCGCACCATGATCCTCAATGACGACGGCACCTATGACTCAATGAGTGATGAGGAGATGGAAGCCCTTGAGCAAGTGGCCATGCACCGGCAAGTGAACGAAGATGAAGATGATCAAGTCTTTTGCCATGAGGATTCGAACCCCGCTCTCGTTGTCTCCAAGGTCTTGACCCTTCAACATCAACAAGAAGACGACCAAAGATGCCACATCTTCCATACAAAGGCCGGCATCAACGGAAGGTCCGTCAAGGTCATCATGGATGGAGGTAGTTGCCACAACTTGGCAAGTGAAGAACTATGTTCCAAACTTCAATTGGTCAAGAGGAAGCACCCGCACACCTACAAGGTTCAATGGCTAAGTGACTCCGGCACTATACGAGTCGAGCATACGGTCCAAGTCTCCTTCAAAATTGGTGCTTATGAAGACACGTTGGAATGTGATGTGGTCCCAATGAGCGTTTGCCACCTACTTCTAGGTCGACCATGGCAATTCGACCGTGGTGTCATCCACAATGGGTGCACCAATCACTATAGCTTCAAGATGAAAGGGAAGGAATATGTGCTACGACCTATGTCTCCTACTCAAGTGATAGCCGACAAGCAAGCCACCCATCATAGAGACAAGAGTGAGAAAGTGATCCAACCAAAAGTGAGTGAGAGCCACAAGCCAAACTTGAGCGCCTCTTCGCCTAAAGAGAAAAACCTCATCCTATTTGCCACCAAAAGTGAGATGAGAGAAGTGTGTGAGAACCCATCGAGTGTGATGCACTTTGTCCTTGTGTGCAAGGATGGAGAACCAAAAACTAACACCATTCACGAGCTACCTTTGGTGTTTCAATCTCTTTTGCAGGAATTTCAAGATGTTTTCCCCGATGAGCTCCCTCCGGGTCTACCTCCTCTTCGAGGCATTGAGCATCGAATCGACCTCATCCCCGGAGCGCCTCTACCAAACAAAGCTCCATACCGAGTCAATCCCGAAGAAACCAAGGAGATTCAACGGCAAGTACAACAACTAATCGACAACAGTCATGTACGTGAAAGCTTAAGCCCTTGTGCCGTTCCCGTTATACTTGTGCCTAAGCCCGATGGAAGTTTTCGCTTGTGTTCCGATTGTAGACCTATAAATACTATCACCGTCCGATATAGGCATCCCATTCCTCGCTTAGATGATATGCTTGATGAACTTAGTGGAGCCAACTTTTTCTAAAAAATTGACCTTAAAGTGGCTATTATCAAATCCGCATACAAGAGGGTGATGAATGGAAAACTGCTTTCAAAACCAAATTTGGTTTATATGAGTGGTTAGTAATGCCTATGGGTCTTTCGGAGGCTCCCGGTACTTTCGTGCGTCTTATGCATCATGTACTTCGTCCTTACATTGGAATCTTTGTTGTGGTTTACTTTGATGATATTCTTGTGTTTAGCAAAACAATGAAAGAGCACATCAATCATGTAAAATCTGTGTTGCAAACTCTTCGCAAGGAAAGCCTTTATGCAAACTTGAAAAAATGCACTTTTGGCGTTGACAAAGTGGTTTTCTTGGGTTTTGTAGTATCCTCAAAGGGTGTCCATGTTGATGAATCTAAAATTGAAGCAATTAAAACTTGGCCCCAACCCACCAATTTGCAACAAGTGCGAAGTTTTCTTGGTCTTGCGGGTTTTTATCGTCGCTTTGTGAAAGATTTTAGCACAATTGCCGCTCCTTTGCATGCCTTGAGTAAGAAGAATACTCCCTTTGTTTGGGGAACGTTGCAATCAACCGCTTTTGATGAGCTCAAGTCTTTGCTTACTCATGCCCCGATTCTTGCTTTGCCCAATTTTGACAAAACTTTTGAGGTTCATTGTGATGCAAGTGGTACCGGAATTGGCGGAGTTTTGATGCAAGAAAAATGAGCCATTGCTTATTTTAGTGAAAAACTCTCCGTGCTCAACTTAGTTATCCCATCTATGACAAAGAATTGTATGCTTTAGTGCGTGTGCTACATGTTTGGGAACATTACCTTAGACCTCATGAGTTTGTCATCCATACCAATCATGAAACGCTTAAGTACCTCAAAGGTCAAACTAAATTAAACAAGCGTCATGCAAAATGGAGTGAATTCATTGAATCTTTTCCTTATGTGATCAAGTACATTAAGGGTAAAGAAAATGTAGTTCTTGACGCTGCTTTCACGCATAAGCATGCTTGTCACTCAACTTGAGTTGAATGTTATTGGTTTTGAGCATATAAAAGACTTGTATGAGCATGATCCATCTTTTGCTTCTCCTTATGCTAAGTGTTTGGCGCATACTTCTTGGGAACAATATTACATCAAGGATGGTTATCTTATGAGAGCTAACAAACTTTGCATTCCGAGTCTTCTCTTAAATGCACTCCTTTTGCAAGAGGCTCATGGAGGCGGACTCATGGGACACTTTGGACGCGACAAGACATTCGCCACGCTCTCCAACAACTACTTTTGGCCCAAGATGTTTCGCGACGTCTCACGCTTCACCACCCGATGCTATACATGTCGCAAAGCTAAGTCTAAAGCTCAATCTCATGGTCTTTACATGCCTCTTCCTATTCCATATCAACCATGGGAAGACATTAGTATGGATTTTGTACTTGGTTTCCCTAGGACTCAAAATGGCAAGGATTCCGTGTTTGTTGTTGTGGATAGATTTTCTAAGATGGCACATTTCATTCCTTGCAACAAGATAGCGATGCTTCACATGTTGCAAATCTCTTTTGTAGGGAAATCATGCGACTCCTTGGCGTAACAAAGTCAATCGTCTCCTACCGTGACGTCAAGTTATTGAGTTACTTTTTGAAGACCCTATGCGCCAAGCTCGGAATCAAGCTCTTGTTCTCCTCGGCATACCATCCTCAAACCGACGGCCAAACGGAGGTGACGAACCGCACACTATCCACTCTACTTCGTGTCTTGATCAAGAAGAACATCAAGGAGTGGGAAGCATGTCTACCCATCGCCGAGTACGCCTACAACCGTTCAAGAGACTCGACTACCGGCAAGTCCCCCTTCGAGGTCGTCTATGGTTTCAACCCGTTGTCCCCATTGGACATTCTACCACTTCCTCTCCAAGAGCGCACCGACATGGATGCGAGTGCACGAGCAAGCTACATCAAGAAGATGCATCGAAGATACAAGGCACACCATCGAGCGCCAAGTACACCGACAAGCAACCAAGATCAACGCCAACAAGCAACCCATGGTCTTCAACATTGGTGATCTAGTGTGGCTACACCTTCGCAAGGACCGCTTCCCCAAAGAACGCAAGTCCAAGCTTCTCCCTCGAGCTGATGGAACCTTCAAGGTGCTAGCACGCTACAACGACAACGCTTACAAGATCGACCTACCTCAAGACAAATACAACGTGAGCGACATCTTCAACGTCAAGGACCTCGCACCATACCATGGAGATAAAGCTTTTGATCCGAGGTCGGATCTCTCCCAAGGGGGGGGGGAGATGATGCGGAGCATCCCACGATCATCCCCACGGATCTACAACCGTCTCATCAAGAGCCAAGAGGACCCATGACACGAGCTAGAGCTAGAGCTCTCGAGAACGAGGTGACTTCTTTCCTTAGTGATATCACATATGATCCACTCGAGACATGGCTACTACCTAAGTCCGATATGCTATGCATCATTAGGTGTCAAGAGGAGCCTTCCGAAGATGCACGTGAAGACGGACGAGCCGCCAAGTCCATGGATGAAGAGAACCAACGGAAACAGGCAAGTTCACCTTCCAGGCCCCGGACATTTAGTCAAGGCCCCGGACATCCGGCCCCTGGAGCATCTACCTCAGCCTCAGCCAAGCTACCCAAGTCTACAGGGCCCGGACATCCGGCGTCCGGCCCCGGACATCCGGCCCCCAGCCCGGATATCCGGCCAGTGGCCCGGAAATCCGTCGCCACCCACCTGATTCGGCAGAAGTGGCCGCTCCAGCCCGAACATCCGGCCGGATAGCCCGGACATCCGGCGCCTCGCGAAGGCCCGGACATCCGGCGCCTCATGGCCCGGACATCCGCCCGGCAGCCGGACATCCGGCCTCCCACACTGCGTCACGGTGCATCCGGGCGAGTCCGATGTACCCTTCGCCCCTAGACTATATATACTCCATCCCCTTCCTCTTTCTAGGGTTAGCATTGGATTAGCTCATATTTTGTGTGAGAGCCTTTGCTCATCCACTTGGCTACTTCTCCTCGAGCTCAGGACCTCTCGGAGAAGATCCCCAAGCGGATTCAAGACCCCTTCTAGGGTGGACCCCATCAAGGCCTCCTCACGGAGAAGAACGGCTACCGTTTGTATCTTTCCTTTGTTGATTTTGAATCTTGTGCCACCTTATGTGATCGGTGATCTAGCACTTGTGTGATTGATCTCTTGTTGGTTAAGTGATCTCTCTCTCGTTTTCCCCGTGTTTCCCTCTTGTTCTTCCGCGTGTTCTTCGTGATTCCCCGTAGGATCCGCTCCAACATGAAAGATCGTCCACGTAGGGTTCCGCCCTACATCACTTGGTCTTGCTCGAGTGTTCATCGCTTTTATCCATTCCAGGACCTTCATTTCTAAGCAAAACAAATGTCTTCAATTTAGGCACCATGATATTGTCATGAACATTAGAATCATTACCAAGAAACGGAAGTACCTGATAATTTAATTGGCGTGCGCGAGCTCTAGTAATTGGTCCAACATATGTAGCAGTAGGGGTTGTGGGTGTAACAATGGTATTGATGACCTCATCTGTATGAAGACGACCTCCACCAAGCAGCTAAGGAGCATCCCCAAGGTGCAGGAGAAGGACCCCAAGGCCACAAGGAAGGAGACATCCCCCAGGATGAAGACTGCACCTCCCAGACGACCCCGTGTGCACGGGCCTCCCCGACCCCGTGCCCACGGACCACCTAGAAACCTTCTGGAAGTGAAGATGCGCACCTCCGTGCGCACGACCTCCAAACCCCGTGCCCACGGGCCTGACCGCTGTAGCACCCCGTGCCCACGGGCCTGACCGTTGTAGCACCCCATGCCCACGGGCGTGTACCATGCCCACGTGACCCCCGTGCACATGGGCTTCACTTACCCGTGAGCACGGCCCTCCTAGGATTTGGGCGTGGACTTCCTGTTTTACCCCCCAACTCTTCCCTCTCCTCCATCTCTCTATATTATCCATACCTCGACCATTTGTTAGTAGCAAAGTATATGTGAGACATTGAGAGAGCTTTGCTTATCTACCCCTCCTCTTGGAGATGAAGACCTCCTAGGAGTAGATCCCTAGTGGATATGAAGACCTTTTGGAGAAGACTATCATAAAGACCTCACCTACTTGTTTGAGTGAATTTCCCTTTTGTGTTCTTTTCGTTCATACTTTTCCCTTCCAAGTGTGAAAGATCTCCACTTAGGTTCCACCCTACAACATCTTGGTATCATGAGCAAGGTTGATTCACATCTTGGAGTCCCTACCCCCCATATTCCAGCCTAATTTCGTTGCTTTTTGTCCCAATTAAAAAATCCCCACAAAATAGCCCCAAATTTTTTCTTGCAATTTGTTGGTTCTTGTGAGATTTTGTTGATTTGATCCATGAATTTTGTGTTTGCCAACTGGATCTAACCCTGCCCTCCATCCCCAACCATCACCACCGACGAATTCTTCTGAATTTTGAGTTTTTACCACAGATTTGGGCGTGTTCTTGCGCAGGCAGAACACCCCGTGCGCACGGGCCATCGGGGCCCTGTGCACATGGGCCTCACTTACTCCGTGCGCACGGACTAACTAGAGAGGATTGCCTCAACTTTTTGGCCAAGTTTTCCGCCACTTTTGCACCAGACTTCCGCAGTACCACAATTCACCACACATATTTGTTGAGATTTTTGAGTCCGGTTTCCATTTCCTAAGGTGTTTTGGCTAATTAGGGACGATTCTACATGATCATTCCGACACTCATCATCACCACGGAGTCGACATCGACAATGACCTCTTCACATTCATACCAACCGTAAGCAAGGACAGTAACCTCGGCGACAACTAGTACTCATTACTTGCCATTGCATTGATAGCCTCGAGCCATTTTGCGTCACTACCTATCAAGACTAGCGAGTTGAGAATTGCTGGGCCACGCTCTTTGTGCACCTTAGTGATACGCTTACTCTGCATAGCTACATTTAGTGTGCAATACTCTTTCCATCATCATCGTGCCATAAGTCTCTCCCGCGCATATCTTACATACTTGTCCCACATTTTGGTTCACGCATCAAGCATTTTGGCATAAAAAGGATCTTGTAAGCAATAGCATTGAGCCATTTTGCGTAGTCACATCATTTAGGATCATACATACATCACATACTTGGGATTGAAGACGACATATTACCTTCATAGCTAGGTGCACAAGCGTATCTAGCCCATTTGAGCAATCACGCTAGCGTCTCTCTATTATCCGTACAACAAGAGCATTTTCCATGGTCACACATTTCGAGCTCATTCTTTGGTTGTGCGGATCCCAGTTATCTTCTCTGTGTGTGTTTCCAAGTGATATCCTAGGGTTGATCTATTTTCCTTACTTGCAATTTGTGAATCTTTTCAACATTTTCAATATCTTGACTAAAACTTGCTTGAATTTTGTGCCACTCATCCTAACCGAGATCCTCCATAAGCCTTTACTTGTAGGTGTGAGAAAACAAAACCCCGTACCAATTCTACTATTATAGCAACCTATTGAGTGATACTCGATACATTCTCAATCTTCTAAAAGGTAACTTTGGTATTGTTCTCTCATTTTCCTACTCACCACCACTTGTATATGATGGATAGGCCAAGCACTTTGGCAAACCCACTTTTTGAGGATCAAGAGGAAGCCCCCAACTACGTCACCAAGAATCATCTTTTCGGTGTTCAATGAGCTCTACATCAAGAGAGCGAAGCTTTGGGTGACCGCATCGAGCAACTCGCCACCGGCCTACGTACATCGGAAGCACGACACCAGGACTACCTCGACGCCAAGCTCAACACTCAAATGGAAGAATTTTGCCATATGCTAGTGAGCCACGCCTCTCCCACAACATCCGCTTCAAGACGACACTCTTCAGCATCTTCTTCCAATGCAAGTCCTCCTCGAGCTCATTCACATCGCCGCGACGACAATAACAATCCATTCCATGGCAACGGTGTGCAAGACCATGTTCGAGAACACGACCGTCTTCGCCGCCAAGAACAAGATGCGACGGACCGAGCGCCACCTCGGCAATCACCACATCAAGCACCTCAAGACGGCGATGCACTTCGCCAAGAGCAACAACACCGTGAGGAACAAGCGCTTGAAGCAAAACGTGCACTTCGGGAGGCCACTCATGCCGACGATGAGCGCAACCTTCACGTGCACGGACAAAAAGAATCACTTTGACAAGAATGACAAGATGAAGCCGCTCGACTTGAGGAGCAACAAGAAAGAAGGAACCTGATGTAGGATGGACACCCTAAGGACGATCTTTCATGATTTGGAGGGAATCCCACGAAGAACACGAGTAGTAACACGAGGAGAAACAAAGAGAAAACGCTCAAACCCACGAGAATTGATTACACGTGTGCTAGATCCATGAACACGAAGAGGCCACAAATATCCAAAGACAACAAAGGAAAGATACAAGTAGCTAGTTCATCTCCAAGAGGAGGTCTTGAATCCAAGATGGATCTTCTCCTAGGTGGAGGGCTTGAATCCACTTGGGGGTCTTCTCCTAGATGGAGGGCTTGGCCTCCAATGGAGTTTTTTTGCGGGTGTCGCCTCCAATGGAGTAGGTATCAAGTGGATGAGCAAAAGCTCTATCTCCCATAAGAGATAAACCAATGCTAAACCTAGAAAGAGGGAGGAGGATGAATATATATAGTCTAGGGTCACGAAAGGGTACATGGGCTTTGGCCCAACACTGTGCATAGACAGGCGTCAGTCGTCCGAACATTGTCAGACATCCGGTGGCTCGCGAGGGTCCGGACGTCCGGAAGCGGCGGACGTCCGACATTTCGGCTTGGATCAGGTGGCATCGGATTTCAGGAGGCGGTCGGTCGTCCGGTCGTTGGTCGTCCAGAGGTCTTGGATTTCCGATAATTTCCCATCTGTTGGGTGACACTAGATGTCCGGAGGGGCTCGGTCGTCCGATCACAGGGCTGTGTTGGGCATCCGGTCCGTGTCGGTCGTCCGGCCGCTGTAGCGTTCACTGGCTGGGACTTGGGCAAGCTGGTTGACTCTCCAGGCGTCGAACGTCCGGTCCGCGTCGCTCGTTCGGTGGTTGTAGGCTCCTGACAGCTCCTTCTCTTGGTCCTTGTACTTGGCGTGCTTAGCTCGTTCGTTGGATGTAGTGGTTATGTGGCTTTCCTCTAAGTACCTGATCACACATATGGTTTCCTCTTGAGGTAGTAGCCATGTCTCACATGTAGAAAGTGGTAGTTCAGATATGAGCGAATTCACCTTAGTTTCGATAGCCCTTGCTCGAGCTCTTCTCTCCATGTGGTGTTGATGAGGACATGACTACCTTGGATACGACCAAAAATATTGTGATAGAGGCAAAGGTGTCCCGTCTTTCGATGAGATGATGGATATCGCTTTGGTGGAAATCGACTTTGACGATCCGACTACGAACGTACGAGGACGTCGCGCCTTAGCAATCGCTAAACCATCTTCGAGAGGTTATTGACCACGCCAAGCACGATCAACTCGACCACGAGGGTCTGCATTTCCTGCGAGCAAACGAAGAACAAGCAAGAAACTGAGCTTGCAAACTGGATATTGCGAATATAAGATGAAAGCTTTATTGATCAAGGTGGGGTTACGTGGCGCCTTTGTCCGGTCGTTGAACACAAAGCGAAATGCACGCGAAGTTGCAGCTATGGCGAACTTTTAATCTAAACAAAACCCAAAGTCTAGACGGTGCCCTAAGGGCTGTATATATGGAGGAAGAGGGGGGAATTTCGTGGCTCTTGGTGGAGGGGTCCGAAATCAACCCTATCTCTTGTTTCCCCACACATACGGACTCCAAAAATAGCCTATACTTATGTATTTTGAAATTACATGGGCCTGGCCCAATAATAAGGTGACGCAGCACCTAGAATAGCCTCTGGACGAAATTTATGAAGTGGCATCTTGTATATTTCTTCCAAGGCTTCATGCACCCGTTATGGTGGCTTCAAAGCCCTGAAATCATCACTTGTAACTCCGTTCTTGTTCCCCTTGCGCATGCCATCATCTCCATGCTTGTTCTTGCTCCAATGTTCATCCTTCTCCAAGCTAGGTCCTTCATTTGTAAGCAAAACAAATGTATCCAATTTAGGCAAGATCATATTCTCATGAACATTAGAATCATTACCAAGAAACGAAAGTACCTGGTAATTTAGTTGGCGTGCGCGAGCTCTAGTAATTGGTCCAGTATGTATAGCAGCAGGGGCTGTGGGTGTAACAATGGTATTGATGTCCTCATCATATTGCATACATGTATATTTGTGAGGTGATTTCTAATGCAAGCTATGCAATAATTAATTTATGTCATCCAGGACTACAATACTTCACAAACTTTTGTGCCATGTCTAATTGCAGGTGTAAGGGACATTTGTACAATACACATATGAAGATAAGGGAAAAAGAGAAGTTTAGGTGTTGTTCAAAAATTCCTCTCACGTCACCTTTGGGCCAAGAGAAGATAGAGTCCAAGTCCCTCACGTTCTGGATTTATATTCGGACTGCGCATACATACCTGACTCAAAACGCCAAGAACTCTTGCATACGGACCCCGAATTGGGTGATTCGTTTTTTGTTGGAAATTAGATTTCATTCTCTTCCCAACCCAATTGTATTCACGTTCAAATTTGTCCGGAGTGTTCAAGTATAGGCGAAACAATCTGATGTTGCAGCAGAATCCGAGTCAAACTACAAGTCCAAAGGTGTTGCATCGCCTCCACTTGGGCCCATGAGCCTTGTACGACCTAGGGTTAGTTTTAGGCTGCCTTGGGATGTCCTCCCGCCTCCTTGGCCACCATCCCTTGCTCCTATATAAGTAGATCCATCTAGTAGCTGTTTCCTTGGGATTTGCTAAATTAAAAGTTAGCCATTGCAACTTCATGTACTTCATTTGTGTCCAACGACCAGACCAAGACCGCTTTCGGATCCCCACCTTTATCAATACTTCATCTATATTTGCAATATTCAGATTGCATTATCATATATTCTTGCTTGTTCTTGGATTGCGTGATGGAATAAACCTTCGTGGTCAGGCTGACCGTGCTTCTAGCATCGGTAGTAACCTCAGGAGATTGTTTTAGCGATTGCTAAGGCGCAACGTCATGCATGTTTGTAGTCGGATCATGAAAGGCGGCTCCACCAAATCGATAGTTATCATCTCATCGAAACATCGGGACCCTCACCTCTATCAAGTGGTATCAGATTTCCAGGTTGCTCGGTGAGATTTTAAAGTTTTAAGTAGTTTATATCGAGGTTGTTCTTCATACCTGCAGTCCATGAAAAAGCCAAAAAAAAGGGTTAGTTCATCATATCCGAACCAATTTGAGCCTTTGCATAATCATTTTAGGGTTTTTGCTTTGTTGAATTTGCGGTAGCATCATCGTGTCGAGTGCTGGTCTTAGTGTCTAGTCTTTTAGAGTTTCGAGTTCTAGTCACAAGTTGCCATGCCGCCGCCGAACCATCATCATCGCCCCTGCCATATACCACCATCGCTTATCCACCACCTCTCTGAGTCCATATACCACCTGCGATCCGAGTTCATATACCACCACCGATCCGAGTCCATATACCACCACCACTCCAAGTCCATATACCACGACCGATCTGAGTTCTATTCATATTAGGTTTGTTTTTTAGATCCACCTATTTTCTGATTCGTGTTTCCTTGCCTGCTTAGGTTTCGAAAAAAAGAGTGGACCCCCGGGCAGTTTTTAGGCCAAAATTTTGGTGACTGAAAATATTTTTTCCCTATCCTGTTTTTAGGTCCCAGGGAGCGTTTTGAGACACTCTCCACAATAATGACTTTTTGTCGCACTTTTTAGTCGTCGCTGCCCTGATTTTTGAAAAAATTGTCAATTTTTTTTCGTGCCTATCCTGTTATTTTGACTTGGGAAGAGTTTTGAGACACTCGCCTTTATAGTGATTTTCGACAAAAAAAGAGCACAAAAAAGAGCGCAAAAAAATTCAGAGTGTGCTTTTCCTTTGTTTCCGTGCAGCGCCGTGATTTTGTTAGTGTTCTAGGCTCGCGTCTCTAGCACGGTCTAGCCTAGGACCAGCACAATACCATCGTTGAGCATTTATTCAACTTTGGATCTGTGAATTGATTATTGCTGACATTTTTGCTACCATATCATAAGCCTTCCTAGCTCCACATACATCTACATCGTGCGTTTGACAGCACCTGGTAATCGCGCTGTCCAAGCTTTGAGAGTTTTGACTACATAGGTTGCCGATCACCACGTGTTGCGGGGTAAGAACTGGTAAGGGTTTGAGATTTGCTTGACGGTTTGTGACACCGCAGCACCACCACTTTCTAGTAGTGTGTAGATCATATTTTTATGTGTTTCTGTTGCTGCTATCCATGGCCGGACCATAAGCCGACAAGATTGACTGGGAGAACATGACGAAGAAAGAGCTTCATGATAAATTTTAGCAAATGTTGTGTCAACAGGTGGAAGATGTGATGGCCAGCTTTGGAAAGGCCCTGAAGAGGATTGATGATATTGAGAAGACAATTGACACCAAGTTGGATGCCAAGTTCGATGAAGTACTCGCACGTCTACCACAACCACCACCCCATCTGCTGCACCATTGCAACAACAACAACCACCACCTCCACCTCGCGATCCAGTAGGGGGAGCGTAGCATGTTCCTTTTGAGCCAGGACAAACTTCTAGTGCCACTGCTACTGTTGTTGATGCTTTTATAGGTCCTCCTACTACTGCAGAGGTGGAGGACCATTACGAGGATGGGGTTGATCAAAATCAGAACTACGTGCAACACCACCACCACCACCACCAGGTCATCCTCATGCATATCATCGCAACGGCAGGGCTGCACCACCACCTGAGGTACGAGATCATGACCATCTTCCTAAACTAAAATTGAATATTCCACCATTTGAGGGTAGATATGTCCTAATATATATCTTACTTGGGAGTTAGAAACTAAACAACGTTTTACATGTTTACAATATCCCGAGGAGAGACGTGTTCCTGCTGCTGTTTGTGCTTTCACTAGTTTTGCATGTGTTTGGTGGTCTGAACATTGTAGATTATATCCTATTCCAGCTACTTGGGCTGATTTGATAACTGCTATGCGTACTCATTGGGTTCCACCATATTATCAAAGTGAATTACTTCAAAAATTTCAGCGTTTAAGACAAGGAAAAAATTCTATAGGAGAATATTATCAGGAATTACAAACTGGCATGATTAGATGTGGTATTGTTGAGGATAATGAAGCTATGCTTGCATGTTTTATGGGTGGATTAAATAAAGAGATTCAGACCATTCTAGAGTATAAGGAGTATAATAATATCACTTGTTTATTCCATCTTGCTTGCAAAGCTGAAAGTGAAGTGCAGGATCGACATGCATTGGTGCAAACTAATTTTTCTGCAGGCCGATCTTTGTCATGGACACCATGTACATCCTCTACTCCCACACGTCCTATTGCAGCACCACTGACTTCAGCCGCCAATTCCAACCGAGATACAAGAAAATGGACACCACCACCACCATCTGCCAGGAGTACACCTTGTGGCCTGTCCAGAGCTCTTCTTCATCCATGGCATCAACAGGGCACACACATGATATTATTTGTCGTCGTTGTAAGGGAAGAGATCATTATGCGAGAGAATGCCAATCTCCACGTGTTATGATTGCTACTGAGGATGGTGGGTATGAGTCCACTAGTGACTATGATGAGGATACTTTGGCCCTTATTACAAGTGAAGAATATGGTGGAGATGATTCTGATCATGAGACGCAATACATGGCTACTGAAAATGCTGATAGGTATGAAAGTTTAGTTTCTTAACGTGTTTTGAGTGTGCAGGTCACATAAGCTGAGTAGAATCAGAGGCATAATTTGTTCCATACAAAGGGAGTTGTGAAGGAACGTTCTGTTTGCGTCATCATAGATGGAGGGAGCTGCAACAACTTGGCTCGCATGAAGATGGTGGAGAAGCTATCTCTCACCACAAGACCACATCCACATCCTTACTACATCCAATGGTTCAACAACAGTGGCAAGGTTAAGTTAACACGTACTGTTCGTGTGCATTTTAGTATCTCTTCATGTGCTGATTATGTTGGTTGTGATGTGGTAGCCATGCAAGCATGTTCCTTATTACTTGGTAGACCTTGGCAATTTGATAAAAATTCCGTACACAATGGTAGAAACAATCGTGTATGCGTACGTTCCCCTGGGAATCGCTTTACTCAATCTTCGGAGTTATTTGACACCGCTGGTTGCCTGCCACCACCAGCTACATGGTAATTGATATTTGCTATACCATGAGCATTTTACCACCACATCCTAGTAGCTCATAGGAACATTATTCTCGGATTTTGTTTCTTGCTTTCTACTAATTATGGCAGGTTCCAGAGTTGTTAGTTCGTGGGCTTCATCGATTGTGGGAGACATGCCACCACCTAAGCAAATACTACAACCATCACGAGAGGTACACAAACATCCAAATGCACATGATCGGGTTAATGTTTCTATACCACCATTTAATGGCCGTTTTAGACCTGCTTTATATATTTCATGGGAGTTTGACATTAATAATATAATTGCTTCCCATAATTTTGCTGATTGTAAAAAAGTTAAGGTCGCGGTTGGTTCATTCACTGGTTATGCTTCAGTTTGATGGGGCAAATACTGTCGATTAAACCCTGATTATATACCTACTACTTGGGATGGTTTAAAACATGTCATAAGAGATAGATTCGTAGATGTTCATTACACTCGGGGCATGATTAAAAAACTACAACATTTAAAACAAGGTAGTGACACCGTAACAAAATATTATGTTGATTTACAAACTACCTTGTTGCACTCACTTTTAGAAGAAAGTGAAAAATATTTTATGGATAGATTTTGGGGAGGATGAAACCGTGATATTCAGGAGATACTAATTAATGAAGAGAGTTATCCTATGGACCGTTTGTTTAGTCTTGCTTGCAAAGCTGAACAGAAAATAAAAGGACGTGTTGCCCACGAGGAGAACAAGCCCAAGGTGCACATTCCAAGTGTTGCTACAGATGTTTCTTCAGCTACTAGGCATACTATGACAACCACATCCGTTGTTGCGAGGACTACATCATTTCCACCATCTGACACATCACCACCGAGAGTGCCAACATCATCTGAGTTGATCACAAGAGGTAAGGATAAAGGTACAGATTTTCCACTTTCACATGAGAATAATGCATGCCTAGTTAAGTTGAATACATCATGTGTTGTGTTACCTATTGATTTGAGCACACCACCTATTTTAGATAATCGTGTTACTGTCATGAATGTGTAGTGTGATCAAACAACTGAAATACCAACAATTTTGAGTGCACCCATTAAATTAACTGTTGATGCAAAAGAACCAATGTTTAATCATTTTGATATGACCTCTAATCTTGGTGATGATTCTGTGTCCAATGACTTATTGCATGTTTGCTTATTTAAGCATGATGTAGCATGTAAATTTGATGCAAGTAAGGTTTATTCACCAATGTTGGGATGGTTTAATGAAGAACATTGTCAATCTGTTGAGATGAATAAGAGCTTCACTTATATGTGCACATTGAGTTGCAATATTTTCATGCCTTCTACTTTTTGTGATAATATTTTGGCTTTAGATTTTTTGAACTATGAAAGTTACTCATGTATACATGTGTCATATGTGCAAAAACCAAGGGAAGTAAAAACGGATGACATATACTTATACAACATGTACACCTTGTATCTTTTGTTAGCCATAGATCAGATTAAGCAACGCCGAGGACGGCTTTGTTTTCAAGAAGGGGAGGATGATAAGGACATGACTACCTTGGATACAATAAAAAATATAGCATACGTGTATATTTGTGAGGTGATTTCTAATGCAAACTATGCAATAATTTATTTATGTCATCGAGGACAAAAATACTTCACAAACTTTCGTGCCATGTCTAATTGCAGGTCTATGGGACATTTGTACAATACACACACAAAGATAAGGGAAAAAGAGAAGTTTAGGTGCTGTTCAAAAAGTCCTCTCACATCACCTTTGGGCCAAGACAAGATAGTGTCCAAGTCTCTCACGTTCTGGATTCAGATTTGGATTGCACAGACATACTTGACTCAAAGCGCCAAGAACTCTTTGATACAGAGTCCGAATTGGGTGATTCATTTTTTGTTGGAAAGTAGATTTTGTGCTCTTTCCAACCCAGTTGGATTCACCATCAAATTCGTTCGGAGCTTTGAGATATCGATAAAACAATCTGATGCTGCAGTAGAATCCGAGTCAAACTACAAGTCCAAAAGTGTTGCATCACATCCACTTGGGCCCATGAGCCTTGTACGACCTAGGGTTAGTTTTAGGCTGCCTTGGGACATCCTCCCACCTCCTTGGCCGCCACCCCTTGCTCCTATATAAGTAGATCCATCTAGTAGCTTTTTCCTTGGGATTTGTTTAGTTAAAGTTAGCCATTGCAACTTCGTGTACTTCGTTTGTGTCCAACGACCAGACCAAGACCGCTTTCGGATCCCCACCTTTATCAATACTTCATCTATATTCGCAATATTCAGATTGCTTTATCATATTCTTTGTTGTTCTTCGATTGCCTGCAGGAATAGACCTTTGTGGTCAGGCTGATCGTGCTTCCAGCATCAGAAGTAACCTTAGGATATTGGTTTAGCGATTGCTAAGGTGCAACGACGTGCACTCTCTATCAGGTGTCGTAGGAGACAAAAATAGGTCCACGGGAAAGATCCGACGGCAGATCGAGAACCTCATCACCATGGTAGGGAGAGAGATCCTTGACGTGGAATATGTTGCTCATGGAGTACTTGTCACGCGGAATGTCGATCTTGTAGTGGTAGAATGTCCAATGGGGACAACGGGTTGAAGCCGTAGACGACCTCGAAGGGGGACTTGCCGGTAGTAGAGTGTCTTGCTCGATTGTAGGTGTACTCGGTGATGGGTAAACACTCTTCCAACTCCTTCATGTTCTTCTTGATCAACACACATAGGAGAGTAGATAGCGTCTGGTTCATGACCTCCGTTTGGCCATCGGTTTGAGGATGGTATGCCGAAGAGAACAAGAGCTTGACTCCGAGCTTGGCGCATAGCATCGTCCAAAAGTAGCTTAGGAACTTGACGCCGCGATCCGAAACAATAGTCTTGGGCACTCCATGTAGACGCAATATTTCACTACAAAAGAGATTTGCAACATGTGAAGCATCGTCCATCTTGTTGCATGGGATAAAATCTGCCATCTTAGAGAAACGGTCCACAACAACAAATGGAAATCTTTGCCATTTCTAGTTCTAGGCAAACCAAGCACAAAGTCCATACTAATATCTTCCCATGGGTGATACGGAATAGCAAGTGGCATACAGAGACCATGGGATTGAGCTTTAGACTTACCTTTGCGACATGTAGAGCATCGATTGGTGTAGCGGGAGACGTCGCGAAACATCTTGGGCCAAAAGTAGTTCTTGGAGAATGATGCGGAGCATCCTACGGTCATCACCATGTCAAGAGTCCGTTTGGCAAGTGACACGTACGACCTCTACTTCTCATACATAAAGGTGAATCTTCTCCTTTACACGTGCTCACTTGACCCCTTCGAGGATGGTATACTACTTGACACTTCTCCCGTGTGCATGCATAGGTATTGTCGGAGCTTCACGGATGTCAAGGAGGAGTGCAAGCACCAAGGAACAACTACACCATCCGCGAGGGAGGCATGGAAGCGAAGACGGAAGAAGAAGGTGTTGTGGAGTCTACAGCGACCGGACGACCGGAAGCCTCCGGACGTCCGACCCTCTACATCGCCCACACGACCGGCGTCCACCGGACGTCCGCTACCAGACGCGTCGAGTCCAAAGCCGAGATCTCTGACCGGACGACCGACCAAGACCGGACGTCCGACACCTCCCAGGCCACGGACGACCGAGCGCCTCCGGACGACCGGTGCCACGGTGACAGAACAATATTTATGGAAGTCCGAAGTCTTCCGGACGTCCTGACTGTCCCGAGTTTCCAGACGCCCGACCCCCACCGGACGTCCGACGCCTGTGTGCGCAGCCGTGGGCCTTTGGCCTTGTATCCCTCTCCCACTTACCCCTTCATGGCTTAGACTATAAATAGACCACCTCCACCTCATTTCTAGGGTTAGCAAATATGATAGCTCATTCTTAGGTGAGATTTGCTCCTACCTCTACTCTTGAGAGAGAGAGACCACTACTCCATTGGAGGCCAAGACCTCCATCTAGGAGAAGATCCTGCGGGATATATCATCAAGACCCCCTCTTGGGCGGCCCCCTTCAAGACCTCCTCACGGAGATGAACTATACCTTGTATCTTTCCCTTTGTTTTTCATGTACCTTGTGGATCTTGTGTGTTTGATTGTCTAGAGGATGTGTGATTGGACTTGTTCTTAAGTGTTTCCCCTTGTGATTTCTCCCCGTTCTTCCCCGTGTTCTTCGTGCTCTTCGAGGGATCCCACTCCAAACGTGAAAGATTGGCCTACACCGGGTTAGCCCCGTATCATATGGTATCAGAGCCACGTTGATCACGTATTTGGAGTCCCTCCCACCGTTTTCTAGCCTTCTTTTGCTTGATTTCGTCCTAAATTTCAAAAATCCCCACCAAAAATAGCCCCAATTTTTTTGTGATTTGTTCGTTTGATGATGATTTGTTGATTTTGATCCATGGATTTGCTTGATTTCGAGTGGATCTAGCATCTCCCCATCTTTCCCCATCTTCCATCCACGAAATCTCGTCAATTTTGACCCCGAAATCTCCATTTTCCGCTCAAAATCGTGTCCCGGATCGCGGATTTCGCGTTGACCCCGACCCACCGGACGACCGGCGTTTTACGGACGTCCGAGCCCGTGAACGACGGACTTCCGACCTTTCCGGACGACCGGAACCCCTAACCCGAACCGAATTTACGGATTTCCGACTTTCCCGTATGTCCGACGCCCCGGACATCCGACCTTTATGGACGTCGATAACCTGTAGTTTCAGACTTCGGCTGATTTTTGTTTTGTCCATAACTAATTCATCCGAACTCTGATTTTGACGTTCTTTAGCTTGTTTTGAAGCTATTGACATCCCCCTTCCCACAAAAATACCACCAACACCATTTGACTTCATCAAATTTTCCAAAATTTGGCAAGTTTGCCTAGGCCCTCCACCATATCATCCGCATAGCCACCACCGACTTCCGCAACCTAACCAATTTTGTTCCCCATTGTATATGTGGTTGCTTGAGTAGTGATTCGAGTCTCCTAAGGTGTTTCGGCTACTTAGGGACGATGGCTTCTTCTTCAACCACCACCACCACTTTCGCATAGGCTTACCCACCATACACTTCCACCCCAGCTTAACCCAATTTTGTTTGAGCTTTTTTGAGTTGTGGCTTGTGTCTCCTAAGGTGTTTCGGCTACTTAGGGACAACAACTTCAACTCCGACACGTGTATAGCTCATCATTCCACTTCCGCCTTGCCAAGTGCAAACCACCACCGCTTTTCCGCTACCACCATTTGACATTTGTCATTTGAGATTTTGAGTTCGCGGTTTTTCCATTTCCTAAGGTGTTTCGGCTACTTAGGGACGAGTTTCCATCATCTCGGTATCTAAATCAAGAACACCGCCACTCATCATCGCAAAGGACGGTAACCTCGACGACACCATTTTATATTCCCTTGCAATTGCATTATTAACCCCTAGCCCATTTTGCGTCACTTGCCTATCGAGACTAGCCATTTGAGTATTGCCGGGCCACGTTACTTGTGCACATTAGTGATCTACACCATCCATTGCATACATACCATATCATATTGGTATCATATCTTGTGTCACAAGTTTGTTCCCGCATATACACAATTGCTATATTGGTTTATGCATTGTGCAAAAGTGGCCATACAAAAAAAAGAAAAAAAGCTTTTAAGCAAAGAAAAAGAGTGAGCAAAGAGCTTGTAAGCAATAGCCATAGCATCACAATATATCATATAGTATCATATTTGATCATCTTGGATCATTGTGTGAGAAACACCGGGAACCATACATACATAGCATACTTGATGAGGACATCAATACCATTGTTACACCCACAGCCCCTGCTGCTATACATACTGGACCAATTACTAGAGCTCGCGCACGCCAATTAAATTATCAGGTACTTTCGTTTCTTGGTAATGATTCTAATGTTCATGAGAATATGATGCTGCCTAAATTGGATACATTTGTTTTGCTTACAAATGAAGGGCCTAGCTTGGAGAAGGATGGACATTGGAGCAAGAACAAGCATGGAGATGATGCCATGCGCAAGGGGAACAAGAACGGAGTTACAAGTGATGATTTCAGGACTTTGAAGCCACCATAATGGGTGCATGAAGCCTTGGACGAAATATACAAGATGCTACTTCATAAATTTCGTCCCGAGGCTATTCTAGGTGCTGCGTCACCTTATTATTGGGCCAGGCCCTTGTAATTTCGAAATACACAAGTATAGGCTATTTTTAGAGTCCGTATGTGTGGGGAAACAAGAGATAGGGTTGATTTGGACCCCTACACCAAGGGCCACGAAATTCCCCCTCTTCCTCCATATATACAGCCCTTAGGGCACCGTTTAGACTTTGGGTTTTGTTTAGATTAAAAGTTCGCCATAGCTGCAACTTCGCGTGCCGTTTGTGTTCAACGACTGCATAAAGGCGTCACGTAACCCCACCTTGATCAATAAAGCTTTCATCTTATATTCGCAATATCCGGATTGCAATCTCAGTTTCTTGCTTGTTCTTCGTTTGCTCGCGGAAAGCAGACCCTCGTGGTCGAGTTGATCGTGCTCGGCGTGGTCAATAACCTCTCGGAGTTGGTTTAGCGATTGCTAAGGCGCGGCGTCCTCGCTGCGTTAAGTAGTCGGATCGTCAAAGTCGACTTCCTCCAAAGCGAAAACCAACATCTCATCGAAAGACAGGACACCTTTGCCTCTATCAAGTGGTATCAGATTTTCAGGTTGCTCGGTGAGATTTTACAGTTTTTCGTAGATTAGATCGAGTCTGTTCTTCATACCTAAAGTCCACGAAAAAGCCACACAAAAAAATTTAGGGTTAGTTCATCATATCCGAACCAATCTGAGCCTTCGCATAATCTTTTTTGAAGCCACCATAAATTTCGTCCCGAGGCTATTCTAGGTGCTGCGTCACCTTATTATTGGGCCAGGCCCTTGTAATTTCGAAATACACAAGTATAGGCTATTTTTAGAGTCCGTATGTGTGGGGAAACAAGAGATAGGGTTGATTTGGGACCCCTACACCAAGGGCCACGAAATTCCCCCTCTTCCTCCATATATACAGCCCTTAGGGCACCGTTTAGACTTTGGGTTTTGTTTAGATTAAAAGTTCGCCATAGCTGCAACTTGGCGTGCCGTTTGTGTTCAACGACCGGACAAAGGCGTCCACAGAACCCCACCTTGATCAATAAAGCTTTCATCTTATATTCGCAATATCCGGATTGCAATCTCGGTTTCTTGCTTGTTCTTCGTTTGCTCGCGGAAAGCAGACCCTCGTGGTCAGGTTGATCGTGCTCCGGCGTGGTCGATAACCTCTCGGAGTTGGTTTAGCGATTGCTAAGGCGCGACGTCCTCGCACGTTCGTAGTCGGATCGTCAAAGTCGACTTCCTCCAAAGCGAAAACCAACATCTCATCGAAAGACAGGACACCTTTGCCTCTATCAATACTTGGGATAGAAAGTTTATCCATTTTGCATCTTATAGGTTGTGCCCAAGTGTCGTATCCGCCTATTGAGCAATCGTGCTAGCGTCTCTCTTGAGTTGTGCAACACGAGCGTTTTGGTGGATTCCACATTTTGTGCTCATTCCTTGGTTGCACGACCCCATTTATCTATCCGTGTGTGTGTTTCCGTGTGCCATTCATTGCTATTGGTCTACTTGTTTCACTTGAAAATTTGTGAATCTCTTTCAACATTATTGACTCTTGCTAACATTTTGCATCAAATTTTTGTGCCACTATCCTCACCGAGATCTACCATAAGCTTTACTTGACAGGTGTGAGTGAACAAGTCCGGTACCAATTCCACTATTCTTTCATCTCACATTGAGTGAAACGGGATACATCCTCAACTTTGGGAAACGGTAACTTGGTATTGTTTATCTCATTTCCTACTCACCTCTACTCGAGTCTTGTGATGGATAGGCAAGGCATTTCACCTTCGGTCTACAACAACAACGACGAGTTCGATGCCATGAACAACTCCGACGCCAAGATGTAAGCTCAAATGGAGGAGATCAAAGCCCTCATCAAGTCCTACAAGCGATCTTCCTCATCTTCGAGAAGACGCTCAAGAGCACATGCCTCCGAACTACCATCTCCGGCAAGATCACATCGGCATCGACACCATCACCATCGACAAGAACGCGAAGGTCATGAGCTCAACGCCAACAACCGCTCAACGACTTCACCATCTCCCTTGGCATCTTCGCCAAGCGACTTCAAGGCATCTTCGCCTACAGACATACGGCATCTTCGCCAACAAGCACCCCAAGACTACGCTCAAGAGAAGCTCCCCAAGCTCAAGTCCGCGACTTCCACGAGCTACTATGACCTCGACACCGACCACAAGATTCCTTTCTATGGGACTCAAGAACCCAAGGAGTATCTCGAGTGGGAGCGCGTTTAATGGACGACTACCTCAAGCTACATCAAGTTCCTCCCGAAGATCAAGTGCAGTGCGCCACAAGAAACTTCCACGACTACGCCTCAACTTGGTGGCTTCACACACCTTCGGAGTACTACGACATGAGTTGGCCCAAGACGAAGAAAGCTTTGCAGCGAGAGTTTGTGCCTCCAACCTACATGAAACAACTTCTTCGCCAATTGGAGAACACCATCCAAGGATCCAAGTCCATCGACAAGTACTTCAAGGAGATGAAGATTGCCTTGCGATGAGCCGGCGTGGACGAACCCATTTTGATGAAGTTCCACTTCATGATGGGATTGAACAACGACATCTCCAAGATGATCTTCCTCGAGAACTACAAGTCCCTCGACGACTACTACATTGGTGCTCTCAAGGCGGAACAAGAACTCATGAAGGCCAAGGCTTATCCACCCCAAGCAAACTTCTCGAAGACCAAGCTCAAAGACGACAAGCATGAGGCTAGTATAACCACGATGTCCTAGCCCGACGAGCTCCAAGACGATGCTCCCAAGTTTGACTTCACCGCCATCCCTCTTTGTGGCATTAATGATGCCGAGTCTACTTCGACTCTTTTTCAAGACGGTGCGGCGATGAGTACGACTAAGGAGACCCTCAAGGACCAACTTTGGAGGCGAGTGACAAGGTGGCGAGCAAGGATGATGCTTCCATCTTAGGAGGCGAGAGTGATGTTGTGCCATCTTCGGCCTTCATCCACGACGACGATGACGAGATAATCGAGCATGGGATTTTCCCTTCGGTCATGGAGGAGAGTGATGATGTGCCATCTTCGGCCTTCATCCATGGCGACGGCGATGAGATGGTTGAGTATTTCACCTCGACCACGGCGACGTATGATGACTTGAGTGACTTCAGCCACCATATCGAGAGTGAGAGTGACTTCACCACTAGCCACATATATGATGTGTTGCCACAATTCCCATGTGAGGAGGGCCACAACCCCCACCACTTGAGTGAGATGAGCGACTCCACCATACGTGAGATTGAGTGCACCTACTTTGAGGAAGTGAGTGAACCACCACATAAAGAGAGTGAGATAGTTGATAGGTCTCGTGAGGCCACTTTCAACACTAACGACTTGACCTCTACCTCTATTGTGTCTTCTCATTTGGTGCTAGGGCCCATTTATGATGACGCGCCGATCCTCGATGACTTCGTCCTCCCTTTGGACAAGACGATGGCCATGGTGGAATATGATGCACCCCCCACATGGTTCCATCAAGATGAGGATGACCACCATTTGGTCTTTCCCACCTCACCTACACCAGTTGAGTGGAATGACAAAGGTAACAAAGGTGACGGTGATGCTCTAGTCCCACTAGTGGAAATTCTTGAGATTGATTGCTTGCATGATGCTGATCCACCTATTACCTTGCTTCATTCTAGTATGATTTACACATGCGATGATTTGCCCATTTATGATGAGTTTGATGATTGTCATGTGGAGTCTATTAGTTGTGATTCCATGTTACATAGGATTTCTTGTGACAATTCTTTAGGTCACATCATGTTTGCTAATCTGCTTGACTTGTCATATGCTATGCATGAGATCAACCATATGTCTTATTTGCAATCTCTCCATAGTGACTATGCATATGCCATTAAAATAAACCCAATTTGCACATATGGCATACATGACAAGCCCATGGTTATTGGCATTTGTTTTTCTTGTGATGATATTGATATGCTCCCTTTGCATCATTTATCTCATATGCCATGCCATGACCACCTAGCTTCGGATATGCATTGTTTTGGATGTTGTCCATTTTCTCCATACGATGTTTCCGATATTGCTCATGAGGAGACCTCCATAGTTTCCTCATACATGTTAGGAGAATTTGATCCATCCCATTCATTGCATGATCCCAATACTTGTGTGCACCATATGCTCCCCATGAACAAACATGCTATTGATGTGCCATATACTTGCATTCTCAATTTGTGTCCCCATCGTGTCATACATAATAACTACTCTTTCATGATGGATGACATGTTCTTATACCATGCATCAAATTTCTTTGAGCGATGCTTATCTTGTGCTAACTCACACGTGCACATACACATCATGATGGATGATGTGTACATTTACCATGCGCACAATTTCTTTGGTTTGTGTCTCTTTTGTGTAGGTACCCATGAATACTTGTCGACCTCGCAATCCCACGAGTTGACAAAACGAGCTCTAGAGAGCAACGATGATTTGGGATCCCATGGATTGCCTTTCCCACCACTCTCTTCACGCGAAGTATTCGCGTATTTCTTCTACATGGCCCTCACTTGGCTATGGGTTGTTGTCCATTACATATTCTATGCCCATCTTGCCATGTTCACTTTGCATGATATGCCCATTCCTATGCCTTTTCCATGCATTTGTGACCCATGCTTTACTTTACACATGATGATTGACTCTCATACTTTTATGTGTATTTGCAAGCTTGGTGGAGATATTGCTTGTTGTTGCCATGTTCCATTTGTGACCCACGCCTATGATGATACTATGATCTTGCTTTGTGTTCGTGCTTGTGATATGTCATGTGCATTGTCTATGCCTATTATTTGCTCACATGACATGATTGCCATGATTTCCTCTAGTGTGTTGCATCTTCGCTCCACTAGTTTGCACGACATGATTGATATGCTTGCTTATGTTGCATCAACCATGATTCATACTTGCTCATTTCATGCGGTTGATGACAACCATCTACATGCTTTGCACACGATTGTTGTTGCTTCTTGTCATATATCTCTATGTGTTGCCTCTCTCATGCTAGATGATTTGCCATGTATTGAGTGCAACAATGATTCTCTTCTTGCTCATGAGATTGCCCCCATAGCATTCTCGCATATATTTGGAGATTTTGACATAATTCTTGTGAAGCATGCTTGTCTTACTTCTTTGCACCATATACCTAGTGCCATGAATATTGCCATTGTTGCATCATATTATTCATGCACTTGTGCTTCTAATGGTTATGTGCAAAAGATGAGAACCATCATGATGGATGATGTGTTCATCTACCATGCGCATACGTTCTTTATTTTGTTTTGTGCATGTGTAGGATACTTGGACTTTGTGTCGACTTCCACTTCACGTGAGTTGACCATTCGAGCTCTTGAGAGCGAGCCTCATACATTCTACCACGAATCGCTTCTACACCGCATTTGCTTCCACTTGACATTGTGAAGAATGCACAAGGACACGCCTTCAAGGTGACATCCTTCTTGAGCTTGGATATTGTGGATCATACTTCATGTGTTGCTTGTACCATTTGCACGCATGCTCGAGATATTGCTTTCACCCATGATTGCCACATTTCCATGCTTCATGACATATATACCTTGTGTGTTGCATCCAATTCGCGGACTGCTTGCTACTATCATATGGTTGGTTGCACCAATATCCTTTCTTCACATATGCCATGTCCCTTTGCTTGTCACATGATTCACTTGATTGCCTCACACATGATGAACAATTGCTCTTTCTATTGTGTTGAGTGCCACTCCATCTTCACTACACCCTATGCACATTATGCTTGGATTGTCTTGCACTTGTCCCATGTGTTTAGACACTTCATTTTACTTGGTGTTATGAATGATTCATATGCCTACCACAGACCTTTCATTGAGCAATTTATGAATGCTTGCTATGAACTTGAGGTAGATGCTTATTCTCTTGACACACATATTTGCATCTCTACCTCCCATTTACATACTTGTACCCATGATATCATTGATTGTGCTCCATTTATGCGCTTACATGCCATGTCACAATCCTTTGTCACACCATTTGCTATGCTTGATGACGACACTTGTTTGGTGAATCACCTCTTGAATGCTTGGTTTCGCACTAACGCTAACCACATTTGTTTTTCCAAGTGTTTGTTCTATTTGCTCCTTTTGAAGGAATCACAAGACGGTGCGACATTGGAGAGTGCCTATTTCGAGCTTCAAGATGATGAGTGCTTGGTGATCGACCGCTTCGACACGGCAACGCCATCTCTTTCCCATGGTGATTTGGTTTTCGATCCGAGGTCGGATCTTTTCCAAGGGGGAGGGGATGATGCGGAGCATCCTACGGTCATCACCATGTCAAGAGTCCGTTTGGCAAGTGACACGTGCGACCTCTACTTCTCATACATAAAGGTGAATCTTCTCCTTTACACGTGCTCACTTGACCCCTTCGAGGATGGTGTACTACTTGAGGGAGGCATGGAAGCGAAGACGGAAGAAGAAGGTGCTGCGGAGTCTGCAGCGACCGGACGACCGGAAGCCTCCAGACGTCCGACCCTCTACAGCGCCCGGACGACCGGCGTCCACCGGACGTCCGCTACCTGAAGCGTCCCAGAGTCCAGCCGACGAGATCTATAGCGACCCTACGACCGACCAAGACCGGACGTCCGACACCTCCCAGGCCACGCACGGCCAAAGCGCCCGGACGACCGGTGCCGCAGCGACAGAACAATATTTACGAAAGTCCGAAGTCTTCGGACGTCCGACTGGCCCGAAGTTTCCGGACGTCCGACCCCCACCGGACGTTCGACGCCTGTGTGCGCAGCCGTGGGCCTTTGGCCTTGTATCCCTCTCCCACTTACCCCTTCGTGGCTTAGACTATAAATAGACCACCTCCACCTCCTTTCTAGGGTTAGCAAATATGATAGCTCATTCTTAGGTGAGCTTTGCTCCTACCTCTACTCTTGAGAGAGAGAGAGACCACTACTCCATTGGTGGCTAAGACCTCCATCTAGGAGAAGATCCTGCGGGATATATCATCAAGACCCCCTCTTGGGTGGCCCCCTTCAAGACCTCCTCACGGAGATGAACTCTACCTTGTATCTTGCCCTTTGTTGTTCATGTACCTTGTCGATCTTGTGTGTTTGATTGTCTAGAGGATGTGTGATTGGACTTGTTCTTGGGTGTTTCCCCTTGTGATTTCTCCCCGTTCTTCCCCGTGTTCTTCGTGCTCTTCGAGGGATCCCACTCCAAACGTGAAAGATCGGCCTACACCGGGTTAGCCCCGTATCAGAGAGCGTAGCGAATGTCTTGTCACGTCCAGAGTGTCCCATAAGTCCTCCTCCATGAGCTTCTTGCAAAAGTAACAAACGAAGAGAAGACTCGGGAATACATAGTTTGTTAGCTCTTATAAGATAATCATCTTTGACGTAATATCGTTCCCAAGATGTATGCATCAAACATTTGGCATATGGAATAGCAAAAGTAGGATCATGCGCATACAAGTCTTTTATGTGCTCAAAGCCAATGACAGTCAATTCAAGTTGGGTGACAAGCATGCATTTGCGGGAAAGAGCATCCGCCACAACTTCCTTTACGCTTAATGTACTTGATGACATAAGGAAAGACTCAATAAACTCACTCCATTTGGCATGTCGCTTATTCAATTTAGTTTGACCCTTAAGGTATTTAAGCGTTTTATGATCCATATGGATGGCAAATTCATGAGGACGGAGATAATGTTCCCACACATGCAAAACTCATACTAAGGCATATAGCTCTTTGTCATAGATGGGATAATTGAGTTGCGCGCCGGAAAGTTTCTCACTAAAATAAGCAATTGGGCGCTTCTCTTGCATTAACACGCCTCCTATACCATTGCCACTAGCATCACAATGAACTTCAAAAGTTTTGTCAAAATTGGGCAAGGCAAGCAAAGGAGCATGTGTACCAAAATTCTTAAGCTCATGAAATGCGGTATCTTGGGATGTTCCCCAAACAAATGGTGCATTCTTCTTACTCAAGGCATGCAAAGGAGATGCAATAGTGCTAAAGTCCTTAATGAATCTACGATAGAAACCGGCTAAGCCAAGGAAACTTCACACTTGTTGCAAGTTGGTTGGTTGTGGCCAAGTTTTAATAGCATTAATTTTAGCTTCACCAACATGAACACCTTTAGATGACACAACAAAACCCAAGAAAACAAGCTTATCAACACCAAAAAGGCATTTGTCCATATTAGCATAAAGGCTCTCTTTTCTTAGAGTTTACAAAACGGTTCTAAGGTGGGTGACATGATCTTCTAGAGACATGCTAAACACAAGAATATCATCAAAGTAGACCACAACAAAAACACCAATGTAAGGTCTAAGAAAATAATGCATCACATGCATAAAGGTGCCGGGTGCTTCGGATAAGCCCATAGGCATGGGCAACCATTCATACAAGCCAAACTTTGTTTTGAAAGTGGAATTCCATTCATCACCTTCTTGGATGCGAATTTGGTAATAGCCACTCTTAAGATCAATCTTAGAGAAAATGGTGGCTCTGTTAAGCACATCTAGCATATCGTCAAGGCGTGGAATGGGGTAACAATAATGTACGGTGATAGCATTGATAGGAAGACAATCGGAACACGTGCGAAAACTACCATATTTCTTAGGCACAAGAATAACTAGCACGGTACAAGGACTTAAGCTTTCACGTACATGTCTGTTGTCAATGAGTTGTTGTACTTTCCTTTGTATTTCCTTGCTTTCTTCGGGGTTGACCCGGTAGAGTGCCTTGTTTGGTAATGGTGCGCCGGGAATGATGTCAATTCGGTGTTCAATGCCGCGTACTGGTGGTAGACCCGAAGGTAGCTCATCGGGGAATACGTCCTTGAATTCCTAAAATAGAGAAGATAACACTAACGGTAGATGGTGAGAGGTGTTAGATTTAGGTGCCTCGTCCTTGCACAATAGGACATAGTGCATAACACTTGATGGGTTCTCACACACTTCTCTCATCTCACTTTTGCTAGCGAATATCGCTAAGTTTTTCTTGTCGCTCATCGTGGATGCACTCATTTTGGGCTTGTGCTCTCACTCCCTTCTGTGTGGCTCACTCTCTCACTATTCTCTCCATGACGGGTGGCAGCTTGCTTGTCGGTGATCACTTGACTTGGTGACATAGGTCGTAGCACATACTCCTTTCCCCTCATCTTGAAGCTATAGTGATTGGTTCGCCCATTGTGGATGACATCACGATCGAATTGCGAAGGTCGTCCAAGTAGGAGATGGAAAACGGACATAGGAACCACATCACACTCCAAGGTATCTTCATATGCCCCAATCTTGAAGGAGACTTGAATGGTGTGCTCCACTTGAATGATGTCGTAGTCGCTAAGCCATTGGATCTTGTAGGGGCCAGGGTGCCTCATTTTGACCAGTTGTAGCTTGGAACATAGCTCTTCACTTGCCAAATTGTGGCAACTTCCTCCGTCGATGATGACCTTCATGGACCTTCCATTGATGCCCGCCTTGGCGTGGAAGATATGGCATCTTTGGTCTTTATCTTGTTGATGTTGAAGTGTCAAGACCTTGGAGACAACGAGAGCGGGGCTCGAATCATTGTCACAAAACACTTGGTCATCTTCATTCACTTGCTGATGCATAGCCACATGCTCAAGGGATTCCATTTCTTTTTCACTCATGGATTCATAGGTACCATCGTCGTTGGCGATCATGGTGCACCGGGTGGGACATTGGTACGTCTTGTGGCCTCGGCCTTGGCAAGTAAAGCATTTGATGGAACTTGTATTGTCGGTCTCATCCGGTGGAGTTGTAGATGATGAAGCTCTTGGCTTGAAGTTGCTTGTAAAAGGAGGACGACTTGAAGATGTCGAAGTTTTCTTGTAACTTGACTTGTCGCCATTGCTTGCAGTAGGTTTGGTTGAGGTAGGATTCGTTGTAGTTGATGACGCTTGGTTGTAGGAGGAGCTGTAGGACTTGTAAGTGTACTTGGTGTACTTGCAGTCTTCTTGCACTTGTCGCTCCGCCTTGGTGGCTTGGTGTACTAGCTCAATGAGGTTTGTGTACGGTTGGAAATCCGCAATCTTCTTGATAGGATGGTTGAGTCCATTCAAGAAGTGTGCCATGGTTTGTTCCTCAACTTCCGTGACATTTGCTCGAATCATGGCAATCTCCATTCCCTTGTAGTACTATTCAACCGACTTTCTTCCTTGCTTGAGGAGTTGTAGTCGCTTGAAGAGGTCACGGCTATAGTATGTGGGTACAAAGCGTGCTCGCATAGCATCCTTCATTTGAATATATGTTGTGATGGGTGGGTCACCTCTTGTTGCCCGACGCTCAGTGACTTGCTCCCACCAAATAAGGACATAGTCTTGGAACTCAAGAGATGCCATGGTGATCTTCTTATCTTCCTCATAGTTGTGCAAACGAAAGATCTTGTCAACTTTCAATGCCCACGAAAGGTAGTCTTCGAGATCATTGCTTCCGGAGAACTTAGGCATGGTGAACTTGAGCTTGCCATAGCGTTGCTCTTCATTGTGTTGGTATCGATGGTGATGACACTCTTGGCATGGAGGAGAGTCTTCAGCCGCTTGCTCCTCATGCTCTGCTTGATTGTTTTACCATTGAGGTTGTGGAATTCTTGCGCGGTTCCTCATTTCTTGATGCTCCTCAAGGCGTGCGGCTTCTTCTTGTATCTCTTGTCGGAGGGCCACTTCTTGAAGTCGTGCTTGACGATTGCGCTCGTCGACGGCTAGTGTAGCTTCGCGTAGAGAACGTTGGGCTTCAAGGTTTTGTTCCGCGCGACGATATTGTTCTTGTCGAAGGGCATCGCCATCTTGTTGTTCTTGTTGGTCTTGGCATATTGGAGCTTGCTCTTGGACCGGAGGATCATTTGCTTGTCGCCGTAGGCGGTCACGTTCACATAGGCAAGCTTCTACCCATTGCCGCGGAATGGATTTTGTGGAGCTTGATGAACTTCATGGTCTTGGCGACGTTGTGGGTAAGCTCATGGAGGATTGCATCCGAATAAGATTGTGAAGATGACGACTTGAGTGGCTCCGTCTTGAATAGGATGAAGATGTAGAAGAGCAATTGACCATCATGGCTCGTATGTCTTCCTTGAGAGTTGCCATCGTTGTGTCGAAGTAGTCTCTTGTACATTGCTCAGATTGTCGCAAGTCAGTAGCGAGTAGGTCGATGCGGTCACCTAATGCTTCATTCTATTAATGCAAAGCTCTTTGCACGCCGAATAGGTGGTTCTTGGTGAGGTAGATGTTTGGGTCCTCATCTTGCTCGATGAAAAGTGGATTCGAAGAAGTAGTTGGCCTAGGGTGTCCCGATCTTTCGATGAGATGATAACTATCGATTTGGTGGAGACGACTTTGACGATCCGACTACAAACGTGCACGACGTTGCGCCTTAGCAATCGCTAAACCAACTCCGAGAGGTTATTGACCACGCCGGAGCACAATCAACTTGACCACGAAGGTCTATTCCTGCAAGCAATCGAAAAACAAGCAAGAATATGATAAAGCAATCTGAATATTGCGAGTATATATGAAGTATTGATAAAGGTGGGGATCCGTAAGCGGTCTTGGTCCAGTCGTTGGACACAAACGAAGTACACGAAGTTGCAATGGCTAACTTTTAACTAAACAAATCCCAAGGAAAAAGCTACTAGATGGATCTACTTATATAGGATCAAGGGGGGCGGCCAAGGAGGTGGTAGGACGTCCCAAGGCAGCCTAAAACTAACCCTAGGTCGTACAAGGCCAATGGGCCCAAGCGGAGGTGACGTAACACCTTTGGACTTGTAGTTTGACTCGGATTCTGCTGCAGCATCAGATTGTTTCGTCCATAACTCAACGCTCCGGATGAATTTGAAGGTGAATCCAATTGGGTTGGAAGGTGCACGAAATCTATTTTCCAACAAAAAAAGAATCACCCAATTTGGAGTCCGGATGAAAAAGTTATTGACGTTTTGAGTCAGGTATGTCTGCAGTAGTCCGAATCTGAGTCCGTAACGTGAGAGACTTGGACTCTATCTTCTCTTGGTCCAAAAGTGACGTGAGAGGACTTTTGAACAGCACCTAAACTTCTCCTTTTCCTTATCTTCATATGTGTATTGTACAAATGTCCCATACACCTACAATTAGACAAAACACAAAAGTATGTGATGTATTTTTGTTCGGATAACATAAATAGATTATTGAATAGTTTGCACTAGAAATCACTGACAAATATGCATGTATGCAATATTTTTGGTCTTATCCAAGGTAGTCATGTCCTCATCATCCTCCACTTCTTGAAAACAAAGCCGTCCTCGGCGGTTCTTAGTCTGAAATGTGGCTAACAAAAGAGACAAGGTGTACATGTTGTATATGTATATGTCATCCATTTTTATTTCCCTTGATTTTTGCACATATCACACATAAATAGATGAGTAACTTGCATAGTTCATAAAATCTAAAGCCAAAACATTATCACAAGAAGTAGAAGGCATGAAAATATTGCAACTCAGTTTGCACATATAAGTGAAGCTCTTATTCATTTCAAAAGATTGACAATGTTCATCATTAAACCATCCCAACATTGGTGAATAAACCTTACTTGCATCAAGTTTACATGCTACAACATGCTTAAATAAGTAAACATGCAATAAGTCATTCGACACGTAATCATCACCAAGATTAGAGGTCATATCAAAATGATTAAATATTGATTCTTTTGCATCAACAATTAATTCAATGGGTGCACTCAAAATTGTTGGTATTTCAGTTGTTTGATCACATGGCAAAGTCAAATTATCAATATAATCCTCTAAAATAGGTGGTGTGATCAAAGTAGTGGGTAGCTCAACACATGATGTATTCAAGTTAACTAGGCATGCATCATTCTCATGTAAAAGTGGAAAATCTGTACCTTTGTCATTACCTCTTATAGTCAACTCAGATGATGCGGGCACTCTCGATGATGATGTGTCACATGGTGGAGATGATGTAGTCCTCGCAACAACGGATGTGGTTGTCATAGTACGCCTAGTAGTTGAATAAACATCTGTATCAACAGTTGGAATGTGCACCGTGTGCTTGTTCTCCTTGTGGGCAACACGTCGTTTTATTTCCTGTTCAGCTTTGCAAGCAAGACGAAACAAATGGTCCATAGGATAACACTCTTCATGAATAAGTATCTCCTGAATATTATGGTTTAATCCTCCCCAAAATCTATCCATAAAATCTTCTTCACTTTCTTCTAAAAATGAGTGCAACAAGGTAGTTTGTAAATCATCATAATATTTTGTTACGGTGTCACTACCTTGTTTTAAATGTTCCAGCTTTTTAATCATGCCACGAGTATAATAAACATCGACGAATCTATCTCTCATGACATGTTTTAAATCATCCCAAGTATTAGGTACATAATCAGGGTGTAACCGACAATATTCACTCCACCAAACTAGAGCATAACCAGTGAAAGAACCAACCGCAACCATAACTTTTTTACGTTCATCAAAATTATGGGAAGAAAATATATTATTTATGTCTAACTCCCATTCAATATATAAAGGAGATCTAAAACGGCCATTAAATGGTGGTATAGAAACATGAACCTGATCATGTGCATTTGGATGTTTGTGCACCTCTCGTGGCCGGTTGTGGTATTTGCATAGGTGGTGGCATGTCTCCCGTGATCGACAAAGCCCATGAATTGACTCTGGATCCTGTCATGATTAGTAGAACAAGAAACAAAATCCAAAAATAATGTTTCTATAACTACTAGGATGTGGTGGTAAAACGCTCACAAGAAAGCAAATATCAATGTCTTACAAGTTCTTACCATGCAAAGAAAGTGTGACAGGCAACCAGCGGTGTCAAGTAACTCAAGATTGTGTAAAGAGATTGCCAGGGGAGCATACGTATACGGTGTAGAAATATGTGGAGCTGGGTTGGCTATATATGGTAGCAAAAGATTAGCAATAATCAATTCAAAGATGCAATGTTGAATAAACGCTCAACGACGGTCTTGTGCCGGTCCTAGGCTAGACCGGAGTAGAGACGCGAGCCTAGAACACTAATGAGGTCACGGCGTAGCACAACTAGCATCAATGAAGGATAATGAGTAGCTCTAGACAGCAAGATATAAGTGAAGAGCACAACGGCAAGAAAGATAATGATGAAAAACAAGCGCCAAGGTGATATACAACAACTCTCTCTCCAGTTTTCCTCTTGAAAAGTTTGAGCCAATTTTCTGATAACTTTTTCAAAGAATGCTACTAACTCAAGCTTTCCAATGCAAAAGAATCACTCAATTCCGAGTTGATATGAGGAGTCAAAAATTCTAAAACTGATTTGAAAACTGGAATAAGCTGTGTTCACGAACTTCGGAGGGCAAAAGACCTATTTAGGAGCCGATTTTGAGGTGCCAAATATTGAACCTGCTTCTGCAACTATTTAGATGCGGCTCGTCTCTAGCTTTAATTTGAGTACTCATGAGCCAAAACGGACTTCAGATGAGGATGTTATGCCTGTTTTCTTGAACGAGTGCACAAAACAGATTCCAATCCGAATTCAGCTACGAGATTGAGTCTAGATAGTTCCAAACTTTGTTTTTTTCTTCTCTCTTTTTTTCTCACACTTTTTTCATTTTTCTTTCTCTTTTTTCTCTGACTTTTTTTACTTTTTTTCTTTCTTTTCTCTTTTTTTCTCTTTTCCAAAACAAACTAGATAAGATGCAGATTGGATCAAGCGAAGATGTGAATGACCTCAACTATGATTATGACAATGAATAGTGCATAGCACGTGGTGGAAATTGATGGATGGTATGGTGGACAGTGGAAGGGATAATGATGCAGCGGCGGCGTGACTAATGTGAACAGAACTTGAAACTCTAAATGAACTAGACACTAAGACCAAAGAACTCGACACGACGATGCAACCGATAATTCAATAATGCAAACAATGAAAAGAAAATTGCAAAGGCTTGGACTGGCTAGGACAAATGATGAATAGATCTAACTTTTCCGTGGCCTTTTCTTGGACAATAGGTAAGAAAATAAATCGAATCTAGGGACAATTGGAAATTCTCACCGAGCAACCCGAAAACCGATACCACTTGATAGAGGCGAGGGTGTCCCGATCTTTCGATGAGATGATAACTATCGATTTGGTGGAGACGACTTTGACGATCCGACTACAAACGTGCACGACGTTGCGCCTTAGCAATCGCTAAACCAACTCCGAGAGGTTATTGACCACGCCGAGCACAATCAACTCGACCACGAAGGTCTATTCCTGCAAGCAATCGAAAAACAAGCAAGAATATGATAAAGCAATCTGAATATTGCGAGTATATATGAAGTATTGATAAAGGTGGGGATCCGTAGGCGGTCTTGGTCTGGTCGTTGGACACAAACGAAGTACACGAAGTTGCAATGGCTAACTTTTAACTAAACAAATCCCAAGGAAAAAGCTACTAGATGGATCTACTTATATAGGATCAAGGGGTGGCGGCCAAGGAGGTGGTAGGACGTCCCAAGGCAGCCTAAAACTAACCCTAGGTCGTACAAGGCCAATGGGCCCAAGCGGAGGTGACGTAACACCTTTGGACTTGTAGTTTGACTCGGATTCTGCTGCAGCATCAGATTGTTTCGTCCATAACTCAACGCTCCGGATGAATTTGAAGGTGAATCCAATTGGGTTGGAAGGTGCACGAAATCTATTTTCCAACAAAAAAAGAATCACCCAATTTGGAGTCCGGATGAAAAAGTTATTGACGTTTTGAGTCAGGTATGTCTGCAGTCCGAATCTGAGTCCGTAACGTGAGAGACTTGGACTCTATCTTCTCTTGGTCCAAAAGTGACGTGAGAGGACTTTTGAACATCACCTAAACTTCTCCTTTTCCCTTATCTTCATATGTGTATTGTACAAATGTCCCTTACACCTACAATTAGACAAAACACAAAAGTATGTGATGTATTTTTGTTCTGGATAACATAAATAGATTATTGAATAGTTTGCACTAGAAATCACCTGACAAATATGCATGTATGCAATATTTTTGGTCTTATCCAAGGTAGTCATGTCCTCATCATCCATCATCTCAAGCAAATGTGAGTGGGAGAATGAAATACCTAGACCAAATGTACCTTACCCGATGTTGAAAATGGATCAATGATCACTCAATAGTGTAACAAGGCAATAGCACAATTGGTACTGGATCTCGTCGATTTCTCACACCTACATAAATAAAGCCTTTGGTGGACCTTGGTGAGGACGGAGGACAAAATTCATGCAATTGTTAGCAAGACTCAATAATGTCGGAAAAGATTCACAAATGTGCAAATGCAACAAGTAGACTAACAGCAAAATGTGGCACATAGATACACACCCACGAAAAGAAGAAATGGGGTGATGCAACCAAAAATGAGCTCAAAATGTGGAAACCACGGAAAATGCTCTTGTTGCACAACTCTGGAGAGACGCTAGCACGATTGCACAATAGGCGAATATGAGACTTGTGCACAACCTATAAAGCAAAAAATGCAACGACTTCTATCCCAAGTATGCTAGATGTATGGTGTTCTGGTGATATGATCCAAGATGATCAAGTATGACAATCTTAATGTAGTATGATGCTATGGTTCTTGCTTAAAAGATTTTTTTCTTATCTTTCTCTTTTGCTTAAAAGCTTGGCGGCTCTTTCTCTTTTGAGCTCTTTATTTGGACACTTATCCAAAACTTCACGAACCAAGATGGCAATTGTGTGTATTCAGTGACATCCTTGTGACACAAGAGATGATATCAAGATGCATGTACCAAGATGATATGGTATGTATGCAATGGGAACTATGATCACTAATGTGCACAAGTAACGTTGTCGGCAATACTCAATGGCTAGTCTCGATAGGAAAGTTACGCGAGATGGGCTATGGCCTTATCAATGCAATGGCAAGGAGTACACAAAGGTGTTGTCGAAGTTACCGTCCTTGCTTATGGTCAGGGGTGTCAAGATAGTGACATGGTCGCTGTCGATGACAAAGATGAGTGGCGGTGATGTCGTGGTCGAACTGTCCCTAAGTAGCCGAAACATGTTAGGAAACGGAAACCGCAACTCAAATTCTCAAAGAACAAAACGTGTCAAACTCAACGGAGTTGGTAGCGGGTAAGAGATGGTGGATTCGGAAAGCGGTGGTGGTATGCCGCAATGCAATGAGGGGTTAAGGGAGTGGTGGTGCGGAAGGTGTAGTGGGCGGCTGGAAATTTTCATGGGGAAAATTTCAGTTTCGTTAGGAAACGTCAGACGCCTGGTGGTGGTCAGATGACCGGTAGCCATCGGAGTCCGGTGACTGGGCGATTTCGGGCACGAGATAAACCTCTAGGGTACGAGGTGGGGAAGAATTTTTTTTGTCAAAATTGGACGAATTTATGGATGGAAATTGGGAAAATGATGCGAGAAAGCTAGATCCACTTGTGGGAAGGCAAATCTATGGATCAAATCCAACAAAACTTCATCATACCAACAAATCACAAAAAGTTTGGGCTACTTTTGGTGGGGAATTTTTGAAATTGGGACAAAATCAACAAAATTAGGCTAGAAAAAGAGGGGTAGGGTCTCCAAATTCATGATCAACCAAGGTTCATGATACCAAGATGATGTAGGGTGGATACCCTAAGGCCGATCTTTCATGATTTGGAGGGAATCCGACAAAGAACACGAGGAGACACAAAGATAAAACACTCAAACCCATGAGAATGGATTACACATGTTCTAGATCCATGCACACAAAGAGGTCACAAAGATCCAAAGACAACAGAGGAAAGATACAAGTAGCTAGTGTCGGCGTCCTGGAAACGGGGGTACCCAGACTTGCCTGCCTGCGGCCCAGGGCGTGGCTCCACCAACGGCCTGGTACGGCCCATCTTCAGCAGCAACCACTCAAGACCCTCGCGAGGGGCCAAGCCTCGCGAGGCGGACGATGCCAAGACCTCCTCAGGGGCGGCCTCACTAGGCAGGCTCCAGAGGAGCGGAGATATCTATGCAAGGGGTGCCTCGCGAGGTTCGCGTGACGTGAGCTGTGACGACCAAGGACAGGCGGGCGCCAGCGGGCGTAGAGTGAAAGTTCCCTCTTTGGTGCTAAAGGGGCAAGCGCAGACGAGGAGTTCCGATGCGTCAGGCAAAGGTTTCCATATCGGTGCAACAAGACCAAGACCAGCATGACAGCAGGATGGAGGTCATCGCGGAACCCACAGCAGCGTCACCACCAGAGCCTTTGGTAGGCGAAGACCACCTTTTATCAGGATAACTTGTACTAGTTGTCTCCCTTCAAAATTGGCCGTTGTGGGATCCCTTCCCACCTAACATTTGGGAAGAGGACCAGGGCCTCTATAAATAGGACTAGCCACCACCCTAGCAGGGGAGGGATCATTCGGACCATCCTTGCACACACAAGCTCACCGAGCTCAAGAACACTTCTCCTCAGAAGGCTGTTCATCCCTTGTACTGTTCATCCTCAGCCTGCTAGGTAATCCACCACACCACACTGGAGTAGGGTATTACACCACAACGGTGGCTCGAACCAGTATAAACTCTTGTGTCTCTTGTTCCTAGGGTTCGACGAGCTAAGCCTTAGATCGTTGCAAGAGCGAGCAAGGGAGAGAGAGATCTTCGTGCGCACCCCAGAGTTCGAACCTTAAGGGTTTGCCGGAACCCGTAATCCGACATTTGGCGCGCCAGGTAGGGGTGCGCTGAAATTTTTCCTCCATCGATCGACACTCCACTGCTCCGCCGCATCCATGGCTGACGCTCGCCGAGCCCGTGCTGAGCGCCGGGCCGCCCTCGCCGCCCGCGTCGCTCAGACGACGCCCGTTGGCGGACCTCCCCGCCGTTCTCCCTCACGTGCTGCCAACGCTGCCACTGGCCCGGCAGGGAATGAGCAGCTGATGAGGACATCAATACCATTGTTACACCCACAGCCCCTGCTGCTATACATACTGGACCAATTACTAGAGCTCGCGCACGCCAACTGAATTATCAGGTACTTTCGTTTCTTGGTAACGATTCCAATGTTCATGAGAATATGATGCTGCCTAAATTGGATACATTTGTTTTCCTTACAAATGAAGGGCCTACCATGGACAAGAAAGATGAACCTTGGAGCAAGTTCAAGCATGGAGATGTTGGCATGCGCCAAGGGAAACAAGAACGGAGTTACAAGTGATGATTCCAGACTTTGAAGCCACCCTAATGAGAGCATGAGGCCTTGGACGAAATATACAAGATGCCACTTCATAATATTCGTCCATAGGCTATTCTAGGTGCTGCGTCACCTTATTATTGGGCCAGGCCCATGTAATTTCGAAATACTTAAGTGTAGGCTGTTTTTAGAGTCCGTATGAGTGGGGAAACAAGAGTTAGGGTTGGTTTCGGACCCCTCCCTCAAGGGCCACGAAATTCCCTCCTCTTTCTCCATATATACAGCCCTTGGGGCGTCGTTTAGACTTTGGGTTTTGTTTAGATCAAAAGTTCGCCAAAGCTGCAACTTCGCGTACTTCGTTTGTGTTCAACGACCAGATCAAGGCGTCTCAGAACCCCACCTTCATTAATAAAGCTTTCCTCTTATATTCGCAATATCCAGATTGCAATCTTAGTTTCTTGCTTGTTCTTCGTTTGCTCGCAGGAAACAGGCCCTCGTGGTCAGGTTGATCGTGCTCGGCGTGGTCAATAACCCTCGGAAGTTGGTTTAGCGATTGCTAAAGGCGCGACGTCTCGCCGCGTCACGTAGTCGGATCGTCAAGGTCGACTCCCACATAAACGATAGCCACCATCTCATCGAAACATCGGGACACCTTTGCCTCTATCAAGTGGTATCAGATTTTCAGGTTGCTCGGTGAGATTTTACAGTTTTTCGTAGATTAGATCGAGTCTGTTCTTCATACCTAAAGTCCACGAAAAAGCCACAAAAAATTTTTTGGGTTAGTTCATCATATCCGAACCAATCTGAGCCTTCGCATAATCTTTTTAGGGTTTTTGCTTTGTTGAATTTGCGGTTGCATCGTCGTGTCGAGTTGCTGGTCTTAGAGTCTAGTCTTTTAGAGTTTCGAGTTCTGGTCATAAGTTGTCACGCCGCCGCCGCACCATCATCATCGCCTTGACATCTACCACCCTTCTTATCTGCCACCGCTCTGAATCCGTATCCATATACCACCACCAATCCGTATCCATATACCACCACCAATCCGTATCCATATACCACCACCGCTACCATATACCACCACCGCTGTCATATACCACCACCATATATCCACCACCAATCCGAGTTCTTCTCATATTAGGTTTGTTTTCGAGATCCATCTAAATTCGATTCGTGTTTCCTTGCTGCGGAGGTTTCGGAAAAAAAAGATTATGTTTCCTTGCACTGCGAGTCCGGAAACCACCCTCGTTTAGGCCCAAAATTTTCACGCACTTGTCGAAAAATTTTACGGCTATCCTATTTTTAGGTGTTTCTAAGCGTATTGAGACAATCGCCATTATAGAAAGTTTTTTTGACCCGTTTCAGCTTTTGGGTCCGGCAAAAAAAAAAATTTGGTCGAAAAAATTTCGTGCCCATCCTGTCAGTTTGACCTGGGAAGAGTTTTGAGACACTCGCCATTACAGTGATTTTTCGCAAAAAAAATAGAGCAGCGCAAAAAAAAAGCAGCGCAAAAAAAAATAGAGCGAAAAAAAAATCCAGAGTGTGCTTTTCCTTTGTTTCCGTGCAGCGCCGTGATTTTGTTAGTGTTCTAGACTCGCGTCTCTAGCACGGTCTAGCCTAGGACCAAAGACCTGATCGTCGTTGAGCGTTTATTCAACTTTGCATCTCTGAATTGATTATTGTTAACCCTTTTTGCTATCATATTATAAGCCTTCCCAGCTCCACATACATCTACATCGTGTGTTTGACTCTCCCAGGTAATCGCTCTATCCAAGCTTTGAGAGTTTTGACTACATCGGTTGCCGATCACCGCCTGCTGCTGGGTAAGAACTTGTAAGAATTTGAGATTTGCTTGACGGATTTGTGACTGTCCACCACACCACCACCACCACTTCCTAGTAGTCTGTCGAATCATATTCTTGTGTGTTTCTATTACTGCTAACCATGGCAGGATCACAAGCCGATGAGACTGAGTGGGAGAACATGACAAACAAAGCGCTACATGATAAGTTTCAACAAATGATGAGTGGGCAGGTGGAAGATGTTCTAAATAGATTTGAAGAGGCCATGGAGAAGATAGATGGCATTGAGAAGGCGTTCGAGACAAAGCTCGATAACAAGTTTAATGAATTGCTCGCGCGTCTACCACCACCACCATCGGCTGCACCTAATGCACCTCTACAACAACAACAACGACTACCTCCACATCGCGAAACAGCCCTCCGCCGAGCGAGCCGTGTCCCTCTTCACTGGCCAAGCTGCTGGTCTTCTTTGTTGATACTTCGTGGCTCCTGCTGGCGATGTGGGGGAGGATGATTATGTGAGAGAGTACGAGGATGAGGTTGATCAACTTGAACTACGTGCAACCACCAGCACCACAACCACCAAAGATCACAACCACCCGGTCGTCCACATGCAAATAATGGCAATGTTAGGGCTCCCTCAGTACGAGATCATGACCATCTCCCTAAACTGAAGTTGAATATTCCACCATTTGAGGGTAGATATGTTCTGATATATATCTTACTTGGGAGTTAGAAACTGAACAACGATTTACATGTTTACAATATCACGAGGAGAGACGTGTTCCCATTGCTGTTTGTGCTTTCACTAGCTTTGCATGTGTTTGGTGGTCTCAACATTGTAGATTATATCCTGTTCCAGCTACTTGGACTGCTTTGAAAACTGCTATGCGTACTCGTTGGGTTCCACCATATTATCAACGTGAATTACTTCAAAAATTGCAGCGCTTAAGACAAGGAAAAATTCGGTAGAAGAATATTATCGTGAATTACAAACTGGCTTGATTAGATGTGGTATTGTTGAGGAGAATGAAGCTATGCTTGCACGCTTTTACGGGTGGATTAAATAGAGATATTCAGACCATTCTAGACTACAAGGATTATACTAATATCACTCGATTATTCCATCTTGCTTGTAAAGCTGAACGTGAAGTGCGTGGATCGACAGGCGTTAGCGCGGACTAACTTTTCTGCAGGTCGACCTACATCATGGACACAACGTGCATCATCTACTTCCACACGTTCTACTACACCGGCACCTCCGTCGGCTGCCACCTCCAACCGAGATACAAGAAAGCATGCACAACCACCACTATCTCGCCAAGAGCACACTGCCGGGCCTACAGAGCTCTTCTTCTTCCATGGCGTCAACAGGGCACACAAGTGATATTATTTGTCATCGTTTTAAGGGAAGAGGACATTTTGAGAGAATGCCAATCTCAGCGTGTGATGATTGCTACCGAGGATGGTGGGTATGAGTCCGCTTAGTGACTATGATGAAGAGACTTTGGCTCTTATTACACATGAAGAACACGGTGGAGATGATTACGATCATGAGACGCAATACATGGCTGCCGAAGATGCCGACAGTATGAATGTTTAGTTGCTCAACGTGTTTTGAGTGTGCAGGTTACACAAGCTGAGCAAAATCGGAGGCATAACTTGTTCCATACAAAGGGAGTTGTGAAGGAACGTTCTATTCAGCGTCATCATAGATGGAGGGAGCTGCAACAACTTGGCTAGCATGGATATGGTGGAGAAGCTTTCTCTCACCACAAGACCACATCCACATCCTTACTACATCCAATGGTTCAACAACAGCGGCAAGGTTAAGGTAACACGTCGTTAGTGTGTATTTTAGTATCTCTACATATGCTGATTATGTTGATTGTGATGTGGTACCTATGCAAGCATGTTCCTTATTACTTGGTAGACCATGGCAATTTGATAAAAATTCTGTACACCATGGTAGAAACAATCAAGATACTCTTGTTCACAAGGATAAAAATATTACTTTGCTTCCTATGACTCCTGATTCAATTTTGAAAGATGATATTAATAGAGCTAATAAAGCAAAACAGGAGAAAAATAAGAGTGAAAATCAGATTGTGGCAAAAGAATTTGAGCAACAAATGAAGCCTAATAATAAACCATCTAATGTTGCTTCTGAAATTAAAGCTGAAAAGTGCATGTTTACTTGCCACCAAATCTGATATTGAGGAGCTAGATTCTAGCAAATCTGTTTGCTATGCTTTTGTGTGCAAAGAGGCATTATTTTCATTCGAGGACGTGCCTTCCTCTTTGCCCCCTCGCTGTCACTAACATTTTGCGGGAGTTCGCCGACGTCTTCCCACAAGACGTGCCACCGGATTACCACCTATTCGAGGGATTGAGCATCAAATTGACTTAATTCCGGTGCATCGCTACCCAACCGTGCACCATACCGTACCAATCCGGAGGAGACGAAGGAGATTATGCGTCAAGTACAGGAGCTGCTCGACAAAGGTTATATACGCGAATCTCTTAGTCCTTGTGCTGTTCCTATTATACTAGTGCCTAAAAAGGATGGTACGTCGGCGTATGTGTGTTGATTGTAGAGGCATTAATAATATTACTATTCGTTATCGTCATCCTATTCCTAGGCTAGATGATATGCTTGATGAATTGAGTGGCTCTACAATATTCTCCAAAGTTGATTTGCGTAGTGGATACCATCAAATTCGTATGAAATTGGGAGATGAATGGAAAAAAGCATTTACAACTAAGTTTGGTTTAGATGAGTGGTTAGTCATGCCTTTTGGGTTAACTAATGCACCTAGTACTTTCATGAGACTAATGAACGAAGTTTTACGTGCTTTCATTGGACGATATGTGGTAGTCTATTTTGATGATATACTGATTTATAGCAAATCATTGGAAGAACATTTGGAACATTTATGTGCTGTTTTTAATGCTCTACGTGATGCACGTTTGTTTGGTAACCTTGGGAAGTGCACCTTTTGCACCGACCGAGTATCTTTTCTTGGCTCTGGTGTTACTCCAGAGGACATTGAAGTTGATAAAGCCAAGCTTGAAGATATTGAGAGTTGGCCGCAGCCCAAAGCAGTCACACAAGTGAGGAGTTTTCTTGGACTCGCTGGTTTCTATAGGCGTTTTGTGAGAGACTTTAGCACCATTGCTGCACCTCTCAATGAACTTACAAAGAAGGATGTGCCTTTTGTTTGGGGTACCGCACGGAAGAAGCCTTCACGGTATTGAAAGATAAGTTGACACATGCTCCTTTACTCCAACTTCCTGACTTTAATAAGACTTTTGAGCTTGAATGTGATGCTAGTGGAATTGGATTAGGAGGTGTGTTATTACAAGATGGCAAACCTGTTGCATACTTTTACGAAAAATTGAGTGGGCCTAGTCTGAACTATTCTACTTATGACAAAGAATTATATGCTCTTGTTCGGACTTTAGAGACATGGCAACATTATTTATGGCCCAAAGAATTTGTTATACATTATGATCATGAATCTTTGAAACATATTAAAAGTCAAGCTAAACTGAATCGTAGACATGCTAAATGGGTTGAATTCATTGAGACTTTCCCTTATGTCATTAAACACAAGAAGGGTAAAGAAAATGTTATTGCTGATGCTTTGTCTCGTCAGCTATACTATGCTTTCACAACTTGACTTCAAAATATTTGGTTTGGAGACCATCAAAGATCAATATGTGCATGATGCTGATTTTAAAGATGTAATGCAGAATTGTAAAGAAGGAAGAACATGGAACAAGTTCGTTATTAAGGATGGTTTTGTGTTCGTGCTAACAAGCTATGCATTCCTGCTAGCTCTGTTCGTCTTTTGTTGTTGCAGGAGGCGCATGGAGGAGGATTAATGGGGCACTTTGGCGTGAAGAAGACGGAGGATATACTTGCTACACATTTCTTTTGGCCAAAGATGAGACGGGATGTTGAGCGTTTTGTTGCTCGCTGCACTACATGTCAAAAAGCTAAGTCACGACTCAATCCTCATGGTTTATATATGCCTTTGCTGTACCTAGTGTTCCTTGGGAGGATATATCTATGGACTTTGTTTTAGGTTTACCTCGAACAAAGAAGGAGGGATAGCATATTTGTTGTCGTGGATAGAATCTCTAAAATGGCACACTTTATACCATGTCATAAAAGCGATGATGCTGTTAATGTTGCTGATTTGTTCTTTCGTGAAATTATTCGCTTGCATGGTGTGCCAAATACTATTGTTTCAGATCGTGATACTAAATTTCTTAGCCACTTTTGGAGATGTTTATGGGCTAAGTTGGGGACTAAACTGCTTTTTAGTACTACTTGTCACCCCCAAACCGATGGACAAACTGAAGTAGTCAATAGAACATTGTCTACTATGCTTAGGGCTGTTTTGAAGAATAATAAGAAAATGTGGGAAGAATGCTTGCCTCATATTGAATTTGCTTATAATCGTTCATTGCATTCTACTACTAAGATGTGCCCTTTTGAAATTGTGTACGGCTTCCTACCTCGTGCACCTATTGATTTGTTGCCTCTTCCATCTTCGGAGAAGGTTAATTTTGATGCTAAAGAACGTGCTGAATTGATTTTAAAAATGCATGAGTTAACTAAGGAAAACATTGAGCGTATGAATGCTAAATATAAACTTGTTGGAGATAAGGGTAGAAAACATGTTGTCTTTGCACTGGAGATCTTGTTTGGTTACATTTGCGTAAGGATAGGTTTCCTAATTTGCAAATCAAAGCTAATGCCACGCGTCTTGATGGTCCATTTAAGGTGTTAGAGAAAATAAATGATAATGCATATAAACTTGAGCTGCCTGCAGATTTTGGGGTTAGTCCCACTTTTAACATTGCAGATTTGAAGCCTTATTTGGGTGAGGAAGATGAGTTTCCGTCGAGGACGACTTCATTTCAAGAAGGGGAGGATGATGAGGACATCAATACCATTGTTACACCCACAGCCCCTGCTGCTATACATACTGGACCAATTACTAGAGCTCGCGCACGCCAACTGAATTATCAGGTACTTTCGTTTCTTGGTAACTATTCCAATGTTCATGAGAATATGATGCTGCCTAAATTGGATACATTTGTTTTCCTTACAAATGAAGGGCCTACCATGGACAAGAAAGATGAACCTTGGAGCAAGTTCAAGCATGGAGATGTTGGCATGCGCAAGGGAAACAAGAACGGAGTTACAAGTGATGATTCTAGGACTTTGAAGCCACCCTAATGAGAGCATGAGGCCTTGGACGAAATATACAAGATGCCACTTCATAATATTCGTCCATAGGCTATTCTAGGTGCTGCGTCACCTTATTATTGGCCAGGCCCATGTAATTTCGAAATACTTAAGTGTAGGCTGTTTTAGAGTCCGTATGTGTGGGGAAACAAGAGTTAGGGTTGGTTTGGACCCCTCCTCAAGGGCCACGAAATTCCTCCTCTTTCTCCATATATACAGCCCTTAGGGCGTCGTTTGAACTTTGGATTTTGTTTAGATCAAAAGTTCGCCATAGCTGCAACCTCGCGTGCCGTTTGTGTTCAACGACCGGACCAAAGGCGTCTCGTAACCCCACCTTCATTAATAAAGCTTTCCTCTTATATTCGCAATATCCAGATTGCAATCTTAGTTTCTTGCTTGTTCTTCGTTTGCTCGCAGGAAAGCAGGCCCTCGTGGTCGGAGTTGATCGTGCTCGGCGTGGTCAATAACCCTCGGAAGTTGGTTTAGCGATTGCTAAGGCGCGACGTCTCGCACGTACGTAGTCGGATCGTCAAGGTCGACTCCCACAGAAACGATAGCCACCATCTCATCGAAACATCGGGACACCTTTGCCTCTATCAGCAGCAAGCTTCGTCGCTGCAACCCTCCGTGCGGCGGGACGGACGCACCGCCACCCCATCGCTGACTCCGGCCGGCTCGTCGTCCCACGCTCGTCGCTCGCCACGGACGCGCAGGCCGCGCTGCTCATGGCACGCGAGCGCGTGCGTTACCGCCCGGTCGATGACCACTACGACGACTCGCTGGACCGCATCGCCGAGCTCGTTAGCGCCGCTGGGGGCTCTCCTGCACCGTCCCTCTCGCTACCTCGCCCACCTCCAGCTGCGGGTGACGTAGCTCACGGAGCGCCCCCGCCGCCTCCTCATCAAGACGGCGCCCTCGCACTAAGACGCGTGGTCCCACAGCGTGACCCGCCATGCCGGGCGCCCGCGCACGAAGAAGGAAGCTGCCAAGAAGTCTCGAGGCCGCAAGAAAACGCTCCTGCGCTCCCAGCACCATTACGTCAAGACCGCGCGCCGCCTGCGGCGGCGGCGCGTGGATATCAAGATCAAGCTCCGCCTGCGCGACGGGCTTCGATGACCACAGCAAGCTGTTGCGCCTTAACTCCCGAGCTGTGCAACATCGTCTGACCCGGCAAGTTCAAGCCAGACCTGCCTCCGCGCTATGACGGCACCCCCGACCCTACTGAGTTCCTGTAGCTCTACGAGTTTAGCATCGAGGCGGCCAACGGTGACGAAAAGGTTATGTCGAACTGGTTTCCTATGGCCCTCAAGGGTGGCGCGCGCTCATGGCTCCTGAACCTGCCCGCGGGATCGATCTCCTCCTCCTAGGGCGAGATGTGCTAGCGTTTCTTCGCCAACTTCCAGGGCACTCGCGACTGCCCGCCGGCCGCAGGCGACCTGCGGCGCATCAAGCACCAACCAGGGGAAACTCTGCAAAAGTACATCCAGCGCTTCAACAGCGTTCGCCTCAAGATCCCCAAGGTGATGGACGAGGCCATCATCGCCGTGTTCTCCGATGGCATCTGCGACGTCAAGATGAAGGAGGAGCTCACCATCCATGAGGAACTATGGACAGCCCTAGAGATGTTCAATATGGCAACCAAATGCGCAAGAGCTGAGGAGGGGCGCCTTTCCCTCCTCGAGCTCCCAGCTGCCGACCAGGAGGACAAGAAGGCAAAGATTAAGGACGTGAAGCGCAAGGGGGCTGCCGTGCTCGCGGCGGAGCCAGAGACGAAGCGCGGCCGCGACCACCCTGAATCATCCAAGGCCAACTGCCCATTCTGTGCCTTCCACAACGTACACAGCCACAACACTAGCGACTGTCAGGAGCTCAGGGCCATCCGAGATGGGCACTTCGTTCAGCGCACTGAGCACAACGACCGAGGCTGCGGCCGAGGAGGAGGATGAAGTAGAGGATGCTGGGACGACCGCGGCCCCAGCCAGGAGTGGCGCAACCGACCTCATGAGGACCGTTGGCAAGACCAGCCTCGCGAGGGCACCTAGAGAGACCAGCCTCGTGAGGACCGCCCTCAGGGCAACGCTGGCCTCCCTCCGCTGCCGCCACCACCAAGAAGGAACGACGACCATGTCACACCCTGATTTTCATGCCACAACACTTGAGCTAATAAATCATGATAAGGTGTGGTTTGACAAAAACTTTTGTATTATTTGGCTTTTATTTGGAGTTGGTTTTCTCTCTGTGTTTTTCTAGTGCTCTTTAAAGTCAACACAACTCCACCTTCTATACTTCATCTCCTTGCCCCAAACTTCTGCCCAATGATCATGCCATGTGTATAGAGCAATATAGAATTGTCTTACAAAAATAATTTGGCCAAAAAGTATTTTCAAAAATTAGTCTTCCAAAAACCCCTGAATTGAGGTTTGCACTGCAAGTACTTGATTTGGGGTATGAAAAATATTTCAAAGAGTATATTTGAAACCTATTAGACATAGGATTCCCATAAACCACAAAAAATATAATTTTAAAAGTTATTTTCCTATTTTATTTAAAAGCTTTTTCTTAAGTCCAGAAATGTTCTTTAATAGGGAAAAATTGTTTTATTGCTTTAAAAATATTTGACAAAAATCAGGGAAACTCAGTGGGCATATATTTCCCATATATAAGAGTTTCAACACATGGTCATGTTCAGAATATTGGACAAAACCTCCCAAAACCATTTCTGCCCATTTCAAGGATTTGAAATATTTCTCTGAAATATTTTCATAAAAATCCAAGGAAAATCCAACAAGTCACAAATGCATATTGTGATCACCTTGCGAAGCCTCATGTCAATTAAAGTCATTTTGGTTCACCAAAATGCCCCAAAACCCTCTCTGACCAGAATCAAATTTGAACAAGTTTGTACTACCAACTTTCTCTCCTTGACCCCAACTTTTGTGAGCATGTTCACATGACGAAATGAGGCCACTAAACCAAGTGGTTCATCAAGGGGAAGTGATTTGCTCAACTAGATCTGCACAAGTTCATTTCTGTTAATTTCTAGGGTTTACAAAAGTTACATTGTGAACTTTGCCTAGATAAGCTCAAAATGGGTGTAAGGCCCTAATTATATGTGCAATTTCACCCTGTGGAGTCTCATGCCAAATGGAATTCATTTACCTGTCCAAACCATCAACAAACACCTTCTGCCACTTTACCAAAACAACTACTTTGACCTCTTCCACTCTTCTCCATGGCCTCCACTTTTTACCACAGCCCCTCCAAGCCCTCCGCTCCCTCCAGTAACAATGGCTGCATCTCAGCTCAATGATTGAGGGGTGAAACCACCTCATTTACCCCTATGGACAGCCCCTTTCCCTCTCTTCCTCACCTCCCACCTCCCTCCAGTGGCCACCCAAGGCATCCAAGGCTTTCCCCACATTCTTTACTCCTCCCTAGAGCTACCAGACATGCTTGGCCGTGCCCACTTTGCCAAAAAAATGGCATGCCGACCATTTGCACGCTCTGGAGCGCGCTATAGTGCGCTCCCGTACTGTAGCCACCCCCTGCCAACCACCTCCGGCCACCTCAGCTCTCCCCCTCACGCCAGCCGATGCTCCTCGACGTCCTCATCACGCCACGCCTCTCTCCCCCTCCTCCTTCTCCCTCCTGCTGCCCTTGCTGCCACCGCCCGAGAGCTCCAATGAGCGGCCTCACACGCGTGGCGCCTCTGGCCCCTCCTGCTTCCTCTTTCTTCTTTCCCTCGCTCTGGACCGCACCCATGGGCACCCCAGACACGCCCCAGCGCGCCCCCATGACCCACAGCAATGGCAACAACCTCGCCGGCGCACGGGTCTACGGTGAGCCGTAGCTCGCCTACTTAAAGGCCTCCCCGAACCTCTCCCTCGCCACCACTCGTCCCCTTCCACTCCAAATAGCCCCACTGGGCCTCCCGTTCATCTCCAGAACCGCCCGAGCTCGAGATCGAGCTCGAGCTCCGCCGCCTCGGGTCGCCGTCGATCCCACGGTACAGTCCACCCCCGGCCATATTTATTGATTCTCTGGAACGCCCATAGCTCACAGATCGATCGATTCCCCCCTCTTTCCGCTCGTTTTGCAGTCGGAAACGGCCGGAGCCATCAACGCCCGACGCTCCTCCGCCGCGAACCTCGTCGTCGGTGAACCACTGCTCCCCTCCGGCCAACTCCGGCACCACCCGAACGGCGACACAACGAGGAGTTCAACGGTGCCATCAGCTCACCCCGCCGTGCCCGGAAACGTCGCTGGTGAGCACGCCGACCCTCTGGTAGCGAGGTCAGAGATGACAGGTGGGCCCCGCCTGTCATCCTCACCTCTCTCGCCCCCTCTCTCTCCCAGTGGCAGCTGGGCCCCACCCGTCAGGTTTAAAAACCTGGCGCGCGTGCCGCTCGGCTCGCCTGGGCCGAATCGCCTCTAGGCCTGCTGCACTGTGGCCTTTCTGGCCCAGTGACACATCACCAGTTTTCTTTTTTTCCTTTTTCTGTTTTGTTTCAAATAATTCCACAGATTTAAATATTTATCCAAATTAAATGATTCCAACTCCTAAACTCTTCCAAAAATCCCACCTATTTAATGGTGTAACTTTCATAAATATCCATCAAACTTTTCTGTACTGTTCAAATTTAAATTCAAATTTGAGCATTTAAATCCTTCTTTGAAAATCCATTTCCACTATTCCTTAACTCCAAATCCAAAACTAAGAATTTTCCCCTTATTAGATTCCCCCCTAGAATTTATCAATAATGAGTTGACATATTTCTGAGCACTTTGGTTTTTCTGTTTTACTATTGCCTTATTTTCTCGTTATTTTCTTGCAACGAATAGATCCCGTATTAGACGAAGTTGCTGAAGAAGAAGAAGGAGAAGGATTTGAAGAACTTGAAGACCAAGCCAATCAAGGCAAGCAGCCCTTTGACCATGACACCCCTTGTTTATCGGTACCCTTTTTCCGATTGCATGATGATGAAATATGACGGTAGTAAACTTGTTGTGAACCACCCCATGATGCATACCCCTACTCATGACCTTACCTTGTTCATGATTGCATTCTCAAGAGACTAGTTGATGCATAATGATGCATGTGTACCATGAACTCTTCATGGTTACATTCTTTCGAAAACCCCATCGGGTGCCCCTAATGCCCTTGGGAGATGTTTAACTAAGGTCACCACCTAAGGAAGGAGTGGTGTACCGAAGAGAGCTTTTGGTGTGTGTGTAAAATGATGGATTAGATTTATGTGTGATTACTGTCCCAACCAAACTTGTGCAACCACTCTACCCCTTTATGGGACGGGCATTATTGATTACTTAGGCTGATACTAGCATGGTGCCCACATTACTAGTGACGGGGGTGACTTGAGGTCACTCTCGGGACGGGGTCGTGCTTGGATAGGCGGCCATGACTGTTTTCACAGGGCAGCGGACACACCGTTGGTCCCTTCATGTATGTGTAATAATGTGAAAAGGGCAGAGTCCCACGATCTTTTGCTTATACACGAGTGCCGTGTATCAAGGAGTGGACCCTATGTTAGTGTCGTCTAGGGAAAGGTAATGATCGGGTGCTTCCCCCGAGTACTTGAGGTACCGCGGGATCGTGGATGACACGAAAAGCTTCCCGGATCTTGTGGGTAAAGTGCGCAACCTCTGCAGAGTGTCAAACTATTCGAATAGTCGTCCACGATCATGGACAGTTGGGAGGTGCTACTTAAACTATGTCCAGAATTTTTACAACCTCGGTGCATGTGTGTGTGGAAAGGAACTATTAGTGCCAAGGTGGTGACTTGACATGTTGAAAGGCATGGCATTGATTCAAATTGTATTTATGTTGATATCTGTAACCTGTTCTCAAGGTTACCCATGTTCATTGATGCATATCTCACAAGTTGATAGGACATCTCAACTAGCTTGAAGCTAGGTTGCTTACTTGTTGTACAGTTGCATTGTTACTTTGAACCAAATCATGGGTTGCTTGTGAGTACATTCAAAGTACTCATTGGCTTGCCACTGGTTATTTAATTGGCCAGGCATGGAAGAGCAGGAGTTCGAAGAAGAGTTCTTTGGAGACGATCATGCGAACTAGGGACGTTTCGGTCGTAATGCCTATAGGGTTAAGGCAGATAGCATGGGTTCTACTTATCGACGAAGATTTCCGCTGCTTAAGTTTATTTGGTATTCAGCCCTTGTGGCTTTATCTATGTAAGACTTGACCATAATGGTCATAATTTGTGTAAGACGGTATGTATGGATGTAAGACTCTTGTTATTCAGCTTCTGTGTGTTCAGTGAGCATTGATCTCTGGGATCACTGTACACGTGCATTCGGTGATCACGACTTGTGAGTCGGGGTCCCCACAGACCATCATCAAGACGAGGGGGCTGAGGGCTTCCAGGAGCCACGCGCCATCGCCTGTATCTTGGGTGGTGCTCAGGCCCCAGCCTCTCAGCGTATCTTCAAGCAGTTTGCTCGTGAGGTGAACGCAGCCCTTCCCCGGCTCGAGGCCACGTGCCCGCTCAGGTGGTCCAAGTGCGCCATCACCTTTAGCTTGTCAAACCAGGTCAAGTGCGCGGCAACCGCCGGCGCCCTCCCGATGCTCTGCTCACCCGTCATCAGTAACGTTCAAGTCACCAAGACCCTCATCGACGGCGGCGCAAGGCTCAATGTCCTGTTCATCGAGACATTCGACAGCCTCCAAGTGCCATACGATCAGCTACAGCATACCAAGCCCTTCTCAGGAGTGACCGATGACTCCACCAGCCCGATAGGGCAGGTCCGCCTCCATGTCACCTTCGGCTAGCGTGACAACTACCCCACCGAGCTCATCGACTTCGACGTCGCCCACATCCGCCTGCCGTACAATGCCATCCTTGGGTATCCAGCCTTGGCCAAGTTTATGGCAGTGACCCACTACGGCTATAACGTCCTCAAGATGCCAGGGAGCGGCAGCATCATTACGGTCCCTTGTGAAGAAAGATATGTGGTGTGCTCCCTCGAGCGCGCTTACCAAGCTGAAGCGGCAGCAGATCCCGACAAGGAAGGCACCCTGTACCCTCCTGAGGCCATCCCCAAGAAGAAGAAGCAGCTACTCCACCTAGGGCCTCAGGAGAGCGGCATTTCCAGCGGCACCACCTCAGGATCTGCGCCAGCAGCCGGGGCGCCTCCCTCCCTCGCATAGGAAGGCGCACCCGGCGCCCTCCTCAGGCTGGGCTCGGAGGCTCTCTTCTGGAGGGCCTCCGACCAAGCCAACGTCACGAGGAAGGCGCTCGGGCACCATGTGGAGGCGTGCTTTGCCGCATGTTTCCCTCAAGAGGGCACAAGGCATGGAGCGCCTGGTGCTCAGGAGTTCATCACCAAGGCGGTCCACGAGCTTCAAGAGGCAAGGACCATACGCGGCGACCACCGCCCACCACCCGGCGCAGCCCCCCATCCTGGCCAGGACGGTGGGCTGCGCGTCTGCGTCGACCTTCTAGGGCTCAAAAGGGCCGCATCACAGGGACGCTTCTGGCCTTCGCGTGTAGGACGGTGCGAGGGCCCACCTCACAGTTATGTTCGCATGCCATTCGGCTTGCCAAACGTGGCTGTCACCTTCCAGTGCCACTTGCGGAGCATCCTAGCGGCTCAGGAGGCCAGGCATCACGTTGTCCTGGCGGAGATCATGAAAGTTCTTCAGGAGCCACCTGGGCCTACGGAGCCTCCTGAGGCCAGGACCCTGGCGGCTCGTGTGGAGCAACTTCTTTGGCACGCATCTTCGGCTACTCCAACATCGCACCAACTACAGTATTAGGTGACTCTTTCCAGTTCATTCAGTTGGGGGCGCCCCTCGGGAAGCATTATCCCCAAGTCGCACGGGCCTGTCCCTGCGACATGTATCCTTTTGCATCTTTAACTTACTCTGTTGGGGGTGCTCCTCGGGCTGCATCATCCCCAAGTCGCTTGGGTCCGTCCCAGTGGCATGCATCATTCTTGCATCTATCTGAGCTAACCTACCCCATTGCTTGAGTCATTTCATGATTATCACTTGCTTATCTGTTTCCCTTCGCGGCCACCCGCGTTGCTGACTGGCCTCCCGCTCATCGCGCAACGGGGGCTACACATGCTCGCATGGCGCTTGTGCTCGGGCCCGTCCCAGCAACGCTGACAAACCTGAGCGGTCGAGCTCTGGCTCGCGGCATGCCCCGCGCACGTCACCTCACCAGGCCCTAAGTGCCTTCATCTTCTTGCGGAACGACCAGCGGCGGACCAGCAAACACGGTTGCAACCTGTGTTCCTCCCTCACGCTAACCTGCAAGAATCTCCGAAGGCAGGCGACAGACGGCGCCGCAGGCTCCTTCTTTTTTTACGCAATTCACTTGCGCATTAAAGGGGGGCTCCTGAGCATTGTGTCTCAGGAGCTCCTACTGACTCTCCAGCCCTCGTCCTCTGGCCTTGACCACGGCATCGCGACCTGGCATACCAGCGGCGGCTGAGCTCACTCGAGGGTCGGTACCCGAGGACGCAGAGCACCTAGGAGAGCGTGAAAAGGGGAGGGAGGCCAGCGCGAGCCTAACCCAATCGTCTCGCAGCCATTGACGCACGAATAGGACGCTGCACATGGAAACCGACCCAGGGTCGCTAAGATAAGTTTCGCACTCAAGCCAGCCAGCGTTGTGACACAAGATTTCCATCCTTGCAGCCTTGCTACGGCGACGCCACCTTCCTTTCTGGCATTCAGGTAGTTGCTTGTGCGCTAAAGGGGACCTCCTGAGCATCACGCCTCGGGGGCTCTCACCAGACCTCGGGCCGCTCACCTCCTGGCCTTGACCACGGCATCGCGACCTGGCACATCAGCGATAGCTGCAGCCTGCCTGAGGACTGGGACCTGTTGGTGTAGAGCACTAAGCTACCGCGGGGTTGGAAAGGGGGGACCAAGCCGAAGCAAGACACACAATCATGAATGTTCGCAATAAGTATGATATTGGCACAAAAGACATTACAGGCCCTTTACACACCCCCACGGGGTTCACCTTGATTCCTCGTAGGGAACAAAAGAAGAAGGTTTCTAGGAGCCATATCTACAGGCATCGCCGTCGACGCCATCATCAACAGTGGCCCACAGGAGCCCGACGCCAACCTCACCCAGATCAACGGCGGTGATGGGCGGACGCCCCTGCTGCGCTCCAGGCGCGGCGAGAGCTCGTAGTTTTCATCGCTCGTCTCCGGAGTCTCGTAGGGCTCGGGAGAGTCGGCTGAACTCCCGTGCACTATCGCTGCTCTTTGAGGAATTGCTCATGGGACCAAGGGCGGGGCTAGCGCCCGCCGCTGTGCCGTCCCGGCGACCCCCTCCGGGGCAGCATTCCAGGCGACGGCCTTCCTCGTCGAAGACCTTGAAGAATAGCATGGAGGCGCCATCGTACTCGAAGTGGATGGCGAGAGCGCCCTCCGCGCGGCAGGCGCGGGTGACCTCGCCCCATCCGCGGGTCATGAAGATCTTGCCCGGGGAAACAACCTCGACCTTTGCCCTTGTCGTCGGGGTGTCACATTCGGTGTGCTCCAGCCATAGCTCGAGTGGCCCCCTCGGCGGTATCTCTTCAGCGAAGAATCCCGGGAATCGGATCCACGTGCGCAGAGGCATCGCCGCCCACACCACGAGCTCTCGCGAGGAGCCCTCGGCGTGGGATCGCGGGGCAACGACGCGCACCTCCACCACACGGCCACCACGGCCATGGCGCGAGCGGCGCCGGTTGCTGCCTCCTCTTCCGGAGCCTTCTGACTGAGCGTGCAAGGGCAGCGGGTAGCCGAGGGGAGGCTGCTCGTACCAAGGCCTCGTCACCTCCGGCCTCATGACGACGTCGCGAGAGCGGGCCAGCCTCTTCTTCGGCGGGAGTGGCTTTAGCTCTTCGCGGAAGATTTTCCCCATCTCAGCGGTGGAAAACCTCCATATCAGCACCATGGTTGTTGCAGCAAGACAGTGGAGCAAGGAGGAAGAAGAAGCAGGCGGAAAGGAGGAGGAGATGAGCAACGGGGGCTCCGCCCCTCTCATCATTTATAGCCAGGAGGAGGCCAACCGCCGGCCTTCATGATCGCAGGTAATGATGGTTTTCTTCTGCATGTAGCAGGGTCTCGTCAAATCAAACGGTTGCCCAGGCAGCATGGGGAAGCGGAAACGCCCATGTCACGTCAGTCGCCACGCGACAATCAAGGCCGCAGGCTATTGGGGCCCGCGGCGCTCTGCACTTGCCCCTTGGCTCTCCTCGAAGCCAAGTCCGAGCGTGCCTTGGGCCTGGGGGCTACTGTCGGCGTCCTGGGAACGGGGGTACGCAGACTTGCCTGCCTGCGGCCTAGGGCATGGCTCCACCAACGGCCTGGTATGGCCCATCTTCAGCAGCAACCACTCAAGACCCTTACGAGGGGCCAAGCCTCACGAGGCGGACGATGCCAAGACCAACTCAGGGGCGGCCTCGCTAGGCAGGCTCCCGAGGAGCAGAGATATCTATGCAAGGGGCGCCTCGCGAGGTTCGCGTGACGTGAGCCATGACGACCAAGGCCAGGCGGGCGCCAGCGGACGCAGAGTGCCAGTTCCCTCTTTGGTGCTAAAGGGGCAAGCGCAGATGAGGAGTTCCAAGGCACAAAGGTTTCCATATCGGTGCAACAAGACCAAGACCAGCAGGACGGCAGGACGGAGGTCATCGCGGAGCCCACAACAGCGTCACCACCAGAGCCTTTGGCAGGAGAAGACCACCTTTTGTCAGGATAACTTGTACTAGTTGTCTCCCTTCAAAATTGGCCGTTGTGGGATCCCTTCCTGCCTAACATCTGGGAAGAGGACCAGGGCCTCTATAAATAGGACTAGCCACCACCCTAGCAGGGGAGGGATCATTCGGACCATCCTTGCACACACAAGCTCACTGAGCTCAAGAACACCTCTCCTCAGGAGTCTGTTCATCCCTTGTACTGTTCATCCTCAGCCTACTAGGCTATCCACCACACCACACTGGAGTAGGGCATTACACCACAACGGTGGCCCGAACCAGAATAAACTCTTGTGTCTCTTGTTCCATGGGTTCAACGAGCTAGGCCTTGAGATCGTTGCAAGAGCGAGCTAGGGAGAGAGAGATCTTCGCGCGCACCCCAGAGTTCGAACCTTAAGGGTTTGCCGGAACCCATATTTCGATAGCTAGTTCATCTCCAAGAGGAGGTCTTGAATCCAAGATGGATCTTCTCCTAGGTGGAGGGCTTGAATCCACTTGGGGACCTGATCTTCTCCTAGATGGAGGGCTTGGCCTCCAATGGAGTAGGTATCAACTGGATGAGCAAAGCTCTATATCTCATATGAGCTAAACCAATGCTAACCCTAGAAATAGGGATGAGGAGGAGTATATATAGTCTAGGGTCACGAAAGGGTACATGGGCTTCGACCCAACACGCTGTGCACAGACAGGCGTTGGTCGTCCGGGCGCTGTCGGACGTCTGGTGGCTCACGAGGGTCCGGACGTCCAGAAGTGGTCGAACGTCCCACATTCCGGCTTGGATCAGGTGGCGTCGGATTTTCGGAGGCGGTCGGTCGTCCGGTCATTGGTTGTCCCGAGGTCTCGGATTTCCCATAATTTCCCTTCTGTTGGGTGACACCGGATGTCTGGAGGGGCTCCGTCGTCCGGTCCGTGGGGTGTGTCGGACATCCGGTCCGTGATGGTCATCCGGCCGCTGTAGCGTTCGTTGGCTGGGACTTGGGCTGGCTGGTTGACGCTCCAGGTGTCGGACGTCCGGTTTGGGCCGGTCGTCCGATGGCTGTAGGCTCCTGGCAGCTCTTTCTCTTGGTCCTTGTACTTGGCGTCCTCGCTAGCTCGCCCGTTGGATGTAGTGGTTCCATGGCTTCCCTCTAAATACCTGATCACACATAGGGTTTCCGCTTGAGGTAGTAGCTTTGTCTCACATGTAGAAAGTGGTAGTTCGGAAAGGAGCGAATTCACCTTAGTTTTGATAGCCCTTGCTCGAGCTCTTGTCATAGGCCCGTGTGGTGTAGTAGGAGACAAAGGTAGGTCCATGGGTATGACCGTAGGATGCTCTGCATCAAAACCGGTCACAAATACCTCACCCTCAATGTCAAGCACATCAAGCGGAGTAAGAGATTGAGGACCCTCCTCCATGCCAAGAGTGACATTACCATCATCACCATGATGAAGAACAACGCTACGACAAGCTCAAGTTCACTATTGCAAAGTTCTCCGGAAGCAACAATCCCAAAGAATATCTCTCATGGGAATTGAAGGTCGCAAGATATTCCACCTTTATAATTATGAAGAAGAGAAGAAAATAGCCATGGCATCCCTCGAGTTTCAAGACTATGTTCTCATTTGGTGGGAACATGTGATCGAGCGACGAAGGGAAAAAGGCGAACTACCCATCACAACTTGGCAGAAAATGAAGTATGTCATGAGAGCTCGTTTCGTGCCCACTCACTATAGCCGGGCTTTTCAAGAAGTTGCAACTACTCAAGAAAGGCATGAAAACGGTGGAGAATACTACAAAGAAATGGAGATTGTCATGATACGGGCCAATATCAAGGAAGATGACGAGCAAACCATGGCTCGCTTCTTGAATGGCCTCAACCATCCTATCAAGAAAATTGCGGACTTCCAACCGTTCCAACCTCCTCGAGCTAGTGCACCAAGCGACCAAGGCGGAGCAACAAGTGCAAGACGACTACAAATACGCCAAGTACTCTTCCAAGTCCTACAGCTCGTACAATGAAACTTCAACAACTATGACGCTTCCTACCTCGACGAAAGCTACACCAAGCAACAGCGGCAAGTCAAGTTACATGAAAACTTCAACATCTTCAAGTCATCCTCCTCCTACAGGCAGCTTCAAGACAAGAGCTTCATCATCAACTACTCCAATGGATGAGACCGTCAAGACGAGTTCCATCAAATGCTTCATATTTCAAGGCTGAGGTCACAAGACATTTGAGTGTCCCACTTGACGCACAATGATCGCCAATAATGATGGCTCCTATGACTCCATGCGTGAGGATGAAATGGAAGCGCTTGAGCACGTGGCCATGCGCCGATGAGTGAACGAAGATGAAGACAATCAAGTCTTTTGTGGTATTGATTCGAGCCCAGCTCTTGTTGCCTCCAAGGTCTTGACGCTTCAACACCAACACCACGATGACCAACGTTGCCACATCTTCCACACCAAAGCTTGCATCAATGGACGCTCCGTGAAGGTCATCATTGACGGAGGAAGTTGCCACAATTTGGCAAGTGAAGAGCTATGTTCCAAGATACAATTGTTCAAGATGAAGCATCGTCATCCCTACAAGGTACAATGGCTAAGCGACTCCGACGTCATTCAAATGGAGGACACCGTGCAAATTTCCTTCAAGATCGGTGCATGCAAAGACACCTTGGAGTGTGATGTGGTTCCTATGTTCGTGTGCCATCTTCTCTTAGGAAGACTTGGCAATTCGACCGCGGAGTCATCCACAATGGGCGTACCAATAACTATAGCTTCAAGATGAAGTACAAGGAGTTTGTGCTACAATCTATGTCACCAAGTCAAGTGATTGCCGACAAGCAAGCATCCACCCATCATGGAGAGAAAATGAGAGAGTGAAACACCACAAATAGAGTGAGCGCCACAAGCCAAAATTGAGTGCCTCCATGATGAGCGACAAGAAAAACTTAGTTCTTTTAGCCACCAAAATAGACATGAGAGAAGTGTGTGAGAGCCCATCTAGTGTTATACACTATGTCCTAGTGTGCAAATATGAAGCGGCAAGAACTAACACCTCTCACAATCTACCTCTAGTGTTGTCTAATCTTTTGCAGGAGTTTGCGGACGTATTTCCCGATGAGCTACCTCCCGGTCTACCTCCTCTAAGCGGCATCGAACACCGCATCGACCTCATCCTCGGCGCACCTCTACCGAACAAGGCACCGTACCGTGTCAACCCCAAAAAAACCAAGGAAGTACAAAGGCAAGTACAACACCTCATTGACACTGGACATGTGTACGTGAGAGCTTAAGCCCTTGTGTCATTCCGGTTATTCTTGTGCCTAACAAAGATGGTAGTCTTCATATGTGTTTCGATTGTTGTCCCATAAATGCAATAACTGTTAGATACCTACACCCAATTCCACGCCTTCATGATATGCTAGATGACTTGGACCCACCATTTTCTCAAAAATTGATATTAAAAGTGGCTATTACTAAATTCACATTCAACAAGGGGATGAATGGAAAACGACTTTTAAAACTAAATGTGGATTGTACGAATAGTTAGTTGTGCCTATGGGCTTATCCGAAGCACCCGGCACTTTCATGCGTGTGATGCACTGTGTTCTTCGCAAATACATTGGCATATGTGTTGTGGTCTACTTTGACAATATACTTGTGTTTAGAGAATCTCTATAAGATCATGTCACACATCTTAGGGACATTTTGCAAGTTCATATAAACGAACGCCTGTATGCTAACATGGAGAACTGCACTTTTGGCGTTGACAAGCTTGCTTTCTTGGGATTTTTGTGTCTTCTAAGGTGTTCACGTTGATGGGACTAAGATTGATGCTATTAAAACTTGGCCACAACCAATCTACTTGCAACAAGTGTGTAGCTTCCTTGGCTTACCTGGTTTCTCTCGTCGATTCGTTAAGGAATTTAGAACTATTGCATCACCATTATGCTTTGAGCAAGAAAAATGCCCCCTTCATATGTGGACCCTCTCAAGCTACCATATTTCACGAGCTTAAATCTTTGCTTACACATGCTTCATTGCCTAAGTTTAGCAAAACTTTTTAAGTGCTTTGTGACGCTAGTAGCAATGGTATCGGTGGAGTTTCGATGGATGAAAAGCGGCCCATTGCATATTTTAGCGAAAAACTATCGGGTTCTCAACTTAACTATCCCATATATGACATGGAATTATATGCTTTAGTGCGAGTATTGCATGTTTGTGAGCATTATCTTCGCCCACATGAGTTTGTTATACATACCGATCACGAGACGCTTAAATACCTTAAAGGCCAAACCAAGTTGAATACACGGCATGCTAAATGGAGTGAATTCATTGAGTCTTTTCCTTATGTGATCAAGTACATTAAGGGTAAATAAAATTTTGTGGAGGTTGCACTTTCCCGCAAGTGCATGCTAGTTACTCAACTTGAATTGAATGTTGTTGGCTTTGAGCACATTAAAGATATATATGCACATGAACCTTGGTTTGCGATTCCTTATGCCAAATGTCTTGCTAACATTTATTGGGAGAGCTATTATCTCAAGGATGGCTATCTTGTGCGTGCTAACAAACTTTGTGTACCCGAGTCTTCTCTTCGTTTGTTACTTTTGCAAGAGGCTCATGGCGGAGGACTTATGGGACATTTCAGCCGCGACAAGATGTGTGCCACACTCTCCTCCAAGTACTTTTGGCCAAAGATGTCTCGTGACGTTGCACGCTACACAAACCGGTGCTCTACATGCCGCAAAGCTAAGTCTCAAGCTCAATCTCATGGTTTACATATGCCACTTCCTATTCCATATAACCATGGGAAGATATTAGTATGAATTTTGTGCTTGGATTACCTAGGACTCAAAATGGAAAAGATTTGGTATTTGTTGTTGTGGACCAATTTTCTAAAATGGCACATTTCATCCCATGCAATAAGATAGATGATGCTTCACATGTCGCAAATCACTTTTGTAGGGAAATCTTGAGGTTGCATGGAGTGCCCAAGACAATTTGTCGGACAGCGTTGTCAAGTTCCTAAGCTACTTTTGGAAGACACCATGCGCCAAGCTCGGAATCAAGCTACTCTTCTTGTCGTCTTATCATCCCCAAACTGATGACCAAACGAATGTCACGAATCAGACGCTATCTACCCTCCTACGTGTGTTGATCAAGAAGAACATCAAGGAATTCGAGGAGTGCTTACCCATCAGCGAGCATGCCTACAATCGCGCAAGACATTTGACTACCGACATGTCCCCTTTTGTAGTCATCTATGGATTCAACCCATTGTCCCCATTGGACATTCTACCACTACCACTACAGGAACGAGTGAATTTGGGCGCAAGTGCAAGAGCAAATTATCTCAAGAACATGCATGAAGATACAAGGTCCACAATCGAGCGACAAGTACATCGCCTCGCCACAAAGCTCAACATCAAGAAGACTCCCATGGTGTTCAACCCAGACGATCTCGTATGGCTACACCTTCGTAAGGACCGTTTCCCCAACGAGTGCAAGTCCAAGCTACTACCGCGAGCTGATGGACCCTTCAAGGTTCTGGTACATTACAATGACAATGCCTAAAAGATCGACAACCCACGTGCCAGTAAAACATAAGTGACATCTTCAATGTCAAGGACTTGTCCCCATATCATGGTGATGAAGAGCATGATCCGCGGACAGATCTCTCCCAAGGGGGGGGGAGATGATGCAGAGCATCCTTCGATCACCCCCATGGACTCTACTACAAGTCCGCAAGCACCACTTGGACCTATGACAAGAGCTCATGCACGTGCCATCAAAACCGAGGTGAACTCACTCCTCTATGAGATTGACATGGATATGGATGGAACTTGGATGCTACCTCACCAGAGAGTTCCATGTGTCGTTAGGTACAAATATGACCTCCACCAAGCAGCTACGGAGCATCGCCAAGGCATAGGAGCAGGATCCCAAGGCCACAAGGAAGAAGGAGACAACCCCTAGGATTAAGATTGCACCTCCCAGGTGACCCCATGCGCACGGGCCTCCCCGACCCCTTGCCCATGGACCACTCATAATCCTTCCGGAAGTGAACACGAGCACCCCCGTGCGCACGGCCTCCAGACCCCATGCCCACAGGCCTCGCCGCTGTAGCACCCCGTGCGAACGGGCGTGTACCGTGCCCACGGGACCCCGTGCGCACAGGCCTCACTTACCCCGTGCGCACGACCCTCCCAGGATTCGGCCATGGACTTCCTGTTTTACCTCCCAACTCGTCGCTCTCCTCCATCTCTCTATATAATCTGTTCTCTCTATATAATCCATACCTAGACCATTTGTTAAGGTTGGCAAAGTATATGTGAGACATTGAGAGAGCTTTGCTCATCTACCCCTACTCTTGGAGATCAAGACTTCCTAGGAGAAGATCCCTAGTGGATATCAAGACCTCCTCTTGGAGAAGACTATCATCAAGACCTCACCTCCTTGGGAGTGGGAAGAACCTTACCTTAGTGCTTGTTTCCTTGGATTGTTCTTCTATTCTTGTGGATCTCAACTATGTTGTTCTAGTGGATGTGTGATTGGGTCTGTTTGGGTGAATTTCCCTTTTGTGTTATTGTTGTTCATACTTTCCCCCTCCAAGTGTGAAAAGATCTTCACTTAGGCTTCCACCCTACAACATATAGCCCCGCCATCTTTGCGAATACCTTCATACCTATTGAGACTAGCATTCCGAGTATTGCCGGGCTTCGCGAAAACTTGAGCACCATAGTGGTACAATATCATATAGTTGCATCATTTGATATATCATATAGGAAAATTGCTTGCTCCCATGCATATCTTGTGATACTTGTCTCTTGTATGTGGTTGAGGCTCAAAAAGAATAGTGGAAAGGAAGATAAGAGCAAAAAAAAAGAAGCTTCTAACCAAGACGAAATAGATCAAAAGCTTATAAGCGAAGTGTTGAGAATGAAAAGAGATACTTGTGCACGGGGATACATGGAATAGGAAACATTTGCAATATCTTGGACTTCAGGTTGCATGAATTTGTGCCACTAACCCCACCGAGCTCCACTATAAGCCATTTGTGTAGGTTGTGAGGATTGAACAAGGTTTTTCACTAAGTGCACTCTTTTCCTTGAATACATTTTGGTCTTTGAGATTCATCTACAAATTCGCAAAGAGGTAACTTTGGTATATTCATTCCATCTCATTCTCACACCTTCTCGAGTGCTTCTTGAAGGAAATATGCCCTAGAGGCAATAATAAAGTTATTATTTATTTCCTTATATCATGATAAATGTTTATTATTCATGCTAGAATTGTATTAACAGGAAACATAATACATGTGTGAATACATAAACCTACAGAGTGTCACTAGTATGCCTCTACTTGACTAGCTCGTTAATCAAAGATGGTTGTGTTTCCTAAACCATGAACAAGGAGTTGTTATTTGATTAACGGGATCACATCATTGGTTGAATGATCTGATTGACATGACCCATTCCATTAGCATAGCACCTGATCGTATAGTTTGTTGCTAGTGCTTTTCTTCATGACTTATACATGTTCCTATAACTATGAGATTATGCAACTCCCGATTGCCTGAGGAACACTTTGGGTGCTACCAAACGTCACAACGTAATCGGGTGATTATAAAGGTACATTACAGGTGTCTCCGAAGGTACATGTTGGGTTGGCATATTTCGAGATTAGGATTTGTCACTCCGATTGTCTGGAGAGGTATCTCTGGGCCCTCTCGGTAATGCACATCACATAAGCCTTGCAAGCATTGCAACTAATGAGTTAGTTGTGAGATGATGTATTACGGAACGAGTAAAGAGACTTGCCGGTAACGAGATTGAACTAGGTATTGGATACCGACGATCGAATCTCGGGCAAGTAACATACCGATGACAAAGGGAACAACGTATGTTGTTATGCGGTCTGACCGATAAAGATCTTCGTAGAATATGTAGGAGCCAATATGGGCATCCAGGTCCCGCTATTGGTTATTGACCGGAGAGGTGTCTCGGTCATGTCTACATAGTTCTCGAACCCGTAGGGTCCACACGCTTAACGTTTCGATGACAGTTACTATGAGTTTTTATGATGTTTCTGTACCGAAGGTTGTTCGGAGTCCCGGATGAGATCACGGACGTGACGAGGAGTCTCGAAATGGTCGAGACATAAAGATTCATATATTGGAAGTCTATGTTTGGACATTGGAAGTGTTCCGGTGAAATTGGGAATTTTACCAAGTACCGGAGGTTACCGGAACCCCGGAATGCTAATGGGCCAACATGGGCCTTAGTGGAAAGGAGAAAAGGGGGCCCAAGTGCTGGTCAAGACTCTTCCCCCCTTCCCTAGTCCTATTAGGACTAGGAGAAGGCGCCTCTCTCTCCCTTCCCACTTGGGGAAACCTAGTTGGACTAGGATTGGGGGAATCCTACCCTAGTAGGAGTAGGACACCCTGGCACCAAACCTTGGCCGGCCAGCCCTCCCTTCCCTCCTTTATATACAGGGCAGGGGCACCCCATGACACACAAGTTGATCCTTGAGATCTTTCCTTAGCCGTGTGCGGTGCCCCTTCCACCATATTACACCTCGAGAATACCGTGGCGGAGCTTAGGCGAAGCCCTGCGGTGGAACATCATCATCGTCACCACGCCGTCGTCTTGTGAAACTCTCCCTCAACACTCGGCTGGATCGGAGTTCGAGGGACGCCATCGAGCTGAACGTGTGCGTAACTCGGAGGTGCCGTCGTTCGGTACTTGGATCGGTTGGATCGTGAAGAAGTACGACTACTTCCTCTACGTTGCGTCAACGCTTCCGTTGCTGGTCTCACGAGGGTACGTAGACAACACTCTCATCTCGTTGCTATGCATCACCATGGTCTTGGCGTGATCGTAGGAAAAATTTTGAAATTACTACGTTCCCCAACAAAGTGGCATCCGAGCCTAGGTTTTTATGGTTTGATGATATGCACGAGTAGAACACAAGTGAGTTGTGGACGATACAAGTCATACCGCCTACCAGCATGTCATACTTTGGTTCAGCGGTATTGTTGGACGACGATCCAGACCAACCTTACGCTGCATTTTACGCGAGACCGGTTCCTCGGCGTGCTTCGCACATAGATGGCTTGTGGAAGACCTGTCTCTCCAACTTTAGTTGAACCGAGTGTTATACGCCGGTCCTTGAGAAGGTTAAAAGCGGAGTCTATTTGTGAAGTATCGTTGTGGTTTTGATGCGTAGGTGAGATTGGTTCTTGCTTAAGCCCGTAGCAGCCACGTAAAATTTGCAACAACAAAGTAGAGGACGCCTAACTTGTTTTTGCAGGGCATGTTGTGATGTGATATGGTCAAGACATGATGCTGAATTTTATTGTATGAGATGATCATGTTTTGTAACCGAAGTTATCGGCAATCGGCAGGAGCCATATGGTTGTCGCTTATTGTATGCAATGCAATCGCCTCGTAATGCTTTACTTTATCACTAAGCGGTAGCGATAGTCGTAGAAGCATAAGTTTGGCGAGACGACAACGATGCTACGATGGAGATCAAGGTGTCGCGCCCGGTGGCGATGGTGATCATGACGGTGCTTCGGAGATGGAGATCACAAGCACAAGATGATGATGGCCATATCATATCACTTATATTGATTGCATGTGATGTTAATCCTTTATGCATCTTATCTTGCTTTGATTGACGGTAGCATTATAAGATGATCCCTTACTAAATTATCAAGAAGTGTTCTCCCCAGTATGCACCGTTGCGTAAAGTTCTTCGTCTTTGAGACACCACGTGATCGGGTGTGATAGGCTCTACGTTCAAATACAACGGGTGCAAAACAGTTGCACACGCAGAATACTCGTGTTATACTTGACGAGCTATGCATATAAGATATGACCTCGAACACGTAGACCGAAGGTCGAGCGTGAATCATATAGTAGATATGATCAACATATTGATGTTCACCATTGAAACTACTCCATCACACGTGATGATCGGTCATGGTGTAGTTGATATGGATCACGCAATCACTTAGAGAATTGGAGGATGTTTTTCTAAGTGGGAGTTCTTAAGTAATATGATTAATTGAACTTAAATTTATCATGAACTTAGTACCGATAGTATCTTGCTTGTCTATGATGTGTAGATAGATGGCTCGTCTTTGTTGTTCCGTTGAATTTTAATGCGTTCCTTGAGAAAGCAAAGTTGAAAGATGATGGCAGCAATTACACGGAATTTGGGTCCGTAACTTGAGGATTATCCTTATTGCTGCGGAAGAATTACGTCCTGGAAGCACCGTTAGGTGCCAGGCCTGGTGCAAGGGCTGCGCCGTAAGTTGTGAACGTCTGGCAAAGCAAAGGCGATGACTACTCTATAGTTCATTGTGCCATGCTTTACGGCTTAGAACCGGACTTCAACGTCGTTTTGAACACCATGGAGCATATGAGATGTTCCAGAGTTGAAGTTAATATTCCAAGCGAATGCCCGGATTGAGAGATATGAAGTCTCCAATAAGTTCTATAGTCAGTAAGATGGAGGAGAACGGTTACATCGATGAGCATATACTCGTAATGTCCGGATATAACAATCACTTGATTCAACCGGAGTTAATCTTCCGGATGATTGCGCCATTGATGAAATTCTCCAATCATCGCCACCAAGCTACAAGAGCTTCGTGATGAACTATAATATGCAAGGGATGACCAAAACAATGCCCGAGCTCTTCGCGATCTTTGAAAGTCATGGAGGTAGAAATCAAAAAGGAGCATCAAGTGTTGATGGTTAACAAAACCACTAGTTTCAAGAAAAGGGCAAAGGAAAGAAAAGGAAACTTCAAAAAGAACGGCAAGCAAGTTGCTAATCAAGAGAAGAAACCCAAGTCTGGTCCTAAGCTCTAAACCGAGTGCTTCTATTGCAAGCGTGCTGGTCATCGAAGCGGAACTGCCCCAAGTATTTGGCGGATAAGAAGGATGGCAAGGTTAACAAAGGTATATATGATATACATGTTATTGATGTGTACCTTACTAATACTCGCAGAGCACCGGTATTTGATACCGGTTACTGTTGCTAATATTTGCAACTCGAAGCAGAGGCTACGGATTAGCGAAGATTGGCTAAGGGCGAGGTGACGATCTTGGCGTGGGAAATGGTTCCAAAGTCGATGTGATCGCAATCGGCACGCTACCTCTACATCTACCTTCGGATTAGTATTAGACCTAAATAATTGTTATTTAGTACCGGCGTTGAGCATGAACATTATATCTGGATCTTGTTTGATGCGAGACGGTTATTCATTTAAATCGAGAATAATGGTTGTTCTATTTATATGAATAATATCTTTTATGGTCATGCACCATTGAAGAATGGTTTGTTTTTACTTAATCTTGATAGTAGTGATACACATATTCATAATGTTGAAACCAAAAGATGCAGAGTTGATAATGATAGTGCAACTTATTTGTGGCACTGCCGTTTAGGTCATATCGGTGTAAAGCGCATGAAGAAACTCCATCTTGATGGACTTTTGGAGTCACTTGATTATGAATCACTTGGCACTTATGAACCGTGCCTTATGGGCAAGATGACTAAAACACCGCTTCTCGGAACTATGGAGAGAGCAACAGATTTATTGGAAATCATACATACCGATGTATGTGGTCCAATGAATGTTGAGGCTCGTATGGCGGATATCGTTATTTTCTCACCTTCACAGATGATTTGAGCAGATATGGGTATATCTACTTAATGAAACACAAGTCTGAAACATTTGAAAAGTTCAAAGAATTTCAGAGTGAAGTGGAAAATCATCGTAACAAGAAAATAAAGTTTCTACGATCTGATCGTGGAGGAGAATATTTGAGTTACGAGTTTGGCCTACATTTGAAACAATGCGGAATAGTTTCGCAATTTACGCCACCTGGAACACCACAACGTAATGGTGTGTCCGAACGTCAGAATCGTGCATTTTATTAGATATGGTGCGATCTATGATGTCTCTTCTTGATTTACCGCTATCGCTTTTGGTGTTATGCATTAGAGACGGCTACATTCACTATAAATAGGGCACAAACTAAATCCGTTTAGACGACGCCTAATGAACTGTGGTATGGCAAGAAACCAAAGTTGTCGTTTCTGAAAGTTAGGGGCTGCGATGCTTATGTGAAAAAGCTTCAACCTGATAAGCTCGAACCCAAATCGGAGAAATGTGTCTTCATAGGATACCCAAAGGAGATCATTGGGTACACCTTCTATCACAGATCCGAAGGCAAGATTTTTGTTGCTAAATTGAAACTTTTTGGAGAAAGAGTTTCTCTCGAAAAGAAGTGAGTGGGAGGAAAGTAGAACTTGATGAGATAATCGTATCTACTCCCTTATTGAGAAGTAGTACATCACGTAAATCAGTTTCCGTGACACCTACACCAAATAGGGAGGAAGCTAATGATGATGATCATGAAACTTCAGATCGAAGTTTCTACAGAACTTCGTAGATCAACCAGAGCAAGATCCGCACTGCAGTGGTACGGTAATCCTATTCTCGAAGTCATGTTCTTTGGAACATGATGAACCTACGAACTATGAAGAAGCGATGGTGAGCCCAGATTCCACAAAATGGCTTGAGGCCATGAAATCGAGATGGGATCCATGTATGAAAACAAAGTGTGGACTTTGGTTGACTTGCCCGATGATCGGCAAGCAATTGAGAATAAATGGATCTTCAAGAAAAAGACCGACGATGGTAATGTTATCGTCTATAAAGCTCGACTTGTTGCAAAAGGTTTTCGACAAGTTCAAGGGATTGACTACGATGAGACCTTCTTACCCGTAGCGATGCTTAAGTCCGTCCGAATCATGTTAGCAATTGCCGCATTTTATGATTATGAAATTTGGCAAATGGATGTTAAAACTGCATTCCTGAATGGATTTACGGAAGAAGAGTTGTATATGATGCAACCGAGAAGGTTTTGTCGATCCAAAGGGAGCTAACAAAGTGTGCAAGCTCCAAATGATCCATTTATGGATCGGGTGCAAGCCTCTCGGAGTTGGAATAAACGTTTTGATAGTGTGATCAAAGCATTTGGTTTTATATGAGACTTTTGGAGAAGCCTGTATTTACAAGAAAGTGAGTGGGAGCTCAGAGCATTTCCGATATTATATGTGGATGACATATTACTGATCGGAAATGATATAGAATTTCTGGATAGCATAAAGGAATACTTGAATAAGAGTTTTTCGATGAAAGACCTCGGTGAAGCTGCTTACATATTGGGCATTAAGATCTATAGAGATAGATCAAGACGCTTAATAGGACTTTCACAAAGCACATACCTTGATAAAGTTTTGAAAAAGTTCAAAATGGATCAGTGCAAAGAAAGGGTTCTTGCCGGTGCTACAAGGTGTGAAGTTGAGTAAGACTCAATGCCCGACCACCGCAGAAGATAGAGAGAAAATGAAAGATGTTCCCTATGCTTCAGCCATAGGCTCTATCATGTATGCAATGCCGTGTACTGACACGATGTGTGCCTTCTTTGTAAGTTTGGCGGTACCAAAGTAATCCAGAGTGGATCATCGACAGCGGTCAAGAACATCCTTAAGTACTTGAGAAGGACTAAGGATATGTTTCTCATTTATGGCGGTGACAAAGAACTCGTCAGAACGGTTACGTCGACGCGTTAAGCTTTGACACTGATCCGGACGATTCTAAATCGCAAACCGGATACGTATTTACATTAAACGGAGGAGCTGTCGGTTGGTGCGCTTCCAAACAAAGCGTCGTGGCGGGATCTACATGTGAAGTTGAGTACATAGCTGCTTCGAAGCAGCTAATAAAGGAGTCTGGATGAAGGAGTTCATGACCGATCTAGGTGTTGTACCTAGTGTATCGGGTCCAATGAAAATCTTTTGTGACAATCTTTGGTGCAATTGCCTTGGCAAAGGAATCCAGATTTCACAAGAGAACCAAGCACATCAAAAGACGCCTAACTCCATCCGGATTTGGTCCGTGGGAGACATAGAGATATGCAAGATACATACGGATCTGAATGTTGCGTAACCGTTGACTAAGCCTCTTCCACGAGCAAAACATGATCAGCACCAAGACTCCATGGGTGTTAGAATCATTATCGCGTAATCTAGATTATTGACTCTAGTGCAAGTGGGAGACTCAAGGAAATATGCCCTAGAGGCAATAATAAAGTTATTATTTATTTCCTTATATCATGATAAATGTTTATTATTCATGCTAGAATTGTATTAACAGAAACATAATACATGTGTGAATACATAAACCTACAGAGTGTCACTAGTATGCCTCTACTTGACTAGCTCGTTAATCAAAGATGGTTGTGTTTCCTAAACCATGAACAAGGAGTTGTTATTTGATTAACGGGATCACATCATTGGTTGAATGATCTGATTGACATGACCCATTCCATTAGCATAGCACCTGATCGTATAGTTTGTTGCTAGTGCTTTTCTTCATGACTTATACATGTTCCTATAACTATGAGATTATGCAACTCCCGTTTGCACGAGGAACACTTTGGTGCTACCAAACGTCACAACGTGAATCGGGTGATTATAAAGGTACATTACAGGTGTCTCCGAAGGTACATGTTGGGTTGGCATATTTCGAGATTAGGATTTGTCACTCCGATTGTCGGAGAGGTATCTCTGGCCCTCTCGGTAATGCACATCACATAAGCCTTGCAAGCATTGCAACTAATGAGTTAGTTGTGAGATGATGTATTACGGAACGAGTAAAGAGACTTGCCGTAACGAGATTGAACTAGGTATTGGATACCGACGATCGAATCTCGCAAGTAACATACCGATGACAAAGGGAACAACGATGTTGTTATGCGGTCGACCGATAAAGATCTTCGTAGAATATGTAGGAGCCAATATGGGCATCCAGGTCCCGCTATTGGTTATTGACCGGAGAGGTGTCTCGGTCATGTCTACATAGTTCTCGAACCCGTAGGGTCCGCACGCTTAACGCTTCGATGGCGATGCTACTATGAGTTGTTATGATGTTTCTGTACCGAAGGTTGTTCGAGTCCCGGATGAGATCACGCGGACGTGTGAGTCTCGAAATGGTCGAGACATAAAGATTCATATATTGGAAGTCTATGTTTGGACATTGGAAGTGTTCCGTGAAATTGGGAATTTTACCAAGTAATGCACGGAGGTTACCGAACCCCGGAATGCTAATGGGCCAACATGGGCCTTAGTGGAAAGGAGAAAAGGGGCCCAAGTGCTGGTCACACCTTCCCCCTTCCCTAGTCCTATTAGGACTAGGAGAAGGCGCCTCTCTCTCCCTTCCCACTTGGGGAAACCTAGTTGGACTAGGATTGGGGGGAATCCTACTCCTAGTAGGAGTAGGACACCTGGCGCGCACCAAACCTTGGCCGGCCAGCCCCTCCCTTCCCTCCTTTATATCTGAGGCAGGGGGCACCCCATGACACACAAGTTGATCCTTGAGATCTTTCCTTAGCCGTGTCGGTGCCCCTTCCACCATATTACACCTCGAGAATACCGTGGCGGAGCTTAGGCGAAGCCCTGGCGGTGGAACATCATCATCGTCACCACGCCGTCTTGTGAAACTCTCCCTCAACACTCATTTGGATCGGAGTTCGAGGGGCGCCATCGAGCTGAACGATGCGTGCAGAACTCGGAGGTGCCGTCGTTCGGTACTTGGATCGGTTGGATCGTGAAGAAGTACGACTACTTCCTCTACGCTATGTCAACGCTTCCGTTGCTGGTCTACGAGGGTACGTAGACAACACTCTCATCTCGTTGCTATGCATCACCATGGTCTTGCGTGATCGTAGGAAAATTTTTGAAATTACTACGTTCCCCAACACTTCTATGGATAGGGACGACACATTGATATGTCTCCATCGTATCTACTTTTTTAAACACTTCTGCTCTTGTTTTGGACTCTAATTTGCATGATTTGAATGAAACTAACCCATACTGACGCTATTTTCAGCATAACTATCATGGTGTTATTTTTGTGCAGAAATGAAGTTCTCAAAATTGGACGAAACTTGGCAGAGATTTTTTCTTGAATAAATAAGAAATGCTGGTGCAAATATCCACTCGAGGGGGCCACCAGTTGCTCACAAGGCAGCAGAGCATGCCTAACCCCTTAGGTGGTATGCTCCATTGGGAGCACCTTGGTGATGATGAAGGGGCTTTCCCAAGCGGGAGCAAGCTTGTGAGGCCGTTGCTGATCCACTCGGAGCACAACGTCTCCTTCCTGAAATGCTCGACCTCTCATGTTTCTAGCATGGAATCGACGTAGGTCTTGCTGATAAATGGTCGACCTGATCAGGGCCATCTCTCTTTCCTCTTCCAGGGGATCAACAACATCTTGCCGGGCTTGTTCTGCTTCGGCTTCTGAGAAAAGTTCTACTCGCGGGGCATTGTGGAGTAAATCAGACGGCAGAACAACTTCAGCTCCATAGACCACGAAGAAGGGAGTCCGACCAGTTGACCGATTTGGTGTTGTTCTTAGACCCCACAATACTGATGGTAACTCGTCTACCCAGGCACTTGCCACATGCTTGAGGTCACGCATCAACCTAGGTTTCAACCCTTGGAGGATCAAACCATTTGCTCTTTCTGCTTGTCCATTCGACTGCGGGTGAGCGACTGAAGCATAGTCGACCCGAGTGCCTTGGGAAGCACAGAAAGCCCTGTACTCATCTGAATCAAAGTTTGAACCATTGTCCATGATGATGCTATGCGGGGCCCCATATCTGAATGTTAACTCTCTGATGAAGCTGACGACGGTACTCGAGTCGAGGTTTTTGATGGTTTTGGCTTCAATCCATTTAGTGAACTTGTCGACTGCAACGAGCATATGGGTGAAGCCACTCCTGCCAGTCCTTAGAGGTCCAACCATATCCAATCCCCAAACAGCAAAGGGCCAAACGAGTGGAATGGCCTTCAGGGCTGATGCAGGCTTGTAAGACATGTTGGAGTAGAACTGACAACCTTCACATTTTGTCGACTATGTCCGTTGCCATTTCATTTGCTCGTGGCCAATAGAATCCCGCTCGGTATGCTTTGGCCACAATGGTCCAAGAGGATCCATGGTGACCACAGGTCCCCGAGTGGATGTCATTGAGAATCATTCGCCCTTCTTCTGGCGTGATGCACCGCTGAGCAACTCCAGTAACACTCTCCCTCTAAAGCTCTCCACCTATTACGGTCAAGGCTTTGGATCGATGGACAATCTGATGTGCCTCATCTTCATCTTCTGGAAGCTCTTTCCTGAGAATGTATGCGATATACGACACTATCCAATCAGGAATGACGACCAAAACCTCCATGATCAAGTCGACTACGGCTGGGATTTCAACTTCACCGGATCAAGAGAACTCTTAGGTTGCGGGGGCTCTTCTATGAAGGGATCCTCTTGAACTGATGGTGTGCGAAGATGCTCCAAGAACACATTGCTGGGAATGGGCTCCCGCTTGGAACCTATCTTTGCCAGGTCATCAACTGCTTGGTTCTTCAGTCGGGGTATATGGTGGAGCTCTAGCCCTTCAAAATTATTTTCTAACTTTCTCACTGCATTGCAATAGCCAGTCATAGCTGGGCTCCTGATGTCCCACTCCTTCATCACTTGATTGACCACTAAATCTGACTCGCCGTAAACCATTAGGCGTCGGATGCCGAGTGAAATGGTCATACGCAACCCATATAGAAGTGCCTCATATTCAGCTTCATTGTTGGAGGAATCAAAGTGTATCTGGAGAACATAACTAAGTTTGTCACCTCACGGGGATACCAGGACTACCCTAGCACCAGAACCATTCAACATCTTGGATCCATCAAAGAACATGGTCCAATGTTCCGAGTGAATGTGAGTCGGTTGATGTTGCTCGATCCACTCGGCCATGAAATCTACTATTGCTTGGGATTTGATTGCTTTCTTTGCCTCAAACGGAAGAAGTTCAATGCCCATTTTGCCACTTGACCAGTTGCATCTCTGTTGTTCAAAATTTCTGACAATGGGGCGTCGCTGATGACTGTAATCGAATGATCTGAGAAGTAATGTGCAACCTTATTCATGGTCAAGTAAATTCCATATACAAGCTTCTGATAATGCGGATATCTCTGCTTGGATGAAGTTAAGACTTCAGAAAAATAGTACACTGGGCGCTGAACCTTGTAGGCTTTACCTTCTTCTTCCCGCTCGACCGTGAGTACTGTACACAACTTGTACAGTGGCTGCAATATAAAGCAGTAAAGGCTCTTTGCTGATTGGAGCAGCGAGTACTAGCTGGGTGGAAAGCAGGGTTTTGAGCTCTGCAAATGTTGTGTCAGCTTCAGGAGTCCACTCGAACTTATCAGATTTCTTCCCAAATCGGTAAAGAGGCAATGCCTTTTCACCGAGACGAGAGATGAATCGACTCAAAGCGGCCAAACAACCAGTAAGCTTCTGAACGTCGTGTACACGCACAGGGCGTTTCATTCGGAGGATTGCACCAACTTTCTCTAGGTTTGCATCGATCCCACGTTCGGAAACAAGGAAACCGAGTAACTTTCCACCTGGAACTCCAAATGTACACTTCGACGGATTAAGCTTGATATCATATCTCCTCAGACTGGCAAAGGTTTCAGCGAGGTCAGTCAGCGGGTCGGAACCTTTGCGCGACTTAACCACGATGTCATCCATGTGTGCTTCCACATTCCGACTGATTTGGGTGGGCAGGCACTTCTGTATCATGCGCATGAATGTGGCACCAGCATTCTTGAGAGCAAAGGGCATAGTAACATAGCAAAAGCACCTAAATGGGGTGATGAAAGCTGTTTTTATTTTGTCGGGTCCATACAGTCGGATCTGATGGTACCCGGAATATGCGTCCAGAAAGTTCAATCACTCACATCCCGAAGTCGAGTCGACTATCTGATCGATGTGGGGAAGAGGGAAGTGATCTTTCGGGCAGGCCCGATTGATATGCTTGAAGTCAATACACATACGGAGTGAATCATCTTTCTTGGGAACCATGACGACATTGGCGAGCCACTCGGAGTGGTAAATCTCTCGGATGAACTCAGCTGCCAGAAGCCGAGCCACTTCCTCGCCAATTGCCTTTCTTTTCTCCACGGCGGACCGTCGGAGATGCTCTTTGACAGGTTTCTCCTTTGGGTTGACTTCATAAGCGGTGCTCACCAGTCCCACAGGTACACACAGCATGCCAGACGGTTTCCATGCGAAGATGTCCCAGTTCTCACAGAGGAACTGGATGAGCGCTTCTTCCTATTTGCTGTTGAGTGTTGTTGAGATATGAGTCGGAGCAGCATTGGGATCGGTCGGGTGAATATGAACTGATTTTGTTTCACCAGACGACTGAAATGCAGAGTCTGAAGCAGGCTTCTTAGCTCTCAACAAATAACTCGGATCTGCAGTCTTCTTGTATTCTTCCATTTCATACTGCTGCCATTTGTTCATCGATGATCTTTGAGCCCTTTTGAAGGCACTCTTCTGCTTGCTGCCGATTACCAGTCACTGTGATCACGCCCCTAGGGCCAGGCATCTTCAGCTTGAGGTACACATAACATGGCCGAGCCATGAAACGAGCATATGCAGTTCTGCCCCGGATAGCATGATAAGCACTGTGAAAATCCACAACTTCAAACGTCAACTTTTCCTTACGGTAATTCTTTGAATCACCGAAAACCACGTCAAGAGTGATCTGGCCAAGTGAATCAGCTTTCTTTCCAGGGACGACTCCGTGGAATCGCATGTTGCTCTCGCTGAGCTTGGACATCGGAATGCCCATCCCTCGGAGGGTCTCAGCATACAAAATGTTCAAACCACTGCTGCCATCCATCAAGACTTTGGTCAGTCGCAGACTAAGGCATAGCCTAGTGGCGGGAAGGGGCTGATGCCTTCCTACCCACCCATGTTCAAGACATGGTACTTGTAATTTGGGTTTGTTGCACCAATTATACTGTAGGGGGTTCCCTTACAGTCTTTCTGTCAAAAAAAAAGACTTTGGTCAGTCGGGTGCCCCCAACGACTGGGTCGACCACCAACGCTTGCCTCCCGGGGGTGGCAACGCACGGAGGGTGGTCGGACTGGTTGAATGTTATGGGAGTCTTTGACCACTTCAAATATGTCGTTGTTGCCGGAGCAACCATCTTTACTTCCCTGTTGATGAACTTCAGTCGACTTTTGCTTTCAATGTCAGAAAAATAACCAAAGTGGACTTGACATTGGGAAAACCATCATCATCCTCTTCCTTGTCCTCATCCTTACCAGATTCCTTCTCTTTCTCACTGGGTTGTTTCTCTTGGAACTGCTGGATAAGGAGCCGACATTGTCGAGTGGTATGTTTGGGATAAATCAGATTACCCTCTTCATCCTTCTTGGTGTGAATGTGACATGGCAAATCCAACACATCATTTCCTGCTTGATCTTTTACCTTCTTGGGGATCCAGGGCCCTTTAGGCTTTCCCTTAAATTTTCCTTGGGTCGTAACTGCAACTTCTCCAGGACACACAGGCTCAGCTTTGCACTTCTGCTTCCGATTGGAATTACCTCCTCCAGTGTCCTGGCCAACTGGTTTGCTCTTACCGCTGCGGAGTCGGTCTTCTTCTTTTCCATTAGCATACCGAGTGGCTATTTCCATCATTAGGGTCAGGGTCATGTCTCCTGTCCGACCAGATTTCAGGTTAAGCTCTCGATACCGAACGCCCTCCTTGAAGGCGCAAACTGCTTGGTGCTGAGATACATTATCCACTGTGTGATGCAAAGTGGTCCACCTCTGGATGTAATCCCTCAAAGTTTCATTCGGTTTTTGTACACCATGCTGCAATTCTGCCAACCCTGCAGGTCGTTTGCATGTGCCCTCGAACGTTCTAACAAACACTCGGGCTAACTCTTCCCAGCTGAATATACTGCCTGGAGTCAATTGATTCAGCCAAGCCCTAGCTGACCCTTCAAGCATCAGGGGGAGGTGCTTCATGGCCACATCATCATTTCCACCATCGATCTTGCATCGCTACTCAGTAGTCTTCTAGCCAAGTGTCAGGCTTCGATTCACCAGTGAACTTACTAACTCCAGTCACCAACCTGAAGTTGGGAAGGATCTCTGCAGCTCTGATGGCTCTGCTAAAACACTCGGGACCAGAAACATGCACTCTGGTTCCAGTCGGGCGATCTCTATCTTGCCCTTCTCTATGTGCTTGGTTTCTGTCGACCCAGTCTTGCACCAGAATTGACCTCACATCAAATCCCGGCTCTTTAGGGTCGATTGGAAACCTCCGCTCATCGTTGTACGGGCGCCTGTCATCATAATGCCGGGGCACACATGATCCGCCCCTCGGAGGGGGCGTAGGCACTCGACGGCGGTCATCACGGCCGAGCCGATGATCGTACTGCTCGTGGTTCCGACCCATGTACTGCTCTTGGCGATGCCCACGTCCCTCACACCGCGGAGGCGATCTAGGGCTATGAGCCGACTGGACTGTGTCAGCCACCACAGATTTGCTATGGATTCTGCGACGCCATCGAGATATCAAGTGTTTTGTTTCTCCGCTGCCCGGGCAAAGGCCGGATCTGCATCAAACCTCGTGCAGCCTCTGACTGGGACGGCTGGATGGACTCTGCTATATGAGCTGCAGCTGTAAGATTCTGAATCGGAGTGCGGTATACCTAAGGTTGAGGCGGGAACAATTGTCGTCGTCGACTAGACTCAGGGATCTCTTTGTCGGTAGCGTTAAATCGAGTGAATCTTTGAAGGTTTTCCAGTCGAGTATGCTCAGCCAAAGTGGCCAGGCGCGCAGACTCCAAGGTCAGAGCCTCAGAGGTCTCTCCGATGATGGGCGTGTGGAGCGCCTCCATGTTGCGGCGGTGAAGTTCCTCCCTCTGCTGTGAAGAGAGAGTTTCGGGATGGTATTCCTCGTGAACACGCGAAGATCGCCGCCGCCATCACCGTCGTTGCCGCGATGGAAATCAGGCGGGCTGCAGGGTGTGTCGACCATCAAGACCTCCGCCGCAGGGTCGCTACTGTCGCACTCAGACAGGGTCTCGACGGAGCCAGTCGAACAGGCCGTAGAGAGATTCATCGGGCTCGATTTCCGTGAGTTGAGGGGTGGCCGACTGACGCGCCACCGCATGCTTCACCCACCGCTGAAGCCATGACCGACCGGATCGCTTGAGACGGCGAACAGCGGGGAGCGAAGATGCTGCGGGAGTCGACCAATATTGGGTCGACGATTGCCGTAGAAGGACGCTGCGAACGCATGCGCGGAAGTGCGTCGCCCCGCGGACGGGGAGCGCCTCGACGTCGAGGGGGGCCTCCCGGAGCCAGGCGGAGTCGTCGACAACAATGACAAGCGTGCCGAGACGGATCTCGTGGCCCTCAGCCAAACCACTGCCAGAAACCATGATGATGGGAATCAGAAAATATCGCAACCTCACCGGAAAGTCGCTAAGACACCTGCCCCATGGTGGGCGCCAACTGTCGTGGTTCTAAGTCTGACAGTAGAATGGGGGGTAAGTAGGAGGACCCAAGATCCTTGCTACGGTAAGGTTGTGCACGCAAGATTTATGAGTTCAGGCCCTTCTCAGAGGAAGTAACAGCCCTTCGTCTCAGTGCCCGGTGGCTGGTCGATTGGATTATGCGTGAAGTTACAGGGGGTGTGAACCCTTGTCTCAGTGGAGGGGGATGGCTTATATAGAGTGCGCCAGGACCCCAGCCAACCCATGTTACAAGGAGTTCAATGTACATTAAGGCGAGTCTTTACTGGTAACGCCTATATTAAAGATATATAAATGATCATTAAGTCTATAGAGTGAATGCCTAACCGTTGATGTCCTGAGTGACCTAAGATCTTCTGTATTTGGAGTGGTTTCTGGTACGGTCGAATGAGTATATCTTGGTCGAATGGAATTGGGCTATCCGAGTGAAATGTTGGTCGAGTGGCATGCACTCTGAGGTGATTTCAGTTGGTGGATGGTGTTGTCCTTTGAATGTCCTTGATTTTGGGGCAGTGTCCTTGGGAAGGGTGTCTAGGTCAAGCCTATTACCCTACCCTAGGTACATGTCATCGTCACCGTCTTCGTGAGAAAGAAAATAAGAGAAGAAGTTTCATCATGTTTTACGATACGGAGCCACCGCCACCTCATGTTCTTCATCGGGAGGGCTGATTTGGCGTCTGTTCGGGGCTACGAAGATGGGGGTTCGACACCGTCGTGATCATCAACCCTTCTTCACCAAACCTTCCATGATGCTCACCACTAGGAGTGAGTAATTCCTTCATAAGCTTGCTGGACAGTGATGGAGATGGATGAGATTTGTCATGTAATCGAGTCAATTTGTGCTTCATCTCTAGTATCCACTATGTTTTGAGATTGATGTTGCTATGACTTTGCTATGCTTAATGCTTGTCACTATGACCCAAGTGCCATGATTTCAAATCTGAACCCTTTATGTTGTCATCACTATATTTGAGTATCGCTAGTTGTATGACCTTGTTATTGTTCTGAACCATAGACCCCATGATGATAATAATTGGGATACTCTCCGAGGATGACTGTAATTCGAGGTGTTCATGTATTCACTATGTGTTAATGCTTTGTTCCAGTTCTATATTAAAAAAGAGGCCTTAATAACCCTTAGATTTCCTTAAGGACCTCGTTGCCACAGGAGGGTTGGACAAAAGATGTCATGCAAGTTTTTATTATAAGCATGTATGAGTATATACGTAATGCATGCCTACATTGAATTGATGATCTGGAGCTATTGTGTATCGCTCTACATTGAATTGATGATCTGGAGCTACTGATCATCCATAGTTACTGTTACTATTGCTACTGCTACAGCTACTATCCAAACTATCATACTACTGTGCTAGTGATACTTTGTTGTAGAGAAATAACTTCTCAGGTGTGGTTGAATTGACAACTCAACTGCTATGGCTTATAAATATTATTTGGCCCCCCTTGTGTCGAATCAATACATTTGGGTGAAATACTACCCTCGAAGAGTGTTGCGATCCCCTATACTTGTGGGTCATCAAGACTATTTTCTGGCCCCGTTGCCAGGGAGCATAACTCTATTTATTAAGTTCACTTGAGAGTTAAATATCTTCTGATCACTATCAAGAATCTGAAGGACTCTAAGACGAGGGGAGGTAAGGAACTACCATCTAGCTCTGCACTTGATTCACCTTATGTTTTAAGTCGACTTGCGATATGTCACAAGTAATAGGAACTTCTTCTGCTATTGATGATACTCATGATGATGATGCTACTTTGCTTGATTAAACTGTGCCACTTGGTAAATTCATTGGTGCTCAAATTGCTAAAGCTAAAGAATTTGGAAATGATGAATCACCTACTACATCTAGCACTCCTACTAGAATGAATATGCTTAATATACTTGGCTTGGGAGACTAAGGAATTTCTTGCTTGTAAGGATAGGGGTGATCTTAAAATTATACTAAGTAAGCTAAAAGAAAAAAGCTATGAATGAATGATGAAGTATGATCCTAAATTTGCAACCTCTCCTATCTTTGTTACTGATAAGGATTATGAATTCTCTGTTGTTCCTGAACTTATTACTTTGGTAGAATCCGATCCTTCCCATGGTTATGAATCTGAAACTGTTGTGGCACACCTTACTAACTGAATGATATTGCCACCCTATTTGCACAAGAGGAAAATATTCACTATTATTATATTCTTAAGTTGTTTCCTTTCTTGTTAAAGGGTGATGCTAAAGTTCAATACTCTTGCTCCTGATTGTGTATGTAGTCCCCAGTATACGATATACCACCTCACTGAGAAATATTTTCCCGGTCATAAGAAACAAGTGCTTTACAGAAAATATATTACTTTATGCAATTTGAGGAAGAGCATCTTCCTCAAGCTTGGGGGAGGCTTGTCCGATGACTAAATGCTTTTCCTGGTCATCATTTCAAGAAAAATGAAATACTTGATATCTTTTATAATGGACTAACTGACGCTTCTAGGGACTACCTTGATAGTTGTGTTGGCTATGTTCTCAGGGACTAACTTATTGAGAAATGTCGATGATTGGACACTTCCTGAACCACCACCTAAGTCAACTCTGAAGAAAATAGGTATTCTATTCCTGATGCAGAGCATCCCATGGACATTCCATCACCACCACAACCGTGAGGCGGACAATTCACGAGAGCCCGCACATGTGCCATCGAAACCGAGGTTAACTCTTTCCTCTTCAAGCTTCCTTTCTATTCACGTGAGAATGGCTTCTACCTAAATCGAGATGTTATGCATTCTTAGGTACCGAGAAGAAGAACCGAAGGAGGCAAGGAGGGAGATTCATGCACGCACGGAGTCTCATGGAGAAGGAGAAGGAAGGGGAAGACCGAACGCGGAAGATCGAAGGTCCCTTGGACAATCCGGGTGCCCGAGCAAAGGCATCCCCGGGTCCCCGGATCCCTGACAGTCGGCCGTCTGAGGCCTCGGACCACCCCAAGTACCCGCCCTCCTAAGCCCCTGGGTGCCCAGACCCCTGGCCATCAACCGGGCGCGACCTTGACTACCCCGGGTGCCCGGGCCCTCAACCCATGAGTGCCCGGATCGGCGAGTAACACCCCAGTAGTTAAGCTACAGTAACCACACACACTAATGGTGCCATGTCATTGCATTTAATTTTCTAAACCTTAATCCAAACCGAATTCAAATTCAATGTAAAATAAAGTCAAATAGTTATTTCTTTAATCGGTAAAACAAAAAAGTTTTATGGGTTACAAAAATTCACTAACTAATTGTCATGAATAAACCAACATTGTTTGAATTATTAAAATGCACTTAACCTATTTTAAACTGGACCAAACAACCCCAAAATAAATCTTTTCTATTTAAAAAAAATAAAAATGAATTCAAATAATCCTCAAACTTTATGTGGTAGTGCTAAATAATGTAGAGTAATTATATGTGAAAGATCCGCATTATACAAAAGTCATTTGGTTCAAGGATTAATGCAAAATAGTAGCTGCAAATGGAAAACAGAAAAAAAATAAGCAAAAAAGAAGAAAGACACTGTGCACTTAGGCCCGATGCTACAGTATATGACCCAGCCCACCTCCTGCCTCCTTCAACCTCACGTACAGGAGCCATGGCGTGGCCACGTGCACGCCGTCCACGCGCCTGATCTCCTTGTGTCATTCATCCATCGATGCCCCGACAAGGATAAGACCTATGGTGTCGTGACACGACCAAGGACAAGTGGAGACAACCTTGGCGAGCTGAATGGTGAATAGGACATGGTGGCTGTCGACAAGCGCAAGACATCTACAGTGAACCAAGAGAGGCCCAAGTCGACTTGGCCCAAGAGGCCTCCACAGTGGCTTGCAAGCCCAAACTGGGCCCGCAGAGTGGGTGTGCGATAGTACAAATAGCTGTTGACACTTCCCTCCTCGGTTTGGCTAGGATTTGGACGGTTGAGGCCGTCACTTGTATCTGGATGATTGGATAAAGGTGTGGGAGGTTGGGAGGAATTCCTCTACCATAATTCAAATTCCTAGCTAGTCTCGCCATGAATCCCTAGATCGAGAGATATACAAGCGAGACCTTCACATCTGGTATTCACAACCTTCGTGCTGGAGATTCCGCCGCACCACCATCGCACCAGGTTCGGTGACCGTCGGCACGGCAAGTCATGGAAAATCTCAGTGCGGATGGCCACGCCGTCTACAACCTCCTGCACCACGAGCTCGCCAATGACATGGATCAGAGGCTTAAGGAGCACGGTGAGTCATTGCTCTCGTCCATGAGCAAGCTCATCAAGGATAACAACACTACGCTTGACAACCTCATGTCTCCTCGGACTGACGTCATCCGGGAGGAGCTGGCGCTACATCTAGAGCAGCTCAAGGCGGATCTAAGCAAGGAGTCCCCAGAACCAAGTCCCAAGGGAGGCGGGAGTTCGTCGCCGCAGTAGGGTCATGGCTGCGTCACCAATGATGCCATGAACTTCAACAACGAGCATCGGGGGAAATCACATAATATCTATGTCCCTCCCCCGGTTAGAGGTGCGCGCGAGCCCAATCCTTCCCCCAGAATTTTTTTTCAACCGTGATTCCTCTGTTCTGGATACTGCTGAGCATTCATCCTATTCCCTACATATGGAATTACCGAAGTTTGATGGCACCAATCCAAGGTTGTGGCAGAATCACCGTGAAGATCAATTTCGGTTGTGGAATACTCAGAATCACCACTGGGTTTATATGGCATCGACACATTTTTAGGGAACAGCGGCTCGGTGGCTCGAATCAGTGCAGAGGCGCATGCCAAATTCTTCCTCGTCCGAATTCTGTACTGCATTACAGAGCAAGTTTGGTTGAAACCAACATCAGGCCTTACTCTGCAAGTTATTCCATATTGCTCAACTCAGTACTGTGGAAGATTATGTTGACAGATTTTCTGAACTGTATGACCAACTTACTGCTTATGAGGTCGCACCTAACTCTCTAAATTACACTACTCGTTTCCTTGATGAAGCTGGGTGTAAGAATTGCAGTGGCCTTGCAAAAGCCGAAGGACCTCGATGCAGCCTATGAGTTAGCTCTCTTGCATGAATAGCTGGGAGAAGGTACTACTCCTATGAAAAAAAAATCCCAAAGGAATTCATCAGTTTCGTCAATCAGCAGAACCCGATCTACTGATGAGTAGAGGTCTTCTACTGGGATCTCTACAGCCAGTACTGATGACAAATGGGCAGCACTACGAAATTACAAGAAGTCTAAGGGCCTTGGTTTTTATCTGTGGTGAAGAGTGGGCTAAGGATCATGTATGCAAGTCCATTATGCAGCTTCATTTTGTGCAAGAGTTGATTGGGCAGCTACAGTTACAGTCGTCTTAAGATTCTGAAAATTCTGATACTGAATCTCCTTCCTCAGTGCATTCCATGAGGCTGTCTGCTGCTGAAGTAGGCAGAGAAGCTGAATCACCAGTTCTCCAATTGGAAATCTCCTTGCAAGGCCATGTGATGCATTTCCTAGTGGACTCTGGTAGATCACACTCCTCGGATCATCAGTATATGATGAGAGACATGACTACCTTGGGTAAGACCAAAAATATTGCATACATGCATATTTCTCAGGTGATTTCTAGTGCAAACTATTCAATAATCTATTTATGTTATCCAGAACAAAAATACTTCACATACTTTTGTGTTTTGTCTAATTGCAGGTGTATGGGACATTTGTACAATACACATATGAAGATAAGGGAAAAGGAGAAGTTTAGGTGTTGTTCAAAAAGTCCTCTCACGTCACTTTTGGGCCAAGAGAATATAGAGTCCAAGTCTCTCACGTTCTGGATTCAGATTCGGACTGCACAGACATACCTGACTCAAAACGCCAGCAACTTTTTCATACGGACTCCGAATTGGGTGATTCTTTTTTTGTTGGAAAGTAGATTTCATGCTCTTTCCAACCCAATTGGAATCACCTTAAAATCCGTCCGGAGCGTTGAGTTATGGACGAAACAATCTGATGCTGCACCAGAATCCGAGTCAAACTACAAGTCCAAAGGTGTTACGTCACCTCCACTTGGGCCCATTGGCCTTGTACGACCTAGGGTTAGTTTTAGGCTGCCTTGGGACGTCCTCCCACCTCTTTGGCCGCCACCCCTTGCTCCTATGTAAGTAGATCCATCTAGTAGCTTTTCCCTTGGGATTTGTTTAGTTAAAAGTTAGCCATTGCAACTTCGTGTACTTTGTTTGTGTCCAACGACCAGACCAAGACCGCTTACGGATCCCCACAATTAGCAATGCTTCATATATATTCGCAATATTCAGATTGGTTTATCATATTCTTGTTTGTTCTTCGATTGCTTGCAGCAATAGACCTTCGTGGTCAGGCTGATCGTGCTTCCGGCATCGTCAGTAACCTCAGGAGATTGGTTTAGCGATTGCTAAGGCGCAACGTCATGCACGTTTGTAGTCGGATCTTCAAAGTCGACTCCACCAAATCGATAGTTATCATCTCATCGAAAGATCGGGACCCTCGCATCTATCAAGTGGTATCAGTTTTCAGGTTGCTCGGTGAGAATTTCCAACTATCCCTAGATTAGATTTATTTTCTTACCTATTGTCCAAGAAAAAGCCACAAAAAAAGTTAGATCTATTCATCCATTGTCCAAGCCAGTCTGAGCCTTTGCAGTTTTCTTTTCATTATTTGCATTATTGAATTATCGGTTGCATCGTCGTGTCGAGTTGCTGGTCTTAGTGTCTAGTTCCTTTAGAGTTTCGAGTTATGTTCACATTAGTCACGCCGCCGCTGCATCATTATCCCTTCCGCTGTCCACCATACCATCCATCAATTTTCACCACGTGCTACGCACTATTCATTGTCATAATCATAGTTGAGGTCATTCACATCTTCGTTTGATCCAATCTGCATCTTATCTAGTTTGTTTTGGAAAAAGAGAAGAAAAAAAAGACGGAAAAAAAAGAGAGAGAGAAAAAAGTAAAAAAAAAGTCAGAGAAAAAAAAGAGAAAGAAAAAGAAAAAAGTGTGAGGAAAAAAAAGAGAGAAGAAAAAAAAACAAAATTTGGGAGAGAGAAAAAAGTAAAAAAAAGTCAGAGAAAAAAAAGAGAAAGAAAAAGAAAAAAGTGTGAGGAAAAAAAAAGAGAAGAAAAAAAACAAAATTCGGATCTATCTAGACTCAATCTCGTAGTTGAATTCGGATTGGAATCTGTTTTGCGCACTGTTCAGTAAAACAGGCATAACTTCCTCATACGAATTCCGTTTTGGCTCCGCGAGTACTCAAATTAAAGCTGGTGACGAGACGCATCTAAATAGTTTTAGAAGCTAGTTCAATATTTGACACCTCAAAATCGGCTTATAAATAGGTCTTTTTGCCCTCCGAAGTTCGTGAACACAGCTTGTTCCAATTTTTCAGGCCAGTTTTAGAATTCTTTGACTCCTCATATCAATTCGGAATTGAGTGATTCTTTTTCATTGGAAAGCTTGAGTTAGTAGCATTCTTCAAAAATTTATCAGAAAATTGGCTCAAACTTTTCAAGAGGAAAGTTGCAGAGAGTTGTTGTATATCCTGCTTGGAAGTTGTTTTTTATCATTGCCATTGTGATCTTCACTTATATCTTGCTGTCCATAGCTACTTAGAATCCTTCATTGATGCTAGTTGTGCTACGCCGTGACCTCATTAGTGTTCTAGGCTTGCGTCTCTAGTCCGGTCTAGCCTAGGACCGGCACAGTACCGTCGTTGAGCGTTTATTCAACATTGCATCTTTAAATTGATTATTGCTAAATTTTGCTACCATATATAGCCAACCCAGCTCCACATATTTCTACACCGTGTATACGTACGTTCCCCTGGCAATCGCTTTACACAATCTTCAGAGTTACTTGACACCCCTGGTTGCCTATCACCACCTACCGCATGGTAAGAACTTGTAAGATATTGATATTTGCTTTACTGTGAGCACTTTACAACCACATCCTAGTAGTTCATAGGAACATTATTCTCGAATTTTGTTTCTTGTTTCTAATAATCAATAAATGTTCAGGAGAAAGAAGTTCTTGGAAGACGGAAACATCTCCACCATCACGAGAGTTGGGACAACACACACAAGCACATGGTCAGGTTATCTCTTTACCGTCATTTGAGGGTAGATTTAATCCTGCTATTTATCTTGCTTGGGAGCTTGAAGTTGAACAAGTTTTTAGTCACCATGACTTTTCTAAACTTGAGCGAATACTGAGCTGCCACTAGAGCATTTACTGGTTTTGCTTACATTTGGTGGAGTGTGCATTGTAAGAAAAACAATGATAACCAACCCACAACTTGGAAAGATTTGAAAGATGTAATGAGACAACAATTTTTCCCTCCTTACTATAAATGCGTGAATTGCTTCGCAAATTGGAACAATTAAAACAAGGCAGAATAACTGTTCATGCTTACTACCAAGAGTTCAAATCTTATATGCATCATTGTGACATAGAAGAATCCAAGGATGATAAAATGAATAGATTTTTTGGTGGTTTGAACCATGATATTCGTGCAAGATTTCACTATATTCCTCATTGCATTACTGGTATGTATGTTCGCGCTTGTACCTTTGAGAGACAGATACAGGAGGATGCATTGGTTGACTACAACAACTACTATTCCAGTTCATACTCACCACCGCCGGTTGGTTCCTCCACCGTTGCACCTACTAGAGCAGCCCCACCTCAGATTGTGAGTGCGACATCATCTCAAGTGTATGGTGCATTGTCAACGCCCGTACCTACATCAGCTACGTCTTTGCGACAAGGTAACAGTAAAGGTATTAATGATATAACTTCACATGAGAATGATGCATCCCTAGTTAACTTGAATGCATCATGTGTTGAGTTACCCGTGATTTGAGCACATCACCTATTTTAGAGAATCTTGATACTATCATGAATGCGTCATGTGATCAAACAACTGAAATACCAACAATTTTGAGTGCACCCATTGAATTAACTGTTGATGCAAAAGAATCAATGTTTAATCATTTTGATATGACCTCTAATCTTGGTGATGATTCTGTGTCGAATGACGTATTGCATGTTTGCTTATTTAAGCATGTTGTAGCATGTAAACTTGATGCAAGTAAGTTTTATTCACCAATGTTGGGATGGTTTAATGATGAACATTGTCCATCTTTTGAAATGAATAAGAGCTTCACTTATATGTGCAAACTGAGTTGTAATATTTTCATGCCTTCTACTTCTTGTGATAATGTTTTGGCTTTAGATTTTATGAACTATGCAAGTCACTCATCTATTCATGTGTCATATGTGCAAAAATCAAGGGAAGTAAAAATTGATGACATATACATATACAACATGTACACCTTGTCTCTTTTGTTAGCCACATTTCAGACTAAGCAACGCCGAGGACGGCTTGTTTTCAAGAAGTGGAGGATGATGAGGACATGACTACCTTGGATAAGACCAAGAATATTGCATACATGCATATTTGTCAGGTGATTTCTAGTGCAAACTATTCAATAATCTATTTATGTTATCCAGAACAAAAATACTTCACATACTTTTGTGTTTTGTCTAATTGCAGGTGTATGGGACATTTGTACAATACACATATGAAGATAAGGGAAAAGGAGAAGTTTAGGTGCTGTTCAAAAAGTCCTCTCACGTCACTTTTGGGCCAAGAGAAGATAGGGTCCAAGTCTCTCACGTTCTGGATTCAGATTCGGACTGCACAGACATACCTGACTCAAAACGCCAGCAACTATTTCATACGGACTCTGAATTGGGAGATTCTTTTTTTGTTGGAAAGTAGATTTCATGCTCTTTCCAACCCAATTGGAATCACCTTAAAATCCGTCCGGAGCGTTGAGTTATGGACGAAACAATCTGATGCTGCACCAGAATCCGAGTCAAACTACAAGTCCAAAGGTGTTACGTCACCTCCACTTGGGCCCATTGGCCTTGTACGACCTAGGGTTAGTTTTAGGCTGCCTTGGGACGTCCTCCCACCTCCTTGGCCGCCACCCCTTGCTCCTATATAAGTAGATCCATCTAGTAGCTTTTCCCTTGGGATTTGTTTAGTTAAAAGTTAGCCATTGCAACTTCGTGTACTTCGTTTGTGTCCAACGACCAGACCAAGACCGCTACGGATCCCCACCATTATCAATACTTCATATATATTCGCAATATTCAGATTGCTTTATCATATTCTTGCTTGTTCTTCGATTGCTTGCAGGAATAGACCTTCGTGGTCAGGCTGATCGTGCTTCCGGCATCGTCAGTAACCTCAGGAGATTGGTTTAGCGATTGCTAAGGCGCAACGTCGTGCACGTTTGTAGTCGGATCTTCAAAGTCGACTCCACCAAATCGATAGTTATCATCTCATCGAAAGATCGGGACCCTCGCATCTATCAGTATAGTGAGTTATCAGGAGTAACAGCAACTGCACCAATGTCAGTCTTAGTTGCTGGTGGAATTACTATACAATGTAAGAGGAAACTTCTAAACCGCTTGGGTAATCATAATGGGCATGAATTTCACCGATTTTAGAATCCTTCAGCTCGAACTATGATGGTATTTTAGGTCTGGATTGGCTAGTTCACCATAGTCCTATGTATGTTGATTAGGCTCAGAAATGGTTGTCATTCCATCACAAGGGTGTTTAATGACTCTACAAAGCACAATACCTGAAGATTTTGCATATACTTGTGTGTCTATATCTGATGTACAGTTAGAAGAACCGTTACCTATTTCCCCTGAGATACGATAGCTTATAGAGGAATTTTCCATAGTGTTTGAAAAACCAACATGCCTTCCACCTAGAAGAGCTCGTGATCATACAATTCCATTGATACCAGGAGCTAGACCAGTTTCTGCGAGACCTTACAAAACTATGCCCTATCTAAAGGATGAACTGGAAAAACAAATAGAGGCACTACTGCAGGATGCTGCTAACGCGACACTACGATTAGAGACCCTTCGATGAAATTATGTGCGATGCAATAATCGCAAACGGTGGTGTAAAAAACCGTCAAAAAAGGTGCAAAACATTTGCGATGACGGATGTATCAAACACGGTTTGGATTTTAGTTGCGTGTGCGATGCAGGGCATATGGTTCAGTTCAATTAACTGTTTGCGATGAGGAGGAACAAAAGAAACGGGCAGCCAGATGGAGGTGTGTGCGATATACAGCATACGGTTCACTCGGATGAACTGTTTGTGATTAGGCAACACAAAAGAAACGGTCAGCCAGATCAAGGTGTGTGCGATATACGACTTGCGGTTCACTCAGATGAACTGTTTGTGTTGAGACAAGAGAACAGAAACGGTCAGCCAGATGAAGGTGTGTGCGATGTACAACATACAGTTCACTCGGATGAACTGTTTGTGATTAGGCAACACAAAAGAAATGGTTAGCCAGATCAAGGTGTGTGCGATATACAGCATGCGGTTCACTCGGCCTTGTCGTCAGTGTGTGACCTCTATGGCAACCGTTCGCTCCCCACTAGCCTCTTCTTTTACCATGGCAACCGTCCACCGCCTCTTCGCCTTTCCCTCTCGATTTGGAACTCCTGTCGCACGCTCTTCCTCCCTCCATTTTCCTTCACCCTTCCTTCTGCCATTGTTCGATCATCTTCTCCATGGAGGGAACAGGCCAGAAACGACCCCGTTATTCTTGCCCGATCTGAAAGATGACGTGGTGGAGGAACTCATTGATCGGTGCGACGTCATCACCTGGGCTAGCATGGCAGGTTCGTTCAAGACCATTCTTGACTCAACCAATAACATCATTACAAGGAACCCAAGGGTCCAGGAGCGGTTTGATCTCCCCTATCTTGTTCACTGTGACCCTGCTGACTGGCGCGGGGACGATGGAAGCCTCGCCTTGTGCAAGTTGATGCCGCTTGATAATGATACATGTGATGTTAAGATGCCATCGCTTGAGGGCAAGGCTTGGGCAGGCACAAATGGAGATTGGGTTGTTTATATTGGGTACAACTGCGAGTGGGAACTTGTGAATGCGTACACTCGTCACCGGGTTCCACTTCCAAAAAAGACTACCCAGACGTTGAGTACACCGGTATTCTACGTGGGTTCAAATACGATCATGGTGACTGTCGTCTACGGAAGATAGCAATTTGTCGAGTTCCCAACCGCTCTTGGGATTACACAAACTATGAAGTTGTTGCTATCTTCGACAAGCTTGTTGCCTTCCTTACTTCCATACCTCGATGGATATTGCTCAAAAATCAATTTCTGTACATGGATGAGTACTGTGATGCAATTCAATACGAGGGTCTTGTGTTTGCTACCACCACTGTGGCAATCGCTTTTGCATGGAATCCTGATGCTTTCTGTACGTTTGTCTTCCACCGTAATTATAATTGTTTCATCCACATGCATGCGGGTTAGATAGTTTCCCTTTACTAATTAACCTTCTTGTGTTTCCAAGGTCCTGTGAACATTCCACCACCTATACTTGAAAAAATTTATAACCAAGGGGGAGATGACGATGTTGATGATCACGAGCATGAGGACCCATATACTCAGTGGCGCCTGGCAACTTATTCCGATGGATCACCTCTTCTTGTCTCAGATATCTGTGGCATCGCTGATGTTACTAAGGAAGCGGTGTTGTCTCGCATGGTCGCACTCTTTGGACCTAGTACAACATCCGTTGCGAGGTATTCGGATGGATACTAGTGTACTAGCGCCAACACCTTCTCCCCACAGTTCGATGTTGAAAGCCTTGGAGGAAACTTGCTCTTCCTTGGACTAAACTATCCAATGATGGTGGAAGGCGATCCATTGCTGTTGACACAATGTTACTACCATTTATGAGAAGCAACTGTATCTATACCTCGGACATTGCTATGCTTCCCTACCGTCCCAATATGGGGCCTGACATAGGCCGCTTCAGCCTGGATGATCAGTCCTACGTTGGTCTCGAGATTGACAGTAGATGGCCCTTCCCAGATAATCACTTCTGGTTCAAAGCAAGCGTTTCCAACACCTACGAGTGGTTGAGCTGAAGTTCATTTCATCGCTTTCTTATTTGTTGTGTGAGAAAAACTTTACTTTACTAGAATGTTTTGTTGGAAATGATCTATAATCCAACGTATATCCTCGTTGTCGTTGTGGGTTGATGACTTGTTATATGTAATCAATGGTACATTTGCGTATGCGTCCATCAACTCACGCCTACTAGTGGTGTCCATATGAATAGTGCTAGTGATTTTAGTTGCAAAAATTAGATAGTGCTAGTAATTTTTAGCTGCATATTTCGACAAATCGCAGTGTTACAAGGTTGACAAATGGCAATGTTACTAGATAAACAAATGTCAATCTTTCCAGTTTGAAAAATGGCAACATACCCAAAATGAAAGATGAAAATCTTACCCAATTGTTTCTACGTGGTTTCACACGGGTCATGCAAAACAACCGTTTGCGTTGAAGGGATGTAGAAATCCTGCTCGGCACATTTTCCCTTGGCTTCCTGGGGAAGCTGTCGGGTTGCATACGGGTGTTCTAACTAAAATGTTTGTGATGAGTGTTTTGTATTCAAAAAAGCATTGACGTTTTTCAAAAGAAAATCGTTTGACAAGTCTGTACATTAAGTGAGAAAAACGCAAGTTCGTTCAAACCATATCTTTCATTCAGTCACACTGCGAACTTATATTCATATGATCGAGAATTCGAGATACCGCATTAAACCCCAAAAAATCTATTTCCGGCGGCGGCGGAGGCGGCGTGCCGCGCCGCCGTTGTCGTTGTCGTCCTCCGGGATGCCGTTGTTGAAGTCTTCAAGGCAGCACAAAATGTTCTTCACTTGTAAATCAAACATCATGTTGTCACGCGATCGACGGGCGGGGCGCGGGAGGACGACAACTGGCACCGCTGAGAGGTAGCGGTCGACGGCAGCATCCCATGTCTGAGGGGGATACAGACGGGCACGAGCATGGGTGCGGCGGGTGCAGCCAAACGCAAAGGGACCGGCGCCGCGGTGGGTGGAGGGGCGCGTACGGGAAGGGGCACGGGTGCGGCGGGTGCAGCCAAACGCATGGGGGCCGGCGCCAAGGTGGGTGGAGGGGCGCGCACGGGCACGGGCATGGACGCTGGCGCTGGCATGTACACGAGCTCGTGCAGGTTTGCGGAGACCTCGCTGACGCCCGCGGGTTCCAGCTCTACGATAGTGCTCGGCGACCAGCCCGTCAATGCTACGGGGATGGTCGCTGGCGCAGGCGCGGGGATCGGAGCTGGGATGGGAGCTGGGACGGGAGCGAGGGCAACAACCGCCGCGGCCAGCTTGTTCTGGGCCATGTCCATGAGGCCCCATTCCTCCTTATTTTCTATCTCCACTGGCTCGGAGTCGACTTCACCAAACCTGAAGACTAGTGGTAGATGATCATTCTGTGCCATGGCGTTGGTGGAGGTCTACAGGAGGGAGGGGAATGGGAGGCGAATAGTATGGCTGCCCGTATTAAACAGCGGCTCGGGCGCCATTAATGGAGAGGAAGGCGGGCGGCCATGGAAGTCAAAGGGCTCGCTTCCCAGTGAGCCTGCGCAGCGTACAGCTCGCACGCTTCCTGGTGAGCCTGCGCATTGGAGGACAGCTTGCACGCCTCTCGGTCAGCCTGCGCACCAGACTCCGCTCGCACGCCTCCGGTTCAGTCAAGGTCAAGCAGTTGTCCGCACGGCACCTCCTCTAGCCATTAAAACGGGTGAATGGTTAACAGAACACGCACGATTTGAATTATACAACCGTTTGAGATATTAAAGTGGCAGCTATTTTTTCAAAATGCCTCTGTTGGCTGTTATTCGAGTGCGCCTTCTCTCAAAATGGGCACGAGAAATACCACAACATATCGGGTGCCATTCCATGATAGCATGCCAAGTTTCATGAATTTCAGACGAGTCTTATATTTACTAGAATTTAAAAACAAAGTATCTCAACATTTTGCCGGCAATCAACGGTGCCCTGGTGTTTGAAATTCATTCCCATTTCTTGCATGGGACCTAAGCATGCACCCAAGGACACAAATTTGATTTTTCAACCAATTTATATGCACTAGAGCATGTGCATGTAGTTCAAATTTGAATTATGCACATAAATGCATTGAAAACTCAATTAATGCATAAAAATGTCCAAACGAGCCCCTAAAAATGACAAAATTGACACAACACTCCTGTTGTTCTATGTTGACACGAGAAAAAAAATTGAAAGCAATAAGAGGCAATGGATATCGTTTCGTCCCCAAAGGTGGGACGTTCCCTATCGAAACCATCAAGCTTGTTGTGACAAGCTCTGGTTTGTGAGAAGCATATACGCAAACCTGCACCAAATGGGACAGATTTTTTACCACGGCATGTTGATACCGCTCCATGATAGCATGCCAAGTTTCATTAATTTTAGACGAGTTTGGATTTACTAGAATTTAAAAAGCCGGTATCTCAACGTTTTGCCAGCAATCAACGGTGCCCTGGTGTTTGAAATTCATTCCCATTTCTTGCATGGAACCTAAGCATGCACCTAAGGACACATATTTGATTTTTCAACCAATTTATATGCACTGGAGCATGTGCAAGTAGTTGAAATTTGATTAATGCACATAAATGCATTGCAAACTCAGTTAATGCATAAAAATGTCCAAACGAACCCCGAAAAAACACAAAAATTGACACAACACTCATGTTGTTCTATGTTGACATGACAAAAATTTCAAAGCAATAAGAGGCAATGGATATCGTTTCGTCCCCAAGGGTGGGACGTTCCCTATCGAAACCATCATGCTTGTTGTGAGAAACACTGGTTTGTGAGAAGCATATACCAAACCTGGCCCAAATGGGACATTTTTTACCACATCATCTTGATGCCGCTCCATGATAGCATGCCAAATTTCATGAATTTCAAACGAGTTTTGGATTTATTAGAATTTGAAAACCAGGCATCACAACGTTTTGGCGGCAATCAACGGTGCCCTGGTGTTTGAAATTCATTCCCATTTTGTTGTAGGGTGGAACCCTAAGGGGAGATCTTTCACGAATTGGAGGGGGAATCCCCACGAACAAGATGAACACAAGAGGTCAAACAAGACGAACACTCAAGACAAGTCCAATCACACATCCACTAGACCAACAAACACACAAGATCCACAAGGTACATGAACAATCAAAGGGAAATAAGATACATGGTAGAGTTCATCCCAAATCCTATGAAGGAGATGAGGGCTTGATGAATCCCTTAGGATCTTCTCCAATGGAGGCCTTGAACTCCAATGGAGTCTTCTCTCTCAAGAGGAATCCCACAAGGGGTGGTACATTAGCTAAGCTCCAATATCAAGATCTATTCTTAGCTATCCCCTAAATGAGCTAGGTGGGAGGTACTTATAGTCTAGGGACGAAATAGAGGGAGAGGGAAATACAAAGGTCCAAAATGACCCTGAAAACACACACACTCTCGGAGGGGTCCGGGCACCCAGGGTAAAGGGGTCCGGGCACCTGGACCGGTTAGAGGGGTCGGGCGAAGGAGGACCGGGCACCCGTGGCGCGAGGGGCCGGGCACCCGGACTATGCTGAGGCCAGCTGGAGCTGGGTCGGGCACCCGGGGTTGATGGCCCGGGCACCCGGTGGGGGGGCTGGGCCGCGCCAGGGGGGAGTCTGGGCACCCGGGCAAGCATGGGCCGGGCACCCGGACCGGGCCGGTGGCCGGCTGGAGGGGAACGGGCACCCAGGGTGTGGTGGCCCAGGCACCCGGGGTTGGAGCAGCAGCTCCCAACACAGGGGGGCCGGACACCCGGGGTGCCTCCCAGGTTTGGCCGGGCACCCGGGGTGTGCAGAGGGCCTGCCCGGGGTGGTGGCTGGAGGCCCGGGTACTTATGCCTTCTCCGTCTTCTCTCTTGTCGCTCCTCTCATCCTTCTCCTCGAACATAGGTTCTTGGGTCTTCGCACTAGCCTCTCCATGATCAACACCTTGACACCCAATAATGCATAGTACTTCCATTTGAGGTAGGACCCAATTCTCGTGTGAATTAGAATGGAGTTTGAAGGGGAAGGAGTCAACCTCGGTTTTGAAGATGTGTGCGTGTGCTCTTGTCCACGGTCCTCTCCGTCCTTGCGGTGGTGGTGTGACGTGCATGGTGATGGACGAGGGATGCTCCGCATCATCTCCCCCCCCCCTTGGGAAAGATCCGTCCACGGATCGTGATTTTCATCACCATGGTAACGAGATGGCGTCGCCGTGTAGAAGTGGACAACCACCAAGCACTTGTCATGTGGAAGTTCGAAATGGGCACTCTCCAATGTCGCACCGTCTTGTAGTTCCTTCAAAAGAAGCAAAGATAACAAGCATTTGGAAAAACAAATGTGATTGGCATTAAAGCAAAAGCAAGCATTCAAGAGGTGATTCACCCAACAAGTGTTGTCATCAAGCATAGCATATGGTTTGACAATGAAGTGTGGCATGGAATTTAAGCATCTAAATTGAGCACAATCAAGGACATCACGGATACAAGCATGCAAATGTTAGATAGAGATGCAAATATGTTTGACAAGATAGCAAGCATCGACCTCAAGATCATAGCAAACATGCATAAAGCGCTCGACAAATGGTCTATGGTAGGCATAAGAGTCATCCACAACACCAAGAGAAATGAAATGTCTAAACACATGGGGCAAGTGCAAGACAATCCAAGCATAATGTGCATATGGTGTGGTGAAGAAAGTGTGGCACTCAACACAAATGATATAGCAATTTTGCAACATGTGTGAGGCAAGCAAGTGAAGCAAGTGACAAGAAATGGTACATGGCATATGCGAAGTAATGACATTGTTGCAACCAAACATATGATCGGGGCAAGTAATCCAAGAATTGGATGCAACATGAGAAAGCATAGCAATCAAGTCGTGCAAACTAGTGGAGCAAAGATGCAACACACTAGAGGAAGTCATGGCAATCATGTCATGTGAGAACATAATAGATATAGGTAATGCACATGACATATTGCGAGCACGAACACAAAGCAAGATCATAGTATCATCGTAGGCATGTGGCATAAATGGAACATGGCAATAAAAAGCAATATCTCCACCAAGCTTGCAAATACACATACAAGTCGTAGAATCAATCATCATGTGTAATGCAAAGCATGGGTCACAAATGCATGGCAAAGGCATAGGAATGAGTATATCATGCAAAGTGAACATGGCTATATGGGCATATAATATGTAATTGACGATAATCCATAACCATGTGAGACCCATGTAGAAGAAATGCGCGAAGTCTTTGCGCGAAGAGAGCGGTGGGAAAGGCAATCCATGTGATCCCAAGTCATCGTTGCTCTCTAGAGCTCGTTTTGTCAATTCATGGGATTGTGAGGTTGGCAAGTATTCATGGGTACCTACACAAAAGAGACACAAACCAAAGAAAGTGTGTGCGTGGTAAATGTACACATCATCCATCATGATGTGCATGTGCATGTGTGAGTTAGCACAAGATAAGCATTGCTCAAAGAAATTTGATGCATGGTATAAGAACATGTCATCCATCATGAAAGAATAGGTGTTATGTATGACACGATGGGTACACAAATCAAGAATGCAAGTATATGGCACATCAATATCATTTTCATTCATGGGGAGCATATTGTGCACACGAGTATTGGGATCATGCAATGAATGGGATGGATCAAAATCTCCTAAAATGTGTGAGGAAACTATGGGGATCTCCTCATGAGCAATGTTGGAAACATCATGTGGAGAAAATGGACAACATCCAAAACAATGCATATCCGAAGCTAGGTGGTCATGGCATGGCATATGAGATAAATGATGCAAAGGAAGCATATCAATATCATCACAAGAGAAACAAATGCCAATAACCATGGGCTTATCATCTATGCCTGATGTGCAAATTGGGTTTATCTTAATGGCATATGCATAGTTACTATGAAGAGATTGTAAATATGACATATTGTTGATCTCATGCATAGCATATGACAAGTCAAGAAGATTGTCAAACATGATGTGACCAAAAGAATTTTCACATGATATCCTATGTAACATGGCATCACGACTAGTAGACTCCACATGGCAATCATCAAACTCATCACAAATGGGTAAATCATTGCATGGGGAAATCACACTAGCATGAAGCATGGTAATAGGTGGAGCAACATCATGCAAGCAATCAATGTCAAGAACGTCCACTAGTGGGACAAGAGCATCACCTACACCTATGTTACCTTTCTCGTTCCACTCAAGTGGTGTAGGTGAGGTGGGAAAGACCAAAGCGTGGTCAACGTCATCATCATGATGGAACCATGTGGGGGTGCATCATAGTCCACCATGGCCATCGTCTTGTCCATAGGAAGGACGAAGTCGTCGCGGATCGGCGCATCATCATATATGGGACCTAGCACCAAATGAGAAGACACCATAGAGGTAGAGGTTAAGTTGTTAGAAATCGAAATGACCTCACTCTCTCTATGTGGTGGTGGCTCACTCACGCCCTCAAGGTAGGTGCACTCAATGTCACATATGGTGGAGTCTCTCGTCTCACTCAAGTGGTTGGAGTTGTGGCTCTCCGCACATGGGAAGTGTGGCAACTCATCATATATGGGGCTAGTGGTGAAGTCACTCTCACTCTCAATATGGTGGCACAAGTCACTCAAGTCATCATACGTCGCCGTGGTCGAAGGGAAAATCACATGCTCAACCATCTCGTCATCGTCGCCGTGGATGAAGGCCGAAGATGGCACATCATCACTCTCGTCGTGGATGAAGGCCGAAGATGGCACATCATCGCTCTCGTCGTGGATGAAGGCCGAATATGGCACATCCAAATGCGAAGATGCCTTGATAACACTTGGCAAAGATGCCAAAGTGGTGGCAGTAGTCGTAGCTCCGTCTTGTTGGTGCTTGTCTCGCGGTCTTCTCTTGTGCTCATGAAGTTTGGCCGTAGCTTGATGTAGAGCTTTTTGGGACTTGTAGGTGTACGCATCACGAGCATCTTCATCTGGATGGTGTTGTAGTGCTTGAGCTCGATGATGTTCCGAAGATTGGCCACTTGAGCGTCGCCGCCTTGAAGATGACGAAGAGGAAGAAGACTTGTAGTTTTCCAACATGTCGCGTACTTGATCCCTTTGTTCCGCCAACTTGGTGTCGATGTAGTCCCTTGTCCGTGCTTCAGGTTGATGAATGTCGGCGGTGATTCGCTCAATGCCTTGCATTACTCGTTGTAGTCCGAAGATGGACGTTTTGGTGATGTAGTTGTTCGCGTTGTCGTTGTCGTGGAAGACCGAAGATGAAATGCCTTGCCTATCCATCACAAGACTCGAGCAAATGTGAGTACGAAATGAGATAAACAATATCAAATTACCTTTTCCCAAAGTTGAGGATGTATCCCGTTTCACTCTATGTGAGATGAAAGAATAGTGGAATTGGTACCGGACTTGTTCACTCACACCTACACAAGTAAGGCTTATGGTGGAGCTCGGTGAGGATAGTGGCACAAAAATTTGATGCAAAATGTTAGCAGGAGTCAATAATGTTGGAAAAGATTGACAAATTCGCAAGTGAAACAAGTAGACCAATAGCAATATGTGGCACACGGATAGATAATTGGGGTTGTGCAACCAAGGAATGAGCACAAAATGTGGAATCCACGGAAAACGCTCGTGTTGCACAACTCAAGAGAGACTCTAGCACGATTGCTCAATAGGTGGATACGACACTTCTGCACAACCTAGAAGATGCAAAATGTATCAACTTTCTATCCCAAGTATGCTATGTGTATGATGTTCCCGGTGTTTCGCACACGATGATCCAAGATGATCAATATGGTAGTATGGTATGCAATGTGGCGATGCTATGGCTCTTGCTTACAAGCTCTTTGCTCTTTTTTCCTTTTTGCTTAAAAGCTTATTCTTTTTTTTGATATTGCCACTTATGCAAAATGCACAAACCAAGATAGCAATTTTGTATATGCGGGAACAATCTTATGACACAAGGGATGATATGATGATACCAAGATGATACCAATATGATATGGTATATATGCAATGGGGGTACGGATCACTAATGTGCACAAGTAACGTTGACGGCAATACTCAAAGGCTAGTCTCGATAGGCAAGTGACGCAAAATGGGCTAAGGGGTTAACAATGTAATGGCAAGAATGTATAATGAAGGGATACCACAATACCAAGATGATAAACATGTTACCGTTCTTGCTTATGGTTAGGGTGTCAAATTGGCGAAGTGGTCGATGTTGAAGACGACCTCGTGGCGATGATGAGTGGCGGTCAGCGGGGGTGGGCGGGGGGGGGGGGGGGTCCGGGTGCCCGGGGTTTGAGGTCCGGGTGCCCGGGGGTGACGGATTTGGGCGGAAATTCATGGGAAGATGCAAGAAATTGGTGGATTTTGTGGAGGGAAAGGTCGAGATGGATGGGGGAATGCTAGATCCACTTGAAACCAAGCAAATCCATGGATCAAATCCAACAAAACCTCATCAAACCAACAAATCACAAAAAAAATTGGGGCTATTTTTGGTGGGGAAATTTTCGAATTTGGGGAAGAACACAACAAAATTAGGCTAGAGAACAAGAAGGGGGGCTCCAATTTCGTGAGAAACCATGGCTCATGATACCATGATGTTGTAGCGTGGAACCCTAAGTGGAGATCTTTCACGAATTGGAGGGGGATCCCCAAGAACAAGATGAACACAAGAGGGAAAACAAGAGGAACACTCAAGAACAAGTCCAATCACACATCCACTAGACCAACAAACACACAAGATCCACAAGGTACATGAACAATCAAAGGGAAATAAGATACATGGTAGAGTTCATCCCAAATCCTATGAAGGAGATGAGGGCTTGATGAATCCCTTAGGATCTTCTCCAATGGAGGCCTTGAACTCCAATGGAGTCTTCTCTCTCAAGAGGAATCCCACAATGGGAGGTACATTAGCTAAGCTCCAATATCAAGATCTATTCTTAGCTATCCCCTAAATGAGCTAGGTGGGAGGTACTTATAGTCTACGGACGAAATAGAGGGAGAGGGAAATACAAAGGTCCAAAATGACCCTGAAAACACACACACTCTCGGAGGGGTCCGGGCACCCGGGGTAAAGGGGTCCGGGCACCTGGACCGGTTAGAGGGGCCGGGCGAAGGAGGACCGGGCACCCATGGCGCGAGGAGCCGGGCACCCGGACTATGATGCATTCAACTGGAGCTGGGCCGGGCACCCGGGGTTGATGGCCCGGGCACCCGGTGGGGGGGTTGGGCCGCGCCAGGGGGGAGTCCGGGCACACGGGCAAGCATGGGCCAGGTACCCGGACCGAGCTGGTGGCCAACTAGAGGGGACCGGGCACCCGGGGTTGGAGCAGCAGCTCCCAGCGCAGGGGGGCGGGCACCCGGGGTGATGCGGAGCATCCTTCCATCATCCCCATGGACTCTACATCGACACATCCAACCCCACGAGGACCCACGACGAGAGCTCGAGCACGTGCTATTCAATCCGAGGTTAACTCTCTCCTTGTTGAACTTCACTTTGACCCACTTGAGACATGGCAACTACCTCAAACAGAGATGCTTTGTGTGCTCAGGTACCAGGTAAGCAACCAAGGAGAAGGAACGGTGCAAGACGGACCTCAAGATCAAGGAAGCATTCGGCCCAACCTGGAAGGACCGATACTACCGCACCACAATCGGCCGGGCGGAACAACCGGCCTACTACCGCCCAACAACCGGCCGCTATTCGGTGATCAAGCGGTGCAAGGCAGTCTGACACCGGATCTACCGGTTTATGCCCAAAGACCGGAACAACCGCCCGACATCCAAGATAACCGCTGGCTCCTTCGAGGCCCACCTCCGAAGCTGCTGCGAACTCCCTGCGGTAGTACCGCCTTCCTCGACCGGAACTACCGCCCCTCATGAGCTCTCAGCGGTACAACCGCCCGCGCGACCGGTACAACCGGCCTATCTGCGCATAGTGTATTGGGCCAAGCCCGTGTACCCCTTCGCCCTCACTTACCCCTTCGTGGCTTAGCACTATATATACTCTTCTCCTAGCTTCGTATTAGGGTTAGCTTTGGTTTAGCTCATGTTTGTGTGAGAGCCTTGCTCATCCACTTGGTTACTTCTCCTCGGACCTCAGGACCTCTACAGAGAAGATCCCCAAGCGGATTCAAGACCCCCTTCTAGGGTGGACCCCATCAAGACCTCCTCACGGAGAAGAACGGCTACTCGTGTATCCTTACCTTTGTTGATTGTGGATCATATGTATCTCTTTGTGTTTGATGATCTAGAACTTGTGTGATTGATTCCTTGTTGGTTGAGTGATCTCTCTCTCGTTTCCTCCGTGTTTCCGTTTGTTCTTCCGCGTGTTCTTCATGATTCCCCGTAGGATCCACTCCAAACGTGAAAGATCGTCCGCGTAGGGTTCCGCCCTACATCATCTTGGTATCATGAGCCAGGTTGATCACGTTTTTGGAGCCCCTACCCCTCTTTTTCTAGCTTGATTTTGTTGTTTTCGTCCTAAATCCGAAAATCGCCACCAAAAATAGCCCCAAATATTTTTTGTGATTTGTTGGTGTGATGAAATTTTGGTGGATTTGGTCCATGGATTTGTGTTGCTGCGTGTGGATCTAGCTTTTCCCTCCATCCCCACCTCTTCCCATCCACGAAACACACCCAATTTTTGCCCCGAAATCCTCCATTTCCGCCACAAAATCGTTCCCCGACACGAGCGGTACAACCGCCCCTCCGAGCGGTACCACCGCTGAGTACCTCGAGCGGTACAACCGCCCGTCAAGCGGTACTACCGCCCAGGCCAATTTCAGCGATTGAGTTTCACCATTTTCAGCATAACTTCCACATCCGAAGTCCGATTTTCGCGTTCTTTAGCTCGTTGAGAAGCTATTGACATCCCCCATCCACCACCACTTTCCGTTTCCACCATTGTTGCTTTTGGTCTTTGAGAATTTGAGTTGTGGTTCCCGTGTCCTATTGTGTTTCGGCTATATAGGTACAGTTCGACGTCAATATCACCATCGCTCATCTTCGCCAAGGACTCATCATCGCCAAGGACGGTAACTTCGACGACATCTTTGTCATACCTTGCAATTGCATTGATACCCACATGGCCTTATTTTTGCATAGCTTACCCATCGAGACTAGCCATTGAGTATTGCCGGCAACGTGACTTGTGCACATTAGTGATCATACGCCATAGCATACATAACATACCACCGTGGTGCATATCTTGGGATCCATTTGTGTGTCACAAAGTTGTCATAGCATACACAATTGCAATCTTGGTTCGTGAAGTTTTGCAGGAGAAAAGAGCTCAAAAGTGAAAGAGCCACACAAGCTTTTAAGAAAAGAGGAAAGATAAGCAAAGAGCTTATGAGCAAGAACCATAGCATCATACTACATTAAGATTGTCATATCGGATCATCTTGGATCATAGCACCGAAATACCATACATATAGCATACGTGGGATAGAGATAGTTGCATTTTGCATAGTAGGTTGTGCACAAGTTCCGTGATTCGCCTATTGTGCAATCGTATAGCGTCTCTCTAGTATTGTGCAACAAGAGCATTTTCGTGGATTCTACATTTTGGCTCACTTTTGGTTTGCACAATCCCACTTATCTATTTGCGTGTGTGTTTCCGTGTACCACTAGTTGCTTGGTCTACTTGCTGCATTTGCAAATTTGTGTACCTTTTCCAACATTATTGACGCTCACTTACAATTGCATCAAATTTTGTGCCACCATCCTCACCAAGCTCCACCATAAGCTTTTATTTGTGTAGGTGTGAGAACCGACAAGGATTGGTACCAATAGTGCTATTTCATTGTCCGCATTTGAGTGAACTTGATTCATCATCAACATCGGTCAAAGGTACATTGGTATAAGTTCTTCTCCTTCTACCACTCACATTTTTGCTTGGAATGATGGATAGGCCAAGTATTTCTACCAACCCACTCTTCATCGAACAAGACAACGACATGTCATCATACGTCACCAAGAACCACCTCTTTGGTGCACAACGAGCGTTGCACCAAGAACAACAAGCAATGAGCGACCGCATCAACAATCTCGCCACCGACTTGCGACTCTCCAGGAAACAGCGTACAAGAGACTACTTCGACAACAAGTTCGACGCTCACAAGCAAGAGAATGATGCAAGAATGGACAAGATCCGCGCCTTGATGAGAAACCGGCGCATTCCACTTCTTCATCATCAAGACGGAGCCGCTCGAGTCGACACTCCGACGACACCTTCTACGACTCAAGTACACCTACTTTGAACACTCTTCGTCGTGCCGCACGTCAAGACCGTCATGCATCTCGCTGCCCGCTACATGACAAGCATTCGCAAGAGCAAGTTGATGAGCAAGTCCCTCATCCTCAATCAAACAAAGACGCTTTTGCTCAAGCTCGAGAACGACAACGACTACGACGCCAAGAGGAAGAATGAGCGCGTCTACACCAAGACGAACAAGACGCCAAGGCTCAACGTCTTCAACAACAACAACGTGAAGCGCAAGCTCTTGAGGCGCAACGTGCCCTTCAAGAATCAAGTCGAGCCTTCGCCAACCGCAATCGCGAACGATGCAACCAAGAGGAAGCCCTTGGAGAAGAAATCCAAGAGAGGAACTACCAACCTCATGGACAACGTCAAGTTCCTCAAGCTCCTCCGCAAGCTCGTCAAGCCCCACTTCAACCTCAAGTTCAACAAGAGCAAGTTGATCATGGTCTTCCTCCACGCCAAGAGCAACATGAAGACGATTGCAATCCATGTCAAGGGCGTCATCATCAACATCGCCAACAACACAATGAAGAGCAACGCTACGGCAAGCTAAAATTCACCATGCCCAAGTTCAATGGAAGCAATAACCCCGAAGACTACCTCTCATGGGCATTGAAGGTTGACAAAATCTTCCGGTTGCACAACTACGATGAAGCGAAGAAAATCGCTATGGCATCACTTGAGTTCCAAGACTATGTGCTCATATGGTGGGAACAAATCATTGAGCGACGACAAGCAAGAGGTGAACCTCCAATCACCACTTGGGCTCAAATGAAGGATGTCATGCGAGCACGTTTTGTGCCAACCTACTACAACCGCGACCTCTTCAAGAAACTCCAACTCCTCAAGCAAGGAACAAAGAGTGTTGAAGAATACTACAAGGAAATGGAGATAGCCATGATTTGAGCCAATGTCAAGGAAGATGATGAGCAAACTATGGCACGTTTCTTGAATGGACTCAATCATCCCATCAAGAAGATCGCCGACTTCCAACCATACTCCACCCTCACTGAGCTCGTACATCAAGCTACAAAGGCGGAACGTCAAGTACAAGATGACTTCAAGTACGCCAAGTACTCATCCAAGACCTACGGCTTCTCCAACAACCAAGCTTCAACACCTCCTCCAACATCTACATCAACCAAACCTTCTACAAACAACGACGACAAGTCGAGTTACAAGAGAAAATCGACAAGTTCAAGATGTTTGTAGAAGGTTTGACCCCATCAAGACCTCCTCACGGAGAAGAACGGCTACTCGTGTATCCTTACCTTTGTTGATTGTGGATCATATGTATCTCTTTGTGTTCGGTGATCTAGCACTTGTGTGATTGATTCCTTGTTGGTTGAGTGATCTCTCTGTCGTTTCCTCCGTGTTTCCCTTTGTTCTTCCGCGTGTTCTACGTGATTCCCCGTAGGATCCACTCCAAACGTGAAAGATCGTCCGCGTAGGGTTCCGCCCTACATCACGGGGCCAGTTGGCCGGGCACCCGGGGCACCTCCCAGGTTTAGCCGGGCACCCGGGGCGCCTCCCAGGTTTGGCCGGGCACCCGGGGCACACGGGGCCGGGCACACGGGGTGTGCAGAGGGCCTGCCCGGGGTGGTGGCTGGAGGCCTGGGTACTTGTGCCTTCTCCGTCTTCTCTCTTGTCGCTCCTCTCCTCCTTCTCCTTGAACGTAGGTGCTCGGGTCTTTGCACTAGCCTCTCCATGATCAACACCTTGACACCTAATCATGCATAGTACTTCCATTTGAGGTAGGACCCAATTCTCGTGTGAATTAGAATGGAGTTTGAAGGGGAAGGAGTCAACCTCGGTTTTGACGGTGCGTGCGTGTGCTCTTGTCCACGGTCCTCTCCGTCCTTGCGGTGGTGGTGTGACGTGCATGGTGATGAACGAGGGATGCTCCGCATCACATTTCTTGCATGGGACCTAAGCATGCACCCAAGGACACATATTTGATTTTTCAACCAAATTATATATAGTGGAGCATGTGCATGTAGTTCAAATTTGAATTATGCACATAAATGCATTGAAAACTCAGTTAATGCATAAAAATGTCCAGACGAACCCCAAAAAATCACAAAAATTGACACAACAATCCTGTTGTTCTATGTTGACACGAGAAAAAAATTTGAAAGCAATAAGAGGCAATGGACATCGTTTCGCCCCGAAGGTGGGACGTTCCCTATCGAAACCATCATGCTTGTTGTGAGAAGCTATGGTTTGTGAGAAGCTTATACCCAAACCTGCCCCAAATGGGACAAATTGTTTACCACGACATGTTGATGCCACTCCATGATAGCATGCCAAGTTTCATGAATTTCAGACGAGTTTTGCATTTACTAGAATTTAAAAACCAGGCATCTCAACGTTTTGCCGGCAATCAACAGTGCCCTAGTGTTTGAATTCATTCCCATCTCTTTCATGGGACCTAGAAATTCACCCAAGGACACACATGTGATTTTTCAATCAACTTTACTGCACTGGAGCATGTGCTTGCAGTTCAAATTTGAATTATGCACATAAAATGCCTAAAAAACCCAGTTAATGTATATAAAAGGTCAAACGAACCCCGAAAAATTCCAAGATTAAACACAACACTCCTGTTGTTCTATGTTGACACTAGAAATTTTTTGAAAGCAATAAGAGGCAACGGATATCGTTCCGTCCCCAACGATTGCACGTTCCCTACCGAAACCATCACCCTTGTTGTGAGAAGCTCTGGTTTGTTGTAGCGACCCGGCCCGAAATCGGTCAAGTCTCTGTGTAGCTGTACCATCCCAAGATCATGCTGGCACACACAGTACATTGATGAAAAGATTCAAAGTTCAATCACACCTGAATTTATCACACGATTCTCATATCGAGTCTTTATTACAATAGAATAAATTCGGCCAAAGGCCGACTCATGAGAAATAAACTAAATAAAGCTGCGGAAGCCTAGACGAATAGCGAGTCCATCAGACTCCATAGGGCAATCGCCAAGCGTGGATCGTAGCCTCACTCCTGATCGGAAAACTCCTCTGCAACATAAGACGTTGCAGCCGTGTAGGTCAGCATTTTGAATATGCCGGCAAGTCAAAGAGAGAACAACAATAAAAATTACTAACACTATATGCAATTTGGCTGTGGGGCTCTAAGTTTCATTGTTTTGCGAAAAAAAGCCAGTTTTTCCTACAACAAGGACTTGTTTGCAAATACTACAAAATGTTTGTAGTTATTGAGATGGTTCCGCCAACCAATGTCTCATTCCCAATTATTAAATAACCCCCTCAATTAATTTATTAAGTTCGGTGTTGAGATATCCAAATACTCCAAGTTCCAGAGGCTCAAATTATGCAGAATCGGGACACGGCTAATCGATTAGATCTTCACTCTGCAGAGGTTTGCGCACTTTACCCGCAAGAATCGTTCCCTCCTTTAAGTCTTTGCACCGCTCGGTGTTTGAAGGCAGAGACGAGCAAACAGGGTCTTCAAGAGTTCCTTCTGGGCCCTTGCCGGTGCCCATCCAATCCTACCGTTCTTCTACATCTCGTAGCACCGTCCGGCCAGAGTCACGCCTAGGGTCGACCAAGCCAGAGCCCATAATGGCTTGCGGCTGCACAGGTAAGCTTCCGGTCAATGGGGTATCCATCCGTCTCTTCATGGCTGGGTGAAGCTTTCCGCAAGATGTCATGGCGCTTCTCCATGCATCCCGGCCATCCGCTGGTTTCTCCAGGGTGCCCGTCAACCGTCCTCCACCCAAAGTAGTGAATTTGAAGTCCATCTTGAGCTTGAAGTCATGGGGTTGTCATCATCTTGACTCTCACATCTCCCTTATGAACCACTCAACCAACCCCGTCTCTGAGCATAGCAAAATAAACTACATCGTCCGAGCAATGGTAACAAGGGGAATTGGGTTCATCCTACCTCATGATACTACTCAAGAACTTAAAATTCTCCTACTGCATGCATGGTGGGGAGGTATAATTCTAATGCAATAAAATCATAGGTATTGTAAAAAAAACATGATCAAATGACTTGCCTGGCTGACGGTCTTCGAAGGCTAGGGACTCGTAATAGCAGGCTTCGCACTCCGGGAATTCTACCGAGTCAAACAACAGCACAAATAAGTATAGCACAATACAACATAACAGCAAGTTGGAATAAAACACCCAAGCACTCAAACCAAAATCCAAAGAAAACTCGGAGAAAGCAAATCAAGGTTTTCACCACATCAAGCAACAACTAAGAAATAGTTCTACACAACTAAAACTTTTCTTAACAGAACCTAAGCATGGGTTTTGCTAACTAACAGAAGGGAAAACATCATACAAACTAGGAGCAAAAAGAATCGCATCAAAAGCTATTATAGAACTCCCATTATGCCTATAACAATCCTAGCAAGGAAAAATAAAATAAAAATTTTATTCTCATCAGAATAAAAGTTCATCCTCTGTAGCTACAGAAATTAATCTAAATTAAGTATAACATAGTAAAAATAAAATAATTTACTAACTAGAACAATAGGAAAACAGTAGCTAGTTAAATAAACAAGAAACACATGATTTCGACTAAAACTATTTTTTTATTAAATCTAAAATACCCAAACAAGTTCCTACTGCTAGGCATGAACTAAACTAAGCTGTAGCAAAAAGAATCACTAAAAAATAATCCTAACTCAATTTATGGCAGAAAAACTAATCTGTCTAAAACTAAAATAAAACTATTTCTAATAATTAAAACATGGCTAAAAATATTTTCTACAGAAACTACAACAAATTTTCAAACTAACAAAAAAAGAATCAACTAAAAATAATAAACCAGCTAAAAGAAATAGCAAAAACAAAAACAGAACTATCTGCTAAAAAACAGAAACTAAAACTAAAAGAAAAAGAAAAAAAAGACACGACTAGTCTATCCATCGCCTAGGGGTAAAATAACTAAGTCGCGCTCGCGGCTAAAAAGAAAACCGATCGGTTCGATCTAAACGAAGATAAACCGGACTAAACCGGAAAAGACTGAACAAAACTAACAAAAAAAACCTAACCGTTCACTAACAAAAAAAACCTAAACATAGATTGCCGATCGAACGGTGGAGGGCGGCTCCGGCGACATACCGCGGTGGTGACGACGGCGACGGACGACGGCGGCTCGGGCGTGGATGGCGCGGTGGCTCCGGTGGTCGGGAAGGCAGCGGAGGCGTCAGGCGGCTGCAGCGGAGCGAGGCGGAGGCAGTGGTGGTCTCGGCGGTCGAGGGTGACGGTGGCGAGTGGTACGAGCTTGACAGAGCTCCTGGTGAGCTCCAACTCCGGCGACGGGCGGTGATGCTCAAGGCGGCTGCCCCGGCGATCCCTGGGCGAAGAGAGGATGTCAGGGAGGTGCGGGATGAAGTGGCCGTTCGGGTGGAGTAGATTGGAGGTCGAGGGGTGGCTCACCGGTGGTAGAAACGGCGGCGAACCGAGGCGGCGGCGGCGAGATGCGTTCGGCGAGGGAGGCGGCTCTGGTTGGTTTGGAGCGTAGGGTTTTAGGGGGTTCGAGGGAGGAGGGGCAGGGCTTTATATAGGGCATCAACCTGGAGGAGGGGGCGACTCGGGATCGTGATCCCATGGACTTCGGACGCGGCGGCGTCGTCGAACGCGCTCTGGCGCGGCATAGCGTGGGCGAGGGGAAAGAGAAGGGGTGGGGCCGGCATGTCGGTGAGAGAGGGGGAGAGGAGAGTGAGCGGGCGACCGAGGCGGAAAGGGTTCGGGCGTCGGGCGCTGGGGAAGGCCGGCTCGGCGCTGGTGGGCTGCGCCTGGCCCGCTGGTGAGTGGCGCCACGCTGGCTAGGCCGGGTTCGGCTGGGCGCTTTGAGGCTTTTGAATTAGATAGAAGAGAGAATATAGAAAAATATATATTATTTTTATATAGGACATATATATATCAAAATTCTCAGGGGAATTTATCCTACAACGCGGACATTTTTACAGGGGCAAAACTCAAACTTAAAAAAAACATTTTCTAGAAATCCCAAATAAAATCAAATTTGAATTCAAACTTTTTGGCAGAACTTTTCTTCTGACATTTTTGGAGTGTCATGTTTACTCCTCTCATACTTTTTCTCAAGTATTTGTCGTGCATTGTTTTGACGTAAATTCAACTACCAATGTGAAGTCAAGTTCCAACAACCTCAAACGCCTCTGAAATAATTCAAATGTCACTCAATTCAAACAATAATGCATAGATGCTTAGCTATAATTGTAAAACATTCCAAATGGGAAATTTGGGATGTTACAAACCTACCACCTTAAGATGAATCTCGCCCTCGAGATTCGGGTTGGCTAGCAAATAGGTGCGGTGGTCTCGGCGGAGGTCTTCTTCTCGCTCCCGGTGGCTTCCTCCTCGGAATGATGACTCCACACCTTGCAAAACTTGATGATCTTCTTTGCGGGTGACTCTGTTTGCAGCCTCGAGAATTCGGACGGGTTTCTCCTCATAAGTCGATCACCGTCGAGCTGTATGGACTCTAGGGGCACTGTGTCTCTCAACGGAATATCGGCCATCTCGGCATGGCATTTCTTCAGCTGAGAAACATGGAAGACATCATGAACTCCGGACACTCCTTCCGGCAATTCTAACTTGTAAGCAACTTCTCCACGACGTTCGAGGATTTTGTAGGGGCCAATGAACCTGGGTGCCAACTTTCCTTTAACACCGAACCTCTTGATTCCACGAAGTGGGGACACACGAAGATATGCCCGGTCTCCCACTTCGTATGTTACTTCCTTGCGTTCTTTGTCGGCATAACTCTTACGCCTCGGTGAGCTACCTTGAGTCTATCTCGAATCAGCTTGACTTTCTCTTGGAATCTACGATAAGATCGGGACCGAAAAGTTTTCGATCTCCAACACCATCCCACAAAGAATGGTGTTCTCGCACCTCCTTCCGTATAGAGCTTGAAAGGGGCCATCTTGATGGTCTGATAATCAAGTATTGTCACGAGAACTCCGCGTATGGCAAATTATCATCCCAGCTAGACCCATAGTCTAGCGCACAAGCTCTCAACATGTCCTCCGGGATCTGGTTGACTCTCTCGGTCTGTCCATCATGCTCATGGATGAAAAGTTGTACTGAACTCCAGCCTCGTACCCAAAGTTTCATGCAACTGATTCCAAAACTTTGAGGTAAATTGTGTTCCTCTATCTGACACGATACTCCTCGGAACTCCATGCAGACATACGATCCTGGTCATGTATATCTTGGCTAACTTAGCGCTGGTATAGGTAGTCTTCAAGGGAATGAAATGATCTAACTTGCTCAATAGATCAACCACTACCCGAGATGGAATCATAACCTGAGCAGGTCCCGGTAATCCTGTGATAAAATCCATTCCAAGTTTTTCCCATTTCCACTCGGGAATCGGCAAGGGTTGAAGTAACCACATTGGCTTCGATGTTCCGCCTTTACTCATTTGGCAAACATCGCATATTGCTACGTACTCAGCAATATCCTTCTTCATACCGCCCACCGTAAACTTTCCTTCAAATCCAGATACATCTTGGTGTTACCGGGTGAATCGAGTACGGTGAATCATGAGCCTCTGAAGAATTAGCTTCCTGAGTTCGAGATCATTGGGTACATAAATACGATCCTCGAACCATATAGCTCATATTCATCCTTACGAAACCCTTTAGCTTTTCCTTCATTCATCCTTTTCTTTATCTCATCAATTTCCTTGTCCGACTTACGGGCTTCATGAATTCTTTTCGGCCAAAGTGGACTGAACTTCAGAGCTGCAACATATCCTCTCGGAACTATCTCCGGTGGAGATCTCGAGGTCATAGACTAACTCCTGGGGTAATCCTCCCACTATAAGAGTATTCACATAACTCTTACGGCTCAAGGCATCTGCTACAACATTAGCCTTTCCAGGTGGTAATGCAATCTCATGTCATAGTCCTTGATTAACTCTAGCCATCTCCTCTGCCTAAGGTTCAACTCTTTCTGCGTGAAAATATACTTCAAGCTCTTATGATCCGTGTAAACATCACAACTATTTCCGATAAGGAAATGTCTCCAGGTCTTGAGTGCATGCACAACGGCTGCTAACTCCAAATCATGTGTGGCGTAATTCATCTCGTGAGGTCGTAGGCTATGCGGAGGTATAAGCTACAACTTTTCCTTCCTGCATGAGTACTCCTCAAGGTCCACAGCGAGAAGCGTCACAATATACCAGTAATCCTTATGTATGTCCGCAAAATCAGTCTTTGGGGCTGTAACCAAAGCGTTTCTTCAATTCACGAAACCGGCTTCACAATCCTCGGTCCGGATGTACTTGGCGTCCTTCTTCAACAGCTCGATCATGGGCTTGGCAATCTTCGAGAAATTCTCAATAAACCTCCGATAATATCCTGCGAGTCCGAGAAAGCTGCGGATCTCCTTGGCGAGGTGGGTGACTGCCAATCGGTGACTGATACAACCTTGGTGGGGTCAACTGCTATTCCTTCTCCTGAAATAACATGTCCGAGGAATCCAACTTCCTTCAGCCAAAATTCACATTTACTGAACTTGGCATACAAATGATGTTCTCGGAGTTTCTCCAGAACTAGACGTGATAGAGGCAAAGGTGTCCCGTCTTTCGATGAGATGGTGGCTATCATTTAGGATGAAGTCGACTTTGACGATCCGACTACGAACGTGCGAGGACGTCGCGCCTTAGCAATCGCTAAACCAACTCCGAGAGGTTATTGACCACGCCGAGCACGATCAACTCGACCACGAGGGTCTGCATTTCCTGCGAGCAAACGAAGAACAAGCAAGAAACTAAGATTGCAATCTGGATATTGCGAATATAAGATGAAAGCTTTATTGATCAAGGTGGGGTTACATGGACGCCTTTGTGCAGTCGTTGAACACAAAGCGAAATGCACGAAGTTGCAGCTATGGCGAACTTTTAATCTAAACAAAACCCAAAGTCTAAACGACGCCCTAAGGGCTGTATATATGGAGGAAGAGGAGGGAATTTCGTGGCCCTTGACGGAGGGATCCGAAACCAACCCTAACTCTTGTTTCCCCACCCATACGGACTCTAAAAACAGCCTATACTTAAGTATTTCGAAATTACATGGGCCTGGCCCAATAATAAGGTGACGCAGCACCTAGAATAGCCTATGGACGAATATTATGAAGTGGCATCTTGTATATTTCGTCCAAGGCCTCATGCTCTCGTTAGGGTGGCTTCAAAGTCCTGGAATCATCACTTGTAACTCCGTTCTTGTTCCCCTTAGCATGCCAACATCTCCATGCTTGAAGTTGCTCCAAGGTTCATCTTTCTTGTCCATGGCAGGCCCTTCATTTGTAAGCAAAACAAATGTATCCAATTTAGGCAGCATCATATTCTCATGAACATTGGAATCGTTACCAAGAAACGAAAGTACCCGATAATTCAATTGGCGTGCGCGAGCTCTAGTAATTGGTCCAGTATGTATAGCAGCGGGGGCTGTGGGTGTAACAATGGTATTGATGTCCTCATCATCCTCCCCTTCTTGAAATGAAGTCGTCCTCGACGGAAGCTCATCTTCCTCACCCAAATTAGGCTTCAAATCTGCAATGTTAAAAATGGGACTAACCCCAAAATCTGCGAGGCAGCTCAAGTTTATATGCATTATCATTTATTTTCTCTAACACCTTAAATGGACCATCGCACGTGTCATTAGCTTTGATTTGCGCAAATTAGGAAACCTATCCTTACGCAAATGTAACCAAACAAGATCTCCAGGTGCAAAGACAACATGTTTTCTACCCTTATCTCCAGCAAGTTTATATTTAGCATTCATACGATCAATGTTTTCCTTATTTAACTCATGCATTTTTAAAATCAATTCAGCACGTTCTTTAGCATCAAAATTAACCTTCTCCGAGGACATGACTACCTTGGATAAGACCAAAAATATTGCATACATGCATATTTGTCAGGTGATTTCTAGTGCAAACTATTCAATAATCTATTTATGTTATCCAGAACAAAAATATATCACATACTTTTGTGTTTTGTCTAATTGTAGGTGTATGGGACATTTGTACAATACACATATGAAGATAAGGGAAAAGGAGAAGTTTAGGTGCTGTTCAAAAAGTCCTCTCACGTCACTTTTGGACCAAGAGAAGATAGAGTCCAAGTCTCTCACGTTACGGACTCAGATTCGGACTGCAGACATACCTGACTCAAAACGTCAATAACTTTTTCATCCGGACTCCAAATTGGGTGATTCTTTTTTTGTTGGAAAATAGATTTCGTGCACCTTCCAATCCAATTGGATTCACCTTAAAATTCGTCCGGAACGTTGAGTTATGGACGAAACAATCTGATGCTGCAGCAGAATCCGAGTCAAACTACAAGTCCAAAGGTGTTACGTCACCTCCGCTTGGGCCCATTGGCCTTGTACGACCTAGGGTTAGTTTTAGGCTGCCTTGGGACGTCCTACCACCTCCTTGGCCGCCACCCTTGCACCTATATAAGTAGATCCATCTAGTAGCTTTTTCCTTGGGATTTGTTTAGTTAAAAGTTAGCCATTGCAACTTCGTGTACTTCGTTTGTGTCCAACGACCAGACCAAGACCGCTTCCGGATCCCCACCTTTATCAATACTTCATATATATTTGCAATATTCAGATTGCTTTATCATATTCTTGCTTGTTCTTCGATTGCTTGTAGGAATAGACCTTCGTGGTCAGGTTGATCGTGCTCCGGCGTGGTCAATAACCTCTCGGAGTTGGTTTATCGATTGCTAAGGCGCAACGTCGTGCACGTTTGTAGTCGGATCATCAAAGTCGACTCCACCAAATCGATAGTTATCATCTCATCGAAAGATCGGGACCCTCGCCTCTATCAAGTGGTATCAGAGCAACAACAAAAGACGAACAGAGCTAGCAGGAATGCATAGCTTGTTAGCACGGAACACAAAACCATCCTTAATAACGAACTTGTTCCATGTTCTTCCTTCTTTACAATTCTGCATTACATCTTTAAAATCAGCATCATGCACATATTGATCTTTGATGGTCTCCAAACCAAATATTTTGAAGTCAAGTTGTGAAAGCATAGTATAGCTTACGAGACAAAGCATCAAGAATAACATTTTCTTTACCCTTCTTGTGTTTAATGACATAAGGGAAAGTCTCAATGAATTCAACCCATTTAGCATGTCTACAATTCAGTTTAGCTTGACTTTTAATATGTTTCAAAGATTCATGATCGTAATGTATAACAAATTCTTTGGGCCATAAATAATGTTGCCATGTCTCTAAAGTCCGAACAAGAGCATATAATTCTTTGTCATAAGTAGAATAGTTCAGACTAGGCCCACTCAATTTTTCGAGAAAAGTATGCAACAGGTTTGCCATCTTGTAATAACACACCTCCTAATCCAATTCCACTAGCATCACATTCAAGCTCAAAAGTCTTATTAAAGTCGGGAAGTTGGAGTAAAGGAGCATGTGTCAACTTATCTTTCAATACCGTGAAGGCTTCTTCCCATGCGGTACCCCAAACAAAAGGCACATCCTTCTTTGTAAGTTCATTGAGAGGTGCAGCAATGGTGCTAAAGTCTCTCACAAAGCGCCTATAGAAACCAGCGAGTCCAAGAAAACTCCTCACTTGTGTGACCGTTTTGGGCTGCGGTCAACTCTCAATAGCTTCAATCTTGGCTTTATCAACTTCAATTCCCTATGGTGTAACAACATAGCCAAGAAAAGATACTAAATTCGGTGCAAAAGGTGCACTTCCCAAGGTTACCAAACAAGCGTGCATCACGTAGAGCATTAAAAACAGCACGTAAATGTTCCAAATGTTCTTCCAAAGATTTGCTATAAATCAGTATATCATCAAAATAGACTACCACAAATCGTCCAATGAAAGCACGTAAAACTTCGCTCATTGGTCTCATGAAAGTACTAGGTGCATTAGTTAACCCAAAAGGCATGACTAACCACTCATATAAACCAAACTTAGTTTTAAATGCTGTTTTCCATTCATCTCCCAATTTCATACGAATTTGATGGTATCCACTACGCAAATCAACTTTGGAGAATATTGTAGAGCCACTCAATTCATCAAGCATATCATCTAGCCTAGGAATAGGATGACGATAACGAATAGTAATATTATTAGTGCCTCTACAATCAACACACATACGCGACGTACCATCCTTTTTAGGCACTAGTATAATAGGAACAGCACAAGGACTAAGAGATTCGCGTATATAACCTTTGTCGAGCAGCTCCTGTGACGCATAATCTCCTTCGTCTCCTCTGGATTGGTACGGTATGGTGCACGGTTGGGTAGCGATGCACCGGGAATTAAGTCAATTTGATGCTCAATCCCTCGAATAGGTGGTAATCCCGGTGGCACGTCTTGTGGGAAGACGTCAGTGAACTCCTGCAAAATGTTAGTGACAGCGAGGGGCAAAGAGGAAGGCACGTCCTCGAATGAAAATAATGCCTCTGTGCACACAAAAGCATAGCAAACAGATTTGCTAGAATCTAGCTCCTCAATATCAGATTTGGTGGCAAGTAAACATGCACTTTTCAGTTTAATTTCAGAAGCAACATTAGATGGTTTATTATTAGGCTTCATTTGTTGCTCAAATTCTTTTGCCACAATCTGATTTTCACTCTTATTTTTCTCCTGTTTTGCTTTATTAGCTCTATTAATATCATCTTTCAAAATTGAATCAGAGTCATAGGAAGCAAAGTAATATTTTTATCCTTGTGAACAAGAGTATCTTGATTGTTTCTACCATGGTGTACATAATTTTATCAAAATGCCAAGGTCTACCAAGTAATAAGGAACATGCTTGCATAGGTACCACATCACAATCAACATAATCAGCATATGTAGAGATACTAAAATACACACGAACAGAACGTGTTACCTTAACCTTGACGCTGTTGTTGAACCATTGGATTTAGTAAGGATGTGGATGTGGTCTTGTGGTGAGAGAAAGCTTCTCCACCATATCCATGCTAGCCAAGTTGTTGCAGCTCCCTCCATCTATGATGGCCTTGAATAGAACGTTCCTTCACAACTCCCTTTGTATGGAACAAGTTATGCCTCTGATTTTGCTCAGCTTGTGTAACCTGCACACTCAAAACACGTTGAGCAACTAAACATTCATACTGTCGACATCTTGACAGCCATGTATTGCGTCTCATGATCGTAATCCTCTCCACCGTGTTCTTCATGCGTAATAAGAGCCAAAGTCTCTTCATCATAGTCACTAGCGGACTCATACCCACCATCCTCGTTAGCAATCATCACACGCTGAGATTGGCATTCTCTATAAAGTGTCCTCTTCCCTTACAACGACGACAAATAATATCACTTGTGTGCCCTGTTGACGCCATGGAAGAAGAAGAGCTCTGTGTAGGCCCAGAGTGCGCTCTTGGCGAGATAGTGGTGGTTGTGCACTTTCTTGTATCACGGTTGGAGGTGGCAGCCGTCGGAGGTGCCGGTGTAGTAGTACGTGTGGAAGTAGATGATGCACGTGGTGTCCATGATGATGGTCGACCTGCAGAAAAGTTAGTCCGCGCCAACGCACTTTGCCGATCCTGCACTTCACGTTCAGCTTTACAAGCAAGATGGAATAATCGAGTGATATTAGTATAATCCTTGTAGTCTAGAATGGTCTGAATATCTCTATTTAATCCACCCGTAAAACGTGCAAGCATAGCTTCATTCTCCTCAACAATACCACATCTAATCAAGCCAGTTTGTAATTCCCGATAATATTCTTCTACCGAATTTTTCCTTGTCTTAAGCGCTAAAATTTTGAAGTAATTCACGCTGATAATATGGTGGAACCCAACGATACGCATAGCAGTTTTCAAAGCAGCCCAAGTAGGCTGGAACAGGATATAATCTACAATGTTCAGACCACCAAACACATGCAAAGCTAGTGAAAGCACAAACAAGCGACAACACGTCTCTCCTCGTGATATTGTAAACATGTAAATCGTTGTTCAGTTTCTAACTCCCAAGTAAGATATATATCGTGAACATATCTACCCTCAAATGGTGGAATATTCAACTTCAATTTAGGGAGATGGTCATGATCTCGTACTGAGGGAGCCCTAACATTGCCATTATTTGCATGTGGACGACCGGGTGGTTGTGGTGCTGGTGGTTGTGGTGCTAGTGGTTGCACGTAGTTACGAAGTTGATCAACCTCATCCTCGTACTCTCTCACATAATCATCCTCCCCACATCGCCAGCAGGAGCCACGAAGTATCAACAGCAGCACCGGCAGCTTGGCGGTGAAGAGGGACACGGCTCGCTCGGCAGAGGGCTGCTTCACGATGTGGAGGTAGTCGTTGTTGTTGTTGTAGAGGTGCATTAGGTGCAGCCGGTGGTGGTGGTGGTAGTCGCGCGAGCAATTCATTAAACTTGTTATCGATCTTTGTTTCGAACGCCTTATCATTGCCATCTATGTTCTCCATGGCCTCTTCAAATCTATTTAGAACATCTTCCACCTGCCCACTCATCATTTGTTGAAACTTATCATGTAGCGCTTTGTTTGTCATGTTCTCCCGGTCGGTCTAAATCGGCTTGTGATTACGCCATGGTTAGCGACAATAGAAACACACAAGAATATGATTCGACGGACTACTAGGAAGTGGTGGTGGTGGTGTGGTGGACAATCACAAATCCGTCAAGCAAATCTCAAATTCTTACCAGTTCTTACCCGGCAAAGCGGTGATCGACAACCGATGTAGTCAAAACTCTCAAAGCTTGGATAGAGCGATTACCGGGGAGAGTCAAGCATACGATGTAGATTTATGTGGAGCTGGGAAGGCTTATAATATGGTAGCAAAAAGGGTCAGAAATAATCAATTCAGAGATGCAAAGTTGAATAAACGCTCAACGACGGTACTGTGCTGGTCCTAGGCTAGACCGTGCTAGAGACGCGAGCCTAGAACACTAACAAAATCACGGCGCTGCACGGAAACAACGGAAAAGCACACTCTGGAATTTTTTTGCCTCTTTTTTTTTTTTTTTTGCTTTTTTTGCGCTGCTCTTTTTTTGAAAAAATCACTATAATGGCGAGTGTCTCAAAACTCTTCCTAGGTCAAATCGACAGGATGGGCACGAAATTTTTCGACCAAAAAAAAAAAATTTCATTGCCGGACCCAAAAAGCTGAAACGGGTCAAAAACCTTTCTATAACAAATGATCGTCTCAATACGCTTAGAAACACCTAAAAATAGGACAGCCAGAAAATTTTTCGACAAGTGCGTTTTTTTTTTCCGAAACCTACTCAGGCAAGGAAACACGAATCGGAATTTAGATGGATCTCGAAAACAAACCTAATATGAGAAGAACTCGGATTGGTGGTGGATATATGGTGGTGGTATATGACAGCGGTGGTGGTATATGGTAGCGGTGGTGGTATATGGCTACGGATTGGTGGTGGTATATGGATACGGATTGGTGGTGGTATATGGATACGGATTCAGAGCGGTGGCGGATAAGCAATGGTGGTAGATGGCAAGGCAATGATGATGGTGCGGCGGCAGCATGACAACTTATGACCAGAACTCGAAACTCTAAAAGACTAGACTCTAAGACCAGCAACTTGACACGACGATGCAACCGCAAAGTCAACAAAGCAACAACCCTAAAAAGATTATGCGAAGGCTCAGATTGGTTCGGATATGATGAACTAACCCTAATTTTTTGTGGCTTTTCGTGGACTTTAGGTATGAAGAACGGACTCGATCTAATCTATGAAAATCAGTAAAATCTCACCGAGCAACCCGGAAATCTGATACCACTTGATAGAGGCAAAGGTGTCCTGTCTTTTCGATGAGATGGTGGCTATCGTTTAGGATGAAGTCGACTTTGGCGATCCGACTACGAGCGTCTGAGGGCGTCGCGCCTTAGCAATCGCTAAACCAACTCCGAGAGGTTATTGACCACGCCGAGCACGATCAACGACCACGAGGTCTGCATTTCCTGCGAGCAAGCGAAGAACAAGCAAGAAAGCTGAGATTGCAATCTGGATATTGCGAATATAAGATGAAAGCTTTATTGATCAAGGTGGGGTTACGTGGCGCCTTTGTCCGGTTGTTGAACACAAACGAAGTACGCGAAGTTGCAGCTATGGCGAACTTTTAATCTAAACAAAACCCAAAGTCTAAACGACGCCCTAAGGGCTGTATATATGGAGGAAGAGGAGGGAATTTCGTGGCCCTTGAGGGAGGGATCCGAAACCAACCCTAACTCTTATTTCCCCACACATACGGACTCTAAAAACAGCCTATACTTAAGTATTTCGAAATTACATGGGCCTGGCCCAATAATAAGGTGATGCAGCCCCTAGAATAGCCTATGGACGAATATTATGAAGGGGCATCTTGTATATTTCGTCCAAGGCCTCATGCTCTCGTTAGGGTGGCTTCAAAGTCCTGGAATCATCACTTGTAACTTCGTTCTTGTTCCCCTTAGCATGCCAACATCTCCATGCTTGAACTTGCTCCAAGGTTCATCTTTCTTGTCCATGGCAGGCCCTTCATTTGTAAGCAAAACAAATGTATCCAATTTAGGTAGCATCATATTCTCATGAACATTGGAATCGTTACCAAGAAACGAAAGTACCTGATAATTCAATTGGCATGCGCGAGCTCTAGTAATTGGTCCAGTATGTATAGCAGCAGGGGCTGTGGGTGTAACAATGGTATTGATGTCCTCATCAAGACGCAAATGTTCCTTATGCTCTTCCTCGCTCTTGGAGAAAATCAGTATATCATCGATGAACACCACGACAAACTTGTCCAGATATCCCATAAATACCTTGTTCATCAAATTCATGAAGTATGCAGGGGCATTAGTCAATCCGAATGACATGACGGTATACTCATATAAACCATACCTGGTGGTAAATGTTGTTTTGGGTATATCCTTTTCACGGATCTTCAATCGATGTACCACGATCGAAGATCGATCTTGGAGAATACCTTGGCTCCAACTAGCTGATCAAATAGATCATTAATCATCGGCAGAGGGTACTTGTTCTTGATGGTCACGTCGTTCAACGACCGATAATCCACAACCATTCTCAGGGTTCCATCCTTCTTCTCTACCAAAAGAACTGGGGCTCCCCAAGGTGACGAGCTTGGCCGAATATATCCCTTCTCCAATAGCTCATTAATTTGCTTTTTGATCTCTTCCAAATCGTTCGGGGGCATCCTATAGGGTCTCTTGGATATTGGGGCTGTGCAGGGCAATAACTCAATCAGAAATTCAATGTATCTGTCCGGTGGCATTCTGGTAATTCCTCCCGAAACACATCGGGAAAATCTTGCACTCTGGCACTTCCTCTGAACAACTCCCGTGAGGGAATTCACCTGATTCTTCATCGGGATACGTCTGGATACATACTTGATCCTCTTCTACTCCGGAGTGGTGAGCAGAATCGTCTTGCGGGCACAGTCTATGTTTCCTTCAAACTTCGTCAACCAATCCATGCCTAGGATTACATCCAAGGTCTGGGTTTCCAATACTATGAGGTCTCATGGAAATTTATGGTTTCCGATGTTGAGGGTTGCATGACAGCCTAAGCCTGCCATCATTTCTCCTCTGCGGGCCCGGCGTGAAGAGGGCTTCTAAGGGTTCTAGTGGGCAACCCGTACTTTTCCACAACTACCCTTGATATAAATGAATGCGTTGCACCGTAATCAAAGAGTACCAATCTTTGGGCGTGAATTTAATAAAACCTTACCAACCACGATTATACGGCTGATCATAGACGTCCTCCACGTCAATGTGGTTCACCCGAGCACGAGGAAAAGGGTTGGGCTTATTTCTTTGAGCTTCCATTGCCGTTTCCATTCCTCTGCTTGGCCTCCGGGCGATCGGTGGCATAGTGCCCTGTTTTACGGCACTTGAAGCAGTGATGTGACTCGAGATCCTTCCGAGCCGGGCAGACGATGTTGGTTGCCATTGCCATTTCCATTGCACGACTTGTTGTCGTGGTTGCGGTTGTTCCCATTCCTCCATGGTTATGTCCTCCATGATTATGTCCTCCATGGGTGTGATGGGTATGCCCTCCCGAGTATGGGGCATAACGGGCTTCTGCCGAGCTCGAGTTGTACTTCCCAGCCATACTTCCGCTTGCGGCTATCAATCTGCTGCTGCTTGCCTTCGAGTATCGTGGCCTTGTCTACCAGCTCACGGTAGTTGTTGAAGGTAGCCACCATTAGCTGCATTCCCATTTCGTCATTGAGTCCCTCGAGAAACTTTTCCTGCTTTGCGGCATCTGTGGCCACATCATCCGGGGCATAACGAGCTAACGTCTTTGAACTCATCCACGCATCTTGACCCACGATGCGGTTCCCCTGGCGTAAGTTGCGGAACTCACGCTTCTTGAGACTCATGGCTCCGGTGAGACATGAGCGGTGCGAAAAGCTTCTTTGGAACTGATCCCACGTGATGGTGGCGACGGATAAGTGGCGGTGTAGTTCTCCCACCAAGAGGCTGCAGGTCCATCAAGGCGATGTGCGGCAAAGCGCACCTTCTGCGCATCTGTGCATCCAGCGGTGGCTAACTCCTTCCGACCTTGCGGAGCCAATCATCGGCCACAATCGGCTCGGTCTTGCTAGAGAACACCGGGCGGATTCAGCCTTAGGAAGCGGGTCAAGTTGTCAACAGGGGGTGGTGGCGGTGGATTGTTGTTGTTGTTGTTGTTGTTGTTGTTGTTGTTGTTGTTGTTGTTGTTGTTGTTCTGGTTCTGGATGAGCATTTGCATCAGGGCATTCTGCTGCTGGATCAGCTGGGTGAGCTTTGGTGGAAAGTTGAAACCGGGGTCACGTCTCGGAGGCATCTGGTGTTTTGGAGTGGATGAGAAAATTAGAATAGAACAAGGGTCTAATGAGAAAATAGCACTACCCATATGAATGCACAATCATAATCACACCAATCATTTATTCAATCATCTCAAACATGGTTCAATCTCGGATTACAAATTCTCACGACTAATCGAAAATAACAGCCTAACTGATCGACAGAAAAATAGAATAACATGGCGGTCGACTAAATGTCTTCATCAATTATCCTTGCGTCCTCCGGTGCGGCGTCCTCTGGTGCGGCGCCTCCTCTTGCGGCTTTCTTCGTTGGAGCTCTCTTCATAATCCTGGTCATTGCTCACGAGGGGTCCGTCATCTCCACTCGGAAAAAGGTCTTCTCCCAGGTCCATCTTCTCCTCTAATGCGGCAACATCAATCTTCAGCTTGTCGACTCTCTCCATGAAATCCTTGATTTCTTCTTCATGGTCATGGAAGTCCGTGTGCTTTCTCCTCCGATTCAGTTCACGGAACAACAGCCTCCTGTGTACCTTCGAAGTTTGGCGAGTCTAGATTTCCCGTTTCTGAGGAGACTCTCCAAGTCTTGGACATATGAGAGAATGGAGTCGTCCTCTACGATGCGGATGATATCTCCATTCCTAGCTCTGCGAGAAATCATGGCGAGGTCGATGGGTCGAGCTCGGCCTGTACTCTTCTCGGAGATGTCCAAGTGCACGATAAATCGCCATGTCTCTTCCGAGGATCCAAGTGAAATCGGTAAACTCAAAGTCAATGGGCTCAATGTCCTCCGAAGGTCCTCCCTAGAATGTGCACCTTAATCCTGTAGCGGGTATCCGTCAGAAGTGCATTGGTAGGCTTCCCGGTGATTGAGGGCAGAGCAATCTTCAGCTTCTTCACGATCTGAACCAGCTTCTTGCCGAGAGGCATCGTCTCATCTGGTGGCAAAACTCCGGTAGCGTAACCGGGAAAACTCGGCGGCCATCTAGAATGTTGAAAATCGGAGAGAAGTCAGAAATGAACAGGGGAGAATAACGGAATGATAAGGACATAAAATAAATAGTCTCTTCCTATGGCTTTCCGATCCTATGGGTTACGTCCTACGGTCAGCGTGTGCTCTGATACCATATCTGTAGCGACCCGACCCGATATCGGTCAAGTCTCTGTGTAGCTGTACCATCCCAAGATCATGCTGGCACACAAAGTGCATTGATGAAAAGATTCAAAGTTCAATCACACCTGAATTTATTAACGATTCTCATATCGAATCTTTATTACAAAAGAATAAATTCGGCCGAAGGCCAACTCATGAGATATAAACTAAATAAAGCTGCGGAAGCGTAGACGAATAGCGAGTCCATCCGACTCCATAGGGCAATCGCCAAGCGTGGATCGTAGCCTCACTCGATCGGAAAACTCCTCGCAACATAAGACGTTGCGGTAGTGTAGGTCAGCATTTTGAATATGCCGCAAGTCAAAGAGAGAACAACAATAAAATTACTAACACTATATGCAATTTGGGCTGTGGGGCTCTAAGTTTCATTGTTTTGCGAAAAAAGCCAGTTTTCCCTACAACAAGGACTTGTTTGCAAATACTACAAAATGTTGGTAGTTATTGAGATGGTTCCGCCAACCAATGTCTCATTCCCAATTATTAAATAACCCCTCAATTAATTTATTAAGTTCGGTGTTGAGATATCCGAAATACTCCAAGTTCCAGAGGCTCAAATTGTCCGTAATCGGGACACGGCTAATCGATTAGATCTTCACTCTGCAGAGGTTTGCGCACTTTACCCGCAAGAATCGTTCCCTCCTTTAAGTCTTCGCACTGCCTGGTGTTTGAAGATGGGACGAACGAAACAGGGTCTTCCGAAGAATTCCTCTGGGCCTCTGCCGGTGCCCATCCAATCCTACCGTTCTTCTACATCTCGTAGCTCCGTCCGGCCAGAGTCACGCCTAGGGTCGACCAAGCCAGAGCCCATAATGGCTTGCGGCTGCACAGGTAAGCTTCCGGTCAATGGGGTATCCATCCGTCTCTTCGTGGCTGGGTGAAGCTTTCCACAAGATGTCATGGCGCTTCTCCATGCATCCCGGCCATCCGCTGGTTTCTCCAGGGTGCCCGTCAACCGTCCTCCACCCAGTAGTGAATTTGAAGTCCATCTTGAGCTTGAAGTCATGGGGTTGTCATCATCTTGACTCTCACATCTCCCTTATGAACCACTCAACCAACCCCGTCTACGAGCATAGCAAAATAAACTACATCGTCCCGGGCAATGGTAACAAGGGGAATTGGGTTCATCCTACCTCATGATACTACTTAAGAACTTAAAATTCTCCTACTGCATGCATGGTGGGGAGGTATAATTCTAATGCAATAAAATCATAGGTATTGTAAAAAAAACATGATGAAATGACTTGCCTGGCTGACGGTCTTCGAAGGCTAGGGACTCGTAATAGCAGGCTTCGCACTCCGAGAATTCTACCGAGTCAAACAACAGCACAAATAAGTATAGCACAATATAACATAACAGCAAGTTGGAATAAAACACCCAAGCACTCAAACCAAAATCCAAAGAAAACTCGGAGAAAGCAAATCAAGGTTTTCACCACATCAAGCAACAACTAAGAAATAGTTTTACACAACTAAAACTTTTCTTAACAGAACCTAAGCATGGGTTTTGCTAACTAACGAGAAGGAAAATATCATACAAACTAGGAGCAAAAAGAATCGCATCAAAAGCTATTATAGAACTCCCATTATGCCTATAACAATCCTAGCAAGGAAAAATAAAATAAAAATTTTATTCTACTGTAAATAAAAGTTCATCCTCTGTAGCTACAGAAATTAATCTAAATTAAGTATAACATAGTAAAAATAAAATAATTTACTAACTAGAACAATAGGAAAACAGTAGCTAGTTAAATAAACAAGAAACACATGGTTTCGACTAAAACTATTTTTTTATTAAATCTAAAGTACCCAAACAAGTTCCTACTGCTAGGCATGAACTAAACTAAGCTGTAGCAAAAAGAATCACTAAAAAAAATAATACTAACTCAATTTATGGCAGAAAAACTAATCTGTCTAAAACTAAAATAAAACTACTTCTAATAATTAAAACATGGCTAAAAATATTTTCTACAGAAACTACAACAAATTTTCAAACTAACAAAAAAAGAATCAACTAAAAATAATAAACCAGCTAAAAGAAATAGCAAAAAAAAAAACAGAACTATCTGCTAAAAAAACAGAAATCAAAACTAAAAGAAAAAGAAAAAAAAGACACGACTAGTCTATCCATCGCCTAGGGGTAAAATAACTAAGTCGCGCTCGCGGCTAAACAGAAAACCGATAGGTTCGATCTAAACGAAGATAAACCGGACTAAACCGGAAAAGACCGAACAAAACTAACAAAAAAACTAACCGTTCACTACTTCTCATCTACGTTGTAGATTGCCGATCGAACGGTGGAGGGCGGCTCCGGCGACATACCGCGGTGGTGACGACGGCGACGGACGACGGCGGCTCGGGCGTGGATGGCGCGGTGGCTCAGGTGGTCGGGGAAGACGGCGGAGACGTCGAGGCGGTTGCGGAGCGAGGCGGAGACGGTGGTGGTCTCAGCGGCGGTCGAGGGTGACGGTGGCGAGTGGTACGAGCTTGACAGAGCTCCTGGTGAGCTCCAACTCCGGCGACAGGCGGTGATGCTCAAGCGGCTGCCCGGCGATCCTCAAGAAGAGAGGATGTCAGGGAGGTGCGGGATGAAGTGGCCGTTCGGGTGGAGTAGATTGGAGGTCGAGGGGTGGCTCACCGGTGGTAGAAACGGCGGCGAACCGAGGCGGCGACGGCGAGATGCGTTCGGCGAGGGAGGCGGCTCTGGTGGGTTTGGAGCGTAGGGTTTTAGGGGGTTCGAGGGAGGAGGGGCAGGGCTTTATATAGGGCATCAACTTGGAGGAGGGGGCGACTCGGGATCGTGATCCCGTGGACTTCGGACGCGGCGGCGGCGTCGAACGCGCTCTGGCGCGGCATAGCGTGGGCGAGGGGAAAGAGAAGGGGTGGGGCCGGCGCGTCGGTGAGAGAGGGGGAGAGGAGAGTGAGCGGGCGACCGAGGCGGAAAGGGTTCGGGCGTCGGGCGCTGGGGCAGGTGATAGAGGCGAGGGTGTCCCGATCTTTCGATGAGATGATAACTATCGATTTGGTGGAGACGACTTTGACGATCCGACTACAAACGTGCACGACGTTGCGCCTTAGCAATCGCTAAACCAACTCCGAGAGGTTATTGACCACGCTGGAGCACGATCAACCTGACCACGAAGGTCTATTCCTGCAAGCAATCGAAGAACAAGCAAGAATATGATAAAGCAATCTGAATATTGCGAATATATATGAAGTATTGATAATGGTGGGGATCCGTAAGCGGTCTTGGTGCGGACGTTGGACACAAACAAAGTACACGAAGTTGCAATGGCTAACTTTTAACTAAACAAATCCCAAGGAAAAAGCTACTAGATGGATCTACTTATATAGGAGCAAGGGGTGGCGGCCAAGGAGGTAGGAAGACGTCCCAAGGCAGCCTAACACTAACCCTAGGTCGTACAAGGCCAATAGGCCCAAGTGGAGGTGACGTAACACCTTTGGACTTGTAGTTTGACTCGGATTCTGCTGCAGCATCAGATTGTTTCGTCCATAACTCAACGCTCCGGACGGATTTTAAGGTGATTCCAATTGGGTTAGAAAATGCACGAAATCTATTTTCCAACAAAAAAAGATTCAACCAATTTGGAGTCCGTATGAAAAAGTTATTGACGTTTTGAGTCAGGTATATCTGTCGATCCGAATCTGAGTCCGTAACGTGAGAGACTTGGACTCTATCTTCTCTTGGGCCAAAAGTGACGTGAGAGAACTTTTTGAACAGCAGGTAAACATCTCTTTCTCCCTTATCTTCATATGTGGATTGTACAAATGTCCCATACACCTGCAATTAGACATGGCACAAAAGTTTGTGAAGTATTTTTGTCCTGGATGACATAAATAAATTATTGCATAGTTTTCATTAGAAATCACCTCACAAATATACATGTATGCAATATTTTTGGTCGTATCCAAGGTAATCATGTCCTCATCATCCTCCCCCTCTTGAAAACAAAGCCGTCCTCGGCGTTGCTTAGTCTGAAATGTGGCTAACAAAAGAGACAAGGTGTACATGTTGTATATGTATATGTCATCCATTTTACTTCCCTTGATTTTTGCACATATGATGATTAATAGATGAGTAACTTGTATAGTTCATAAAATCTAAAGCCAAAACATTATCACAAGAAGTAGAAGGCGTGAAAATATTGCAACTCAGTTTGCACATATAAGTGAAGCTCTTATTCATTTCAAAAGATTGACAATGTTCATCATTAAACCATCCCAACATTGGTGAATAAACCTTACTTGCATCAAGGTTACATGCTACAACATGCTTAAATAAGCAAACATGCAATAAGTTATTCGACACAGAATCATCACCAAGATTAGAGGTCATATCAAAATGATTAAACATTGGTTCTTTTGCATCAACAGTTAATTCAATGGGTGCACTCAAAATTGTTGGTATTTCAGTTGTTTGATCACATGACGCATTCATGATAGTATCAAGATTCTCTAAAATAGGTGATGTGCTCAAATCACGTGTAACTCAACACATGATGCATTCAAGTTAACTAGGGATGCATCATTCTCATGTGAAGTTATATCATTAATACCTTTATCGTTACCTTGTCGCAAAGACGTAGCTGATGTAGGTACGGGCCTTGATAATGCACCATACACTTGAGATGATGTCGCTCACAATCTGGGTGGGGTTGCTCTAGTAGGTGCAACGGTGGAGGAACCAACTGACGATGGTGAGCATGAACTAGAATAGTAGTTGTTGTAGTCACCCAATGCATCCTCTTGTAGCTGTCTCTCAAAGGTACAAGCGTGAACATACATACCAATAATGGAACGAGGAATATAGTGAAATCTTGCACGGATATCATGGTTCAAACCACCAAAAAATCTATTCATTGTATCATCCTTAGATTCTTCTATGTCACAATGATGCATATAAGATTTGAACTCTTTGTAGTAAGCATGAACAGTGTTACTGCCTTGTTTTAATTGTTCGAATTTGCGAAGCAATTCACGAAGATAGTAAGGAGGAAAAATTGTTGTCTCATTATAGCTTTCAAAACTTTCCAAGTTGTGGGTTGGTTATCAATGTTTTTCTTACAATGTACACTCCACCAAACAGAAGCAAAACCAGTAAATGCTCTAGTGGTAGCTCGTACTCTCTCAAGTTCGTAAAAATCATGGTGACTAAAAACTTCTTCTAATTCAAGCTCCCAAGCTAGATAAATAGCATGATTAAATCTACCCTCAAATGATGGTAAAGACATACCACGACCATATGCTTGTGTGTGTTGTCCCAACTCTCGTGATGGTGAAGATGTGTCCGCTGCCCAAGAACTTCTATCTCCGAACTGTCATGATTAGTAGAAACAAAAAACAAAATTCGAGAATAATGTTCCTATGAACTACTAGGATGTGGTTGTAAAGTGCTCACAAGAAAGCAAATATCAATATCTTACAAGTTCTTACCATGCGGCGGTGGTGACAAGCAACCAGCGGTGTCAAGTAACTCTGAAGATTGTGTAAAGCGATTGCCGAGAACGACGTATACACGGTGTAGAAATATGTGGAGCTGGGTTGGCTATATATGGTAGCAAAAAATTAGCAATAATCAATTCATAGATGCAATGTTGAATAAACGCTCAACGACGGTATCAGTCTTTGGTCCTAGGCTAGACCGGACTAGAGACGCGAGCCTAAAACACTAATGAGGTCATCACAGAGCACAACTAGCATCAATGAAGGATAATAAGTAGCTCTGGACAGCAAGATATAAGTGAAGATCACAACGGCAAGAAAGATAATGATGAAGAACAAGCGCCAAGCGGGATATACAACAACTCTCTCTCCAATTTTCCTCTTGAAAAGTTTGAGCCAATTTTCTGATAACTTTTTTAAAAGAATGCTACTAACTCAAGCTTTCCAATTCAAAATGAATCACTCAATTCCGAGTTGATATGAGGAGTCAAAAAATTCTAAAACTGGTTTGAAAAACTGGAATAAGCTGTGTTCACGAACTTCGGAGGGCAAAAAGACCTATTTAGGAGCCGATTTTGATGTACCAAATATTGAACCAGCTTCTGCAACTATTTAGATGCGGCTCGTCTCTAGCTTTAATTTGAGTATTCGCGGAGCCAAAACGGACTTCGTATGAGGAAGTTATGCCTGTTTTATCGAATAAAGGCACAAAACAGATTCCAATCCGAATTCAGCTACGAGATTGAGTCTAGATAGATCCGTTTGTTTTTTTTCTTCTCTTTTTTCTCACAATTTTTCTTTTCTTTCTCTCTTTTTTTCTCTGACTTTTTTTTACTTTTTCTCTCTTTTTTTTCTCTCTCCCTCTTTCCAAACAAACTAGATAAGATGCAGATTGGATAAAGTGAAGATGTGAACGATCTCAAATATGATTATGACAATGAACGGTGGGTAGCACGTGGTGGAAATTGATGGATGGATGGTGGTCAACGGAAGGGGTAACGATGCAGCGGCGGCGTGACTAATGTGAACAGAACTCGAAACTCTAAACGAACTAGACACTAAGACCAGCAACTCGACACGACGATGCAACCGATAATTCAATAATGCAAACATGAAAAGAAAACTGCAAAGGCTCAGACTGGCTTGGACAAAGGATGAATAGATCTAACTTTTTTTTTGTGGCTTTTTCTTGGACAATAGGTAAGAAAATAAATCTAATCTAGGGATAATTGGAAATTCTCACCGAGCAACCTGAAAACTAATACCACTTGACTCGGATTCTGCTGCAGCATCAGATTGTTTCGTCCATAACTCAACGCCCCGACTTGGTGGAGACGACTTTGACGATCCGACTACAAACGTGCACAACGTTGCGCCTTAGCAATCGCTAAACCAACTCCGAGAGGTTATTGACCACGCTGGAGCACGATCAACCTGACCACGAAGGTCTATTCCTGCAAGCAATCGAAGAACAAGCAAGAATATGATAAAGCAATCTGAATATTGTGAATATATATGAAGTATTGATAATGGTGGGGATCCGTAAGCGGTCTTGGTCTGGACGTTGGACACAAACAAAGTACACGAAGTTGCAATGGCTAACTTTTAACTAAACAAATCCCAAGGAAAAAGCTACTAGATGGATCTACTTATATAGGAGCAAGGGGTGGCGGCCAAGGAGGTGGGAGGACGTCCCAAGGCAGCCTAACACTAACCCTAGGTCGTACAAGGCCAATGGGCCCAAGGGAGGTGACGTAACACCTTTGGACTTGTAGTTTGACTCGGATTCTGCTGCAAGATCAGATTGTTTCGTCCATAACTCAACGCTCCGGACGGATTTTAAGGTGATTCCAATTGGGTTAGAAAATGCACGAAATCTATTTTCCAACAAAAAAAGATTCAACCAATTTGGAGTCCGTATGAAAAAGTTATTGACGTTTTGAGTCAGGTATATCTGTCCAGTCCGAATCTGAGTCCAGAACGTGAGAGACTTGGACTCTATCTTCTCTTGGGCCAAAAGTGACGTGAGAGAACTTTTTGAACAGCAGGTAAACATCTCTTTCTCCCTTATCTTCATATGTGGATTGTACAAATGTCCCATACACCTGCAATTAGACATGGCACAAAAGTTTGTGAAGTATTTTTGTCCTGGATGACATAAATAAATTATTGCATAGTTTGCATTAGAAATCACCTCACAAATATACATGTATGCAATATTTTTGGTCGTGTCCAAGGTAATCATGTCCTCATCAGCAGGCCGGCTCGGCGCTGGTGGGCTGCGCCTGGCCCGCTGGTGAGTGGGCGCCACTGGGCCGGGCTTGGCTATTGGCCGGGCGCCTAGGGCTTTTTTTTTTAATTAGAGAGAAGAGAGAATATAGAAAAATATATATTATTTTTATATAGGACATATATATCAAAATTCTCAGGGGAATTTATCCTACAACGCGGACATTTTTACAAGGGCAAAACTCAAACTTAAAAAAAACATTTTCTAGAAATCCCAAATAAAATCAAATTTGAATTCAAACTTTTTGGCAAAACTTTTCTTCTGACATTTTTGGAGTGTCATGTTTACTCCTCTCATACTTTTTCTCAAGTATTTGTCAGCATTGTTTTGAAGTAAATTCAACTGCCAATTTGAATTCAAGTTCCAACAAACTCAAAAGCCTCCGAAATAATTCAAATGTCACTCAATTCAAACAATAATGCATAGATGCTTAGCTATAATTGTAAAACATTCCAAATGGGAAATTTGGGATGTTACATTTGTGAGAAGCTTATACCCAAACCTGCCCCAAATGGGACAAAAATTTCACCACGGCATGTTGATGCCGCTCCATGATAGCATGCCAAGTTTCATGAATATCAGATGAGTTTTGGATTTACTAGAATTTAAAAACCAGATATCTCAACGTTTTGCCTGCAATCAACAGTGCCCTAGTGTTTGAAATTCATTCCCATCTCTTGCATGGGACCTAAGCATGCACCCAAGGACACACATTTGATTTTTCAACAAACTTTGGTGCACTCAAGCATGTGCTTGTAGTTCAAATTTAAATAATGCACATAAAATGCCTAGAAAACCCAGTTAATGTATAAAAAAGGCCAAACGAACCTCGAAAAATTCCAAGATTAAACACAACACTCCTGTTGTTCTATGTTGACACTAGAAATTTTTTGAAATCAATAAGAGGCAACGGATATCATTCCGTCCCCAACATTGGAACGTTCCGTACCGAAACCATCACGCTTGTTGTGAGAAGCTCTTGTTTGTGAGAAGATTATACCCAAACCTGTCCCCAAATGGGACAAATTTTCTTACTACGACATGTTGATGCCGCTCCATGATACCATGCCAAGTTTCCTGAATTTCACACGAGTTTTGGATTTACTAGAATTTAAAAACCAGGTATCTCAACGTTTTGCCGGCAATCAACAGTGCCCTCGTGTTTGAAATTCATTCCGATTTCTTGCATGGGTCCTAAGCATGCACTGAAGGACACAAATTTGATTTTCAACCAATTTATATGCACCGGAGCATGTGCATGTAGTTTAATTTTGAATTGTGTACCTGAAATGGCTAGAAAACCAGTTTAATGTATAAAATGTCCAAACGAACCCTGAATAATTCCAATTCTTTTACGACACACATATAGTTGCATGTTCGCTGCAGATAAAAGGTCTAGCAATTCAAACAGCGTCCATTGCCACTGTGACCCCATTATGTAATTCAAATCAAGTAGATCCCTCACAGTTTATTATCACCAACCATGTGAGATGTAGTTCAAAATATCTTGGAGCACCGTCGGTGTATAGTACGCCTATGGCTTACGCGAGAAGGTGCGTCGGCTACAGTCCACAGCCAGCGTGTCAAGGACACTAGCTCGCTCCCCAAACACTCTCGCCTCTGCATCCGTTGCAATCTCGAAAATATTACTGCCTCGTAATCTCAAAAATTCTACCGCCTGGAAGGTTTTAATGTTTGATAGAACACGATTAGTATGTTCGGACCGTGTGCGATGTCTGTTACTCCCACTCTGCTTCAGTCCCTTGATTCAATTTTTTAGTAGCCCCGGCATTTTACTCCCGCCTCTGCTTCCTTCGCAATCTCAAAAATATCTGCTCGCCCATGAATCAAATTTTTAGTAGCCCCGCCTTGTTACTCCCGCCTAGTAAATTTTTCAGTTGCCGCGGTATTTCCTCAAACACAACCTTGCCCCCCTCCCCCCGTCCCCCTTGATAGAGGCAAAGGTGTCCCGATGTTTCGATGAGATGGTGGCTATCGTTTCTGTGGGAGTCGACCTTGACGATCCGACTACGTACGTGCGAGACGTCGCGCCTTAGCAATCGCTAAACCAACTTCCGAGGGTTATTGACCACGCCGAGCACGATCAACTCCGACCACGAGGGCCTGTTTCCTGCGAGCAAACGAAGAACAAGCAAGAAACTAAGATTGCAATCTGGATATTGCGAATATAAGAGGAAAGCTTTATTAATGAAGGTGGGGTTACGAGACGCCTTGGTCCGGTCGTTGAACACAATCAAGCACGCCAAGTTGCAGCTATGGCGAACTTTTGATCTAAACAAAACCCAAAGTCTAAACGACGCCCTAAGGGCTGTATATATGGAGAAAGAGGAGGAATTTCGTGGCCCTTGAGGGAGGGGTCCAAACCAACCCTAACTCTTGTTTCCCCACACATACGGACTCTAAAAACAGCCTACACTTAAGTATTTCGAAATTACATGGGCCTGGCCCAATAATAAGGTGACGCAGCACCTAGAATAGCCTATGGACGAATATTATGAAGTGGCATCTTGTATATTTCGTCCAAGGCCTCATGCTCTCATTAGGGTGGCTTCAAAGTCCTGGAATCATCACTTGTAACTCCGTTCTTGTTTCCCTTGCGCATGCCAACATCTCCATGCTTGAACTTGCTCCAAGGTTCATCTTTCTTGTCCATGGTAGGCCCTTCATTTGTAAGCAAAACAAATGTATCCAATTTAGGCAGCATCATATTCTCATGAACATTGGAATCGTTACCAAGAAACGAAAGTACTGATAATTCAATTGGCGTCTTGCGAGCTCTAGTAATTGGTCCGGTATGTATAGCAGCGAGGGGCCGTGGGTGTAACAATGGTATTGATGTCCTCATCATCCTCCCTTCTTGAAATGAAGTCGTCCTCGACGGAAACTCATCTTCCTCACCCAAATAAGGCTTCAAATCTGCAATGTTAAAAGTGGGACTAACCCCAAAATCTGCAGGCAGCTCAAGTTTATATGCATTATCATTTATTTTCTCTAACACCTTAAATGGACCATCAAGACGTGGCATTAGCTTTGATTTGCAAATTAGGAAACCTATCCTTACGCAAATGTAACCAAACAAGATCTCCAGTGCAAAGACAACATGTTTTCTACCCTTATCTCCAGAAGTTTATATTTAGCATACATACGCTCAATGTTTTCCTTAGTTATCTCATGCATTTTTAAATCAATTCAGCACGTTCTTTAGCATCAAAATTAACCTTCTCCGAAGATGGAAGAGGCAACAAATCAATAGGTGCACGAGGTAGGAAGCCATACACAATTTCAAAAGGGCACATCTTAGTAGTAGAATGCAATGAACGATTATAAGCAAATTCAATATGAGGCAAGCATTCTTCCCACATTTTCTTATTATTCTGCAAAACAGCCCTAAGCATAGTAGACAATGTTCTATTGACTACTTCAGTTTGTCCATCAGTTTGTGGGTGAGAAGTAGTACTAAAAAGCAGTTTAGTCCCCAACTTAGCCCATAAACATCTCCAAAAGTGGCTAAGAAATTTAGTATCACGATCTGAAACAATAGTATTTGGCACACCATGCAAGCGAATAATTTCACGAAAGAACAAATCAGCAACATTAACAAAGATCATCGCTTTTATGACATGGTATAAAGTGTGCCATTTTAGAGAATCTATCCACGACAACAAATATGCTATCCCTCCCTTCTTTGTTCGAGGTAAACCTAAAACAAAGTCCATAGATATATCCTCCCAAGGAACACTAGGTACAGTGCAAAGGCATATATAAACCATGAGGATTGAGTCGTGACTTAGCTTTTTGACATGTAGTGCAGCGAGCAACAAAACGCTCAACATCCCGTCTCATCTTTGGCCAAAAGAAATGTGTAGCAAGTATATCCTCCGTCTTCTTCACGCCAAAGTGTCCCATTAATCCTCCTCCATGCGCCTCCTGCAACAACAAAAGGCGAACAGAGCTAGCGAGGAATGCATAGCTTGTTAGCACGGAACACAAAACCATCCTTAATAACGAACTTGTTCCATGTTCTTCCTTCTTTACAATTCTGCATTACATCTTTAAAATCAGCATCATGCACATATTGATCTTTGATGGTCTCCAAACCAAATATTTTGAAGTCAAGTTGTGAAAGCATAGTATAGCGACGAGACAAAGCATCGACAATAACATTTTCTTTACCCTTCTTGTGTTTAATGACATAAGGGAAAGTCTCAATGAATTCAACCCATTTAGCATGTCTACGATTCAGTTTAGCTTGACTTTTAATATGTTTCAAAGATTCATGATCGTAATGTATAACAAATTCTTTGGGCCATAAATAATGTTGCCATGTCTCTAAAGTCCGAACAAGAGCATATAATTCTTTGTCATAAGTAGAATAGTTCAGACTAGGCCCACTCAATTTTTCGTAAAAGTATGCAACAGGTTTGCCATCTTGTAATAACACACCTCCTAATCCAATTCCACTAGCATCACATTCAAGCTCAAAAGTCTTATTAAAGTCGAAGTTGGAGTAAAGGAGCATGTGTCAACTTATCTTTCAATACCGTGAAGGCTTCTTCCTGTGCGGTACCCCAAACAAAAGGCACATCCTTCTTTGTAAGTTCATTGAGAGGTGCAGCAATGGTGCTAAAGTCTCTCACAAAGCGCCTATAGAAACCAGCGAGTCCAAGAAAACTCCTCACTTGTGTGACCGTTTTGGGCTGCGGCCAACTCTCAATAGCTTCAATCTTGGCTTTATCAACTTCAATTCCCTATGGTGTAACAACATAGCCAAGAAAAGATACTCGGTCGGTGCAAAAGGTGCACTTCCCAAGGTTACCAAACAAACGTGCATCACGTAGAGCATTAAAAACAGCACGTAAATGTTCCAAATGTTCTTCCAAAGATTTGCTATAAATCAGTATATCATCAAAATAGACTACCACAAATCGTCCAATGAAAGCACGTAAAACTTCGTTCATTAGTCTCATGAAAGTACTAGGTGCATTAGTTAACCCAAAAGGCATGACTAACCACTCATATAAACCAAACTTAGTTTTAAATGCTGTTTTCCATTCATCTCCCAATTTCATACGAATTTGATGGTATCCACTACGCAAATCAACTTTGGAGAATATTGTAGAGCCACTCAATTCATCAAGCATATCATCTAGCCTAGGAATAGGATGACGATAACGAATAGTAATATTATTAATGCCTCTACAATCAACACACATACGCCGACGTACCATCCTTTTTAGGCACTAGTATAAAGGAACGGCACAAGGACTAAGAGATTCGGCGTATATAACCTTTGTCGAGCAGCTCACATGCTTGACGCATAATCTCCTTCATCTCCTCCGGATTGGTACGGTATGGTGCACGGTTGGGTAGCGATGCACCGGAATTAAGTCAATTTGATGCTCAATCCCTCGAATAGGTGGTAATCCGGTGGCACGTCTTGTGGGAAGACGTCGGTGAACTCTGCAAAATGTTAGTGACAGCAGGGGCAAAGAGGAAGGCACGTCCTCGAATGAAAATAATGCCTCTTTGCACACAAAAGCATAGCAAACAGATTTGCTAGAATCTAGCTCCTCAATATCAGATTTGGTGGCAAGTAAACATGCACTTTTCAGTTTAATTTCGAAGCAACATTAGATGGTTTATTATTAGGCTTCATTTGTTGCTCAAATTCTTTTGCCACAATCTGATTTTCACTCTTATTTTTCTCCTGTTTTGCTTTATTAGCTCTATTAATATCATCTTTCAAAATTGAATCAGAGTCATAGGAAGCAAAGTAATATTTTTATCCTTGTGAACAAGAGTATCTTGATTGTTTCTACCATGGTGTACAGAATTTTTATCAAATTGCCATGGTCTACCAAGTAATAAGGAACATGCTTGCATAGGTACCACATCACAATCAACATAATCAGCATATGTAGAGATACTAAAATACACACGAGCGATGCGTGTTACCTTAACCTTGCCGCTGTTGTTGAACCATTGGATGTAGTAAGGATGTGGATGTGGTCTTGTGGTGAGAGAAAGCTTCTCCACCATATCCATGCTAGCCAAGTTGTTGCAGCTCCCTCCATCTATGATGACGCGAATAGAACGTTCCTTCACAACTCCCTTTGTATGGAACAAGTTATGCCTCTGATTTTGCTCAGCTTGTGTAACCTGCACACTCAAAACACGTTGAGCAACTAAACATTCATACCTGTCAGCATCTTCAGCAGCCATGTATTGCGTCTCATGATCAGAATCCTCTCCACCGTGTTCTTCATGCGTAATAAGAGCCAAAGTCTCTTCATCATAGTCACTAGCAGACTCATACCCACCATCCTCAGTAGCAATCATCACACGCTGAGATTGGCATTCTCTCACAAAGTGTCCTCTTCCCTTACAACGACGACAAATAATATCACTTGTGTGTCCTGTTGACGCCATGGAAGAAGAAGAGCTCTGTGTAGGCCCAACAGGTGTGCTCTTGGCAGATAGTGGTGGTTGTGCCTGCTTTCTTGTATCACGGTTGGAGGTGGCAGCCAGCGGAGGTGCCGGTGTAGTAGAATGTGTGGAAGTAGATGATGCACGTGGTGTCCATGATGAAGGTCGACCTGCGAGAAAAGTTAGTCCGCCAACGCCTGGCCGATCCTCAAGACTTCACGTTCAGCTTTACAAGCAAGATGGAATAATCGAGTGACATTAGTATAATCCTTGTAGTCTAGAATGGTCTGAATAGCTTCATTCTCCTCAACAATACCACATCTAATCAAGCCAGTTTGTAATTCCTGATAATATTCTTCTACCGAATTTTTTCCTTGTCTTAAGCGCTGCAATTTTCGAAGTAATTCACGTTGATAATATGGTGGAACCCAACGAGTACGCATAGCAGTTTTCAAAGCAGTCCAAGTAGCTGGAACAGGATATAACCTACAATGTTCGGACCACCAAACACATGCAAAGCTAGTGAAAGCACAAACAGCAGCGGGAACACGTCTCTCCTCATGATATTGTAAACATGTAAATCGTTGTTCAGTTTCTAACTCCCAAGTAAGATATATATCAGGAACATATCTACCCTCAAATGGTGGAATATTCAACTTCAGTTTAGGGAGATGGTCATGATCTCGCACTGAGGGGAGCCCTAACATTGCCATTATTTGCATGTGGATGACCGGGTGGTTGTGGTGCTGGTGGTTGCACTTGCACGTAGTTCTGAAGTTGATCAACCTCATCCTCGTACTCTCTCACATAATCATCCTCCCCACATCAGCCAGCAGGAGCCACGGAAGTATCAACAGCACCAGCAGCTTGGCCAGTGAAGAGGGACACGGCTCGCTTCGGCGGAGGGTCGCTTCACGATGTGGAGGTAGTCGTTGTTGTTGTTGTAGAGGTGCATTAGGTGCAGCCGGTGGTGGTGGTGGTAGACGCCGCGAGCAATTCATTAAACTTGTTATCGAGCTTTGTTTGAACGCCTTCTCAATGCCATCTATCTTCTCCATGGCCTCTTCAAATCTATTTAGAACATCTTCCACCTGCCCACTCATCATTTGTTGAAACTTATCATGTAGCGCTTTGTTTGTCATGTTCTCCCGGTCGGTCTAAATCGGCTTGTGATCCTGCCATGGTTAGCAGAATAGAAACACACAAGAATATGATTCGACGGACTACTAGGAAGTGGTGGTGGTGGTGTGGTGGGCGGTCACAAATCCGTCAAGCAAATCTCAAATTCTTACCAGTTCTTACCCAAAGAAAGCGGTGATCGGCAACCGATGTAGTCAAAACTCTCAAAGCTTGGATAGAGCGATTACTGGGAGAGTCAAACGCATCGATGTAGATGTATGTGGAGCTGGGAAGGCTTATAATATGGTGGCAAAAAGGGTCAGCAATAATCAAATCGTAGATGCAAAGTTGAATAAACGCTCAACTTGTGATCTTGTCTTTGGTCCTAGGCTAGACCGTGCTAGAGACGCGAGCCTAGAACACTAACAAAATCACGGCGCTGCACGGAAACAACGGAAAAGCACACTCTGGAATTTTTTTTTCGCTCTTTTTTTTTTTGCACTGCTCTTTTTTTTTTTTGCGAAAAATCACTATAATGGCGAGTGTCTCAAAACTCTTCCCAGGTCAAACTGACAGGATGGGCACGAAATTTTTTAGACCAAATTTTTTTTATTTGCCGGACCCAAAAAGCTGAAGCAGGTCAAAAAACTTTCTATAATGGCGACTGTCTCAATACGCTTAGAAACACCTAAAAATAGGATAGCCAGAAAATTTTTCGACAAGTGCGTTTTCGGAAAATTTTGGGCCTAAACGGAGGGTGGATTCTAAACCTACTCCGGCTAGGAAACACGAATCGGAAACTAGATGGATCTCGAAAACAAACCTAATATGAGAAGAACTCGGATTGGTGGTGGATATATGGTGGTGGTATATGGTAGCGGTGGTGGTATATGGATACGGATTGGTGGTGGTATATGGATACGGATTGGTGGTGGTATATGGATACGGATTGGTGGTGGAATATGTATACTGATTCGAGGCGGTGGCGGATAAGAAGGGTGGTAGATGGCAAGGCGATGATGATGGTGCGGCGGCGTGACAACTTATGACCGTAACTCGAAACTCTAAAAGACTAGACTCTAAGACCAAAGCAACTTGACACGACGATGCAAATCAAGAATTCAACAAAGCAAAAACCCCAAAAGATTATGCGAAGGCTCAGATTGGTTCGGATATGATGAACTAACCCTAATTTTTTGTGGCTTTTTCGTGGACTTTAGGTATGAAGAATGACTCGATCTAATCTACGAAAACTGTAAAATCTCACCGAGCAACCTGGCTCGATACCACTTGATAGAGGCAAAGGTGTCCCGATGTTTCGATGAGATGGTGGCTATCGTTTACGTGGGAGTCGACCTTGACGATCCGACTACGTGCGTCGAGACGTCAGCGCCTTAGCAATCGCTAAACCAACTTCCGAGGGTTATTGACCACGCCGAGCACGATCAACTCGACCACGAGGGCCTGTTTCCTGCGAGCAAACGAAGAACAAGCAAGAAACTAAGATTGCAATCTGGATATTGCGAATATAAGAGGAAAGCTTTATTAATGAAGGTGGGGTTACGAGACGCCTTGGTGCAGTCGTTGAACACAATCAATCTGTGAAGTTGCAGCTATGGCGAACTTTTGATCTAAACAAAACCCAAAGTCTAAACGACGCCCTAAGGGCTGTATATATGGAGAAAGAGGAGGGAATTTCGTGGCCCTTGAGGGAGGGGTCCGAAACCAACCCTAACTCTTGTTTCCCCACACATACGGACTCTAAAACAGCCTACACTTAAGTATTTCGAAATTACATGGGTCTGGCCCAATAATAAGGTGACGAAGCACCTAGAATAGCCTATGGACGAATATTATGAAGTGGCATCTTGTATATTTCGTCCAAGGCCTCATGCTCTCATTAGGGTGGCTTCAAAGTCCTGGAATCATCACTTGTAACTCCGTTCTTGTTTCCCTTGCGCATGCCAACATCTCCATGCTTGAACTTGCTCCAAGGTTCATCTTTCTCGTCCATGGTAGGCCCTTCATTTGTAAGCAAAACAAATGTATCCAATTTAGGCAGCATCATATTCTCATGAACATTGGAATCGTTACCAAGAAACGAAAGTACCTGATAATTCAATTGGCGTGCGCGAGCTCTAGTAATTGGTCCAGTATGTATAGCAGCAGGGGCTGTGGGTGTAACAATGGTATTGATGTCCTCATCACCCCTCCACACACACCCCAAACCTCCGCTCACACAGACAAACACAACCCTCGAAACCATTGGTAGGTCGCCGCCATCGCCGGCGCCTCCATCCTCAACCTCTGCCTGTGTGCCGGGGAGCTCGAGGAGCCAATGGCCAAAAAGAGGTTTATCGCGGCCTTTTCGCCTGACGCCGGCGAGGTGGCCGCCGAGGTGTCCCCGTCGTCCTCCGTGGGGCCGATCCACCATCGCCGGTCCCCCGATCCGCCCGCCGCCGTGCCCCTACGCCGGTTCGAGGACTTCCCCGTCCTCCATCGGACCCGGTAGACGAAGAGGTCCAACCTCGGGGTCCGACAGCGGCGGTAGGGGACGTGGGTCGCCGAGATTACAGATCAAGAGACCCACACCCGTCGGTGGCTCGGCAGCTTCCACCTGACCCGGCTTCATGCGCCATCTGACCGGTAGGTCCGCTACCACGGCGCGGTGGCTAGGCTCAATTTCCCCTTCGGCACACGTCCGGTCGACCTCGTTCCGCCGGAGCCAGGGTGGTCAGCTCGGCTATGGCGTGGGAGGACCGCGAGGCGTGGGATCGCCTCGAGGCTGAGGCCGCAGACGAGGCCTACATGCAAGAGCTCCGCCGGCAGCACCCGGAGCTCGTGGAGGCGGAGCGGGTGATCTTTGCCGGCGTGGTGGGCGGCGAGGTTATGGCGCTCTCCTTCGATGACGAGGTCGAATGCGGCGAGGACGGCGGCGCAGAGGGCGGCGAGGTTATCGCGCTCTCCTCTGATGACGAGGTCAAAGGTGGTGGTGACGGTGGCACGGAGGGCGTCGAGGTGGGCCCCGAGGACGCGGAGATCGACATCGACGAGTGGAGGAGTGCCTTCCCCAATGACCCCGACGACGGTACCGGCCCGGACCCGGCTCGCGGCACACCGTATATGACGAGGAAGGATTGGCTCGACCTCTACTTTGACTGGAAGTAGTATAGCTTAGTTTAAATTTATGTTTTATGTTTGGTTATGCAAAACTATCTATGTTTATGTTTGAATGCATGCTACTTTTGGTTGAACCTTCTTTGAACTTGATCAAATATATGTTTACAACCTTAAGTTTAGGGGATCGACTAGAAAAGGCCAAAAATTGCTGGAGTATATATATATCCACTAAGGGTTTTAGTCCTTTAACTTTTTAAGGATCGCCTAGAGATGTCCTTATGACTTGTTTATTTCAGTTCTTCGCAATGTGATGCTCTATATGTGCAACTATTTGCCGTGCAGTTCAATTTCATCAATAACAGTTTCAACAATACCACTATGAATTACGATATTTGGTTGCTGTTAAGGATATTGCAGTTAACACGCCTTTTCATTTTTTAACAATAACTAGTGTACTCTAGACCTGCACATTACCAGTTTGAATGACTACTTGCTTGTTTTTAAATGTTATGCCTGACGCAGTTCACACACATTTTCACTTCTTGTTTGGCTTAACTAGCGTGCTTAAGCCTGCACACTGAATCTATCATTTGTAGATTATGTTGTCTACCATGGATATATTTGGTTGATGTTTAGCCTGTTGTGCTTAACATGCCTTTATATGTACTCATGCAGGACAATATTGAGAAAAGTGTTGTTTTCCATCGAGGTTAGTTTCATCGCATTGCTTATACGTACTCACTGTTCAGGATATCGGTAGCTGGTACCATATAGCTTGGGGCTGATAAGGGATTAATCATCGAATCAGACATTTCATGAAATATATCTGTAACCCATTTATCAGTAGGTTAGCTAGGGCCATATTTAATATATCTGAGGCTACATAGCAACATGCATTGTACTGAATGACAAAATATGCAATCCCAGGCTACATAGCAACAAGGAAGAATGTTACCTTAATGTTCTGATGATGTTATATATACATGTAATAAAATCTTATATAATGGGATGGAGGGAGTGTGGTACTACATCATTTTTCAATTGTTTTTTAGCTTCTAATATTAACTTGGTGCTTTTAGGTACATATATCATTGCCAAAGATCCACACTTCGACCCTTTCTGCGTATGGGGCAATGAGATATTCATGAACTAGCATCAAGTGAGGAAACTGATAAAGATTGTTATTAAAATGGGTCAAAAGATGTCAATCGAACTATTTGTTTACACTTTACGCAAGACAACGATGAAGCTGCAGGATGGTAAGTAAGAACCTGCAGCCTTCTTTTCTTGCCCGTCTTGAGTTGTGTTAGATGACAATGTCTGAACCTTTTTTCTTTTGCTGTGGATCTTGAAGTAGTTTACTCAAGATTACCTCTCAAACTACATGATTGGCGGCCGACCATCACAAGGGGTTGGACTAGAGTCCTGCATGCCTTCTGCATCCAGGAGAGCACAATAGGGCCATTCCGCTTCACCTTGTTCAGCAACCGGAATGTCTGTCGCCTCTTTCTTTACCATTTGTCATAGTACACGTTTAGAACCCTGGTTCATCATTCTTTATTTGGTGCTTATGTAATTCTTAAACATATGTACATGTGAATCAAATAATGCATTGGTTGTTTGAACCTGATGGATATCAATAAAGCTATAGCCTACTTTCAAGTTTAAATTAGGTACAATTTTAAATAGCAGCAATTAAATTAGGGCGAAATTACGTTGTGCAAGTCATTACGGCACACACGGTTGGTAAAACACAAACATTTGTGATATACACCATAATCCGAGACGGTTCACAGAGAGGAAACGTGTGCAAGCATGCACACAGTTGCCATTTGCAAAGCGTGTGTGATGTCAGACACTATCACATACAGTGCGGGAAAACTAAATGCGTGTGATTGTCTACCTACCGTACACGGTTTATAATCCTGAATTGTTTGTGATGTGCCAGGCATCATAAAACCCCCGTGCAGAATCTGCACAGAAAGCTCCCGTGCAGAATCTGCGGGTTTCGTGTAAAACCACAAAACTCCGACTATGATGGCAATGCGAGCACAAACGACTAGCGAGGATGAAGCATTTGGGATATTCGAGATATCGGAAACGGTTATATAGGGACAACTGTATGCATCAAGGCTCCCTATCCCCGACGGTTTCTGGGTCGTGTGGGAAGGACCCCCTAATCTCCCACACTCACTTGGTGACGGTTCCAAATGCCGTCACGGAAAGGGGTTAAAAACCGTTTGTATAGCACCGACGTGCACCAGTGAGGAGATGCTGAAGGCTGGATTGATCAGACCCAGTACAAGCCCATTTTCATCACCAGTCTTGCTAGTTAAAAAGAAGGGCGGTGAAAGGAGATTGGTAATTGATTACAGGATGCTGAATGCGATTAGAGTCAAAGGAAAATATCCCGTACCTGTAATTGATGAATTGCTTGATGAATTAGCTGGAGCAGCATGGTTCACTAAATTGGATCTTAGGGCTAGTTACCATCAGATCCGACTAGCTCCTGGAGAAGAATTAAAACAACTTTCCAAACACATTATGGTCACTTTGAATTTACAGTGCTTGCCATGGGTCTCATAGGTGGACCAAATACATTCCAAGGGGCAATGAACACTTCTTTATTTCCAGTCAACAGAAAAAATACTCTGCTATTCTTTGATGATATACTGGTCTTCAGTAAGACTTATAAAGAACACATACTCCATGTCAAGCAGGTCCTTTCCATTCCGCAAGCTGATAAATAGCATGTTAAGTTGTCCAAGTGTGCTTTTGCACAAGAGCAGGTTGCCTATCGGGACATGTTACTAGTGTTGCTGGTGTAGCTACTGATCCTAGTAAGATTCAAACAGTCCAGCAGTGGCCAGTTCCTGGGAATGTTAAGGAAGTTAGAGGATTTCTGGGGCTCGATGGCTATTACAAAAAGTTTATTAAGCACTATGGCATCATTAGCAGACCTCTGACACAGCTCCTTAAGAAGGGAGTTCCCTTTGTTTGGACTACAGTTACATAACAAGTTTTTGCCATTCTGAAGAAGGCCCTTGTAGAAGCACCAGTTTTAGCTCTCCCTAATTTTGAGAAACCCTTTGTCATTGAAACAGATGCATGTGATATAGGGATTGGAGCTGTGCTCGTGCAGGAAGGTCACCCACTAGCATATGTCAGCAAAGCTCTTAGACCTAAGAACAGCGCTCTATCTGTATATGAAAAAGAATACATGGATATTCTCCTTGCAGTGGAGCAATGGAAACCTTATATGCATGTTCAACAGTATACCATTAGAACTGATCAAAAGAGTTTGGTTCATTTGCAGAACCAAAAACTGCACACAGTTTGGTAGCAGAAAGATCTTACAAAATTGATGGGGCTCAATTATCAGATTGTGTATAAGACGGGATTGAGAATTCAGCTGCTGATGCTTTATCCAGAAGGCCACCCAATTCACAGGTACTTAGTATATCCAGAGCTCAACCCGTTTGGATGGAGGAAATTCTCGCTAATTATGAAAATAATGATAAAGCAATAGAGCTCTCGCAACAACTCTTTGTTGACCCAGATGCCAAACCTAAATATCAACTGATCCAAGGGATAATCAGATATAAGGGGTGTATATGGATTGGTAATCATCCTGAATTACATGCCAAAATTTTCTCTGCATTCCATGATAGCCCAGTAGGAGGACATTCAGGATTCCCTGTAACTTATAGAAGAATACATTACTTGTTTCGTTGGGTTGGCATGAAGCAGTTTATTAGACATAAGGTGCAGTCTTGCATGATTTGTCAGTAGTTCAAGGCTGAAAGAGTTAATTATCCAGGGCTTCTTTCACCATTGCCAGTCCTAAACAAGCCTGGGAAACTGTTACAATGGACTGCATCATAGGACTACCTTCTTCCTTCTCATATGACTGCATTTTGCTGGTTATTGACAACTTTAGTAAGTATGGTCACTTTATGCCCCTCAAATATCCCTACACTGCTAAAAAAGTTGCTGAGGTTTTCTTGGATAATGTGTAAAAACTCCATGGAATGCGAGAAACTATTATGTTAGACAGAGATCCTATTTTTACTAGTTCCTTTTGGAAAATTCTTGTTAAAAGAACCAGGGCTCACCTCAATATGAGCTCTGCCTATCACCGAACTACGGATGGTCAAACAGAACGAGTAAACCAGCAGGTGGAAGGTTATCTTCGCAGCTTTATCAGTTCCCATCGTACCAAATAGAGCAAGTGGCTCCCTATGCGTGAATTCTGGTATAACACTAACCGACATTTGGATTTGGGCAAGTCTCCTTTTGAAGTGCTATATGGACATCCTGCAAGATACTTTGGTATAGTTGCATCAGATTCTGTAGCTCTAGTGGATATTCAAGTGTGGCTGGAAGAAAGGCAGTGGTAGTGGAATCTGTCACACAACACCTACTGAGAGCACAACAACACATGAAACATCAGGCAGACAAGCTGTGACGCCCCGAGACCGACGCTCCAGACGGCTTCCATGTTTTTTGTTGTTGCCGTGTGTTTTATTTGCTTGTTGCATTCATCATGTCATCATGAGCATTGCATTCTCATGTTTTCATAAAACTTGCATCCGCTCATAATTGCCGCTTCTTCCGTGTCTCGGTTGACCTTCTCTCAGATCAACCGGACCGCTCTCTTCTCTCTCTTTTCTGAGCTCATCAAACCCCTTGCCTTCGTTGACCGTTCCGAGACCAACCAGGTTTTTCGAGTCCTTCTCGTCTGGCCGCTTAATCTTTCTCCACAACCACGACCCCTCGTGCGTGTCCGAAATTGCCCCGAACCCGAACCGCTCAGTCATCACCGTTGCATTCATATCATCCCCTAACATCCCTAAAACATCTCGAGTTCATTATTTGATCTCTCTTAACCTTTTATTCTCGACCACCCGTTCCCGATCCGATGATCCCAAATATCCCCTCATACCTATCACCTACTATAAATATCAGCCTAACCATAATTTCGAGGGGAGCTGTCCCATCTTCCCCTCACCATGCCATACTGGACTTCCCCTGCTTCGCCAAACTTCGCTGCCAGCCTCTACTTCCTCTGCTTCGAGCAGGAGGACGAACGCCTCCGTGCCTCGCTTCTTGTTCTGTCCAGGAACGAGCGACTGTGCCAGTTGACCTAACCTCGTGGGCCTCGTCCCTGCCCAGCAGCCTCCAAGCCCAGCACATCCACCGACTCAAGCCTTGGGCCTTGGTGAGCGCCTTGACCACTGCTTGTTTCAGCCCAGTACCTTTTTTCTGCCTGTGATTTTAGCTATTTATCCAGAGTTTACTGTTTTGCAGAAAAACCCTCATGTTCATGCATATAATAATTCACAAACCGTGCATCGAATTAAAATGTTTTAAACATGTAAAATGCTTAGAATTCCTTCTAGTTTCATAATATGCAGAATTCATCCATGTTAAATTTGTTTAAAATGATGTTTAATTAAATTTGCTAGATGGCATGTTAAAATGATTTATTTCATAACTAATAACTATAGCTCCGAATTTAATAAACTTTATATGTAAATGGGGTAGAAAAATGCCTAGTTTAACATGGTGTACTTTATTTTGCTGTTTAACAATATTAAAATTGTGTTTAGGGCAGAACAGTAGCAAATTCGAAATATGCATATGAGGATTTTCCTGAATTGTTGTTTGTTGTTCCGGCCTCATTTAAACTTGCCTAGATAGGTAGTTTTCATATGCTTCACCTCTTACCATGTTAACCCACATTTAATATTGATGTGTACCTAAACGAGAGTGAACTAAATATTTGAATGTGGTGTTTCGACAATATGCAACTCGTTACATATTGAGCTCCACTTAACTTGTAGTGTTGTTTGTGCACTTTGCCATGACATGCCTCATTAAACTGGACATGCATCATACTTGATTGTGCATCATGCCATGATTATGCATGTTGGTTTACCATGTTGTCTGCTTCTTTCCGGTGTTGCTTCTTCTTGATAGTTCCGGTTACGTTGCATTTGTGAGGATCCGTTCGACTACGTTGGTTCGTCTACTTCATGGATTCGATCTTCTGATTTCAGGCAAGATGGCCATTACCCTCGATATCACTTCTATCTTTGCTTGCTAGTTGTTCGTTCTATCGCTATGTCGCGCTACCTACCACTTATCATATCATGCCTCCCATATTGCCATGTCAAGCCTCTAACCCACCTTCCTAGCAAACCGTTGTTTGGCGAAGTTACCGCTTTTGTTTAGCCCTTCTTATAGCGTTGCTAGTTGCAGGTGAAGATGAAGATTGCTCCATGTTGGAACATGATGATGTAGGGACATCACAATATCTTTTATTTTAATTAATGCATCTATATACTTGGTAAAGGGTGGAAGGCTCGGCCTTATGTCTAGTGTTTTGTTCCACTCTTGCCGCCTTAGTTTCCGTCATACCGGTGTTATGTTCCTTGATTTTACGTTCCTTACGTGGCTGGGGTTATGGGACCCCTTGACAGTTCGCTTTGAATAAAACTCCTCCAGCAAGGCCCAACCTTGGTTTTAACATTTGCCACCTAAGCCTTTTTCCCTTGGGTTCTGCATACTCAAGGGTCATCTTTATTTTAACCCCACGGGCCAGTGCTGCTCTGAGTGTTGGTCCAAACTAGAGCCCTTTGCAGCGCCACCTCGGGGAAACTTGAGATCTGGTTTTAGTTGTACGGGTTGCTCATCCGGTGTGCCCTGAGAACGAGATATGTGCAGCTCGTATCGGGATTTGTTGGCACATTCGAGTGGTCTTGCTGGTCTTGTTTTACCATTGCTGAAATGTCTTGTAACCGGGATTCAGAGTCTGATCGGGTTATTCCGGGAGAAGGAATATCCTTCGTTGATCGTGAGAGCTTGTGATGGGCTAAGTTGGGACACACCTGCAGGGTATAAACTTTCGAAAGCTGTGCCCGCGGTTATGTGGCAGATGGGAATTTGTTAATATCCGGTTGTAGAGAACTTGACACTTGACTTAATTAAAATGCATCAACCGCGTGTGTAGCCGTGATGGTCTCTTTTCGGCGGAGTCCGGGAAGTGAACACGGTTCTTGTGTTATGGTTGTGCGTAAGTAGTTTCAGGATCACTTCTAGTTTCACGGCCGTTGCGTTGCTTCTCTTCTCGCTCTTATTTGCGTATGTTAGCCACCATATTTGCTTAGTGCTTGCTGCAGCTCCACCTCATTACCCCATCCTACCCATAAGCTTAAATAGTCTTGATCTCGCGGGTTTTGAGATTGCTGAGTCCTTGTGACTCACAGATTCTACCAAAACAGTTGCAGGTGCCGATGAGACCAGTGCAGGTGATGCCACCGAACTCAAGAGGGAGTTCGATGAGGACCTTGGTCGTTGCTATGTTTATTTTCTTGTTGATCAGTAGTGGAGCCCAGTTGGGACGATCGGGGATCTAGCATTTGGGGTTATCTTCCTTTTCTTTTGGATTTGACCGTAGTCGGTCTATGTGTGTACTCTCATGTTGTATGATTTACTTAAGTATTGTGTGAAGTGGCGATTGTAAGCCAACTCTTTATCCCATTCTTGTTCATTACATTGGATTGTGTGAAGATGACCCTTCTTGCGACAAAACCACCATGCGATTATGCCTATAAGTCGTGCCTTGACACGTGGGAGATATAGCCGCATCGTGGGTGTTACAAGTTGGTAATAAGATCCATCCCCAACTTAGGAGCCCACTGCTTGATCGAATCGCTGACGTTGTTGAGTCTAGAACAAAAATGTTCTGAGTCTTAGGATTATATATATATATATATATATATATATATATATATATATATATATATATATATATATATATATCAGAGAGTAGGATTATTTTTACTCCTCAACCCCTTTCGTCGCT